>CM062652.1:18491969-19942085 GCA_031772095.1 Zeugodacus tau | reverse complement strand
TCTTCCCGCATAAACATGTCTAATTTTAATGGAAACTGATAGAGTGTGAGGTAGAATAGCGAAAATTAAATTTTAGAAAGGTCTTCACGCATTTACATAAACACAAGTGTTGAAGAAGGTCTTCTCATTTGCTTGTGATGGTGATCCACTTTGCTTGGGACTTATTAATTTCATGTCAACAACGGTTTTAATTTTGCATTAACATACAATTCATACTACGGTATTAAAATTGGTGATGGGTTTCTTATCTCAAAACGCAAAAGACTTAATTATTATACTTTATATGAGATTTTGCTTATTCTTCATCTTAAAATATCTGATCTTCTGAAATGAGAAGAATCGCTTAAAAGTTTTTGTTGCTTCTTTCTTCCATGTTTATGTTATTTTATCCCAAGTCGCTTTCTCGGCCCGATAGTTATATTTGTATACAAGAGATTATACCAACCTTTACACTGCCTCTTAAGCTTTAAAAGTCAGACCAAAAGATTAAGAATTATTAGCAGTCAAAATTGCTGGGAGAGTTACTAATGAATGAAGGAAGAAGTTGGGGATTTTCAGAGTTTTTTTTCAAGATATTACTCCACATATTATGCTAATGAAGAGCAAAAGTTATTTTCTTCTCCATATATTGTCAACTACTGTAATTAGAGCTTTACTAACATATATCCGATCTATTGCCCATTATCCTCCTCTATAGCTTATTCGTCGATTCCAAAGAGATCTGGGATAGTCGTAGGATTTGCTAGCTTTTGTATTACGTCCTCTTTTATGTCCCTCTTCGTTGTTAACATTTGCTGCATATCTTTCAGCATTCTTCTACGCTCCACCTGTGATCCCAACAGCAGCCCGATCTTTGCCATAGCAACCACTGAAGTCAGACCACACCTTCATCCATTTTCGATATAAGGTAATTTTGAAACCGACCACTACATTTGATGTCTCACAACATAACTTTAATATTTTTTTTGCTTTCTCGGAAACAAAACACGCTATTATGTGGTTTTTAGTCACTCTTGAGTTTGAGGAGAAGTTTTCGGCAGGAGCTTGGAGGAGGCTGCCATGAAGGCAAGGAAGATTACTCAGAAGTCTTACCTCAGGGAGGTGAGCATTCACTCGTATAGTAGAGCGGCAATCCTGGTCATGTGCTCAATGACATCTAGGCAGGTTATTAGTCACTCTTGAGTTTGAGGAGAAGTCTTCGGCAGAAACTTGGAGGAGGCTGCAATGAGGGCAGTATATGATAAGATTACTCAGAAGTCTTACCTCAGGTAGGTGAGCATTCACTCGGATAGTAGAGCGGCATTCCTGGTCATGTGGTCACTGACTGTTCGCTCAGAACTAGTCAAAGAATGCTTAGCCTATCTATTAATTGCTTCCAGTTACTTTAATATAAGACTCGTTTGGGTCGCGGTCTTAGATTGGGAACAAACTGGTACCCAACTATCCTCCTGCCTCTCCGCGTTGTATAAGTGTTCGTCGAATAAACAAGGTAGGCATTGGATAACGACCAGTATCTGTGCGACTACGAGATCATTCTGGCCTAAGGTCGATTGCAAGAGATCAATATTTGATCTCAGTATGGTTCAGCTCGCTGAAACATGTAGGCAGAGCGAGATTCAGAGAACCAGTGAATCGGACTCGATTACATATTAGTAGCCTGTGAAAACATATTGGCAGGACGAGATTCGGAGAACCAGTGAATCGGACTCGATTACATATTAGTAGCTTGTAGAAATTCGTTCCGAAGGAGTTTGCGGCATCACAAAGGACTGGTTTGAACTGGCCAAGTGGGATTTTCTGTGACACAGGGATCAGCTATTTGACTTAAACTATCAGTTGAGTATAGATAATTTAATACTGACCCTCAAATCTTAGCGGGTCCTATTGAGTTTCCGAACAAAGTAAATTTAACTTCCTCTCACCAAAATGTCTTCTAAAAGTCACTGAGAAGATTTTAAAGCTTTTAAAAATGCGAAAACATGAAAGCAGCTGCAAACTAACATAACCAGCATACAACGGCATTAACCCCAGTTCTACGTAATGATTAACATAAGTGGTTATAAATTTCGCCAAACACACATGTGTCAATGTGCAATGTCAACATGGACTGAAATATCCTTTCATCATCATCAAAATGCCGTTTTCGAACGCATCTATATAACATATTTCAGAACATAACGCTAAATAAATATGCATAATGCGGGCATATATACATATATATGTTCACAACGAAACATCCTTAAATCCACACACACACACTCATTACACGAGATTAACATAAACGCATTAAAAATATGAAAATTTGCATATAATATTGTTTTTGTAACAGCGAGCTTTTTGTTTTGACAATGCTGATGACACGTTGGTTGCATGTCACGCCCTCCACACACATGTGTGTGACTCTCATACACATGATTATGGATGTTTGTGTGTGTGTTTGGATTTTAATATGCATAATACTCGCAATTTCCTGGTTTTGCCCGCTAAGCTTTTGCTAATTCCAACGCCGAAAGTTGCATAGCCGCGAAAAGTGCTGCGGTCCATGTTACGATGGGTCGTTTTGGTGGCAAGAATACGCGCTAACATGTCATAAAAGCTAGCATTAGAGGCTGAGTGTTGAGTGTGAGGAGATGTGTGTGAGGTTTAAAGGTTGAACAACAATTGTTGTCATTGTCGCTGGCAGCTTGTAGGCAATTCAATTTTGTAATTTCACTTTTATGTTCTCCACACAGAGAAACACACACACAAGAACAGAGACATATGTGTACCATAGTACATAATGTAGTCAAAAGGCAATTCCATTTTTAAGTGCATAAATTCACTTTTAACGACATGTTGAAGGTTGTGAGGTCTTCCACATCAAATTTGATATTTTCGAAAATTTGAAGATTCCCCGACCCTAACTTGTTGTTGTTGTACGCTTCAAATTTCACATAAAATTTATTAAAACACTGTGTGTTTACTTATATAAAATTTTATGAACTTCAAGTTGTGAAAATAAAATAAAAACGAAAATCTTAAGATGCTTTTAAGTCCTCCGAAAGCAGTCAGGGATAATACGAATATGTGGTTATTAACTTTAAAAACTCGAACTCAATTTCATACATCCTTGGCAAGAAGAGTGCACGAGTGTGCTGAGATTGCTGATAAGCCAGTCATAATCGTATGCTTTCATTACAATTTATACAAATATAAATATGAGAAAGAAACACACAGAGAGTGTAGCATACTTTCAGGCGCTCAGACTCATGCCAGCCAGCCAGCCATCAGTGGGAAATCATAATAAACTTTGGTGATATGATAAAATAAATAAATGCTGAGGCCATAAAATTTTCATATAAAATATTTTCCATTAACAATATAGAGACAGACATACCGACATTTACCATAAATACATATAGACATAACAGATAAATAAGAATGAAACAACAAGTACAATCAGCTGAAGCTAAGGATGGCAAAGCGAAATGCATTAAAGTGTGTGAAGAAATATATATGTAAACATAAATATATATATACATATATACAAATATATATATAATATATAATACCCACAACTCCGAGGCACAACATAGCAGCTGCCTTTGGCTTTTTATGGCATAAATCGCTATGTCATCGCAACAGCCTGCAATAACTCGAGCGCTCCACTGCTTCTCCAATTTTATTTTATTTATTTTTTCTGGCATTTTGTACGCCTTCTCCTTCTGATCGCTTTTTGATGACAATGAAATAAAATGTAAATTTCTTTATTGATTTGCATTTAATCGCTCTCGAGTGCCAATGCAGCTGTGCAACGTTGTGAGGCGGCATTCACTGCATACCGGCTGCAAGGCAACAACTGAGACTGGAGACTGATAGAGGCTGGTCGGCAGTTGCTGTTGCCAATGCAACCTTGACATTTTGTATGGTATTTTGTTGTTGTTGTTGTTCGGCTGGCTGTTGTAGGATATAAATACAGGCAGAAAGAAATAAGAAGATTGTTGGATGTTAAATTCTTAAAAGTGCTAAAATTCTTTGAAATTAAATATTTTGAGTTTGAAATAAGACCATTTTGTACGAAAAGCTAGAGAATTTAGACACAAACCTGAAACAAATTACCATAAAGTAACTCTTTTCGGATATTATATTTTGTTAGCTATAAGGACTTTAGAATGTTGCAGATGAAGATCTTAGAAAATAATTAAGAATCCTGAGAAGTTCCAAGAAGTTAGATATTCAAAATCAAAAAATTGGATATTCAGATAGTGAAGTTATTATAAGAGAAAAATCATATATATTCAGGAGGTATCCAAGATGACGTTCATTGAGTTGGTTACACCAAAAGTTATAGTAAAGAAAAATACCATTATCTGTATTAGATCAAATGCATTTGAAAGAATTCTACAGAAAATTCTAATCAATCCGAAATTTTGCATATAATGAACTATAGCAGTATTCGATTCAAATAGAGCGATAGGACAGCAAACGATGCCATATTTTTCCCGCTTTTGTGACATTTCTCTTCAGTATTTTCATTTCATCTGTTTTATGATTTTACTGGGTTTAGTGGTAACGGGAAGTATAGGTATTTATTTCTATACACAGACAAATACAAAACCGGTCATAATGAAGAAACAATCTTTAATTAACATAACTATTTCAGTTGTTTGGAATAACATAGGTATTCTAGTTGTTAAAATACAATTGTAAGAGCTTATATCGGTTGGTTTATGACTGTCATTAAATTTGATAAGTAGAAAACTTGTCATTATGAAGGCACTGTACCAACAATCTTAAATGGGCATAGATAATCAATATTTTTAGATTCCTATAATTATTTTAGATGGCAAAATGAATTCAAAACTGTCTTTAGATGTTTGACTGTGATTGTCATTAAATTTGACATATTTAACATGACGGAAACTATAGATAATAATGTGCCAATATGAAAATTTGTAATGTTTATAGCTGGTACATAAATTGAATTTAAATGTTTCTGTAACTAAAATGAAATGACAACTGCCTGTATTAGTTTGACTATGATTGTCAATAAATTTGACATTTTTGATTTAAAGAAAACATACAGTATACAGTGTATAGTGTAACTCTAAACGAATTTGAAGCAATTTGAATTTGTAGCAATTTAAATCGTATGATGGTTTTCCAGATGTTGAAATGATTTGATTACGACTGTCATTGAATTTGACATAAAGTAAATAGCAAATAATAAAATTATAAATAAAGAAAGTACACCAATAAACTAAAGCAGTTAAAATCATTACCTTACTTGATCACTAGGAATCATTGTAAATTTTATGACACCAAAAATAAGTAAATAAATATAATTCCATATATACTTGCAGGTATTTATGTTTGTAAGCCTTTCAGAGCTGCTGAATGACAGCATGTGCCTATGGAGTTATTGTTGATACCTCCGCATTCCGAGCAAAGCCACAAAACAAGCCATAACACTATAGACATTGCCACAGCTAAAGCCATTTCAAATATAATTGCCAATTCACAGGCGGAAAGTATGCAATGCCTGAGGGGTGATCCTAAAGGAAATAACTTGAATGTACACCCAATATGCAACTGCGAAGGAGAGAGAGAGATGGCGCACTATCGTCGATTCGGCTATAACCGGCTAAACGGTTGCAACGCCAATCACATACATACATACACCCAATATGCATTTGGAAGATCCTACATACATATGTGAGAATTTATTTGTACTTTAGGGTGGTTCTTTTAAAATCCAAAGTTGATAGCTCGCGCCTTTTAACAGCGTATAATGGCTAGAGTAGTAGTTTTCATACATTTTTATACTCTCGCAACAAAAGTTGCTAAAGAGAGTATTATAGTTTTGTCCACATAACGGTTGTTCGTAAGTCCTAAAACTAAACGAGTTAGATATAGGGTTATATATACCAAAGTGATCAGGGTGACGAGTAAAGTTCAAATCCGGATGTCTGTCTGTCCGTCCGTCCGTGCAAGCTGTAACTTGAGTAAAAATTGAGATATCTTAATGAAACTTGGAACACGTGTTCATTGGCACCATAAGACGGTTAAGTTCGAAGATGGGCGGAATCGGACCACTGCCACGCCCACAAAATGGCGATAACCAAAAACACATAAAGAGCTATAACTAAGCCATAAATAAAGTTATGAAAATAAAATTTGGAACATAGGATCGCATTAGGGAGGGGCACATTTGAATGTATTTTTTTTGGAAAAGTGGCCGTGACCCCGCCCCCAAACATGTTTTTTGTATATATCTTGCAAACCAATAAAGCTATATAAACCAAACTTTCTGCAGTAGTTTCTTTTAGCCGTTTCCTTATACAGTTCAAAAATGAAAGAAATCGGATAATAACCACGCCCACCTCCCATACAAAAGTTAGGTTGAAAATGACTAAAAGTGCGTTAACTCACTAACGAGAAACGTCAGAAACACAAAATTTCACAGGAAAGATAGCAGAAGGAAGCTGCACTCAGATATTTTTACAAAATGGAAAATGGGCGTGGCATCGCCCACTTATGGGTCAAAAACCATATCTAAGGAACTACTCGACAGATTTCAATAAAATCCGGTATATAATATTTTATTGACACCCTGATGACATGTGTTGAAAATGGTTGAAATCGGTTCACCACCACGACTACTTTCTTTATAACTCAATTTTGATTTCCATCTGAATCCTTCACTTTATAATATATACATTAGGAACCAATGATGATAGCGAAATAAAACTTTACACAAATACAGTATATGATCTGTGGCATCACTTGTGAAAAAATTGTCGAAAACAGACTATAACTTTTCAAGGCCCCAGATATCGAACATGCCGAACTCAGCGGATAAACTAAAGGATAAATTTTAACCGAAAATATGGGTAAATCTCTCAACTAATTTAATGTAATTCAGAGAAAATTGTTTTCTTCCAATAGTGTGTCTCTGTTCCAAAAATTATTAAAATCGGGTCACAACATCTCTTAGCTCCCATATATCTAATTATAGGTGTTTCAAAAATTCGTTGGGCTTTATTACGTATTGGTTAATATGTGATATATCTTAACAAAATTAAGTGAGCGTATAGTATTGGATATAGTGTACCTTGCTGGTGAAATTGAATGAAATCGGTTCAGGAATTACCTCAGCCCTCATGCACTATATAGGACGATTTTCGTTATTCTATTAAACTTTGTGCCGAATTTATAGGTAAATTTGGGTGTTATCTTATTAAAATTTCTTCAATAAATTGCGAGAGTATAAAATGTTCGGTTACACCCGAACTTAGCCTTTCCTTACTTGTTCGAAATGTTATACATTTCAAAGAATAAAGCTACCGATAATTGACCTTTATAACCCAAAAATGTATGAACCACCCTAACACCAGTCCTCACATAACTCAACAGCAACATACCAGCGCGCATCGCATTATTTTATACCAGTTAAGTGTTCGCTTCGCCACTCTGCAATACAGCGAAGGTCGAAGGTCAGGAAAAAATATTTAACAATGAAAATTTTACTTCCAATTTAGTCAGATCTTTGAAGACTCCGTGTCACATACCGATCAATTATAATTTGACACTCTCAAAATGAGATGCTATGTGAACATTCAAGATTTAGAGTTCTAGATTGCAAATATTGAACAAGACTGTATGGTTTGGTGTATCTAAATTGCAAATCGTCCAAGTAGTCCAAAATAAGGATTTGTACTTTGAAATAGAAAGTACTTCTTTATCGACATCTTCTCCCGCTTTCTGCATATGAAACTTATTCTAAACTAACGGCCTATTCAGAAGCCAATCTTAAGCTTATATCTCTCTTTTGGATACAAAAATGGTTCTTAATCAACGTCCTTAATACGTGCAATAATATGAAGCTGTTGTCCTCAAATATCTGCAACGCTTAAAGTTACACATATACATTTTTTCTATGGTTTGTTACTTTCACAAAAGATGACAAAATATATGTACATATATCTGTTCATATACATACATATGTAGCATCTGCTTGCAAGACTTCCAGCATTTTCTGAAAATATATATACCTCAACCGCTACTTGCCTTCGCTAATGTACCGTTGTTTCATTTATTTTTTAAAAACCACCGAATAACGCGAAAATAAAACACTCCAACTGCACATTTAACCGTTGGGAGCCGTATACGTTGTCTGTGGCTGCTTACAGCAAGAGAGAAAAAATAGCAAAAACAACATATAATATGTACTTATATGGCAGTTTAGTTTAATGTGCTTACAAATGTGACAAAATTAAGTTAACTGCTGCGTTTACGAGATGCCAAAACTTAAGTAACACAATGCAACGACGGGAAAAACTTGTAAAATTTACGACTCACACATATGCAAGAAGTAATCTGAATGCTAGTGGGTGAAACAAAGAATTTTTTAAAGTGACTTTAAGTGAATGGGTATTATATATGGATAAATAAAAGAGGGATAATGTGAATATAAGATTATTTTCGGGTATTCGTTTTCGGATTTGAATACCCAAATCTGTTTATTCCAGCAAATTAATTTAAAATATATGTATGTATTAATCGTTAAATTGCTTCAGATCATTTCATTTTTTTATGGATCTATCTACGTATAAACAGCAGTCTGAAGATTTTGAATATAAATAGAGGGCTTTATACGATTATATCGAAATCAAAACTAGTTTATAACAATGATTGAGGTTTCAGTTCAGGTTTTGATGTTGTCAATATAGTTGCCCTCCTCTTCCATATCGCAAGATTTCGTCGTATGCAAGTTACTTCTATTTCGGAACCAGCATAAATACTACCAACAATATAAGCCTGGAAATCAAGCGCAGAATAACTCTTGCTAATAGGTGCTACTTTGGAATCAGCAGCCATTTGAAAAACAGATCTATATCTCTCGAGGAACAATACGCTTCACAAGCTATTATCGTTTCCATCCTATTATACGGACGATGACAAGCCGAGATGAGAAAGTATTTGAAGATCTGTCTCCTCAAGATTGCTGAAGTAGTTCGCGAGAAGTACCGAAGAAGATGGAACTAGGTATGGAACTGTATGTGCTTTACGGCGACATGGATATAGTGAAGGGCATAAAAATCCAACGATTTCGCTGGTTGGACCATGTCGTTCTCCTAAAAGACGAAGCTCTAGCGAAAGGCTGCTAGATTGGAGACCATGGGTAGACAACGGAAACAAGACCGCCCGCCTCCAAATAAAATACCAAGTGTATAGACTGACAACAATTAGGATGTACAACTGGCGGGACTTCGCAAAGGATAGAGGCAACCGGCAAAGTTTTGTGCCCAGAAGAAGAAATGTAATTACTTCGGTGACGTAATTTGTATTTCTTTGGTAAAAATGTAGTTTGTGTTGTTTTAGTGACATACAAAATTCTCAAATTATTTTTTAAAATGATGTTCTATTGACCGTCCTTGCTTAAATAAAGCTACGAACCCGTTTTGGTTACGAAGAATCGACTGCCTTCTAACCAGAAGAACGAACTTTGTTAAGATTCTTAAAACATGGCAAAACAGAATAAAAAAACAGTTAGCGTGGAAAAAGTGACTTTCTAAATTCAATATGAATTTTACGAATAAATTATTGTATCAAATACACCTTTACCTCGATAAATGGATCACATACGACAATATGAAACGAAAACGGTCGTGGTGGTAGGCCGGTGAATCGTCCCAAACAGTGGCCAAGCCGGGATTGACGGCCAGGAGGATTTTGCTGTGTGTTTGGTGGGATTGGAAGGGAATCATCCACTATGAGCTGCTTCCATATGGCCAGACGCTTAATTCTACCATCTACTGCGAACAACTGGAACGCTTCAGAATTCAGAATTGGCCAACAGGAAGGATGTAGTGTTCCACCAGGACAACGCCAGACCACACATTTCGTTGATAACTCGCCAGAAGCTGCGGGAGCTTAGATGGGAGGTTTTATCGCATCCACCATAAAGCCCGGACATAGCGCCAAGTGATTACCACCTTACCCTTGGTGTTGTAAATTTGAACTCAAAAGAGGCTTATCCAAAGAGGCTGTCCGAGGAGGAGGCTTCTAAGAAGGGGTTATTATGAAGTTGCCGTCTAGTTGGAAACAGATTATCAAACGAAACGGCGCATATTTGAACTAAATTTGATGACAGCAAAAAATTTATTGCAAAGCATTGTTATTCAATATCTGACATTAAATATGGAGCAACCTCTATATAAGTATACACTTCTATCTAATTTCTAGCACAAAACTATCAATTTAAAAAGCATTAACAGCAAAACGCATTTGTATTCTCCGTTAAATGTGCGCCATTGTTACTTGAATACATAATAAATAAATCGCAACGGGCATTAAGCAAAAAGTATAATTTATTCAAAATAATATAAAATTTTGTCCGCCTTTCAACACACAATGCCAGGCAAATTTCGAATTTTTAACACGCGCCCATGTTATCAAGCGCCACCATTTTAGGACATGTTTTGCACGTTCGAATGCTTAAATCTATTACAATTAAACTAATTTATGGACGCTATGAATATTTGGGCATTTTTGACAAAAACAAAATTAAAACTCATTCGCAATTATTTCAAATCAGTTTTGCATAATTAAAACTTTAATACAAGCCACACAATAACGAATAAACAAACTAATGGCAACAAAATAATGCAGAACAAAAACGATTTGTTTGAAAATTGCAACAACAACACAAATGAGGTAGCACAAAAAACTTTAATAACAATAACAACAATAATACTAACATAAAACTACTGCAAATGACAACAGCTGACCGAGTGACCCCCCGAACTGCCCGACGCACCACTGAGAGTGAGTGCGAATTAAGTTATTCATATTTTTATTTCAACCAAATTGTTTATAAATTTTAATTGTTTCTGCATATTCGCATTGCGTGCGTGAAGCCTCAATGTGTTTGTTGTTGTTGTTGTTGTTACAAAGGCCCCGAGTTATCTGTTAATGCATGCGCAGCGGACTGCTGTTCGGTTGTTGGTGTTGCCACAGAAATACAAAATTCATGCAAATGCTTTCAAATGGCTGCGGCAAAAATGCAAAATGTTCGAAAATAAAATGAGTTAGAAACTTCGTGAACACAAACCCGAAAACAACAAAACCATAAAAGAGCAGAAAGATAAACATAGTGCATGCAACACTGCATTACCACCGCTATATAAATATTGGTGAATTATTTTTGCACAAAACAACTGCTGCAGCAGATTATGTGGCAAGGCAGGGGTGTAGGTTTGCTGTTACGGAGGGTGACTGGGAGTTAATGACCCCTCCAATTGCGTAAGAAAAACGGATATTGAAAGAAATTGGATAAGAAACACGAAAAATATGAATAATATTCTCTACACTGAGGCATACATTTTTTTCTTTCCCAGCTTAGTACTCAGTAGTAGTATATAATTTAAATATTGGTGAGTTGACCTTTTGATCTATTAGCAAACAGTATAAGAACTAATTGCTGAAAACCTCAAAAGTCACAGGATTCAACAGTGAAAATCTATAAATTTCCATAAAGGATTTCAAATTCATATATACTGTCTAATTTATAGAAATCCATTTTTTTTTCTAGTAGAAGGCTTCAGTCAGTTTTTTGTTATTACTGACATCAGCAAAGAGAAAATATGCCCAATTTTACAATAAATGATACGATAAAATGATTGTAATCTACGAGTCCGATCGTCTTGCAAGCACTATTTTGATTGGCCAGGAGCTTAACGTTGATATATACCATTTGGAACCCTTTAAGTAATGCTGCAGTTAAAAAGAAGCTCTTGCTAACTAGGAATTCTGCAGATGCAATTTGCCAAAGGTGTTTGGAGGTAGACGAGGTGGAATCGTCTAAGCTTTTCCTGCTACAGTCCAGCATTTACCAGATTATGATTGAAACACCTTGGTAAGCACACCTTCCACGAACCTAACATATTGGATAGAATTGACATTAACCGACTCAGGAAACGAAAACACGGATGATTCCAAGCGCATTACCGAATCTCTAGGGTCTTTCTGATCCATTAGGAGTTTTTTGGTATCTCATAGGACAGCGCTCAGGAGGGTCTTGCTATGTATTCGGTGGTATTGACAGAGAATCATCTACTAAGAACTGCTCCTCTTCGGAGAAACTCTTAATTTAGAACTTGATCGTCACAAATTGGAACATCTCAATGAAACAATCACCCGATTTGGACAGGTAATAACCAATAGGTGAGGAATTGTGTTCCATGAGAAGAACACCGGAGCGGACACTCATCGATATTGACTCGGTAAAAGCTCTGGGAGTTTGTTCTGTTCCTGTCTATGTCGAATAAATTTGCTGATGAAAAAATCCCTTCCTGAGAATCTTCTGATAATCGAATGTCCCAGAAATCAAGTTTAAATTATAACAAATAAGGAAGGTCTAAGTTCGGGTGTAACCGAACATTTTATACTCTCGCAATTTATTTATTTAACTTTATTTATATTATATAATACACAATTTGACCCACATATGCGTATAAAGTCCATTGAAAGTTGGAAACAATAATATTAGTTTAGAAGCACCGAGGTCCTTGTTGTTGTAACGGCTTAAAACATTCCCCAAATAATTCTGAGGAATGCTGCCGATTTGACAGTTCTTGGCCAGATAAGAATCTGGGTCCGTTCCGGTTACGTAGAACCGACTGTCGTGAGAACGGGGGGAAACCCGAGGTCCTCATGTTCGATATATGGGGCCTTGGAAACCTATAGTCCGATTTCGGCGATTTTTAGAATGGGGCTGCCACACTATAAAGGTAGTATTAGTGCAAAGTTCTGCATCGATATCTTCACTAGTGCTTATTTTATACATTGTAATGTAAACGATTCAGATTGTCTTCAAAGTTCTGGTATATAGGAAATAGGCGTGGTTGTGAAGCGATTTGGCCTATTTTCTCAACATATCATTGGGATGTAAGTAAACTATTACAAACCAAGTTTCATTGAAATCGGTCGAGTCGAGTCGGTTTTGACCCATAAGTGGGCGATGCCACGCCCATTTTTCATTTTGTAAAAAAATCTGAGTGCAGCTTCCATCTGCCATTTCTTATGTGAAATTTAGTGTTTCTAGCGTTTCTCGTTACTGAGTTAACTCACTTTTAATAATTTTCAACCTAACCTTTGTATGGGAGGTGGGTGTGGTTATTATCCGATTTCAACTAATTTCGTGGTGTGTGGTGGGGTACGTAAGAGAACCGACTGCAGAAAGTTTGGTTTACATAGCTTTATTGGTTTGCGAGATATATACAAATAACCGATTTAGGGGCGAGGCGACGCCCACTTTCTCAAAAAAAATACATCCAAATATGCCCCTTTATAGTGCGATCCTTTGTTCCAAATTTTACTTTTATAACTTTGTTTTCGGCCATTTTGTGGGCGTGGCAGTGGTCCTATTTTGCCCATTTTTGAAAGCAACTCTCTCACGGTCCCAAGGATATGTGTTCCAAGTTTCATCAAGATATCTCAATTTTTACTTAAGTTATCCGTTGCACGGGCGGACGGACAGGCAGACATTCGGATTTTGACTCGTCTCGTCACCCTGATCATTTTGATATATACTCGTTTAGTTTTATGACTTACAAACAACCGTTATGCGAACAAAACTATAATACTCTCTTAGCAACATTTGTTGCGAGAGTATAAAAAATTAAAAAATATATATGTATATGAATATTCGGTATGTACCCTTTAATAGAATAAACCCACCACGCCACTGCCGTTGGTAGCTGCTTTCAAATGAAAATGAAAATTTGCATTTTTAATTTTGCCGCAAATGAAATGTGTTGGAAATATTAAATGCTCAACGAAAATTTTCGCATGTGTTGAAACAACGAATAAACAACAACAACAACAAATACTGATAATAACAATTCATAAGGGGCACAGAGAGAGATAGAGAGAAAATTATTTTGTGGAAAAAAATTAATGATGATAAACAGCAGCGGCAACAGCAACCAGCAGCAGCTAAATCAGCAATGCAACAAGCGAAGTAGAGTTGCTAGATAACTTTTTGTGTGCAACATAACTGTTTATGTGCACACAGAAAATGCGGGTGAAATTAAAGGAAAAACGCAAAATTTGGCTGTTGTTGTTATTTTTTATTGTTGTTGTTGATATTAATGTTGTTGTAATTTTCTTTGTTGTTGTTGTGATAAATGCAATTCGACTACCTTATAGCTTGTAACATATTAGTATTTGCATTTCGCGGTTTATGCACTGTTGCATGCAACTGATTGCAACAAATGCTGCTGTCGCTGACACTGCGCTGTTGCACGTATTTGCGTGTGTGTTGCAACTTGTCAAAAATGCAGAATAATCAGTTGCGCATACACATGCGCTTTGCCACTTCATTTGCTGCACACACATATGTATATTTTTCAATTGGTGGCTGCTTTCACCCTGCACCCTTCATGTGCCACGTGGCATATGCACCGCTGTGTTTGATTGCGCTTGCCACACAATAAATATTTGTTTTATGCTTTTTGATTTCGCCAAATCAACCGCTACCAAATACCCGCATTTCATTTTCAATTCATAAATGCTACAAAAAGCAACAACAACAATCGAACGTAAGCAACAACAGCAATAAAAAAATCTGTGCACACAAATTTGTCGATGTCGCACAAAGCGCCGCGATAAGCATTTATACAAATGTTGCACGTACACATAAACCGTTATATATGCATGTACATGAGTCTGTGTGTGCCTGCTTGCAACATTCATTTACAATTTAGTTCCGAATTTAATTAACAACCGTTGTGGCGTGTAAATGATAAAATGCTTTGGCCAGCTTTGTGGCATGCAATCGTTGCATGCAATTTTTAGTGCTGATTTTCGGTTAGCAATCACATATAAATGCATAAATAAATAAATATTTAATATTTTCTGCCGTATTTATTGCTACTTTTATATGACCTGCGGGTCAGTTGTTGCATTAGTAGTTGTTGTTGTGCTATTTAAATAGAATTTAATACAAATTGTTTACAAATTTGATATGCCAAATAGTAGCTAAGTGCAACATAAATTTGAGGCATAACGGTTGCAATAAATATCGTGAAATAATTTTGTAATTAATTTAATATAATTTAAGTGAAGCGTGAGCGCAAAGCTTTAATAAAATTGGGGAATTTATTTTATATGTGTACGAGGGCTGCTATATATAAAAAATGGAATTAACTCGTGAACATTTTCGTGCGATCATTTTTCACAACTTTCGACGTGGATTATCGCGACAAGAGTGCATCGATGATCTAAAATCTTTGTATGGCTATGAAGCACCATCCTATAGCACTGTGAAAAACTGGTACAACGAATTCAATCGTGGCCGACGCTCGCTCAAAGACGAATTCCGTGAAGGTCGTCCAAAAACAGCCGTTGTGTCAGAAAACATCGATGCCGTACGTGAACTGATAATGCAAGCCCGTCATGTAACATACCTTCAGATAGAGGCATGCCTATGCATTTCTCCCACCAGCATACATTCGATATTGCATGAACACCTGGCCGTAAAAAAGGTTTGTTCTCGTTGGATCCCTCACAATTTGACAATAGTTAAAAAAAAGGCTAAAAAAAAGTGCTTCAAAAATTGGTTTGAGCGCATGCAAAAGTGTATAAATCTTGATGGAGAATATTTTGAAAAACAATAAAACCATATATAGCAGCCCTCGTATTAAATATTTCTTAAAAACCTCCTCTAATAAATCAGCCTACATGTAGAAGGACTAGTTTTTTTTTTTAATTTTAATCCAAACATATGTATTGCCTCTAAATAAATCTCCTTATGAGTTATAAAAACTGTTAGATTCTTCACTTTTGTACTCGCTATCCTTCAACGTCACCCTCTGCTGTCAAAAAAATATCATGGGAAAGCAATAACAAAGTTAGCGAGTCGAATTCTATACAAGAGGGTATGAAAGTAACTCATTTAAGCGGCATTAATGGTTTCTTAAACACGGTACAGAGGAATGATTAAAGCACCAAGCATATCTTGTTCGATTTATTATCATTTACTCATAATTTTTTTGAATATAGTGGGTATGCTACTGCCCAGCTTTTGAAAGACTGTATCTGAAACATCCCGGTAGGACGAACTTCGGCGAACCTGTTGAACTGTCGAGAACTCATATTAGTAGCCTCAAAAAATTCGTAAAAGGCTCAAAGCGCTATGTCGCCTCTTTATGGTCTTTCGTAACCATTTTGAGCAGTTTGCGCATCACAAAGTACTGACGACTTTAGCTGTCCAAGTGGAATCTCTAGTCTAGTCTCTAGCCTAAAGGCGTGATTATTATCAGATTTCAACGATTTTCATGGTGTGTGATGGGTACGTAAGGAAAACGTCTGTAGGAAGTTTGGTTTATATAGCCTATTTGGGGCGGGGCCACGCCCACTTCCCAAAAAAAAATACATCCAAATATGTTCCTTCCAAGTGCGATCATTTGTTCTAAATTTTACTTATATAACTTTATTTATGCCTAAGTTATGACACATTATGTGTTTTCGGTTTTCACCATTTTATGGGTCCGATTTCGCCCATTTTCAACACCAACCAAGGTGCCAAGGAATAAGTGTTGCAAGTTTAAGATAGATAAGATAAGATATTAAGATATCTCAATTTTTACTCAAGTTATCCGTTACACGGACAGACGGACAGACAGACGGACGGACAGACATCCAGATTTCAACTTCATTCATCATCCTGATCATTTATATATATATAACTCCATATCTAACTCTTTTATTTCTGGGTGATACAAACAACCGTTATGTGAACAAAACTATAATACTCTCTTTAGCAACTTTGTTGTGAGAGTATAAATATAGACAAATCCAAGTGTATAAAGCAGCTTGGAAAATATCGAGTTGGAAACACCTTAACACCTCCTTCTGGAGGTTCTCGTCTATGGAAATTTAGACGAGCCTAAGTAGATTTGTAATGAGTTCAACTCTATAGTTCAGCACATAAAATCTAATTTAAAGTGTTCTTTAATGGTTTTAGTTAGGTAGGTAGTGATGGAACCGATTTATTAGGCTAAGCATTTTCTTCTATTTGTATCGATCAAAAATTTGATTAATTTGTTAAGCAATTATCTTGTAAAAATCATACCATCTGTGAATCTTTATTGTGAATGATTAAATGGCTGATAGTAAAGCTTAGATATAAGGATATGCTGACATCTTGGATATCCAAAACCAAAGTACATAAATTCATTCATTGCCTTAATTATTGAGTATGGAGTATTGTCTTCTATCTTATCTATTCCCTATTCATTTCATAGTTCATAGCAATTCTTATCTACTTTAACTAGAGATATCTTCATATAAAAGTGTATAACTGTTGCCCTTATTTACTGCTTTGGCAAATCCAATTTCTTACTGTCACTGTCACATTTGTGTCATTTCAACACTAATTTAATTTTCGATTCAACAAACAGTGTTTCATACATAACTTTCAGTAGTTTTTGTTTCAACGAAGCTTTATAGTCTAATTGGGGTTACCACCCTTTGACATTTGTCCATGCATTATCGAATACTAACTTGCTTCTTCATTGCTTGTTCAACTCTGTACAAAACTACATTTAGGATATGAAAATTCAAGGAGAGTAGCATTTTTAGAAACACAAAGAAGAGTCTCTCAATACTCTAAGTAAATTTCTATACGAAATTCAGATAAAAGTCTATGTAATTAACACTAGGGTTCGACTATAGAGAACCGTTATGAGTTTAGACCCGCACATAATATTTCGAATGTTAAAGAAAGCATAATGTGTAAAAAATAAAAATAAATTCTAAATTGACTACAAATTACGGATCGTTTTGGGGAAAAAAATAAACTCAAGAAAGAGATCGGAAAACCGAAGAAACCCATTCTCCTTCCTTTGCCGAAATGGTTTGAAACATTGCAAGCACCACAAATCTATAAAGATCTCATTGAATTGAAAATCAATGAAATTATTTTATGCAATAAATCCATTGAGACCCCAAAAACATTTTTTATACTACTTTGTACTTTACTTATTTACGCTAAAGCAAATTCAACTTGATTTGGTCCACGGTTAGGTAAGGTTCTAAAACTGATCCAAACGATAAAAATTACTCTTAGTTATCTTATAGTTAGATCTCTTCAACCTATGAAGTGCCTAGAATCCATCACATATGTATTTTTGCATTTTCTTTGTATTTCCGTTTACTAACGGATGTCTGAAGGTGTGAGATGAGAG
This sequence comes from Zeugodacus tau, assembly GCA_031772095.1. NCBI lineage: Eukaryota > Metazoa > Arthropoda > Insecta > Diptera > Tephritidae > Zeugodacus > Zeugodacus tau. The sequence continues at coordinate 19,923,852 of CM062652.1, read as the reverse complement.
GTGTTTCAACTATGATCTCGAAGAGGCGGGAGCTGGTTACTTCTTGTGTTTTCTAAGCAGCTTCTACATCTACCATCGTACAGCCTGGACATCGATAGAACAATGACCATTTAAAAACCTTATGACACGAGAAATGATAGTCTTGCTGTGGGCGTAGAGGTCACTAAACCTCTTTTGATTTTTCTCGATCAATTTTTAAAGGATTATATGGTACAAATAGCAGAAAAATCGTACCGAAATTACAGGATAACAACGACACGACTTACTACATCAGAAACTATGGATAATGCTAAAATTAAAATTATTATATTTCAACTTCCAGAGGTACACGCCGCAACTAGTGGTTAACATCGAAATAAAATAAAAAAAAAAAATATTTTATTTTCAGTTCCACCCGTTTGTACTCCAAACCTATAAATACATTTTCAATTTGTAAATCAGAGTTAAGCTTGCCAAACCACTCAACAAAATCTCATTGAGTTGAACGCACTAAATTTTTTCCTACTTTGTAGCAATTGCAACGACATGGCACTCAAAAGTGTGCTACCAATCAATGGGCAACTGAAATAAATTTCATTAAAACATTTTTTCTTACTTGCACACATTCGTTTACTTCCACAGTCGAGTTAACGAAGAGGCGATGCAGGCAATAAATTACTAAACAGTTGCCAATGAACAGGTAATTTTTTTTACTTTGGCCAGTTACAGTTACTCTTAATCAGCTTAAAAGGACCGACTCGTGCAACATATTAAAAACACGTGTCCAATGCACAAGCAACAATAACACAAGGAACAATAAATGAATAAAATGGAAGAGCAGCAGCACATCCTTGACCCTTCGACTGGATCTGTTTTGCATCCACACACGAGCTGCAAACGAACGCGCAGAAGCAAATGGAACCTGAGACTGGGGCACAGTATATTTACATCCCAAGGTGTGAGCAAAAGCTGGATTCTCGTTTGTGTTTGTATGATGGAAGACTCGGGTAAGGTGCAATATTGTAGCAACAGTTACAACCACACCAACAACAGTTATTGAAGCGTCAATCGCCTGCACACAATTCGGATTTTAATTCTCGGACTGTCGAGTGCAGTCAATTGCGGGTGGAGTATATAATACAATGTGTAAACAGGGTTGCAACAAAGAGGGTTGCAAGACTTCTTTACATATGTATGTACATATGTAGTACGTATGTATATTTATGAAGATACTTTTGTGGCGCAGGCCTTGGAGATGAGTACAGAGGTGGCATTTTACTTTAACCTTTGAATAATTAACGCATAGGTGAATATGTATAACTGAACATAAGGGTGAATCTTAATATATCAATCTTAGTTTTTATGTAGATTTATATGTCACTTGAGATCAAAATATAACAAATTTACTATACAGCTGCTCTAATTTTTTCCTTTCTGAATAAGGTCCACCCTAATATATGTAGAATATTCGCAAACGTCTATAAAAATCAAGGTAAGGGTATTCACAGTGGTACATAATTGTTAAAATTAGTCCAAAAAACTTTATTTGATATTATAAATGAGGACTAGGATTCTTTAGCTAAAAGCGGGAATTTTGTAGTTTTAAGTTAAAATCGACATTTGCTAATTTTTCGAAAGAACCGATCCCGATTCTGAACCGTATGGGGCCTGGCGACGAAAAGTGGCTCACATACTACAATATCAAGCGAAAACGGTAGTGGTCGAAGGCCGGTGAATGGTCCCAAACATAGCCAAGCCGGGATTGACGGCCAGGAAGGTTTTACTCTGTGTTTGGTGGGATTGGAAGGGAATCATCCACCATCAGCTGCTCCCATATGGCCAGACGTTTAATTCTACCATCTACTGCGAACAACCGGACCGCTTGAAGCAGGCGATCGACCAGAAGCGAGCAGAATTGGCCAACATGAAGGGCGTAGTGTTCCACCAGGACAACGCCAGACCACACATTTCGTTGATGACTCGTCAAAAGCTGCGGGAGCTTGGATGGGAGGTTTTATCGCGTCCACCATAAAGGCCGGACATAGCGCAAAGTGATTATCACGCCCTTGGTGTTGTAAAGTTCAACTCAAAAGAGGCTTGTGAAAAGTGGCTGTCCGAGTTCTTCGCAAATAAGGAAGGGGGCTTCTACAAGGGGCGTTTTATGAAGTTGCCGTTTAGATGTCGCATATTTGAACTAAATCTGATTACTGTAACACTTTTTATACAGCATCGAATAAAGAGCGAAAAAGCGGAAGGGAGATAATTGCCAGCCTAATATGTTCACAAAGATCGATCCTGCGTAGGAAAGGTTAAAACTCTGTGCCCATGTATTTTTGACATAAAAAGTTTCATAGATATTACTTCAGCTATTCGGAGGCTGCTATGAACTTAATGAACTTAAAGATAAAATCCATAATTAGGAAGAAGAGCTGTATATTCGCTGGGAATAAAGTAGATTACTTTCGGCACAAAAAATTAGAGATAAGGAACTGCGATTTCAAATATCCTAAAGCTTGACAATTGTAAGATTAATGCATCTCAAATTTATCTCCAATTTCATGACTTCGCCTCACTGCCCGTTGGCCTTTTTGTCGTGGTCAGTTAACTTTAAAAATGGGTAACTAGTTTGACGTTTTGTCTGCAGAGTAGAGCAGCTTAAGCGTTAGCTCCTCACTGTGCCATTGCGTGTGCGCCTCTGTGTGGGTGGTGGGCACTGGGTTCTGCGAAGCAAAGTTAAGGGAGATTGAGGTTGCCGGCGATTAAAAGTGAACGAGTGCATTTGAAAATTCATCAAAGTGAATACTACCGGCGATTGTACATCTTCTTTTAAGTGATTTCCCACTTTTTCTCAAATGCCCAGTTGCGGTTTTTTTCACTTATCCATCGATATTCGAGCTTTTGCACAAGCGAAATAGATTTTACAGTGAAATAGACATTTTTTACGATTGCTCGTGCTGTGTGTGTGTGTGTGCCTTCTAACGAAATTGTGTTGCGATTGTGGTTTTCAATCGAAAAAGCTGCAATCGATTTGATGCTGCGGCGAGAAAGAGAGAAAAGGGCATTTGTGCGTATTTGAATGGTTTCAGATTGCAACAATTAAAAAATGGAAAGTTGGAAGGCGAAATTTTTTAAACGTATGCTTTGCCTAAAGGTTTACTAATATATTTGTATGTATGTGTAACTTATGTGAGTATTTTTTTAGTTATGAAATTTTGTGTTATAACGGATGTTTCTGTTATATTCAACTAAATTTACTTCTTTGTTGTATTTTACTATTAGTATTTTAATTTTATACCCCTGTGCTAAATACTAACTGTTCTTTTGTATCAAAAGAACACAAAACTAATAGTTTGGTTGGAAAAATCACAACCTCTGGAAAACTGGAAGCCGAGTAGACAATATTCAAGTTTCAATTCCTATGTCCTTTGAATTCTATACTGAGGAATATTTATAATATGAATAGCTGTCAAACATTCGAGCGTTCTTTTGTCAGGGAGACATCTCTCATAACACCATCAACCGTTCCAAATCAGATTAAAACTTGAAGGTTTCTACATTTTACCTCGAGGAACAAACCACAAATGAAAATAAGAGCTGGGCCAAGAATATAAAATCTCGATCACATAAACTATGTTTTTAATAAGTTTTTATTTCAAAGGTAGAATATCGTCTTTTCATAGAGAGTATAATCTTTTACATTCTCTTGCCTTCGATGAAGTCATTCGGAGCTTGACTTCCCGGAATTCTACAACCACTTTCCGAGCAATTCGTCGACAAAAGTTTCATTTTAGGATCCTAGAAGGATGGTCTGTACTATTTTTAGGTCGAAGAATCGTCGTTCCGCAAAATGTGCTTTGTGCTCACTTCATTTACGCTATGCATCTGAATTCTCTTCAGTTGTTCGAGAATTTTCAAAGATCTTTGGCTCACTACCCATATCTGTTCGAACCATCTCCGTACTCAAAAGTTCAGGGAATTCTAGGATATACTGTCGTATGTCTCTTTGTTCCTTAAACTTTCCGGATTTCAAAAATTATTCAAAATTAATTCTTATTTGTTCAAAACTTCTCGATTCCTCCCTATAACTAGGTTTTCGGTCCCATTCTCATCACACGCCAGCCTTATGTCGTTCATTATTTATTTTCGTATTTCCAATATTTTTAGACGCGTTGTTCTCAAAGCAATTGCAATTCTATTTCAACTCGCTGGAAGCCATTTGCCAGCCTTCCCCGCACTCCACTACTAATTTAAACAAGCCCACTTCGATTGCGTGTCTATAAACTACATATGTTGGGGGGGGGTTGTGTAGTCCACTAGTTTGTATTTTTTGTTTCAAACATTTTCAATACTCCGGCTTTTTTAATTTTCAATTTGCGGCCTTTTGGCTCTTTGCTCACTCGTTTACATTTTGTTGATTCACTTTTTTTGCATATTCCATTGCGTTTGTGGTCCGCGCTGTGCGCTTTTGTTGTTGTTTCTCTCTCGTTTTTTTTGTGTACAGACATTTTGCGGCTTTTGTGCAATTGACGTGCTGATAATTAGTAATTCCTGGTCATACACGTAACAGTCCGAGCCCCAGCTCTCGGGGACGGCCCACCTTTTGCTGCTGCCTTTTCGATTGTCTTTAGCCACACACGCCTGATTGTCTGTCTGTCCGTGTGTCTAACTGTCAATGGTTGCTGGCTGTGGCCATTTTGAATCTACACACTCGGCATATTTGCATTTGATCGGGTTGTAGGCATAGGTTTGCATTTGCGCTTTTCCTATTGACGCATCGCTAACGGGTTTATCAGTTTTTGTTCGCAATAAACGATTTGTAGTTCACAAGTGTCTAGTATCTTTAGTTACAAATCACAATTTTTTTTTACACGGGTGTATTTCTTGTCTGTGAAGTGGTCAAACTGCTCTTTGTGTAAGCACTGTTACTAAAAGGTGTCTTAGATTGGTTTCAATGGTCGTTATTAAATACGAATATGCCTACGAATTTCGACAGAAAAGCAATTCATAAGAAAAAGAGTAAGTTAGACTCAGTTGGAAATCAGCTTCAGCTTCTTGAAAGCAGCAGATTACAATCGAAATTATTCGAGGTAGAATCAGTTGTATGTAGGTTCTCTTCTGACCGAAATGGACCCAATTTTTTATTCAGCAAAACACTGCCAAGTCCGAAGCATTTCTCAAATTTGTTTGTGATTTTTTTTCTATCGCTACAACAACAATAACGATGATGATCGGTGGCCTCCTATAGAAGAGAACAAACTAACTCAAATATCTATTATACTTATTCGTCAAAATACATGAAAATTCGAGAAAAACTGAAACTGTACTGAAACTAGCTATGGTACATACATGACTGCAACTTGAAGAAAGACCATCTTCGAGGTCCGTAAACAACGTAACATTCTTACATTCTTCTTATATAGTTTGAGATCTAACGATAATGTTCAGAAGGGACGTCGCTTCTTCCACTAAGGAAGTGGCTGCTATTATGGCTTCGGATATATTCCTATAAGGTTGGTTAGATGTGGTTATCTTTCTATTTTTCTTTTATCTTCACTATAATTGGCATCATTATAGTTTTCAATTAGACTGATCTGGGTTCCTGGCCACAGCACAATCGCGGAAAATTTTAAGGCTGGTCAGTCACTAGCACTTGCGCCGTCGCCAGATACTTCTGGCTTAATGTGAATCACAGGAGGTCTACCGAGCTCTTCTATCTTAGTAAAGTACACCTCTCATTAGTCGTAATCGTAGTCAAACAAGCCATTAACACATCGGGATCTACACTGTATGATTAAAACTCTTACCGGATGCGAGCTGTTGAAGCTGTCAGGAGGAGGAATCATCTCATCACTTTCTACTGGAATGTCCCGCCCGTCAAGAATGATCCCTGTGAGATCAAGAAAAATACTTCCCGGAATTCACTTTTTCGAACAACCGCGCGAAATAGTGGATATATGTAGAAGTGAAAAATCTCTGCAGATTTCTAGTAGATCAGGGCGCTTTTTCGAATCCTAATACATAATCAAAGGGGGATCCTGGCTCAAACAAAATAGTTTCCCCACTGGCGAACAGCCATACAACCTAACCTAATCCATAATGGAGCATAAATTGCGTCTAAAATAATCTATGACTCCCAGTGCTAATACTAACAGGGTAATTATATGTTCCAAATTTATTTAATTTTCCACATTTTAAATATCATATCAAATTCAATAAAAGATGAAAGACGCCTATAGCCTGAGGGTAGTTACGCTGACAACCCTTCTGAGAACATAACTAAACGCAATATGTAATCACTGTGACTGATTATGTGACAACAGATTAAAAAAAAAAAACTGAAATTTAACAAAAGAACAAAGAAATTAGATGACGCAGTGCAGCAACAAAAAAATGTTTCCTCCGCAAAGTTAATTTGCTTGTTTACTTAAATTTCTTTACAAAACACGCCATAAAGGACTACAAATAAACACTACGAAAAAATAACAACAACAATGAAGAACGAACAACAGGATGTAACTGAAGGGGAGAGGAGTGCTGAGCGATATATTGAGTGTAAAAATGCATAAACCGTAAAATGGATTAAATTTCGTTTAAAATGCAAATTGAAAAATAAAAGCGACAAGGTGCCATGCAGCAACAACAGCAATAGCAACAACACACCAGTTGGATGCTGCTAACGCTAAGTTAGGTATAGTGTCGGCAAGACGTTTGTATGAAAACATCAAAAGTTTACACAAAAAACACCTCATCAAAACATCAAAGAAAATCAATTTCTTGTTTTTCTTATGGCCCTCTCTTTTCCCCCATCACTACTCAGCTTTTCCACACAACAAGAACTACAACAAAAGCAAATGAGACTAAATGTGAGTATATTGTAGCGCGCTTAAGTGAGATATGAGGGGAAGATAAAGTGGATAAAGTGCTTTTTGATAAGACGTTGGCAACACCTTGCCAAGTGGCTATTGGTTCTTTGGGTGGCAGTCAGAGCGGACGCTGGTGGAAAGAAGTCAACTGGAGTGCGTAAAAAAACGCAATTTTTTTCTGTTTGCTTTCACCTTACTTCTGGAGGGAAAATCCCAAACAAAATTGATGTACCCCTGCCACAATGCGACAGTTACAACAGCTGCACGACGAAATGTGACAGCCAGTACAACAACGGCAACATCAACACAACAAAACAACCACAAATTTCGTGCATAATAGAAAAATGAAAATCTCAAATCTGCGATAAGGCCGGCTAAGGTGTTTCAAAAGCGTACGCATCTAAAAAAGGAAAGTCGAAAAAAATTTTCACAAAATGTTTAGGTGTGGAAGATTGAGTTGGTAGCGTATAAATTTGCGACAATATGTGTGTAGTACAGTAGACCATGTAGGAAAGTGATCGCTGGGATCGCTGGACATTTTTAAAGTAAATTGATTGTTCTATGTTTTCTTGAATTAAATTTCTGTATCTTGTTGATAATACATAATTTTGAACAAAAATCAGTATATTATTAGAGTTTTTAGTCAAAAGATTCATATTTAAAGATCTCAAAAGTGATAATGACGATAGGTAACACTGTTGATTTAGATTTTTTTAGGTTATGGATTTATAATATTCTCTACTGTGGAATAAGGAAATGTATTATTAACGACGCGCATGGAAATCAATTGTGATTTGACAAAAAAGTGAACAAAATTGTGGACACACAAACAAAACCAAGATCGAAGAAGAGGTGTGTTCAAATAGCAAGGATATTAAATTTTAAAATTTCTGGGGTTTGGAAAATCCAATTGTCCTAAATTTGTACGCAGCAGTCGCTAAGATTATAAGTGTTTTTAAAAGCTTGACGATTTTCATTGGTAAAAGCTCACACATCGTTGGTTCTTTGTGAATTCTCTAACGACGCCGCTGTCTATATATTAGCCAGACATGCCACCGTGTGACTTACCTATTTCCAAAATGAAATGAGGTTGGTCGTTTTACAAGCGAGAACAAGAAATCGCTGAAAGAGTCAAAGGCTATTTCAAAAGTCGAGTTTGAGAAGTATTTCTACGATTGGAAGAAGCGCTGGCATAAATGCATATTACCAAATAGAGACTATTTATTTTAAAGGCGACAACATTAAAGTTAACGAATGAGATTTTATTTTTTATTTTTTCAAAATACAAAAAAAATTTCCGTTAATTTTTGAACACACCTCGTATATCTTTGCTATTCAGAAACCCTTTAATATTGAAATTCACGGATTTTGCCAAACTTTCGAAAGAGTATACACAATAAATCTGGCTAATAGTGGAAGGTACGAAGTTTGAGCGATTTTTGCCAGAAATTTCATTTCCAAGTACATCTAAGCGAGTCAGCATCGGTTCAAATGGACTAAACTTTATTTTACGTAGTTAAAAGCCTGATCTTTGCTTTTAAGACAGGCGATTTATCAAAATAATATGATATAATCTGATTGAACATAATAAAATATTGTAAATTTCTATTAAAAAGTAGTGTGAAGGAAATCATTATATTAAGACAGTTCGGATACACTCTTTGTGATTACTTGTCTAAATTCATTTTGATACTTTTGACCAAGTTTTTTTTTTTAATATTTATCCCCTTTTTTCGAGAATTCTTGTATTGTAAACTCTAATCCGTTATTGAATTTCGACATAATATGCCATTAGGACTCTCGAGCCTATAAAGGAGATAATGTATATGAGAATTCTAGAGGACGATTTATTTAATTTTGTAAGCATTAAATCAATGTTTCATTAAAAATCAGTCATAATTTAAATCGGTTGCATTCTTGCTTCATACTTTTCCTCAGTTTTGATCAAGAGCTCGTTTTCCAATATGTTAGGTTAGGTTACTTTCGAAGAAGACGCAATAGAACTTGAAATACTTATGGCTAAAGTAACTGAGACCATAAAAAAATATATTTTTCTTTCTTTTTTCGATAAATAAAAACTTCTTTCTTTTCTCTGATTAAACGATGTTCATAAATTAAAAATATTATGAAACTATTTTATTCTATAATATTGTTTGAATTTATTTTTCCCACTGGGTATATCAGCTCAACACCCAAGTACTTAAATAGTGTTGCGATGTAGTGGAAAATACAGGCCCACCACAACACGAGCTTAATGCCGTGTTTATCAAATGCTGCTGCTCCAGATTAGTGCAAAATGTGCGACAAACTGAGCGTTTTTCCTCGGAAAGCGGAAGGAGAAAGGAATGAGGCGCGAATGTTGACAACTGTTACCAAACAACAACAAAGCGAAAAAAATACATTATTTACAATACAAATAACGGTAAAACCCACAGACGGATGAGGTGAAGAATAACGCGGAAATTAAATCCATTTAAGTGTTTAAAGCGACGCCGCAGAGTCGCTTGGTAATGGCCACCACTGTGGCGAAGCATGAGGGGTTTTTAATGAAATAGGTGTGAATAAACAGTTTTCGCTACTCTCGTACAGGCTTTGATGTTTGTTTGGGGTATTGGTAAAATTATTTAAACCGCTAAAGAATGATGGACAAACTGGCTAGCTTAGTTGCATGCACAGTTGTCCCGAGCTCGATATTGGAGGTGAGAACCGCAAATTTGTGAACTAATTTCTCACGAATTTTATTTTTAACATTACACGATTCTCGAGAAACTCAAATTTTCTTAAAATTTTCAAATCCAAAACCAACTACCGTTCCTCGTTTGTCATTACAAGCGTGCCACATTGGCATTGAACTGCATAGTAAATAAAATTTCAAGTACACTTTGAATATAACAGACAAATTGAAATTGATTTATTTTTTAAACTATTGAAATATTTAAGAAGAAAAAAACACCAACAACAAGCAAACGTCGAAGATTCTCAACAACGAACCAAACAACATCAATAATGACCTCACAAGCCTCTTCAGAGTGTGATGGTCCATCGTCCGGACCTTATGACGCCTATATACCACGTAACGGTGACTATCAAATTCCGCCAGATATACAAGACAAGATCAATGCCTTGCGCTTTCTCCTCGAAACCGATCTCATCGCCTGTGATGCCAAATGGACGCTCTTCGTGGCCGCAGCACTCAGCTATCGCTACGATACGCAGTTGAAGCCATTTCCACCGCGTTTTGTCACTGCGGATGCGGGACTCGATATCGATGCACTCATCTCGGTCATCAATGATACACCAAAACTACGTGTGGTGCTGCAGAATATTGTGGAGGAGAATTACGATGAATTTGATGCGGACGTTTTGGATTTGCTGCATCATGTGTTGGTCGTGCAACGTGAACCGTTGCTACATCTGGTGGATGATAATGATTTCGATGTGATACTGAGTAATATGGAACAAAGTGAACAGTTGCCGCGGCCGACACATGTCTTTCGCGTATGCAATGTGCCGGTCATACACGAAGCCATACAGGAGGAGCCGACATACAACGAAGACGAACATTCGCCGAAATTGGCGTTTCATGGCAACCGGTTGGATTGTTTCTTCGCGATGTTGACGCAGGTCGGCGCTTGTAAACAGCAACCGCCGAATACGGAGAATGCCGGCGATGAACAGGATGTGCCGCTCAAATTGACCACCGATTTGCAAGTCGCTTTGCAGCATAGTCCGAATGGCGCCGGCTGGGGTGCTTCCAGTTGCGGTTCGATGATCTCGTGTGTGGCGATTTGTGAATTTGAGAATCATCCAGAATTTGTTTTCGGCGTTGCGTCGAGTTCTATAATCGAAGTCCGTAAACCGGATTTGGTGCGAATACGCTATTTGCTCTTCTATGGCAGCCGCTTTCCCGATGAAGATGAGCCGGACGAGAAGCGTCCATCTAGCTGGTTGGGTCGCCATAAATACTCGTTATCGCTTGCTTGCTATATGTTATTGTTGGCATCGATTGGTGTGGCCAATAGCGGCAGTGGGCAATACTGGAAGCAGATTGTCAGTAAGAAGGCGCATTTGCTGCTGGACTTCTGCAGACGCATTTTTACGCCAGAGTAATGGGAAGGTGAAAGCGGGTTGTAGTTTTAAAAATGCTTGAAAATTTTTTATTTATCTTTTATATATATTTCTGCTTTTGTGCACTGACTATTCTTAGTAAAATACTAAAATAAATAGTATTAAAAAAATTTCGAGTCTAATTGGAAATTAGTTCTCGTGTAGATTTAACACTTAAATACATGAGTTCAGACCCAAAATAGAGACTTCCGACCACTTTTATTTTATTTAATTAGGTCACTGTCAACTGAGTGTAAACTTCTGAAAGCTGTGGTGGTTTTTAAATAACCGTTAGTATTAAAAGCCCTGACTTTGATTAGAAATATTTATATTCCAAAATCCAATATAAATAAAAAGATTGAACGTGCTGGTTGGATCCCATATATCTTGATTAATACTTTCTTTTAAGTATTGTTGCATATCTGAACTATGACTTTGTATAAGCTGTCAGTTTCCATAGAAAGTATCTACATTAATATTTATCGATATGATTAGTATCTGATAGTGGTTTTTGTTCCAACCTAATATTACTGAATGCACTTCCATAAATGTATGGAATTGTTTCTTGGAAATATTGGGTATATATAAGCTATAACTAAATGCCACTTAGCTTAACATAGTTTGGCGCTTTTTTTTTAAATAATAATAAAATTTATTTTATTTTATTTTATTTTATTTATTTTATTTTATTTTATTTTATTTTATTTTATTTTATTTTATTTTATTTATTTTATTTTATTTTATTTTATTTTATTTTATTTTATTTTATTTTATTTTATTTTATTTTATTTTATTTTATTTTATTTTATTTTATTTTATTTTATTTCATTTTATTATTTATTTCCTTTATTTTATTATATTTTATTATATTAAATTATATTATTTTAAGTTTTTAGTTGACTAACAAACAAATATTCACATGACTCACCCCACAATTTACTTGAATTGCTATGTACCTTACTTATGTATATTTGCATGTAGATATGTACATAATACGACGAAACCCACGTACCATATGTGATAAATGCCAGCTTCGCTCTTTAAAATCCAGTGACTCTCACTCTCGCCACCATTTCATGAAAACTGAAGTAAGCTGCGCAGTCCATAATGATTCGCAAATTTTCTTTGCTCAAGAAACACTTGATACCCGACTTTTACGACTCCAAATCTTCAAAATACTCTTAAGCACACTTTTAATGAATGCAATACTTTAAATACTTTATTTAACACATTGAATAACTAAACATTTTAATATTAACAATCTTATAACACGCCCTGCAAAATAAACGCTGCCGAAGTTGTCAGAAGCTGAAGTGGAAATAACTAGCGGAATTTCCTTGCCAAAGCTTTTGGGATATTCCTCTTCACTGGAAGCGGGCATCTTAATGAATTTATGGAGCTTTGCACTTATTGCGTAGATAATTAACGCTAAAAAGTATGCAACAAAATATTGTAGATCATATCATATGAAGATGAATGAAAGTTCAATAATGCAGATATTTATTGCTGCTAGTACAAAAACTAATTTTATTAATATAAATCGTACATCAAAGCAATGCAACTTTTATGCAAATGTGAAATTGTTACCAAATAACGTCTTTGTAACATATCCATTCATTGTTTTTACAGCTGATTCGTCATATGTTAATGCCTATTGCATACTTTCCTGCGTTAATTATCTTTTTATATTGCGAATATTTAGCTAAATTCATTAAGATGCCTATTTCCAATAGATGGAATTTTTTCATAGGAAATTCCGTCACATCATTTCTGGGCTAGCCGGCGTTTGCTTCAGAGCAGTTTTTTTATTTGTAATATGGATGAGTTTATAATTTACCTGCAATTAAATTTCTTAAAATAAGTGATAAAAAATGCTATTTCTTTAGTTAAAAATACTAAATCGTGGCAAAGAGCTTTATGTATGAAAATAAAGGTGTGACACTAGAAGCTTATTGTTTCATCGAAGGGCAGGCAAGCATGAGAGCAGAAGCAACGTAGTACATCTCGTACATCAAATTACATGCAATATATGTATGCATAGCGTTCATTATATGTGTGTATGTGGATATGTATACAGCTGTGTGAATAATTGAAGGGTGAGGAGAGTGATTTTGAAAAAATATTTTTATTGTGAATTTTTATAATTTTTTATGGGTTTTTTTGCCGGTTTCACGAATTTTTTTGATTGATAATTTAATTAAATTTAATTTCAATTTTAAATTTTATTTAACTTTGTACTTAAGTTGGTTTTCAACATTATTCAAAATTGACATACAAAAAATTAAAATGCTTGCATATTATAAACAATAGAAACATATTTATGTAAATAAAACATTGTATTTATTTGTCAAAATGAAAAAAAAAATAATGGAAATCAGCTGATAGAAAATCGTAACCATAGTTACATTTGACAATATTTAAATAATATTTAAATGGCAAAACGAGATCATTTAATTAGAAATTAAGTCAAATGGTGAAACCGAAATAGATAATTTTTCACTTAAATTAGTTTCGTGAAACTGGCTGTTAGAATATTATATAAATACATATATTCACTGAAATTGAATTAATTTATTATAACAACTAACGAGTTGAATGCAAATATTGAATTGTACCGCACAAAATTCTATTTTAGATCATCTGTTCGTTCAACAAACCCACACAATTTTTGTGGATTTTTTGGTACTGAAAAACATAAATAATTTGGCATTGAGTCAAACAAACTGTATTGACAAAATAATAGATGTGGATTGTTTTGGATAGGCTTTCGTATGGGAGTACTGATACGTTCTGGCTTTGATTTTTTTATTTACATATACAGAGGTAGTCAAAATTATTTACATATCGGATGTTTTTTTACAAGTTTTACACAAAACACATTCGCTTGTTGCTGTTGTTGTCGCAGGGTAGTAAAATGCTATGTTGTTGTAAACCCTGACCTATTCCTGAGCGAATGAAGTCAGTTTGGCAAGAATAGCTGGAAATATGGCGGAGAAATAAGTAAATGAACTGAAGACTCGCAGTAGTCAAAAGTATTTACACACAACTTGAACACTATTATCCTGTTCTTTTTTAATGATAACTTTAAAATTTTAATGTTCAGTATAAGTTCTTATTCTAAGGCGATAAATTCATAATTGGTTGCATTATCATTGGCATCAATAACAGCCTACTTTATGGTCCGAATTAATTCAACACAATTGTGCGCTAAGTTAACTGTTAATTTAGACCAAATGTCGGTAATTTCGGCGTTTTCGTTTATTATATCAATCGTCTTCTGATATTTGACGAAAGACCAAACATTTTGACTAAAGTTTTGATCAGGGCTGTGCGGAGGTCAACTTGATTTGCTTCATGTCACCTCCGATTCTGTTTAGCGCCTAAACTGCATATTTCTTATTTTCACGTGGTAAATGCATAAAGCGTTTACTAAACAAGCCCTGGAACCAAAATTCAGCATTATCTGCCCACGACAAGATCCAGGATCTAATTTAAGACAAAAGACTGGCATATCGTTTTTTTTATTTTCGGAAATATTAACCAAATTGACCAATTTTTGCCAAACGTCAGGTATTTATGTTAACTTCTTTAATGTAATTTACACTACTCTTGCTCAAACCAAATCCAAGGATAAAGGCTAAATCGCCGTGTGTAAATATTTTTGACTACTGCGAGTCATCGGTTCATTTGCCCATTTCTCTGTTATATGTCCAGCTATTCTCACCAAACTGGGAATGGATCAAGGTTTCCAACAACATAGCATTTTACTACCCTGCGACAACAACAACAACAAGCGAATGTGTTTTGTGTGAAACTTGTAAAAAAAACGTCCGATGTGTGCCAATGTCAACCTGTTGACAACTTATCTGCAAAAAGGTCTCATCAGATCATTTGAGGCTAGTATGGTATAGTTTTAAACTTCTAGCGAAAAAAATTACAGACAAGTATTTATAAATTCATATATACTGGCTCAATGATAAGGTCAAGCGAATTCATAGTAAAAATTCAATAAAACGGATTCTTGTACAACTTGGGAAATCAATTCAGAATTTCCGGATCACTTTCACAGCAGTCCTACTATATTATATATATTTTTCAGAATTAAGCATACTTTGGAATAGTTTTAGCGTGAAAACTACAGGTTTCAATATAGTACGGAGCAGCTATATAGAAAAAAATCCATCAAACTTTTCACTCCATACCATAAAATAAATAAATTGTTCGAATAGAGGATACAACAACAACAAAATCTTTACATCAAAAAATAAGTTATATTTCTCATACAATTATCAGCTTTGCCATCATCCACTCTTGGAACTTCAAGCACTTAAAATTCGATTTGAGAATCCGTGAGTCAGTTGGGCATTATATGCTGCATAATATTTCGTAAAAAACTCTAAAATCACCGTCAGCAAAGACAACGTGTACGCTAGCAAAATTGTACTCAAACAAACCTCCTGAGCATCAATAACACCAAATACTACTAAAATCAGTACAAAGACTGAGTGGCAACACCAGCAGCTCGAAGCGTGTAGAATTAGAAAATGAAAAAAAACAAGTAAGGAAGGGCTAAGTTCGGGTGTAACCGAACATTTTATACTCTCGCAATTTATTGATGTAATTTTATAAAGATAACACAATTCGACCCATATATTGGGTATAAAGTTCAATAGAATAACGAAAATCATCATAAATAGTATATGGGGACTGAGGTAATTCCTAAACCGATTTCACTCGTTTTCACCACCAAGATACAATGTATCGAAGACTATACGCTCACTTAATTTAATATTACTTATAATTAGGTATGTGGGATCTGGGGGAAGTTATGACCCGATTTTTACCATTTCAGGTACAGAGAGAAACTGTTATAAGAAAAAAATTCAGAGGGCATGAATTACATTAAAATATCTGAGGGATTTACCTATATTTTCGGTGAAAAATTAACCTTAGGCACATAGTTCTTCATGTTCGATATCAGGGGCCTTGAAAAGTCATAGTTCGATTTTGACAATTTTTCTACAAGTGATGTCACAGCTCAAATACAGTATTTGTGTAAAGTTTAATTCCGCTATCTTCATTTGTTCCTAATGTATATACATATGTATTATAAAGTGGACGAATCAAGAGAATTCAAAATTGAGTTACATGGGAAGTAGACGTAGTTGTGAACCGATTTCGTCCAGATTCCACCCGTATCATCAGGGTTTCAAGAAAGTGTTATATACCGAATTTCATTGAAATCGGTAGAGTAGTTCTTGAGATATGGTTTTTAACCCATAAGTGGGCGTCGCCACGCCCATTTTTCATTTTGTAAAAAAATCTCAGTGCAGCTTCCTTCTGCCATTTCTTATGTAAAATTTGGTGTTTCTGACGTTTTTCGTTAGTGAGTTAACGCACTTTTAGTAATTTTCAACCTAACCTTTGTATGGGAGGTGGGCGTGGTTATTATCCGATTTCTTTCATTTTTGGACTGTATAAGGAAATGGCTAAAATAAACGACTGCAGAAAGTTTGGTTTACATAGCTTTATTGGTTTGCGAGTTATATACAAAAAACCTATTTGGGGGTGGGGTCACGCCCACTTTTCCAAAAAAATTACATCCAAATATGCCCCTCCCTAATGGGATTATATGTTCCAAATTTCATTTTCATAACTTTATTTATGGCTTAGTTATGACACTGTATAGGTTTTCGGTTTCCGCCATTTTGTGGGCGTGGCAGTGGACCGATTTTGCTCATTTTCGAAAGCAACCTCCTCAGGGTGCTAAGGAACATATATTCCAAGTTTCATTAAGATATTTTAATTTTTTACTCAAGTTATCGCTTGCACGGACAGACGGACGGACAGACGGACAGACGGACGGACAGACATCCGGATTTCAAATCCACTCGTCATCCTGATCATTTATATATATATAACCCCATATCTAACTCTTTTATTTCTTGGTGACACAAACAACCGTTATGTGAACAAAACTATTATACTCTGTGCAACAGGTTGCGAGAGTATAAAAAAACACAGAAAAAGTAAATCACAAAATGTCAATGTCACAGCAGCAAACCCCACGAGATTGTACGCTGCTTGCGAAGCGAGCGAGCATTTTGTGATTAATGGTTTTTCGCAAAAATGGCATTAGCAAATGTTGCAAGGGTGTGACAAGCAAATCATTGAAAAATCACTGCACTTTCTATTTTTTTCCAACTGCCAGTTGATATACAACACCAATGACTTACACATATTAAAGTGGATCTAAAGTGTGTCCAAAGCATTTGCTAGCTGAGAAGAGATTAAAATTCTAAATTTGTAATGCACCTTGACTTCATTTTAAAATTTTCTAAAACACAATTTTTCATAATATTTATTTTGCAGTCACTCTTCTCTTTCATTCTCTGCCTCTCACTTCCTTCTGGAGCCAAACAGCTGTTGCTGGGACGCCAATGCTGCCGCCATCATAAAAGCGCCAAATTGATTTGCTTTAGCCATTCAATAAGCTCAAAAGCCTGCAGTGCTTTGCGCACATCCTGAGAAGCTTTGACATGGCCACCACACACACACACTCAAACAAGGAAGGTACGGTATTTACGGCCTAACCCGGCGTAGCTTCCGCTCTCGCAACGCTGTGTTGCTGGTAAACCCACTCGAGCTCGGGGGCTCAACCGGCGTCAGGCATGAGAAGTACACTGCTTGCTCTCATGATGGACAGCTGCTGCGCGTTTTTCGGCTAGCGGTTTTTTCCATTTTCCGCTACTCCCTTGGGGTGACCGGAAATCTATGACCGCACTTAGCACTCGGTAGTACTACGTATAATTCCTAATTCGTTTGCCATTGTTGTTAGAAGTGCGGTGGTAGTTGTTGCAATTGTTGTTGTTAGAAGTAGTTGTTATTGTTATCTATAGTTTGCTATTTTTGCTATTACACTGGGATCAAAAGTTATTTGCAAGCGCGTGTAGAGGGTGAGTGCGGTGCTCTACATATGTACCGTGTAGCCCGTCCCTTCAGGAGGCAAAGTTGATCCCAATTTTTTAGGCGAGTTCAGTTGTTGTTTGCTTCAATGTGACATTTATGCTAAGCCTAATAGTTCTGTGCATTATTGATATATCTGTTGTGATTTGTATGTCTCTCTAATGACAGACTCTTTTGCGGCAGAGCAACAGCGCAAAAGTTATGGCGAGGACTTTGTTTTCTTTATAAATGCTTTTAAAAGCAGTCTTCCTGAAATTATATTGAATTTACGATATCTATTTTTGTGAGATTTCTTTTTGTTTATATTGCAATAAAAGTGCAGTATCTTGGGTTTATTTGATAAATAGTAACGGCATGTAGTAGAAGTAAAGGTGGTGGTTTCATAATGATTGAAACTAGTACAGTCTGCTATGTTATGGTATAAAATAAATGAGGTGTGTTTGAAAAATTTTTTCTCGTCGTTTATTATCAATTTCTTCTACAGAAGTAGAACATCAATTAGTTTTCCAAATATACCAAGCACCCACACTTTCCAAGATCTTTGGTCGAGTCTTTCACCCTATTTATGTTGCGAGGGTTTCGGTGATGAGATCCTTATACTTTTCAGACGTCGTCGAACTGATAAAGTTGGAGACTTTTCGTAATTTGGGATATTGTATTCATCGTACTAATGTCTATAATCCCCTGCACGGATGACCAGTATTCTATGGGCTCCTTAAAATTTAGGGTATTTAGTTCCAATTAAAACTTTATCGAATTATGAAAGCATTAAGTGCTTGTCGAATATATTTTTGTGGGCATCATCTACATATATTCTAACTATAGATCTAGAGTTGCTATGCCCTAGTCGAACTCTCATATAAGCAAAAAAGACTCGACTTGGTAACCGCTAAGTTTTACTATTAAATTGACGCCGGTTAGAAGATCCGAGATACATTACACTGAAATAGCCACGAAACCCAAAATCTTTCAGCTATGTCATTAAGAAAAGGAGGAGCAATATGGCGCTTCAGTCGAATTCACGTAGAGGTCCTTCCAAAAAGAAATTTTATTGTATTATACTTATATCATAGATAATTTCGTATACCTGGGAACCAGCATCAACAACACGAACAATGTCAGCCTCGAAATCCAGCGCAGAATAACTCTTGCCAACAGGTGCTACTTTGGACAGAGTTGGCAATTGAACAGTAAAGTCCTCTCTCGACGAACCAAAATCAAGCTCTACAAGTCGCTTATCATTCCCGTCCTTTATGGTGCAGAAGCTTGGACGATGTCAACATCAGATGAGACGACACTAGGAGTTTTCGAGAGGAAAATTTTGCGCAAGATTTATGGTCCTCAGAACATTGGCAACGGCGAATACCGCAGACGATGAAACGATGAGCTGTACGAGTTATACGACGACATTGACATAGTTCAGCGAATAAAAAGACAGCGGCTACGCTGGCTAGGTCATGTTGTCCGAATGGACGAAAACACTCCAGCCCTGAAAGTGTTCGATGCAGTACCCGCCGGAGGAAGCCGAGGAAGAGGAAGGCCTCCACTCCGTTGGAGGGACCAGGTGGAGAGCGACCTGGTTACACTTGGGATCTCCAACTGGCGCCGAACTGCGAAGGAGAGAGGGGTGGCGCACTATCGTCGATTCGGCTATAACCGGCTAAACGGTTGCAACGCCAATCACATACATAGTCGAACTCTCATATAAGCAAAGAAGACTCGACTTGGTAACCGCAAATTGACGCCGGTTAGAAGATGCGAGATACATCACACTGAAATAGCCACGAAGCGCAAAACCTTTCAGCTATTACAATAAGAAAAAAGGAGCAATATAGCGCTTCAGTCGAAATCACGTAGAGGTCCTTCAGTGATTTCAGAACCAAAAATAAATTTTATTGTATTATACTTGAAATGTGTAACTTCAGAGGTTGAAAAGACAAATCCTTGTTTTTTCTGGTAATTGTTTTCTTTGGTTAACATAGCGTTTGGTAGAACTTTGCTTATGACCTTCAACTTGATTGCCATACTATATGATTGGATTCCATCACTTTTTACTAACTTACAAACTCTTTCAGAGCATATAGCCAACAAATGTCATCGAAAACCATTTTTGCGTCTACTAATATCCGGGAGACATTTTCATTTTTCAAGATTTTGGTCATTTAAATGGACTTATTTGCTTCCGCCGTTTTTTTTTGTACATTTAAGGCTTTTTTTGTATAAAAACGGTTACAAATGTCGATGAGTCTCAGCCGCACTTTTCTTGGAATTAAAAAATAAATGCAAAATTTCCCAATAATGTCGAGAATTCTGTTCCAAAACTGATATTTTCAGTTGAGAATAAGTTTGGGATGCAAACAGATCTCTACAAATATTTTGTTGGCTTAATGTTGACACAAATGTCCAAGATCGATATAAAACGATTTAATCGACCAGTGCTTGACCCTAGAGACATCTATTGGAAAACGGCGGAAGCAAAGTTATAGACCTAATATATCCGTCACAGTTATAGCTGGTTTTCTACCCACAGGTTTTTATTGTACAAATAGGGGACCAATGGAGTATTGTAAGAAGTCGAGGTAGTATGCTAGTTCGTAAATATAGAGCCTTGCCTGAAGCAATGCCTTGGACTCAGCGTTATCTTTCTTGAAAACGTGTTTAACATGGATGTATGTATCCCCAAGAGCTCTTTTCATTACTTCAACTACAATAGGTAAAGTCTACATTTGTCTCTTCTGAATAGTATTCCGTGAGATTGTTTTGCTCGGAAAAATGTGATTTTGAGCTAAAACTGGAAGCAATCGATTTATATATAGACTCGTTTCGTCTTCACATCATATTTATCTGTAAGATAACTGTATCAAAAAAGATATTAGTTCGAAAATTTTACCAGACCATATATACCGCAAATATCGATTTTTGTCTCTCTGTTTGACTTTATGATATATATATATCGGTTAGTATGAAAGTCCATATACAAACCCACAATGAAATACTGCATCATTCACAGGAACGCAATGACTTCATCATATAAATTTTCATCTTTTTGAAATAACTGCAAATTAGAAATTATTACGCCCGTTTTTATGTTTTTGGCATTTCTGCTACATTTAGCAACAAAATGAATACACAGAAAAGTAGAGGGGCGAACAAGCCAACAATTCATATCTAGCCGAAAAGGGCTGCAATAAGCAGCGGAGTGGGGAAAAATCCCGAAGTGATGTGGCAAATACTTGTTTAAGCACAGATGACAGCTGCTAATCCAGTGCTACATTGCCAACTCAACTTCAATGCAAAAACAGACGCCCACCAGACTGCCACACCCACTCAAATAGTTTTTTGCACATACATATATTGCATTGTTTAATATACAAGTATTGTATATGCTCATATTTGACTTCGTAGGGAGAGGACAGTGCGTCATCAATGTCACCCTCGTTTTGCAGTGCAACATTGCGTCGATCGGTCAACGCGGTAGACGCTTTGTGTGGCAATTGCCTTGGTTGCAGGGTTGTGTTGCACTGTGGTTGCTGGCAATGCTGCAGAGTGCGCCATTTTATTAACTAAATTATAACTGGCTTGCTTTCAGGGTTGTGACAAATGCTCTGGAATCACTACAACAGTACTAGATGATCAAGCATGGAAGCTTTTTGATTTAAACCAATTGAATTCACAATCTGTCCTGTTACCGATAAACTACTATGCTATCTCTATTAAGTTATCCTAGTCGATATTTTTAATGCCAGTTGTTTGTTCGATTTATTGCTATCCAAGGTTTCATAAATCAGAGAAAGCTTTTAATAATATATAGTATACAATATATTTACAAGATCGTTCATAATAAACCTTGAAACTTATGTCTGTCATCCACGTTCGACTGATATTCTCTGATTTCCATATCCGTTTCACAGTTGCTTTATGATATTCATGTGACATCCGTTTGATATCTGTCATGAGGCTTCCATATGACGTCCGTTGGACATCTGACATCCATTTGACAACTGCTATCTGACATCCATATGACTTTTATTTGACAGCTGGCTTCTGACATTCATCTCACATCCATTTGACAGTGCCATCTGACATTCATATGACGTCCCTTTGACATCTGATATCAGACATCCATCTGACGTCCGTTTGTAGGGCGTTATCTGACAACCATGCGACGTATGTTCAAAGCTGCCATCGGACATTCATCTGATGTTCTTTTGACAGATAATATATGACGTCTATGGGACATCCGTTTGACATCTGCTATCAGACATCCATCTGTCGTCCGTTTGAAGGGAGTTATCTGCCATCAGATAGATATCTGACGTCCATTTGACGGAATTTATCTGACATCCACCTTCCGTTTGACATCTACCATCTGACCACCGTTTTACAATTACCATTTGATATTCATGTGACGTCCGTTTGACATCTGATGTCCGTTTGAAATCTCCCATTTGACATGTTAGATATCTGTCTGTGCCATCTGACCTCAGTTTGACTATTTATTTAGATTTATGCATAATTTAAAATAAATTTTATTCCTTCTCATATAAGACAAATTATTATCAGCTTTAACTAAGTTCCAGAACTTTTCCGCTTTCGCTTTTGCGACCTTCTTCGCCAAATAATACAAGCAATTTGTTCATAATCACGGACACACCTGGTGCTGGCCATTAGGCAACCGGGTTCAATATAATTGGACATTATAATATTTAATTTAGCAACTGAGCCAGCAACCCGTACTCATTTCGTAAAACTGAACCCTTTCGCTTTCGTGAGCAACTAATCTTTTGGAGGCGCGTTACGCTTGAGCGCCTTGGCATATGCTACGATTTTCTGCAATATTCTTCAGAAGTATGTCGCTTTGTATATTTGCTTTTGTTGTTGTGTGTAGGAATGCTGGTTGTATCATAACCAAGTCATTGAAAGTCATTCGCGTACAAATAAAGCGCAATTATTTACTGCCAATGAGATATAAGTATTCTACTGCCACCGAGTTCTTTGCGCTCAAATAATTGCCCTCATGGGACAATCTTTGAGAAACTTTTTTCCCTTTTTCTTTACTCTCACAGTTGTTTATTTCCACTTTCATTTCGGTACTTTTCTACTATTTGTTTTTGTTTTTGTAGATTTTTAAGATATTTACTTGTGTCAGCGTCAAAGTTGCTGCGCGCCACTTACCAGCGGCTCCAATGACATGTCGCAATTTCTGTGCCAAAAAGTTAAACATTTACTTTTTTCGTCTCTCTAACACACACAAAGCGAATTAACCCGCACAATTTAGAAGAATTTGTTTTGTTGTTGTTGTATTTCTTTTTTGTATTTATTTTATATTTTATTTGTTGCTGTTTTGAGGTTGAAAAGTTTTCATCAGTGATTTATAGGGGTATTCATGGTTCAATCTCCATAACCGGTGTGCAACAGTTGCGCCTCAGCTGTTCGCCAAGCTGCTGGCGGTCGGTCGCTGTGCTTTGTTGGTTTTGTTGTTTGTTTGCTTGGCCTCCACATGTATTTTTCGGCAAACTTTTCATACCTTTGGGCAAACTTTGCTTTTAAGTACGCACTTTTTCTTCTTCCACTCGAAGATGACTTCATTCCGCCTAAGTGGAGCAAGTAGCGAGAGCGAAGCCTTATGAATGAGGGCCTGCATAGGCAAATCGAATTTTTGTGCCTCATCACCGCTTCAATGGCAAAGCATCGACCGCATCTGCCTTTTGTTGCACGCGCTTCACCTGTTCGTTGTTGCGTTGTTGTATTGTGTGAAAATTGTTTTTGGAAAGTTCAATTCTCTGGGGTGTCATATTTTTTACGCATAGCATATCAGTGACTGCATTAATAAATTACGGTACATAAAATAGGTGGGTGAGTATTTGTATCTACTCATAAGTTTGCTGTGTTAAAATTATGCTTCAGTGAACATATAAATACATATACATGTATCTACATATATATTCAACTAAAAAACTCCATTTCCAAATATTGTATAGCAATTTCACACTTTACATTCAATCTTAAATACGTATCCAAATGTATCCACACAGAGTTCAGTGTCACGCCCCTTGTTAAATTTTTTAACTGCCGCACATATTTCTGAATGAGAATAGTTTTTCCCCAAACATTGGTTTTCACAGTCAGTATACGGACGCCCCGACGGAAGAGAAAGACGAAGTGATCAAAGATACCTTCTATGAGCGCCTAGAACGTACCTATGAGCGCTGCCCCCGCCACGATGTCAAAATCGTGCCTGGCGATTTCAACGCTAGGGTGGGTAAAGAAGGTGTCTTTGGCACAACAGTCGGAAAATTCAGCCTCCATGACGAAACATCACCAAACGGTCTGAGGCTGATCGACTTCGCCGGGGCCCGAAATATGGTCGTCTGTAGTACTAGATTCCAGCATAAGAAAATCCATCAAGCTACTTGGCTGTCCCCTGATCGAATTACTCGCAACCAGATCGATCATGTTGTGATAGATGGACGACATGTCTCCAGTGTTTCTGATGTGCGTACGCTTCGTGGTCCCAACATCGACTCGGACCACTATCTTGTAGCAGCTAAAATACGCACCCGCCTCTGTGCAGAAAAGCGCACACGTCAACAAACACAAGGAAGGTTCGACATCGAGAAGCTGCAATCACAACCGACAGCCGAACGATTTTCTACTCGACTTTGCACTCCCTGCTCTCTGAGAGCACTCATCAGGATCTCGGTATAAGGGAGCTGTGGGACGGCATATCAAACTCCTTCCGTACAGCTGCAACCGAAACCATTGGTTTTCGGAAAAGTCAAAAAACAGCTGGTATGACGAGGATTGTCGTCTCACAGTGGAGAGAAAACAGACTGCCTACCATGCAATGTTGCGATCGACCGCAATACGTGCGGGATGGGATAGATACCGGGATCTGAAGAGGGAAGCGAAACGCATTTGCAGACATAAAAAAAAAGAGGTCGAAATACGTGAGTATGAAGAGCTTGACAAGATGGCCGACAGGGGATATGCTCGAAAATTCTACGAAAATATCCGACGACTAACTGAAGGTTTCAAGACCGGAGCACACTCCTGTAGAACCCCCAGAGGTGATCTAGTTATTGATGACCAGAGTATACTGAGTTTGTTGAGGGAACACTTCTCCAGCCTGCTGAATGGCAGTGAAAGTACAACAACAGGAGATGGCGAACCCGATTCCCCAATCGACGACGATGGAGCAGATGTTCCATTGCCCGACCGTGAAGAAATGCGAATAGCAATTACCCGCCTAAAGAACAATAAGGCGGCGGGGGCCGACGGATTACCGGCCGAGCTATTCAAATACGGCGGCGAAGAGCTGATAAGGTGCTTGCATCAGCTTCTTTGCAGAATATGGTCGGAAGAAAGCATGCCTGACGATTGGAATCTCAGTGTACTCTGCCGTATACACAAAAAGGGAGACCCCACAATTTGCGCCAATTACCGTGGGATAAGCCTCCTCAACATCGCGTATAAGGTTCTGTCGAGCGTATTGTGTGAAAGACTAAAGCCCACCGTCAACAAACTGATTGGACCTTATCAGTGTGGCTTTAGACCTGGAAAATCAACAACAGACCAGATATTCACCATGCGCCAAATTTTGGAGAAGACCTGGTGAAAATAGGATCGACACACACCATCTCTTTGTCGACTTTAAAGCTGCTTTCGACAGCACGAAAAGGAGCTACTGCCTTTATGCCGCGATGTCTGAATTTGGTATCCCCACCAGCGAAACTGGAGAAAATAATACGGCTCGAGAAGGTACAATCTTCTATAAGAGTGTAAGCTGACGTTGAGCAACACCAAAAGCTCCGTCAGATCGGGCTCCTAAGGACCTCTCCTGGGAACCAGCCGTTCGATACCAGACGAGGCAAAGTCCCTTTCATACCGATAACTCAACTTTTTATCGAGTTTTTCATTTTATGAATAGCAAATGTATATCTAGAGGGCGCCAGAGTTGAGTTCTGTACATAATTCATATGGATCATATTGGTTTCAATCACTTTCAAGAGTAATATTAAACTGTTGGCGAACGCTTTCGCAGAAATCATTTAAGAAAACAGAAAATTATGTCAAGGGAAATGAATATATCGACAATGCCAAGAAGTATTTGATAGGATCCCCTCGTGACCGACGGTAGGGAACGGATCATCTTCTGAAAATACATTTAATGCAAATTAGGTTCAACAGCAAGAAGCTTCTTAAGTAGCACAAGGTCACTGTCAATCAAAGTCTACTTTTTGCAGATGTACACGTATTTCCGCTTGAAGAAGCAAACCGGTCACATCTACACAAAAACTTCCAAAGACGAAAGAAATTATTATTCTAAAGGTTCAACGTGGTCACCATCCAGTTGCTGTAATGGTTTGGTTGGAAGTCTCCTGTAAAGTCATTATAACTCTTTACTTCTGTGAAAAAAAGAGATAAAAATTTATCAGCAGGATGTTTTAGAAGGCGTGGAAAAGAAGCTAAGCAATAGTCTCATCGATGAAGAGAATTGGATCTTCCAGAAAGATTATGCTCCAGCACAGAGCAATCGCTTAAAAGCAAGATTCCTGGTTCAATACCTGCAAATCATTGATCGCCTGGAAGTCTAAATTTATTGGACTACAAATCAGATTTAGATGATATGGATTCAACAGGCCACCCCACAGACATTTGTAGAGTTTTTAAAAAATTATTTAGTTCGAGCTACTTCGTCATTACCAATAGAAACTGCATGTGCCTCTATTGATCAATTGCCGAATGGTTTGAAATGTTAACCATTTCGATTTTGTACTTAGCTCAATACTCATATAAGCATCATTGAAAAAATTTACTTTATGAAAAATTCTATTACAGTTTCAATTTTCTAAAGGCCTGCACTTGTAACAGAACTTATGGCGGGACTAGGTATATTAGAAAATAAATTGTAGAATTATATGTAGGTCATCCAGGCATCGATTTGACCGATTCATTGCCTCAGTAGCAATAAATAGAACAAAGTCCACTTCTCGAAACAAGACTACACCCAGTCACTCCGGCTTATGTCAATATTTGCACTTTTCAAAAAAGCTCATTTGTATTGTAGATTTTTTTTTTTTGAAATTTTAAGTACAGAGACCAAATTATATCTGAATGACCATCACTATTGTAAACAGTATCTCAATAAGTCAAGACTTCCTTTACAACTTACCTTCTATGCCATTCGTGAACTGAACAATATATTTTTAATCATTTAGATAATTTAGGTCTAATTTAAATAAATCTAAAATAAATTAATAATATTTTGCATAGAGTTCTTCCAGCGGGAACTTTCAGGCCGGGTTACTAATAATTGGTTGGTGTATTTAATGATATTATGGTTAGACACATATCTTTTCTAGTATTAATTTTGCAAAATTAAGTGTAATTATCTCCCACTATTTATGCAAATAGTCAACTCCATCATCTAATAATAATTTTTATTGCATACTTTTCAGCGATAATTATCTGCAAACAAATAACCTGCCTAGGTAGTACTCAGCAAAGTTCATTATGATGGCCACTTCCAGTTAAGTGGAATAACACTTTCCTCTAAAAGCTTTTCAGAGGAAATTCCTTTAGTTCAGTACTACTTTAACTGGCAACGACTTCGGATGTGATTTTTCTTCAGAAACGGAAATGTTGTGCTACTGTGTTATATAATATTTTTAAATTTGTTTAAAGTATCAAAAAGTGTTTGATTTGTTTAAATATTAATGAATAAGCCCAAATGTCTATATATAAAAAGGCTTTATCTAGTGCACAAAATGTTCTATAAATGTGAAGAAAAGATGCGCAAATAGTTTGCGGACAGCGCAGCTTACTGCACTAACATGAAATGGCGGCGCGAATTGAGAGCGGTGAGAGTTTGGCGAGCAGCGTTTATATACCGTAGATATGTATGTTAATATGTACATGGAAAGAGGTGGCTACATGTAAGAATTAAAGGGTGAGTCGAGTTATTATTTTTAGTTTTTATATAATATTTTAAGAAATATTTTTTTTGTTTATCTCATTTGAAGGAAGTAGTTAAAGCAGCTGACCAAAGAAATTAAAGGGTGAGTCGAATGATTAATATTTTTTTTTTGTTTTTCATAAATCTAAAATAATAATTTGGAAGTAATTTTTCAGACTTGTTGCTTTTTTCGGAAAATTGAAGTTGCTTCACGAAGATATTAAGCGGTGAGTCAAAATATTATTTTTTGGTTTGTTTTACTTAATTTTTATATAATTTTTTGAAAACAGGAATTTTGCAAATTTGAGTTGTTGTGAAAGCAGAATTAAAAGTAGCTACGCGAACGAATTAAACAGTGAGTTGATATATTAATTTTTGAATTTAGTTAATATTTATATATTAATAAGAAATAGCAAAATTTTCAGGTTTATGTTGGAAAGCATAAATTGTTTGCGCATGAATTTGTCGGTGAGTCGAAAGTTTAATTTTCACTTTTCTTTATTTTTTATTAAATATATTATGAAAATGCATTTTTTATTAAATGTGTTCGAAATTTATGCTTTACATAAATATGTATTAATTAAACATTTTTTGAGGAATTTTTACTGTGATGTGATTTATATTTTGTTACAGTTTAATGTTTTATATATTATTATGGTTTTCGTCTACACACGACAATTATTATATTGTTGCAGATATAGTACTATATTTCAAAATTTAATCTAAAAATTTAAATTGCAACAAGTTTCCAAATTCATTTATAATATACATTTTGTAGAATATGTATGAATATTCATACATAGCTCGTTGTTTAATACTTTTATTTATTGGAAATTTAATTCTTTCTGTTCAAATTATTATGGTAGCCATGTCCATGAGTAGCTTTAATGGCCAATATCCTCAGTTTTTTGTTTTAATATTTAAAGTCAAATATGCATAATATTATTAAACAAATGGAGGTCAACGTAAGGTTAGAAAATATTTCAACATTTTTTTTATAATTAATTATTGTTCTAAAAAATATATATTGATATAGTTTCTAAGGGTGCAGAAGTGAGTACATGCACACGATATTCAATGTGTACATATTACTTCATAAAAATAAAAGTATTGAATAAAATTAAAATTTTTTTTGCGCATTTCGATTGATGTTCAATTGTTTACCGAATTGTATATTGAACATAATATAAAATAAATAAATTCTACGAAAAACAAGTAAGGAAGGGCTAAGTTCGGGTGTAACCGAACATTTTATACTCTCGCAATTTATTTATTTGACTTTATTAATATTATAAAATATACAATTTGGTCCACATATTCGTCATATATATATTGTATAAAGTCCATGGAAAGTGGGAAACATTAATATTAGGTTAGAAGCACCGAGGTCCTCATGTACGATATATGGGGCCTTAAAAACCTATGGTCCGATTTCGGCGATTTTTAGAATAAGGCTGTCACACTATAAACGTAGTATTTGTGCAAAGTTCTGCACCGATAATTGCACTAGTGCTTACTTTATATATTGCAAAATAAACGATTAAGGTCGTCTTCAAAGTTCTGGTATATAGGAAGTAGGCGTGGTTGTGAAGCGATTTGGCCTATTTTCACAACATATCATTGGGATGTAAGGAAACTATTACAAACCAAGTTTCATTGAAATCGGTCTAGTAGTTCCTGAGATATGGTTTTTGACCCATAAGTGGGCGATGCCACGCCCATTTTCCATTTTGTAAAAAAATCTGAGTGCAGCTTCCATCTGCCATTTCTTATGTGAAATTTTGTATTTCTAACGTTTTTCGTTAGTGAGTTAAGCCACTTTTAGTAATTTTCAACCTAACCTTTGTATGGGAGGTGGGCGTGGTTATTATCCGATTTCTTTCATTTTTTGGATTGTATAAGGTAGTACCTAAAATAAACGACTCTAGAAAGTTTCCTTGCTATAGCTTTAGTAGTTTGCGAGATATGTACAAAAAACTTAGTAGGGGGCGGGGCCACGCCCACTTCCCCAAACAAAAATACATCCACATATGCCCGTTCATAGTTCGATCCTTCATACCAAATTTTACTTCCATAGCTTAATTTATAGCTTAGTTATGGCACTTTAAGTGTTTACGGTTTTCGACGTTTTGTGGGCGTGGCAGTGGTCCGATTACGCCCGAACTAAACCTTCTTATGGTGCCAAGAAAAACGTCTTCCAAGTTTCATCAAGATATCTCAATTTTTACTCAAGTTACAGCTTGCACGGACGGACGGACAGACAGACATCCGGATTTGAACTTTTCTCGTCACCCTGATCATTTTGATATATATAACCCTATATCTAACTCGTTTAGTTTTAGGACTTACAAGTAACCGTTTCGTGGAAAAAACTATAATACTCTCGTAGCAATTTTGTTGCGAGAGTATAAAAATAATAAAATATTATAAACTCACATGTACCCGCTTTTGCATCATAGAGGAAGTTGAAGATTGAATATTACATTACGATTCATTTAAAGATTTTTATTGATTAGAAATTTTTCTGAAATATTTTGTAAAACCATACCACTTCCCCTGCGGCACCTCCCCACCCTCAATTAAGTTTGATCATATATTTTCAGCATGATTGAGACCAATAGTGTTGTTCATTAATACAAAAATTTAAACCTTATGCCATTTTTTCAGTACTTTGAATTTATAGTTGGGGTCGCCATTATGATAAGAGGTCCTCACGTTTATTTGATTAGCTTCTTTAATGTGAGTTCTTCTATGTACCATACCATCCATAACAGATAATATTCCTTATATATTCACTAAGTTCATTTTGATAATTCAAGATATTTCGAAATTATAAAAATGTTGAAAATATTTAACCACACTGCATCTTAAATTTTGTTGGTCATAGATTTCGAGAATAATTTTTTTCGTAACCTTAAAGCTTAATCATTATCTGCCATTTTAAAACATTAAAAATTTATGAAAAACCCAAAATGTATTCCACTGCGCAAAACCATGAAGGATAAGTAATCATAATATCTCCACAATACCCGTTATACATACAAATAAACATCCGAAATTGAAAAGCCAATTTGCCGAAATGCTGCCTGCCACTTAAACCAACCCCAATCACTGACTGGACAATAAAACAAAAAACGCCAAATATTAGCTACTTTGCCTAATTTGACTGCCATAAAAGTGTAATCAGACGAAAAGAATTATTATGAAAGGCACAAAGCAACAACAACAATTGAAGTGTACTTCTCGCTAGCTACTGCGGCCCATAACGCTGAGTAGCCATCACAAGCGTACACACTCTCCCATCATCTTGTTAATATTTTACAAATCGTTTTATCACTCTCCGTTTGCTCATCCTTCTTTTTTCTTCCTTTCTTTTCACATTGTTATTGTTCATTTGCGAAAATTTCACTTTTGTTTGTTTGATTTGATTGGCGAGAGACAACGAAAAAAGCATTCGCAAAATTTTCACTGTTCTGATATTATTTCTTGCTCTTATATGGACCCTGCTTCACGGGCTCTTTAAAAGCTTATTCTGTTTCGAAAAAAATCGGTATAAATTGTTGTTGTATTTTTTTTGCTATTTATAGGTTCTTTACATTCGGCATTAACCTGCATGTCTGAAATGTTTCTGAGACAATAAAACGGTTTAAATAAGTAATGAGCGTATACAGCAGAATATTAGTAAACAACAAAAGCTTTTATTATATATATATATATATTATACAGTAATACTCTCCAGTTCTTTATAGATTTTATTTTCTTGTTTCTTTACTTTTATGCATTCTATTGCAATCCTTATCTTTGTTTTTGTTCTGTTTTGTCTAAAAGTTTTCATTTTACTTCATTTCCGATTCCGTTACCACGTCCAGTCTCCTCTCTCTCCTTCTCGTTATTTAGGGTCTACACTTTCGCTCCACCCAGCATTATTAGTACGTGTGTGTGTTTTAATTATTACTTTCGGACTAATTGTTTTGGGTGGTACTAAGAGAAGCCGCCGAGAAAGAAATATGCCTTAAGCGAGTCCACAATGCGCGCTATGTAGATACCGTTGTTGTGTAAAGTGAAAATCAGATTTCTCAATGACATCGATTGCTGTAAGAAAAATTAGAAATATGGTTAATTTGGGAATTAAAACAGAATTATATATTGGTATTTATATTAAAGCATTTTCTGAGAGCTTGGTATATCGAGTACAACTATAAGAACTTTAAATGCAATAATGAGCTTGAGAATTCATTAGAATTATATTATTATCCAATAAAATTTATTTTTACATATATACAAAAAAACAATATATTCACTTTTTATTATTTTGAACTGCTTTTTATCAAAGAATAATGAGAAATTCGAAAGCGCTCCTTTGAATGACGCCACATTATACCCTTACTTATAAGTTCATTAAGGGGTTATATACAGTTAGACGCCCGAAAAAAAGTGAATTTTCCAGAATTTTTTCTGAGAAAACTTTTTTATTTATTGATCCAAAAATTTATACACATATTATGGTATCTTTTAACTGTATTTTAAGACTTAGTTTTAGTAAAAATATTTATTTGAAAAAGAGCTACAGCTGATCTCCAGGAGCTCCTCTCAAAAAAGACGTTTTGCGGTGACCACTATATCTCGGAACTGGATCATCCGAAATTAAAAAACCAAACAGATTTCGTTAAAATAATGTTAAATCTAGTAATTAATCGAAGGAATAAGCAAAATAAAATTTTTTGACAAAATGGCGGTTTCTCAAAAAAAACAATCGGGTTTTCACCGAAATTTCGGCCTTAAATTGTTTATAAAAACAAAAAATATTTATCGGAGAGAAAAAATCTACGATTAATTACTAAAAAATATATTTAAGAAGGTCGTGTTAAAATTTGAGACTAATCGGTCTAGCCGTTTTCGAGTAATGTTGGTCACCGACTTTGAAAACACCATTTTGAGAAAAACGCGTTTAAAGTTTGGACCTTGTACTTAAAAGCACTCTGAAACGCCTTTTCAAATTTTTCATTTGCTTGTAACTTTGAAAATATTCACCGGAACGATATGAAATTTTCTGTGTGTATTCTTAAATATATGTACATTAAGAAAATGAAATAAAAAAAATCGATTTTTTGAAAATTCTAACTGTATATAACCCCTTAAAGACACATCTTATTAGCATTTAAATAGAATTTTGGTGTTTTACTCAAAAGCTTTCGAAATTCTCAAAAATTTCGAAATTTAAAAAAACAGGCATTGACAATGAAATTATAACTAAGGAATTTGAAGAGCGACCGTCTTTTGAAAATTGATACAGGCTTGAACTCACCCAGCTAGCCAAAAACAGAAGAGTAAGGGATAACAGATTGGAAGATGAGACTGTCTATCAAGAAAGCTTCGTATAAATATAGATAGGTTTATCTTTTACGAACATCAATTTCAATTATAGATGGCCAAATAGTAATAAAATTATTGTTTTCTAAAGAACACCAACAAAAGCGAAGAGATTCTGAATTCAAGGTAAAACCATGCTGATGATGCAGTACTTCTTAATATTGACTCATAACATGGGTTACTTTCATTATACTGCTAGTAAAGGGCTGGTAAAAATCCAACACATTAATATAATACCAGCTAGAAAAAGGGTGTGATCTGAGAAAGTTTATTCATCAGAACCACTATGTCTTATAAGTAATTAGTATCCAGTGAACAATAGAATGCTGTCGTGCATTTTATTCTTCAATAGAAGATTTTAAAATAGTATAGCTGTCCAATTTATGGACTTATTTGAGACTTTAATCGTAATGAGAAAAAAACTGGACTGAAACTTAAAAAAAGTCCAATGAAATAAATTTTAGATCTTGAGACTTCTACACGAATTTGTCTCTTATCTAAAACTTGTATTACGGGGATGCCTATAGTTGAAAACATACATCAAGCTGTGGTATACCCAAGAGCATTAAAATGCAGTATCGGTAACTTAAAACTAATTATTTATAGCCATGGTTGATATTATGTGATGACTCATGTAGGGATCGCACAATATCTCAAGCCAAATCTCAAGTTCGAATTTTACAAAAATAAGAAAACCAATACCATATTTTAACTTCGTTTTAATTTCTTCTCCAAATCATAGTCGATTAGGTTCAAAGGAGGCACACATCTTCAAAGACCTTAAAGGCCGATTAAGATAAAACCTATATTGATTATAGGAAAGGTCAAACCGCAAACAATATATGTATGTATCTGGTCTTTAGTTTTTTATAAAAGCCAAAAAGTAGTTAAAAACAAAATTTCCAGTATAGGAATGGCTTAGATATTTACACCTTCAATGAGTTATTAATGGAGGAAGTAAAATTTTCAAAAAAATAAAAAAAATAATCTCGAATATTGACGGAGTCATAGCTAATATATCGGATCGGGCCAGAGTGTGCAATTTTTAACGCGATTATTTCAAAACTGTGGTACGGCTTCTGACTACATTACTAAGGATTAGCATAACATTCCAGATTTTTCACGTTCATAAAATAATTTTTTGTGGTAAAAAATACAAATAAATTAAACAAGTAAGGAAAGGCTAAGTTCGGGTGCAACCGAACATTTTATACTCTCGCAATTTATTGAAGAAATTTAACCAATATATATATATGCGGAATAAAGCTCACCGTATTTTTTAAAAACCTACAATGAGGTATATGGAAATGTTATGACCCGATTTTAATAATTTTTGGAACAGAGACACACTATTAGAAGAAAACAATTTTCTCTGAATTAAATTGAGATATCTGAGAGATTTACCCATATTTTCGGTTAAAATTTATCCTTAGGAGCTGAGTTCAATATGTTCGATATCTGGGGCCTTGAAAAGTTAATTTCCATTTTCGACAATTTTTTCACAAGTGAAGCCAGAGATGATATGCACTAATTGTGTAAAGTTTTATTCCGTT
Organism: Zeugodacus tau; assembly: GCA_031772095.1. Classification (NCBI taxonomy): domain Eukaryota; kingdom Metazoa; phylum Arthropoda; class Insecta; order Diptera; family Tephritidae; genus Zeugodacus; species Zeugodacus tau. The sequence continues at coordinate 19,889,056 of CM062652.1, read as the reverse complement.
ATCTTCATTAGTTCCTTATGTTTACATTATAAAGTAAAGGAATAAGATGGATTTCAATATTGAGTTATAAGGAAAGTAGTAGTGGTTGTAAACCGATTTCGCCCATTTTTTGTTCGTGTTATCAGGGTGTCAAGAAAATATTATAGACCGAATTTGGGCGATCCCACGCCCATTTTCCATTTTGTAAAAAAATCTGAGTACAGCTCCCTTCTGCTATTTCTTCTGCAAAATTTAGTGTTTCTGACGTTTTTCGTTAGTTAGTTAACCTACTTTTAGTAATTTTCAACCGAACCTTTGTATGGAAGGTGGGCGTGGTTATTATCCGATTTCAATTATTTTCATGGTGTGTGGTGGGGTATGTAAGAGAACCGACTGCAGAAAGTTTGGTTTATATAGCTCTATTGGTTTGCGAGATTAATACAAATAACCGATTTGGGGGCGGGGCCACGCCCACTTCCCCAAAAAAATTACATCCAAAAATGCCCTTTCCTAGTGCGATCCTTTGTTCCAAATTTTACTTTTATAACTTTATTTATGGCTTAGTTATGACACTTTATGTGTTTTCGGTTTTCGCCATTTTGTGGGCGTGTCAGTAGTCCAATTTTGCCCATTTTCGAAAGCAACCTCACGGTCCCAAGGAACATGTGTTCCAAGTTTCATCAAGATATCTCAATTTTTACTTAAGTTATCCGTTGCACGGACGGACGGACGGACAGACAGACATTCGGATTTTGACTCGTCTCGTCACCCTTTTAGTTTTAGGTGTTACAAACAACCGTTATGTGAACAAAACTATAATACTCTCTTAGCAACTTTTGTTGCGAGACTATGTAGTAAGAGCAATACCGTTGTGTTCTTATAAGGAAAAAAAAACTCCGGAAAGGTTCTTTTATTAAGAGAAAGATTAAGACTAATTCCAAGTTGAATTATTAGCATATATGGGCATTCTCTGGAAAAAAAGCCACTTGAAAAAAAAAGTTCTTTATTTTCTTTGGCAATTATATATCTTATAGTACATGTAAAACCTAAAATAAAACATATGGTTTTAGGTCTGTGTAACGCGGGGTTGCCATATTATAAGGGGCCAAAGTTTTTTGTAAAAAAATTTTCGAACCGCCATAACTTTAAAACTAATGAACAGATTTTAAAACACCATGTGACTTTTTTGTACAGAATTTCTCAAACTTTGAAACTGTATATCGTAAAAATTTTTTAAATTAATATTTCATAGCAAAAAATGAAAAAATTTTTTTTTTTGGAATTTTTAACAACTTATGCCCCCTTCGATTTTTTTCGAAAATATCTTAAATCTTAAATCTTAGGTATAAATGTACATATAACACCATATGCCAGATTAATACCAAGGCTTATCCAAATCAGTTAGGAAACCATTTCGAAAACTACTTAATAAGGCAATTCCAACACACTCACGGCAATCAAACTACGAAAGCGGTAACAGTAAGAGTATAAAGGAAGTATAAAGGATATATATGCATGTGGCCGTTATGCATAATATACACATTTCATATTCACAATATTTATATTAACAACTATAAAATATTTCGGTCACGTTTCCAGCTCAATTGCCAATTAGAAAAATTCCAATTCACTTTAAAATGACGAAAAAAGCACGCAAAGAAATGAAAACATAAGGATGTTTAACAACATGGCATAATGAAAAGGTGTGTTTGTATGCGAGGGTGTTAAAAGCATTCGCGAAAGGACGAATATCCACAGCGGAAACCGCCAGGCAAACAACCGAAACGGAAGCTGATTTGTAAACCTATACAAGTGACGAGCCAACGAAAGGCAGCAAGGAGCTGGCCTGCAACGCACAATAAAAAATACGGCAGAGCATATTAAGCGCAATTCGATAGAAATGTGAAGAAATAAAAATACGAAACTTCGAAAATGAAAAAGTTGTGGAAAAGGTGAAAAACTGTGCGGGCCTTGTGGAGCGACCAAAACCATTCACGCATCAAATATTTCAAGCACGTTTCGCCGTCAAATTATTACCAAGAGCAGTAGAGTTCTTGTGTGTGTGTGTGTGTGTGTTTGAAGGCGTGTTTTGAGCGACAAAGAAAATTACAATATTGTTTAAATTTCTTGCGGACGTGTGCGCGCCAAACTATTCAAAACAATTTGGAGCTCAAAAACAAAAAAAAAATAACAAGTAAGGAAGGGCTAAGTTCGGGTGTAACCGAACATTTTATACTCTCGCCATTTATTTATTTAACTTTATTTATATTATATAATACATAATTTGACCCGCATATTCGTCATATATATTGTATAAAGTCCATTGAAAGTTAGAAACCATAATATTAGGTTAGTAGCACCGAGGTCCTCGTGTTCGATATATAACCATAAAAACCTATGGTCCGATTTTGGCGATTTTTAGAATGGGGTTGCCACACTATTAACATAGTATTTGTGCAAAGTTCTGCACCGATATCTTCACTAGTGCTTACTTTAAACGATTCAGATTGTCTTCAAAGTTCTGGTATATAGGAAGTAGGAGTGGTTGTGAAGCGATTTGGCCTATTTTCACAACATTTGATTGGGATGTAAGGAAACTATTACATACAAAGTTTCATTGAAATCGGTCGAGTAGTTCCTGAGATATGGTTTTTGACCCATTTTCCATTTTGTAAAAAAATATGAGTGCAGTTTTGATCTGCCATTTCTTATGTGAAATTTAGTGTTTCTGACGTTTTTCGTTAGCGAGTTAACCCACTTTTACTAATTTTCAACCTAACTTTTGTATGGGAGGTGGGCGTGGTATGATCCGATTTCCTCATTTTTGGACTGCATTAGGAAGTGGCTAAAAAAATGACTGCAAAAAGTTTGGTTTATATAGCTCTATTGGTTTGCGAGATATGTACAAAAAACTTAGTAGGGGGCGGGGCCACGCCCACTTCCCCAAAAAAATTGCATCCAAGTATGCCCCTTCATAGTGCGATCCTTCATACCAAATTTTATTTCCATAGCTTTTTTTATGGCTTAGTTATGGCACTTTATGTGTTTTCGATTTTCGCCATTTTGTGGGCGTGGCAGTGGTCCGATTTTGCTCATTTTTGATTTCCTATGGTCCCAAGGAGTATTTGTGCCAAGTTTCATCAAGATATCTTAATTTTTACTCAAGTTACAGCTTGCACAGACGGACGGACGGACGGATGGACAGACAGACATTCGGATTTGAACTCCACTCTTCACCCTGATCACTTTGGTATATATAACCCTATATCTAACTCGTTTAGTTTTGGGTGTTACAAACAACCGTTATGTGAACAAAACTATAATACTCTATTTAGCAACATTTGTTGCGAGAGTATAAATATAACAAAAAGGTCCACCAAAAGCATTCCGCGCCGATGAAAGTGTGATAAGCCCCCTGGAAAGTTTACTATACTTCATGAGTTATTGAAAGTAGCATGAGCGCCAACGCCAACATCAGTACTAATTTAAATCGATAATTTTGACTTCCTACTCAAAATTCTTAGCATTCTATCATACTCCCCACTCACCTCCATTTTGCTGAGTATCTGCGCGAAGGCTGGCCGCTGTATATTGTTTACGAATTTTCTGAAGTTCTCATCCGATTCGAGTTTGTCAAAGAATGTCGCCAATATTTGATCCTGTGGGAGTATTTCTAAAATACTATCTACCAGTCCATGCAAACCGTTGAGTTGCTCAGTTTTCTGTGTCACGGGCTCATCGAAATGTGCTGCTGTCAAAGGTGCTTTTGTTGAAACGATAGACATTGCTTCTTCCAAGATAATTGTGGGTGATTTTGTGGATGGTGATGCATTTGGTTCCATTCGAGAGATTTCTGGAAAATAAAAGAAATAATTTTTGATAAATACAACACAAAAGGTTGTTTGATATATTTCCTGCATTTATCATTATCAAAAGAAAAGGCTTTTAAAATATAAATATTATATCAAGACAATGCAGAAAAAATCTGGAAAAGGTAACTAAAGGATAACTGGCACACTCAAAATATTTTCGCCAATATACTGAACTATGACCTGATCTGAGAACTTTTTTGTTATATCAAAGAGATTTGACTATCAATTTGTCTCGGTGTGACCAGAAACATTTTGAAACAATTATTTCTATCCAAATGTGGATAACAATTATCTCAAAGAAACACTTTTCCTTCCGATCCGAGAGAAGCCACCGGATTGTGTTTAGCCAACTTGTATGGGTACTTTCATCAACCGAGAGAGCGGTATTTAGTGATGCCAGATAATCTCCAAATACTATGAATTGAACAATTTCGTTGTTTTAAGTAAACTTTTATCTTTTTCGAAACGATTGCTTCATATTTATATTTGGTATGCCTCTCGAAGGTATTCTACAAATTCCAAAGGTTAAACAATATTTGGTCAAATTATTTAAATTGGATATACATATTGAAATCTGATTTTTCTAAGGTGCGTCTTCCTTACTATTGAGAGTAGAGTTCCAGCCAGCTTGTTACTGACCCTCAGTCATGGATTACCCGACGTAAGCAGCTAGTTCCAAGCAAATTGAGACAGCTTACCAGCAATAAAGAACAACTCGCACGTTAATGAGACAATAGTTTGAATTGTAGGGTGATGAAAACAAGAAAAAGGTAAAATACTTCGCAAGCTTTCTATCCCTGATCACAGGAGCATCGAAGTAGATCAGCAAATACTTTAAAAGAGAATGAGGCTCATTAATAGCTTTTTTAGGAGGAAAACCAAATTGGTCGAGAGGTGAATATACCTGTTATAGTGTCCTGATTGACATTTAGGAAACTGTTTCTGAGGGAAGCCTTTCTAATCCTTCGTAAATTAGCTTTAATGCAGTACGATTTTGAAAAATTAAAGGTATTTAGGCATTGCGAAGATCTTCAGCATAATATTTGATTTATTCGCCATGTCGGGGTTAGAGCTTCGCGACTTTAGGAATATTACCTTAATATTTTACAATAGGTATTAACTGGAAATATCTTTAGATGTTGAATATACAAAAATAGACCGAAATAATTAATGAGGTTCAGAGCTTCAAAATCCTTGAACATCATAATCTTAATCCATTTTCTAATGATTTAACGAGATATAAATTTTGCGAGCTTTCATTCTCACTATAAATTTGAACCTATATAAGTTCTAACATTTCTAGGATATGTTATTATAGATTCTTTGTGGTAGAGAAAAGATAAATATTTATGAGTTAGTATAGATTATCCCTGTTGGCGAAAGGTCTCGTCTATCGATCTTTCTCTTCAATCTCGTAGTTCATCTTAGGGTGTGCCTCCCTTTTCGAGAAGATTATAATTATATCACGTTACTTCTAAAACATTTTGTTTTTGAGAACCTAATCTAGTCATGGTTTTGTAATCATAAGTGTCAAGAATGAGAATTTACACAGAGGAATCTGTGCTCTAAGCTCTGCAACCGGTTTTATCGAAAAGAAGATATATAGCAATCTGATTTTCAGAGCTTCTAGCTCTCTATTAAGATAGAATAACTAAATATTTGTCTGTAACTTAAATGTAATGCGATGAATACTTGGCTTCAGTATCCAACTTAAAGACCACTTTTCGAAAGATTTCCGCACCAAAGCACCCAATTTGTTGAAAGTCGTATATGAAACGGATTATAATTTAAAATAACTGTGCATTAATACAAATACAAATTACAACAACAAAATATACATATACCCAAACTGATTGCTAGGCACAATAATACATAGTCCTGCCCCGTCTGGATATTTTATCCAGTGTACGCTCGTACGCGTTTTGCACTAAAATAATTCAGGTCATGACCGGATCACATTACAGTGCCACGAGCACACATAGCGGCTGAATGCATTGTTCTACGCGCGCTGCAGACAGACAGCACACTCGAACTCGAGCGCGGCGAATGCATGTGCGCACAATTATATAAGTACTGTAACTGCAGTCAGACCGAAGCGCCGATGTGCGAGTATGCAGGCTGGCTCGATATGCGGCGGCGAGAACATGAACCATGACATTGAAAACAATTCAAATAAAGCCATTGCAATGAGGACAGACGCGCAGTTAGCGCATTGCGCTGAATGTCAGTTAGACGGACAAGGACTTTTGTGAAATTATATTATTTTTAGACAGTTAATCTACGTGCTACACCTTTGGAAGGTTATGGGTAATATTTTTGCGAGCTTTAAAAGCTTATAATTGAATATGAAATGGCTTTGAAAGCGACAGTGTTCGGCACGTGATGTCTGCTTTTAGGCATTTAGCGTGGAACTGATAAGACAGATTGTCGGCATTTGAACCTACCATCGAAGTGCTCACGTGAGTGTGGTTTTGAATTTTTGCTAAAATAGTTTACATATTTTTCTTCTTGTGGCTATTTGAGATTGTTCGGAACTCACCTCAGTAAAAAAAGTCTTAATCCTCACACTTACCATTCACCACGAGCACCGCCGCATTGTTATGCTTAGTCGCCAGCTGGCGCTGCTGCGCTTCGAACTCACTACTTCGAGAACCGTCCATCGCCGAGTCCGCATTCCCCTCCACCTTAGTCAAATTCGCCACGGCCGCAACAAATTTCAACACATCAAAGCCACTGACATTTAAATATTGCAAAAATGCCCCCACTTCCGGTGAGGCGACAATATGCTGGCGCAGCGCCACAAAATCTGGACCACTCAGATAGGCGTAGGCGCGACGCACTTCCGCATCATTATTATAATAATTGGTGGCAATCGATTTGACCTCATCGGCCGGTATTAACGACACAAAATCACTCATATCAATTGGTGGCACCTTTTGTGGCACGCTATGCGGCCCATCGGCCAAGCGCAACAATACACCATGGAAGAGCACACCATCGGCAATAATTTCATCAGCTGCCGCGGCATTAACGGCATCCACATCGGTGGTTTTGATATCAGTTGGATGTCTCACATGTGATGCATCATCCACTGCTTCGCCATCGCTGTCAGAACTAAACGGTTCCTGTTGATAGGAGCTGCCCAACGCGGTGGAGTCGGACGGATCACCAATGGCTGGTGCCGCAGCCGCGGCGGAGACTATTGAATCTTCACGTGCGGCTGCAGAGGATAACAGTTCGCTTTGTTGTTGATATGTATCATACGGATGATTTGTTTTACGCTGCTGCTGTTGTTGTTGTGGAGTCTTCCTCTCTAGCAGTATTAAATCATCCACTACATCCATCACCGACTCATTAGCCACATTAGTGCCGCGTTGTTGTTGCTGCTCATCCTCAATTGTTGTTGCTGTGCCGTTCTGACACAGCTCGTGCAGTCCCTGCCGCGTGCAGCGTACAATTTCTTTCAACACAAAAAGTTCGGTGCCGTCGGTGGTGTAACCGTAGCCGGGTCTACAGTGCATAGTTTGTGGAAAAATTGTGAGGAGCAGATGGAACAATATGCACGCTGTGGTGGTCGCGCTGGTCGTTGGAGGATGTTGCATTTTTGTTATTTTTATGTAGGGTTGATTTTGGTGGTCCCAGGGATATACCACTGATGGGTGTTGAGTATTGTTTGTTTCTGTTGTTGTCTTTTTATGTGGTTTATTAAAGTTCTTCTAATGGAATAGTTCGATTTTTTCTTTAATCTAATATTATATACAAATTTTTATTGAGTGTTAATGCTTAAAAATATTTTTCAATTCCGCCTCTTGAACTCGACACTCTTATTTATATATTTTAAATAAATTATTTTTATAATACTTCACAAAACAGTTTTCAAGGACTCCACTTTATATTAATCTTTAAATTTTCACTCCCAAAATCACATTCACAACCTTTCATTAACCTCTCCTTCTCTTAACTTCACTCTTGACAACACATCCAAATTAAGTTCCAATATTAATTTATATTTTCTATTTTAAATTTTTTTCAAAAATAATATTTTATTTTTTTTAATATTCTTTTTTATTTCAATTTAGTCTTTCACTCGCTTTGAAATCTTTGCCAGCAACCGCTACACAACCGCCACTCTCATTTGTCGCTGCTATGATACTGTTGCTTATTGTCAATTTCATAGCCTTTCAACGCAGACTTCTACGGTGGTGCTTCAATTTAAATTTATTACAACAGTCAGCATTTATTTAGTTAAATTTAATTTAGCTGCATATTATATATACACAATGCAATATCATTTGTAATGAGTTGAAAATGGCGCAATTGCCTTCCGGTTGTGACCGCACTGAACTCGCATAACGTTGACTATTTACGACGTTTTTACTTTAAGCTGTGTTTCTTTGTATTAGATAACTGTAGATAAGATGAGAAAGTATTTCTTTTTTCAAATGGAAATTCATATGGAAAAACTTCAGCTCTTAACTACAATTCTTCTATGAATTTTATATAAACCTAAAGCATAAACAGCAGAGGCCTGAAATTTTTTGGAAATAAATAAAAAATATTCTTTAAAATTGGTATTCTTGTTGAAAAACTCGTATCTACTTGTATAGCAGGTGAGCTCTACAAACTCTGAAATCGTCATCAGTGTCGACTTCTCCATTAATAATAACTAACTAAGCAAGCTTTAGTTAGCTCACCATAGAAAATTATTTTCCTCTACTTACCTTAATTTATGTCATCTCGATATACATTTGTACACAAGTAAAATCTTTAATAAAATAATATTTTAAAGCGTTCTGGGAACATTCTGAACTTCAGTATGAGAACACAAGCTTAGAACCTTCCAATTATGCTCATTAATTGTAAGATAATCAAGGAATTATGAGTGTTAATGCTCTTCATAAAGAGTATTGAAAACTTAGAAAAAGATCTACAGATGATTCAAGCATTATACACCTAGTGTCGTGTTTGCCGGGGATTTGCACTAACCCAGAACTTGTTTTTTTTTATAACGTGTTCTCCGGACTACTGTGGGAACTTAATCCCTATAAAATTATTATTGTATTGTAAATTGCTCGGGTTTCTTTCATATTTATAAGATGTGAATAAGATTAACCTTTCATCTGTTGTACGATCGAAGTCGGGTTGAAGACTTATATTATTTTGTATAGTAGTGGGGTTTTAATAAAACCTCACTTCACTTTGAGATTAATAAAACCTTTAAAATGGCAGAAAAATTCCCATTAATAGTAATAAATACGAGATTAATTAAATATCTTGAAGAATAATAGAGTTATTTAAATTTGTACGATGGTTGCAACCGAGCTTTAGAATGAAGTCGTACGAAGGGCCTACTTTTCAGAATGCAACTTTTATTCGTATACTTACTAACTAGTTTAAAAGAAAGATCATAAATAGCATAACTGGGACTCACTAATTTCACCTCCTCATTTGTAGAGCTTGAGTGAGAATAAATTCGGAAAGAAAATACTCCTGGTTGAAAGGCAGATGTAGTGTATTTTTTCAATTTCCACTAGGATATTATATAATCTGCGCTTTTAAATATATCATTCTTCGAAAAGCCGGAGATACTTTCTGCTAACTCATTCTCTTAAGGGGTTATATACAGTTAGACGGCCGAAAAAAAGTGAGTTTTCCAGAATTTTTTCTGAGAAAACTTTTTAATTTATTGATCCAAAAATTTATACACATATTATGATATCTTTTAACTGTATTTTAAGACTTAGTACTAGTAAAAATATTTATTTGAAAAAGAGATACAGCTGATTTCCAGGAGCTCCTCTCAAAAAAGACGTTTTGCGGTGACCACTATATCTCGGAACTGGATCATCCGAAACTAAAAAACCAAACAAATTTCGTTAAAATAATGTAAAATCTAGTAATTAATCGAAGGAATAAGCAAAATAAATTTTTTTGACAAAATGGTGGTTTCTCAAAAAAAAAAATCGATTTTTCACCGAAATTTCGGCCTTAAATTGTTTATAAAAAAAAAAATATTTATCGGAGAGAAAAAATCTACGATTAATTACTAAAAAATATATTTAAGAAGGTCGTGTTAAAATTTGAGACTAATCGGTCTAGCCGTTTTCGAGTAATGTTGGTCACCGACTTTGAAAACACCATTTTGAGAAAAACGCGTTTAAAGTTTGGACCTTGTACTTAAAAGCACTCTGAAACGCCTTTTCAAATTTTTCATTTGCTTGTAACTTTGAAAATATTCACCGGAACGATATGAAATTTTCTGTGTGTATTCTTAAATATATGTACATTAAGAAAATGAAATAAAAAAAAAATCGATTTTTTGAAAATTCTAACTGTATATAACCCCTTAAATAACGCCACAGCGATACTATGTTAACTTTCATGGAACGGATTTTTTTTAAATCAATTTTTGAAGTCCTAAAAACTAATTCAAAAACTCTTTCTCTAACCTCAGAACTCTTCCTTTAAAAATTCGGTATTATAAAGCACCGAGGTCGTCAATATAAGCGTTTGTTTTCATCTTGAACTCCCTATTTTAGTGATAGGTTTTATCGTTAGTAGTTTTCCACTTTATTCATTTTTCAGGTCTGAGAAAAAGGAATAATGGGGGGGGGGATGATAATCTGGCAAAGAAGGTGGCTGAGGAACTAGTTTATAGCATAATTATTTCAACATACCGGTCTCATTACAAGCTTAAACTCCTTTGTCTGGGTTCTTTTTCGGTAAACATTTAATTAAAGATTTATTCAATGTATTCCATTGCAAATAAAAACAAGTTAGGAAAGGCTAAGTTCGGGTGCAACCGAACATTTTATACTCTCGCAATTTATTGAAGAAATTTTATTAAGATAACGCACAAATTTACCCATAAATTCGGCATAAAGTTTAATAGAATAACGAAAATCGTCATATATGGATATGAGGGCTGAGGTAATTCCTGAACCGATTTCATTCAATTTCACCAGCAAAGTACACTATATACAATACTATACGCTCACTTAATTTTGCTAAGATATATCACATATTAACAAATATATATATGCGTAATAAAGCCCAACGAATTTTTGAAAAACCTATAATTAGGTATATGGGAGCTAGGAGATGTTATGACCCGATTTTAATAATTTTTGGAACAGAGACACAGTAATAGAAGAAAACAATTTCCTTTGAATTACATTAAATTATCTGGGAGATTTACCCATATTTTCGGTGAAAAATTACCCCTAGGCACTGAGTTCTTCATGTTCGATATCCGTGGCCTTGAAAAGATATAGTCCGATTTCTACAATTTTTTCACAAGTGATGCCATGAATCATATACTGTATTTGTGTAAAGTTTTATTCCGCCATCTACATTGGTTTCTAATGTATAACTTTAAAGTGAAGGAATCAGATGGAATTCAAAATTGAGTTATATGGGAAGTAGGCGTGGTTGTAAACCGATTTCGCCCATTTTTCATCCGTGTTATCAGGGTGTCAAGAAAATATTATATATCGAATTTCATTGAAATCGGTCGAGTAGTTCCTGAGATATGGTTTTTGACCCATAAGTGGCAACTTTTGTTGCGAGAGTGTAATAATAGAATCACTTTGAGATCAATAACTTGAGAACGATTAGATGAAATGTCATGAAACAGACAATGCTCTAGTAAAGGTTAGTACACAAAACAAGCATATAGATTTTTTTTGGCACGATCTCTCAGTCAGTTCAAAACAGGGACTACCTGCTAACAATGAATGATTTCTCCAATGAATTTTTTGTCGAAACCGATTTGTTTTTCTTTTTTGTATTTATATATGTACATATGTATGATATCATATATTTATTCTTCATAATCATCGATTTTTGATTCTCATATGTATTCACCCAAATTGCCATTGAGGAAACCAGTGCCATTTCCGTACCCAAAAATATGTCAACTCACCACAACTGCGTAATTTATAAACTCATAGAGAATTCAAATGAAAAAAATATAAAATTAAAATGCATTGCCGACAGCTAAATAAATATTTAAACATTTCAAATAGGCTATTTAGTTATGGCATATATTTGTTTTCCTATGCGCCTGTCATCTGAGTGCACTAATATTAAACAGCAAACTATGTCTGTCTATATATTTACACTTTATATTTATATATGTATGTATTTGGCATGCATTTAAGTATGATATTGGCAAATACTATGCATAAATAATTGCAATAAATGCTTTCTGCATCATAAAATGAAAATGTGGAAATTTTCAAAAATCCATTAAATAAATATTGTTGTTATTTCGTTGTTGAAATGTTGTTGCTGTTGCTGCTCACACACGTAATTGTTTATTAAATAAAGCATTCATAACTATGCATACATATTACTGTTATAGTGAATGAGACTGACTCTATGTGTGGGTGTATATGTGTGAAAAATAATATAAAACGCTTGGACTTTAATACATATACGAGTACATATACATACATATGCATATAAATAATTTTATTCAATTGCCTGCAGTTTGGTGACTTGCAAAAAAATTATAATAATACTGTGTAAATATATATACACACACACATATGTATACATGGTGGCGAATAAATAAATAAATTTATGCACGGATATATCTGTGGGTATGAACGTCGCATAATCAATTGACTACTCGCCTACAACGATATGTTGTTCATGTGTGAGTATGTGTCTGTTTATGAAAATATTGTTATATATGCATTATACCAAATATAGTATATACAGGGTGGTTCATATATGATCTGTTTATGTTTTAAGAATTCAAAAAAATTATATTTAAAACAATATAAGAACTAATTTTGAGAAATTTTAAAAGTTCTTTCGAGTAAATATATTTATAAAGGGTGCTTTTGAGAGTCACAGAACTTTTATTTTAAATAAAACATAAAAATTAATTTCGACTCAAATATTTGGTTTTATGCTTCACAAATTTTATATTATTTACATATATGAACCCACCCTTGTGATCCTAATTTCTTGGGTAGCTGTTGTTATATCGTCAGGTTCTCAAAAAGTAGTAACTCGGCATCAAACCACATGCTTTAGGTGTGAAGGTTTTGGGACAAGGAAATGTGGAGAGACTGTACAGAATTGTTGGAAACCAAAGCATATGGCCAGAAACATACCTCATTGCTGCAAATGATTTCAGAGTAAAATATAAATAGAATTGTAACGGTCCTCTTACAGTTCTGCTCCCTTATTAGCTTTCAATTAACAGAAATGTCATATGTCATATTTTGGCATATGTCTACTTTGGCAGCTGGTATTCAAACCAAATCTCACCCGATTTTCATATTCAATTTGAGATCACCAAGACAACCGGAACATTGGCAACGGTGAATACCGCAGAGAATGGAACCATGAGCTGTACGATTTATACGACGCCATTGATATAGTTCAGCGGCTACGCTTGCTTGACAAAAGATCGTCTATTATCTCGAACATGCTTGAACCATTTTGGTTGAATAAAAGATAATTGAAATTCATATCTTTAATTTGAGACTGCCCAAAAATATACATTATGGGGTTAAGGGTAGTCGGGGTTTTCAAAAAATATTTTTTTTTGTTTTTTGGAGTATTAGACAAATAATAAAGAGAGCTCAGGCCCCCCAAAACGCTAGCGGAAGCTGCAAGCAACTTTAAATAATTTTTTCTATTTTTCTATGTTTTTTGAATTGGTGACAACTGTAACTCGAAAATCGCTCAGTAGATTTTAATGAAATGTATACAGCTTTTAGAATACATAGTAAAATCAGACCTTATCGAAGATTTTTTTTTTCAAAAATTTCGATTCTTTAAGACCAATTAACTGTAAATTTTTTCACGAGAATCTAAAAAAAATGTCCTGAGGCCGCCATTTTGGTAATGTTTGAAAAAAAAAAGCTTCGAACAGGCCCAGGATTATCTATTTAAAAACAAATTTTTTTGTCCGATTGATTTTAGGTGAATCTCCAAGGACTTATGATAGTCACCGCAAGCACTCTTTTTTGGAACTGGGTCAATACAAACAGCTATAACTTTGGAAATTATATTTTTTTTTTTAAATTTTCGTGCCGTCATGTCAAAACATTGTTTAATAATGCCATATTATTACTTCTGTAACATAACATGATTTAATAGCAAAAAAATTACTGAACATTTTCTTTTTTTCGTGTTCTGACTACCTTACTCACTTTTTTCGAAGCTACAATATTTTTAACCACTTAAGTCCCTCCTCAAGAAGTGTTCGGTTACCTTCTGATCTTTAATGATCTTCCCTGAAATCATTTTGGAGTTCTCTAATCCATGGGATCGACAATTTTATAACATGAAAAGACATCTGGAAATATGATAAGTTTAAAATATAATTTGTCAAAAAAAAGAATTATTTTGAAAATCAATTTCTGTGCGAATTAGTTTCTTTCTACGAGGTTTTATGGAAGCTACATCTTGATTTTATGTTAAGAAAAGCTATAACTCTCAGAAGAACATTTCTTTAAAAACTAAAAATAATCTGCATATCAACCACCCTATTAATTAATATTTAGTTCACTTGCTCCACTATTTTTATGGCATTCGTACATTATAGACCTCTGTCCATTAGGCGCTAACGCTGGCATGAACTTTCACACATTTGCTCTCTGTATGCGTTTGTGTTTGTGTGTGTTTTTGTTGTTGTGAGTTGCTTTCAAAATTTTGTCCGTCACACATACGAGTAGTATAATAATGGGATAATGTGATAAATCACGGTAACAACGCAACAATAAACATTCACTATGTTATTCAAGTAAATGAAATTTCATCATAATATGCCGCATAGGCGACAATAATAATAACAACAAGAGAAACTATAATAAATAAACATATGTAAACGAGCAGTATGATATTCATATGAATACAGGAGAATGAATTAACGAGCATGCGAATAATATTTCAACAGTTATTTAGCATGAGTCGTGAAATTGTTTCACACAATATGAATGCCGTTATGCGCAGACAACGGCATGCGAAAACAAATTTTGCAGGCAATTATAAAAAATTTCTTTGGTATTAATTGGGTGGAGGGTGTCTAACTTTTCACTATTACCGATTAATTATTTATTGGACGAATTTCGTAAAAGCAATTTAAAAGCAGATTTGATGGGAAAGTACTAAGCAAGATTATAACTAGTTCAAGGAGCAGGACTTAGTAGTCAGTTTTCAGATCGAATCATGAATAATATTAAACACTGTCCTCTTAGCTTAAAAATACTGCTTGGTTGAATTATTAAACCAATCACATTTCATATGATTCTGGTACCGAAACACATGATACTTTTTATTATAATCGCGCTCTAACCAATATGTAGAACCAGAGAATCAATGAAAATTATATTGGGCATATGAGATCCGATTTCGTCCATTTTTTGGTCTCATATCATATCACTACTTAGGTTGATTAAGAGGTTTGATATAAGTCAATTGATGGAACGAAGGTCACCATGCTCGGTAAAAGGGAAGTCTCTGGTTCCGATTACGATTATGTTTAGATTAAGATTTTTGCATGTGAGGAATTCTAAAGTAAAGTAAATGCATTATTCCAATTATTTCTCTTTATATATGAGGCATTCTCTGGAAAAAAAGGCACTTGAAAAAAAAGTTCTTTATTTTCTTTGGCAATGATATATCTTATAGTATATGTAAAACCTAAAATAAAACATATGCTGTTAGGTCTGTGTAACGCGGGGTTGCCATACTGTAAGGGACCAAAGTTTTTTGTAAAAAAATTTTCGAACCGCCATAACTTTAAAGCTAATGAACAGATTTTAAAACAACTTGTGACTTTTTTGTACAGAATTTCTCAAACTTTAAAACTGTATATCGTAAAAATTTTTAAAATTAATATTTCATAACAAAAAATTAAAAAAAAAAAATTTTGGAATTTTTAACCCTTTATGCCCCCTCCGATTTTTTTCAAAAATATTTAAAAATGTTCCTCATTTCATCACCTTTTTACACCCCAAAGGGAATTTTGGGACAGCAATATTTGTATGAGCTACAAATAAAAAACCAACTCAGAACATGGTGAAAAATCATTGATTTATGCACTATTATTATCTGCAATTAGCGTAACCCAGGATTAACGATGTGGACGTAGCAGACATTTAATCCCTTTTTGTTTTTTTTTTTAATATTTTTTTAAATTTTTTTTGTATTTTTCAAATTTTTTATTTTTTTTTATTTTTGGTTTTTGTTGTTTATTTAAAATTATTACGTACTTGAATCTAATCTACTCAATTTTGAATTCTTTTGATTCGTTCACTTTATAATACATACATATATACATTAGGAACAAATGAAAATAGCGGAATAAAACATTACATAAATACTGTATTTGAGCTGTGACATCACTTGTGGAAAAATTGTCAAAATCGAACAATGACTTTTCAAGGCCCCTGATATCGAACATGAAGAACTCAGTGCCTAAGTGTAATTTTTCACCGAAAATATGGGTAAATCCCTTAGATATTTTTATGTAATTCATTCTCTCTGAATTTTTTTCTTATAACAGTTTCTCTCTGTACCTGAAATGGTAAAACTCGGGTCATAACTTCCCCCAGATCCCATATACCTAGTTATAAGTAATATTAAATTAAGCGAGCGTATAGTCTTCGATACATTGTATCTTGGTGGTGAAAGCGAGTGAAATCGGTTTAGGAATTACCTCAGTCCCCATATACTACTTATGATGATTTTCGTTATTCTATTGAACTTTATGCCGAATATATGGGTCGAAATGTGTTGTCTTTATAAAATTACATCAATAAATTGCGAGAGTATAAAATGTTCGGTTACACCCGAACTTAGCCCTTCCTTACTTGTTTTTTACTGGAATTATTGATTGCACTACAAAAAGACGGGCAGACGAAATTATTATTAGAGCTGAGTAAATTAAAGCTGAGCTCTCGCATAGATAATATTTACGGTTCGCATTTCTGAATTCAACAATTTTGTTTAGTCAATCATTTAGAGATGAAACCTGGAGGTTCAATGGCCTGTGAACTATTAAGTTTTGTTTTTTTTATTGTTTAGCCATCAATGCCGAAGTATATCTACACCTACTAACACCTAACTCTGCTAACCACTACCATTGCAAATATTTAAGGGTATATAAAGTAAGATGTTACTATATCACAATCAAATTATTATTAACTCTTAAATTTTCCTACAACCTTCAATACCTCACAATATCTTGCTGCTCTCCATTGAGAGGTTATAGATTGTCTCATGATGCAACTGTATTCAATGTTGAAACTCTTGAGCGAGTTTAATATTGAAATGCCTTCCTGAAACTGTATAGAAAGTTGAGCGAATCTCAAGAACTCCATAAAATGGTTTCTTGTATCTGTTATATCCTATATTATGTCATGACATTTTCATAAGCATAGTTAGTTACCATCCGAAGGAAGGACTTGTCTGCAGGCCAAAATCATTAATATATAGTATATTTGATTTCATTATAAGTGAATATATTTACTTCTCTTATACTTTATAAAAGTCTGAATTATTAAAAAAGAAGTTCCCATCTTATGTGATGAACTTCAAAGTCAATTTACTTCATGAAAGAGTATAGTGTGAGTATCTGCCACATAGCTGTGGTATTGGTCAACGAATGCGTGAAATTCACATATGAGTAACCCGTATTAACCATTTTAAAAGTATGTCGAACAATTTTTGGGTACAATGATCTAATGAACTAACCTTTGTGAGTTCAATACAAAAATCTTTATCGAGAAGAATGAGACATTGCTTATCTGTTACAAGCGGTAAGTTCATTAAAATTCTTCAAAAATCCCAAATAAAAGCAAAGAAAGTTTTCAAAAGAATTTCGTGGTAACATTCTTAAATCGTTTCAAAGAAATTCAGCATACCATTTCTTGATATGAAACAAGCTGGGACATCGATTTTGGATGTACATATACATCGATCTATTTACAAAAGCATAGGATACTAATACTGTCAAAAAAGTTAAATATTGAAAACCATTACAAAAATGTGTGCGAATGTATTATTTAATATAAGTTAAGTTACATTGTTGTTATTGCAATTTTCAGCGCACATAAGTGAGAGCTTTGAGCATCCAAACTATCTTCATACTAGCAAGTTGGCGCGTCAACTTTGTTACACATATGAGCCCCATAGTTTCCGGTTGCATAGGGCTCTTCTTATATGAAAATATCTATGTCTGTATTCTTCAGCGCCACAGCTTCATAAGCACTTAAAAATTAATTTACCGCCGCTGGACGATGTTCACCTTATGTTCCCATAACTCTGAGCATTTGTGCGTACCGTAAGTGCGTTACGAAAATACTTTGCATAGTTTGTTGGCATTGTTGTTCGTTCGCTTTAATGCCACTTTTACCAACAAAATGCATAATTCAAAGAAGTTCTTCGTACTTGAGCTGTTATGTCGCCTGGCATATGCGACACCTGCTCATAAGGGCTTTTGGTGGAAAATACAAGTTTTCCAACATCAAAATGCAATGCAAAGAGAGAGACCTGTTGTGTCTGGGCACCGCTGTTTGTCCATGCACTTATTATTTTTATTACTAAGTATTTAATGCTCAACCGTAGGTGTCTGGAGAGAGTTTGTCTATTTTTGGTAGTATTTGTGGGTAGACATAGTAAGAACTTGAGTAAGCAGTACAATTGGTGGACTTGGAACCTTCCTTAGATGCTTAGCACTTCTTTAGTTGCTTTAAACGATACTATTTAGAAGAGCGAATCATATCATAATTATTGGAAGAATCTATTTCATGCTCTCAATAAGTTTTGTGGTAACACTTCGGTTCATTCAAGTTTCTCAAAACCTTTCATGAGATTTGTGGCACTATCCTTCAGTTGGTTTCTTCGATCTGAGCTCCGAAACAGTAATTTAACATCGACTAAATCGCTGACGTGATAATGTCACTAGATACCTTTAAAGACGTTGTATCAACTCTCGGTTCTGATCGTTTTCAAAAATAAATATATTGGTTCAGAGGATAGATAAAAATTTAAAGTTCTGTCTTTCGGAAAATAACAATCGTGGTACGAAGTAGGTACCTAAATTATTTTATGATCCCTTGACTGTCCTGGAAGTAAATCTGTCCTTGTATAAAAACTGTGCGATCCTTATAAATGATGGAAATGATCTTTAAGAATATTATTTCTTCTCATCTATCCATATGTATCTCCTTTAAGCGATTGACAACAATTCCCAAATATTTTGATAGTCCTTGAAAGAATAAAAATGCCAATCCGTTCAAGTTACGCATTTCCGACTGTCGTGGGAGCGGATGTCCTTTAAGATATATACTATCGATTTTTTAAAACCCTTGTGTATACAGATAATTATTGAATGAAGGAACCTTAAAACTTTAAAGTTAAACCAGGATTTATACACAAAGTTTCAATAGATAACACTATGATTGATTATGAGTTTCTATAGATCTTCCTTTGAAAGTTAGGAGGAAAAGAACTTAGTCTATTGAATACAATAATCTAATACAATTGGATCGAGCTCCTTACGTAGGCGAGTTTATTACGTATTTGTCCTATGTATGGGAATATACATATGAGTGATTGTAATTTAAGACCTATCTTAGAAAAGTCGATACGCCTTAGGTTTTCGAATCTCTACATAAAAATCTATAGAAATAAGGCTACTCCATAAGATGAGGATTAATCGGAATAAAATTGTAATTTTTTATCGACGGATTACACCCGGGAAGAGTTCTTGAGTCCTAGCTATAATCCGAGTTTGGATTGCCTAAAAATCACTGTAATTTCCTGAATGATTATGATGATTTCTCCATCCGAATCTACGAGATCATCAATGTCCGCAATAATGCCCTCATCATCAATGTATACGAAAAATTAAAAGTCTACTGACTAACTTCATGAAAAATAACCAAAACCAAAATTGTCGTTACAACACCAAAGCCTCGTACATAGAAAGAAACTCAACTCCAAATATACACAACATCTTCATAAGTGTACGCGTACAACAGTCGCGAAGAGAGTGAGAGGCAAAAGCAAAAGCAAAGCAAGTAACTTCACTAATTTTACTTGCAAAGTTCAGGCATTAACATTACCGCAAATTAGCAAAAGTTTTCACAGCCATGTTGCCAACGACCCGACGGGCCAACCAGCCAACCTGATGCCCGCAGAGTCGCACAGCATGGTGGACTAGCTCTCTCTAAGAACTACACATATACACCTATGAATATGTATGTAGTAGTATTTATAATGAAGAGCCCTTTTTGTTGTCGTTTGTCGTCTTAGTCCTCTTGCTTGTGTTCACAGTTGATTTTATTTTTATTTTGGCACAACATCTTCTCTGTTTCTTTGTTGCTGCCATAAATTATGTTGTCTTAACTGTAAAACGTAAAATTGTTTTGGTAACAAGTTTTTTAGCCAATCTTTTTCATTGCCAACGAAACTTGAACGCGGGATGCCATTTAACTCCAGCTGCGCCCGCAATGCAAGAACTACTGGGCGCCTGTCGGCGAGTTGTAGCTGTTCACCATAGTTATGTGGCAGTTATAAGACCTGTTTGGGTGAATAAAATGGAGTTGATTGAAATAACCAAAATCTACAAATGTTTTTTCAGGCAACGAATAAATAAAGATATTTCATCAATGTATGACACCAAACCACTTTATACCTCAAACAATATTATTCCTTAGTCATAATAAAATATCGGCAAATCACATAATCACCACAATGTGTATATTGAGGCTAGAAAGGCCTAGTTAATTTTTTTTATAAAATTGACCTTAAGTCACTTCTCAAAATATAAACGAACCCGTCCTCAGTTGTCCCGTAAATACAAACAATACGACTTCCCCTGAAATCTCAAAATTGACATCACGCGCCTCTTCAAAAATACACAAACGTCATATCACGTGACCCCTCAAAATATAAACCAATCTGTTCAAATTTTAACAAAGGTCATTCACCTCAACTAAAACAAGTAAGGAAGGGCTAAGTTCGGGTCTAACCGAACATTTTATACTCTCGCAATTTATTTATTTAACATTATTCATATTATATAATACACAATTTGACCTACATATATATTGCATGAAGTCCATTGAAAGTTGGAAACCATAATATTAAGTTAGAAGCACCGAGGTCCTCATGTTCGATATTTGGAGCCTTGGGGGCTGCCACACTATAAACGTAGTATTTGTGCAAAGTTCTTCATCGATATTTTCACTAGTGCTTACTTTATACATATATTGTAAAGTAAACAATTCAGATTGTCTTCAAAGTTCTGGTATATAGGAAGTAGGCGTGGTTGTGAAGCGATTTGGCCTATTTTCACAACATATCATTGGGATGTAAGGAAACTATTACAAACCAAGTTTCATTGAAATTGGTCGTGTAGTTCTTGAGATGTGGTTTTTGACCCATAAGTGGGCGACGCCAAGCCCATTTTCCATTTTGTAAAAAAATCTGAATGCAGCTGCCATCTGCCATTTCTTCTGTGAAACTTAGTGTTTCTGACGTTTTTCGTTAGTGAATTAATCCACTTTTAGTAATTTTCAACCTCACCTTTGTATGGGAAGGGGGCGTGGTTATTATCCGATTTCAACAAATTTCATGGTGTGTGGTGGGGTACGTAAGGGAACCGAATGCAGAAAGTTTGGTTTATATGGATTTATTGGTTTGCGAGATATATACACATAACAGATTTGGGGATGGGCCCATGCCCACTTTATTTATGGCTTAGTTATGACACTTTATGTGTTTCCAGTTTTCGCCATTTTGTGGGCGTGGCAGTGGCCGATTTTGCATTTTCGAAAGCAACCCTCTCACAGTCCCAGTGAACATGTGTTCCAAGTTTCATCAAGATATCTCAATTTTTACTCAAGTTATCCGTGACTCGTCTCTTCACCCTGATCATTTTGATATATATAACCCTATATCTAACTCGTTTAGTTTTATGACTTACAAACAACCGTTATGTGAACAAACTCTCTTAGCAACTTTTGATGCGAGAGTATAAACATATAAACAAATCTGTCATGTGACCAACAAAAGTACACATGTCACGTGACCCTATTATCTACATTTTGATCGTGGTCAATGACCTTTGACAGAGGTTTGTTTACCTTTTGGAGTGAGTTCAATGAACTTTTTCCTGGGAATTGTTTACATTATGTGAAGTCACATTTTCAAGGGTCGTTTGGAGTCAAGTTTGATTATATTTTGAAGGGTTGCTTGGAGTCTGGATTGATTATACTTCCAGGGGTTGCTGAGGGTCAGGTTTGATTTTATTTTTAGGGCTGTTTGGAGTCAGGTTAGATTATATTTTCAAGGTTCGCTTATAGTCAAGTGTGATTATATTTTAGGGCCGTTTGGAGTCTGGTTTGATTAAATAGTTTAGGGTCGCATGTAGTCATATTTTGAAGGGTTGCTTGGAGTCAAAATTGATTATATTTTCAATGGTCGTTTGGAGTAAAGTTTATTTATATTTTAAATAGTCGTTTGGAGTCAGGTCGCTTTAAGTCAAAAACCATATACCATATCCTTAGCCTTTAACACTTAATACTTTAACTAAGGTATGCCTAGAAATATTTCAAGCTCCCTTTAAATCATGCAATGAAATTTAAGCTTTCCAATCAATAACACCAACTGCTGCCACAGCGATTACCTTTAATGTAATGCATTTTTACAAACATACACTCTCACAGAGTGGTTGTTGGCAACCCTATACTTTCGCATAAATACACACAAACCTACTTACATACATAGCTGTACATAATGGCATTTGATTGGTATGGTTACTTTCGCTTTTCCGCAACGCAATCACTTCGCCGATGATAAGGCATTGCGATTCCTTTCAATGCGGCGCATCCACAGCACATCCCTGATATATTATCCGCACCTGTATCGGCGCAAATTTCACTTTGCTTTGTCGCTCGGTCGGCGAACATAAGTAGGCGGAAATGTGTCAAACGATGATACTGCATTGCAAGCTGTTTGCCGAGCAGCAGGAGTGCAGGCGAAGCGCGCGGGGAGTTTGTCTATGCGGTTTGTTGTTACTTTCGTTGTCTTTGTCACATTGTCTCGCAACAACTTCATGACTGATGATAGAAAATGGCGATTAGATTGCCAGCTACTGCTGCTGTTGGCCACCATCTCCGACAACGTCAAAAGCAATATCCAACGATGAAGCAATTCAAGCACCAGCAGACACAGCCGCCACCGCTAGAAATGGCACTACATGCATACATATGTATGTACCATTACGACTACTACAATAACAATTGCAATGAGATGCCGCGGTGAGTGCGGCAACTGAGATTGTGTGGTTATGGTGGTTATGCTGTTGTTGTTGGCCATGTAAGTTGGTGTGCAGTTCATATAAATGTTGATGAGATAAAATGTGGCAGATGAGTCAGGTGGTAATATGTTTGTATATAAGAGTATATGTATGAGGAAGAAGTACCCTCTAGGAATCGATGCTATTCGTGTGATTGTAGGGAGGGTTAAACTTATAATGGTTGTCTCTCTTCTCTCTTCATATCTCTTACTCCCTCCATTAGCTGACTTTTCACGACATAATTTAAAGAAGGTTCATCTGTCTAATTGAAGTGTCTTTACTTTCTACCTCCTGTGGACTACACCGACAATTCTTAAAATAAATGGACAAAACCTCGGCTGACAAAATTATCTTTCATACCAAACTGACTGTTTTCCCTACCAGAGGCGAACATAACTCTATTGCTTTGAGGGTTAATCGACTTGGAAGTATGTGTTCCATATCTGAGTTTTATAATCTTTACTATATTTTGACAAAGTCTGGTGTAGCATCAGTCAATCTAAAAGCTAAATAATATTATCCCTCTGCCATCAAGAGTTAGGTGCTACCTCAGGATCTCTCCTGGAAGCGAAACCATTATAAATCCAGTTACCAGGCAGGCTTATCTATGAAAGCTAACACTTCGAGAACAATACGGACATATACTGAGTGAAGGTCTATCATCTAGACTTCATTATTTCAAAAAATCGAAGAGGTAAACCGCGATAGACTAGGTAGATGTTGCTATAGGTTTGGGGAGACTGGCAAGAAATAATTTACTACTTTTGTAACTCGCTTACTGGAATAAATTTTGTAATAGATTAGTCTTAGACTTAGTGGTAGTTTAAATATCCGAACGGTTCAATCAACTTTTAAAAAGATTAGCCTCTGCAATAATATTTTTACACAATTTCCATCTTTAAGCGTCTGGCTGATCACTGATAACAAAAAAAAATGAAATTTCGGTAATGATTTCCTACTGGGTATCTCCTTGTAACGGCATTTCGTCATTACACCACCGAGAATTGAGATTTAATGCGAACAGCGTGTCCGTCATAGATGCAAATTGAACTGTAACGAAGGTAACTCAGGTTGTTCAACTTTCTGATAATCAATGATATTACAAGCCGGAGAAGACTACGCAGCACAATTATTTTAAACAAGTACGAATAATAATAATTGCATTAATATATGAAGGAAGTGAGAGAGTACTGATTTAATTTAATAAAATTATCATTAAATTTTAGTAAGAAATGAATTAGACAGTTGCATGAAACGAATAAGAAGAAGAAATAATAATTTAAGGAGTTTGAAAGGTATTGAGATATTCTATACACTATAGGTGTATAGGGATCCCTGAATTATTACGGTTTAATTATAATTTTTGGAACCCAAATTAACTTATAAAGAAAGTAGGCGCGGTTGGGGGTTGGTTTCGATCAAGCTCTGCTAAGGGATGCCACATTCAAAGTGAACTTAGGAGATTTTTAAACCCGACTATAATTTATCAGCCCTATAAATATGGTTAATTCCTCTACTTGGCGTAAATAAAACTAAGAAACGTCTCGAAAGCTGGCGAATTTTAGTATACATATGTAGCTTTAAACATTACTTTTATATTAGAAGTTGTCCTGGTTATTCCCTGATTTCGACTATTGTTAGTCTAAAACCTTAGTAGCTTATATTCAATGTGTTTTAAAGCTATTAAAGAGAAATACCACGCCTACTTATAAAAATGTAGCCAGTTTTGACTGCAAATAAACACTTACATTTCCCTTAAATTTACATTTTTATCCCAACCTAGTAGTAGTTTGCTGAAGTGAACTTCATCACCAAAGCTTTTTGAGACACCTGTTCATATGCTCCAATATCTGCGGGCAGATAATACATATATCTCACTCAAGTTTACACTGTGACATTTGTCAGTCAAATATCTACACGAGTTGTAAAGGTCTATATTATTTTTTTTTGTTCAAATGTAGTCACAATTTTAGCTAACTAGTGATATGAGTACACACAATTGATTGATAGATGGCGCAGAAACAAAAGCGCGAAAAAGAAAGCGTCACAAAAGAGATGAGCTGTCATTCAACTGTCAGGTGAGGTCATTGCATTTGACACAATGTTGATGTGGAGTCTTAAAGGAATATTTAGTTTCGAATAAAATCAATATTTTGGTGAAGGAAGTATTCTCACATTTTTTTTCTTCTATATACATTTTTATAAGAGATGATTCCTAGTGCGATTAGTCTTTGAATTTGAAGTATATATACCAGTAGCACTCTTCTCAGAGACAATTTTTGTTCAAGAAATACAGAGACTACAGCTAGTGCTTGATGGTTTCTGACCAATGGAGTACATTACTCAATAAATATTACGAGAATTCTAAAATTTATTACAAACTTAAATCAGATTAAAAGTATCCTCCCCTTGAATTAAACCCAACATAACCCCACCACACACTTTACAAAAACTAAAATTTAGGTTAAATTTCAAATATTAAGTATTTTTTTTATATGTTTGTACACCAACCGATCATGTTTATGAGACACTTCAACAACATGTCGATACTTAGCGCCAACAAAACAACCGAAATCTCAGCGCAGAGCATTGACTTGCAAAAACATGGCGTCGCCTGTTGCGGTGTTGGCGCGAAAACGCGAATTTGACACGTTTGGTAAATATTTGAACACGTTCGACGTGGCTGAGGCGCGGATGAGTCGATAGCCAGTTAAATATTGGCTAAGACTGATGGAAGTTCAGCGGCAAACGCTTCCCACCGTTAATAGCAAGGCTCAAAAGAAGCCACAAAGTGTTTACAGCAATAAAACGCCATTAAAGCGCGATTTCGCTTATGGGTGAGGTGGGCGAAGCGTTGAAATGAGTATGTAAATATTATACATAAGTACGGGTATATAGAAATAAAGTTTTCGTATACGATAATTCGAAATGCAAAATTTAGCATGTCGCATTGTGGTATGTTTGTGGTGAAATTGCGTTTTTGGAAAACTTAATGGAAGTCATATTTTTATACTCTCGCAACAAAGTTGCTAGCAACAAAGTTGCTAAGAGAGTATTATAGTTTTGTTCACATAACGGTTGTTTGTAACACCCAAAACTAAACGAGTTAGATATAGGGTTATATATACCAAAGTGATCAGGGTGAAGAGTGGAGTTCAAATCCGAATGTCTGTCTGTCCGTCCGTCCGTCCGTCCATCTGTGCAAGCTGTAACTTGAGTAAAAATTAAGATATCTTGATGAAACTTGGCACACTTATTTCTTGTCACCATAGGAAGGTTGCTTTCGAAAATGAGCAAAATCGGACCACTGCCACGCCCACAAAATGGCGAAAACCGAAAACACATAAAGTGCCATAACTAAGCCATAAATAAAGCTATGGAAATAAAATTTGGTATGAAGGATCGCACTACGAGGGGGCATATGTGGATGTAATTTTTTTGGGGAGGTGGGGGTCGCCCTGCCCCCAAATAGGTTTTTTGTATATATCTCGCAAACCAATAGAGCTATATAAACCAAACTTTCTGCAGTCATTTTTTTAGCCATTTCCTTATACATTCCAAAAATGACAGAAATCGGATAATAACCACGCCCCCCTCCCATACAAAGGTTAGGTTGAAAATTACGAAAAGTGGGATAACTCACTAACGAAAAACCTCAGAAACACTAAATTTCACATAAGGAATGGCAGATAGAAGCTGCACTCAGATTTTTTTACAAAATGGAAAATGGGCGTGGCGTCGCCCACTTATGGGACAAATACCATATCTCAGGAACTACTCGACCGATTTCAATGAAACTTGGTTTGTAATAGTTTCCTAACATCCTAATCATATGTTGTGAAAATAGGCCAAATCGCTTTACAACCACGCCTACTTCCTATATAACAGAACTTTGAAGACGATCTGAATCGTTTACATTACAATATATAAAGTTAGCACTAGTGAAGATATAGGTGTAGAACTTCGCACAAATACTATGTTTATAGTGGGGCAGCCCCGTTCTAAAAATCGCCGAAATCGGACCATAGGTTTTCAAGGCCCCATATATCGAACACGAGGACCTCGGTGCTTCTAACCTAATATTATGGTTTCCAACTTTCAATGGACTTTATACAATATATATGACGAATATGTGGGTCAAATTGTGTATTATATAATATAAATAAAGTTAAATAAATAAATTGCGAGAGTATAAAATGTTCGGTTACACCCGAACTTATCCCTTCCTTACTTGTTTTTTAATATTTTGCTTTATATAAATATGTTTTTATTTCTCAGCTTCCTAAAAATCATTGTCTGATAGTCAGCTTTTTTTTAACTCCCCAATATTTTATTTAAAAAATTTGCTTTATTTGACAAAATAATTTCAAAATTTAGTTTCATGGCAATAGTGTTTGACACTGATTCCATTTTTCTTATTTTTTCTGTTGCGAGATGGGTAACTTTATAACAATCCCTAGTCTCTCCGTTCCCTCGAATGGCATATCTACTACTATCATAACGGACTTATCCTTAGTAAGAGTCTGTTATCTTGTCATTTTCAAAAGTTCTTAGGACTATATTATATATGGTTACAACAATCACATCATCTACGTTTTTCTTGTTGACCTTGTACCACATGTAGGAGAAACTTGTATATCTGATCTGTAACTAATTATGGACAAAATCCTAATTCTGGATATCCTCGTCATATGTATATATCTTAGAATTATGTAATTTTGTATTTAAATGTTTCGTCAAAGTCCTGGTAAATTGTATCTCGAAGACCTGTCTTAAGTTTCATCAACTGAGAAGTCCTCGATAAAAACTCGGCAACCGACTCGAAAAAACGCATTTAAAGATTTGAGTGATAATAAAGCTATCCTGGATCGCTTCAAACTGTATCTCTAAAACTATTACTTGGGTCGCCTAAATTGTAGGAATTCATCGGAGGGATCTTGCGAAGTTACTTTGTACTACATATAATTAGATAAAGTCAAACTAAAAGCTTTCTCAAAAAGAACGCTACAAAAATAGACCGATAGGGACAGCAAGGTCAGGTTAGGTTAAGTGGCTGTCAAACGACGCACCTAGGCTTTTGGGAGGCCCATTGTGATACCACTGGGACTGAGCTCCTTGTGGTCCTGATAAAGTAAAAAAGTTCACCCAATTTGACATGAGCAACTTCGCCCACATCCTCGAGAAAACCGCGTCCAATAGTTGCGATTCTTTTGCTGTACAGAGCCTTACATCCACAAAGAAAGTGTGTAATCGTTTCTTCTTCCTCTTCTTCTTGGCAGCTCCTGCAGTAATCATTGAAAGGTAGCCCCAGTCTGCTGACGTGTCTCCTAATCAGAATATGAATATTTATCTGATCGCTAACGCTCTTTTTGACAGAACTACGTCATATTTTTTCCCGCTCTCTTGACATTTCTCTTCGGTAAAGGTTGCCATTTCATCATGGAAAGATATAGGGTACAACAACGAGTCGAAATTATTAAAATTTACTACCGAAAGTCGGGGTCAGTGGCCTTAACTTTAAGAGCGGAATTTCATCAAAAAATCATCTTCGTCAATATACAAAATATGCGTTATTGGTCAGGCATCAATCCACACGTACTCCATGAGTCACCTTCCTGAAAATTACGGTTTGGTGCGGTTTATGGGATGGCGACGTCATTGGGCCGTACTTCTTCCGTGATGATCAATACCGGCATGTTTCTTAGAATGGGAATCGCTACAGCTCAATGATAACTGAATATTTTTGGCCGGAATTGGATGGTATGGACTTGGACGGCTCCACAAGCCACATAACGAATGTCGCAAACGATTTATTGAAAACTAAGTTTGGTGAACATGTTTGCTCACGAAATGGCCCAGTCAATTGGTCGATTCGGTCGTGCGATTTGACGCCGTTAGACTTTTTCTTGTGGGGCTACGTCAAGTTTATGATCTATGCTAACAAGACAGCGGCGATCGATGAACTTCATACGAATTTCGAACGAGATATTGCAACAGTATCAGCCGATTTATGTTTGAAAACCGTCGAAAACCTTACCTTAATAAAAACTGGACTGTCCATAAGACCTTAAAGTGGATACGTTAGACAGTGAATGGGATATAATATAAGTCAAAGTAGATATGTTGCCGTTATCATAAAGTAAGCTGGTATCGAAAGTGGACCCAATTAGTCCAATAACCTCAGGCCAGATTTTTGTAGATTTGTGTAGAAATTTTTCAAAGACCTAAGGTTTCCGAAATGTTTTGTCTCTTGCTGAGGTTAAGTTTTCTTCATTTAATTATATTTTAATTTTCGTATTTTTTTTATTAAATGCACCACAGTGCCCGACAGCACTTATTCGGAAGACAACGAGCTGTCAACAAGTATATCAAGTTCTATCAAAGGATTGTTATGTAAGCAAAGTGCTTCAAGCTTGAATGAGCTGCAAGTGAAGTGGGGAGAGCAAGTACACCACTCCTAGTTACCATGAGCTGTCGCCACTTCAGAGTATTTCAACTATTATAAAAACCGTTGAAGACTCTGCGCGCGCTGTTTTACGCAGAAAAATTTTAAGCGGACATTTAATTCAATTTGTGGCATGTTTCACACGTTGTTACAGCGGCTTAAAAGCAGCTCGACTCGCAAGTGTTTACAGTTACAAAAGCATGTGTGAGTGTGTGTTGCATGTTGTATATGTGGGTGTGTGCTCATGTTCGCTCACGTGACCCATATTACGTTTAATTAAATCCCGCACATCTGGTAACCCCAAAAGCGCAAAATGTAAACGAGCGCCACACACACCATGTTGCATGTTGCATGTTTGGTGTTTTGATTTCGTGCTAATTTCCAAGCGAACAGACACGCACACACAC
This sequence comes from Zeugodacus tau, assembly GCA_031772095.1. Lineage (NCBI taxonomy): Eukaryota > Metazoa > Arthropoda > Insecta > Diptera > Tephritidae > Zeugodacus > Zeugodacus tau. The sequence goes on along the minus strand of CM062652.1, from coordinate 19,859,017 downwards.
ACACACACTAACATACGCAAAGGGGTCTTGTGGCGCTATATTATTTACCGGATACATGCGATTAGTTTCGTCGTAATTTAAGATTATTTCGTTTCACATTAACACTACCGTTGGCGTTGCCGGACGGATTTCATGTTGCGCCAACGCAGTCGCCGTCGCCACGTCTCTCACAGAAATCTGCAGTCCGCAGTTCAACAATTATTGTGTTTGTGCTAAATTATCCTTGGCGCTTTTGTTTCCCCACAACGGTTTCCGCTCGCTCAACAATTACAACAACCGTTAGCCATTGACCACCCATAGCAGCAGCGTCAGCGTTGAGTTGGGGCGGCGTGAGCGCGCGTGCAACAAGTCAATTAAATTTAATGATGTTAAGTAAATATTTATGATTAGCTACAGTCAAACAACAACAACAACACCAACAATAGCGTCAATTGCAAGAAAGCACAAAGCTCAGCAAGTTTTCTAATAGCAAATGAATAATGAAAATTTCGCACAATTGCTCAACTCAGCGCCGCAGCGTCAGCACCCGCTCATGCTCGGCGATTTTACAGCGCGGTTGTTTTGTAGAGGAGGGAAGAGAGTAGTGTTCGCATTGCATGTTTGCGTGGCATAAATTCTATCGCATATCCATAGACAAATGTTTGAACTTCGTGTTGCTGCAGCTAATGTGTGTATAATCAAAATAATTTAACACACACTTTTTGCTCACATATTCACCGTTATGTAATTTGATTATGCCAGCGTGAATTGAGGTTAATTTGGCATGCGATTGGAAAATCTAAGCGTCATAAAGTCCCTGATGTGCGGTTGATGAGTAATGCTTTTGGAGGGATTTTTCAAGTTTTTCGATTAATAAGTTAGCAATATCGGGTCTCTGAAGTGCACTCACTAAGTCCAAGTAATTTTGAATAAATGAAGTTAGTGGTTAGGTTACTATATAATATCGGGTTAATAGCAATTATGAGTCTTGAATTTTGGTACAAAGTGATATTAGAAATTAGACTCAGATCTACAATGATCACAGCTGCAGTTCAATCCCCTATAAGATAGTCAAGTAATTCTAGAAAGGTTCACGTAGTTATATTCGTTCTGATTCTTTACTTGAAATATCATGTACTTCTTGTGGAACTGAATTAAATTGAAGGTCAAACATAGGTCCCTGATTTGACTGGAACAATAAAATAATTAATTCAATAATCCAAAAGGAGTATGATAGTAGTGAAGTAAGTTTCTCCAGTCTTTCGATTTTTATAAAAGCAGTTCAATGGATTATCTCAAGAAAAATAACTTGATAGTGATTCAATATATGTAATGAGGGTCCGTTAAATACTTATAAGGTGCTTGAGACTTTTTCCATACTATTAAAGTTTCCCTCGGAGACTCCTTCTTCAAGAACATATATGAATGTCCCCAGACCTTCAGCTAAATAGCTCAGCTGCCACTGTAATTGGTAGAGTTTTCATTATCGGGGACCCGATATGCAAGACCATAATACCAGTTTGTATTTGATATTAAGCAGTTATAAAGAACATAAGTTTTCTACGAGACGACTTTTATCGTCCTGACTATTGCAGATAAAATTATCATGTTTCTTCGAGATGGAGAACATTTCACTCATACCAGTCAACCGAAATTATTTGAGCGAAGCCCCGGTTCTTAAATCACAGAAACACATTCAGCCAAAAGAACATAAAGAGGAGTTAATCAATAGTGATTACCACGAAATTCAAGTAAATGTGATCCATTTCCAGGTTCCCTTCTCCTTCACAGAAAATTCAAATATAATGTGAATGTTTATTATCATTCGGAAGAACTTTTTTTAGGATTTATTTTTCAAAGATTATATCCTTCAAAAGTTGGCCGCGGTTACGTCTCAGGAGGTCCATCCATTGAGTCCAAATTTTGATGACTCGCTTGAGCATTTCGACCTGATGTTTTGCTCGAAGTCCTGCATCGAAGCGGGATTATCCGCATAGACTTTAGACTTTACATATACCCACAGAAAAAAGTCTAACGTTGTGATATCACATATTCTTGGCGGCCAATCGACAGACTCAAAACATGAAATGATCTGCACACCGTAGTATTCTTTTGCTTGTTTACATACCCATTGAGACAGAAATGGGCCACTTCGCGGATCGTCGGATCTTCTTGGAATTTTCCAAGAGCCCATAGAGCGAATTCGCTTGGATAGGTCGAACGGCTTCAGTTCTAGCACAAGCTGTATTTCCTATGCTTTCAATTTAAGATCTCGACGTAAAATGCATCACCATTCCTTACATCATGCTGAATGTGGTCTATTTGATCGAAAGTTATCCAATAATGATGTTGGGTCTCATGATGGGTATGGTATTGCGTATAGTACGCTCAGTAGGCCGATTTTGTTGACCATAAGTTGTGCGAAGCGCGCAAACACATTCTTTATAGAATTTTCGTAATAAAATTGAACAATTTGTAAGCGTTTTTCAGGCGTAAGTCTTTGCATGATGGAATCCCAAACAATACTGATACGACTCACGCGTGATCTGTCAAAAAGAGGCTATTGAAAATAGTATCTGTACTTGGAAAATCACAACAGTGGACCAAAAAATTTCATATTATGGCACTATGATCTTCATACTGAAAGGATTTCGAAAATCCTTTGAAGAAAGTATTTCTAAAAAAAACTTTTAAATTTTTGAAAAATTATGTAAATTCAATATTAATGGAAGCTTCAACTTAAGAGGTTTCAGAAAGTGGAAAGCATCGTACTCAAAAATCTCAATTCAATACTAGGCTTTAGAAAGATATTATCTTTTGGAATTATGTACAGACTCATTAAATTTCAGATCATAAAGGACTATTCTTAATAGTCTAAGTGTGTTTTCCTTCCAAATAAAATTATTTTATGGATCTTGAAGATACGAAGTGAGAGATCTTTTCAGGGCTTGAGAAAGCTTTAGTTTTAAAATAATATTTTTAAAAGGTTGTTCTTTACTTAAAGCAATAAAATCGTTAGTATTTGAAATTCACCAAAATTGTGTGTTCATTAAAAATAATTTTCAAGTATCCCAAATAGTTATCACTATCCTTATGGAACTTAAGTTTTGCATTCTTCTTTATTCATTGGAGGATATTTTTCTTAACTGTTTACTGCTGGGTTATCTGACTGACAAAGCAAATGAGTAATTGCAATAACTGTAGAACAACACGAAAGAGTGTATAAAAAGACTGTGAAAACAGAAGATTTGTACGTGCGTAATATGCAATTAAGCAAGGTTATGGTATAAAAAAATAAAAATAATTTAGAAGTGCCAAAAACTATAACTATTTAACTAAATACAAGGCCATTTGAACGACAAGTCGCAGCTGCGGCTAAAATAAATTTAAAACATTTTTCGTGACTTGTGAGAATGAGAAGAAGCCGCACCGAAATGCCAAACTCTGTATCGCCCAATGCTGCCTCGCCGCCACGTTTGAGACAACGCCTGAGCAGCGGTCATATACTACAACAACTAACCGCCAGCATTGCAGCGCACAAACGCAGCTCGTACTATACCATAGCCGACAGCTCATCAATGCAAAATGTCAATCCATGGGGTACAAAAAGCAGCGCCAATCCGTGGGCCTACAAGAAAACCGAATCCGACGACGAGGGCACTATCAGCGAAACTGAGTCAACAAATCACCATGCAAATGAGAAAACCGGTTCAGTATTTGATGGCATTCAAGTCATAACAGCGGCAGAAGAACTGCTGGCACCACTGCGCGGTTTCTTGCAGCTAACACCAGAGACTGAAGAAGAATTCGAAGACGAGGACGAGGAGGAACCACCACTTGCGGTCGTTGGTGATGAAGACACGCTGAAAGAACAATTCGGTTTCTGTCCCATACCAGAGGATCTGCTATGCGACGAGCGTGCTTCATTCAAATACAACAATGAGGGTGACTATCAAGCTGGCTATGTCGATGATGTTTTGGTGGATACTGCAGATTTTGACGATATTAATCCATCGACATCGAAGCGTGCACTCGAGAAGCTGTTCATACTGCAAACCAGCGTGTGGATGGAACGTCCCAATATCGAATTGGAGGTGCCAGCAGTTAAGTTGACCACTGCGGCGCTCAGAAAATTAGAACGTCAGCAAATAAGACTGAGCTACAACGCCATTACGGTATAAATGGATTGTAACTGCGAAAGACACTACTCGAGATTTTTGTGCTAATTTTAAATTGAACTTATGTGTAATCTTCATTTAGTCTATTTTCTGTTTCATTTTAAATTTTATGTGTTTTATATAAGTTTGTAATGAATGTGGAATGCGGCAAGCGATCCTGTAGGTATTTTGAGAAGAAAGTATCAGAAGTATCAACTAAAGTTATATTAAATAACCTCAAAATATGTTTTAAGAAACATTATATTAAAAAAATTTCAACTAAATAAGCCCATGACGCAATAATGATTATCAAAAAATAATAATATTAAATTTCATAAAATTATTAAGACTCCTTAGAGTAAATAACTAGTACCATTTCTTACAAAAAATATAAAAAGGTTTCTAGTTCTAGTTTTTTTTTAATAAAATAACTTATGGTATAGTGTGTTGTTGTTATTTTTATCCAACATACGTTCTATGCGTTCCTTGAGGTATGTACCGTGTATCAACTAACAGTTTTTACTAGTAAAAGGTTTATAAAGATAAATTAAAAGTGCAGGAGAAGGCCAAAGAGTAAAAAGTAAACTATTTAACCCTTCTATGAACACGCGGATATGAGAAACTCTGGACTTTTGCTAACTCCGGAATTTTGGAACTCTAGACTTCAGTAAAATAGAAGCTATATTATATTTTCCGAAGAGCTAAACGAAGCAATCATTACTAACTGTACTAATTGAATGACTTCCGATGATATCTTGAACCCAAAAATCCGGTCTCTATTCATTGATTATTTTAAAAGAGGCTAACCTGTCGGTACAGTGCTTAGAATAGGTGAAGCCGAAAACTGGTTCCTCATTAGTCAGTTGGTTTATAAACCTGAACTATTGACTAAACGTATCTCAACGAAAAACAGTCTAACTGCATGAAATCTTATCACTTCTTAAGTGTTAGGATATTGATACATTAATTTGAGACTAACTTTTTATGACAGACAAAAATTTCTACTCGTGAAATTACTACTAATTTTTGCTAGAATAAGATTCCACAGAGCCTCACTTAAAACATAAAAGAAAGCTTACACTCCACCGAGACAACCACAGTTATGCACTTTTACTTGTGTGCTCACAAAAGGGTTAAAGGTCAACAAAGTGCAAAAGTAAGAAGTAAGCAGTCTAATAAAAAGCAACAAAAAAAATACTTGGTACAAACCAATTAGAATTTCGGACAACCACATAGAGTACTTTAAACAAAAGTATTATAAAGAATCGGACAATAAAAATGAGTCCAACTCAGCCCGACTTACAGACTCCATCATCACCAAGCACTGCCTCGCCACAGCGTGGAACATTGACACCACCACTGGAACCTTCAGATGAACATTTTATACTCAAATGGTGTGAACAATCGCAGCCATCTTCAACTCCTGATGCAATCGAAACGTTGGCACTTTCGAGTGATATGTCAACTCCTACAGAGTTTATCGATTCTGAAGAACCATTTACGGTACCAGATGTGGCTGCCATAGAAGAAGAAGATACCGACAATGAGTTCTCACCCATTTGCATATCAAGTGACTCAGACTGCGTGATTGTAGATGAGCCAAATCGGTCGAAAAAAGATTCCCCACGACGAAAACGACGAGCTAAAATGTTTTATTATCGCATTTGGCGACCGCGCAGTCCGTGCAAGAAAAAGAAAATGTCAGCTGCTAGAGAACGTAGGCGAAGTGAAAGTAGCGATGTGTTAAGCGAAAGTACTGAAACTGTAGCCGAAAGTGGGTCTAGTCAAAATTCGAACAGTTTATCACTCACAACAGAGGTGGAAAATATATCAGTTGATGCTAATCAGAACACAAGATCAATTGCTTCCGTGAAAGCAAGCGCAGCAGAAAGTATCATTATTACCGCCCATGAAATCTTAGTCCCACCAATGAACGAAACTGGAACATGTGACTACAAAACACCACCAAATTCTTTGGTATCTACTGCAGCTGAATCAAAATCTAAACAATCATCCGTGCCATCAAATGCAGAGAGCATAGGAAATGACTTTGGAACGTCTCTTGCAAAATGTGCCTTCAATCCAAGACGAAAAATTGACTCTCAACCACTGCAGAACGAACCAACAAAAATATCTGAAAAAGTTTCCAACGTCGTGGTAATTAACGTCTCATTGCCCCAAATACGACCTCGCCGTCATACCTTAGCGATATCACCAGAAGTTGATACCAGACTCAACCGGCAACCACTATACCGACCTCAATCGCAAACGGCGCGCTTATTGAGGTCAGCTGCCGTGCAAACTTCTATGAATTGGTATCATATAATACCATTATATAAAGATGCTACTGCCAGCAGTCTTAAAGAACTCATTAAGGCTGCAGTTCAGTATGAAAGTGATGTGTTGAGACAGAGTTTAGCTATACATAACTCGGGGACACCTATAATATATTTGAGTGCAGTTCCCACAGAAATATCTACAGCAACGACTTCAAGATCAGTAGAGACCGATCTCCGTTGGTTTGAATTGGTGCAAGTTTTAGACAGTCCTGGACAACGCTATTACTGTAAGATAACCTTTTCTGGAACAAAACCCAAACGAACACAAACCGCTAAATGCAAAGCTGTGAATAGGCGATCAGTTGATGGATCCAACACATACCAGGAAACAACCGTTAGGAGCGCTCACGCGAAACGGAGTGGAACTAGTTACAACGGCGACGCAATATGATCTCCAAACATCAACATTCAGCGTAGCCGTGGATATGGATGATCCTCAATTTCTACCTACATGCAACATAGCGATAGGGTTCGGAAGATCCCGAAAATAAAATACCTGTATTTACTAGATGTGCTCAAACTCAGCCGATTATTATGGAGACACAGTCTATAACATGCAGCATAGCTACATGTGATCATGTAGGTCTTTGTGAAGAATGTCAAGACGATGTTTTTTAATTGTCTTTATATCGTAGATCGATAAAAAATATTCCAGTTCTAGTATTCATAAAATAAAGTACCAATTAAAAAGCAACAAATCAAAAATACAAAAAGTTTGTTTCTATAGGCAACATCTGTTTTCTTGTTCTTTGAGGTTACATATATTGTTTGTATATATGAAACGCGTTTCAAGTAACAGTTGTTACATATAAAGTCGGGCGAATGAAAATGTAAAATAAAATCAGAAATAAACAATAGAAAACTGCGTAAGGAATTGATTATTTAACCCTTTTGTGAGCTGAAGGCCATTAGGAAGTATAGACCAAATACTGGTTTGTTCAGTGGTCAGTCCCTACCGGTTTATCAGCCTAAACTACTGAACGGTGTAACTGTGTCAAATCTTATGAGCTAGACAGAACAGATATATTTCATGAGAATTAATAGCATTTAGATCTGGTTATCACTTCTTAATAAGTTTAGATAAAATAATAAATAAGGATACCCTTACTTTAGACTAATCTTTTACCATAAATATTTTTCTGCTCGAGAAATTTCTACAAATTTTGGCAGAATATGGTTCCACAAAGGCGGCATATTAAGTTATGTCGTGCATTACTATTCTTATAGAAGAAATATACTCCGCAGAAGAGCATGCACTTCTTAAATCCTAAATTCCTCCTCTAAAAGAGCTTCATTAATAACGTGTTATAAAATTAAACTTTCGTTCTGCCGAGACACTTACAGTTATGTAATTTTCCGTGTGTGCTCTCAGAAGTGTTAACGATCAACAAAGCGAGAAAGTGAAACAACGAAAAAGTAAGCAATAACAGTCTACTAAATAGTACCAAAAGAGATTGCTTGGTACAAACCAATTAGAATTTGGACACCCACATAAAGTACTTCAAATATAATTATTAAAAAAAAGTCGGACAATAAAAATGAGACGAACGCGGCCCCACTTACAGACACCATCATCACCAAGTACTGCCTCGCCACAACGCGTAAGACAACGCAGAACATTGACACCGCCGCTGGAGCCACCAGATGAGCTACTTACAATTGAATTATCTGAAAATTCCCAACCAGCTTCACCTCCTGATGTAATTGAGACTGTGACACTTTCGAGTGATATATCAGTTCCTACAGTTACTATCGATTCTGAAGAATCATTAACGGTTCCAGATGTGACTGAAATTGTGGAAATTACACATGAAGTCGAAGATAATTCTAACCCACCACTTGCGGATCGTGAGTTATCACCCATTTACATATCAAGTGACTCTGACTGCTTGACAGAGGAGCTAGAGGTGCCAAATCAGCCGAAAGAAGATGCGCCGATTGGAAAAAGACGAGGTAGCATGTATTCAGAACGCGTTTGGCAACCGCATAGTCCGTACAAGTTGTACAAGAAAAAGAAAATGTCATCGCCCAGAGAACGTGCGCAAAGTGAAGATAGAACTGTGTCGGGTGAAGGTAGTCATAAGAAAATAACGGCTGTTTCAAAGAAAGCAAAAAGTGAAGAAAGTATATTTAATGTCAGCCAAAACTCCGTAGCAACACCGATAGCTGAAAGTGGAACAAGTGACGACAGAACAATTCCACGATCTGCGTTGTCCACTGTGGCTGAACCAGAACCGAAAAATTCATCAGTTCCAACAGAGCAAGAGCGTAGAGGAAATAACTCCGAAACATCTCACATAAAAAGTGACTCAAATCAGTCAGAAAATTCAGACGCTACACCGGCTAGTGAAAGGACCTCACCTAAACCTTCTTCCTCCCCAAATAAAGACAAATCACCAGAAAATTTTTGTAATAACCATAAAAAATCGTCAGTTAACAAAAAGAAAGTGAAAAGTCCTGATAAAAACACAGAGACGTTGGTTACTACAGAGGCTCAAAGCATAGAACCCAATCAGTCAAACACTGAAATTAAATCTATAAATAATGAATCGAGTACTCAAAACACCGAAGCTAAAGCTACAAAAAGTAAATCAACTGAGTCAAACACTCCATCCGCTTCAGAAGAAACAGAAATGTCAGAAAGTGACAACAAGTCCACTGAAATATCAACGGAGTCCACAGAAACTGAAATACAAAGAATTGACAATCCACTAGAACAAAGACCTTCGGACTCAACGCTGGCGGATGATGCAAGTATTGAGCACAGTCCACCGGAAACATCTTTAGTGCAAACACCTCAGAGAACATCTGTTGTTAAGGTAATTAACGTCACAATGCCACGAATAAGAGACCGCCGTCATCTTATAAGACTATCTCCAGAAGTTGCCGCCAGAATCAACCGGCAACCACTCTACCAACCTCAATCGCTAACGTCTCGCTTATTGAAAACAGTTGCCGTGCAAACTCTTATGAATTGGTATCATATAATGCCATTGCATAGAGAGGCTGCTGCCTGCAGTTTAAATGAGCTCGTTAACGTTGCAGTACAGTATGAAAGACATGTGTTGAGACTGAGGACAGAACAGAATTTACCCACACATAACTCGGAGCCATTAATTATACATTTGAATGCAGTTGCACCAGAAATATCGACGACAACGACATCAAGATCGGTAGAGACCGATCTACGTTGGTTCGAATTAGTGCCTATATTAGCGAGCCCTGGACGACGATTTCTCGTTAGGGTAACCTTACCTAGAGCAAGAGCCGCTAATGCACAAACCCCTGGAAATAGCCTAACTAATGGACCCAACACATGCAGGGAAATTGTTAGCGCTCAAGCAGAGCAAACGACGCCAAGCAGAGTGGAACTGGTCACAACGGCAACACAATACGATATCCAAACAGACACATCAGCGGTGGATACAAATGAGACAGAAAATCGACTACATACCAACACAGTGGTGGGTACGGAGGATTCAGGGAATCAAAAACTTGCAGCAGCAACGCAAACACAACCGATAAGTACGGAGACACAGTCTACAACCTGCGACATGCCGGAACAAGTGAATACGGCCACGCAGTATGATCCCCCACCGTTAGAGTCCGCGACGAGTACACAAACTGCTATTGAAGCTGCCGGTGCTGAAGTCAATACGCTTTCGACATTATGTCGGTTGGCTATGTTAGCGGCACAGTCCACAAATACTCCAGTCCAACCCGCTGACTTTGAGGTTAATACCTTATCTGCTTTGTGTCGTTCAGCGTTGTTGGAGAATGATTCAATGCATGATTCAAGCCAAACTATTGCTGTTGAAGTTAATACACCAGCTACACTAACGGATTCGACGGCGCAAACGGCAAACGAGCAATCCAATTGTGAGGAGCCGCCACAGGAGATAAAGGAAGAAAATGATTTGAATGCCGTTGGAACGGATGAAGATCATGATATTAATGATAACGATAATCATTTCAATCAATTCCCTGTGGATGTTAAAGTTGAAGTTGATGGAATGCTAAGCCCCGTATCTTTGGCTGATTCGGACGAAAACATAAAGCCACCTCTTATGTGTAAGGAAACAGTTGATAGTCCAAATACGAACTGTAATTTATATAAAAGAAAATTTCTTGCGAAAATTCTGCTAAACAGTGTAATAACTGTGTCTTCAGAATCAGCACAAGATCCCTTCGACTTACCGATACTGCAAGAAGACTACGATGAGAATGCGCCGGTATTTGATGATGAAGTCAAGATTACAAATATCAGTGTAAATCTAAATACTGATGCAGATCTGGATATGGGTCCTTCAACATCACAGCGTGCTCTACAAACGCTAAATCAACTCAATACAGACGATAGGTGGCAATACAGACCCAACATATCGGCAAGGCGACGCAGTGTCAGTTTGTCACCAAACATTGAGTTGGCGATCTATCAAGAAATTGAGGACAGAATGAATGCAAATAACGCAAATACTGTTTCCAGCTCGAGTCCAATTGAGCTCGAGGGTGGCAATGAGCCCACGACTTCGTATGCTGAGACCCACTTTCACTCATATAGTAAACCTGAACCGCATGAACCTTTACCACGCACTCCAACACAACGTTTAGCTTGCGTGCCATTGGACAGGTTGCTGCGACCAGTTGATACCAGGGAGCGACGACACTCTGAGCCCATGTGTGTGATTCATACAACAAATATTGCGACGGAGCGACAGAACACAGCGGTAACTGCACAACTCAGCGCTGTGGGTAGCTCCTCACCATTACCACAAATAGTGGTGAGCTCTCAATCGGAAGAGGACTCATCTATAGAAGATAACACTGTTGCGGATATGGCAATTCATGCTCAAAGTGAAAACAGCCACAATTTGTACACATATTTCGCTGAATTGGATCCCAACATAATTTGGTCGTGTTACTTTCTGAGACGGTCCGTTAATATTACGATGACAACGCGTCTGATTTCGGGGAGGTCCACAATTGGAGAATGGCTGCACGAATATCTACGTATTTCTGGATTTTGTACACTCCAAGCATTTCAGCATAATATTGAAGCCGTAGCTAATGATGATGATAAAATGATAACGTTCATCTACTTTTTACCATGCAGTGCAAAGTTTATTGGCGGTTATGAAACGACTTTTAGAATGTTGCATGACGCCTTGAAAGAGTCTAAAGTGGCAAGATTGAAAAGTGACTACATGAATGTTTATTTATATCCACTTGAGACGGGCGCATTGTTCCGCTATGGCATACAGTTGAAAGAATTGAATGAGTTTTTGGATAATGCGCAGAGACCAAATCTTTTACTGGGTGTAATATTTCATAATAGAGATTTGCCAGACTTGCCGGATTCGCGTTTTCCTCATCGCTTTGACGGCACATTAGAACGTGCAACGCACGAACTGAGAAATTGCGCGGGTAGGTGAATGTGTACTGAGTTTAAAGATCACGAGCTTTAGCACAGCTCTTTGCAGGTATCGACAACAATGAAAACGCGGTGACCAGCCAATCGAGCACTGAGGAAACTGCAAATGACAGCGAGGGGACCAACCAATCAAGCACTGAGGAAACTGTACATGACAGCGAGGTGATCAACCAATCGAGCGCTGAGGAAACTGCAAATGACAGCGAGGGGACCAACCAATCGAGCGCTGAGGAAACTGCAAATGACAGCGAGGTGTCCAACCAACCGAACACTGAAGATACTGTACTCGACACTGAGGTGATCAACCAACCAAACACTGAGGATACTGCATACGACACCGCGGTGACAAACCAACCGAACACTGAAGATACTGCACACGACACCGAGGTGATCAACCAACCGAGCACTGAGGATACTACACACGACACTGCGGTGATCAACCAACCGAACACTGAAGATACAGTACTCGACACCGAGGTGATCAACCAACCGAGCACTGAGGATACTGCACACTACACCGAGGTGATCAACCAACCGAGCACTGAGGATACTGCACACGACACCGAGGTGAACAATCAACCGAACACGGAGGAAACTGTACTCGACACCGAGTTGTCCAATCAACCGAACAACGAAACTGTACTCGACACCACACTCGGGCAGACGGTAAAAATTAGTTTTCTTTAAAAGATACCAGAAGCGAATGTTAACTTCATTTCAAACTGCAGTCGTTCGAGTCTAACACGTCATCACAACGTTCTCCCGAACTAGCCTATGATGGTGATATTTCGCAATCTGTAGATGGACTGTCACATACGGATGATACGCCGGTCAAACGCCTGCATAACGGTAATGGATTTTTCGCGGAAAATCTATCAGCCGACAGCGATACCACCGTAAGTCACTATAACGACTTCGACCGAAGTACTATTGTAATTTTCTTTCTAAATTTTTAGAATAATCTCAATAAAGGCAGTGCGCCGAAAAGAAAACCACAGGTAGGTGCTTTTCCAAAATCAATCAATGTTTACACAACCGTAATTGAAATCTTCGTGTTTAGCTGTCTAGCACGTCAACATCTTCTCCGCCGACTACAGAAATTACTGATCAGTCGATTAGGGATGAAGATGGTTCACGTCGTAAGGCAAGCACAAAACGTAATCAACCTCTGAAGAAGCGCAAGAAGAGAGTAGTCTCATTATCAACATCATCTTCATCATCACCCTTCAACAGGTGTGATAGATTGAACGTGAAACAGCGTGAGAATAGTTCATTAACTACCGCTTCGGTAATGGCACACACAAGTTCATTTGATGAGGGAACTTTGAGAAATGGAACTGAACACCGATACGTCCATAACTCAAGCGGCTCATGTGATGTCGATGAAAATGAAACCCTACGCAAAGGGGGTACTGACGAGGGTTGCTCTAACAAAGGAGATTGGGGAAGTGACCCTGACACGGATAATATATCTTACGTCGATCTTTCAGACACAACAAGTACTACTGATGGAAGTACAAAGAAGGAATGTACCACAGATGAAGAGTCGAAAAAGTCCGCATCTACTGAAACCGAGTCTAAATATGAAAAAAGTCCACTACAATTTACGTCTACCGATACTGGTTCGATAGATGTTGATATAACAGGTTTAGACTCCACATCTCTTGAAGGTAATGCGGGAAGCGAAAATGAGGACACTCCAAGTTATGATGTGAAATCACGATCTTCTAGTGCCCACAGTGTGAGTGAACGACCCGAGTATGAAAGACAATCAAGAGAGTCCGGATATTCGGATGATACTACTAGAGAAACAGGCACTACAGGCAGTATTTTGGGTGTAGAAGGCAGTAGTAGTAGGGGAAACTTATTGCATTCCTCTACAGATTCCACCTCATCAACTGCACACGATAATACGGAAAAGAAGAGCACAGATGACATGAACAAAACTTCTTCTCGTGATTTAGGTGCTAAAAGTAGAAGCAAGAGCGAAGAAGAGTTAAGACCTCACAAAAAAAGTACCAGAGAAACCACATCAGACACTGAGTCAACACAAGGCAATAGAACAACAACTAAGTCTAATATAAAGAAGCCACAGCCCGATAGAGATACAGAAAATAATGAGAACGTGCGGTCATCTCGCTCCAGTTTATCAGGGGAGAGTAGTTCAAAAGATAGTAGTACTACACAAACATCTCGATCTACCTATAGTAGTAGTACAATGGAAATTGTGCGTAGTATTGACAGTGGTGCTCTTGAGCTCCATTTTTCAGATACAAATTCAAATCATACTGAACCCAAAGCAAATGTGGAAAGTGGTGAAACGTCAACTGATTCGGATGCATCAGTAAAGACAGCTATGAGGGCAGCTCAGACAGAGGACAGCACAGATAATAACGAAAATGACAAAGGCGAAAGTCAGACTATTAACAGTAATAAAAGTACTGGGAGTGGTGAAAGGAAGGAAGGAAGTACCGAAAATACTTCATCAGGAACTGAATCCTCTGATAAAAATACAACAACATCGACTAGTTCTGAGGAAGAGAAATCAAAATATTCTGAAAACAAAAGGAATGTTTTGAAAAAAGAGGATGAGACTTCTAAAGAAAGTTATGAAACACAAACTCAGAATAATAATAATGAAAGTGTTAATGTTGGAGATACACCGAATATAGAAGAGAACCATTTTGTTCTACGGATAGAATCATCCGATGAGAGTTCAAATGAAGGTTTTAAAGAAGTAGATAAGAAAAGGGAAGTGGAAACTGAGGCAGGGTCTACAAATTCAGTTGAAGAGGATGAAGTTCAACCTATTGAAGGAGGCCAGAACTTTTCAAGTGAACAGCCCCGAGCCGCTGCAGGACTAACTAACTCGCCGAGTGCTGGGGCCTTGCAGGGATTCCCAGAAGTAACAAGAAGTACACAAGTGGAAATCTCTATTTCCAAGATATCGGTAGACGTTGCTTCAACTTCGAGCAAAACAGCTTCCACTACACAACCATCTCCGAATGGCGCCTCAAAAGATCCCATTTTTCGGGAACCTACCGAATGCATTAGTCCTCTTCGCACCAGAAGCAGAAACACCGGCTTTTTCAAACTTTTCCCGTTGGATTCACAAGCAAATCAAGCGACTTACTGGCCTTTTCCACATGCAGAGGGAGAGCTACACAGCTACGTAGATTCCCTGGATGAAGAGGTTAGTATTTTGAGGCCATAACCAAATAAGATGGGAACAAATTCCTGCGATTTACTACTTATAGACTGCTCAAGCGATGAATGGTGCAGAAAGTTCCCAGCAAGTGGAAGATATACGATTGAGTGAAGAGAGAATAGAGTCAACCGAGACTACAACGCAAGAGCAAACTCGTAATATTCCTGAAACGCCGGAAACAATCCATGAGGAGGCAACAAGGAATGGCACGATTGAGACACCAATTACACACAGAAGTAATGGACAACCTTGTAGTGAAGAGAACACGGACGACGCTAACGAAGTAGACTTGCATCAGTCGGATGCATTGGAATCTCTTGCAGATTGGACTAGGCAGGCTACAAGTATAAATCCACTTTGCCATATAAGTATTTATTGCTCTGTCATTCTATATATTATATTTACTTAATTCAGATGACTTGGTTGATCCCTATGAAAGCGTGGATTTGCTTTCAGAAGAGAGTTCAAATGAAGAAACAGACAACACACAAGTGACAGAAAATTCACAAGCTGCTATTGTACCAAAAGAGCCAGCAACTGAGTCCTCGCAAGTGACTAATAATGGTAATGGTAATGGTAATGGTAATGGTAACGGTAATGGTAACGGTAATGGTAATGGTAACGGTAACGGTAACGGTAACGGTAACGGTAACGGTAAGGCTCGAAGCGAGTCAGACGATGAAGACTCATAAAAGTGGGTGTTCACATATATCATATTTACATTCATTTTATCGTCAAAAGAATATTTTAATGATATTTTAACAAAAACAATCACAAAATGTTTTATGTGTTTTAACTGTTCCTATGTAAGTTGATATGTTTTATGTTCGTTTATTTGTCATAAGAACACAAATGTATCTCATTGATTACTCCTATACTAATTGTATTAAGAAAAATTATAAAATAAATATCTAAAAACCTGTTATCAGGTTGGGCAAGCAATTTATCGTTTTTTTTGCTCCAATTACGATTTTACCAAAATAGATCTATATAGATCAATAGGCAGGAGTCAAAATAGATCTATTTTGATCTATTGATCAATAACTTTGACGTGTCACATGCTATCACTTTTTATATATTTTGTGGATACACGTGAGGTCAACGAAGTTAAATTAGATTCACGAGAAGTTAAGGTGAAGGTCAAGAAAGTTCACGATAGAGATCACGGGATATGAAGCAAGAACATACTATGTTTTAGCGACTTCGAGATTGCAAATGAAATGAACATATTTTTTTTCCATCCAGTTTTGAGCTCTATTTAATTTGTCATACGTCAAAGAATAAAATACTCATCAGGTATTGCAAATTTCGAAGTGTACAAGAATTAATTCGAAAAATTCGGACTCATTCAACTTATGGTCAACACAATCGGCCTACTGAGCGTACTATTCGCAACACCATCACTCATTTTGAGAACCACCATTCATTATTGGATAGTATTCGAGCGAATATACTACGTCCAGGTTAGTGGGCCGAAGAAATCATCATGTTTTCAAAAATTATGACGGTGAGAACGTAACCGTTAATGGCGACCGTTATCGTGCAATGATAACCGACTATTTGATGCCTGAAAATGAAGCCCGTGATCTCGACGTCATTTGGTTTCAACAAGACGGCGCCACTTCACCACACATCGCTTCTATCAATGGATTTATTGAGAGAATACTTTGGTGAGCAGATAAAATCACGTTTTGGACCGATCGATTGGCCAGCAAGATCTTGTGATATCACGTGCCTTTCCATCTGTTCTCTGATATCAAATTATATCAAATATATACTACACGATCTGTGCTTTCGATATATTTTCTTGGACTGAACTTTATCAAATGAACGATTGGACTGTTTCTAACTGCTTGATTAGTAGAGGCCCCAAAGGTTTTTGCTGTTCGATATATGGGGCTTTAAAAACCTATGGTCCGATTTCGGCGATTTTTAGAATGGGGCTGCCACACTATAAACATAGTATTTGTGCAAAGTTCTGCACCGATATCTTCACTAGTACTTACTTTATATATTGTAATGTAAACGATTCAGATTGTCTTCAAAGTTCTGGTATATAGGAAGTAGGCGTGGTTGTGAAGCGATTTGGCCTATTTTCACAACATATCATTGGGATGTAAGGAAACTATTACAAACCAAGTTTCATTGAAATCGGTCGAGTAGTTCCTGAGATATGGTTTTTGACCCATAAGTGGGCGATGCCACGCCCATTTTCCATTTTGTAAAAAAATCTGAGTGCAGGTTCCATCTGCCATTTCTTGTGTGAAATTTAGTGTTTCTGGCGTTTTTCGTTAGTGAGTTAACCCACTTTTAGTAATTTTCAACCTAACCTTTGTATGGGAGATAGGCGTGGTTATTATCCGATTTTAACTAATTTCATGGTGTGTGGTGGGGTACGTAAGAGAACTAACTGCAGAAAGTTTGGTTTATATAGCTTTATTGGTTTGCGAGATATATGCAAATAACCGATTTGGGGGCGGGGCCACACCCACTTTCCCAAAAAAATTACATCCAAATATGCCCCTTCCTAGTGCGATCCTCTGTTCCAAATTTTTTATAACTTTATTTATGGCTGAGTTATGACACTTTTTGTGTTTTCGGTTTTCGCCATTTTGTGGGCGTGGCAGTGGTCCGATTTTGCTGATTCGAACTTAACCTTCTTATGGTGCCAAGGAACACGTGTTCCAAGTTTCATCAAGATATCTCAATTTTTACTCAAGTTACAGCTTGCACAGACGGACGGACGGACGGACAGACAGACATTCGGATTTGAACTCCACTCTTCACCCTGATCACTTTGGTATATATAACCCTATATCTAACTCGTTTAGTTTTGGGTGTTACAAACAACCGTTATGTGAATAAAACTATAATACTCTCTTTAGCAACTTTGTTGCGAGAGTATAAATATATTAGAAGTTTTTAGCATTTTTCAGCTTAACTGGCTTTGTTATAATGTTTCGATCGTATTACTCAAATAATTTACTGAAACTTTTCTAAAGCTATAAGCTTGATGGGAATATGTTTAATCCGATCTAGGCTTAGTAGATATTTTTCTTTAAGTATTTTGTATAATTTATCTTATTCTAGAGTTCTTGACTATGACAGTTGTGCTTTCAAAGTTGATTCAAGATCAAATTGCGTAAGTTCTGTAGGACAGTGCGCTACAGTGCCTACAACAAATTGACAATTTGAAAAATTCAATAAAAATCATCACCGTAGGGGAATTGATTTATGTATGTGCTCTTACTCATTGATATACATATGTACATATATGTATGTATGGATTTTAAGCATGTAGAATAAAAAAAATATAGGATATAATATTCGTTGAAATTCTGCAAAACTAAAAATATATAAACAACAATAACAACAAGAAAGCACTGCTCCACCCTTGTGGCTGTAGAGGTGAAAGAACAACGAAAATCGGCATAAAATTTCACATAAATTTCCAGCAAACACAAATTGAAATAAATTTACAATAATAGATGAACACGCCGATTGCAATGGACGGACAGCAGGCTGCTGGTGTATGCATGAGAGCGCTGCGCATGCTTTTGGCACAGAGTTAACGGTGAAAATTTTAAAATTGTGTGGACATTTTTAAGTGGCAACAAGGCAATAAAAAATATATAAAAAGAAAATATAAAAAAAAAAAATAAAAATAAAAAAACAATTAAATAAAAAATCGCATTGCTTGCAGCGTTGCATTGTGCGCGCCATTGTTGCGCACATCACACATACACACACTCACGCATATTTATATCAATTTATTATATTTATTGGCGCGCATTCAACACGGTTTTCGCTGTAAAATTTATGCAATCGCGTTTGTTTTTTTTACAATTTTATTTTATAAACTTTTGCCTTTAGCTCTCAATGGCATGCAAATAGTGTCTCACATACACACACATCCTCACACACACTCGCACATATTAATTGCAACACACAAAAACAATGCGCTTGTGTTGGCATTGTGACAGTTAGTTACTCATACAAATGCAATTTTCGCTCATGTTCACTCCATTTGCATATTAAGTTATGGGCGAAATGACAAAAAACCAACCGTTAAGCGTGCCGTGGGAAACTTGTTCGATTAACATTTGAATGGAGCGAAACAATGCGTTTAATGAACAAATGTACGATCCATATGTGTATATGTGTGTGTATGAAAGTTTAAAAATGCAAAATAGATGGTGAATAACGGTGAATTATTTGAGTATTTTTTGAGCAACATTCTAAAAAAAACTAAATCGCCTATGTAATGCATATTTTTAGAACAATGCAAATCACGAATGAGTTCTAAGAGATTTGCATGTATTAATTGAAATTCTTTTCACTCAACTGAGAAAAAAAAGATATAATATACAGCACTAAGATTGATCAGACTTACCCAAATGTGAAGTTTGGTCTGGTTGTATCTGAAGTTACTAAGTATTTCTTACTCTTGCTTAGATACATAATCCGATATCTGATGGCCTTGTCTTAAAAATGTATATTTAATCCTGATTTTATCGGCGAAACATTCAACTTTATATTAGATCATGCTGAAAGAGAGCGCTTGTTTCATACTATCATTATGCAGAACCGACCAATAGGGTTCCGTTCTCAAAATGTCTTTCCTTAAAACGGCCGCCATACGGCCTACTCGAGTTAGGGTAGTCTAGTAGACCAGAAAGCCATACATAAACCAGTTTTACCCTTTGCGATACCAGCTGGAGAGTCGTCACATAGTCAATGAGGAGTAGTCATTCATTAGTATGTCTGCGCTTGACACGAATTTCAAAAGGTTAGGTGGTTTCACTAAAAATACATCTTTTAGAATCGTAGTGTGAGGCCCACAAATGCTGAAGCCGTTACCTTGACAATGCAGGACAAGCACACAAGCGTTGTTTCATTGTTTCTTTGGTATCTTGCTCTTGACATTTCCTCCAGTCCGCGCAATCTGTCAGCCACATTTTGTAGACGTGCGCCGCCAGCAGACTGTGACCAGTGAGTATGCCGACCATGTATCTACATTTCCTTCTATTTATCGTGTACTTCGGACCTAGTGCTTTAAACATATCTTTTGCATCCCGGTAGATCCTTGCAGTACGCTTTAAACTTTCTCACCAAATTCCTGTCTAGATCATAATATATATACTATATACGTCGGGTAAATCTCAATGTGTTTTTGTCATGGAGAAGTTTCTTAGAAAACTCCATATCATTTTGAAATCTGGCAACTTAGAAATTATACCAACATATTATATATAGTAATATAGTATATATACTAAAAAAAAGTGGCCAGTAAGGTTAATCTTGATAACAGCTTTCAAGAAAACATATTGGAACTTACTACTAACGTTATTTTAAGTACTATTTTTCTCTCTTATGAAGTAATTTACTATTTCTTACTTTCGGAGAAGCAAATAAGACAGTGACTTTTTTCATCTGATCACTTAGCCCAATGTTATTGATTTATTTAAATCTCCTCCGATATTTTGTGGCTTGAGGCAATAACAAATTTTGCACTTATTTTTAAATTGAGGAATAAAACTACTCATACCGAGATGTGATTTTTAAAGCAAAATAATTTATTAGTGTGTATAAAGGAGAAATAGATATTGCCAACCCCCTCGGGGTACTGTCGATATTGTCGAAGTCGGATTCAACCTTCCATCTCCCTCTTCCGTCTTTATAACACTTTTTGACTGTCACTATTTATGCTGTATGGGTCCCCACTCAGAGCCGCTATCCACTTCCCAGACATGTAGTCTCGCCTATATAGGTCCAAAGGTTATCTCTGTTAAGAAGTCAAGGCGAGGGTTGACATACACTCTTATGGTGAAATGTGTTCAGAGCCGACCAGCGCAAAGATAGAGTCATCTCAATCTACCACACCAACCCAATGATGACGGGAGAGAAACCTACTCTGAGACAACCTCGGTATTAACGAACCATCCATTTCTGCAGAGTGTCATCCCTGCATACTCAGGTGGCAGACCAGTGTTCAAACCAAACCATCTACATATATGATCTTAATCATAGCCATAGTTTCAAAGGTCGTGATCTGTAAGAGTCTCAAGGCCGTGGACATTCATATAATGTAAAATTACTTTTTCCGGTTGCTTGTTCGATTCGCCACTCTTCAATAAAATTAATCGATAAGAAGTCGATTTATTATTGTAATTTCTGTTAGACTAGGCCGCCTTTCAAAAGTTTTTCTTTAAATTAGTCAGTTACTTTATCATTTTAATATATTTGATTAACAATACTTGACTTTTCACTAGTTTTATAGTTTGAAGTTACGACCTGTTTTCTGTAAACAAGTGACATATGTCGTAACCTATTTATATTTCTTTAATACTTAATACCTTGCTGTGACCTCGAATAAATCTTTTTTAATATTCTACTCTTACTTGCTCACTTTGCAGTCGAATTCTACTAAATCGAGTGTCATTTGAATAAGTCATGGAAATATTTCACAAATCGCATGCATTTTTTGTTGCTGAAAGCAATATTTCTCTCAAAAGCATGCAAAATATTTAGTATTTCATGAAATTTATTAATATATTTATATTTTATACTATTTTAATTCATATTCTCTTGTATTTACATAGAATTTTGTCATAGCTTAGCACTGAGTTAGCATGCAAATAACATTTTTTGAAATATTACAACAAAAGCTTGATAAAGTGCACGCCAAAAAAAAGTATGGAATTCTTTAAACAAAAAAATTCACTAAATTGCATATTTTTGTCAGTTAAATAATAACAACTCTAACGAACTGACAATGTGTAAATTTATGTAAGCGCTTTTCAAAGTTTTGCGGCTTTTTATTGCGGCGATTGCTCATGTGCGCTGTTGCTGTATTTATTTAAATGGTTATTTGACAAAATTTTTTTTTTCGCCGATTTTTAACTAGAAATTGTTCATACAGTCGAATGCTTGCGAACAACCGAGTGAAAATATCGCTCGCTCTGTAACAAAAACACGCTTACAGTGTATTACAATTGCGGCCAACAAAGCGTTTAAATTGATTTTGTGCGAGGAAAAGTGAAAAAAAAATATTTGGAAAAATATAAAACTATTTAATATAAACCAATTATAATGTATATCGATATAAATATGTATGTTTATATGTGTAAAATATAAATATACCAGCTATACAATAAGCGTCACTTGAATAGTACCCAGATGTGCTGTATCAATAAAAATTAATTTTATAAAGGGTTTTTTTTAAGGGACGCTACAAAAGTTGAACGATAGAGCAACACATTGTTTGCCGCTCTTTTGCCAATTCTCTCCAGTTAGGTACTATCGAAGCAACGAATCGAAATTATTAAAATTTATCACCGAAATTCGGAGTTAGTGGAATCAACTTTAAGAGCGGATTTTCATCAAAAAATCCGTCTCGTCGTGCGATTTGACGGCGTTAGACTATTTCCTGTGGAGCTACGTCATATCTATGGTCTCTGACAACAAGCCAGCGACGATTGATGAACTCCGTACAAATATCGAAAGTGAAATTGCACCTGTACCTGTATTTTTGTAGCGCTCTTATTGAAAAACTCTTTAATATATTTTATTTGGATTCACCAACTCGTATCCTTAACACGTTTAATAAACCGTTATATGCTTTTTCCATCCATTTGAATACCCTATAACACTTTATCAAACTATTTCCCCTTGTATTTCATCACTTTTAGTTGAAGTATATTGAACCAGGATGAGACGAGAACTAACTTTAACGGAGTTGGGAAAATCCGAATTAAAAACTTATATGTAGGCTAGGATATCATACACTTTCAAATCTGATCAAATTAAAAGGTAATTTCTGGCCAACTTTTATAAAAAGCGTTATTTACTGCGAGCTGTCTGATGCAGGCCGTCATCTTATATTGAATAACTTCAAAGTCACATGACTCTACCCCAGTCAAATAATTATATGTGCATTTCTGCTTTTGTTTATATTTCTTATTCACTGTTATTTTTTTGGATTTCGGTAAATGTGGTATAAGAGGTTGATATGTTACAGTTACTATGCAACGAAAATTGATTCATACTTTTCTCGTTCGTTGTACAGTTACATTAAGAATGTGCTTGTGAATTGGGTATTGCATAGTAACTATTTATATGTGCAAAATCAGTTTAGCGGATCTTTCTTATTGATAGTGTCTCAGCAAAAACTTTTTTTGCTAAAATTTGTTTTCAAAATTATTGTAGGTGCTTAATGAATTATTAAAAATTTGATTACATTTATTTAACTTTAAGCCTCGTGGTACTAGTTTATCAGCCGAGAAACAAGTAATAATCATAGGAATGTATGAAAGCGGTTCCAAAATGGCTATAGACCAAAGCGACATCGGAACTGTATCTCAAAATTTCTTAAAAACCTCACTAATTATGGTATAGTGCGAGGCAGCGGACGAAAAACAACATTGATGAGCGGTGCGAAAGGATGATTCGACGGCTAGTAGTTGCGGACTTGATAAGCAGCAATCAAATATGGACCTAGTTAAGACAGAAAATCACAATAAATATAATTTTTCCAATTATAGATAAAAATCAGTTTCTGAAACACACCTCAATGGCACCTAAACCAACGCTAAAGAAAGACACAATAAAGCACATTTGAGGTTTGCAAATAAATACCAAGTCTGTGCCGATGAGTAACAGAATACAGTCTTTAGTGACGAAAAAAATAAATTTGGTCGGCCCAGGTCATTGCAAGAAATATTGGAGAGATTCGCACCAGGAACGACGGTCCTACTACAAGCGATGTTTTGGAAGCGGTACCTTATAACTGGACATATCGAAAGGATAACGCTTCAATCCACAAGAAGAACATCTTTAACGACCGGAAAATTCCGGTATTACAATGTGCAGCATTGAGTTTGAACCTAAATCCTATTGAGGATCTCTGGGGGAACCTCTCTGCTCCGGTTTTCCAAAACGGAAAGCAGTTTGAGATAGTACGTCACCTTAAATTAGCCATAAAGCAAGAATTTGCCAATATTTATATAACTATTCTACAGTCAGTAGGTAATTCTCTGATGAAGCGGCTTAATTTAGTTTTAAAATATAAGTACAATTCTACTGACTATTAAAATAAAAATTTCTTTCAGTTAAATTGAAATGTATAGGCTTTACTGGTAAAAATAGTGTAATGCACATATAAATATTTACTATTAGCCTAAATTTCAATTCTGTTTTATAATTTAAAAAATATTTTGAAATTTGTTAATTTTTTGTTTTTTATATCGTATACATTAATAATAACAAACCTGCATACTCAGAAATATTTTGCAATTTTGTAATTAATTAATTTTTTTTGCAAAAATTCATGCACATATAATTATTTGACTGAGGTATATCAAAATTTAAAGATAAATGTGAGATAGAAGCAAGTGTGACAGCTTTTCTCTGAGTAATTTCAAAAGCTGAAAACATGAAAAGATCGCAAATTCCGGGAAAGTGTCCACTTAATGCTGTAAACAAGGAGTATAGCCGATTTCACTGAATTCCTGGAACCTGGATTACCGAGTAGAAAGCTTAGTCTTTTGGAATAAAAAAGTTTAATTTATAAGGTCTCGATAGTTTACTCATATAATCCCTACGATCTTCATAAAGAACACTATCATCTAAACCTTTTTCATGTTGAGTAATAGTAATAATAATAGTCAAACAATATATTTCTTGCCATAACATATAAGAACTGCGGTATAAACATACTATAAATAGGTTTTCACAGAACACCACAAGAAATATTTAGCTGACCTTCTCAGTCCCTCAATCTCAATGTTTTTCATAAACGTTTCTGGGCTGTATTCTCAATTAGATTTGGGTAAACAAAGAACCACTACCAAGTTGTAAGAGGTCATAAAACCAACCTGAAATTAAATTTTATTAAATTCAATATTTTCTCCTAAACGATTCCAAAAAAAATCATAGCTAAGGAATTATTTTGGAGAAAAAGATAATATAAAAGAAATGTATTTAAATTTTTTGAATTTATTTTTAAATATTTGTTATATTCATGTGCCTTAAAAATTTATTTTAATTTTCATAAAAACTTCATTTTTTTTTTAATTATTTTTCTGTTAAATATTTTTTTAATAACGAAAATACTTTCACCATTTATAATAACTTAAAAAAATATTAGTTATTATATATTATCCAAATTATAAAATATTTTAACATATTCTATTCAATTGACGCATTTTGTACTTCCATATATTTAAATACAAGTATAAATACACTAAAAGGCTTAACACAGGTGAAGCGCGAAACACCAAAACTTTAGCTGAAAAATTGCGCTTTGCGACTGAAACGGCCAACGAATGCGATTTCATACGACGTACAAATTAAAATATAAGAAACATAAATAAAAATGTTACAAAAAATGGACATATCCTGCAAACAAAACATACATATACATATGTATCTACATATATGCCTTATAACCACATTAATTTTTGTGAGGCCTCACGCACACACAAACCCAACAACACATATTTTTAGCACACGAGCATGTGCGGAATACATCATTGTACCATACACGGTGCGGAGGAAGGATGTCTAAAAAAAATTGAAAAACTTTTTCCATTTCCGTGCAAATTGAAATTTTTATTTTTCAATTTGCTTAATTTTGGAAAGTCTATTTTTTACCAATATTTACATATTTCTATGGTGAAGCGAAAAAATAGTGCAAAAGTATTGTGACTAGCTGATAAAAAATGTGTATGATAAGTATAAAGCGTGCCAATCGCTTAGTAGTAGCTATGATAAAGGGTGTTTCAAGATATGTGTTTGAATAAAAACTTAAATTACTAAATATATTAAAAAAATTATGGATTCATATAAGTTAAAAAATATTAATTTTAATTTATTTAATTTTTTTTTAATTTACAAATTTTGAGTTAAATTTTTATATTGTTGAAATTAGGAATTTGTGGCATCTAACAAATTGAACAATATCCCTCTATAGAGTTGAGAAATATTTCCCATAATTACTTAGCCTATTCAATAACCTCGCACTATTTGCTGCATACTTTCGCGCGCAGATTATCTATTAAAAGTAAATATTTCAATATGATGCTCGTTCCAGTTAATTCAGTCCATTGGAAAGAGCTTTTCTCAAAAAGCTTTCTATAGGAAGCTGTTGAATATCAGTTTCATTTTAACTGGCATCTGCTTCGGTTGGAATTATTCGCGAATTGTGCAAAAGACTTTGAAAATGTTTTTGTTATTATATTTGTGTATTAAAAAGTGTAAATATTTGAACTAAAGTGTGTTTGCTTATATTTTATTGACATTTACAGTAATGTAAAAGTAAGAGAAAAAGAACTGCGCAAAATATCAGTTGGCATCAGCGCACAAGCGTAGTAGAGCAACACTGCGTACTGAGGACTGCGCAGCTTTGCGTCGCTTCGTAATTTGACAGCGACATCGTGAGCAGAGAGATAATTGTACATAGCATGGCAGCGGGTTACATGTATGTGTGAAAGAAATATAAAGGGTGAGTCCAATTAATAATTACTTCACAAATATTTTTGCTTTTAATTATGCATTTTACTAATTTAATAAAAATTCCATTGACCTTCACCATCAAATTTCGTAAAATAATTAATTTAGTTATACATACATATACATACACTTTTTATATATTATTATATTGTAATCTTCACGTTTTAATATTTTAATTTTTTTTTATCTATTTGTGAAATTTAAGTTTTTTTTGAAATAGCAACAATTTAAGCAGAATTTATAATAGATTCAGTTTTATAGGTCATCATCATTTTTAGATTTTATTTTATATACAGTTGAACTTCCATAACTCGAACTCTTGAATTGGCAATAGAAGTCATATTTCATACAAATAACCTTCCAAAAGTTTGTATTTTCAATTCTTAATTATGCGTGTAGAATATTAATTATTGTTTTAAGTAATTTAAGTGATATTTAAACAAATATTTGTACATACAGTTCAATATTTCTATTCTACAGCAGATTTCTATCCATTCCGATAATTCATATACATGCGTTACTTGGAATTATACTTTTCATAATAGCTAATAAAGTAAACATATGGCTATATATTTTAAAATGTTTAGTTTCCGAAAGTAGTTTCGAACATTTTAACTGGATTTTCAAATACATATATTTTTCTTCTCACAATATTTTTGAATATTTTTAATAAAATTGGAACAAAAAAGAATAGTATCGGTTTGAATGCTATTAGAAATATTGATATTGTCTTCAGAACAACCCGAAATTAACTTAAAGAACTCATGGAGATAAAAATTTCAAAATTAATGGGATGTTTCCAAGATTTCCACCTTATTAGCCATAAAAATAATATTGAATATTGATTCATGATTACGATTGATACATCCACCCCAAAATAGTTTTAGTTTAGAAAGGAAATCGTGCGTTATGTTCATGAAAACATAATAAATCCAGGAAAATATGAAAATTGTCTTTGGACTGGGAAATTATTAGAGTTGTTTCTATAGAAAAACAAGTAAGGAAGGGCTAAGTTCGGGTGTAACCGAATATTTCATACGCTCGCAATTTATTTATTTAATTTTATTAATATAACAAACAATTTGACCCACATATTCGTCATATATATGGTATAAAGTCCATTGAAAGTTGCAAACCTTAATATTAGGTATATGGGAGTTTGGTGAAGTTATGACCAGATTTCACGTAATTTAGGCACGGAGACAAGAAAGTTAAAAGAAAGAAAGATATTCCCTCAGAATTTCTTTAAAATATCTGAGAGACTTACCTATATTTTCGGTAAAAAAATTAGAAGCACTGAGGTCGACATGTTCGATATATGGGACCTTGAAAATTTATGATCCGATTTCGACTATTTTTAGAAGAGCGATGCAACACTATAAATGTAGTCTGTTCCGATATCTTCAGTACTGCTTACTTTATATATTGTAAAGTAAACGGTTCAGGTCGTCTTCAAAGTTATGTTATATAGGAAGTAGGCATAGTTATGAACCGATTTGACCTATTTTCACAACATATAATTGGGATGCAAGGGAAATATTACAAACCGAATTTCATTGAGATTGGTCGAGTAGTTTCGGATATATGGTTTTCGACCAATAAGTGGGCGGAACCACCCCCATTTAAAATTTTTTTACCATTTTGAGTGCAGCTCTTCTGTACCTTCTTTATACTGAAATTTAGGATTTCTGTTGGTTTTCCTTACTGAATTAAAGCATTTTTGGTAGTTTTCAACGTAACCTTTGTATGGGAGAGGGGCGTGGTTATAATCCTATTTCCTCCACTTTTAGACTATATAAGGAAATGCCTGAAAAAAACGACTCGTTGATATAGCTTTTGCATTTTACGAGCTATATACAAAAAACTTAGTCCCAAAAAAAATTACATCCAAATATGCACCTTCCCAGAACAATCCTTTGTACCAAATTTTACTTTCATAGCTTAGTTATAACTCTTTATGTGTTTTTGGTTATCGCCATTTTGTGGACGTGGCTTAGTATGATTCAACTGCGATAACAATGAGTAATATTTAATTACATTACAATCTGTGAATCTGAGGATCAATTGTTTTTTGGTTTTCAAGGGCCATGATACCGGCACTATTTTTTGAGAAATGTGAGGCCAATTTCTAAAAAAACCACTTATAATTAAGTATTCATAATGAGTTCATTTACGAAAAGGTGTCTTTATTTACCAAAACTTCGATAATGTCGTATAACAACTGGTATAAATCATATAAACTGGCATAATCAAATAGAGTTGACGTAGCAAGCAATTTTAGTAAATCCATATATCTTGGATAATTTTTGATGTTGTTTTCGAAAGTAATGAAAAATTTAAACAAAGAGAATGGAGATGTATATTAACGAAGATGAAGTTGAAAAATCGTAATTGTATAGTGAAAACCAATTGCAGCACCCTCTATTCCCCACACGAATGCAAATAAAATATTCAATATTCACCTGACACCTGCGAACACTACGCAAAAATCAGTCTATTTGCGCTAAAAATAGCAGAAAACAAAAAATAAATATTATAATGAAGAAAGTTTATGATTTTGCATATGAAAATGCGTACAAGTATATCGCCTGCGTGCCGGCGCTTATGCAATTACCAGCCGATATATGTATGTGTGTGAGTGTTTCTGGGAGTGCGCGTGTGAATTTTAATGTTGCTGCGAGTTTCACAACTATTCGTCAGCATATAAATTGCTTCGTTTCGAAAAGTTTTTTGTTGTCTTGCACTTGCAAGTTAACCTAACCAAACGCCAACGCTGCTGAGTCACTTTCCCGCATCCTTTCGCAAAGTAAGAACAACAACAGAAAAAGGACCCATACAATACGTAAATTCGTTATCCCTTTCAAACAAACCTGTGTTGCTGCATAGGTGTACAGATGATAGCTTTGTTTTACATTTGACGCGAGCGAGTAAAAAAGTAGTTAGCTTTAGGCGACGAGTTTTGGACCGACTACAGGATGGACAAGTGTTGGATGAGTGCTTTGTTCACGCCAACTTTTTTCTGATTTTTTAGTTTTTTTTTCTGCATTTTTGCAAACTTGTACCGTTATATGTGCGTATGTATGGAAAAACTGCCAGCTAACACTGCAAATCCCAAATAAAGCCTGAGAGCTTATAACATTTATACCTTAACCCTTGTAGGTAAATATGACTAATTTTGCATGGCAAGAAATAACGGGAATGATGAGTGAACGACATAACCGTATAGCGGTTGTTTGGTTGTTGTAAGGTACGGCTTCTAAGCTTTTTATTGTTGTTGTTGTTGGAAAAAGTAAAATTTTTTATTGCTGCGGAGAGGCTCTGGACTCCTGTGTAGCGCCGTAGGCACTTATGAACAAGTACAAAAGCAAAAACAAAAATAGGAAAACACAACAACAACAAATAACACGGAAGCAAAAACATAAAAAATATAACAACAAAAAGTAAAAAGCAACAACAACAAAATGTATGCAAAAACAAATAAAAAATCATTGAAGCGCACAAATGGCGAGCGAATGTGTGTGTTTCCATTGCAAAGTTCGAAACTTTTTGAAGTATGGCAAAATCGCCTGACCAGTGGCAGGATCACGGATTAGTATTGCCACTTCACACACACACACACACACACACACTCAAACACACATACACATGCAATTGCATATGCTAATGCCCATGCATACAAATGTCACGTAGCAGTTGTAATGCAGTTGTGGCAGTAAGTGCAACAACAACACACACATAACGGTATATGCGTATGCAAATAAAAATGGCAAACGAAGCGTTCACACCTTTTGCATAAATTTTTATGCTAACTAGCACTTATCAGAGCACACTCCCCCCCTTCACACACTCGGTTCATTTGTATGCTGCGTCCTATTCATTTGGGCCTCGCTGCATAACTGTACATAACATACAAGCGGCGTAGCACTTTATTGCCATTTTTCTTACTATCCGCTCGTCCTTTTTTGGTAGTGCTCCTACCGGACTGTGTGTCCTGCGGCTGAAATTCAATTTCGTCTGCGTATTTGAGTGGGTCTCCAACCCAACAATGGGCAAAAATATTCAAAATGGCAATAAAAAAAACTAAAAATTGCACGAATTGGGTGTCAAAAATAAATTTCCGTGAATTGCGGAAGTTTTCAAGTGTCCGCATGTACAGTTAATAAATGTAAATAGTTTTTGGTAGGTGGGCATACTGTTAATGGGTTGATTTATTGGTGATGGCGTGAGATGAGTTTTGCATTCAAATCAATAAAAATCCAAAAGGAGAGTGCTGTGTAGAAGTGAAGTGCTAAAATCGGTCTAAAAATGGTCTACTCCGATATAGCTATTTTTGATATTAGGTCAGCCGACAAGACAAAAATATTTTTATTGAGTACAGGGTAAAGAAGAACCATTTTATGCATTTGTAGCACCAATCCCTGTGGATAAGTATGTATATAAACTGATTTAATTTTTATTAAGATATCTTTATCACGAGACGGCAAAATCCTGTTTATTGGACCAAACTATTTTTTCCGCGAGATTGCCTCATAAGAAAAAAAATATATTATTCGTTTTTCGATGTTGGTAATATTCGCCTTCGAAGTTCTAAAATATACTTAGTGATTCATTATTAAATATGTTTAGTATATGTGTTACCAAAAAAGTAAAAATATTAGCTTAATAAACATTTACTTCTTACTTTAATGAAGTATATCATTTTTCGATCAAGATATTATGACCGATGACACCATTGTTGTCATATGTATATCTCCCTCCCGCCATTTAGTCTTTTGAATTTCGCGGCTATGTATAAAGCGCTGCAGAGCTCGTGTCTGGCAATACTATACATACATATTTGAAAGGTCTTGACATAACCTACAAAACGACGCTATGCATGATTAGTTTGGATATTGCGTTCAGTACGTCTAAACATGGAGTTCACTAACGCCGAAATTCGCGCTATTTTAAAGTTTTCTTCGTTAAAGGCAAGTCCGCTAGAGAAACGTTCCGTGAGATGAATGGTGTTTTAGGGGATGGTACTCTATCACTTCGAGCTGCGGAGGAATGATTTCGACGATTCAGAGCGGGTGAAAACGAGACCATGGATAAGCCAGCCGGCGGAATACCTGTGAAGACAAATACCGATGAAACCATGGAAAACAACGAGTTAGACCGGCCTGTGGCATCTCGTCACATCGCCCAGGAGATGGGAGTTACCATTTCAAGCCATATACAGAAGGTTGGATACACAAAAAAGCCTGATGTTTGGGTGCCGCATGATTTGACGCAAAGAAACCTTCTGGACCGAATCTCTCGCCTGCGATATGCCGCTGAAACGGAACGAAATCGACCCATTTTTGAAACGAATGGTGACTGGCGATGAAAAATGGATCCCATACGACAATCTCAAAACGAAAACGGTCGCAGTCGAAGGGCGGTGAATCGTCCTAAATAGTGGCTAAGTCGGGATTGACGGTCAGGAAGGTTTTGCTGTATGTTCGGTGGGATTGGAAGGGAATAATCCACTATGAGCTGCTCCCATAAGGCCAGATGCTTAATTCTACCATCTACTGTGAACAACTGGACCGCTTGAAGCAGGCGAGCGATCGACCAGAAGCGTCCAGAATTAGCCAACAGGGAGGGTGTAGTGTTCTACCAGGACAAGGCCAGACCACACACTTCGTTGATGGCTCGTCAGATGCTACGGGAGCTGGGATGGTAGGTTTTTTCGCACCCACCATATAACCCGGACATAGCGCCAAGTTATTACCAACTGTTTCTGTCCACGGTGAACGCCCTTGGTGGTGTAAAGTTGAACTCAAAAGAGGCTTGTGAAAAGTAGCTGTCCGAGTTCTTTGCAAATAAGGAGGGGGCTTCGACGAGGGGGGTATTATGAAGTTGCCGTCTAGATGGAAACAGATTATCGAACTAAACGGCGCTATCACTTTAACAATTTTATAAAGGACTGAATAAAGAGCAAAAAATCGACAACTTAATATGAAGAATCTCTGTAAAGAAGTTAAAATTTTATTTTTCAAAAAGGAATAACTATATACTTTAAAGTTGGGTGCCCTATGGCAGGCATGATATTCATCATTTGGGCACTAGAGGAAGAAACAGGCCATATTCCTTCATTTTTGGCATAGAATCGCCTACTTTCCAGTGAAATATTCAGAACTAATAAGCTATCGAATGCAAGAAGGCAACATATTCGAACCTTATGACAAAGAAACATATGAGATCCAAAATGGTTATCTGTGTGTAGTCGATGCGATTGTAGTAGAAATTAACTCATCCTAAAATTGTAAAAATGCTGTATTGTGAAAATTATTGAACAGAATTGGTAAAACGCAGTTATGAAGCGTAATGTTCCGATTCCTTAACAAAATTTTGTTTAAATAGTTCTAAGGGGTTGATTGAATCTAGCAGAAGTTGAGACTTTTCGAAAATTTTAAAATTATAAATTAGTAGTTTTTGAGTAAAACTATTTTGTGGGCGTGGCAACGATTCAATACCGCCCATAACGCTAACCTTCTCAGAGCGATAAAGAATACATGTAATTCGTTCAATTAATATTCACACATCTCAACTCAATTCAACTCGATTCAACTCTTATTCTAGTTATTGCCTTGCATAGAAAGGCGAATCAAGGAAGGCACAGATAGGCATCTAGAGTCAATTCATCTCGACTTATCACACATTTGACAGTCTTTGATAGTATAAAAAACTAGACCGGTTTAAGATGAATAAATGAGTTTGCTCTTTTATGATAACCTATGCCGGTACACAACAGTTCTGAAATTGTATTTCTAGATTCCGGAAACGGTTTCCAATTTACACTCTCTTTGCATTTAATTGTACTTTTCAATTGATAAAATTCAGCCTAAGATTTTGTAAAATACTCGTCGTTCGGCTCACAGCTTGGCTTAAAAGGTGTGACATGCTCTGTATACACTTGAAACCAAAATACATCCTCATCCACATTGAATGTAGTTTATTATCTACTCATACTAACAAATACGTCACACATTCATATTAATAAAGAGTTTTTAACTTATATTAACTCTCACTTTTAATTTATTGTGTTGCATTCACCATATTCAACAAATTTACTTTTTTCTATTTTATATGAATACATGTATATATTTTTCTGCGCTGCCTGGTTGTCGATTGACTGAAAATTGATTTCATTTCATTTGGAATATTCGCATTCATCAGTAGAATGTCAGCGTGAATAGTCAATGTACATATTTACATTTATATGTATATGTGTGTGTATATATGTATGTATGTGTGTATGTTGCCGTAGAATTAGCCATGTCGCCTGATTGCATACATTCACTCACTTATGCATTCATTCAATTATTCCGTTATTTATTCGCTTTTGGCGTACATTGCTCGTTATTGAAAGTCGAATGAACTAGCGGAAATAATAAAAGTGAAAAAAGGAGTATGAAAATTGTCATTAATATGGAATAAATGGATATTTGCTTTTTTCTCCACATGAGCATAATAAAAATGAAGTGAAAACACAACGATGTACACCTATGTATGTAGGGAAGTGTGGTTATAGTTGCGCGAATTGCGGAAAAATAGTGAAAATAAAAGTATTAATAAATTTGTATCACTCTATTTTTTCTGTTATACAGAGCTTTCAATCAGTTTGCGCATATTCCGGGATATATAAGGTGTTCTTTTCAGAGCTATAGAGTCCAGAGAACTTTTTGAGGGATAGCGAGCGGGTTTTTGAAGTGTGAACAATCTTAAAGAGGCTCTCTATTATCCAAAAAAAATTACTGTTTATTATTGGTTGATAAATTTGTAAACAATATTACCGTCAAGGTTGACCTATAAACTATAGTCATGATTTTATTAGTAATGTTCTAATGAGTTTCTAAGTTTGTCTACTCTTTGTTGGGGTTAGCCAGCAACGTATGGCCAGCTGAGAGCTAATATTCGTTGGGTTATTACGTTGAATTGAAAAATCATTTAAAATATCCCGAAAGGTTCTTATAACACATTTTTATTCCAATATTTTTTTGTATTCATAATGTAATACAGTTCTTAAACTCTACAAAAGCACTCTATAAGCTCGCATCTGTTATTGAAATTGTGTTCCTCACTTCTTCATCATAGTTTTCCAATTAAGCTTTTATGCACTTTTGAAATAGTAAGGAGAAACCTTTAATGCCACAGATTATAAGTTTTTTTAAGGTTCAAATAATATTCACTCTCTTCACTTGAAAGATAAACGTTCACAAACGTAGACTCAAATCATATAATAACAAGTAAGGAAGGGCTAATTTCGGTTGTGACCGAACATTTTATACTCTCGCAATTTATCTATTTAATTTTATTAGTATAAAAAACAAATTTACTCACATATTCGTCATATATATGGTATAAAGTCCATTGAAAGTTGCAAACCTTAATATTAGGTATATGGAAGTTAGGTGAAGTTATGACCCGATTTCACCCATTTTTGGCACGGAGACATATTATTGGAAGAAAAATATTCCCAAAAAATGTCTTCAAAATAATTGAGAGACTCACCTATATTTTCGGTAAAAAAATTATTAGAAACACTGAGGTCCTCATGTTCGATGTACATACTATGGGGCTTTGAAAAACTAAGGTCAGATTTCGGCGCTCTATAGAAAAGGGCTGCCACACTATAAATGCAGTATTTATGCAAAGTTCTATTCCGATATCTTCACTAGTGCTCACTTTACTTATTGTAAAGTAAACTATTCAGATCGACTTCAAAGTTCTGGTATATAAGAAGTAGGCGTGGTTGTGAACCGATTCGGCCTATTTTCACAACATATCATTAGGAAGCCAAACAGATATTATGAAACGAATTTCATTGAAATTGGTCGAGTAGTTTCGGATATATGGTTTTTGACACATAAGTTGACGGAACCACGCCCATTTAAAATTGTGTTTACCATTTTCATTTCTTTATAATGAAATTTAAGGTATCTAGTGCTTTCCCTTACTGTATTAAAGCAATTTTTTAGTTTTCTACCTAACCTTTGTTTGGGAAGAGGGCGTGGTTATAATCCGGTTTCCTCAATTTTTGGACTCTATAAGGTAGTATTTAAAACAAACGATTCTAGAAGGTTTGGTTGATAGAGCTTAAGTAGTTTACAAGATATGTACAAAGAACTTAGTTAGGGCCACGCCCACTTCTCCAAAAAAATTACATCCAAACATCCTTTATAGTGTGATCCTTTGTACCAAATATTACTTCCATGGCTTTAATTATGGCTTAGTTATGGCACTTTATGTGTTTTCGGTTTTCGCCAATTTGTGGGTGTGGCAGTGGTGCGATTCTGCCCATATTCGAAAGCAACCTTCCTATGGTGTCAAGAAACAAGTGTACTAAGTTTCGTCAAGATATCTTAATTTTTACTCAGTTATCCGTTGCACGGCGGACGGACGGACAGACAGACATTCGGATTTTGACTCGTCTCTCTTAGCAACTTTGTTGTGAGAGTATGGAGATTACTATATTGGACTTAATAAGACGTATTTCTCTAACTATTGAACGCGGTTTTCTCGAGGATGTGGGTGAAGTTACTCATATCAAATTGTGTGAACTTTTTCACTTTATTAAGACCACAGGGTGGTTCAAAGATGACTCTATAGGGTGAGGGATCACAGTCCCAGTGGTGTCACAATGGGCCTCCAAATGGCCTAGGTGCGTCGTTTTGACAACCACATAACCTAACCTAACCTAAGACATATTTCTGAATATATTTGATAGTCTTAAGGAAATGAATTGTTAACTCGACGAATTGTTTTCCAAAATAGTTTTCATCAACACCTTTTGTATATGAGGTCTTGAAAAGATACAGTCTAATTTTGCTTTATTTATTGCAATGGAAAAGAATCCGTTGGAATTTAAAAATGTCCTATATAGGAAGTTGGCGTGGTTGTAATCCCTTATCAAAAAGTGGCGCAAGGAAATGTAGAAAGTAATACGGTAAAAATCTAAGCTTCTGGTGCTTTTCGTTATCGCACTTTAGTAGTGGGACGAATGTTATTGGCAGTTTGTAGGAGTGATAAATGTCCGATGTCATTAAACTACAATAAAACCGAATTCAATTTGTCAGTTTCTTGATTTTAAAATATAAAAAACTGGTTTCAAAAGCACTAAGGATGCTATTGGTTGTTAAGCAACTGATATAAAGAGTGAACAATATCGGATTCAGATTTTCGTTGGTTCACGAATGTGCTGTTTTCCATAACCTCAAACATCTTAAAAATATCATATTTCCTATATTCTTATAAACTGCTAAGTTATCTCAAGCTTAACTTTGCTATAACATAATCTCTGTATCTTCTCTTTAATAATCTTCTAAGATTCTTTAACTGATAAAAATATAATAATCTTGCCTCTTAAGCTTCCTGCTTGTAACATTTTAAACCAAAGTAATTCAGCAACAACTCTACATATGACTCTAGAGTTATTTAAAGTGCCAGCGAACAAACCAGGTCAACCTTAAACTACTCAGGGAAATTTATTTTTATTTTGAAAAATTACTTTGATTTCACTGAAATTTAATCACACTTAAAGAAATTGCGGAATTTCGCAGCAGCAGAGGGTGATATACAATTCTTTCAACACGTCAACACAACGAACACGTGACACAAATACAAGTGTTAAATCCAGAAAAAAGAACACACTAACACACATGTGAATAGCTGGCTCTCAAAGGAATAAGTCATTAGTTGATGTGGGCGCACAAAAAAAAAAAGGACACTAAAAACCGACAAAACACATTGAATACACAAATAGTTTGCATAATTTTCCAAAGCCGCAAAGTAACTAAAGGAAATTGAGAAAAAAATGAAAAAAAAAAATAATATAAAGAAGGAATGCGAAGTGACGGCGTTGCAATGAAGAATAGGAGGTAGGTGTGAGTGGAAGTGAGGTTAGGTGTGAAGAGAAGCGAAGTGTAGTGAGTTGAAGACAGTTGTGAGTGCGCCAAATAGTTATCAACGCGTTAGTACTGCTGTTGATGACATGATTCCCCAGACGAAATGGAATGTGTCGAGCTTTGTCAGAGAGAGTGTGTGTAAATATGGCGGTATATGACTTCAAAAAAAAAAGTAAATGCTCATAAAAATTTTTTAAAATTCTCTGATGACTTGCAGCGTATGTGTGTCACGCGAATATGAGTGTAACTGTAACACTAACGGTATTATGTATGTAACGGTACATGTGTCCACAAGTCAAGCCTCGACGACAGTCTCGGCAGCAGCCAACGTTGGCATGTGAAATGAAGACATTCGCATAGTTTTACACGTACCACAGCGTAGACACACACCTACTCACCTACACCTACGCTAACCTGCAATGAACAAGCCGGCTACAGTTTTATATGGCTTCATTATGTGACCCGCGTGCCGGCATTTTTGCACACCCACACACTCGCATACATAAGTTTGTATGCCGTCTTCTGCACTACAAATTTGTGATTTGTTCTACAACTACTACAACAATCAACTAACAAAAACAACTTCAGCCATAATCGCTATGCCTTACCTTCGAATGGCGGCTTGATGTTGCATGCTGCAGCCTGCAGTTCGTGGGGCCAGTGTAAGCGTGTGTATATGTCTGTACGACAGTTGTCGTTTGTAGCCACCTATGGTGGATATGCTTTACAGGACATAATGGCAGCAAACATGGACTTGGCGTAGCGAAACGCATTCGTTGCACAGTGGGTACGGTTAATTTGCTGCGATTGTGGCAGTGAAAAGAAATTGTTGCAATTATTTTAGTTCTATAAAGATGTATATAGAATAGACCTCTTATAGAATAAATTCAGTACCAGATCAGACTACTATTTGGAATGTTAGGTTTTCACGACCGCTTTGGCTTATAAGTCCATTTGGACTGATTCGAAAAATGCTTAAATTTCTACGAGTTCTTAGCCTCACCAGAACACTATCATATAGGAAATTCTGGTAGATAACCCGAACCCGGAAAATTCCAGCCCGATCGGACTCGGTTTTTGACGTGCCACGCTCGGATGACGGAAAACGTCCACCACGGGGGTAATTTAACAAAAATCTACGAAGGTGTAAAGGAAGACCGCAGATTGAAGGTATACGCGGGGTCGCTAGCATAGCATGCATCTCAAAAGACTGCATGGATCATTTACTGCCTGGAATATTGTGCATGAGAATGCAGTCGACGAGTTATATGTCACATTTACTGACTCCAGACCATAAGAACAGACGTGAGACCACTTCACAGTAGGGTTGAAAGTTGTTTAAGCGCAATCGGGAGACATTTCTGCATCCATTCCATGCCAGTCGACGAAACTGATTCTCACCTAAGACCAAGAAGCAATCGAGACAGTGGACTTCACGATACAAACTTGACCCGCCAAAACCGAAGAATGTTCTAACGACCAGAAAATAGAAGGTCATTGTGTCATGGGATTCACTAACTCATATCTCCGCCTTCGCAACCTTCGAATTGGTCGAATCAAGTTACTTACCGCTTTGCCATCCTTAAGGTTCTCCAGATTTGGATCCGTCAGGCATCTTTTTTGCAAACTTTTGTTTCAAAACTTGTAAAAGTCATTCGGCGGGCAGAGATTTGAGTCGAATGAAGAAGTTATCAACGCCATGGAGGTCTTCTTTGCAAAAGAAGTTGGAGATTCTTTGGATGAAGAGTAGCGAGCTAAAAGGTGATCTTGTTTTGAAATAAGTGATTACTTAGTGTCCCATAAGACAAGGCCACGTCGGAGTACGATTGGACATTCCTGATCGAAAGTAGTAGGCCTCATTTAAAGCCTTTTCAGCCATTATGCTACCGAGTACTATTAAGGAAAGAAATCGAGAATATCTACTAAGTCTGTAAGGATAAAAAAACACGGTTTCAAAATGCCATGTGAGCCTCCACTTTCACCATTAGGCCCACTGTGCAACACTAACTGCAGATTTTATAGCTCACTCACAGCTATGAGAGAGAATTACATTTTTGAAATTCTAATTTCTAAATCCAACCAAAGGTGCCAGTTTATGCCACATATATTTACACAGAGTATTAAGCAGAAAGCTAAAATGCTGAGAATGCCGCCGAACGCCGTTACTTTTAAAGCGTTACATAAAACTCAAAAATGTATGAGTTTGAAAATAACATATACCGTTAACTGCAGCAGCAGCTGCTTGTGCAGGCGAAAGATTTGATGTACTTACAAGTAGAAGTCATGCAGTGGCCATAAGACAGCTGTTGTACTAAGACCACCCACATCTTGTTCTCTCGCTGCTACCTTAGACTTAACTCGGCGCGCGCCTGATTGCCTGCGCACACCCGTCCTGTCACGCTCATTTCCATTTCATTTCAGGCAATACTCAAGTACACTTGTGGCCCTGTCCTTTGGGCGATTATGCTTGACACGGCGTAACCCCCCGCCACCACCTGCATGCTGCAGTATGGCCCCAGCTGCGGTTTTGACGATTCAAAAAATTTGCTTTCTCTCCTTCCCTTTTTCGCTCGGCATTTTTCACGTGGCTTAAAATATTTGTGTGTGTCTCTCTGCTTAGGAGTTTGTCTGTCCTATGGTGGCTAGTAAAATGCGAAATATGAAAAGAAAACGCAGCGACAGACATATATATGATTCTTCCCCACACACCGCCACATTTCCATACCGTCGAACGGTGTGAGGGGCACTGAAAAAACAATTACAAGTTTTACTTGCACTTGTGCGCCTAAAAGTGCGCAATACAATTTGCATAATACCCAAGTATGCCGACTCGACGGCCGCAAGAAGTGCAACCGCAACTGCGGACGGTGATAGTCACCGGCGCGCAGCTGCCATGCCGCTAACCGAAAACAGTGTAATGCAAATGAGTGCAAATTGAATATAGTTTAGCGTTTTGCCTCGACATTTTGCTTTAGGCATTTGCACAATAAGCGTGTCATTGTTGTGTCAGGGCGGGTGGGGTGTGAGACTCCACTTGTAAATAGCACAGCTGGACGACAAAGCTGTATGGCATAATGTGTATGGGAACGAGTGTTTTCTAGCGCTTTAGAAAGTTGCTCAGAGAGTACTAGAAGATGATACAAATTTTTAAGTTTTTACTTTTATTTCACAATTTTGGATTTCTTTTTATTTTATGCAAAGATAATTTTTTTTTAAGAAACTCATTCTTTTAGGCTTGTGGTTTCAATGAGACAATACCTAGTATTACTGAGTTTAGTTTAACATTTCTTAATGAACAGAAATAATCTGGAACAACGGAAATTGCTGACATAAGTGCCCAATTGCTGCAAAAAGTGGCCAAAATTGGTTCTCTCGGCTACAATGCCGGATTAAGCCAGCACGGATTAAGCCAGCTATACGTTCTCAAGTTATGGTTATTAAATTGAACAAAACTGTTACAAATATACTTTTCTGGATTTAATATGGTCAAATTTAAAGATAACACTTTCAATATCGACTTCTGTAATCATGAGAGACAAGTAAATGCGCAAAACAATTTCTATGTTTGGAAAATAGGATTCTGTGGAATTATATAAAATAAAATTTTATAAAATTGCGGTTCCAGAGGCTCTTATTTCTTGCTGTCAATAACATTAGCCACATCTGTTTTCAGCAGCTCTGCGAACTGCACTAGTTCGTCGCCTAGGCTGTTTTCCAAATCATCTTCGTAAGCCCTGCCCATACTTGAGGCGTTTTCAAAATCTCTTCTATTTAAGAGATGTCGAAATACTCCAAAAATACCAGTAATTTTATGATATGCTTCCATGCGTTTAGTTGAAGCCGTACTGTCTGTCAATAACACCTGAATTTCAAAACGTTGTCCAGGTGTTTGATTCTCAGCAAAGTCGTCGAGCGTAGTTGAGCGTTCGATTTATGGAAGGAAATTTGATTTCTAAACGCTATTGCCAGTTCAAAAGTTCGAGTTACGGAGATCTTCGAGTTACAGGAGTTCCACTGTATATTTTAAATATAAATTTTTAATGTCAGATAAGATTGAACGTGACTAAATCGAGTTTTAGATTTTTAGGTGAGAGTAAATAGTGCATAAGTATTTGCCACTCTTGCTACGTGACTAATCCGACACTGCTCGTCTGAAATTTATTCGAGCCAGCTGCGGCGATCACTTGTACGAAATGCCCATTTGTCATACCCTTAAAACCGTAGGTAGATCTAACCTACAAAAGTCGTGTGTATAAAAATCGGTAAAAATTGTCCGACTTTGTTCATGACTTTCAAGAGGACGAAATGTAACAAAAGAGAGAAGGAAAGGAAATAGACAGAATTTCTTTCTCACTCCCCAGATATAGTCGTTATAAAAACAGCCAAGAGAAGTTGTGACATGTTTTTATATTAAAAGAAAGATATTCCCTCTGAATTTCTTCAAAATATCTGAAAAAAAATTAGAAGCACTGAGGTCCTCATGTTCGATATATGGGGCCTTGAAAACTTATGGTCCGATTTCGACGATTTTTAGAAGAGCGAGGCCACACTATAAATACAGTATTTATGGAAAGTTCTGTTCCGATATCTTCACTGGTGCTTACTTTATATATTGTAAAGTAAACAATTCAGATCGACTTCAAAGTTCTGGTATATAGGAAGTAGGCGTGGTTGTGAACCGATTTGACCTATTTTCATAACGCATCATTGGGATGCCAGGAAAAATCTCAAACCAAATTTCATTGAAATTGGTCGAGTAGTTTCGGCGATATGGATTTTGACCCATAAGTGGTCGAATCCACGCCCATTTAAAATTTTGTATACCAATTTTGCAGATCTTCCGTACTTTCTTTATAATGAAATTTAAGGTATTTGGTGTTTTCCCTTACAGAATTAAAACATTTTTAGTAATTTTCAACCTAACATTTGTATGGGAGGTGGGCGTGGTTATAATACGATATCCCCCATTTTAAGGTAGTACCAAAAAGAAACGACTGTAGAAAGTTTGGTTGATATAGCCTTAATAGTTTACGAGGTATGTACAAAATACATTGTAGGGGGCGGAGCCACGCCCACTTATGCAAAAAATGTATTGAACCAGATTTAAGATCGGAGAATTAGCTGCTTGTTTATGGAATTTGATATCAAGATCTGCTTTGTCAGTTCATAAGAAGACCCACTGTGACTACAGTATCAAACATTGTGCATCAAAGGATTCAGTGGGTCTTCTTATAAATTACCATTTTATAATAACAATACTTGAGCTATTAAGTTTCTTTTTATATATGGGGCATTCTCTGGAAAAAAAGCCACTTGAAAAAAAAAGTTCTTTATTTTCTTTGGCAATTATATATCTTATAGTACATGTAAAAACTAAAATAAAACATATGGTTTTAGGTCTGTGTAACGCGGGGTTGCCATATTATAAGGGACCAAAGTTTTTTGTAAAAAAATTTTCGAACCGCCATAACTTTAAAACTAATGAACAGATTTTAAAACACCATGTGACTTTTTTGTACAGAATTTATCAAACTTTGAAACTGTATATCGTAAAAATTTATAAAATTAATATTTCATAGCAAAAAATGAAAAAAAAAAGTTTTGAAATTTTAACAACTTATGTCTTCGATTTTTTTCGAAAATATCTTAAAATGTTCTTATTTCATCACCTTTTCGTCTCAAAGGAATTTTGGGACAGCAATATTTGTATGAGCTACAAATAAAAACAAACTCAGAACATGAAGAAAAATCATTGATTTATGCACTAGTATTATCAGAATTTATCGTAACCCAGGATTAACGACGTGGAAGTAGCAGACATGTAATCCCTTTTTTTTTTTTTTTTATTTTATAATATTTTTTTAAATTTTTTTGTATTTTTAAAATTTTTAATTTTTTTTTTGTTTTTGTTTTTTATTTAAAATTATCACGTACTTGAATCTAATCTACATAATCATTTAAAAAAAAAGCAAAAACCAAAAAAACAAACAAAAAAAAATTAAAAATTTAAAATATACAAAAATTATTAAAAAATAAAAAAAACAAAAAGGGATTAAATGTCTGCTACTTCCACGTCGTTAATCCTGGGTTACGCTAAATTCTGATAATAATAGTGCATAAATCAATGATTTTTTATCATGTTCTGAGTTGGTTTTTTATTTGTAGCTCATACAAATATTGCTGTCCCAAAATTCCCTTTGGGGGGTAAAAAGGTGATGAAATAAGGAACATTTTAAGATATTTTCGAAAAAAATCGAAGGGGGCATAAGTTGTTAAAAATTCCAAAAAAAAATTTTTTTTCATTTTTTGCTATGAAATATTAATTTTATACATTTTTACGATATACAGTTTCAAAGTTTGAGAAATTCTGTACAAAAAAGTCACAAGGTGTTTTAAAATCTGTTCATTAGTTTTAAAGTTATGGCGGTTAAAAAATTTTTTTACAAAAAACTTTGACCCCTTATAATATGGCAACCCCGCGTTACACAGACCTAAAAACATATGTTTTATTTTAGGTTTTACATGTACTATAAGATATATAATTGCCAAAGAAAATAAAGAACTTTTTTTTTCAAGTGGCTTTTTTTCCAGAGAATGCCCCATATGTAAACATTGAAGATACTTCTTGCTCACGGCCCGACTGAAATTAAATTCTAGGTACATTTATATTAAATGTTGGTTTATTTGTCATTACGTACTTCGATATTAATGTACATATAATTTATAATTACGTATATACTTTATCGTTATTTATAGCACAAAAGTATATTAATTAACCTCATTCGCATTAAGCCCAAAGTGAATGCCACACTTTCACTACAACATTACTTCCGCGCCAATTCCAAACAACACTGCGTCACATTTAAATATAAAATATTTCTCGCAACTAAGGCAACGCAATCGGCACAGGTCCCCAGGAAATCACTTTAAATGCGATGGCCTCCAAGCTCGTCACATCGACACCATTCGCAGTCAGCGTTTTAATTATTGACGTCAGATTAGAAGATTTCTGCAAATTGTAAAACGTGAGAGAGTGTTAAAGAGAAATGCGAGAGAAAAAACCAAGCAAACAAAACAGCGTTGAAGCGAAAACTTTTCAATTTGCGCTACAACACCAGGCGGCCGTGCGCCAAGCAATAGCTTCAGCTTGTGATACTCACCAGCGTTGCATCGACCATGGGGC
Source organism: Zeugodacus tau (assembly GCA_031772095.1). Classification (NCBI taxonomy): domain Eukaryota; kingdom Metazoa; phylum Arthropoda; class Insecta; order Diptera; family Tephritidae; genus Zeugodacus; species Zeugodacus tau. The sequence goes on along the minus strand of CM062652.1, from coordinate 19,814,281 downwards.
GCAGTTCGGCGCTGCGCAATGCTGCATAAAATTGCGCGAATGCCAGATTCTGCTGACGCTTTTGATTAATCAGTTGCACGTAACGGTCGTGCGGCAAGTGTCCCAACAGCTCTTCGACAAAACTACTAAACGTGCGTAAGTGGCGGCTGGCGGGTGGTGACCGTAGTCGAAGTGGTGGTGACACAGTTTCCGCCTTCTTCTCCACCTTCAATACCCGTGTCGGTAGCACTTCGTTCTCCCCCGAATCATTCAGTAATACAAAATTGAGCTGCGGTTCCGACGACAGCTGCCCCTCAGACGACCCTCCAACGGACGTCCAAGCATCGAACGGCTGGCCATAGCTGACGTGTTGTTGTGCGTCGGGCACAAGCAGATGCAAATAATCCAGTATGTCGATAACCTCCGGTATTTGCTGGACTTGCTGCATCAGCGCTGTGAATTGTGTGCTGCGTAGATATTTGAGCACTTCGCGGAAATTCGAATCAGTGATGTAGTGCTTGGCGACGATTTCATCGACCGTGGCTGTGGGTATCAAATCGAGAAAGTCTTTTAGCTCGTTGATGATTTCCGGCGAGATTTTCGCTGTACTGTGTGGCACTATTGCTGCGCTGGTTATTGTTGTTGTGGCTATTGTTATTGCAAAAAGCAATAGTAGCCAGCGTTGTGTATGCGAAAACATATTTCTGCTCTGCGCTTTATTTTCCTCTGCACTACGTTCGTACTCGGCACACCCGTCTTTTGTCACTCGCAGTCACACACTAAATCGAAGCCGCACTCAATCGCTCACTGACCAACGGTTCACTTGAAAACGTCACGAAGCCATTATGGAGCTATCGCTGCGGTCGGCTTGTCGGTGTTGCTCTTGCTTGCTTATCAGCGACTTAAATTACGCTGAGCCGCGCATAAACATTCGCCTCGCTTTTGTTATTTATCGCTAATTTTGTTTTCATTCTTGACCGGCATCTCCGTTGGTATTGTTGTTGTAGGTAATGTGTTCTGCAGCTGTCACACACACACACACACATATGCGTAAATATTTATGCTGCCTGTTTGCTTTGTAAATCTATACACATCGCTTATCTTTGTTTATTCATTTGTAGTTGTACGAAGGCGAACACGTGAAAATATATAAAAAGGCAAACGAGATTTCTTCGTACGAATGAAATAAGTACGAATTTACACATGTACTAGGGTTCCCACTCAGATTTCTGAGCTTGCGTTGTTACATCACTGATTTTCGAGTTATCAAATGCATATTTATATGAACATCTTGGAGTATAAACTCTGGTTTATGGAGATTTCACATTATCCAAACTCGTCCAAAACTGGGTGCGTGGTTTTTGGATGTGAAAAACGTTTTAAACATTCGCTAATTGTATACAACATCTAGTATGTTCAACACATATTCAAGCCTGGAATCTAAGAATAATCAACTTTTTAACTAGGATGCGCTCGCGAAGCCCTGTAAAATGGCTCAAATATGAGTGAAATCTTATAATAACCACGTCTATCGTCCATAGAAGGACTTTACTACTAAAAGTCAATTAGATAGCTTCAATAAATACAGCTCAAACAAGTAAGGAAGGGCTAAGTTCGGGTGTAACCGAACATTTTATACTCTCGCTATTTATTTATTTAATTTTATTCATATTATATAATACACAATTTGATCCTCATATTCGTAATACTCGTATATATTGTATAAAGTCCATTGAAAGTTGGAAAACATAATATTAGGATCGTCTTCAAAGTTCTGGTATATAGGAAGTAGGCGTGGTTGTGAAGTGATTTGGCATATTTTCGCAACATATCATTGGGATTTAAGGAAACTATTACAAACCAAGTTTCATTGAAATCGGTCGAGTAGTTCCTGAGATATGGTTTTTGACCCATAAGTGGGCGACGCCACGCCCATTTTTCATTTTGTAAAAAAATCTGAATGCAGCTGCCATCTGCCATTTCTTATGTGAAACTTAGTGTTTCTGACGTTTTTCGTTAGTGAATTAATCCACTTTTAGTAATTTTCAACCTAACCTTTGTATGGAAGGTGGGCGTGGTTACTATCCGATTTCTTTCATTTTTAGACTGTATTAAGAAGTGGCTACAAAAAACGACTGCAGATAGTTTGGTTTATATAGCTCTATTGGTTTCCGAGATATGTACAAAAAACCTATTTGGGGACGGGGCCACGCCCACCTCTCCAAAAAAATTACATCCAAATATGCCCCTTCATAGTGCGATCCTTCATACCAAATTTTATTTCCATAGCTTTATTTATTTAGTTAGTTATGGCACTTTATGTGTTTTCGGATTTCGCCATTTTGTGGGCGTGGCAGTGGTCCGATTTTGCTCATTTTCGAAAGCAACCTTCCTATGGTGCCTAGAAATAAGTGTGCCAAGTTTCATCAAGATAACTTAATTTTTACTCAAGTTACAGCTTGCACAGGCGGACGGACGGACGAACGGACAGACTGACATTCGGATTTGAACTCCACTCTTCACCCTGATCACTTTGGTATATATAACCCTATATCTAACTCGTTTAGTTTTGGGTGTTATAAACAACCGTTATGTGAACAAAACTATAATACTCTCTAGGAACTTTGTTGCGAGAGTATAAAAATAACGAAATCGTTTTATCATGTATTTTTAGAAAAGATTCATGGCTGCCGACTTGATCATATTCGGTTGGTAAAATTTGTTCTATCTGCTTACTATATTGAAGTTGTTAGGCATTTTATATTCCAACAGGTTATTTTGATTAGCAATGAATAAACAAACCTTACTTACTTAAAATACTTACTTTGGGATCATACCATTTCTAACACAAATATACCAAATCTGAAGATCTCCGTGCTTACACAGTCGTACTTTATACCGAAAGTATTGACAGTTTCTTGAGTTATTTTAATATATTTAAATCTGCTTGGTCAAGATCATCGACTAGTCTATATATACACCAATAGTGAATATCTTAATATGATCGAAATCGGAATGTATAAGATAAGACAGAAATTGTGGGGACATTGGTCCCGTATACTAAATAGGTAGACAATAGATTGTTTATGTCTGACTAGTTAACCTACAATTTTGTCTATCCGGAAACCATATACCCCCTGGAACTATGAGAGGGTTGCTATTGAAAATGTGCGAAATCGGATCACACTAGGGTGCAATTTATTTGGATGCAATATTTGTTTTTAAACGTGTGAGTGGTCCCGCCCCCGAATAATATTTTGTATATAACTCGCAAATTACTAAAGCTACGTAAACCAAATTCTCTGCAGTCATTTCTTTTGCACACACCATGAAAATATGGAAATCGGAAAATAACCACGCCCACCTCCAATACAATGTTTATTTTGAAAATTACTAAAAGTGCTTAATTTCACGGAAGAAATGGCAGAAAATATCTCCACCCAGTTTAAAAAAAATGGAAAACGGGCTTAGCGTCTCCCATTAATGGGTCAAAAACCATATCTCAGAAACTACTCGACTGATTTCAATGAAATTAGGTACATAATATTTTTTCAACATCAATAAGGGTAATTTTTTTTACCGAAATTATCGGTAAATCTCTCAGATATTTTAATGAAATTCAGAGGAAATCTTTTTCTTTAAGTAATGGTCTCTGTACCAAAAATGGTTTCCATAGCTTCAAATTATAAGCTTTCCAAAAAAACGGTGCACTTAATAGCTTTTAAATCGTGTAAAATATGAAATATCTTTGCCAAATTTAGTGAACGTATACTCTGATATAGTGTACCTTGGTGGTGAAAATTAGTGAAATCGGTGCGGGAATTACCTCAGCGCTCATATACAATAGGCGTGTTTTATTTGACCAGCAAATTAAGCTATTAGCTTATTTTGTATGGAAGACTTAGCCAACATAATTATGTTGGCTTTTCATAAGCTATCATAGCTTGTATATTGAACTAGAGGCATTGCCAGTTCATAGCTTTTTTTCATTCACAATAGTTAGGTTTTTTCCAAAAAAAAGTAGTTGGCAATAGGGAGAAACCCCATTTTGACAGATAAAAATGTAAACAAACCAAAATTTTAAATTCTATCGAAGTTTATCCATATTTATTTAGACCATCTCGGATCTAATCATGAATGTAGATTCCTTAAAAGCTCAGAATATTATAGAAAAGCGGTAAACAAAAGGAAATTTGATTTATAAATTCAATTTTTTTTTTTCCAAATAAATTACATTTCAGCTGAGAGTTCGAGCCAACACTATTAATTTTTAAGCGAAGATATGAAATAAGCTAAATGCGTTTTATTTGTCCATGATTTAGCTATTAGATTGTGGTGGTCAAATAAAACACGCCTAATATAGGATAATTTTCGTTATTCTAGTTGACTTTCAAATTACATCAATAAATTGCGAGAGTATAAAATGTTCGGTTAAACCCAATCTAAGCCCTTAAACGCCTGGCGGCGGTTAGGAACAAAGCGATATTTTTGTAAATTTTTCTTGTATAAATATACATTGCTTTGCTACATCCGTTAACTTTTAGTTCAATCGTCACTTATGTGTGAGCTTTGTACACATTTACGTTTTGACTTGAGTAAGAGAGATTCGAAAAAATAATTTCGAGGAAAATTTTGTACTTTCAAGTGACGAGTGTTAAAATAATAGTAATTAATTAGAGCTGAAAATTTGGAATCTTCGTCGTTATTACAATTTAATTTGATGATGATGATGATGAAGTGTTGATAAAAATTAAAAAAAAAATTAAATTTTACGAAATTAAAATTAAATGGTCCCTTGAGTAATCATCAGGTACTTATTCGAAAAGTATATTTTGTTACTTTAATATGGAAAATTATAATAAAGTGATTGGTAAAAGTGTAAAGTGTAGTGTACGCATAACTTGTTTTTAATAACGTAGAATGTCACGGCGGGTAATCGTTTTATTCATCAGGATGATCCCGAAAAATTCGTTAATGATTTTGATTGGTCGAATAGTGACTGTGAAACTGATGTTGCTGACGACGTCAGCATTGCTGATCCAAATGTCACCATTTTGACGATTCGACGTAATTTGGGATCAGACAGTGAAGGTTCAAGAAGACCCAGAATGTAATGACAATATTTTACATATGTATATGTACTCACAATACGAAAGTCCAGTGGCTATAGGAAATCAAGTACAATGGCCACAATATGCCCCCTTTTTCTCGGGCAGAACGATAGATAATGATTCTATAGAGTTTATTTGGACATTTGTCTAAGTTTCTAAATGATGTTTAACGAAGAGGCAATCATCCTAATTGTTCATCGCATTCGCCAATTTATTGCATAAAATGTGGTAGATCTCTTTTTTCGTCGCAGCAAAATTGTTTTCTAAATATTCATACTAACTAATTTATTTTTTATCAGTTTATTAATAACTATAATCAAATTTTAATAAAATGTGGATTTTTATACTCTCGCAACAAAAGTTGCTAAAGAGAGTATTATAGTTTTGTTCACATAACGGTTGTTTGTAACACCCAAAACTAAACGAGTTATATATAGGGTTGTATATACCAAAGTGATCAGGGTGAAGAGTGGAGTTCAAATCCGAATGTCTGTCTGTCCGTCCGTCCGTCCGTCTGTGCAAACTGTAACTTGAGTAAAAATTAAGATATCTTAATGAAACTTGGCACACTTATTTCTTGGCACCATAGGAAGGTTGCTTTCGAAAATGAGCAAAATCGGACCACTGCCACGCCCACAAAATGGCGAAAACCGAAAACACATAAAGTGCCATAACTAAGCCATAAATAAAGCTATGGAAATAAAATTTGGTATGAAGGATCGCACTATGAAGGGGCATATTTGGATGTAATTTTTTTGGGGAGGTGGGCACGGCCCCAACCCCCAAATAGGTTTTTTGTACATATCCCGGAAACCAATAGAGCTATATAAACCAAACTGTCTGCAGTCGTTTTTTTAGCCACTTCTTAATACAGTCCAAAAATGAAAGAAATCGGATAATAACCACGCCCACTTCCCATACAAAGGATAGGTTGAAAATTACTAAAAGTGGATTAACTCACTAACGAAAAGCGTCAGAAACACTAAATTTCACATAAGAAATGGAAGTTAGAAGCTGCACTCAGATTTTTTTGCAAAATGGAAAATGGGCGTGGCGTTGCCCACTTATGGGTCAAAATCCATATCTCAGGAACTACTCGATCGATTTCAATGAAACTTGGTTTGTACATCCCAATGATATGTTGTGAAAATATTCCAAATCGCTTCACAACCACGCCTACTTCCTATATACCTGAACAATCTGAATCGTTTACTTTACAATATATAAAGTAAGCACTAGTGAAGATATCGATGCAGAACTTTGCACAAATACTATGTTTATAGTGTCGTAGTCCCATTCTAAAAATAGCCGAAATCGGAACATAGGTTTTTAAGGCCCCATATATCGAACACGAGGACCTCGGTGCTTCTAGCCTAATAGTTTCCAACTTTTGATGGACTTTATACAATATATATGACGAATATGTGGGTCAGATTGTGTATTATATAGTATAAATAAAGTTTAATAAATTAATTGGGAGAGTATAAAATGTTCGGTTACTCTCGAACTTAGCCCTTCCTTACTTGTTTTTAAATATATTTCTCTAATGAGCACCTAGTGGTTCCTCAAAGGACCAATCAGTAAAACACCCTGTAAAATCTAAAAGAATAATTTTTAAGAGAAATCGTAGAACAAATGTTGTTTGTAACCAACAATTATAATACGTATCGAAATTTGTAGTGAATCGGAGTCATCAGGCTTTTAAGGGTTAACCCTTCCCTACTCGTTTTTTTTTTAAGTTTGATATATCAATGGGACGGAGAAACCTTTATAAATTGATAAAAGTTAAAAAATGCTTATTTAATGAAAGTTCCAGATTATTTCCTATTCTTAACACTATGAAACCAAAACCAATATTTATCAACCCCATGTTTCAATTTCTATGTACATCCTTACTTTATAGAATACCCTCTGAAATTTCAGCCTAGTCGGTAACTGTAACTTTTTGAGTTATGATATATTTTTGAACATACAGTTTCGATATAATCGCCTTTCGTTACGATATAACTATAAATTGAAGTCACTAAGTTGAATTCTAATCTTGTATCTTGGCATTAAAGCTGTTGATTGCTTGCAAGTCTGATAAGAGACTTCATGATACATATTTTCTAGATTATTATGTAGCTATAATAAATCCGTAATTAAAGATACTGTTTTCTAACGCAATCCGAAAGTTATTCCTCTCCTCCCGAACATCCTCCCTTAATACCTCTAAAACTAAAGCTATCGCTGGCTGCCAAAACTGCGACGTTTTTGTTGTCACAAAGTATTAAAAATCCATAATCTAATACTAATATTAAGTTTTCGAGTTCTTGTAGCACCATAACTTTAACCGAAAATTAAGCCTTTACCAAACAAGCTTTAATAATTCAACTTCCAAGTAAGGCTTATGTACATACATATGAATGAATGTGCAGTAAAATACCGTTACATGCAGTGCCACAGCTTCAATTGCATACACATTATTACAGGTGACCTAACAACCACCATTATCCTACCCACATCTTAACCAAAATGTATATTTGTGTTTGTGTATGTATATATGTATGTGTGTGAGTGTGTTTACTTGGAACTACCACAGATTGCTCAGCCTGGCGTTATTTTACGACACACATTAGTCTAACTAGCGTAATTTATGAGCTGCGTAGAGCAGACGGCCCCAAATGTGGCCGGAAAGCCGTGTAACCGGGCCAGGTAAGAAGTTGTATCCTGAATGACTTCTTCCTATGTACAATATGTATGTATGTATGTGTGTGTGTTTGTATGTATTTAATGTGTGCGAATGTGTAATATTAACGCCATATAATGGTAAGGCGACCGGTAGTTAGACGAAAAACGTCTTTTACTTGCGGCTAAAAGACATTTTCCTGTGTAGAAGACGCAGCGACACCTGAGCTGCAACAAACACACATACATACATATATTTGTTGTTGTGTTTGTGTGTGTATAACATATGCTTGCTTGTTCGTTTGTACTCGTTTATTGTTCCAGCTCGTTTCCTTTGCCACTTTAATGTCGACACTCTGCAACATCAAAATGGCCAAAATGCGAGCGAGTTGTTGTTGCGTAAATCGATGTTGAAGGGGAAGGGGAGTGAGTGGAGAACGGGGTACCTACCTAGCATCAGTTGTGAATTGTTTTTCCGGCTTAAATGTGAGAAATGTTTGCCATTTCCACCTGGTGGCCATGGCCGTTTACCGTCGACACACACATACTACATACTCACATGACGATAGATGGCGCGCTTTAAAGTTCAAGCGTTCGCATTAAGTGTACCGCTCCGAGCAACCTTGCTTAAACCAGCCAGTGTGCGAAGTTTCGGTTAACTTCCAACTAACAGTGAAAACAACAATAATGAGAACAACAACAAATGCGTAATTAAGAACTCCAGCAAAGGTGTATCGCTTATCGATACGCAGCCGGAATGTGGTGGCAGCTCATCTCCGCTATTAGCCAAAATGTCTGTCTCTCTCTACTCTCTTTTTCTTGAAATGTTTTTGAAAACTATTGTCATTTTACTTATTGTATTTTCTTTACTCTCTATTTATTTATTAACTCTGTTTGTGTTTTGGCAGACAAACGCAAAAACTTTGCAGACATTCAATTGTATGTACTTTTAACACTATTCAACTACAACAAAAACAATGAAAACAGGTGTGTTGGGGAAAGTGTTCGCAAAGAAAAGGTGTAAATTAGAGAACATTTGCTTTTACTTTTTCCGCAGATAATTGCCAAGATCTGCTCAGGTGGTGGTTATGTTTTGTGTATTAAAAACTCTTCTCTGTGGTTGTGGAAGCGGCTACTTAAGAAACTTTAAGACGCTGGTTGTAAATAAGCTGCAACTGCAGTTTTGTCTTTTACTCCACCTTCTTGATTGGCGCTGTAATCATCTGATGAGAGAGGGTTCGATAGAGTTTGTGCATTTCGGAAGATGAAACGAATTGAAAATGCTAAGGAAAGTCAAATCTTTAGTTCTTTTCTTCTATCAACCGATTACGCAGAGTTTTCAGAGTAGTAATTCTCTGAAAACTGAGGAGTCAATATTCATCTCGAAGACACAAAGCGCCATTTCATCGTTAATATGAGAGATGGATTGTTTGGAGTTATTTCGAAGAAGTTCAGAATGGGTCCAAAAAAAAATCAAAAAAACATTTCCTCATATCCCTTTGGACTTATAATCTCTCGAGAAAGAGTCAGGTTTTGACTTTATTCTTTATATCTTCACCCTGAGATTTAGCTATTGTAAGAACCTGCGATGGCAATGGAACGATATTGTTTTCATATAAATGATATAAATATGACTTCATTAAATGAAGTTGGTGCTTTTGAGACCATCGGCGGTACTCCGTGAACTTATCCCAGTAAACTAAAATACACTCAGAGCGACATTTTTAAAGGTGAATGAATGCAGTATGAATTATATTCCAGTTTGGAGAGGCATTGGATACACGCTTGTCTATAAATAATAGAACAAAATATGTTCGGACTATGACCTGACCGTTTTTCTTCATTTCAAAGCCCAATTCCAATAAATTTTTCTTGATTATTTATTAGATATCTCACAAATCAATCGATATAGGAGAGGTCACCGATAAGCCACAAGACCGTGATATACAGTAGAATCCCGAATATCCGAAGCAAATAAACGAAGAATATTCCGGATAATCGAAAATGTGGATAATCTATTTGAAAGCAAATCAAATAAATCTGTGACAAATCTTTCACATAATTAATCACATATTTTCATTGTGGTCAAGTCAATTGCAACAACTGTATGGGATACAATTCGTCCTGTCTTTCAAACTTCTAAAAAGCAACATCTAGAGCTACAGAAGCTGTTGTGTGTAATGGTACTTGACATTCATCACAGTTAAAGCCTCTTCATCATTTTCCCTCTCTTTACTGTATAAATCGTCAATGAATGAAGACCCTGGATCCAAAATATTAACTGATGAAGAAAGTTAATATTTTGGATCCAGGGTCTTCATTATGGCAGTTCAGCCACGTCTTAATCTACTCTTCATTGCAGACATTGTTTCTGTTATTTCTTCAAAATTGTTGTAAGGTTCAACTGATGAATTAATTAGATAGACTTAATTGTGGGTTCGTTGCCGTTCGATTGGATAATCGATGTTTGCATAATCGGGATTATAATGTATTTCTCAATAAAGTCTCCTTCCAGCTCTATACACTTGACCCAACAGTAATCCAATTTCTTTAGTCTGTCCGATTTCTCTTGTGTAAAATAGACAAATTGGTAGCAATAATCTCCTCATTCGAATCGAATTTCACGGCCACCGATTGATCTATAGAATACGATGGACGAGGCAGCATTCGATGACGGTATTAATTGACAATTTTGGCCGTGGTGGCAACGGAGGTGTGATTTATCAGAGTAGAAAAAATTTGTGTCAAGTCAGGCTGTTTTTGCTGCAATTCGGCAAAGTTGTGCCCTGAGACCGGTTTATTTTTCAGGCAATTGATATATATCACACCTTGTGAGACCTACAAACAGGTAGTAATTGCCTTTTTCTCAGATGGGACAGTCTTCACCTTCCTCAGTCCACGTTCTTCCAGTGAATTCCCATCTTTCGACGCTATTTTGCCCTTCAGTTTGAATTAGTGGATCCATGTTTCTCACCATTGAGCTTATTATCCGGAGTAAACAAAAATGGCACTCATCACGCCGACAGCTTTTTTATTGCCAAATATTTCATGATTTCTTTAGTAATGTCTACTATGTTACCTATCTCGCGTACCGGTGATCTGTCAATACGAGATCGTTGAATTTGGACACGTTATTTTAAGTGGTAGGCGTTTTCGTGCCATCAAGACGTCAACCTTTGACCATTTTAAAACTCGTTAAATCGATTATTTGATGGTCATCATCGAAGTAGAAAGGAACAGTAAAGTAGTAGTAGTAGTAAATGGGACTGAGTCCAGGGCTGATTGAATTCACTGTGAGATTTACCATCCGAAATACATTAGCCTGATATTTTCAGTTAAATAGTTTAGAACATTCCTTTTAAATAGTTTAGAACATAATTGTTACAGGTACATATGTTAGGAGGTGCATATTAACTTTGAAACCAAATTTACTTAAGGGGTTACATGGGTTTCGTGGATTCAAAACATCATGTTTATCTCAATAATATTGTCCTAAATTTTCAAGTCGATCTGAATAATAGTTTCGGAAATACAGCCTTTGGAAGGTGTGCGCTCCAAGTCAAGTACTATTGTTACTCAAAATTGTAAACGCGTTTTTCTCGGAACCGTGTTTACAAAGTCGATTGTCAAATTTTCTCGAAAACTATTCAACCGATCTTGATGAAATTTTGAACAGGTGTTCAAAATACAATTTGCTCGTGCTTAAACGAAGGATTTTATTTATTTTTTTTCTCAATAGCAAACTATTTAAAAAAATGTTAGGCAAATTTGACCGAAATTTTTATTTTTTGGAAAAATGTCTGACGTCACAATGGAGGAGTTTTAATTTTGTTTTTTTGAAATTTCTGAAATTATTATTTAAATATGTATCTATAAGACAGAAAAAAATTTGAATTAAATAAATAATTTTTTACATAAAAAAAATATTGAAAATAGGCCGTTTTTACGCGATAAAACTCATGTAATCCCTTAATCGATTGATTTATTTGTTTTAAAATATTTTTCGAATTGTTGATGATTTTTATTGTTGGTTCTATATACGATTTCTACAAAGGGGGAGTATGTATCGCAATACCTAAAACGAAAAAATAGGTACTCCCTTTATACACAAAGCACAAAGTACCTGCTCCGCAATAAAAAATATTATTTTCTCTATTATAGATTTGTATATGTACACTTCTAGACTGTGAATTTAACATTTCCGCTCTAAATATCAATTTACAACTAGCAAAGTCTAGTCGCTCATCATAAATTGAAAGCATGTCAACACTGGCGCGTCACTTCGATGTATTATGGTCCTAGCTGCCTTTCTTCACTGACAAGTACAGCAAAAACAAAAAAGTTCAATATCAATTAGTATGTTAATAATAGTGTGTCGAGCAATGCCAAGCAGTGGCAACTGGGACAACGGGACTACACTAATTTAACAGCAGCAACAACAAACAAACCAACAAATAATGGGCAAGAACTGGAAGACTTGTTACCCTACAATTTTCCGCTGTAAAACATAAAACATAAATAGCAAACCTGTCATTTTAGCCTAGCGCCACATAGTTGCAAGCGGAACGCCTCATACCCCAAATAGAAATACAAAGTTAATTTAAGGAAAAAAGTAAATAAAAACGCAGACGGCGGCAAATACCGTCATTTAAATGCACTCCAACACACGCAACAACAAATATGCTGCAACACAAATATTCACGCTCGTACTAGCTTAGCGGTAATAGCGGGTTACTGCTTGTGGTTGTAAGTATTACTACCCGGCTGCGCATCGGCGTCATCATCGTCTCGATAGCCTTGGGCGCGCAAATGCGATTAACTGCATGCGATTTCCATGTCGTACCCCTGTCTTCCCACCGGTGATGTTGTCGCTGTTGTTGTTTTGTGGCTGTAGCTGTCGATGTTGAAATTTGTGCGCACACCATTATTTATTTTAATATATAACTAATGTCGAACAGCCCTACCGATATTTCGTAGAACCGATTCCGTTCCGTTGCCAACGTGGCGAACCGGCAAACGCCAGCAATCAGACCACAAGCAGCAGCAGCAGGCGGCACATAAAACTTGCCACATGTAGTGCTTAGAATATATGCATACGTATATACATAACTGTATAGAAACTTATAACGGTGTAACGTATTAATGGTGTGTCTTGCTGATTTTGTACATAGATGTGTTGGATGAAGTTCTGGGAAGAAGTTGTCGAGTTCGAAATTTTCAATATGTCTAAGTTTGAGTGAGAAAATTAACGGGTATGAGCTTAATGAAGCTTTCACTTGATTGATAATTATATTTTGCAATTGCTATTGAACTTTCAATATTGAAGGTTAGAAAAAAAAATATAAGAAAATAACTATTTTTGTAATTACTTTGAGGTGTGTCTTCACCTTGAGAGAGCCATTCAGATATCTATACAATTTTATTTATATATACACATTATTTTATTTAAAGTCGGTTAGTTGAATTTTGATTCTGAATACCCCTATCCTAATCGAAATATTGTAACATAATATGTTCGATATGTCTCGAACATTTACCGTAATATACGATATAAAGTCAAGCAAAGGATTATACCTTAGTATAGTCGGAATATGAGAGGTTCCGAAAGGTATGATCGACACAATGACAGTGCTTAATGAAACCCTATCAATTTATTCTATAGCAAAAAGGTTACCCAGAAGGTAGATAAGTAATTTATTGGATATATGGTTGCTTGAGGGTAAACCAAATTCATACTACATCTTTGGTAGATTATCTTAATTTAATTAAGATATCTGATATATCCACAGACATAATTCGGAGGAGACTAAGCGGTAGGGCAGAACCCATTATATACGGTATTTTTGACTGATTTAATCCGAGAGATTTACCAAATGACAGAAGAATTTATAGGAATTAAATATTATTATATAATTTTAGACCGATTTTGTCAAATTATTACTATACACGAATGGAGCAACGTGAATGTTATGGACATTAAGTCCGTTCTTCATCCGTTCGTAGATTTAGAAATAGTGTTGTCGTTTCCACAAGAAAATTTTTTAACTGAAATATACGTTATTATAATTTACTACTTAGTCTAACATTTCTAGTTTTATTCAATAGCTATCATTATATACAGTCGGTATTTGTTATATTTTTATCTAGTTTTCTAAGAACATATATGGACATTGACGACTACGTCGTGAAGTCTATGTAATGGTCTGCCACGATTCATATTTTTTAGTAGTTCATGGTATCACAATGGAAGGGCAACTACAGCTGTCCGAGCTTGAAACTTTCGTGCCTCTGGTCGTGAGGATCAGCCTCTTAGTCGAACCTTGCTAGGCTATAGTTGGGCTCTTATATCATTTATCGTATACCGTAGTTCAACTGATTTATTACACCAGAGAAGCTTTTTCTCTGACAGATTGAATCCCTATATTCTGTAGTTAGACCTAACCTTCAAAAAACTTGTGTAAAAGTGTGGAACGGTCAATTAGTTTCGAAGTTTTGGAAAAAAAAAGTAGAAAGCGATATTTAGCGATACAAAAAACTCTCTTTAACTGGATTGCATTCATTCTTTCCACTAATCATACAAAGAAAAATGCTTTCTGAAGATACTGAGATTTATTACCAAGTAAAATGGTTTCTAAAGTATGAAAAATCGCTATAATCGGTGTAAGGACATCTAAGTCGAATATGTATAAACATCGATACCAGATATTCATTCAGTACAATTTATCAGATAAACTATTTTCTTAAAGCAAAAATCTCTTCCAGCTATAACCTAAGCATGAGTAAAAGTTTTATAACTCTAATAAATCAATTTCAAACTCTCTTATTTTACTGTAGCGATCTATGGTAGGTTTAAAAAAATTGAGAAGTAATCAGGTTATGTTAGGTTAGGTTCTTGGGCAGTTCATACATACGCAGTATGTATGCAGATCTTACTTGGTTATGAGTTGTGCTAATTGGTAAGAGAGACCCCCAACATTTGACAAAGTGTTTGGAATGTATTAGAAAATTCTAAAGTCGACAAAAAACAATTCCAGCCAATACGTTAGATTAGCCTTAGGTGTGCCTACCAAGGTGTTTCAACCTCAGTCTGACAGATCCTGGGTATTCGTGGAGGAAATGCTTAGATAATTCCACCTCGCCTCACGGTGCAAGTTGGGAAGTAATTTAATAATAAATTATTCTCGAAGAATGGAAATCATATCAGAAACAGACAATTTTGAAGAAGATGAAGAAGTGTTTAAAAGCGAATGTTGAGGTATATCTAAATTTTTTTTCTTTTTTCCAGTAAAAATTTAAACGAAATTGTGATTGTGAAACGTAACAAATAAGAAAAAAAACAATCCTATCAAAAACTAATTGAACTATTGTGGCAGTAAGGGTATAAATTCAAAATTACCGCGATTGCTATGACATTTCCAATTAGCGAAGAATGACAAAATGAAGAATGACATACATACAACCAATACACCTAATTTTCAGATACCCACCCAACGACCCAAAGACATTTGCGGGTGCGTTTGCAAGCATTAATAAGCCAACTAGTAGTGCAGTAGTGCACTTGTCAGTTGTAATTAAGTGGATTCGCTGTGGCAAGTGGTTGCACATGAGCACTAAAGAGGGTTAAATGGAAAAGTCATCGGTGCAACGGCGACACGTGGCACGACGCATACACGTGTGTGGCACCGTACTTAGTTTCAGAAAAATATAATTTTTGACATTTCCTTAATAATTTTTTTTTTTTGGTTTTGATTGCAAACGATATCATGAAATATTACAAATCGTTAAAGGCTGTATTGGCAATTACGTAATATATTATTAGTTTTGATTAATGAAGCAGTTGCTGCAACAGACTTTCAATTTGTATGTGTGTTTCTAACGGCAATTGTTGTTATTTGCACTGCATGTTGCACTGTTGCAAGCACTTCTCTTCACACAGTTACAACGCTTTGTAAGTGACAACATAATACTTATGATTTATGCCAGTTTCCTGCATACGAATTTCAATTTCAATATTTTAACTCAATGATATAATAGTGGTTTTGATTTAATTAGTACTGCAACACAATGTGATATTTCAAGTTGAAGTTAATTGGCAGCATTTCTTGGTTTATGGAATTGATATGAATCATAATTTGTTGTAGTAATTATTATTATTATATTGTATTAGATCAATACAAAAGTGGTTTGAATAGAATATAATATGTGACCCAGCTGTAAAATAATGCTTCAATTAGTTTAAGGTTCCTTTGTAGTTAATTAAGTAAACGGATGCCTTGGTTAAACAATAACAACAGAAGTAAATATATTAATCAACAATATCAACATAATGGATAGATTGTTCGATTTAATTTAATTCACTTAATAAAATCACTGGCCAAATTCAATCTCACTAATATACGGATACCAATATTGTTGATCTTAGTGATAGATAAGACCTCAGTCTAAGCGATGTCGCTACATTTTTCCACCATACATTATTTTAAGCTAAAAGGTTAAACAAAATATGTGTAACGTTCCTTGTCACTGATCGGAGTCCATTGCCAAATTGTAGCCTCAGTGAGATCTATACAACATAGAACTTTTCCATATCCAAATATTTGAGAACAATATGTCCCAATATATTCATTTGATATCTCTCGTTATCAACATAGTTTCTGGCCATCCAAAATCTTTTTCTTCTGACTGGTTCTATTGATCGTCTATTACAGTTATGACTTCGGTGCTCTTAAGACCTAAATGGTATAAGTCAAACCACTGAGCAATGGTTGTTCCGCCCGACGGAGGCTCCAGGTATACTCATCAGCATCATATACTTTATCGCGTCATCAGCATTTTTGGCATAGAATAATGTATTATTAATTTTTTATACTCTCGCAAGAAATGTTGCTAAAGAGAGTATTATAGTTTTGTTCACATAACGGTTGTTTGTAACACCCAAAACTAAACGAGTTAGATATAGGGTTATATATACCAAAGTGATCAGGGTGAAGAGTGGAGTTCAAATCCGAATGTCTGTCTGTCCGTCCGTCCGTCCGTCCGTCCGTCTGTGCAAGCTGTAACTTGAGTAAAAATTAAGATATCTTGATGAAACTTGGCACACTTATTTCTTGGCACCATAGGAAGGTTGCTTTCGAAAATGAGCAAAATCGGACCACTGCCACGCCCACAAAATGGCGAAAACCGAAAACACATAAAGTGCCATAACTAAGCCATAAATAAAGCTATGGAAATAAAATTTGGTATGAAGGATCACACTATGAAGGGGCATATTTGGATGTAATTTTTTTGGGGAAGTGGGCGTGGCCCCGCCCCCTACTAAGTTTTTTGTACATATCTCGCAAACCAATAGAGCTATATAAACCAAACTTTCTGCAGTAGTTTTTTTAGCCACTTCCTAATACGGTCCAAAAATGAAAGAAATCGGATGATAACCACGCCCACCTCCCATACAAAAGTTAGGTTGAAAATTACTAAAAGTGGGTTAACTCACTAACGAAAAACGTCAGAAACACTAAATTTCACATAAGAAATGGCAGATGAAAGTTGCACTCAGATTTTTTTACAAAATGGAAAATGGGCGTGGCGTCGCCCACTTATGGGTCAAAAACCATATCTCAGGAACTACTCGACCGATTTCAATGAAACTTGGTTTGTAATAGTTTCCTTACATCCCAATGATATGTTGTGAAAATAGGCCAAATCGCTTCAAAACCACGCCTACTTCCTGTATACCAGAACTTTGAAGACAATCTGAATCGTTTACTTTACAATATATAAAGTAAGCACTAGTGAAGATATCGGTGCAGAACTTTGCACAAATACTATATTAATAGTGTGGCAACCTCATTCTAAAAATCGCCGAAATCGGACCATAGGTTTTTAAGGCCCCATATATCGAACACGAGGACCTCGGTGGTTCTAACCTAATATCAGGGTTTCCAACTTTCAATGGACTTTATACAATATATATGACGAATATGTGGGCCAAATTGTGTATTATATAATATAAATAAAGTTAAATAAATAAATTGCGAGAGTATAAAATGATCGGTTACACCCGAACTTAGCCCTTCCTTACTTGTTTTTTTTTTTCATTTTACACAATTTTTTTTAAATATTAGGTTGACAAATATCTTTATACACAGTGTTAGTTCAAATAAGCGCAGTTTCGTTCGAGAATCTGTTTCCATCTAAACGGCAACTTCATAATACCCCCCTCGTAGAACTCCCCTCCTTATTTACGTGGAATTCTTACCACTCTTCACAAGACTCTTTTGAGTTCAACTTTGCACCACCAAGGGCGTTCGCCATGGACAGGAACAGGTGGTAATCACCTGGCGCTATGTCCGGGCTATATGGTGGATGTGAAAAAACGTACCATCCGAGCTCCTTCTGACGAGTCATCAACGGAGTGTGTGGTCTGGCGTTGTCCTGGTGGAACACTACACCCTTCCTTTTGGACAATTCCGTTAATCCCAGCTGACCACTGCTTGGGACGATTCACCGGCCTTCGACCACGACCGTTTTCGTTTGATATTGTCGTATGTAATCCATTATTAGTCGCCAGTCACCATCCGCTTCAAAAATGGGTCGAGTTCGTTCCGTTTCAGCAACCTATCGCAGGCGTTGATTTGGTCCAGAAGGTTTTTTTGCGTCAAGTCATGCGGTACCGAAACATCAAGCTTTTTTGTGTATCCAGCCTTCTGCAGATGGTTTAAAATAGTTTGGTGACTGACTACCATCTCCTAGGCGATGTCAAGAGATGCCACATGCCGGTCTAACTCGATGTTTTCCATGTTTTGATCGGTATTCGTCGTAACTGCGAAATATTCGATATAGTGCTTTCTTTTAACAAAATTCACGAAAATCGCACAATTTATCATAGGTTACACTGGTATAGTCCCGTACATTTTATTAATTTAGAAAAAGAAAACAAATGAATTACTATATTAGAAAATACACAAACTAAACTATCTAAAAATTTTTTAATTTTTTAATTTAAATATTTCTTTATTTTTTCAGATATTATTTAGAATAATAAAGGGTGAGTCAAGTGCACTTTTCTCTTATTAATTTTTTATTTATTACTTTCAAACGTTAATTTATTATTTTAAAATTAAAAATATATATTTTGCTAATATCATTTGTATATTAATTTAAGTAGAAAAAGCCTTCAAGATCGCAATATTTTCATATTTCTTATTAAAGCCAAGCCAAGCCATAAATTATATACCACATATGCATTAAGCTTTAAGGAATTTAACATTTGAACAGAATTTTGAGTATAAGACTAAAGTTCAGCGCCTAGGTAGTGTCAAATGTTGCTTTAGTCATAGTCATAATCCCGGATCGACGATTGATATTGACATGTTGGCCCATTTACTGTACCATATTACTATATTTATGTTGCGGGGCGGGAAAATGGGAGAAATTTTGATTTTCTGAAGAGGTATGTGGCCATATTTATATTAAATACTACGTATTCGTAGTAGCAAATTGTCTAATCTGTAAAATTAGCTTAAGCACATAAAATAATGCTAATAATTGTCAAATTTATGACATTTTTCAAAGAGGCTTGCCGTGACTACGATTCCAGTGCATTAGCATAAAACCAAACAAATTTCGTTAGTTTGGGGACTTCTGGTGTCCTTGAACAATTCATTGAAAAGACAAATTTTTTTTCTGCAACCGGGGCGCAAATTTAAAGTTTTCCTTCGTTTAAGGCAAATCTGCTAGAGAAACGTTCCGTGAGATGAATGGTGTTTTGTTGAATGGTACTCTATCCCTTCGAACTGGAGAGCGAATGAAAACGACACCATGGATAACAAGCCGGAAAACCTGTGATGACGAATACAGATCAAATCATGGAAAACATCGAGTTTGACCGGCCTGTCACATCGCCCAGGAGATGGGAGTTACCATTTTAAGCCATATGCAGAAGGCTGGATACACAATAAAGCTTGATGTTTGCGTGCCAAATGATTTGACGCAAAAAAAAAACCTTCTGGACCGAATCAACGTCTGCGATATGCTGCTGAAACGGAACGAACTCAACTCATTTTTAAAGCGGATGGTGACAGGCGACGAAAAATTGATCACAAATGACATTATCAAGCGAAATCGAAGACCGGTGAATCGTCCCAAACAGTGGCCAAGCCGGGATTGACGGTCCTGGAAGATTTTGCTGTGTGTTTGATGGAATTAAAAGGGAATCATCAACTATAAGGTGCTCCCATATAGCCAGACGCTTGATTCTACCATCTTGTGCGAATAACTGAGCCGCTTGAAGCAGGCGATCGACCAGAAGCGTCCAGAATTGGCCAACAGGAAGGGTGTAGTGTTCCACCAGGACAACGCCAGACCACACACTTCGTTGTTGTGCATTGAATAAAGAGCAAAAAACGGACCTACCTAATATATAACCCTTTAAAAAATATATAGCCTTATGATGCGTTCAGCATGCCAACCACATCAGACAAGAAGATTTTATAAAAAACGCCTGGAGAGTCTTTTCAAGATTGTGAAAACAAAGATCCCTTGCAAAATATATTCCCTTTTTGCTCAGAAGGAAAGAGTATCGTTTACTATATTTAGTCATTCATTAGAGGTTTCAGTAAGTAAATCAAATCAAGAATGTTTTACCAGACATGTCGTTATAGTATATTTATTCCAATAGAACAAAATAGGACAGTGTCTCGTTAGTATTTGTCAGTGGTCCAGCTCCATGAATTCATATTTTTACTTTGAGTCAAAATTTTGAGCGATAGAAAATTTTACAATTATTTTGATACACTTTGTTCCCCTTTACTGAGTATATTTAAAAACAGTGAAAATGAGAATTTCTCCTTTTTAACCTTTAATTTATCATTTAAATATACATAACCCTAAAAATACATAACCTTTTTGGTTGGATATTTTTCTGCATTTTGGTCATTACATATTTACATTTCACAAACTCTGAATTTTTATTGTCCCAGCAAATCTTTGAAACTTTAAATTCTAACCAGTTTAAGAAATCCTTAAGCAAAATGTCTCTCAAAATCTCATGCATACACACATACACTCGAGTACTTTGCCAGCTATTTGAATTCAACGCTTTTTCGCTTATTCAGCAAATTTAAAATCACGTTTAGCCACTGTCATCCTAAAGCTGCGTTGCTCGAGGATGAAAAATAACATTTACAATTGTCAATATTTATTGTGTTTGTATGCGTGTGTGCACAGCTTTGCTGCTAAATTCTGCTGTAACAACAAAAAGTTTAGATAGTCACTGTTATTTGTTGTGCTCGTTGTTGTTGTTGTCGCTCATATATCTTACGATATGCTGAACATCAAAGGTTAAGCGCAAATTTTCTCAACTAATTGAATGTAAATAAAAATTGACGAAAGTGTAGGCGAGACGGCGAGAAGTGAGTAGGGGAGAGACGAAGCGAGGCGGAACAGCAGCAATGACAAGCAGTTGAATGTGAAAGCGTGAAAATATGTAGAAATGCTGTAGCAAAACGCACCGCCAGACAGTGTGAGTTTGCGTGTTTATCATACGAAATAATGCGCCGTTTTATTTATTTGCTTAGCAGCTAGAGCAACAACAACAAACAACAAGAGAGTTAAGAAGCAGCAGCAGAAAAAATAAGAAAAGCTTATAAGCATATAGCAGCAGCAGCAGCTCACTGAGCCGTGCGAAATAAACAAATTTCGAAATGTAAATTCTCATTGACGTTTGCGTTGGCGTTTTCGCTCCATGATTTCATTTCCGTTTCCGCGTCACATGCGCAACAACAATAACAATAACAACAACAGCAGCAGCAGGCGTTGTTTGCAGTAGCAGCTTTTCAACTCGAGCAAATCCATTTAAATGATTTCACAACAGAAACCGAAGTTTTTTTCTGTTTATTTACAAACACACATATACTTATGTATATGTATATTTACCGTTGAACAGCTTTTAGTACTCTTCAACCTTCAATTCTTATACCAACAAATCTCACGGCTTCAGCTATATCTTCTCGCTTTTCTTTGCTAATCATTGCGCCAACTTTGCCGCCGAGTGCCTTATTGTAGGGATAATGAATTTACAATTACAACTGAAATCACACAGCATTTGTTGTTGTAAAAAAAAAACAATAACAAATTATATTTTTTTCTTCATTCTTTCTTCGGCCGGGCGTAGGCGCCTCGATTTTCCGCAAAATTGTACGCCTGATTGGAGGCATATGCTTTATTAGTTGCTTCTTAAGCAATTTGCAATTTTTCTATATTTTCCAGGAAGGCAGACGGAATTAATATACCAGAAAATAACACATTGTTCGCAGTTTGATTTCGATTCGACTTCTGAAATAAAATTAATTACTCACTCTATGCATTGCTATTTGAATTTAAAAAAGTTTTATTTGTTTCGTCTTCGTTTCACCACTTGCTCGTCCATACTTAAGCTCTGCTCTCTTGTCGAACAAATTACAGAGGAAAGCTGCAATGAAGCTACTAAATATCCATATATATTATACATTTATCTCCTTATATGGATATCATTAGCCATTTTCAATTAATGACATCGATTAATTGAGGATATATAAAGCGACATAATTAAAAATAGTTAACTTATAGCGTTTTTAGACAGCCAAATTAATTGATTAATAAAAATTTTATTGAGAAACCCTTTGTTGCCTTTACACTACTCGATAAACGATCAGCTATTATACATTTTTGTTTTGCTTTTCGTAAAAAGTTGGTAAGTTTCATCAGCTGATTGATATTTTAGCAGCGACATCTACCGTAGCTTTTTTATAAAAAAAAATCAGCCAATCGCAGACAAAGAACATATGTATATCGTACGTCTTTGTCGCAGATTCAATTAAAAATTAATATAGATTTTTGTTTTGTATGGCAAATAGATCTTAATCAGCGTTTTAATCCAACAGTGGCCAGTTAATTGATCAATTAGATCCTATCTAAAAACGCTACTAGCTAGTATTTATGCCACATTAAAGCGGTAACTATGATATATTGTGTGGCTCTTAGCTTGTTGTTTGATCTTACACAATTTTTGAAGAGAGCAAATTTTAAATATTGGAATTTAAGTAGTATCGAATCGAACACGAATTCTTTCGCAAGATATTATACCATTTTACTACATTTATTTACTTTTTCGATACGCTACAATCCGAGATCTGATTGTGCGCTAGTCAATTAGTATTATGGTAGTCTCTAGATTTTATACCAGTTTTTCTGCTCTTTTGTAGTAATCTGCATAATTTGTTCCAATTTTTCTTCGATCATCTAATCTTCAAGATTTCACAAATCGAAGACAGTTTTATTTAGGTAATTAACAATTATTTAATGATATTAAAAATTCAATAGAATTCACGTTGTATGAAGATATCTCAATTTTTATAGTCTCGCAACAAAGGTGCTAAGAGAGTATAATAGTTTTGTTCACATAACCCTTGTAAGAGTTAGATATGGGGTTATATATGTATTATATAAATAAGCGGAATGACGAGTTAAATCCGGATTTCTGTCTGTCCGTGATAACGATAACTTGAGTAACAAGTAAGGAAGAGCCGAACATTTTATACTCTCGCAATTTATTTATTTCATTTTATTAATATTATATAATACACAATTTGACCCACATATTCGTCATATATATTGTCTAAAGGACATTGAAAGTTGGAAACCCTAATATTAGGTTAGAATCACCGAGGTCCGCAGGTCTATATATGGGGCCTTGAAAACCTATGGTCTGATTTCGGCTATTTTTAGAATGGGGCTGCCACGCTATAAACGTAGTATTTTTGCAAAGTTCTGCACCGATATCTTTACTAGTGCTTACTTTATACATTGTAAAGTAAACGACTCAGATCGTCTTCAAAGTTCTGGTATATAGTAAGTAGGCGTGGGCTATTTTCACAACATATCATTGGGATGTAATGAAACTATTACAAACCAAGTTTCATTGAAATCGGTCGAATAGTTACTGAGATATGGTTTTTGACCCATAAGTGCGCGACGCCACGCTACGCCCACTTTTAGTAATTTTCAACCTAACCTTTGTATGGGAGGTGGGCGTGGTTATTATCCGATTTCTTTCATTTTTGGACTATACTAAGGATAAAAGAACCGACTGCAGAACGTTTGATTTATATAGCTTTATTTGGTTTGCGAGATATATACAAAAAATCAATTTGAAGGTGGTGCCACGCCCACTTCTCCAAAAAATCATCCACATATGCCCCTTCATAGTGCGATCCTTTGTACCAAATTATATTTCCATAGCTTTATTTATGGCTTAGCTATAGCACTTTATGTGTTTTCGGTTTTCGCAATTTTGTGGGCGTGGCAGTTTTGCATATCTTCGAAAGCAATGCTTCCTATGGTGCCAATAAGTAAGTGTGCCAAGTTTCATCAAGATATATTAATTTTTACTCAAGTTACAGCTTGCACAGACGGACGGGCCGACGGACGGACGGCAGACAGACATCCGGATTTGAACTCCACTCTTCACCCTGATCACTTTGGTATATATAACCCTCTATCTAACTCGTTTAGTTTTGGGTGTTACAAATAACCGTTATGTGAACAAAACTATAATACTCTCTTAGCAACTTTGTTGCGAGAGTATACAAATTTAGATATCTGGATAAAACTTGGTACCCACAAAATGGCGAAACCCAAAAACATATAAAGTGAAAGTGAAGAGTAAATATATAACATTTGGCAAAGGGATCGCACTAGGCATCTCCTATACAACTACTAAAAATACTTTAATTCAGTAAGGAAAAACACATGGTAAAGATGGTACAGCAGGGCTGCACTCAAATGTATATACAATAATTGAAATGGGCGTGGCTCCGCCTAGTTATTAGCCAAAAACCATTCTCAGAAACTACCCGACAATTTAAACGAAATTTGGTTTGAATAATTTCCTTGGCATTCCGACAGCATAGTTTGAAATGAAATCGGATTACAACCACACCAACGTTCCACAATTTTGAAACCCATCTGATACGTTCACTTTGCAATCTATAAATTAAGCACCAGTGAGGATCTCGAAACAAAACTTTGCCGAAATACTGTATTTCTAGTGTACCAAAGTCCGTATAAAAATCCTCCAAATCGGAGTATAACTTTTCAAGACCACAGATATCGAATCTGAGGACCTCAAAGCTTTTGGCTAATTTTTTTTTTATTGAAAATATCGGTAAATCTCTCAGATATTGTAAAAAAATTCAAAGGAGATGTATTCCTTTTGTGTCAAAATGAGGCAAAAACGGCTTAAAACTTCCAGTGACTCCCATATATCTAATATACGGAATTTCAAACTTACGGTGGGCTTTATTCTGCATATATCGGTTAATATGTGAGATATCTTAGCAAACTTAAGTGAATGTAAAATATAGGATATAATGTAGCTTGGGGAAAAAATAGTTGAAATCGGTCCAGGATATCCATAATTTGTATCATTCGCTTGTATAAGAATATATGTATTTATTTTCTAAAATATTCCACAATTATGTTCTCATCTTAGATTTAATAACAGGTACATTTAACAACAAAAATGGCATACATGCAATTTTAACGAGCTTTCACTTTGAGTGGCAAGTTGAATAGAATTGCTGCCTGCGGCCGACAAATTATTTCTGCACAACTCTTATAAAATAAATCAAATAAATAGAAACGTCTTACGAAGTACTTAGACTCACATACATACATACAAACATACATCACGTACATTTCACTTTCGCTCAGCAAAGAAAAGCAAGGCCGAGAAGAAGTGGTTGAACAATTGTTGGATGGTAGGCACCTCCACATCAACACACCAGCGAGCTGATGGAAGTGTTCAGTGTGCAAAAGTTTAATGCTTAATTACAAGAAATAATACCGTTAATTTGCAACATTTCGAAATCGACACACAATCAAGAATAACAACAATAAAAGTAGCAGCAACAACAAAAGTAAAATGTTAGTGGCAAAACAACGGTATTAAGCAGAATAACAACAACAACAAACTTTCATTTGAAGTGTCGATATTAAGTGAATGCATAAAGAGAGGTGCGGAGGGGGGTATTTATATAGATGTTTTCTGTTTTTATTGTTGTAGTAGTTGCCTGCATTCAGCTGCCAGCTTCCAGTAGTCATCAACACTCACTCACTTGTATCTATGTACTTGCCATTGGCGGTGTGTTTGTTGTTGCTATTGTTGTTTGTCGACAACATTGTCGGTCGGTCGGGTGGTCGGCGGTTATGGTGGCATTGGCGGTGACTGTGGCAATGAGGCTGGAGGCACGCACACAAAAGCACAGCATTAATTGCTGAAGAAAAAACGCCAGCGGCACCTTCATATCAGCTCGTCCTTTGCCACGAACACTCACACACACCTGCACACACAAACCCACATACACATATCCATTAACAATTTTACTACACTTCACTCGGCATTTCATCGTCATCGCTGGTGGCGTACATTTGTGTGGGTATGTGTGGTCTTGTAATTGATACTGAAATTTCTGTGGGAATTCGCATTGCTTTTGCATGTGTATGAGTGTGTATATACATGTATGTGTATGTGTATGTGCGCTTTTCAGCTGATTTTCTCTACATTTAACTATGTACTATTGTTGTATTTATTGTTGCTGTTGTTAATTAAAGATTTTACAAATGTAATAGCTAGCATGTTTCTCATTAGTACACGCAGCAAGTATTGATTGTATAATTGTTGTTGCCATTCTAAGTTGAGTGCTGTAAAGTGTAAGTGTTGTGGCATCATCGTCGTTTTGATGGAATAGCAAAATTTTCAATTTGTTGGTTATTAATTTTGTAACAATTTAGTTTGAGGAATATTGGTTTTGGTAATTTCCTGAACTTTGTGAATAATTTATGTCGGAAAAGTGAGTGGAACCTTAGTGAGAAGAGTTCGTATATTCTATTTATGTAAAAGTAACATTTTGTGGAACGAATGTCAATATTATATACCTCTTATTAGACTAGCCGATATTGGAAAATATAATGATACGTGAAAAGACACTTAAATCAATCCTAACCAAATATTAGAGACTAGGTTAGGTTAGGTTACTCTGGCAGGCTACAACGCCACACATAGACCAGTTTTGGTCCTTTGTGATACCAGATGGAGTGCCGTCACTTAGTTAGTGAGGAGTAGTCATCCTTTAGGATGCCAGCGCTTGTTGCGAATTTCAAAAGGCTTTGTGGCTTAACCAACGAAATCTCTTCCAAATTAACGTAATGTGTAGCCCCCAAATGCTGAAACCGTTGTCTTGATAATGCAGGACATTCACAGAAGAGGTGCTCTATTGCTTCTCTGGTGCCTTGCTCTTAACATTTCCTGCAGTCTTCACGATCTATCAGCCCCATCTTGTGGGCGTGCGCCACCACAAAACAGTGACCAGTGAGTATGCCGACCATATTCCTACATTTGCTTCTATCGAGCGTCAATAGAAATTTTGTGTACTTCTTATCTACCGCCTTGCACATAGCTTTTGCAGTTTTCCATCCTGGTATATTCTTCCAGCGCGCTTTGAACTTGTTTTACCAAGTTTCTGTCTAGATCATCATATAGACAGTGTATAGGTCTATCTACGTTCATCATATTTTCGGATGACAGTTTTACGCCTCGTTTGGCAATCTCGTCCACTATCTCGTTACCTTCTATGCCCTTGTGGCCTGGCACCCAGTAGAATTGAAGTCGCCTATTTCTGGCGACATCATCCACTGCTGTCCTACCACTTAAGACACTTTTGCCCGATATGCTGAAGGAGGATATTGCCTTGATTGCCACCTGACTGTCTACGTATGTGTTTATTTTAGAGTATCCTGTTGGTGCGCTTAAGGATAGTTCAGCGGCGTTTCCAATTGCAAACACCTCCGCTTGAAATATACTGCAGTGGTCCGGTAGTTTGAATGGTTGCCTTATACCTAACTCTGGGCAGTTAGTCCCCTCACCTACTCCGTCCTCCATTTTCGAACCATCCGTAAATATGTTTAAATTGCTGCGTGCATGCGCTATGCCCTTACGCCAGCCATCTCTTTCTAGGTTTACTTTGAACCTTCTTTCCCATTTGAAAGATGGGGTCAGGTAGTCGGTGTCCGCCAAACTGCCATTACCCACTGAGCTATGCCCAAAGGTTCTATACATAAATTCTCCTGCTGCCATAAGGCGCCCCGCCGATTTTTCGGCGCTGTTTTCAGCGAAGAAATCTATAGGCGGCAGGTTTAGTATTATTTCAAGAGTCGCCGTTGTGGTGGTTCTAAGTGCTCCCGTTATGCAAATAGCCGCAAGCCGCTGAACCCTTTCCATTGGCTCTCGATACGTTGATTTCCGTGCGCCTGTCCACCACACTAGAACACCGTAGAGCAGAATCGGTCTTACCACCGCTGTGTAGCACCAGTGCATAAGAGAGGGAGAAAGCGCCCAGGTAGTACCAAGCATCTGCCTGCACGCATATAAAGCATTGCTGGCCTTTCTTACTCTCTCCTCTACATTGTACTTCCACAGCAGTTTGCTGTCCAAGACTACCCCAGGTACTCGGTGCGGTCCTTGAGAGGGAGTTCTACCCCATTTAGCGAGGGGTGTCTCCTCGTAAAGACAAGCAAGTCAGTTTTCTCCGCATTCAACCCCAAGCCTGCATGAATTGCCCATGCAGTCTCTATTAGAGACTAACACTGAGGTAAACTGATCGTGGCCCCTTTTGGATTTAATTAGCTTATTTAAGTTCTATAATACTAAATTAAAAAAAAAACGGGAATTTTCGTTTTTTGATAA
This sequence comes from Zeugodacus tau, assembly GCA_031772095.1. Classification (NCBI taxonomy): domain Eukaryota; kingdom Metazoa; phylum Arthropoda; class Insecta; order Diptera; family Tephritidae; genus Zeugodacus; species Zeugodacus tau. The sequence continues at coordinate 19,785,745 of CM062652.1, read as the reverse complement.
AAAATTATTTATTCATTCGTCAATATTAATATCGTCCCCTTCAAAATTGCCCCCATTCTATATTGTATACTTATGCCAGCGCTTTTTCCAATCGTCGAAGCACTTCCCGAACTTGAATTATATATTGATATAGCCTTTGGCTCTTGATGTTAGGGGTTCTTAGTTTTATAAATAGACAATTCTGAGCCTGATCGAAGCTTTTTTCAAAAATTAACAAAATGGCTGCTTATGGAAATTTTATTTTAGATTTTCGGGAAAAAATCAACAACAGTTAATTGGCTTTAAAAAATCGAAATTTTTGAAAAAACGGCTTCGATCAGGCCCAGGATTATTATGTATTCTAAAAGCTGTATAAATTTCATTAATATCTACTAAGCGGTTTTCGAGTTACAGTTGTAGCCAGCCAAAAAACATAATTTGAGAAAAAAAATGATTTAAAGTTGCTTGCAACCGAGCGTTTTGGAGCTCCCGAACCTTTTTTTGTTATTTGTCGAATAACTCGAAAAGTAATTATCGGATCAACTTCAAATTTTCAGAGAATATTTTTAAGATAACACACTTAACGAAAATGCCAAAAAATGGATTTTTTGAGAATCCTGACTACTCTTAACCCCTTAAGATTGCCTATTAGTATCTGAAATATGTCTTTTAAAAGATTTTTAGGTAGATGGAAGTCAAGAGGCTGAATATGTAGGCTCGGTATAGTAAAAGACAGATAGGCAAAGCATTTTCCCTAATCTTAACTCAAATTTGTTTTAAATTGACGGATAAGTTATAATACAAACAATCAAAGGTGCAATATCAATATATTCGATATTAATTGGCTTAGCGAAAGTCAGTTGGAACTAAAAAGCTGCTCAAATTGAATATTTGGGGCTAGTAGTTGTTTCATCTAAGTTTTATTGCATTAATTTTTCAGAAATTTTTGGATTTTTTATTAAAAAGTAATCTGCATATTTTTCAATTCCTGAAAAACCTTCCTTTTTTCAAAATTTGGATGCTTATGACACTTTTAATTCTAACAAGTAAGGAAAGGCTAAGTTCGGGTGCAACCGAACATTTTATACTCTCGCAATTTATTGAAGCAATTTTATTAAGATAACACATAAATTTATCTATAAATTCGGCACAAAGTTTAATAGAATAACGAAAATCGTCCTATATAGTGTATGAGGGCTGAGGTAATTCCCGAACCGATTTCATTCATTTTCACCAGGTAGGTACACTATATCAAAAACTATACACGCACTTAATTTCGCAAAGATATAGTATCTCACATATTAACCAATACATATATATAGATTAAAGTCCAACGTATTTTTGAAAAACCTATAATCAGGTATATGGGAGCTAGGAGATGTTATTATCCTATTTTAATAATTTTTGGAACCAAGACACACTATTAGAATAAACAATTTCCTCTGAATTACATTAAATTATCAGAGAGATTTATCCATATTTTCGGTTAAAATTTCCCTTAGGCGCGGAGTTCAACATGTTCGATAACAGGGGCCTTGAAAAGTTATAGTCCGTTTTCGACAATTTTTTCTCAAGTGAAGCCAGAGATGATATGTACTATTTGTGTAAAGTTTTATTCCGCTATCTTCATTGGTTCCTTATGTATATCTCATAAAGTGAAGAATCAGATGGAATTCAAAATTGAGTTATATGGGAATTTGTCTTGGTTATGAACCGATTTCATCTATTTTTCGCATGTGTCATCAGGGTGTCAAGAAAGTATTATATACCGAATTTCATTGAAATCGGTCGAGTAGTTCCTGAGATATGGTTTTGACCCATAAGGGGGCGACGCCACCCCCTTTTTCCATTTTGTAAAAAATCTGAGTGCACCTTCCTTCTGCTATTTCTTCTGTAAAATTTAGTGTTTCTGACGTTTCTCGTTAGTGAGTTAACCACTGTTAGTCATTTTCAACCTAACCTTTGAATGGGAGGTGGGCGTGGTTATTATCCGATTTCTTTCATTTTTGACTGTATAAGGAAACGGCTAAAAGAAATGACTGCAGAATGTTTGGTTTATATAGCTTTATTGGTTTGCGAGTTATATACAAAAAACCTATTTGAGGGCGGGGTCACGCCCACTTTTCCAAAAAAATTACATCCAAATGTGCCCCTCCCCTACAAACAACCGTTAGGTGAACAAAACTATAATACTCTCTTAGCAACTTTTGTTGCGAGAGTATAAAAATCTATATATAATCTATAAAGGTCTTTGTAGTCTAGACTTATGTATACCTCGTGGTCAGTAGTAAAATATTAAAATTACATCTGCTAATACTATAGACATTTTGGAATTGTTCTGTGTCTCAACAGCAATGTAGAGTAACATACTGAAATATGAAGAAAAAGCAATAGTTTTATTGACTCTGAGGATGTTATAACGATTTTTATTATATTTTCCTGACTTTATCGAGACTTTTTTCGAGTCTTAAGTGTAACTATAGATACTGAGATACTGGCTAATTATTTTAAAATATTCTTCGAACCATTTCCAAAGGTTTTCAATAATTATTTTCAAGGGTTGATCACCTCTTCTCATTCGTAAGAAACAGTTCATAAGATGTACTTCCATCCAAAAATGATCCAAAATGTTTAGCAATTAAAATTTGTATCGACCTTATTAAGAAAATGTTATCCCTTATGTACCGAATGACCGCTAAATAGTGAAGAATTTGTCTAAATAATATTATAAAACATAAATTGGGAATAAGGATCACTAAATTTGAAAGCCAAGCAAATTTGGTAGCACTATTGATTACAGTATTATTATTTTTAATGTACGATATCCACCTATGTGATGAAATCTTCAGTGCTTCTTAATAGTCTTTTCACATAGCAAAATTAATTGATCAATTAAAATTTTGATTGTGAAACCAGTTTTTGCCCTTCACACTGTCGGTTGGTTACTCAATAATCGATCAGTTGTTATACATTTTTGTTTTTGCTTTACATAAGAAGTCGGCAAGTTTCATCAGCTGATTGCTATTTTTAGCACCGATATATAATTACAAATTCGGCCTTTGTCGCAGAGTTGCATTTCATTTTCAAGTCGATTAAAATTCAATTAAAAAATATTGAAGATTTTTATTTTGTATGGCAAGTCGATATTAATAAGCGTTTTAATTGAGTAGAGACCAGTTAATTGAACAATTAGCTTCTGTGTGAAAAGGCTATAAGTATTGAATGTGAATTACTATGTGTTCATAATCAACGACTGGAGCTCCGCGCTGAAATGTAGGCAATCTTTTTTCTGTGAATACAAAATATAGCTATTTTCATATTACTTACTCTACAAACTGTAATTTTACCACCTTTCTTTTGAAACTGCATATGCATTTGTATCAAGAAATAAGAAAACACAATATTTTTTAAGAATCTTATCACATTTATTTACTTTTCATTTTAATTACAAGATTTTTTTATTAGATATCTGTTCTTTTATTTAATTTTATATTATAATTAATTAATTATAATTTCACTTATACTAATTTATGAACTTATATTATAACTTTATAGTATTTAGTTTTAAGTTTAAATATATTTAGCATTACATGTTTTAGTCGCATTATACTAAATGTCAAATGATAAATTTACCTGTAAATGTGTGTGAGTGTGGTTATTTTTAACTTCAACTACAGATGTTTGTTTTTTTTTATTTTTAAAATTTTATTTTCTTAATTTTTTTATATCTTTTTTATTATTTTTTTATATTTTTTAGAGATTTTAAGAGCTTTTAATTTTTATGCTGTAGTTGTATACATTTGCTTTTTAGATAATTTTTAGTAGTTTTTATTGTGTTTGAAAATCAAAATTCCTATAAAATCGTAAAATTAACAAATTTTTGTTTTCAAATTACATACATTTGTTAATAACAAATTTTTTTATATAGTTTTTTTTTATTTATTATAATTATTTTAATTTTTTTTTTTTAACGCTAATCCTTTCTCATTTCGTTTATCCATTATCTAATCATTATCTGCATCATCATGTGATTGTCATACAAAACATTTCACATAATTTTAATATTTTACAAATATATTTTTGTTAGAGAACAATTTGTAGCAATTTTACTTAAAATTAGCGCTTTATTAGTTTTCAAACTACATATTTATTTTTTTCTATACTTAATTATTATTTTTACTACAGACACACAGAGTTATTAATATTTTTTGTTTTTTGCTCTTACAATAAATCGCAGACATTTTAACAAACACTCTCATACTGTATTATTAATTGTATTATTTAATAGGCAATAGATATTTATTTATAAATTATTTTTTATAGTTAGTAATATTGGACAGTTGAAGTAAGCATTTACATATGGAATTATGGTAGTTAAAGCGAAGAGAGGAAGGAGTTTGCTATTTTGTTTTTACTTTTTTCTATTATTTTTTCGTAGTATTAACTGATTTTTTGAATGAAAAAACAATAAATAATATTTTATTTTTTGTATAGAATACAGAATAGGCAAAACATTCTTGAAAGTTTTCCAATGAATTGTTGAGAAATCTATATAAAAGTCATAGTATGAAGAATAATTTTTGGAACTTTCAAAATCGCTTCGAAATCTTTGAAATTGAAAGTTAAGGTAAACATATAAACTTATTTTAATTTAAATATAATCTTCAGATATGAGCAGAATTACTCTAAAACTGAGAATGGTTCAGAACCCATATAAATATGAAAACAATTGTGCTAAAATGACGTCACTTCAGCAATAGTTTATGAGAGAGTAGAGAAAACAGTCAACTGTAGACAACAAGGAGTGTCGGAAAACAATTTTTGGAAATAAAAGACAGGGCTATCCGTGGTGCAAAGTGATACAAAAATTTCAATTCTAGTATTTTTAAAAATATTGTGAATTTCTATAAAAAAATAAAGAGAAAAATCAGTTCCAAATCATTTTTTTCCAAAAAGGCGATGTTTTCAAAAAACAAAATTTCTCAAATTTTCATTCAGTGACTCACTTACACTTTTTACAATAAAATATTATTTTAAATTACTTTTTTTTGCATTCTCTACAGTTAGATTATTATGAAAAATTTCGCTTAAAATTTTATTTCAATATTTTATTCATAATTTATATATTTAATATTTTAAATATGTATGTATATAACTACTATATATATGTATATATATATCTCACTATTAGCAGGTAAAATTCACATTGATTTCTCATTGTTGTTCTTGTTGCTGTAATTTGTAACTATAGTTATATTTAGATATATATTATCCGATCAATATTATTGCTTTTCATGAACATTAGGAAAACAAAGCGCCATTATTAAGACTATATTACATATATTTGTATAAAAGTTTTGAGGCTTTTATTATGAAAACGCAGGGTGAGGCTGTAGATTAAAAAAAGAAAAAAATATATATATAAATAAATAAATACTTTTTTATATGTTGAGTATTGAAATTTGTTTGTAATACTGATACTCTGATTTGTATTGTGTGTATCGATATTCTTCTAGGAATGGTGTATCAATTAATTTAACAAGTTATAAAATGTATGTCAGGGTGGCTCAAGCAACTTTAATAATATTCTGAAAAATCGCAAATATTACACTTTTTCATCCAAAAAAGGTTTCAATATTTATAAAAATATAGTTTTCGACATATTTTAAAAGTATCGGAAGTTTTCGAAATTTTTGAAAATTTTGGAGTTTTTGAAATATTTGGGAGTTTTCGAAATATCTTTGGAAGTTTTCGAAATGTTGTTGAAGTTTTCGATAGATTTTTGATGTTTCGAAATGTTCTTGAAGGTCTTGAAATATTTTTGATGTTTCCGAAATGTTCTTGAAGGTCTTGAAATATTTTTGAAATTTTTGAAATATTTTGGTCTTTTCAGAATATTTTTGAAGTTTTCGAAATGTGTTTGAAGTTTAAGAAAATGTTTTGAATTTTTCAATAGATTCTTGGAGTTTTCAAAATAATTTGAAAGGTATCGAAACATTTTTGAAGTTTATGAAATTTCTTTGAAATTTTCGAAATATTTTTGAAATTTTCAATTTTTTTTTGTAATATTCGAAAATTAATTCGAACAGTTGTATGATGAATAACTAATAACAATTGTCTTTTTTTGCTGATGACTCTATCAAATTTTGAAGTTCATGGTGTAGGTGATAGAAATAGAGAGAAACAAAACCAAGGCTGTGTACACAGTGGGCCAAATATCAGAAAATTTATGGAGTAAGCCCATAAAATCGAAAAAAATTCTTACTTAATATTTTTCTTGTAATATTGCTCGTTTGAATAAGTTCAGACTCCCTGTTTTCACTTTGTACAGAGCCTAACCGTTTTTGAGTATTGTTTTGCATCAGTTTTAATAGTCTGATGAGTTTCTAAATTGAAACCCGCAAGAACCGAGCAAATATTTTCCGATTACTGAGAAAGAGCTGTTATATTTATGAATATCTGAAGCTTAGACCCTAGATCAAGGGACGTAGCGTCTAAAAGAACAGAAAACAAGTCGAATCAAGAAATGATTTTTAAGAAATTTATCAGATTTTCTCGATTCGATATGTGCATAGCTTAAGTGATTTTGAGATATTTTTGTTCCATAAAAGATGATATATGAATTTTTATGCTTAAGCGAATATGAAATCACGAGTGAGCTGAATATTAATAATTTACATTATTTTGAAAGTCGTTTAAGTATTGAGATATGTGTTTACAACCATAAAATATGTATGAAATGCATATATGTATGTCTCTCATCAATTTCTGTTGTCCTCATAAAATTTATTGTTTTTAAATGTAGCTTAAATGTAGTGGTGTGGTAAATACATCAATAAATCTGTATTTGAATTTTATTTTTGTTCGAAAATTAAAAAAAAAAAATAATATTTTTTTTACAAATTAAAACAAAATATAATATAAAAAAAAAAATAAAAATTCCGAAAAATAAAAAATTGGAAAAATATGAATATTAAAAAAAATTAAAAAAAAAAAATTTTAAAATAAAGAAAAAATCTGAAAAATAAAAAATTTTAAAATTAAAAAAAAAAATCTGAATAATAAAAAGAAATTAATTGAAATTAGTTGAAATTTCATAAATAAAGCAAATAACTATTCCATCAGCACTCACCTTGTGTATTCTTAATAAAAGTCTCAACACTTTCAAGCGCGTTTGTTTTGCGTAAAATGCGTATAACACAAGCGAATATAAACAATTATTAAATACTACTTTATATATTTATTTCTTTAATATTACTTTTAATACTTTATTTATTCATATATATATGTATATTACAAATATTTACAATGTTTCAATGTATTAAACAACGCTAATAATATTTACTGTTACTTACAAATACACGTACACAACGCACTATTTGAAGCATTAAAAACGGACACATACACATTATTACTGGCAAATTGCTACAACTATGTATGTATAGGCAGGCTTTCTGACATATGTATTCGATTAAAACTTAAACTTAAAAAATTGTAAATTAAAATTCAATATAATTATTTACACTTTATAAAAAAATGCAAAAAATTAAAGTGACTTACAAGCTAAACTCGCTAAAAAACGCAACAGAAGCTCTTCACTCTACTTCATTATATTTAATACTAACAGCTCGAGCAGTAGTGCTATTCAATAAGTTTTTCTTAAGTCTAATTAGCAAGTTGCCAAGTTTTTAATTTTTTTTTTGAAAATTTTTTTTTTTAATTTTAATTTTCATTGGCAGCCTTTGCTAAGTACTTAGTGTGGCTTAATTTATTTTATTTTTTATTTTTAATTTATTATTATTTTTTTTTGAAACAATTACAATTGCTAAACCACCTATAACTAATTTACAAATCTTAGTTGTTAGATTTAAATGTGATTTTGCCTTCTTTCAAAGTGTTGTATTTACTAGTAATTAAATTTAATAAATTTTTAAAAATTCTTGCAAGTTTTCGTTCTTAAATGTTGTTTTGTTGTTGTTGGTTTTTTTATTTTTTTTTTAATTTTTTGTTGTAATTTTTATTTTATTTTTTGTTTTATTTTTTTGTTGTAATTTTTATTTTTATTTTTTTATGGTGTTCTGTTCGTGTTCGCTTTCTTGTTTTTTTTTTTTGTAGGTGGTTTTAATGCTTTCGTTACACTGTCACTTAGCATACTTTTAGGCAGGCAGTCATGTACAATATGTATAAGTTTATCATTGTTTGTGTATAACGTATATAAATGCTGTTGTTGTTGGTGTTGTATATGTGTCTAGTTTCGTTTTCACCACTTTAAGCTATCGGCTTGTTATCTCTACATATTTATATTGTTGTTGTTGTATTTATTTCGTTTAAAACCTTCAGTTGTTGCTTTTATTTTTGTTTTTGTTTTTCTTTCACTTTTATTTACTTTTGTTTTTGTTGCTTATATTTCTCGTATATATTTATTACTGGCAGGATCTCTTTGTTAGTAACTTTACTGTTCTGTCGTCCAACTTCGACTCAAACTCTCGCTCGTGTGTTACGGTATGTGAGTGTGTCTGTCTGTGTGTGTTGTTGCTGCTGCTTATGTCCATCTTCTTGACCCAATGTGTTGCATTTGCTGTGTTTTGTTGCTGCTTATGTTTAACATTGCTGTGGGTTCTTGACGCTTCGCTTGCTTTCACTGTTCTGTTCTGTTTCTATATATTCGCTTCAAGTTTTTGTTGCTGTACAATGTTCGTGTGATTTTTTTTTCTATTTAAATTTTGTGATTTTTTTATATTGTTTTAACTGTAGAACATTTTAGTTACAAGAATTTTTAGCAAATTAAAATTGTTAAAATACGAAAATATTGTCTTTCAAAAGCTTAAAAATCTCAGTCTTTAGTGGTTTGTCGCGCTACCTGTAAATATAAAAGAAAATAAGAAATATTAAATATTTTGTTATATTTTAGAAAATTTAAAAATCAATTAAGCACTGAGAAATTAATTATGAGTAGCAAGCGATAATACTGGTAACACTTTGAACATTCGGATTTCAAAATTTCTTTCAATGTTAATATAAAATAATTAACAAAAATATTTAACTTTAAGTTGGCAACTTTAAATGTAAAATTTTCAGTATTTATTTTATTTTAATTATAAAATTTTATTCCACGTGAGTAATAAAAAAATTAAAAATAAAAACTTATATTTTTCTATTAGTTGGCAACCCTATTTACTTTAAAAAATTTTTAAAATACATTTTATATGAACATTTTCAACATTTCATAATAAATACATGAAATAGTATAAGTATATTAATATTTTATTTGAAAATAGGTTGGCAACCCTGTTAATTTATTTCATTAAATTTTTGTATATTTTTAATATAATAAGTTTGAACTAAAAAGTTGCAGCTTTTTATTGGAGTTAAATCGTTATTATTATGTATTTGGGCGTGTGTTGGCAACCCTATTAAAATTTTTCTTTGCTATTTCCTAATTAATTTGTTTCTTACCTCAGAAATTTTAACCTTTTTTTATATTTGAAATAGTTCAGTATTTTCAACCAAGTTGGTAACCCTATTCATATTTTTTCATTGATTTTTACATCTAATAAATTTTAATGGATTTTTAATCGAATAAATTACAAAGTTTCTCAAAATTTTTATAGTAAATAAATTAAAATATAGGAATATTTGCGAATCAGTGGCAACCCTAACTAAAATTTTTTGTGACAAAAGAAAATTAATTTCTTGTTTATTTCAAAGTATTTAAATATGGTTTATTTGAACCCAAATTGGGAATTACTTAAAGATAATTTCTACTCAGATGGTAACCCTATTTAATATTACAAAAAATTCCAAAAAAAAATTTATCGTTTATATTAAGTACTATCAGGGTGCTATAGAAAATTTAACTGTTCAGTTAAAAATAGAAAAAAAAGATTAAATTTTTAATAGGTGGCAACCTTTTTCCAAATATTTGAAAATATCGCATTTCCAAGTACTTTAAATTTATCAGTAACGTAATTTAAAACATTTTTTTTCCTAACTTTCCTAACTTTGGACTAAAAGCGATAAATTTTGTCCCACATAAACGAAATATATTCTATCATGAGATAAATTTTGTTGAACATTACACTTCTGCCATTTGATGAATTATTTATTTTACTTTTATATTGTTAAACGCTATTTTTTCTATTGAATTTCACAAAACAAATTTATTTATTTCAAACTAAATTTTTATGTCATGAGACAAATTTTGTTAATCATTACACTTTTTGACGAAGTATTTTTTTTAGTATGATATTGTTAATTTTTATTTTTTATTGAATTTCACACAAAAAAATTTCTCTAAATCAATTTATTTTTATGTCATGAGAATTAATTTTTTGAAAATTGTACTTCTGTAAACTAACATAATATTTTTAGCATTGTTAAATGTTATTATTTTCTATATAATTGCATAGAATATATTTGTATATATTCACTAAATAAATAAATAGTAAATAAGCCATTCTTACCTGGCGGTCAGACCACAGGTTCATTACTATAGACATCATTCGTATGCTTAGCGCTCGCCTTCTCCTTCATATTGCATTGCTAGAAAGAGACGAAGAAAAAATGAATAAATTTCAAAATCAAAAATATGCAAATAAATCAAAAAGTTACAATTAAATTTTCCGCTTGTTAACTGAGCACCAACCACCAAAATGTTACAGAACACTAACAAACACTCACACATAAACAGGCAGAAATTAATAATGAAAACACATAAATTCTAAAACGCTATGAATTTTATACGCGCCGACACGCGGAATCTTTAATCATGTTTTTTTATGAATGCTGGAGCGAATACAAGGAAATCTAATTCTATTTTGGGAATTAGTGGAACGCGTTGGCAACACCTGTCAATGTTCACGCCCAAGAAAACAAACAAACACACAGCCACCTCCCCTCCACAACATAATACGCTCAAAACATTGCATACATTAAGGCTTTTGCGAGGTCATAACGCGTATAATTACGATTATGTGCGGCCGAAAACGCTTCGCTTCCCCTCCCTGAAATGCGCGCGGAAGCTGACAGCGAGTACTAGCCGATGTGCGTTCGATACTGCGCAACATAAAAAATTAATTGAAACAATTAACAACGTTAAGTTTCACGCAATTAAATTTCATGCGCGTAAATTTTGTGTTCTACAAATGTTCTCGTATAACGGCTGGCGATTGGTTGGCGGTGAGGTGGAGTGGTAACTACATACAAATAGTAGCGCACTGTGTGCTCTCTGGTATACTTTGGTTTATGTCAATGGCAAGTGTTCGGTAATGAAAATTTTTTGGTTGCAAGTTCTTGCTGGTTCACAGTTGATACTGAGACTTATGTCACAGTGGGTCAAAATGAGTAGCTTTCAAAACTTAGGGGAAGAATTAATATTTTTATTGAGAAAATAGCATAACGAGCTATAACAATGGAATATTTTCGGTTTATTTGGTCGAAAATAGATTTTCGAATAACTTCGAATTTTCGAAGTTTTGGTTGTGGTTGCATTTTTCTACAACATAGCATAAAGACCTATAAAAATTTAATTTATTTTCTTTATTTGGTCCGAAGATGATTTTCGAATAATTTCGAAGTTTGGATCACTTTTGTATTTTCATAACTTATATTAAAGATTTTACTATTTTTAGAATATAATAACCTATAAACAGAAAATATTTTTTGTTTATTTGGTCGAAACACGATTTTCGAAGCATTTCGAATTTTCGAAGTATTGATTGGGGATGTTTTTTCAAACCATAGGTGACATATTTTAATATTTTTCGTAAGTACATGGCACAATGGTCTATAGCATAAATAATTTTTTCGTTTAAAAGGTCGAAAAGCGATTTTCGAATATTTTCGAAGTTTCTAAATATTATTCAGACTTGCATTACATCGACTTGCGTAAAGGATTTTAATGTTTTTTTTATGAATTTGGCTTATTACATAAACATTTTCGATATATTTGTTCGAAATATGATCTTCGAATAATTATGAATTTTTGAAATATTGATCAGAGTTCCACGTTCGACGGTCAATGCGGTTCAAAGTATAAAGACAATATTTTCGAACATTTTCGAATTTTCGAAGTATTGAACAGGCTTGCATTTTCGACGATAAACGCTGTTCGAAATCAATAGTAATTAAATCTTTCTAATTTTGAACATTTCTATAGATTTTTTCCTTATAATAAGATCGTTCTTTCTTATCAAATCTCAGTTTCACACCCTATTCAAACCTACTTATCTGGTCGAAATGTGTTTTCGAAATTATTTTACGAAGTACTGCATATTGTTTAACGAGTGATTAACTTACATCTTGTTTGGCCTGCCACTGCTTCATGGCCGATTTGTATTTCTCGAATTCATTACACCAATGTGAATAGATTTTCTGATAATCGTTCTTCTTATTAGGCGGCGTACATCTGTAAGTAAGAGAAAGGCAAAAGTAGCAATAAAATAAAATTAAGAAAGTTCGAAAGGAAACAAGTGTAAAGGTGAGAACATGAAATTGTATTAAAAACATTTAAAGGACACGCGAATGCGAAATGAAATGACGCAGTAAAATAATTGCCATCAAATGGATGTGCTCGCACTTGTCGCACGCCAGCACTGAAGAAGCCGGCAACGGTGTGAAGAGAATTAACAAATAATTGCTCTGGAAAATAAATTAACAGACGTTAACAACACAAGCGGCAAAGACGTAAGACGCCTGTATGTATATAAATGTAAGGTAGTTGTAGCAAGCGGGTGCGCGCGACGGGTGGCACGGTGCAAGCGCGTTACAAATCGTGAACAAAATAGAAAACGCGCAAAAGATTAAAGGTGCGAAGCTATGGTGAATGTCGAATGAAATGAAATGCTGTGAATACTGGCACTCGCATTCAATGCTCATTCGCTGAGCAGATTGAAAAGGAAACGGAAATTAAGCGCTCGGAAGGATGGGCGTTCATAATTGCATGTGGAACACACACTTTCTCTGTGTGTGTGTGTTCGAAATCGTAAATGAAAGCATAAAATGTAAAACGAAAACTGGAAATTGTAATGAAAATGAAAGCAGCAGCAACAACAACAACAACAATAAATAACAGCTTGTCACAAACGTAAAATTGAATTTTAATTAAAGCATAAAAGCGCAGGAGGGGGAACTAACAGCAAGGTGACTGTGAGTGCCGTTATAAATATGTTTGTATGTATTTAACAGAACACTCCTTGCTCCTTCATAAGCACCACAATTTCTTGCTTGTTGCTTTGAAATATGCAGAAAATCACCCGCAGCGCCTTAAGGTATGCTGTAGCTAACAACACATCTTGCTGAAAGGCGCCTGAACTGCTGCCAATTTCCACGGTAATACTTTTCGAAATAAACTGTAAGTTGTATTTCGCACTTCACAACGGTTGTTATGTCAAATTCAAATCATAAATTAATTTATTTATGTGATTTTTCAAGAAAATTTCTTCGCTGTAAGTGAAAGTTACTAGTATTTGCTGTTCTATGATCGCCCAGTATACTTCCTTCTTCATTGCTGTTCCATTTTCTTCTATTCCTTTTCATTTTCTTCATTTTTTTTGTTAAATTTTTTGTTTTTCTATTTTCCTTTTTGCCACTTACCTATGCGCATCCACATTGACACTGTAACTGCACAGCAGCGTTCCATCCAGATAACTGTCATATCGTCCGCCATCACCTTCATTCACCGATATAATCACCAAGCCACCCTCGGAGGTTTCAATGTACTTGGCGGGACTGTAGTTGATTTCATAGCTGCAAATAAATAGTGTAGAAAGTTTTCATTACAATTTTTGCCAAATATTGACATTTATGTTATAAGCTGAACTTTTATTAGTTGCGTTAGTTTTTGCGAAAAGTGCTGTCAACAAGCAAATAGTAGGTTTCAAAAGTTTGGTATTTATTATTTTCAAATATTCTCTTCAACTGTTTCTCTTGCAATAAAATAATTATGGTTGAGAATTGACAGAAATTTGTAGTCCAACTTTGAGTGATTGAGAAATTCTAACAAATGACACTACCTCCTAAAGGTAGGCAAAATTTTTTACTTGTTTAATACTTTTCAATTCAAACACAATAACAAAATGCCTACATTTAGGATGTGATGCCTCATTTATGGTGTCCATATTAAAGCGATCCCTTTTAATATTATGCAGAGCCTTTTAAGAATTTTCTGAGATTTACTTTACTTTTCCAATGAAAAACGATTTCGATGCAGTTGGAATGAATTTTATTTGAATCGATAGTGTTAGCAAAAGACGTTATGTCCAGATTGGCTATTCAAAGGTGGCAAATTATTGACAGCTGACAATTCCCTTAGTTTCGCGGAGGAAAAATGCACCACAATTTGGGTATCAAATTGGAAAGACTTGCGATAATTTATATCAGAAAATATTCCCTGTTAAGGGTTGCCACATGTTTTACATATTAATTTTTATAATTTTATAAAAGAAATTTTTTTAAATTAGCGAAATAAATTTTTTAGACATATATTTGAGAAGGATTGCCACCTGTTTTAAAATTTTATTTTTATTATTTTATAAAATGTATAGTACTAAAGAGTGAAGGGCTTAAGAAAGCTTACATTAGCGATATAAATTATTTTAACATATATTTGAGAAGGGTTTCCAACTTATTAAAAAATTTAATACAGTCAGATGAATGAAAAATATGATATTTCATTATTATAAATGAAGTATATTTGGGAAGCTTGTGATGTATATTGAGATATTGTCAAACGCATTGTCGTCTATAAAAAAAACCCGAATATCGAATAATTCAATTGAAAAACAAATTACTTCGTAATTTTGATACACCAAAAACCTATTTCCGATTAAATTATACCACCATCTGTTGTGAAGATCCAATTATATGTATTAAACATAAGTCGTAAGGATTCGAAGAAAATATTTTTAACAAGTAAGGAATAACGAAAATCATCATAAATAGTATATGGGGACTGAGGTAATTCCTAAACCAATTTCACTCTTTTTCACCACCAAGATACAATGTATCGAAAACTATACGCTCACTTAATTTAATATTACTTATAATTAGGTATATGGGATCTGGGGGAAGTTATGACCCGATTTTTACCATTTCAGGTGCAGAGAGAAACTGTTATAAGAAAAAAATTCAGAGGGAATGAATTACATTAAAATATCTGAGGAATTTACCTAAGTATATTTTCGGTGAAAAATTACCCTTAGGCACTGAGTTCATCATGTTCGATATCAGGGGCCTTGAAAAGCCAAATATAGCATTTGTGTAAAGTTTTATTCCGTTATCTTCATTTGTTCCTAATGTATATATGTATTATAAAGTAAACGAATCAAAAGAATTCAAAATTAAGTTATATGGGAAGTAAACGTAGTTGTGAACCGATTTCGCCCGTGTCATCAGGGTGTCAAGAAAGTATTATATACCGAATTTCATTGAAATCGGTCGATTAGTTCTTGAGATATGGTTTTTGACCCATAAGTGGGCGACGACACGCCCATTTTCCATTTTGTAAAAAAATCTCAGTGCAGCTTCCTTCTGCCATTTCTTATAAGAAATTTAGTGTTTCTGACGACTTTCTTTGGTGAGTTAACTCACTTTTAGTAATTTTCAACCTAACCTTTGTATGGGAGGTGGGCGTGGTTATTATCCGATTTCTTTCATTTTGACTGTATAAGGAAATGGCTAAAATAAACGACTGCAGAAAGTTTGGTTTATATAGCCATATTGGTTTTCGAGTTATATACAAAAAACCTATTTGGGGGTCACGCCCACTTATCAAAAACAATTACATCCAAATGTGCCCCTCCCTAATGGGATTCTATGTTCCAAATTTCATTTTCATAACTTTATTTATGGTTTAGTTATGACACTGTATAGGTTTTCGGTTTCCACCATTTTGTGGGCGTGGCTGTGGGCTGATTTTGCCCATTTTCGAAAGCAACCTCCTCATGGTGCCAAGGAATATGTGTTCCAAGCTTCATTAAGATATCTTAATTTTTTCTCAAGTTATCGCTTGCACGGACAGACGGACAGACGGACAGACATCCGGATTTCAACTCCACTCGTCATCCTGATCATTTGTATATATATAACCCCATATCTAACTCTTATATTTCTTGGTGACACAAACAACCGTTATGCGAACAAAACTATAATACTCTGTGCAACAGGTTGAAAATCTTTAAAATATTAAAGTTTTTAGTATGTGAACCTCTTTTTTATTTCTTGTATTTTATTTTCAACTCAGCCAGAGCAATATCTACTTAAAGACATTATTTAAACTCAATGTTTAATATTTTTCACACTTTTTTATGTTCTGAGATTAAATTTGGTATCTTTTTCCTCGATGTTTTCGAAAATAGTGAAAAAGTACTCTCAGAAGAGTTAATTATCATCCAGTGTTTGAAATCTCAAAAATAAGTGTTACTTTTCTCACATAAAGGGGCTCCAGTTCCAAAATTCTAATAGAAAACAAATTTATTCCTAAAAGTATGCAACATTATATATTGAAGTATACCATGCGGCTGAATACCAAATACTACTAAATTTCTGTGAATATTTTATTGAAATATATTTTTTTCATATATAAGTGATACTTACAATTGATTTTACATTAAAATATATCTTAAATAAATATCGCTTTAAAAAAGGAATCAACAATAATTCTTTATAACGCTCAATACAGCGGTCTTACAGACTTCGACTCTTTCCAAAAAAATATTTTGAATAGCCAAAAAAGGAAGGTGTGCGTGCGTGAACAAACCGCTTTTGGTGACAAGCATCTTTACTTCCAATCTCTCCCTGCCGCTGTCGCCAACATACTCACACATACACATCCATCAGCAGAAGCTTTCTAATTTCCATCATTGAAATCAATTTCATACTTTTGCCAGAAAACTGTGTGCATCAAATCTGAGTTTGTCTGCAATTTCGGCTAAGTTGTGTCAACAAACTGCCAGCGACTGCTCAAGCGTCTACACACTATGCGCATTGGAATGCGTTCAACTACACTTCCGTGCAACACACAAACATATAAGAGCGTAATAAATTTACGCAGTTGAACAGAGTAAAATAACAAATGAAATGAAAGTTGCGAGCGCAGCAAAGCAAAAAGTGAAAAAACGAAAAGTCAATGGATAAATTGAAAACTTTTCACTGCTTCTACGCTGAAACCCCATACGCGCTTGCTGGCTAACTGGTTGGCTGTCTAGAATGCTTTTACAAATGCCAATGTGATGGCAACTTAGATAAAAAGTTTTTCCATCAAATGAAACCATAACCTTAAAATATATAGATGGGAACGTCTAAGAAATTGCGTCGCTACGCGCCACAAAAGCTAATACAAATTCAGCAAAGCAACATTTAGCGATGGAAGAGGGCTTAGGAGAGTGAGGAGTGTGTGGTCTGGGCGGCGCGTAAACCGCATAAAATGCTTTTTCTCTTTGTGCAACGTTTTGGAAATCGAAAATCGGAAAATGCGTCTAGCCAGAGACTTTAGCGTGTCTATATAGTAAATACGCCAAAAAGCAGACTTCAGCAAACTTGAAGTGTCAATTTACCGCTGCGTAGACAGTTGTTGTGAGAGTAATTTTTTGCTACTTATTACTACATTCTGCTTCGCTTTGTTAACCCACACCATTTGTGCAACAACAATTTGAGGCTATTGACTGCCTCGCTTCTAATGCGATTTCTGGCGCTTGATCGCTGCTCTTACGCATTTGAAATCTATACCACTTCTACGTAGCGCCCATCAAGCAGTTAAAATATCGCACATTTCCGCGTTGGCTGATACACCATGCGTGCAGAAAACTGAACTTTTCTCGCTTTGATGCAAACAAATTTTTTTCGTGTAGCGCCTGTAACGCGACTACATATTTAGATTTATCACTTCTTACTGTTTTGTCGGCTACAACAGCGCTTTGTCTTTGCTGCAGCTGTCGTCTCTGAGGAGCCATAACACCAAAGTCATTTGAAGTATTTCGTTTTTTTTTCGCTTGACTTAGAAATAAATTCTATAATGTATATCCATGTTGCGTACTTTATGGCGTGCCAACAAATAAACAGGTGTCCCCTATGCCATACAGCTCTTACCCTTAATGACAGCTAACTTTATTTTTTTTATTGATAAACTCAATTTGAAAGTGTCGAGCGTAAGTGCGAGGGTTGCAACAGTGTATTAGTTGCCGAGAGGGGTGGGTGCGAAGCAACTGTAACCATTTCTAAAGTTTATTTCTATCTATTTGTGTGTGTGTGCGTGTGCAATTTAGCAGCATATCATAGGAATATTAAAAATTTCTTAACAGTTGTTGCCTTTATTAAAAAGTTATGAATGCGCAGAAATTTTCGTGAAAGTGCGCGCCTGCTTATTGCATACTTTGAGGGTGACAAGTTGTAGCGCTTTTATACAAGACATATCGCTGACTTGCTGGGTGTCAATTACAAACTACGCTCTTTATGCATTTTTAATAGCATCAACGGCTGTTCGAGTAGAAAATGATTATTATTTAACAGCTTTAGAGACTCAAGCGAGTTTTCGATGTGAGAGAGTGGTGAGTGGGGTATAAAGAATACAGTAAATTTTGAACAAACTTTAATTATTGAAAAGGAACAAGAATTGGATACATTTTTCAAATTTAAAATTAAGCTACTTATTTTAGGGCCTTTTCATTCCAGAAGAATTACAGAGTGTGTCATCATCTTCAAGTTATTAAATAAGTTTAAGAAAGCAACAACAACTCTTTATATCTCAATTATTTTTAGTTAGAACTTATTTGGTTCATTTATATAGTTAATTATTGTTCCCACGACAATTGGATCCATATAATCCGACCAATCGGACCAAGATGTTTAACCCGTCGAAGTCTGTTACACAGATTGGGCACTCAAACTTTTTTTGGGAATTATCTACTATCGCTAGAACAATAATAAAAGCAATAATTTTCAAAAATACAGCAACATTGAAGTGGCCTTGAGTTCTATAATCTGCATTTTCTACAAGTCATCAAGCGTCTCCGACGATATAATGATGATGTTCCGACTAGGATCACATCTGTCAAATTATATTGCCAGATCATAACGTAGCATGTCATGAGATCGAGGTAAGTCTGCCCTTCCGGCTTGTTCTTCTCTTTACAAAATCTTTATTTTTCTTCGAAATGCGTTTATCTTGTCTGACAAAATGAACTCGTATCATTGAAGACCTCCTGCTCATGCTTCAAAAGTTGTTTCCAGATCATAATAATATTAATATCAACTTATGCTTCCAAGACCACGATGAAACTAGTTAAATTAGATGGATCCTTCTGGACCAAGGAAATGTGTTCCGCATTTTTTTTTATAAAGAAGAGTAGGTAGAGGAAAATGGGAAAACCCATTACAGAACGGTAATCTTTCCCAAAAACTATACCATATATATGAGATCTACAATAGTATTCTTCAGAAATTAGGGCTAAAGCCTGGTTGGTCCTACTTATGAACTTATATGAGATACAATCATATCCATTGTATAATTGGTTGAAAGGGAGATTGCAAGAAGTTCTGACCATCATTAGGTGCATTGTCCAATAAGTCGAAATAGATGCTGTTCTGAAGTAGTCAATCTAGAACTTATTTCACAAAACTTTTAACGGTCTTGTTTGTTCTGAATTGTTTTTATTCTTGAAGTCTAACATAAATCTTAGTTTCTTCGCATAAGTTTTAACTTTAAAGATACGATATAGAGAGAGTTTATAGAAACTTCTCAGACCTGATTCGTTGTTACTGTATATAATTCTGCAAACTCATTTGATCGTTTTCTAATCTAAGTTTCTTAGAATTTTTAGGTTATATCCTAGTTCAATTGAATATCATAGAAAAAGTTGATAAGTGAACGATCAGGAATATGTTCTATCAAACTTTTCATCAGATTAGATTGAATCTAGTCTTGAAACCAGTTATATTTCTTCGTTTTAATATTATCTTAAATTTACACCTAACAGTTTATACTACTTGTTTTCTACACTTTAAAAATACGCCCAGTACTTACCGTCCTCGCTCCGTTGAGTGGTGATACCAACGCACCGACTTCTGTCTCAGTACCTCGGGGATTTTAACGAAACACGACAGATGCAGTGTCTGGCCGTAGGATGCGGTGATGCGTTTTTTCAAAACGCTCGTGTCACAAATACCGGAAGTCTCATTGGCAACATCCTGCGGCAGGCAAATGCAAACATGACACAAGTAGAATGAAAAGAAAAAACAACAAAAAGACAAGTTGAAATTAATGTTATTGTATGGTGAATGCTGAAAAAATTGTGTGCTGAAGGTGAAAAAAATAGAGATGCGCAGCGGCAGATAATGAAAATGTAAAACCGAAATGTTGATTGAATTGAACGAATGCAAAAGTGTAAAAGTGTCAAGTGAAATGTTGATTTAGGCATTGAATGGCATATTTGCCTTGACACCGACAGGTTTTCCTTTCTTTTTTGTTTGTTTTTTTTTTTTTGTTTTGCTTTCCACTTCATTTCACTCACCTGCAGCAAACCGAGCTGATATGGCTTGCAGGTGCTGGCGTCCTTGTCCCAGCCACAGTACGGATCGGCCACACAGCGGAAACACGAGTCGTAGCGGCGAGCGCACATCGCCAAATCGATTTGCTTGACGCTATGCTCCAGCGCCAAGTACAATGAGCCCGTCTTCTGACTCAAACCCATTTCGCGTATCGGCTCGTTGTCCGCGACCTGCAGCACATCCAACAGATTCGAGAAGCGTTGACCGTAGCGTATGAATTGCACGAGTTTGTAAATGAGTCCGGTGCTGGTGCCGACGAAATATACGAGATACTCCTGATTTAGTTTATCGATGCGAATTCTGTGTGCCGCAAAGGGAGGGGAAGAGAGAGAGAGAGAGAGAATAAAGTGAGACGTGAGAATTTATTGAACTGTGGAGATAAAATGAACTATTGATGGTTGTAATGACATTTTTTGGTGTGAATTTTTTATATTTTTTTTACTGTTTGTTTGTATTAATATTGTTGTTGTTTTTTGCTGTTCTTGCTTTTTGTTGTTTGTTGCTATTTTTTACAACACTCTCCTGTCTGTCGCATAATTAAAATATTTCACGGAAATTGTTACTCTGCAGTGATGATAAATTTTCGGCTTTGACCCAGTTACATAGCGGAAAAGTTGTAGCCAAATTATATTTTGGTGCAGCGCTTTAACTTCATTAAAAAATGGTTTACAGTGGTTTTAGCACGTATTACTTATTTAAAAACTCTAAGTACTCACTAGGAAGCGCCACTAATGGAGGGAACTAATTAAATTTTGAATGTTGGAATAATAAAGGGTGCATATTTGGGGATATACAGTAGTTTTTATTTGAAAAAGTGAAAAGAGGATATTGAAGTGGACCAAAATTTGTTCTCATTAGTTCACGGAGGTCTTAGTAAAGCCCAAGTCTCTGAAAGAAGCTGTCTTTCGGTGTACTTTCTGGAGGAAAAACTCAAGAAAAATGGTTATAAGAATAAGTGAAACCTATTAGAGATGATGTTCCTGCAGCCTGAAATTTCTAGTCTTTTCGCTATAAAGAGTCCAAAGCTCTCCCCCGACCATTTTACGAACTGAAAGAACAGGTAGATAGATAGATCGTTAGTTGCTGTGAAAACTTTTATAGAGATCTAGACTGTGGAATTACTTGAAGCAGAACCTCTCTAAGAACTTCCTAAAATATGTTTCCGATATCTGGTAAATATATATGTTAGAGTCGGTGATCTACAGAAAGAAGCTCTGGGTAACATAAGATCAGACAATACTACCTTCGATAAGCATCATTAGCTCGAGAGCTTTACTTATTATCTAAACCTTGATCTCTATAAATTAGCAGGTCTGAAATATTCATATACTGAAAATATTCCAATATGTTCCTCTTGTTATTATTATTGTTGTTATAGCGGTAGATGAAATACCACAGATAATTGTATGAAAAGTTCCCGAATTGACAGTCTTTGGTCGGGGTCCAGAACTGTTGCATATACGTATATCTCACTGTCTTGGGAACAGCCGAAATGTACTCCTAAACCTCAGTTCATTACTTATTTTGGCGAACCCACAAATCCAGAGAGAAAGAACGAAACATGTAGATGATTAAGAGTAACTCCATGAAGAACGTAGATTTACATATATACTTATTTAAGCAAAAAAACTGGATTTCATACAAAGAACCCATGACTTTGAAAAATGAGTCCCAAATATTTAACTAACATGTCTACAATGTAGCTTCTACTTTAAATTTTAAACTCCTTGACGACTTTGCAATGTCTAAAAAAACACACTAAATGTACCGCTAGGCATTACTGCCAGATTACTTGACTGTGGAAAACCGCACAGAAAAAGAGTTGACAGCGAGCAACAAGGCAAGTTAGAGTACACAAAAAATAAAAAAACAACACAAAGTGAATGAAAATGGCGTTAAAAAACCAACTACAAGCATTAGCGAGCACATTAACAGCTTTTTAAACAATTTTTGGCAGCCGCAGTGCCACTGTACCAACTCACTCCACTCCACAACATTGCTCATACGCCATGGCGTGCGGCGGTCGAAACAAAAAATGCCAGAGCGACTGCAGTGAGATTATGCGCTTGCATTTCAGGAAACTACAAAGCTGCTTTAAGCAGTTTTTTGCTCACTTCAGCTTACCAGCACATAAGCAGAGCTTCACATATATATTTATGTATATGCTCCCTTCCGCTATTTGTTTTAAATTTCACGTGTTTTTTGCTCAATATTTGCACTTACTTATCCACCACCAGCTTGGTGAGTATGATGTCCCGTTTGTAGAAGACCGGATTGCCAAATTCATGATCGACCGCCTTGTCCATTAGCGGATGTTTGCGTATGAAATTCAACACCGAATCTGGCAGCGCTGCTGTGTCGTTGATGCAAGTGCCCGGTCGTGGTTCCGGCACTTTGGAGTTCAGCACCGGCAGCCAGGCGGAGTTCGAGGTCGCTTGCTCTTTGAATTTGCCTGTGGAGTAGAAGGGAGAAAAAAATTTAAATTGATTAAAAGTTGTTTGTTTTGGAGATGGTGAGGATTAATTCTAAATTTTTTGTATGGGATACTTATTTAGGAGTGAGTTGGCGCTTTAGTTTTAAAGTTAATATATGATTCAAATAAAAATATTTCAAATAAATTTTAGAACATATTACCTTTAATATAAAAGTAATAATTTAGAAAAAAATACTATTATTTAGTCATAATGCTCCAGTTGAAAAATAATATTTGACCATTTTTAATTTTATTTGTTTTTTTTTATTTTTCTTCTTCCATTCATTACTCAGTCAGCTGTTGTCCTCTCTCGGAAATAATGAGTTTTCCATTAATTACTGTGATTATGTACTACTTTTTTGCAGCGTTCGGTTTACAGTCGAACAAAAGTTTTTGGCAATGTTGCCAAATTGTCTAGAAATACTAAAACTAGATAGCAAAAGCAAACAAAACTTGTTTGTGTTCTCTTCTAACTTTTTTGTGTGCTTTTTCAATTAAATTTTAAATACTTCTGTGTTAGCAATAATAAATCAGTCAGTTTTTGTATATACTGCGGGTTAATGGGTTTAATGAACCCATAGAGAATACCATAGAGAAATCATTTCTCCATTTGATTTAAAAAGATAGCTTTCTACAGGACAAGTCGAGAGGCTTTAAAAGCATATTTTGTATTATGCAGCATACAGAATTCAAAATTTCATAATCTTCGCTTATGCAAAGCTAGGCGCTGTATTAAAGATTTCAGATACTTCTACACTAGAAAGTTATTTTATAAATATCTGGTTCCTTCAAAGTTTGACTGTAACACCCTGCTTTAGAACACAATTTATTCTGTAATTATTTTTTAAGGAAGGATTCATATTCTAATCTAGTGCCGAATGATCCTATCTTTATTGTTTCTTTCTAAAGTAATTTGTGGTTTTTATGGAACTGTAGAGAAATTATTGAACATATAGGCTTTAGTGTATCTCAAAAAATATTACGATTCCTCTCTTATGAGTGATCAGAGTGATACTGAGAGTATCTCTGAAGCGCTATATTTTGATTTTTTCAAGACGAGGTATTTAATCAGATCTACAATTGTTTACTATATCATAAGATGTTTTATTTTATTAAGGCGCACACCAAGTGTAAAATTTCAAAAAAATCGATTTTTGTTTTTTTAGATTACACCTTTAAAAATAACATATTAAAATTTCGAATTGATATCTCAAATAGTTTTTGAGTTATAGCAGTTTAAATAGCAGCCGTTCGGTAACAGTGAAAAGGATCATTTTATCTTTAAAATGCGTTTTTCTCGAAACAGCATTTTCCGAAATTGCTGCAGTGATTACTCAAAAACAAATGATCCGATCACTATCGATTTTTTTTTACATGTTCCATATATAGTTCTCCGTACTGATTTGATCTGATCAAAAAATCGAATTTTGGCAGGCCAAAAACGACCAAAATTTTGGGTAAAATTCGACTATTTTTTTTTTTAAAGTCGTCATATTGTCAATTTTTGATTTTATTTTTGTCGTAGGTCATTGTACAGACAAAATTATCTAGTTTAACGAGATTTTTTTTTTAATTTCATCCACGGAGAAGGTCGGAATCGCTGCAGCAGTGAAGGACCTTTTTTTCGCGCCGTTGGAGATCGACTATAACATAAAAAATATTTAATTTTTTTCTTCAAAAATTTCACTGTATATTCTTGAAATATGTATAAATATATACTTAAAATTTTGAAATAATTGACGAAGTAGTTTTTTTAATAAAAATTCCCAAAAATCACCTTTTTTTAGGCCATCACACTAGGTGTGCCACTTAACAAAAGAAACAAGGAATTAAAGGTTTTAGGCCAGCCTGGAGTTTCCAAAAAAATCTAATCGTTTAAGGATTGATCACATTTGCGCTAAGAAACCCAAGAGTAATTTACCTTGGCTTTCTGGCTTTCTATGGTACATCTGAGACTATGGTAAGCAGCCGCCATTGCCATCATTAGTCCCATTGCGCATCCAAGAGTTTCTCGATTATGCGCAAACCAATAACTCGTTCGGTTTGATGAAATTTCTAACTTTGTTCGATCCGAACTTACAACTTTAGGAAAATTGGATAATTCGTTGTGTTGGAATACATATATTCTGTCAAATAAGTACTCTCATTCTAAATTTTCCCGCTAAGAATAATTCAATTTTTTTTTTACAGAGGTAGTCAAAATTATTTACACATCGGACGTTTTTTTCCATGTTTCACACAAAAAGCTTTCGCTTGTTGTTGTTGTTGTCGCAGGGTAACAAAATGCTATGTTGTTGTAAACCTTGATCTATTCCCGAGAGAATGACGTCGGTTTGGCTATAATAGCTAGAAATATGGCGGAGAAATAAGCAAATGAACTGAAGACTCGGAGTAGTCAAAAGTATTTACACACATTTTTTTTGCGTCAAAAGTATTTACACACAACATGAAATGGATTATCCTGTTAGTTTTTGATGATAATTTTTTTTAATTTTAATGTTTAGTCTAAGTTACTATTCTAAGGCGATAAATTCATAATTGCTTACATTACCATTGGCATCAATACCAGCCTGCTTTATGGTCCGAATTGATTCAACACAATTGTGCGCTAAGTTAACGGTTAATTTAGACCAAATGTCGCTAATTTCGGCGTTTTCGGTTATTATATCAATTGTCCTCTGATATTTAACGAAAGACCAATCATTTTGACTAAAGTTTTGGTCAGGGCTGTGCGGAGGTCAATTTGATTTGCTTCAATTAAAACTTTTGAAGGTAAAGATCCTTCATGAAATGGAGCATTATCCTGTTGTAAAATGTAGTCAATAGTTGGAAAAGGATGACGGACCACTACAATGGCATGGTCATGTGAATTCTGATATATCCTGATGATTTAGGGCCACTAAATTAGTACCAAATCTCCAAAACAGAAGTAAGGAAAATTTATCAAAGAATACAAAAAAATCAAAAATCATCACTCCCGACTCTATTTAGCGTCTAAGCTGCATTATTCTTCTTCTCACGTGGTAAATGCTAAAGAAGCCCTGGAACAAAAAATCAGCCTTATCTGTCCACGACAGGCTTTAGGATGCATTTTAAGGCAAATGAAAGGCATATCGCTTTTTTGGTTTCGGAAATAAAGCTTTTTTGGTTTCGGAAGTGGTCAACTTTATGCACAACGTATGTATTTATGTTACTATTTTTAAATGTCCTTAGCAGTGTAGCATCATTGGCTGTTCATGCAATATGCTGATTCCATGATGCTGCAATATTAAGAGGACTAATTGTGGGATTTTGTATGACAGTTCCTACTAATCTTCTGCATTCTCTTTGAGTTATTACAGGTTTCCGCCCAATTATCTTTAAATTGTCCTTGCAATACTTCGTTTCCTTCTTTTTAATAACATTATAAACAGTATTCCATCAAATTCTATAAATTTTAACTAACTCCGAAGCCTAAACCCGAGTCTTAAACTTAGTAACAGTCTCCAATCTAGTTATAATCGATAATTCCTTTGTTTTCGATATTTTATTTAACAATTTTTATATTTTAAGGCTGAGTTAGATTGTTAAGAATGCAATAGAATCAAATTACTACTTTTGCTCAAACCAAATCCAAGGATAAAGGCTAAATCGCCGTGTGTAAATACTTTTGACGTAAAAAAAATGTGTGTAAATACTTTTGACTACTCCGAGTCTTCAGTTCATTTGCTTATTTCTCCGCCATATTTCTAGCTATTCTTGCCAAACCGACTTCATTCGCTCGGGAATAGATCAAGGTTTACAACAACATAGCATTTTGTTACCCTGCGACAACAACAACAACAAGCGAAAGCTTTTTCTGTGAAACATGTAAAAAAACGTCCGGTGTGTAAATAATTTTGACTACCTCTGTATGTTGGCACAACTGTCAGCCACTATTCTATCAATTTTTATTCCTATGAGTCATTTAGTTTGTTTACGGCGGCATTAGGAACAAGTCAACCTTTTCTGTGCGTTGCGATTTTTACTATGGATAAAAATATTGAAAAAAGAGTTTGTGTGAAATTTTGTGTTTCAAACGAAATTTCTTGTGCCAAAACGTTGGAAATATTGAGAATAACATTTGGTGAGAATAACATCATGTCGAAAGAAGTTTGCGATTGTGCCAAAACGTTGGAAATATTGAGAATAACATTTGGTGAGAATAACATCATGTCGAAAGAAGTTTGCGATTGGTATACATCGTTCAAAGAGGGGCGAAAAGAAGTGAACGATTTGCCACGTTCAGGACGGCCTTCGACCTCTTCAATCGAAGACAACGTCGACAAAATGAAGGAAATATTCATCGAACGCATCATAACTGGTGACGAGACATGAGTTTTCGTGTACGACATGCAAACAAGTCAACAATCATCGGAATGGCGCGACAAAAATGAGCCGAAATCGAGAAAAACGGGGCAAAGAAAATCTAAAATCAAGGTGATGCTGACAGTTTTCTTCGATATTCGTGGTGTTGTTCATTCGGAATTCTTACCGGATGGCAAAATCGTCAATAAAGAATATTATCTTGGCGTTATGAAGCGTTTGAGAGGGAATGTTCGTCGCAAAAAACCAGATTTGTGGCGGAACAACAGTTGGATTTTGCACCACGATTATGCATCAGCTCACAAAGCGATAATTGTGAACGCGTTTTTGAACAAATATCATCGAACAATCACCGTACTCTCCACATATGGCTCTTTTTCCTGTGTCCAAAACTCAAATTACCACTTCGTGGAACACGTTTTGAGAGCATTGAAGACAGCAAAACTAATTCGCAACGAGAACTGAAGGCCATTCACGAACATAGCTTTAAAACTGTTTCGATGATTGGATTGTTCGTTGGAAGAAGTGTATTGCCTCAGAAAGGGCCTATTTTGAAGGGGATATAATAAATTAAGATGATTGATTAGTTGCTTGTGATTTATTTCAAATTTCCGGATACTTATTTGACAGAAGCTGTCAACTATACTATACAAAGTTGTTTGGTGAGATCTTAGAGGAAACTCCTTCAAGATTAGCCCTACGATACTGCTTATTCAACTCTTTCCTAGAAGTAGAAGCTTTATGGTCTGTTGATAGTAATAAACACTGCCCCTAAGTAAGTCTGGTGTACCAAGACCTTTTCAATTAGTCGTATTAAGAAATGCACGGGCCAAAAGCTCAATTTTTCATGCTTGCATTAGTTTTGTATCGTTTTTAATGCTTCTTTATACAACATATGGCTTAAAATTAGCACAGCACTTATTAAAAGGGGTTTATTCTGAAATCTTAATTAGGGTAACATTTTATTTGGTGTTATGAAGAAAAAAACTTAACTTTTTGTACTCTTCTCTGGCGACAAATCAAATCAAGCACCATTTGAATACTCTATAGTACCAACTCCATCGTCAACACAATTTAGAAAGTGCAATCTCGTTGCGAATTAGAGAGAACAAAACAAATCGAAACAACAGCAAAGTGCATGCACATGTAAAAGTAACGGTAACGGAAACGGAAATGATTGCTGCAAAGTGTGTGCAAAAAATTAATGTGTTCTGCGCTGTAGCGATGTATAGTGCCGCGAAGCCACGCAAATGTGGCAAGTGCGACGTGCTCTCTTGTCGCTGCCACAAAAATGCTATAAAAGGCAAAAGTGTTGACACCGACGACAAGAAATGAGAAATACGCAAGGAAATATAACGGAAGTTGTAAGATTTGAAAAATCAGCAGCCAGCCATTTACACGCGGGGCGGCATAAGCGTTGCTGACATTTCTCCTATACCACCTGAGCGTAAACGCATTTGCAGGTGTTTTGATTTCGCGCTTTGCCACACGACGAATGCGTGTAGAGAACGAAAAAAAAAATCGGAAGGAAATGCGCGCAGAAAAATGCAGTGGTTGTTGTTGTTGCTGCACGTGTGTGATTCTAATTTTGATTTTGTTATTGTTGCAACATTTATTTTGTTGTTGTTTAGTTTTTTCTGTTTTTTGCTTCCATCAAAATACTCGAAAAAAATGCAGTTTGAAGCACGTATGCCAAGCTGCCACCGCGTGTTGCATGCCCCTTGCCACCACAGGTGCCGCCGTGGCGCAGGAAATGGCTGTCGGTTTGGCGTTTCTGTCACGCACATTAAGTCACGTGAATGCCAATGCTCAGTGAATACGAAAAATGATTGTATGCAACGTGTGCAACAAACAATAACAACAATAGCAACAACAAAGGATGTGTGTGCAAAAAAATTACAACAACTATAATAAAAAATCTTCAACAAACAATAACAACAACAAAATGTGTGTGCAACAAAATTACAACAACAAAAACAAAAATTTTTTGCAAAAAATAACTAGAAATTTTTTTACAGAAAAAAAAAAGAAAATAAAGAATTGTATGCAAGAAAAAAACAACAATAACAACAAATTTGAAAAAAAAATTAACACAACACCAAAAAAAATTGTGAAATAAAATTCCAATATCAAAATTTTTGTGCAACAAAATAACAACAACAACAACAAAAATCGTCTATGCAACAAAATAACAATAATAATAAAAACTAACAACGATAACAACAACAACTCCGCGCGTAACGAGTTTCACGCTTGGCACTTCACCGATGACAATGTCAGCGCTTTTTGCACGCTGTTGTTTACCGTTAGCGCATGCATGCAACAAAATATTTGGCACACGTCATAAAAAGATACCACACCACCACTACAGCAACTACATAGACTAGCAAAAAACCACCGGCAGATAGTGAACATCAAAAATATGCAAACAAGGTATGCATAAAAATAATATATATAACGGTAAATGCACGTTGCACTAGCAAAAAAAATCGAATTCAACCTTTTCACAGCATATAAATTTGGTTCAAACTAAAGCAGCAACAACAACAAAAAATAAATAATAAATACAATAAATAAATACGGAAAAATGCAACGCTTTGGCCAAGTAAAGCATTTGGAAAATCTCTCGTTTTGCATTTAAAATATTTAAATTGGCAATAAAACCAGCCACAAACCGCAATGCAGCACTTTTTCCGGACACCTTTTGCTGTTCTTTGGATGTATTGGGTGCGAATGGTCGTCGCCGTGTGGCATTGTTGCTGCTTACCAGCTAACTGTATATACATATATATATATTTTGTGAGTATGTGTCTGTGTATGTTGCATGTGGCACGTAAAAAGTGCCCTACTTTACTGTTATGTTGCAGTTATGAGATAATAATTTTCATATATGCACATTTTGCTTGCTGTTGCAGAGCCGTGGCAAATATGCGAAATGGAAATATGAATTTTGCATCGACTCTAGTATGCGAGCAATTGGCTATTTGCTGGCATTTTTCTCTGCTCAGCTATTTACATTTCGATTGCAAATAATGCCGATTTTGTCGCAGGCGACCACACACACAGATTTTGCTTACCAAATGAGGAAGCGATGAATGTAGATACATACATATATATGTATACCAGTCTTCATGAATTATTTAACCGTAATTTGTTAATGCAAATAGCAGACAAGCTATTTTTTCATACAAAATACTATTTACGTTATTAAACATTTTCGAAAAAGTTGCCTGTTTTGCGGGGGTTCATATACCAAGAAAAGATATTTTTCAGGCAATTGAGTACTCTTTTTGGTTTAATTCTTGTTTAAATACAACTTTTATGTTAAATTATGAAATTTCTTTGATATTAATGAAAGCCTTTTTCTCCCAAATATTAATTATTTTCTAGAGAGACAAGTGCTGTCGAACTAGACACAATCAAATAAGTATTCATTTGAACATGAAATTTTCTTCTTTTCATACCAATGGGCAAAGAGAGCAGAACTCATCTTTCGTAGGAATCTCAAGAAAATTGTTTGAAAACGCTTATGGTTACACTAATCGAGTCTTCTGAGTATTCTATTAATATGCTAGATTTCGATTTCGATTTTCTTCTTTACCCAGTTGGATTTGGTTCTTTAGTTATTGATTATAACGAGATTTTGGATAATGGTAATACCAGTTAGGGAAGTTCAACTGTATATAAAGGGTGATTTTTTAAGAGCTTGATAACTTTTTTAAAAAAAAAAACGCATAAAATTTGCAAAATCTCATCGGTTCTTTATTTGAAACGTTAGATTGGTTCATGACATTTACTTTTTGAAGATAATTTCATTTAAATGTTGACCGCGGCTGCGTCTTAGGTGGTCCATTCGGAAAGTCCAATTTTGGGCAACTTTTTCGAGCATTTCGGCCGGAATAGCCCGAATTTCTTCGGAAATGTTGTCTTCCAAAGCTGGAATAGTTGCTGGCTTATTTCTGTAGACTTTAGACTTGACGTAGCCCCACAAAAAATAGTCTAAAGGCGTTAAATCGCATGATCTTGGTGGCCAACTTACGGGTCCATTTCTTGAGATGAATTGTTCTCCGAAGTTTTCCCTCAAAATGGCCATAGAATCGCGAGCTGTGTGGCATGTAGCGCCATCTTGTTGAAACCACATGTCAACCAAGTTCAGTTCTTCCATTTTTGGCAACAAAAAGTTTGTTAGCATCGAACGATAGCGATCGCCATTCACCGTAACGTTGCGTCCAACAGCATCTTTGAAAAAATACGGTCCAATGATTCCACCAGCGTACAAACCACACCAAACAGTGCATTTTTCGGGATGCATGGGCAGTTCTTGAACGGCTTCTGGTTGCTCTTCACCCCAAATGCGGCAATTTTGCTTATTTACGTAGCCATTCAACCAGAAAGATGTAGACCATAAATCGGACGTAAAGCGCGAAACACATTTCGAACCGAACACTGATTTTGGTAATAAAATTCAATGATTTGCAAGCGTTGCTCGTTAGTAAGTCTATTCATGATGAAATGTCAAAGCATACTGAGCATCTTTCTCTTTGACACCATGTCTGAAATCCCACGTGATCTGTCAAATACTAATGCATGAAAATCCTAACCTCAAAACAGAAAGAAGCCTTTAATCATGCATTTCATCCACCGTAAAAACAGAGTTTTCTCAGATAGTATAAAATAATGCTTTTCAAGCATTTTTTCATTCATTATTTAACTATTGTTCTTGGTGACTGGATAGCTATGAGCATATTCCACATGAATGAGGACATATCGCACTTCAAAAAAAAATCAATAAAAACTTTCAAAAAGGATTTTCCGCTCTGTCAAATGAAATTAATTACTTAAAGATCAAGTGGTTCAAAGGTTTTATTTTCTTTTTTTGGCGTTTTTAGAACTCGTACGCTCAGATCCAGATCGATATGTGACAACTTGAAACCCAGTTTTAGTAAGCAATAATCGTTTACTATCCAGTTGAACAAGAATACTAATTAAAAATATATTTAAAAAAAATGCCAATTCATTTGAAAAAAAGAAACATATTTCAATTATATAATTAATTATTAAAGAATTATAGCAATATTAATGCTATGATGTTTCTTGGTTTGGAGATAGTTGTCTATACCAACATGCCATATCCTCCAAAATATTGAAAAAGCCTCAATTTTTCCTATATTTTACAAACAACATATTAAAAATGAATAAATATTTGTTTAAAAAGTTAAAAGTAATTTTTCTACAATATTTATAATCAATATACTTTTAATAAGGGAATGGAAATGACAAAGTCTCCAATTCGAATTTTTCATCATACCAACTCAATTTTTAGTCAGGAGCTAATTGATCAATTAACCGGCCTCTGCTCGATTAAAATATTTATTAAGACCGATTTACCATACAAAATAAAAATCTACATTTAATTTAAATTGAATTTTAATCGACTTGAAAATCAAATTGCGACTCTGCGACAAAGACGTGCGATATACGTTCTTTGTCAGCGATTGATTGAATTTTTTGATAAAAAACGACGGTAGATGTCGCTGCTAAAAGATAATAATCACCTGATAAAACTTACCAACTTCTTAAGAAAAGCAAAAACAAAAATGTATAAAAGCCGATCGATTATCGAGTAGCCCGCAGTATAAAAGGCAAAATAGGGTTTCTCAATCAAAATTTTAATTGATCAATGAATTTGGCTGTCTAAAAACGCTATAACTCGAAATTCGCCATAACTCGAACTCTTGAATTAAAAATTTGTCAAATTTCATACCAATTACCTTCCGTAACTCTAAAGTCTCTCTAACTCGAAGTTTTTTTGTGGATAATGGTAATTCCAGTTAGGAAAGTTCAACTGTATATAAATTTTTTTCTGAAGTAAAAATTAATTTTTTTAACAAAATTTATAATCAATCTACTTTTAATAATGAAATGGAAATTAAGTCTCCAATTCGAATTTTTTATCATTTACGATCTTGCTATAAGCGTTCTCAGTTCACATGCACGTTTATTTGATGCCATACGGTAATAAAATTTCCATATCAATCCCTATAACCTAATACTGCATACTTTTGGTTGTAAAAAAAATTAAAAGCTTTTGCATTTTTATTCCCCATCCCACAATCCAACACATTCCATAATCCATTTCCAATACATCCTTGCATTTGCATATCATTGGAAGTTCCGCTATTTCAGTTGTTTACTCGCGAACGTCGCGGTCGGTTCATTTCAATTGGTTATTTTGCGCTGCGCGTGTGATTATTAGTTAAATAAAGACAAGTGTGTTAAATAAAGTGCTAATTAGTGTAATTTTGTAAAAAGGAGTGTTTTATTGTGTAAATAACTGCTTTTGTGTATAATTATGTGAAAAGTGTGAAGTAAAGTGTTAGTGTTAACGTAGCGAAGCCGGCAAAGCTGCGCTGCCCTGCGCAAAGCAGAGCTGCATATTAGCAGCGGAGCGACTGTGCTGCTGAGTTTCATTGCGCTCTCTGGAATGTACGTATGTGAGTGGGTGGAGTAAAGGGTGAGTCAAATGATTTGAAATTGTATTATAAAACTTTTATATGTAAAGGGTGCCTATATTTGTTCGATTGATACAATTTTTAAATTAAGAAGGTAAAAAAAAGTAAAAGAAAAGCAAAATAAAAATAATAATAAAAAATAAAAATAAAACAAAAAATTAACAAAAATAAAATAAAAAATCCAAAATAAAAACAATTTAAAATTTAACAAAAATTAAATATGAAATTCCAGCAATAAATTTATAATCAAATAAAATTGTAGTATATATCAAATGATGTTCGTTATATGTATTACATGCATAGATTTCATTGATTTATATAATTATTTTTGAAAAAAAAATAAAAAAAAAACTTTAAGTATGTCTTCCATTCCGTAGAATTTTTCGAGAATAATGTTAATAAGAGAAAACTTAAATTATTTTTTTTGTTGGTGTGTAAGTTAATATGTTCATATCTAATTAGCACTAATTTAACGCGAAAAAATTCGAAGTAGGAACTCGGTTTAAAACTATGAATACAGTTTCTGTGAAATTTGTTTTGGGCTGTGTTTTAAAGGATATAATTGTTTAATAAAAAAAATATGAATTTCATAATTTTTTTACCGTTTAACATGCTGTGGAAATCAAATATAGATTTTGCAAAAGTCTAAATAACTTCGTTTTTTTAACGATTGAATTGACCAACAAGTGATGTACGTATAGAATAATAACTTCGAATCTCACTTTCCCTTATAAAATAAATACATATACATAAAATAACATGAGCAAATAGCAGATCCATTCTTAAGGTCACGTCTAACTGTAGATCTAGTCATCAACCAGGAGCTCTTTCTATTGTATGTTATAGCCTTGCCATCAATGAGAAAGAAAGTCCTGCGAAAGATGGACTTGGATTGGACTTCTTTTCATATAGCGGAAGAGCGATCTCTACCAGTTAAAAATTGTTATATGAAAATGGGATTCGAGACCCAGTTTATTATGATACGGTCTGGAAAATTGAATAATTTCTCATTACATAGAATTTTTTACTCTAACATTTTGATTTATAATAAGAAACCTTAAACTAACTAATTAACATATGACCTGAATCCATCACTTCAATTTTCAATGACATTCCGCTTTTGAAAAACTAAAGCTAAATTTTTCTAATTTGACGAAGTATTTTTAATTTCAATAAAAAATGCCTTCGCACATGTCTTAAATTTATCTCAAATACCATTTTAATTCGCTTAGGAATCCTATCAATTCTCCTAATGCAATTTCAGGCTGATATATCTATGTATAAATATAGATGATATTAAATTCCTTTGTATGAGTGTGTACATATGTAAACGTTGGCTTTAATATTGGCATACAGAGCACTTTTTACGCGCGCATATAACTAAAAATGTGTGTTTTCTTACCTCCAAATCTAGCAGCCACACAAATATTCATACACACTCACATACACAGTCAAGCACACGGCTGAGCGCACAGCTCGCCGACGCTATCAATTCAAGCGCACTGGAAGGCAAGAATAATTGCCGGTGCAATAAATCTAAGCGTATACAGGAAAAAAATATTGAAAAAGAAAAAAAGTACGAAATTGCAAATAAAAAACGAACGCCACACGGATGCGAGTGTGTGAAAAACGTAAGATTGCTACCGGCAACAGACAACGTATTCGCGACAGCCACTCCTCCTCCACCTTACATACGGGCCATAAAGCTTTTTTTGCGCCCCTTATCACCCATTCCACTTAAAATAAACTGCGTCGCTACTCACCTTCGAAGGCCGCATTGATGTCGCGTATGTCGTAGCTGCACACCGCCGAACCGACAATCCCGTGTGTGTTCGTCGTGAAGGTGGCATAGAATTTGGTGTCATCATTTGGCATTTTATAAACCGATTGTATTTCATTGAAATAAAATGGAAATTCGCTGGAGATGCTGCAATTGATGCGCGCCTTCAGATAGGTCGCCCAATTTTGGCTGATCATATATTTGCCGCCACGATCATTCTTGCAGACGCGTGCAATGCGCGAGTAGATCGCCTTACCGCAATTGATATACTCGACGGCGTGTTCGCGGAAAAAGAAGTACACATATTCGCCCACATCGAAGGATCCAACGAAATTTGGTTCTGTTTGAGAGAGAAAAAGAGAGAAATGTTAGTTGAGAAGGTGGTAGACAGTAAAGGAACGACTTTAATTTTTGAGGTTGAGTTTTTCGATGTAATGACCTTAATATTAAAGATAATTTGTATGCTAATTAATATCTATTCTCTCTTGACATTATACAAAAGTAATCACATATCCCTAATCCCGTACTGATTCATACAGTGATGGGTAAGGTTAGGTTAACTCAAAGGACGGATTCAAGGGCTCACACTTGGGTAGCTAAAATTGCAAATTCTCCTAAATATGGCTTCCACAGATCCTCAAGAGTCGACAAAGTGTTGAAAGCGAACTCAGTTCTGAAATCAATCAATGTGATCCATAGGACCTTCTTGCTTTACATGGTTACGTAGATTAATCCGAAAGTCAATTTTACTAAGCTCTTTGGTGTTCTTTTAATTCGAGAAATAAGTGATAAACTTCAAGAACCTTAAAATATAGATCGGAAAAGAAAAGCAGACCAAAATATGAAGGGCAAACTGAACTAAACTCGAGGAAAATGGTATCTTAAAAAAATAACAGGGGCTTAGCATATTTCTGCTGGAAGGACGTTTGACATGGTTCTTTAATATCAACATAAAAACAGAAAATAATAGTTCAAAAGGGTTTTGGAAAAAAAGTCCAAAGTTTT
This sequence comes from Zeugodacus tau, assembly GCA_031772095.1. Classification (NCBI taxonomy): domain Eukaryota; kingdom Metazoa; phylum Arthropoda; class Insecta; order Diptera; family Tephritidae; genus Zeugodacus; species Zeugodacus tau. The sequence continues at coordinate 19,749,111 of CM062652.1, read as the reverse complement.
TAACTATTCCTTAAAGCTTTTTTAGAGCTTCACTATTTCCGAAAGTTTCACCGATTTTTTTCTATTTTAATACTTCATATCACAATTGTGAACATTTCTTAAAGCTTAACTCTCCATGAAGCTTTTTTAGAGCTTAACTATTGCCTTAAGCTTCACACCTTGCGCTACGCCTTCTTATAGCCACTGATAAGTGTCTAGTAGTAAATTACGACAACACCTAATGCCACCTATTCAACTATAACTTCTAACCCATTAAACAGTAAACTAAGAAGCTGGAAGAAAATAGAGAAGAAATGCAAGTAAATACACATTTCCAATATATATATATATACAAGGAATGCTATATTTATACTCACTATCAAGCCATTTGGAATCATATTTCACGGTGCGTTTGAAATTGTGCTCCTTCCGACCGGATGTTAAATTATACAAATCCGAACGGAATATAACCGAATCAGCCTTGGTAAATTCAGCGTTTGTGCCGGAGTACTGTAAATGTAGAAAGAAAGAGAAGGAGAGGTGGAGTGGGGAGAGAGCATTAGTGCTAATACAATAATAGTTTAAGAAAGCAAAAGAAAAATCTAATAAAAATCGCTGGAAAAAGGTACAAAGAAAATTCAGAGAATGCTGTCCCGACGACGACCCGGTGTCAGCGCAAGGCAGTAAAGTGTAAAATTAGCGCGCCATTTTTCGGCAGAATTCGAAAACGAATTCGAATTCAGCATTGCGGCCATGTCAATAGTATTATTGTACGCCCTCTCGCTCGCTGATTTTATTTTCTCGGAATTTGGCGCTTTTCAATGCTTTCTGTGCGCTGATTAAAGCGCATTTGTTCAATGACAATGTGCCGCAGTAGTTGTTGTAAAGTTGTTGTAGTAGTAGTAGTAGTCATGGCCACAGTAATGGAAGTTATGTTCGAAGAAAAAAAGTCGGTCGGTTGGTTGGCTTTCCACCTTTTGCGCTTCCGTTCTTTGTGGGCGTATAATTTAATTCGCTCGTACATTGCTTGACACATTTTAAAATTGTGTGCGACGGTGTGCGGGTCCGTACGCCGGAAATGGCCGCCATTGCCACGGCGTGTAAAGGACATGGCCAAAGCCGCATTTCTTAGTGTTGTTGTTGCTGGTGGCCTTCTTTAGCAAATTTTATTACACAATTGACAATTTTTTTTTTCGTTCTCTTGCTTTCTTTACTCATTCTTCCACTTTAATGGCGTTTTCGTAAATTTTATTGTTGTTGCAATTGCAGTTTGCCTGGCAATAAGCGCGCTGAATATGTATTGTAGAAGAACAGTGTGTTTGTTGTACTTACAAAAACAACTACAAAAATTTTTTCGCAGCTTCCAATGCTTCTTCTTGCTTGCTTTCTACCTTTTTTCCACCGTTATTTTATTTCTTTGCCCTTAACTTACCAGCGCTGGTAATCCGAAGGCATTGCCTTTCTCCACATAAACTGCTGTGGAGTTATCGGCCGGATCGTAGGGACACTTGCCAATGCCTAAACCAATGCCAGGCACGTACTCCGATCTGGGTAAATGTGTTAAGTTCGCCTGCAAGGCAAAATAATATTATTCGGTAGGGATGTGTGTGTTTCACGGCATCATTCCATATCGTCGTCAGCAATTTCAGCGTTGTTGTTGTTGTGTTGTCGTTGAGTTTTGATGAAGGCATTCAACCAGCAGCGCGGCAACAACAACATACCAGCAAAGAAAAACAAAGTAAATGTATTAGTTGGTGTTTTGGTGGGAAGACAAATATTATATATGTACATACATATACATATATATATATGTATATTCCGACATATATTTATATCTATGTATGTATGTAAAAGTGGTTAAAAGGAAAATACTTGTTTTGCCTTGTTTTGCTAGTAGTTCGGTTGTTCTTGTTATTGTAGTTGTATTTTCGTATTCTAAAGTCTTTGACTTGTCTTGCAGAAATTAAGTTAAAGGTCAGCACAACTGACAGTGGCAATTACGCACTGATGAGGGATGGTTTATATGCAAGATTACTAGTTTTCGTAGAAATTCTTTAAAATTACCCCAATTGGCTCAACTTTAAGATTAAAATTTCTAATTAATTTTTTTTTTAATTTTGTTTGTTAAGATTTGATCTCAGTTAGTAGCAAATCTAGTGATAAATATGTGATTCAATGTAAGTTGGCCAAGCATAAGGAATCTATTTATAAACATATGTTCGATTTAAACCGTTTATGTTTTCGCTAAGGCTCATTTCTTTGATGTCAAACTATTGTTTGGACAAATGCAACATTCCGAAAATTCGAAATAAAAATTCGAAGAAATTTTTGAAGACCAGTTAAATTTTTCGAGAACTGTTCCTGAATTCCTTATTCCTAATCATATAAGAAGAATTAAGGATTGAAAGCATTGAAGTTAGGACCCACTGACGTTGAAAGCTTATGGTATGTGACCAGTCTAAGATTTTAAAAACTCGATTTTTTTATTTCAAGTACAAAGTGGGGACCTAAACACATTATTGAGTTCATAGAATAGTGAACCAAAATTTTTAATTGTTCAATTTGCTTTCGTTTAAAGTTTTCGGGTCAATCTGCTTCAAATCGGCCGTACATGGTACTCGGAGGATGTTGTAAATATCCACTTGGAATTTTAGCTGTAGCTCCAGTATAACACTATTTAGAAAACTACTTCAATCATTTACTATTGCAAGTCTATTATTTCAATTAACAAGCGATTTTTTTTTCAAATGATCCAAATGATGAAAGTATAGGTCCGAATTAATTGGCCGTATACATCATAGAAATGTTTATGGAATATAGATTTGTGATAGATTAATGGCGTTTTGTTGTTCTGGTTTCATATTGGACTGACTCTATATTCCTTTCTCTGGGAATCAACCATAGAGCCTGACTTAACCTTGTACAGCAATCTCAATATATATTATTTTCAATACAGAAGTCTGCTCAAACTTCGGCAATGAGATCTAACTCATATATTCTTAACTCATCGTAATTAATGAATATCAGTAATGGGCTCTTAAGATTTATCTAACAAACTACTTCTATTTCTTCGGTCAAAACTTTAACTTTAACCTTAATATTGTTCTAAAGCTAAAAACATACAGACTCTATTAGTAAACCGTAGATTTTTTAAGTTCACTACCGCTCTTCTAGATAATGTGATCTCGAAGATTGTCTGAGCAGCTGCCATCTTGAATTAATGGTCAAGTTTGAGAGAAAGTAACGAAGAGCCTTTCATATCATAGGACTATTAAGGGCTCTAAATTGATTTAACTGCTCCAAAAATATTCGTAAATTCAACTAACGGATCCCGTCTTAGATACTAATGACCAAAGACCGGTACTGATATTACATTTTACTGATATTACATTTAAATACTTGAAAGTACGCTAACGAAGCTTCAGCTGTTTGAGTTCAACATCCAATTCAAGCCATCAGTTGTTGGTGGTTTCCAAATAGATCACATTAGATAAGAATTTTTTTGCTACAAATGGTCCTTCCCTCGGACAGTGAACGTATCTTTTCAAACTCGAAGACGTGGCTCGTCGACAAGTCACTCGTGTGACACGTCGAAAAGGATTTTTTGTATGAAAGTGGTGACTAAGTTTGAAAGATAAGGTTACGTTATTAAAAGGGTCCCATTTTATAAATTTGTTTGCAATATTTTTTATTCAGCCTAACACTAGTGTGCAAATTTTTAATATATTTTTTTTTTTGAAAAAAATATGTATTTTGTAATGAAAGAAGTTAAAATAATGAGTTTGAAAGAGTAGACTACTTCGGTACTTTTCAAGAGTAATATTATATATTTTTCTCATGAAAGGGTCCCATTTTATGAATTTTTATTTGCTTAAATCTATTAAATAAATTTGTTTGCAATCTTTTTTATCCAGCCACAGTAGTGTGTAAAATATTTTACATATTTTTTTCGGGAAATTTTAGAAATGTTGTAATGAAATGCTCATAAAGCCCTAAATAGCTGAGCACATACCTAATCGCCTTGGCCATAAATTAAACAACTAAAACTGTAACAAATTCACAGATTTTCATTATCATCACATGTGTACCGATGTACAAATGTCTGTATGTTTCTAACCTAACCTAAGGAGCATTAAATAAATTTCCTCAAACGCAATTAAATCGAAGACATTTGCCACATAGTGACTTTAATTTAATGCTAAATATTGTCATGGTCCTGACCGCCCAACTAATCTTCGGGACTTTGTGCACACAGGCACAAACATACATACATATATGTGGACATTCACATGTCAGAAGAGCATGAGTTGAACTGTATATATATATATGATTGTATGTATCTGTGCCTGTGTGACCTTGCTCTGTGGCGCAACAAACTAATCCCAGTTTATTTGTGCTCATTTATTACACATACCACACCAAAATACGGTAAATAGTGGATTTGTACACGCACACTCAAACATAGGCTAACGTTGGTACATTCGTGATAAAGCTTGAGGTATGTACGTTTGGCATTTTCGGCCGCACCGCATATTAGTTTGACAACAAAACGACCAAAAGCGCCGCACATGCCACACGCACACGGTGTGTGTGTTTGTATGGCACCAACAATGTGCTAAACAAATGAAATCAATGTACAAATGTACCGTTAGTGGCGCTTAGTTGCATGTGTATGTATTATATGTCTCACAGCAAATATATTGGGCAGTTGTGGCTGCATAAAGTCAACAAAAATAACCAACAACAAAGCACCTATACTTAATTGTATGTGATTCCCTACATTCGAAGAGATGTCTGCATACAACAACAATAACAACCAAGAACGTGGAACAAGTGGATACTTAAATTGTTTAGTTATATATATATATTTAAGGACAGTTATAACAATATATATATATGTATACAGTTACAGTTATCTATACTCACATTTATCACGTAGTCCTTCGGATTGTGCGCATTCGTACCGCAAACATACAAACGTGAGCCGGACTCCATCGGTTGTATAACGCGTATGTGATTGCGGCATTCCACCTTCTTGAAGTAAGTTATCGGTTCATGGGGTGTGTGTGTGAGTGTGTAGTCGCCATCATTTACAGTTGTTTGGTTGTCATATAAGTTGTATTTTTTGTATTTGTTTTTTATATTTATTTATTTTATTTTCCGTTGTACCAAAAATGAAAGTTCAAAAAAACACACACACAAAGCAAAGAAATCGTGAAAACAACAATAGCAAAAAATATATAAAAACAAAAAAATTATTGGAAAATATAACGGTTATATGTGTGTGGTTGGGGGGAGAGAGAGAAAAAACACAATTGCATATTTGTTAAAAATTGTCTCGTAAAATTTTAATTGCCAAAATGTGTGAAAATTTTATAAATTTGTTGTTTTTGTATTTAATTTGGAATAATATAAATTTGTTGTTTTTGTTGCTAATTTTGAAAATATATTTTTTATATATATTTTTTTTTTTGTTGTTTTAATACACTTGTGTTCTTTTGTTTACAAAATTGTTATGTGAGCTATTATAAATATGTATGTGGTTGGTTGGGTAAATAAATATATGTAAATGTTGTTGTTTCATAATTGGTTAATTGCTTACATGCGTTTCAATAATGAGGTGTTTACGTATTTAGGTTATTAGGTGATTAGGTCTTTATTTTGAATTTTAAAATTTAAATTTATTTTTTTTTAATATTTTAGTGTTGGTTTTATGCACATAAAGTTTAAATATTGCTTAGTACTCATTTACATACCTCTCGTTTGCCTTTGGAAACACAACTGAGTATATCTGAACCGGATGGTTCCAATATGAGCACATCACGCTGTAAATAGAAAACAAATTAAAGGAAACTGTGAGTAACTTTCTATATAAGATATATAGAATTAATATATAATTAGAATTTTAAAATATATTTTTTATAAAAATCTTCTCGGTTTATGGTTTATTATATATATAAGATCTAGTAAAAAATGTTTTATTTTTGTATTAAATTGAAGATTTCACTTAGCATAGTTAGATTTATACAATTTGGGTGAAATATATACTGGCTGATTCAACAATTTATTGCCATTTGAATATAATATCATAATGTTACTCTCATAGAAACCGAACTTTCTATTGGCAGAGAACTGAGACAGCCGATTTTCACAGGCTACTCTTAAGGCGAATTTTTCACGAGCAAAAATATTCCTCATAGACAACTGATAGTAATCACTTGGTGCTGGGTTCCGTCTAGAAGGAGGATGCTCACAACGAAGCTAGCAGAGCTTTTAGCGAGTCACTAAAGAGATGTGTGGCCTGTCGTTGTTATGACAATTTTTATCTTATTAACCAAAGCTAGCCGCTTCTGGACGATTTTTTTCTTCAAATAATCTCATAGTTAACAGCACAGGTTTGAATTCAGGCTGTAGGGGAGTAATTGATCCCATCAAAAACTGCTTGTCGAAACTTACTATCCAACTATAGTGTTTCTTCTCAAAGGATTGTCTCACATAATCACATCTTTTTGTGGGATCTGCCATTGAATACACTCTAACCTATTTTAGTCCAGTAGTATTGAAATATGGGATTTCGAAACTTAATTATTGGATATATTTTGACATATTCGCTCGGTATTTTAATATTACGTATACTTCCAAAGCAGCCTTTGGGTATATTCTTATGACTCATGCTGCCTCAAAGTTTAAGGTACCTAGCATAAATAGCGATTTTATAATTTTTCTTTATTTATCTGGGAAAATATCTGAAAATCGTATTTCTTTTAACGTAATTCTCGATTTTACTTTGGATAATTTTTTCCGCTTAGGGAGCATGTTCAACCTGCTTAATATATTTCAATACCTTATAATCAATAATGTTCTTGCTGTGGATTTCAATAAAGATCTATGATCTTCCAACCTTTTTTTGGAAAAATAGTCGAAAAAGTTCAGCTTCCGACCGAGATAAGTCAGCATACCGAAGACAATAATAAAATTTCAACTGGAGATCTAAAGTCTTCTTATCAAATTATCAAATTTTCAATATTTTACTTTAAATATTTTCAAATACTAAACCTCGTACCCTCTGAAGAAAAATTTTAAAGTCGATTTTATGGGTGTATGCGTTCAGCATGGTTTTTCTAATATTAGCTTTAATAGCAAGATACTGACCTTCCTTAGTATATTTGCCTCAATCACAAATAGTTTTTCTTTGCAATAATATTATTAAATCACGAAACAAATCTCAGCCTACATCCAATCCACTCTCAAAATGAATGTCCTTGGATGGTCATCATAACACAGCTGTTACCCACATTTCTATTAAAGCACCATTTTGCAGTACCAACTCATATTTTAGTAGCACATTTACTGCCCCTTATGCACAACAACAACAAAAATAATTTCCAATAACTAGAAAGGAATACATATTATATGAAAATTCATATTTCACGCGCACTTAAAGTTGCATAAGCAACGGAATGGACAGACGGACAGTTGGATAGACACTCGACACACTTTCATTTGTTGTGGTAGCGCAATAGCGTTAGCCCATATGTTGGCTCAAGACTCAATAAAAACTAAGCAGAAAGCAAAAAATGGCTTACAAATATTATAAGCAGAATGTCTTATGAAGACATGGCCTCAGATATATGCATTATGTGGGTGTTTCTTGTTGTTGTTGCTTGTGTACTTATGTGAATATGGACAGCCGTTACTTATTGTGTGTTTATTTAGCACTACTCTTACATGCGCTTTCCTGTCTGCCAGTCAGTATTTGAAGTCTGCCGCAACTTGACTGGAGGTCCCTCCATATATGTGTCTGTTTGAATAAAGGATATATACTTAGTAGAGCAGAATACTCAAGTGCAATGGAGGATATCTTCTCGACGCTCGTACGCCCACTTCAATTCAACACTTGAATCTTAGTATCTAGTATCACTACTAGCTCGCACTTAACGCTCACGCGGCTTAATACAAACTGTTGGAGCGAAGAAAGAAGAAGAAGAAGCAAAACTCGAACGATTGTGGAAAAAAAGAAACTTGCAGAAAATGAAAAAGTTGAGTGTTATCGAGCAGCACAAGATGAAAGACACGCCATATAAGCGGCATGCGGTTGTTGTTCGTGTGAGTGTGTGTTGTCGAGAGTCTCCTTGCAGTTAAAGCTAACGCTCGGACGCAAAAACTGCAAGCACAAACTGTCTGCGAGTTAAGCGGAAAGCAGAAAAAAAATAGAATTCCAACTGAAATGTGGCAAATGAAAAAGTAATAAAAGCTGAACTTGAACTAAAAACGGAAAAGGATATTGAGAGTTGAAGACGAAGTCATTAGACTGTAGTGAGTGCAATCGAACACACACACCCACACTCATATTATGTTTTTCTCACACACTTTCCTAGCAGCCAATATCCTCTAACTGTATTATTTACTGCTTTGTTTTTACTGCTTCTTCTTCCACACTTCTTCTTACTCCTTTCTTCATCATTATCCTATACTTTTTCTCACTCTGCAAAAGCTTCTGCCAATATCCTCTTACCGACACTTTTTTCTTTTACTTTCTACTTCGTCTTCCACCTCCACCCTTCCTCCTTACATATTCTCACCCACTACTTCTTCTTCACCCACACCTCTTCATCCTCTTTTCTTCATCACCATCATCATCTTCTATTTTTTCTCTCAACACTGAAGCAGCTTCTTCATCCAAATGCGATAATGGTCTGTAATGGTGGGAAAAATATTGCCAACCGTTTGGCGCCAGCAGCCAGTAAGGCAGATCAGCAACAACAATAAGAACAGAAGAATCAGTGAAAAAAAGCAGTGTGGAAATGAGCAAATGAAATGGCTGGCGACTCAATTGGTCGGTAAGCAATCGAAAATGCATAGGCAGTCAAGCGCCAAGTAATAAGCGTGCATACGGAGCAAGAATAAAGCAAGCGGAGAAATCAGAAATCAGCAGACATTGAATCCAAGTAATGAAACGATTGTACTGCCAAAACAAAAAGTAACAACAAAATATTAATATATAAAGAGCACAAATGTGTTCCAGTACAATATTAGCGAGCGTTCGAAATGACAGCTGGCTGTGCCGTTATTTAAGCGGTTATTCCTGTGCCGCTCTTCAGCGCTGAGCGCTTAATATCGGTCAGTTACTTAAACACCGGAGTTTTTTTTCGCTGATTTTCTGTAGGGATTTATCCTACAACGCAGCATCGATGGGGGATTCAGAACCATCATTGCTGAACCATCAGCGAGTGCAGCGGCAGCCTGTGGCTGGGTAAATGCAAATTGTGAGCGCTGCATAAATAAATGCCGATGGGTGTAACCGTTGTAAGGTCGTAGCTTTTGTGCGCTTCCGGGCAATTTGTGCATTTTGAAATGCATTTTGCACTTTGTACTTTTAAGCGCATTTTGTGGCATAAATTATGGGTGTAAAGGTATTTCTTTTATATTTTTCAGCGCTCGTTGTGTCTCAGGGGCAAATGTAAATTTGATTACGAATTGTTGATGGATAAGAACACATTTTTTTTTGCTGTTGTGAAAATATTGCAGATTTTGGACCAGAATTATTATAGGTTTATTATAGAATTATTAAGGGTAGAGCAGAAAGTGTTGAATATTTAAAGATTATAAAGTGAATTAGAAAGATTTTTTTGTTTGATATGGTAAATCCCAATAATTTTTATTGTTTCTTGAATGTATTTGAACACTCTGAAAAAAAAACAAAATATTTCATAATTTTAATTTTTGGTATCTAATTCTTTATTTTAGTTGAACCCGCTAAAGAATAATAGTTGAAATCGGATAATAACACCACCTCCCATTCAAAGGTTAGGTTGAAAATTAAAATGGGATAAAATATTTGCCAAGTAATGCCATTCTTAAATTTTACAGAAGAAATCAGAATAAAGCTGCACTTGTTACATTTTCACAAAATGTAAAATTTGAAAAACCATATCTCAAACTACTCTAAAATTTTTGGTATATAATATTTTCTTGCTAGTTGCGGTTCACAACTACGTGCTACTTCTATAACTCAATTTTGATTCCATCTTATTCCTTCTATAATATATGGCAAATCGTGGAACTCAAAAAATCGATTTTTTTATTTAATTCGAACCTGTAACTACTCAAGAATGATCTTTCAAAATTTCAATTGAAAATTCAAAATCAATCAAAAACTCTTGCCGATTTATGGTGGAAGCGTAGGTTTTACACCGAAAATGTCGGTAAATCTCTCAGATATCTTTAAAATTTAATTCTGAGGTAATAGTTTTCTTACGACTGTGCTGTACCAGAAATGGTTCACTAAATCGGTCATAACTTCCCTAGCTCCCATATACCTAATATTCGGTGAAGATCTTCAATTTACTTTTTCAACTTGTATTCGAGAGTATAAAATGTTCGTTTACATGAAATAATAAGGTTTTTTTTAAATAATTATCTTTAGCTACTTTCAAGTTCCAAAGCTAGATTAGAACACCTGTTGTTATCGTTGTTGATTTTATAACTTCATAAAAATATGTCAAGACCCCTTATTCAAAGTGAACTGCAATATAGTGTAGGCCTTCCAAAAACTTGTATCATATTTAATGAAAGTTAATAAAAAAATTTAAAAAAATTATTTCAATTCTTCCTTTTTTAGAGTTATATAATGGAAGAGAATAGTATACATAATACCAATATGAATATAAAAATATTTATTTATTTAATATGATCTTTATAAATTCTTTGTAATCTGCAGCAGTTATCTCTTCTTATAAATTTTTAATTATTAAAATTATCCCTTCTTTGTTTAGTATATTCCTTTCTATATTTGCTTTATACATATATTTTACAAAAGAGTCGACCTGTTTTCTGAACCAAAAAAATGAATTTGAGAGATTAAATCATAAAAAATGAAATTAATCCCTCATTTATCAAAGTTAGCACCCGAAATCACTTTCGAATTTAGACTAAATTTAAAGATTTGTGTATAGTTATATTCTTTGGAACATACAAAAAGTGAGAATTTTTTTAATATTAACAAAAATATATTCGGCATATTTTTAATTCTGAAACTCAAACTCTCTTCCTTGACACCTGCTAATGCTTTCCGCAACTCGCATTTTAACATAACCGGCAAGCATTGCCACCAATGAATAATTATTTGACTTTTATTTTTCTGTTTAGTCACCGAAGCAAAATCAATTTTCTTGCTTGCATAATAAAATTTTTCAAAACGTGCCAATCGAAGAAATAACAACAACAAAGCAAGGCGAAAATTTGCGCACGTAGCACAAGCAATAAATGGCATTTTCAAAGTGACTTTTCACCGGCACACACACACACACACACAATTAAGGCAAGGAAAAGAAGCAAAAATAACAAGAAGGAACAAAAAATGCCACAAAGTCGAGCAAAAATGCATATTCATTGCAGAAAGTATATATATATACATATACATACATAAATATAAAAAATAAATATATTTAAAAATACATAGTATCTAGCCTCAAAGAAAAATTTTCGATTTGCAATTTTGTATTTTGTATTCAAAGCGCCGCTGCTGGTGTCTGGCAACGTGTGACTCCGCCTCCAACTCCCAACATATCTAACTCCTCCATGCTTTCTAAAGAAACAGCGCTATGATTTTCGTTTGTTGCTCCACTGCTGCCTTTTAGCAATTTCTTTTGGGGGTCAGGGTTGCGGGTAGCGCCAACGAAAAATCGAATTAAATAAACAAGCGTGTAACGTGAGCAAAATATCAAATGACATTTTAAATGGCGGCGCATTCAGTAGCGTGCGTTCGTTCGACATAGCTTTTTACCAATCGCTTTATGCAACCATTTTATTTTTTATATCTATGTATATGCCGAAGCTCTTTTGTTGCTGTTGTTTTTATAATTTTTTCATAAATTTTTGTTTAGCATTTTTCAATTGTTGCTCTTGCTGGTGCGCATTGCCGAAACGTGCCACTATGTATTGGCAGTTAATTCTCGTTTGTGTGTGTGTGTGTTTGTTTTTGTTCGAAATTGTATCACGATTTGAATAAAGGAAAGTATTTATTGAATATTTGAATTTTTCTGAACGCATACAAACATAAATATATATTTAAACAGTATGCTTATATATGATTTTAAAAGTAGTGCGGTGTATGCGACATTGCTCGAGATCATGCTTGTTTAACCTAATAAGAATTCTCGTTTTGAGAAATATAGTTTATTTGGAATATGAATAGAAACGAAGTCAGTTCAAGAAAGATCTTTAATAGTAAACAAGTAAGGAAATGTTAAGTTCGGGTGTAACCGAATATTTTATACATCAATAAATATGTAATTTTATTAAGATAACACACAATTTGACTCACATATTTGGTATAAAGTCCAATAGAATAACGAAAATCATCATATATAGTATATGAGGACTGAGGTAATTCCTGAAGCGATTTTCATGACCAACGTACACTATACCCAGACTATATGCTCAATTAGTTTGGCTAATATATCTCAAATATTAACCGATTTATGTGGCATAAAGCCCTTCGTATTTTAGAAAGCCCTATAATTAGTTATAAAGGTGCTATGGAAAGTTATGACCCGATTTTAATAATTTTTGGTACCATAATATTAGAAGTAAATGATTTCCTCTGAATTCCATTAAAATATCTGAGAGTTTTAATGATATTTTCTGTGAAAATGTACTCTTAAGCACTGAGTTCTTCATGTTCGATATCCGGGGCCTTGAAAAGTTATAGTTCGATTTCGACAATTTTTCTACAAGTTATGCCACATATCATATACAGTATTGGTGCAAAGTTTTATTTCGCGATCTTCATTGTTTCCTTATGTATATCTCATAAAGTGAAGAATCAGATGGAATTCAAAATTGAGTTATGTAGAAAGTATTCGTGGTTGTGAATCGATCTCACCCATTATCCATCCGTGTCATCAGGGTGTCAAGAGAGTATTATATACCGAATTTCCTTGAAATTGGTCGAGTAGTTCTTGAGATATGGTTTTGACCCATAATTGGGCGATGCCACGCCCATTTTCCATTTTGTAAAAAAATCTGCGTGCAGCTTCCTTTTGTCATTTCTACTTTAATATTTAGTGATACTGACGTTTTTCGTTAGTGAGTTAATGCACTTTTAGTAATTCCCAACCTAACTTTTGTATGGAAGGTGGGCGTGGTTGTTATCCAATTTCCACATTATGTGGTGTATGATGGGGTACGTTAGGGAAACGACTACAGAAAGCTTGGTTTATATAGCTTTATTGGTTTTCGAGATATTCACAAAAAACTTATTTAAGGGCGGGGTCACGACCAATTAAAAAAAAAATGTCATCCAGTAATGCCCCTTCTTCGTGCGATTCTTTATACAATTTTTTAGCTTTTATAGATTTATTTATGTCTTAGTTATGGCACTTTATATATTTTCGGTTTTCGTGGGCGGTCCGATTTTGCCCATTTTCAATAGCAACCATCCTTCGATCCCAAGGAACATGTGTACCAAGTTCAAGATATCTTAATCTCAAGTTATCCGTTGCACGGACAGACAGACGGACGGACAGACAGACATTCGGATTTCAACTCATACATAGTAATAATAGATTTTTTATTAGATCTTATAAATTTAATTTTTCTCCTCTCAAAATAAGTTTTACTCAATAATAGTTTCTGTGCAGCAATCAAGAGTTGGTAGCGCTTAAAATTGTTTAAATAATTTTACTAAATTTTCGTTTACAATTTTCAATCGAATTCTTCCTCAAATACATTGATTTTTCGTTTATCTTGCATTTTGTATCTCTCAAATGACACAACTTAAAACCGTAAGATAACCGTTGTCAAAGCTGACAACCAAAAAACATTGACAGCTGTCGCATTGAAACAACAACAAATGTTGAAGCATTTAATGTTTAAGCGTTGTAGTACACAACTTGCAACATGCAACGAAGGCAACAAAAACTGAGCTCTTAAACAAGCAGGAATACAAAACTACATACATAGAAATGTATATGTATCGGAGTCAAATTGTCATTTGTTTGTACGTTGCTATCTCTCCGTTCAACTTACAAGTTACGTATACGCCTTGTTGACAACACGAGCAGCATACATATGCTGCCTGCCAGCGCGATAAAGCAGTGCCAGTGCAGGCACGCAGAAGACAAACCACACACATGCAGCTGGCGCGGACAGAAATCCACCTGTCTTTTCAAGCTTACAATGCGCTACAAGCGAACAGACATTTCGATTTTGAGCGTTTCAAAGAAAATGCACAGCGCTGCGCCAAAGAGGCGACTAACGGCGATTTGGTCTATTGTCATTTTCACTTTGCACTGCTTTTCAACAGTTTTTTTGTTGTTGTTCGCATTTCAAACTTGAGTTGCCTTTTGCGGCGAAACAACTCGAAAATCAAGCGAAGCATATGCTGCAAATAACCATTGAACTCTTTGGCTTTTGTGCTGTTCTTTCTCTAAAGATTACATTTATACTTGAAATCTACGACTACATCATACCATTTTTGCGATTTCCTTAACTTCTCGCTTAATACTTCTCCTATATCGAACACAGATGTTGTTTCTCGTTTTCCCTAAATTCGTTTATTTTCATTTTTGTGTCTGAAGTGAAATGTCTCTTTAGTCGCGCTGCCTGATTCACTTCCTGTTTTGGATTTCGCTTAGCTGCACATAGTGTGCCTCGCTTTGGGAGCACTTCGCAGAAATGTTGCTTTGGTATTTTACTTTGATATTTTACTTCAGTTGGAGCATGCATTTTTATTTTATATTATTTATTTTTGTATTTACATTGGTATATTCCGCGTAATTCTTTCGTATGTTTTCGTATAGAAGTGGCTTGGTTGTACTTACCTCACAAATTGATTGACTTATATTCTGCAGATTCAAGCGAAATATTCGATCCCTGTGAAAAAGAAAGAAATATTGATACTGTAATAATTTATAAAAACTAAGCGGTTTGAAAAACATATAATAAGCTTTAATTACATAAATTTTAAATTTTAAACAAAGAAACTGATATATAAGTTTTACTAGAATCTTACAATGACCAGCTCCACTTGACTTATTGAAACGAGCCATATACACTCAGTGATGTTGTAGGAGCTATGCAATACCAACCACAACTGCCTATTTAAGGTTTCACTTTAGGGATTCTTCGTAATATTTTGTTAGTTCAAAAAGAACAAATTTATCGTTGATTTTCAAATCCTATTTATTATTGTTGTACATTTATCTTCTATCATTGCTATATCTAAGATTGTTCTGATAGTTGATTTGTAACTTCATTGAATGGTATGTTTCTTTAGAAGTATATAGAATTTTCTAGAAGTAATCAGGAAAATGTTTCCTCACATCATCATCAAGTGATTAAATGGTTACAGCAAAATAATGAAATAACATACATTACGATATACCATCGCTTTACTAGTAGTAAAATTTTGTGATCGAATCTCATTAAGAAATATATATGTATCTCAACTGGACTCCTAGATATTGAGAACTAACTTCGTGAGATTGCTTTTGGTTAAGGTTGCTTAGGTCTGTCGATACTGATAAATCAGTTGTTAGTGCCAGAGTTAAGGGCGTTGTTGGCGAGAGATGCTGGAAAAGTGTTGCTGAATTTGACCGATAGGATAGTCTTTATTACATCCCACCGTCGTAGATTCTAAAGTAGATGTTTTTTGGTTCCTTAAACCACCAGATCTGACTATTTCTGCAAATGTGGAGACTGATCGGATCATTTTATCCAATCTATAATTGTTCTATAGGATAGATAATGAGATGCTTGTTTCCAACGTAGTCGACTTATGAATGTTAGTATTGAATATTTTCCCTCTCTCTCACTCTTCGTATAGTAGTGTATCTCATTTTCACATTTTGGTCTTCCAATAAAGAAGTGACGTCATTCTCCCTTCTATCATATCATGAAACATCTTTGATGTGAAATGAGAATATGACGAATCAGATCTTACCGAGCGTTTCATTCGAAATCTATAACAATTGCTATTGTTTCCTCGTCTCTTAATCTATGTGATAGTTCAGTATATTTTCTAATAAGTGCTCCTTAGAAGTTGCTTCGAGCTAAGGCGCAGATTATTAGTGAGCTGTTTAAGTATTAAATTTATTAAATTTTAATCCCGTTCTAAGGGAGTGGTCTAGTCTGAACTAAAATTAATTTAAGTTCTATATTCTTCAGAGAAACAAATTATGTTCGGGGAAGTTGTTATGAATTTATTAGAATTTTCTTAGAGTGACTAAGTAACTAAGTGTAGTATATAGTCTTGTCTGCAGTTAAATTCAGAATTTTTCTACATAATAATCATACATATTGCTTATATTATATTATTATTCGAAGCATTCTATTATTCGAAGCATTCTATTATTCGAAGCACTTGAACTACCAACATGTCACAAAATATATTATTGTCAAAGGCTCAGCAGCTGAACGTTAATGAACACTATTCAAACAAAGAAATCAACCACTTTTCCTTCTAATAAATACAAGCTTTTAGCAGTAAATCTCATTTGCAAGAATCTCTCAAGGTCTCTGCTATGTACGCAAGCAATTAGCAAACTTAAACATTGAACTAACGCAACACATATCCTGTTTGGGGCAATGAGAGCAAGGAAATGCCTGGCAATATTTCAAGCACAACAAACAACCGATGACAACAACAACAACTAAAGCAGAACGGAAGTTTAAGGACAAACGAAAGTTGGCAAGCGGGGTACGAGTTGCAAAGGCCGCCAGCGACATTATATAGTTCGGGGTATTGTTTCGAGAATTATTGCTGGCGGTCAAGAGGCAGTACTTGGAAATTGGGAAGAAAAGCGCTAGAATGCCATAACTCACGCGTGCATAAAGCATTCAATGCTGCTATATATATAATAAAGTATATAGAAACTGAGAACAATTAACACTTATGTGCGCGCACACACTCATACAACAACAATAACACATACAAAATCTTCACACAATACGAGCTATGCGAGCTAGGCCAGCCAAGCTGCCAGCCGACCGTGCTAATTTACGAGCAAGCGGTTCAGTAACGGTCAAGTTGAAAACTTTTTAATTCACAACTTTTCACTTAACAAATAGCGCTGGAAGGTTAGCGGCACATAATAAATACGAGTAGACAATGGAGCTTTAAGCTTTCGAGGGTGTTGTGAAAGTGTTTTGCACGATAAATTCAGCATTTTTTCGCAGCATTTTTAAAAAGTAGGTCTATTGTAAATTAATTTTCATGCGTTATTAATTTAAATTGCGTGGTAAATATGTATAACGGTAAAATTAAGAATTATAGCTGAAGGGAAAGTTACAACAACAATAAAATTTCAAAAAAAAAAAAAATAAAAATATTAAAAAGCTTGGAAAATTTTCAACGCGCTTCAAAAGCTAAAGCTTTCGAAGTTTTTCTCCACATTAAATCAACACTGCCGCTGTGGCACATTTGCTGTTTTGTCGCTCGCGTGGGAACCTCTTCTTTACATTCCTCACTTGTTTCGTGTTTCCTTCTACAACATACCCGCTTCCTACATGCACCTCTTCTTCTTCTTCTTTTTTTGTTTTATGCTTTTCGTATTTTATACTTGAGGGCATAATGCGGTTAAATTGTTCCCCAACTGCAACCATTAATCTTCATTTCGCTGATGCTCTCTCCTTTAAGTAGTCGCTGGCATTGAAAAGCGCTATGCTATAAAATCGGTACGAGGATACAATGGTGGCACTATATATGTGCACGTAATACAATATTACTTGTATATTATATATATCAGACTGAGAATAGGAAGGTACATATGTTAGTGGCAGGGCATGAACAAATGGCTA
This sequence comes from Zeugodacus tau, assembly GCA_031772095.1. NCBI lineage: Eukaryota > Metazoa > Arthropoda > Insecta > Diptera > Tephritidae > Zeugodacus > Zeugodacus tau. Next base: position 19,731,330 of record CM062652.1, on the reverse strand, counting down.
CAAGTTAGTTAAAGTTGCGCAGGGCAGTCGGTGGCAACGGTTTTGGCGCTCCACTAAATCTTCATGTTACGCCCAAAGAATCGTGTAGATCTGCTAAGTAATGTATTAACTCGGTTACAAGATATTAAAAATTTATTCTATGGAATCGATTCTTAGATATTTTTCTGTCAGACCAAAAACCGAAGACCAGACCGAAGAATTTTGGTTTAAATACAGATTTGCTTTAATTTAATAAAAATATACTCTTACTTTCATTTTTGGTTTTAAGAAAATCCTATACCATAGTCTACCTATCATAATTTCACCTTACACCAAGATATTTTGTTAATGGAAAAAAAGGCTTTCATCATATTATGCCTAGTGTTCCTTCGTAAATATATAATTGGGTCTTATAAGCTCTTCAAATAGATATTTTTCTCATCTCTACTCCCTTGCTTAACTCGATTCGATAGCTCTTGTTTCTCTAAGTTTGGTATTAGAGCGAGGTGAGTACTTTTCGTGGTGAATTTTGTGTTGAGTAGTCGATTAAGTAGCAAGTTACTCTCTCGTCGATTGTAAATTTACTCTTCTCTTTGCTAGCAGTCATTGTTTGAACAGTTGCAAAGAGATCAGAGATCAATTGTTGAATTGTGAGAGGTAGTAATGGAAAGTTGGCGTTTTATAGCTTACAGTGGTGAAATTTTATTAGAGAAAACTTATGTTGGGTTCTGGAAAAGCTTTTTCAGACGATTTCAGTACAGATTGAGAAGACGAATGTGATATCCTTGTTGGGAACTACAATGAATGGCCAAACCTTTAATTTACCCAAGTCAGTCGGGTATACCCAATAGGTATGAACTCTGTTTTATATCCAAACAAGGACTAACATCAAATTCGAATGGAGAATGAGGTCTAGTAACTTCAAAAAATATCTATCCAACCACTAGATATTGAAATAACCCTAGATCTCAACCCCGAACTTCAAAATTTGACGAAATTTTAAGAAGGTGTCATACAAGAGGTCCTAGAGGTTTGAATTGTGGGAAGTTTGGGGAATTGTAGGAGCATAGCGTGATTATTTGAAAGGGTTCTCTCAGGAACGGTAAATTTGGAGACAGCAAATTGGTTAGTCCATTATAGCACCTTTTCACACCAGTCGATTCGGAAGGGATGTGGATTTTTCTACAAAAATATATTTAAGATCGTCTGCTAGACAAATTTCGGAACTTAATTTAATGCCTTAGTACAGCCAATTCAGTTTCAGTCTCTTTAAACACTAATTTAAAATACATATTCTATATCCTTCTGCAGATCTCTTTATAAAACTTTAAAACGCCACCCTACGCATAAAATTAAATCGAAATCATTCGCAACAAAAGCACACAGCTGCGCAGCCATGAAAGTACTGTCCAAAGTAATCCGATCCATTATGTTTAATAATTCATAATTGAGTGGCGGAAATCAAAACTGCCTATTCAGCGTACACCAACAACTAACAAAGTGTCGCATTGGCAATCGATTCTGTACTACCAAGCACAGGCGCTGATAAATATAGGCGAATACTCAAACACAACAGCCAACGAACAATGAGAGCGCCCACAGGCGCGTCTAAACTGTTTCCCGTGAGACCGCGCAAAGTTCAATGCAACAACAACAACTCTTTGCTTTGCCGTAGCGAAATCGCCATCATTTTTCCACTCATTATCAATCCGTTTAGAACTCGAAGTACTTATAGTTGCTTTTGTTGTTGTTAATGCTGTTTTTATAGCCATATAACTGTAGTAGTTGATGGGGCACTTCGTTTGGCTGCTTGTGGCAAGTTACTGCGTTACTGCTTTACGGCCTCGTTGCCTCGAGCATTTTGGTGCTTGTTAGGCTGCAATTAATTACTTCCTTCAAATACTTCTACACCCCCAAAAATGGTCCAGCCGTGCTCTATAGTTGTTGTTGTGAAATTTGAAACTGAAACTGTTCAAAAATGTGTGAGGTTGCGCACATTTTACCCACACAAAGCGAACGCATATTTCATATTTCAATAGAGCCGAGTGATTATGAGTGCATGGAAGGGGTATGGTAGGGGAGAATGGCGCCGTTGAAAAATTAATGTGGAGTTGGAGCGCAGCTGATGGACAAATTTGAAATTTTTTTTGAAGTGTGTGAGCTCCATTTTGGAGTGCCAGTTGAGGCTGTAGCACTCTCTGTGTTAACACTTTTGGTGTACTTAATTATGTGGGTGGAGGTGGGGGTGCCTCATACGTTTTTGTGTAGGAAGGCTTTAACTGTTTTAAGCTGGGACTAATCAGTGATTTTAAAGAGTTAAAGCTGTTGGTAACATTTAAGAAAATGGGAAGGAGAAGAAAAGAGAAAGAGGTTTTTCTTTTATATTTAAAGTATACGTAGAAAGAATGTCTTACGACATTTAAATTTTTTCTGAAATAGATTTCTTTTATTTTAAAAGAGACAGGTTAAGGGGTTAGGTGGGTTTCAAAATTTCAAAATTCGAAAAAAAAATATTGTTTTATTAAATAGTGTAACATCTTCAAATCAATCTGAGTAATATTTTAAGTGATATACCCACGTCAGTAGTAAAACTTTAAACGCATTTATCTTAGAACTCAATTTTGTATGTCAGTGTACACGATTTCTCGAAAAGTTATGAAGTGATTTTGTTCAAATTTTGACCACTTCTTTGGAATAACATTATCTAGTTAATGAATGGACGATTTATTTCTATTTTATTCAAGCTAATATATGCCGAACATTTGACCGAAAAAGTGAGTTTTTTCATTAAAACTCTGTCTAAAATTCAAATTTCAATATTTTCTTTTCTCCTTCGTGCTTTAACTAGACCTATTCATATGCTATCGAAATATTTTTGGTTTATTGATTGTAGATGAAGCAATCATGACTTATGATGGGAGATGAGGTGCCAACGGCTGAGTTTTCGGAACTTTTAAATAAAAATTTCACCAAATACTGTTGAAACATGCATCTTCGATACTCTGATGCTGAAATGATATATCTTATTGTATGTATATAAAAAAATGTAAAAATATCCTTATCTTTAGCCTCTGAAACCCAATTTTAGAAAAATTATTTACAAGGATATGTCATGTCAAGAGCATAAATAAATGTCGAATTATTAGTGACTCGTTGTTCAACAATAGGATATCGAAGTTAGAATTATTGTAACAAGTAAATGATAATAATGGCAGTGATGTATTTAAGTGTTTAGATATATCTTCAACAGAGTACATATCACTACTTTTCTCCTAAATAGTCTGAATTGAATAAAAAAATTGATTTTTTTCTTTACCTTGATTATTTTAAATAATAATAATAATTTATTTTCCACAGCTTTAAAATCTTTTTCTTTGGTTCTTTTTCTTAAAATTATTTTAAATTACATAAATTTATTTTTTTTTTCTTTCTGACAAAAAAGATAAAATAGTGCCTCTAGTGAGTCAAAAGAGTTGGAAAATATTCGGTAGTTTCATTACTGTATCAAAACTGTTCGAGAAATCCATTAGATTCCCATGAATATTTTTTTCCACACGAAAGAAAATTTCATATAATGAATGTCGTGTGAATGAAAACTTATTTTCGAATTTCGGCATTCTGTCACAAATCTTTTTTGTTTTGATTTTTTGTTGATTCGTATTGGGGCTACAAATGAAGATTCCGTTTATAAAGGCAATTTTTCGAAGATGTTAGATTTTCTCCATGTGAAATTCATGTTGCAAAAAACACAAATGAGTGAGTTTTTCATTGGGGATGCCGTTCGCATGAAATTTACAATAAGGCTGGATGTCTAACCCTTTCATGTCCAATGTTGCGTATATGCAACATTGTACTTATCGGCTCCTAATTCTCGTTATTTAAATTTTTTTAACCAGCGGTTTTTTCAATTATGTAGACTTATGTGTTATGCAAGCTTACAGTTACTTTTTCTGATTTGAGCTGTGCACGTGTTCACTCAGTAAGAGTTCTTAGCAGAGAGAAACTGGCAAAAATCGTTTCGCGAAAAAAGTTATACAAAAGTTGTTATACAAAAAATGGTTCAAAAACATAAAAATAATTGTTTTATTTTAAAACAAAGTGAACTATATAAATAAGTAAGGATAAGAGAGTTTTTTACTAAAAAAATTTCATGAGAAAAGTGTTTAGTTTATTTATAATAATTTAATTTGTGCCTATAAGCAACATCATATAGCTAAGGCTGCGTGCATGTCGGAGCTGCGATAAGCGATAAGAGCGTCGATAAGAGCAGCGACAAGAGCATAGCGTCGAGTTATAGTTTTGTATGGTGTGCATAACAGAGCTGCGATAAGAGCGTAAATTGCATTTGCAATTTAAGTTTTGTATAGTGAACAGCTAAAAAAATGAGTGATTCTGAAGAAGAAAATATTTTGTTGTTGACATCTACTGCTGCATATTATCATATGCATAATACTGAGGGGACAAAACGCTCGTTTTCGGCGTATCCTATAAATCAAGAAAGGCAAAATTTCGGAGAATTTCATCATCTTTATTGTAGCTTGAGACAGGATCCAAAAAAGTTTTTGAATACATGAGAATGACAAGCGATACATTCGATTACATTCTGTCTGAAATTTCGGATCGACTGCAGCAAGGCTGGCGAAATTACCAAATTTTTGGGTTAATCCATTCATGTGTCAGCTGCAATACCTTTATTCGGTATAGTATTTTATCCGATGAAGACATATTTTTCACAAGAATCCATAAACTTAAAAAAAAACAAAGATCTTCATCTTAATTCTTATTAAGTGTCCATCATCGATAAGAGCGAAGAAATTACTGACCTACAATTTCTACGCTCTTATCGATGATAGCCAGCAAAGAGTGAGTTCGCGCGCTGCTCCGACATGCACACTTGTATTACATTACATGTATCAATTTTCTACGCTTCGCTCGTATCGACGCTCTTATCACTTATCGCAGCTCCGACATGCACGCAGCCTAATGAACTAGGTAACATAGGACTTTGAAATTTTTATCACTTCATATTTGAGTTAAGACTAATATATATCTGTCCTAAAAAAGCTGTTAGCTCCTCCCATTTTAATTCGGGCATGAGAGGGCTAATTAAACATTTTCCAATACTATATATGTATATATATTTTTTAACAATACTTACATGGCTCCCACATAGAGCGCATTATTATTCTCATCAAAGTAGAATGTTTTGTAGTAAAGCGCGCCACAACTGAAATCTTTGACAGGATCTGAAAGTAAAAATGAAAAAATAGGTTAGAAAAATATATAAGAAATTTATATTTTAAATCATTTATTTGTAATTATAATAATCAAATTCTATATAAAGATCTTAAGTTTTACATAAACCTAACGTCTACTGATTTAATAATAATAATCATTTAATATTTATGAACAGACTTTTCTTTAATTATTTGATTCATTACCAAAAATTTTGTTGAGAATTATAATACGTAACTGCCTCAAATTCGTAAACGTAGAATCTCTATGCTTTTTCAGAGAGGTACGAATATCAAGATTAACATAAGCAAATTAATTTTAGTATCCACTCCGTGCACCAATTTTTTTTTACAAGGCTTGTCCATTTAGTTTGAGTCCATGAGAAGTATAAGATTCTTAAATGTGTCTAACAGAACTGGCTGCCTTTGAGGTAGGGTTAAGGAATTTCTAACTATAATGATTCACTAAGCTCAGCTATAGTTTTACAACAACAATAACAATTCTTTCGGCCAACTCAGGAACAGAGGTATCTGCAATCGAATACTATATTCTGTCACTAGTCTGTCTCGAGATCGAACTTCGAAACAAAATTTTAATGAAGTTGAATTTTTTATTCAATTTTCCAATCTACTTTAAACATTCCTAGAAATATATAAGGCATAGTTAAAATAAATCCCTTATTTTTTTCATATTCACTTTTTTTTGTCGCCCCTCTCATTAAGTGCGATAAATTTTTTCACTAATTGTGCTGACTGCCGGCTAATTTCGTGGCATAATTCACAGTGTGACATAGCCATTGGCCATGCCAGCTACTGGACACATAGAGCAGACGAGAACATACCACACGCACACAAATTGGCATCAGTGTCACTTTCGACATAAATGCCATTTACAAACACTTCCATACAATATTCGTGCATTGTTTTTGTATTTATTATAGAGGCACACATGTTGTAAAAGAGACTAGGTGACTATTATGCATGACCGCGACATCATTGCCATGGTCAACGGCAGAACACAGACGTACATATGTATATGTATAGATTACAATAAACAAAATGTGAAGAGTAGACAGTTTTGCGTTGACAAGGCAATTTCAGTAAGTGTAGGGGATTGTAGGCCTGTATATTTATGTATTTGTTTGTGCTTACGCAAATAAGTGAAGTGTGTGTTGTAAATTTTAATCACACCACGTACGATGTGGTACGTCCAACTTGTATATACAGACATATATACATACAAGTGCTAGTATGCGTGAGGTCGCTGCCGCTAGTAAGCCTACGCGCCTAGACACACCCAATTTATGGTCCAGCATAAGTACCTAAGTCTCTCTTCTGGCTGCTGTTGGGTATTTGCATGCATATTTATGGCTGATGTTGGTGTGGCTGGTGTTCCGCTGCGCCGACAGTTAGTTGCACGTGACATTTTGAGGCATATTAACTCGTCACTTGCTGAAGCGTAAAGCAACACGCGCAGCATAACAGTAAATAAAAACAATGAGAATACAAAAAAAGGAAACGAAATTATAGGACCCAATGATAGCGGCAATTAGTTGAAGTTATTGCTATAAATTTGCGCTAATACGTGGGTACTGAACAAGAGTAAATAGTGTGAAGAGCTAATATAACGGAAGTGAAATCAGTTGGTTAAGACAGCGCAATTAGTTGGAGCAAATGAGAAGAGTTGTAGAGGGCAAATAAGAAAAATGTCTGGAAAAAAATATGATAATGAGCTGCGAACTCAAATGAAAAAATATACAAAAAAATATTAGAGTGAAAATTGTGTGTGAAAATCAAAGAAAATCACGCCATTATGAAAACAACTAAGCGCCAGCGTGTTGACAACTCGCTCAAGTAGCTGCTCACGCCACATTGGGCAGAATAAATTTAAGTGTCAGCGCAACAAAAGCACTTTGGAGCATGCTAATGGACGCGAGTACTGAGCTAAACAAACAAAAGGAGCGACAAAAAGTGTTAGGAATAGGAGAAAAAAAGAAAAATGAAAACCTAAAGTAGGTGTACTAAGGAAAAAATTAGGGAGAAGAGGCAAAGTAAAAAAATAAAGCATTAAGACCCTACATGAAAATGAAAATGTAAAATAAAAAATAATACAAAAAATACAAAAATAAAAGTAATAAAATAATCTCCCCGGGTCAGCGCGCATTTTAGTATGCACGAAAAATGCGTTGCGCGCCAAAAAGTAGGCAACGAAAAAAATAATTTCTGCCGAAATCACTGAAAGACTAATAAAAATGTAAAAAGAAGAAGCAGCAGCAGAGAAAATCACTTAAAATCTCACACACACACCCATCCACAACTAACTGTAAAATCCACAGCGCAAGCAAAACAGCTTAAAATGCAAAGTAGCAGCAAATTGTGTCACAGCACGCCTGTAAGTATGCTACAGCGAGTGAATGAGGTAAAGCATTATGCTGTCTGTATTGCGACACGACCATTTTCCACGATGAAGACAAGACACTGCTAAACACCAAAGTCACCTACATATAAATACACAAAGCAAAGCAATTGCTGAAGAAATATCAACAGGAAGCATAGCGAAAATGAAAATGTAGCAATAAAAGAGTAAAACAGCAAATAAAGCCACAATGACAAAATCAGCTAAGACAACAACAACAAAACTATGTAAATACATGGAAAGTCAACTGAAATCACAAAAAAAACGAAAGTAAGAAAACAACTCTAACAAATAGCTTTAAGAACTTGAACAGCAATAAAAAATCGCTACTGTACACAATGACAATGGCAGAAGCGTCAGCTGCAATAACAAAGCTTAGTTGAGACATTGACACACATACAAGTACATAGCAATAATAATAGCAACATTATAATAATAGTATTAGTCTTAGAAATGATTTGCATAGCAATGAATGATAAATACAGCGTACGGCGTACAGCGTAATGTGTGGGTGGTTGTACAGCGCTGTGCATATTTATATGTATGATTGTATAAATCGAATTTTAACGTGAAATATTTTAATTTTTTTTTAGTTGGAGGGCGACGAAAGAAACTTTTCTTTATAGAAAAAATTTAATTTAGTTTTAAAAGTCAATAAATTTGCAGTTTTAATAAATCTTTTAGAACCTTTATGTAAAAACTAATAAAAAAAAATTAGTGGTAAACCACTTTGTGACTCAAAATGTTATTTAGTTTAAAAAAATTATGGTGTACATCTGTTTTTGAGACATCAAATGGCCCTAAATGATAACATTTCTTCCAAAGAACATGAAAAAACTATATTTTTTTGTTAGAATACTGAGGCAGATATGTCAAATTTAATTTTTTGAAGCGTTATCATCGTCTTGAAGACATAATCTGAATATTCTTAGCATCTAAAATTATTGACATTTTTATACTCTCTTGTTGCGAGAGAGTATTATAGTTTTGTCCACATAACGGTTGTTTGTAACACCCAAAATTAAACGAGTTAGATATAGGGTTATATATACCAAAGTGATCAGGGTGAAGAGTGGAGTTCAAATCCGAATGCCTGTCTGTCCGTCCGTCCGTCCGTCCGTCCGTCCGTCCGTCCGTCTGTGCAAGCTGTAACTTGAGTAAAAATTAAGATATCTTGATGAAACTTGGCATACTTATTTCTTGGCACCATAGGAAGGTTGCTTTCGAAAATGAGCAAAATCGGACCACTGCCCACAAAATGGCGAAAACCGAAAACACATAAAGTGCCATAACTAAGCCATAAATAAAGCTATGGAAATAAAATTTGGTATGAACGATCGTACTATTAAGGGGCATATTTGGATGTAATTTTTTTGGGGAAGTGGGCGTGGCCCCGCCCCCTACTAAGTTTTTTGTACATATCTCGCAAACCAATAGAGCTATATAAACCAAACTTTCTGCAGTCGTTTTTTTAGCCACTTCCTAATACAGTCCAAAAATGAAAGAAATCGGATCATAACCACGCCCACCTCCCATACAAAAGTTAGGTTGAAAATTACTAAAAGTGGGTTAACTCACTAACGAAAATCGTCAGAAACACTAAATTTCACATAAGAAATGGCAGATGAAAGCTGCACTCAGATTTTTATACAAAATGAAAAATAAGCGTGGCGTCGCCCACTTATGGGTCAAAAACCATATCTCATGAACTACTCGACCGATTTCAATGAAACTTGGTTTGTAATAGTTTCTTTACATCCCAATGATATGTTGTGAAAATAGGCCACATCGCTTCACAACCACGCCTACTTCCTATATACCAGAACTTTGAAGACGATCTGAAACGTATACATTACAATATATAAAGTAAGCACTAGTGAAGATATCGGTGCAGAACTTTGCACAAATACTATGTTTATAGTGTGAAAGCCCCATTCTAAAAATCGCCGAAATCGGACCATAGGTTTTCAAGGCCCCATGTATCGAACATGCGGACCTCGGTGCTTCTAACCTAATATTAGGGTTTCCAACTTTCAATGGACTTTATACAATATATATGACGAATATGTGGGTCAAATTGTGTATTATATAATATAAATAAAGTTAAATTAATAAATTGCGAGAGTATAAAATGTTCGGTTACACCCGAACTTAGCCCTTCCTTACTTGTTTATATTATATTTATGTTAGAAAACAATAATTCATTATTTTCCAATATATGAGTGAGAAAAGGTTTCGTACCAAAACCTGCTCAAGCAGTTTTCTGATTACTTTAATTAATACTTTTTAAGCACGCGTCAATTATGGATACTAGCAAAAAGAAAAACCGACAGATTTCTTCAAAAAAGGCGGACACAATCTGAATTCGGTCCTGTACTGTCAATAGTTCGACAGTCTAGAGTAAGACGTCTCCCAAAAGTGGTCAGCTTTGACCAATAAGGTAGTAATTGTATTCCATCAGGACAACTCCAAACCATACACATCGATAGTGACTCGATGGAAGCCACGTGAGCTTATTTTGGAGGTTTCTATACATTTGTAGTCCACAGATCCAACTTATAGTCTACGATGAAAGATTTTGTTGGTGAAATTTTTAATTCAAAAGAACTGAAAATCGACTATTCCCGTTTTTTGAGGCAAGCCCCTTTATTATGAGATTATTGAACTTCTTGTTATCGAATAAAATGGTGTTCCTTGAACTAGAACGAAAATTTTCAACTAGACCAACTAAAACCTTACAATTTAATGCAGAAATAATAGATTTATTTTTACTAGAATATTCCTCAACACAAAAAAAATATATTATATTTTCGCCTACTGCCTCAACGCGTTACTACTAAAAACTCGTCTGGCATTTAATTAAATACAGTCACTCCACCATAACACCACATTTCGTATAGAAAATACAGACTAAATATTTTGATTTAAACCCAGCTTCAATATTTGCAAATCAATTTGTCGGCTCATTGTCGTGCCAACTGCGTAGCGCGCAAAAAATTTCAGCTTGATATATATACATTATAGCTATATGAATATATATAAAATGTTTATAAACATTTGAAATCGAGTTGACAATGCCAACTGTAATGCGGCACATAGACTAGCTGTAATGCTAAAGTCAGCCAATTTGCCTATTTAAATATTGACCCTTATGCAAATTAGTTGCCAACTGGCCAAAATGTCATTTGGCAGAGGACACACAGTTACACACACACACAGCGGCAACACAGCGGGATGCAGCGTTAGCTAATAAAAAGCAAACAAAGTCAAAATTACTAACAAGCGTACAAAAATGTTGACTGTGGCATGAAAGGAAGCAACGAGAAGGAAGTTAATAAAACAAAATTTTAATGCTTAATGGAAAAATGCTGTTGTATATATATATATGTATGTGAATGTGCTATATAATAGCTGAATTATACGCGTTGTTGTCGCTCTTCCTTTTACACTCACTCTCTGGTATAATATATTCCCTTTGAGTGACCGCAATTTGTTCAAGCTGGCGGCAGGTCGACGCCGCCTATTATGTATGTTTACTCCTCTATTTGTATACATAATAGCCGTAGAATTGAAAATTTTAGTGTGATAGCAGTGAAAAAATTAATTATTTGGCATAAAAAACTGTGCAGAAGTTTTACTGCTTGCATATTATTGACCGAAATATGTAAAGGCTAAAGCCGCAGTCAACATTACAATTTCATTAAAAATTTATGGTAGTTACAAAAAAATTATAAAATATTTATAAAAAGTTAAGTGAATTAAAAATTTAAGCTTCATTTAAGTTTCTAGTAAATATGTAATTGAAATAATGTGTAAAATATTGATATTGATTACCCTGCATTGCTGGAAAAAGTTGATGAAATTCAACTATTTAATTAAGAGAACATGTGTTTTTTGTATATTTCTTGCTTTAATGCGCTTTTATGGAAATTTTAAACTTATTATACATATATTTATTCCTTCCCTAAATAAAAGCGTTGACGGAACGCTTTTTACAGCTCAGCGTTAAGGGGTTATGGGTAGTCAGAGACACGAAAAAATGAGAATTTTCAGTATTTTTTTGCTATTAAATCATGTTATTTTACAAAAGTAATACCATGGCATTATTACACAATGTTTTGACTTGAAGGCACGAAAATTTGAAAAAAAAATTATAATTTCCAAAGTTATAGCTGTCTGTGTTGACCCAGTTTCAAAAAAATCAAAATCAATCACCGCAAGAAGACAATCATAAGTCCTTGGAGATTCATCTAAAATCAATCGGATTAAAAAAAATAGTTTTATAAATAGATAATCCTAGACCTGAACCAAACTTTTTTTTTTCAAAAATTAACAAAATGGCGCCCTCAGGAAACTTTTTTCTATATTTTCGGGAAAAAATCAACAGTTAATTGGTCTTAAAAAATCTAAAAAAAAAATCTTTGGTTCAGGCCTGAGTTTATTATGCATTCTAAAAGCTGTATGATTTTCATTAAAATCTACCGAGCGGTTTTCGGGTTACAGTTGTCACCAGCTCGAAAAACATAGTTTTGAGATACAGGCATTTAAAGTTTCACCCTAGCGTGTTGGAGTGCCAGAGCTCTCTTTGTTATTTGTCGAATAACTCGAAGAGTATTTATGGGATCAACTTCAAATTTGGAGAGAATATTTTTAAGATTAAGATAATTGATTTTTTGAAAATCCTAACTACCCTTAACCTCTTAACGTCGATCCCTAAAAAATAGCGGTAATTTTACGTAAAATATTATATAAAAATGTTTACTTGAATTGTTGTTGTGAAATTTTATTTATTTAGGTTATACAAATTGTATATGCGAATTTTTGACTGTCATGCCGCTGCCGCTTTTATTTAGGGAAGGCAGTAAGACAGGAACAGGTAATCACCTTGTGCCAGATTCGTACTATAAGATGTATGACTAAGAACTTCCCAACCAAGCTCAGGGAGCTTCTGGCGATTCACTCTTAATATTTGTGGCCTGTCCTTGTCTTGATGGAACATAATTCCTCTCATATTAGTCAAAACCGACCACTTCTGGGCAACTGCTTCCTTTAGACGGTCTAATTGTTGACAGTATAAGTCCAATTAAGAGTTTGATGCTGCTAAATCGCATTAAAGACATAGCAAAACCTTTTTGACTGTTACAACCCAGCAACCTATAATTTTCTTAGGTTTTATTTCCATCAAAATATTCAAAAATGTATGGAAAGTGTCCACTCTTTCTCTCTATCATCCCCTGATGATGCTTTTACTCAAGATGGTAGGCCTAGTAACAAACCATTAAATGTTTTAAAGATAAGAAAGATTTCTTATAGTGATGCTGGCTCCTAAAGGTTGTATTAAACTCGATTTCGGGATGAAAATCTCATTCCTTCAGTACTTGCTAATATTCGCCAACTATAGGAGATATACATAAGCCATTTGCCTATATTCATTTCCATTTGAATTTTTCATATAGAACTTGATCTTCTGATTATTTATTAATTTTATCTTAATTGCGGATCACTTTCAGTGCGGGAACTTTCAGTTCGCTTATATTATATTCCTTAGATATTTTTGTACTTTCAACATACTTCTGTAATATTTCTAAGCTCCTTTGCCTAGAACCATCATTATCTCTACCTTAACTACTTTGGTTTCAGCGAGCTTCAGTTCTATTAACCTAGACAACATTTTTGCATTAATTTCAAATAATATTATTCACAACTATAGACTTTTTCACTTTAAACTCAAGCTTCACAATATTGAGTTCACATATGCCTAAAATTAAAAAAAAGACAGTCATGGCGTATACGTAACATACAGCTAAACCCGCACATATTCGTTCTTTATTTACAATTTTGAATACCTAAATAAATAACTCAAATACAGATGTATGTATGTGTGTCTGAAGAAGAGTGAAAATAAGATTATCGCTACCTCTAAATATATTAAATTTCTCTACACGTCTGTCAAAGCAAAAATTCACACTTTAGCTGTCAAGCTTAACATTCAATTATCCTGCCCTACTAAATCCCACTTCAACAAATTCACTTAAATCGTATTAGCATTAGCCGTATGTGAATACATACTACATATATACATATCTATTATATAAGCATAACAAACGATGTGTTAGCCTTTTCTTTTTGCGATGAGAGCTGTTACACAAAAAAATATATATTTGTTGGTTTTCTTTATTTTTCGCCTTTCTTTTATGTTTTTTCTATTTGTATTTCATTGCTATTGTTCCAGTCGAGCGAAAAAAGCTAAAATTCTTTTTCTCACACCCACACACATACACATACATACACACACAGAACACTTAATTTATACAATGCATAATATGAAGCTAAAGCGTGTGAGAGCAAAAAGGCTGTTTCGCCTGTCAGCGCAGCGGTAGCAGCAGCAAATCGTGTGTGTTGGCCCAGAACGAACCAATAGCTAGAAAAATATGCCACTTGCGTTTAAACGTGCGTAAGAAGCGTGATGGTCTTCAAATGTGTGTGCGGGACACTTATGAAGCGTCCAAGTTGTGTTGGCTTTGTTTTCTTCCAACTTTTTTTGCATATTTCTTTATGTGCACGATTGGATATGTATATTAACAATTCAAACATACCACAAGTAGGGTTCTAAGGCGACGATTTGATAACTTCATATGCTAAGTGTGTGCTCAAGGAGACATATTTTGAAGTGGATCTCAATATTAAATATAGAAAATAAGTATTTACTGTGGTTTATTATCGATTTGCTGTTGTTTTATTTTAATTTTTTCGAAAAATAAATGGTGGGCAACCCTACTAAAAAACAAAATTTTTGTCTACTATAAATTTAGTTTTACATTCAAACTTTCATAAATCGTTTATTTTAGCAAATTTTATAACGTTTTATGAATTATTTAGTGAATTAAAATATTTTTATATAACAGGGTTGCCACCTTTTCAAACTATTTCGCAAAAAAATCTTATTTAAATTCGTTTAGTTTGATACTTAGAATTTTTTATGAATTATTTAGTGAGTTAAAGTATTTTCATATAATAGGGTTGCCACCTTTTCAAAACTATTTCGCAACAAAATCCTATTTAAATTCGATGAGTTTGATACTTAGAATTTTTTATGTATTATTCAGTGAATTAAAATATTTTTATATAACAGTATTGCCACCTTTTCAAAAATATTTCGCAACAAAATCTTATTTAAATGCATTTAGTTTGATATTTAGAATGTTATATTGTATCTTTACATATAAATTTATATACATATAATAATACATACATAATAATTATATTAATCTTATAAAACTGGTGGCAACCCTTCAGAAAATGTTTTTTTTTACCGTAAGCCTTTTTGAATACTTTGTGTTTCATTAACATTTTATATTATTGAATTAATATTTTTTCGGCATGTGGCAACCCTAAAAATTAGTTTTTCAAGCATTTTTAATACACCAAGTCATTTATAGTTATATGTATAGAGTAAAGTTTCCTTCTTTTATCTAAATTTTCACTTGAACTTTTATTTTATGAAGATAGCAACCCTATATTTTTTATTTAAACTCTCCAAGTAAAATATTGAATAATCAAATAATTCCATTATTTAATATAGTTTTAGCCATCATTATGCTTACGCCCTTAGAATGGGAGCGTGACGGTATTTCGTTGCGCTACACATTTTCGTTGCATATTATGAGTTTCTGACTACCATGCAAATAGTTTATATGCAACAAAGGTTGGTATTGTATATTCACTACAGACCCACAAACAATAGCAAATATTAAATTACAAAAAGTCCAACGAAAATACAGAAAAATACCAAAATTGCCAAAAATGAAGATATTACTGCCAGCCTTGATGCAAAGAGCGACCCAGAAATGCAAATTCCAAGCGCCAAACGAAGCCTATATTCAAAAATTCAAATAAACTCAGGGTAATGCGCGCACATAAGCACATCAAACACATATGTTTCACACACATATATGTTCAACAAACCCATCCATATATACATTCATATACACATACATATAAAAGAGCATAATGTGAGGCAGTTAGCTAGCTAGTAGCTCAGTGAATGGCAAATGAAAATGTTGTGCGTTTTAACGTCATTATTGTCTGTCAACGATGCGTTAACATATGCTGACTGACTGCTCTGGCTGAATAACTGTGCACGCTAGCTTGACTTGCCTCGCCTGCCACATGCGTTATTTGACAGGCAGCAGCGCGCAACCCGACTCAAATGTTATTTGACTACTGTCGGTGCTGTGTCCCTCTTCAAATGCTGGCACTTTTTTTTGCTTTTGTTGTAGTGATTGCGAAAAAATTTCATCTAAAATTTATGCAAAATAAAGCGAGCAAATATGTTTGACTAAATTGAAATGTGTGCTTCCCACTAGAGCTTTTGTATGGATATGTGTGTGGGAGTTCAGAATGTTTGAGCTTGCAAGGATCTGTCAATAAATTTACCCCTTTTTGCAATTTTTTTTAAGTTATTTATAATGCAGAGCACATTTTATATATTTTGCACTGAATTTTATGAATTTTCGCTCATTTACAAAAGACTGAAATATGCACAATTCGGTGGTAATTTGTTGAGAGAAAAGTTAAATTTAGTTTTAGTGGAAATAGATTTAGGTTTGGTCAACTTTGTGTCGAGACAAACACATTGTTTCACCAAAAAAAGGCACTCAAATGAAGAAAAGCCTCAGAGCCCCTGAAACCAAGAAGTCAAAGAATCGCAACTCATTTTATAGTTCCAAATAGTTTTTACTCCCAGGTCCAAGTAATTTCATTAACTTCCCGATCTTGATTCTTGAAAAAAAATAACTAACACTTCCCTAACACGGTGCCACACCAATTTCACCACTTACCATATAACAAAAAAGAAAACACTCTGCTTCAAACACATATCTCTAACACACTCAAACCCACTAACTGCGGTTTGTGTCAACATTACGCAGCGTAAAATGTGTCGCACAAAAATTTACGACCACAACCCGGACACACTTCTAGCCACTTTTGCTTGCCATTTCAGTTTGCCACATGCCACTTGCCACACTTCTTCTTGGTTGTGGCTGCTTCATCGCTACTTCATCGACAAAATCGTTGAACTCTAACGCCACCTTCGAAAACACGCCCGGCGGATGTTGCGCTACTCAATTTTTATGGGCAATTAAATTCTATAAGCTGCAAAACGCTCTAAGCCGCAACGGAGTCTAGCTCTGTGCGTGTTTGTGTCCTGTATCGTCGCATGGTGTAAATGGCGTCGCGCATTTGTGCAAATTTCCAGATAAAACCAAATGTTGATTTTTATGTATCACACCACAGAGATAATATCTTCACAACGAAAAAGTTGTTGGAAAGTCGAAGGCGTCTGAGTGGAGAGTTCATAATAAAAAAAAACGTGTAAAATTTAAATAGCAAATTTGAGACGTAAATGGTCTAAGTTGGTGTGGTGTATTTTGAAGAAAAATTAAAGTATGGTCTTGAAATAATCAGGATTGTTGTTGTTGTTTTTAGTAGAGTAGATAAATCATTAAAGTCGTGGTGTTGTATAAATTGAAGTAGATTTGACGGAAGATCATTAACTCGACTCGAAAATCTTCCAGATCCAAGAATTGTGGGCTTAGATCTTAATATAGTCCTTTGACTTGATTTTCTTGTTTCATGTAATGAAGTCTTTATTCTTTATTATTCTGTCTTTATTTTTTAGTTTTTAACTTTTAGTATTTAATCTTTAATCTTTAATCTTTAATCTTTAATCTTTAATCTTTAATCTTTAATCTTTAATCTTTAATCTTTAATCTTTAATCTTTAATGTTTAATCTTTATACTTTAATCTTTAATATTCTGATCTTCAATCTTTAATCTTTAACCTTTAACCTTTAATCTTTAATCTTGAATATTGTAATCTTTAACCTTTAATCTTTAATTTTTAACCTTTAGTCTTTAATCTTGAATATTCTAATCTTCAATGTTTAGTCGTTAGTCAATAGTCTTCAGGCTTAAATCCTTAGTTGAAACTCTTTAGGCTTGACTTACGGAAGGCTATTATAACGGAATTTGTTGGGAGTTTCTTATTTTCCCTACACACTTTAATTCTGCGCAATCTTAAAAAGAAAGGTCCATAATGAAATGACAAATGATTTTCGCACACTGATTGCCGAGGCAAACAAGTAGTAATGTATTGGAAAATCTGAAGCACGCTTTACGGCACACAAGCAATCACGGTTAGTTGTCGTCAACCAAGCAAGCCACTAAGGCTAAGGTCAAGCAAAGTAGTTGTATATTATATACTTTTCTAAAAGAAGCAAGCAGAGCAAGTAAAGCAGCATGAGCACAATCAAAAATGAGTTATTTATATGCAGAGTACATGAAATTTGATTGATGCTAAAGTGTCCTGACTACTTCAAAATTGGTATTGCTTTAGTGTCACACGCCGCGTGTAGCTAGTGACAGCTGCTATGCCACAGCCGCCAACACCAACCACGTCTGCGGGTGGAAAAGGTCAAGCGTATAAAGTGCACGAGCAAGCAAGTAAAATGTATAAAATATGTGTGTGTTACAGAGTTGGTGATTGCTGTGAGCGACACGAGTGCTGCTCGATATTAGAAATGGCAGAAAAATGTCAAGTGTGTGTAGAAATGTGTGAATAAAGAGTAAGTAGAAGAAGATGATCAATGGTCGAAGACACTCTGACTGACAGCGCAGGAGCATGAATATTAAAATAATTTTTGCACACAAAAACATACACACATATACATGGGTCACTTAACTGCACGTGTGTGCACTTGCCAATAAATTTTTGGTTGTCGGTGAGACTAAGATGAAGTAATGAATTTTTGAGAGGTGAAATGTAAGCGATTTTCTTGGATTTAAAATGCTGATATTTAATGGGGTTAGTTTTAAAAATATAATTCAATGGATTTTGGTATATGATGGTAGGTTAAGACCAATTGAGAGTTGAGTGAGACTTCCTATTAACTTTCCTCTTTCCATTTTCTTTTGGCATTTTCGCTTCTTATCAGTCTGGATTAAAGGTTCTCATAAAGAATTTTAGAATGGTCCTAAAGAGCTGAGAGCCTCCAACAAGTTGACAGATCTTTTATTTATTTATTGTTGAGGACCCTACTACTAAAATCTTCTATTCATATATTCGGTGGGAATAGAACGAGTGTTTATTTCACTTATTCTTGTTGTTGGGTATCTGATACCTAATTTATAAAATTTTTGTCTTTTTTTCTCTAGTTACTTCCTTGCTCTCCAGTATATTTTTATTCTGAAGTCAATATTTTTTCGAAAAAATTTGTTAAATTTTTAAAATAATTCGAAATGTATATATTCTTGGGGAGCTGGCAATTTTTCTCAATATAAAGGGTGCTTTAGGGTGTGTTAGAAGATTTAAAAATTAATGTTTTATTAGATGATTAGAACTTGCATGATAAGGTGTGTATTTTAGAGGATTTGAAATTGAGTGCTGAAGGGTGTTTTATTAGAGAATTATATCTTGTGTAATAAAGAGTCTTTTGATTAAAACTTGAGTTTTAAAGGTTGTTTTAGAACTTGGGAGTTAAACGCTTTAAACTTGGATGTAAAAGGGTGTTTTGTTCGAGTTTTGGAACTGAGATCTGAAATAATATATAGACAAATTTAAGTGGTAACAAAAATACGCCAATATTTAATCTCTATTGGTGATAAGGTTGACTTCAGACTAAGTTTTTAAAAAGTACAGAATTGTGAAGATAAATCCCACCGAAAAATAGTTTTCTCAATATGCAACATGAGTCTTAAAAGTCTCTTTAGGATAGTTCAGACTCAAAATTCAGCAATTTTTTTACTTAAATATCACAGTTATGCATTTACTTTGACAACTGGTTTGACAACTATACTTCAACTTTATCTTATTACTCTAAAACAACACCCTATATGTATGTTATCACCAACATTTATATTGTAATACATAATATTTACCTTTCTTCAAATCAAAACTACAATTTATCAAAGCCAATAATAATTTATCATTCTAAATGAATCAATCAGTATTGTGCTGATTTCAACAAATAACATAGAAAATACCGTTTTATGAAATACCACTAATTATGCTAATAATACGACACGTGCCACAAAAACACACAACTTGCCACTTATAAGCAGAATATATTTATTCATATTTGTTTTTGTTGCAGCAACTAACCGTAAATTTCCATACCATTTGTATGCTTCGTGAAATGTAAGAATTTCCGTTATAGAGATCCGGTATCTTGATGGCAAGCACGAAAGGCGCTCAAACTGCTGACCAACTAAAGTGTTTGTGTTGCTTCATATAATGCCTGTGTATATACAAATATTATGCGCAAATGTAAAACAACTCACACTCTCAACTGCAATTGTGCCACTTTTATGCTTGCAACATATGCACGTGCCACACACTTTATATAATTGTAATTATTATCATGTCAAGTCTAAAACTGCTTACAAATGTATACAGAAATGTCTCTCGGACAAATGTCGGACACGCACTAGCCTTGTAGCGACAGTAAGACACAAAAATATATGTAAAATGTGCCATACTTCGTACATAATAATATGTTGCGTATACGCCCAGGCGTACCAAAATCTGCTTATGGAGCAGGAAATGCCATTGTAATTAGAATATATGTGTACATATATACTCATATACCGTTAGTTTGTTACAGTTGCATTTATTTATGACAAGCGACAAAGACTTGCTACAACAACAATAACATCAAATTGCTAGAACTAGCTGTTGAGTATTGCGTTGAGTTGCAAGTGTGATTAGCAGTGTTGCATGCACGCTTGACGTAAGTTGCTGCCTGCAACAGTTACAATGCAACAAGCATATGAGAGCATGCTTCTTACTAATACGAGAACTCTGCTGTGTCTCTCTCCTCATTTGTCCAGCAGTGCCTCATTGGTGGCTTATTTCCATGATATGCCTGTTGCAAGCTTTGAAGTGCCATAGCGTAAACATATTGTGCAACATTTACAATGCATAACATATGCCGTTAGGCCTACTTACTTACTTGCCGTTGGCCTAAATTATCTAATTCAGAAAGTGAACTGAGGCGCACATACAAAGACACTTCTTAGATGAAATCTACATGCAACACACACATTTCTACAGTTCTAAGTATGCGATGCAAGCATAAAATGTAATGATTACAAAATCATGTGTCGCCTATCTTATGCTTCGCATCTACTTGACCGACTTTGATGGTTGCAAAGATTACAGTGTATTTCTTGTTGCTGGTGTTGAATATGCTCTTTCAAATGCATTTTTAAGCTTGTGTGAGTTGGAAATACAAATTTGTAGTAAATTATGTCGAAATTATGTTGAAATTATGCATTTCTATGTCAAACTAATGCGTACGGTTGCTTAGCAAAAACACTAATGTATTTTAGCTTGTTCCGTAATTATTGCTTCATGTCAAATGCTAGTTGTAGGCAATCTTTTTGTACTTAAAAGCTGTTATGTGATTTTACATATGTTTGATAAGCTTATTAAGTGTTCATCTTATGCACAAATTGCACTTACAATATTGGTTTGTTAAAATAGTTCATCAATTATGGGTTGTTACAGTTTATATGCCACTAATTGTTGCAAAATTATTATGAATGATAGAATGATTTAAAAAAAAAGTTTAAAGGAAGGCTGAAACAAATTAAAATGAGAGCCAGATCACACTTTTCAGGTATTCAGCGCTTTATTCAGCTACCATTTTCATCTGCTGAATAAGTTCTAACAACAGTATACTTCGAATAAATTAGGAAAAACATTTGTCAGCAACAATTTCTCTTCAGCGTAATAAGTGCTGACAACTAAAATGCTCTAAAATCATTGTATGGAGTCCAAATTTAATGAGAACTTTAACTAAACAGCTAAATCTGCAGTTATAGTACTCTTGACAGCCAAATAAAGTTTTAAACAGGAGCTTCCACTCCATAATACACTTTCCAGGTATTCAGCGCTCTATTCAGCTATCATTCTCTTCAGCTGAATAAATGCTAACAACAAAATATTGCGAATAGAGAGGAAACAAGTTTATTTAAGAGCCACAACTCGAATCCAAACATTTCAGGTATTCAGCGTATTATTTAGCCACAATTTTTCTCAGCTGAATAAGTGCTGAATGGCAAAATACATGAAAATCTTGACAAGAAGTGTCAACTTTAGGAAGATCACGGTTATTCCGCCACTATTCCCCTCAGCTGAATATGTGCTAACAACTCAAATTCTCAAAATCTCTATATGAAGTTCCAATTTCAAGCAAACCTTAAATTAAACAGCCAAATGTATTTATATACCCCTCATCGAGTGCCACCTGTAAACTTTTCTGATAAGCTTTTTTGACTTTGAAGTCCATTTTATAATTTCCTTCCCCACACTAAAGCCGTAATCACTTAAGCAAATGCAAAAAAATCGCCTGCTCATTTATCTTTATTTAAAACAAAGAGCGCAATCAGGAATTGTCCATTACAACATCATAATAGGCACACTCACAGCTGTCGGCTAACATTTCAAAATATTTATCTGTGCTTTCGCATTCCGCCACTTCAGATTTACTTTTCGCTTTTAAATTTGCATACGCCAAAAAAAAGGCAAAACAAAAGAAATTTATACACGCAGCAAGCCGAAATGCTGACCGACCACTTCTCAGCTGTCAGCAAGTGCTGTTGGGGAAAAAAGCTAAGTGGCCGACGTTAGAGGTCACCATTAAACCGATTATCCGAGCGTATAATGGTTTCGGTGAGCGGTTGACTGGCAGGTGAAGTGGTTACGCGTGGCTGATGGACGGAAAGAAAGTGTATTCGATTAAGTGATACGGAGAAAATGGAAATTAAGTAAGATGGGAAGGAAGTTTTGATTTTTGGGGAAAAATTTGGTAGTTCGAGATATGAATATTGAAATTGGAATTATGGGTATAAAAATAAATAAACATTTTGCACTTAAATCATTTTTATATAAACGAAAAGGTTAAAAAAAAATTAATTAGCCTAAAAGTATGCTCTAAATTTTTTAATACGATTCTTCAAAATTAATTTATTTTCTTAATTGATGGCGCAAATTAAAAGTATTTATTGATATATGACTGGAAATATTTATCAAAAAGTAAATCTAAGCCTCATTATACATTACAAATACGATTAGCCTAAAAGCATACATTAAATATTTAATGTTTGTTTTTGAAAATAATTTCGAAGTATTTCTAGTATATTTATTGAAATATTAAACACGGAAATCAAATTAAAAATATCAAAAAAATTTCAAAAGAAAATATCAGCCGGAAAGTATGCCATGTTTTTATCTTTTTAAAAACATTTAGTTTTTTTGAAATATGAAAATACTAGAAATTAACTGAAATACAATAAATTAAACTGAAAAGCATAAAAAAATTAACTAATATTTAAAAAAACATATCAGCCTAAAAGTAGGCATTTTTTATAAACATATGTATATTTTTTTTAATTTTAAATTCTAAATAAATGTATAGTTTCACACCTTAGAATCGAAATTTTAAATATTAAAGGAAACTTAAGTCTAAAAAAGAATACCACAAAATAGTTTAAGTAAACTTGTCAGCCTAAAAGTATGCATTTCTTTAATTTTTCTTAATATTGAAATCTAAAAATAAATAATTGTATTATTTAAGATATAAGAATGTACATTTTAAAGTACGGAAATCTATATTTTAAACTTAAAAAATTTTCACGAACGTTTTCAGCACGCTGTCAGCCTAAAAGTATGCAGTTTTTTACGCTCCACTTCTCCATTTCTGTACTCTTAGTTTGATTGCTTGTGTAAATAAATGAATGAACATTTCAAAATCATCAACCAAAACCAACGCCACAAATTCAGCGCGCACATAGCTGCGTAGTTTAGGGGGTCCAAACGCCAGCGGTGGTAGTGGCTTTTACAAAAAATTAAATCTCGTAAATCCATTTATGCGAATTTTTCAAGCATTAAATTTGTGCTTTCACGTATTCTTAACTTTCAAATATGTACAAAAGCAGCAGCGCAGAATCATGCTGCGGCAAGCGTTTAGAGAGTTGAGAGTAGTATGTGTGTGTTAGCCAAAACAGCGTAAAACAAAAAAAAACATGAAATAACTTTGCCAGCTAAGTAAAAATTTTCTGCTTACATAGACATTGCCGCGCACTGAAGTGCCTCGCTGCTTTGGCGCCATATCTCAAAAGCGGGCGGTGGTGGTTGCTTGGTTGGTGCTTCGCGCGACCGACTGGGCACAGGTAAGAAAATGAATTTGCATCATTTGTTTTATGGCGGCATTGCCGCACACCACCAACACAGCAGCCGGTAGCTCGTTTATTGGCGTGGAAATGGGATGCTACGAGCGCGCCACTTAAAGCACTCATTGGAACTTATGAAGCATGCATGGTGATGGTGGTGTTGGTTGGTTGTTGTGGTATTTGGTTGTAGGCAAGCAACAGCAGCAACAACAACAACAGCCAGCCAACCATAACGCCAAGACAATGGCGGCCGTTGCTGAAGTAGGCAATTTCAATGCGCGTGTGGAGAGACAAATGTACATACATACATACCTACACACAAATGTATATTTTAGTTGTTGTTATTGTTGTTGTTGTTCTTTATGTAGCAGCATCAGCTGTTTTATTGTCTTGCCTCGCATGCAATTGCTGGCATTTAAGGCAATACGCGTCCATATGCCATTTGTTTATATCATACGAACAACAACAGCTACTACAACAAACACACTACGTGCTCTCATCAACTGCTATCTATCTTCTAGCGCTTCTTCTTCTTTATGCGCTTCTTCACCATCATCGCCACACTTGCTGGTTTTCATTTTCAATTTGTTTATATGCGTGTATTGTTGGTTCTGAATTTATTCATTTATTTACTTGTTTAACTGTTGTTGCTTGCGGTTTTACCTTTGCCTATACAGTTATACTTACATACATACATATATATGTGTTATTTATGTGTGTTAGTGGCTTTTCTTATCTTTCTTTTGCATTCATGTGTTTTCAAAATTTCAATACAACGCAGATAAAGAAAGACTCACGCACATACAGAGATGGCTACTCACACTCACATATATATATTCCCTCTCATGCTTGTGCTATATAAAATAGCTGCGCTGCTCTTTCATTTCTGCTGCTGTTTCTGTGTTTGTTGTAGTTTTTTAAGTTTGCTGCTGTTTTCATTTTATTTTATTTCTTTTGTTTTACTTTTCACTTTTCTGTTTCGAAAACTCGCACTTGTTGGTTGAGTGCTGTGCTTGTGGTTTGGTTACCTTCCTGCGGCCCTTAACTTTTTCACCGCTCCCCTGCTTAAGTCGGTGAAACAAATTGTATTCATATGCTTATGCAAGCAATAATTAATTATTGGCTTATTTTCGGTGGAGTTATGAAGCAAACTGATGGCGCTTATATTTGGTAGATGTGGTAGCTTTAAGTTTTCGAGTAAGCTCAGTGAGTGTATGAAGGGAAATTGCCTCATTTAATTAGGTAGAAAATGCTTTAATATGTAGTAAATAGTCAGAAATTGTATTCAAGAGTAGTTTTCCTTATTTGATTGAAATTTCCTTACCTTTTTCATCAAAGTAACAAAAATAATTCACTGTTGTCGAAATTGAGCGAAGATGTTAGAAGTGGACTCCAGATCTGAGTTTACTGAACTGACAAAATTTTAAAGAATTCACTTGCAAGTAATAAAAATGCAGTTGTTAGACTAAATGAAAATTTTTAAGCGTGCTGGATCAATTAAAAATCTGGTATAAATATTAGAGACTGGTATAAATAATTTATACCAGTTTAATATAAGTTTTTATAATAATAAAAGCTTATTTGATGCTCTTAATTCAAATTTGTAATGAACAAAAAACTGGCATAAATACTAGCGACTGGTATAAAACAGTTATACCAGTTTTATATGGTATGCTTTTGCATTGGAATGATAACCGAGATGCTAATTTCATATATGAAGCTCTTGTTAGAAGAATAGGGCGATCTCGCTATCACTACAGTTGATTATTGTTTCTTATGTTGTTTATATTAACCACAGAGCTTGAGAATCAATTTCTAGGCTCTAACACTTTTTGGGTTAATTCTGTTATATCCGAACCTTCTTCACAGTTTATAATTTCCTTTATTTTAAAACTGGCGTCTATAATTTTTATTAAGCCCTGTTAAGTATGGCATAAATAGACAATTAATATTCGAAATTGGAAATTGGATTTGAAATTTTAAATTCTCTTTTAAGAATTTAAATTCTCCGAAAGAAAACCGGAAAAATATATGGTAGTATACTGAACGTCCGGGTATTCGAGCCGAAACATAGGTTCTTTGTGTGCTATAGGATAAAGAGCATTCTATAGTAGTATTGTTCTTTTCTTATTGAGTACTATTAAAAAGGTCTTACAAGAGGTCACATGACACTTACTACTAGGTCATAATATTAAATTTATCACTCCACCAGCTATTTGAGCTGATTAGTGACCAAGATTTGCACATAATAAACTCTAATACTAACTTAAAGCTAATCTGCTTTCGTGATGCAGGCTTCATGATAACTCTCCTACTAGCTACAACAAAGCTGTAGAACATAAGAGAGTAAGAGCAACTGCGAAATAGATGTAAACAACAGCTTAAGATGCTTAAATAAATATAAAATAATAACTTAAGACACACAGCAAGAAAATATTAAAAACCAGCAGCAGTAGACACTGGGGCACAAGTATTTGCTGAATTATAAGTGTTTATATACAGGTATACTATATATGTATATTATATATTCCATGTGTGATTGTAGAAAATTGTGTTTGAGAAAAGCCAACACAGCCAATGGCTTAGCGCTGCGCTCTAGCAGGATGTGCTTGCAAGGACACAGTGAGAGATAAGCCAACATAACAATCACATATCCACCTCGTATATGTATGTATGTCAGTAATTATGTGTTTGTAGACATATGCAAACAGCTTGATTTAGCGCCAAGCATTTGCTACGAATGCAATCAGTGCCCGAGCAGGTGACAATGAAATAATAACTTCAGGTGTTTATAACAGCTTTGCCTCAATTTCTCTTCCACACTCTCTCACTCTCCTACTCTCTGCTTCTACCACTACTTCTTCTCCATCACTGGTCGCATTATTTGGCTTTGGCCATAAACCAAGTGGGAGCACTTGCCAGAGCACTTGCGCGTATAAGGAAATGAAAATAAAAGACAGATCACAAGAAGATAGAAGATGCAGAAAAATACGAAAAATAAAATCAGGTGCGCTCATAAATAAAGCAAAGCCTCACTGAGAGAGTGAGAGAGAGGTGCAGCGGGGAAAACGAAAGTGGCGCGAAAAGTTAGTTTGCACGAAGAGTAGCAGTTGACAACTTTAATGCGGACTTAAAAAGCTTGCCAAGCGGCAGAAGTAGAAGACAACAACAACAATTCAACTATTGAAGAAGAGCCAACAACATCTATTCAAGAAGAACGCTCGCACGAGCATTAGCAGGCGGAACACAACTTATTGAGACAAATGGCACACAGCGCATAAGAGATGGCGCTAAGAAGCTGCATGCTTTCCTGGGAAACTTTCTGACACAGAAGAAGAATCAGTAGAAGAAGAAGCAGCAGCAACCAACTTCAAGTCCTCAAGTTGGCAACCAGCGACGCGCAGGAAGCGGCACAACAGTCAACTGTCGCACACCAGCGACTGCCACTTGCTCGGGAGTTTCCGGGCGTGCATATGACAGCAGCTAAAGAATCGGTGCTAAAATCTACAGAGATTTAGCGAGTGAAATTCCACTGACCCCGGCACCACCTCCTCTTCAGCGCGCGCCAAAAACCTCGACAGATTGGATGAAGCAAACTTTTTACTTAGTCCATCAACTGCTTATGAAAATTCAACAACTACAACAACAAAGTGATGAAGCACAAATCTCAAAACTGGAAGAAGCCTGTGAAAGTTTCGAAAATAATATGAAAGTAATAAACGAAAGGTAAATATTAATGGAGCACAGAGGTGATGCTACTCCTCGGAAATGCAAGCAGAACACAGATGATAGGGAGGTGGGTGAGAATTGGATGAGAGGAGGAAAGAAGCTGGTGAGAGTTAGCAAGGAAGCAGTGACACAAGAATTGGCACAGTCACTGCCACCAGCTTGCGACAAACAGTCGCTCGGCGGTGTTTCAAGGTGAAAAGCTTCGTCTGTCGTCTTTAATGTCACTTTCATTAAAGCTAACGACGACAAGAGCTACAGGAGAGAAAACATAAAACAAACAAAATAAAAAATAAAATATGAAATATTCCCGCTCGCTTATGCAGTCGGAGCGACCTGCTTTAATTTTTGTCGACATACAAATTTTGTTTACCAAGCGGCGAGTTTTCTTAAAACATAACTTATAAGCGCATAAAATGGGGGACTAAGGCATAGAGTCGCAGCTGAGTGCCGCTGAAATGAAAAATGTGCGCCGAAATCTCATTTAATTTGCGTGCAAATAGTGTCAGGCGGCAGCGGCTCACTGTGGCAACATAGCGGAATGCCAAAACAACTGCAATAACTAATTCAGCAGCGACACGGCGAAGAATACAACAACATCGATTTGTGTGTAGTAGATTAATAAATGCTTTATTTTGAAATTTGTCTTCTCATTCGCAGACAAATGCGCAAATAAGCCGTAATGTACAGGCTAAGCTCGGCTGTGTGTTGCACGAATGTGAATGCATATTAAATGCGGATTTTATTTCGAGGTTTACTAAGCGCAAATATTTGTATTAATTCTCTGCGGCGAATTTTATTTTATTTTTGGGTAAATTTTATTTTCAAAATGATTTTAAGTGATTTGTTGGAGTGCTTTAAGAAATTAAATTCAGAGACTTTTTTAATATTTTTAAGAAATCTACAAAAAAAAATATTGGAGATGTAGATGATGCATTTGATGGCTTTATCCATGACTACTTCATAAAACGAAGTTTGAAGACGCCTCTGTACGTCTGATGTATGGTATTGTTAGTTCAGTATAAAGAAATTAATTATTTTGATATTAAATTAAGGATTTTAATTAGCACAGTTAGAATGATCCGATTTAGGTTTCATATGCAGAGTTTTGTTCGGTGTCGTCATTCGTTCTTGTTACCACTTCGAAGGTGATTCCACCATGCCACTCTCTGAAAAACCCTCGTCGCAATTTGCAAAAAAACTAGGGCAGTAGCCTATCTATATACATATATCTAGATAGGCTACATATATATACATATATCTAATGAGGCGACGTTTTCAACAGCAAAATATTCACCACAGATTACAACAGGTAATAATGTATTGGTGCCAACTCCGGACTTTAAGGTAGATGCATAAGTACTTCACAATAAGAAGCTTCTGGCGAGTCACTGTAGATGGGTATGGTACTTGGCTTTGTATAATATTATATTTGATATAAGACAACTTCTCTCATATTGACCAAAACTGGCACATTTGGGGCGGATACTTCCTTTAGGCGATCCAATTGTTGACGTATAAAGACTTTTATGAAGAGTGAATAGGTTAGGATAGGATAGGTATGCAGTCTAAAATTAATAGAGAATGACTTCCGAATAATAAAAAAATATAAATATTTTATGTTTCGATTAATCGATTACTAATGTTTCGACTTTTAAATCGATCAATTCGACTAATTTTTTGTTATTTTATCGAATTTACAAGTGGCGATATTGCTATATTCAGTGATTATACTTCATCTATAATGCTTTACATTTTCGGGGGTATTTTTTCGACTGAATATTACCCTTCTCCTTATTTTCTTCCTTTTTTGATATTTCATATATCGAGTTTCTTTTTTACTTATAAAGGGTGATTTTTTAAGAGCTTGATTACTTTAAAAAAAAAAAAACGCATAAAATTTGCAAAATCTCATTGGTTCTTTATTTGAAACGTTAGATTGGTTCATGACATTTACTTTTTGAAGATAATTTCATTTAAATGTTGACCGCGGCTGCGTCTTAGGTGGTCCATTCGGAAAGTCCAATTTCAACTGGCCAACTTACGGGTCCATTTCTTGAGATGAATTGTTCTCCGAAGTTTTCCCTCAAAATGGCCATAGAATCGCGAGCTGTGTGGCATGTAGCGCCATCTTGTTGAAACCACATGTCAACCAAGTTCAGTTCTTCCATTTTTGGCAACAAAAAGTTTGTTAGCATCGAACGATAGCGATCGCCATTCACCGTAACGTTGCGTCCAACAGCATCTTTGAAAAAATACGGTCCAATGATTCCACCAGCGTACAAACCACACCAAACAGTGCATTTTTCGGGATGCATGGGCAGTTCTTGAACGGCTTCTGGTTGCTCTTCACCCCAAATGCGGCAATTTTGCTCATTTACGTAGCCATTCAACCAGAAATGAGCCTCATCGCTGAACAAAATTTGTCGATAAAAAAGCGGATTTTCTGCCAACTTTTCTAGGGCCATGATTTCAATGATTTGCAAGCGTTGCTCGTTAGTAAGTCTATTCATGATGAAATGTCAAAGCATACTGAGCATCTTTCTCTTTGACACCATGTCTGAAATCCCACGTGATCTGTCAAATACTAATGCATGAAAATCCTAACCTCAAAAAAATCACCCGTTAGATATTTACGTGATTTCGATTTCCAATTCTCTACTCGTTATGTCTGAGCTCATCTCTCTTGCCAAATAATATTGTAAACGCGAAAGTAACAACAAAACTATTCTGTTGAATTCAGTACAAAAGAGCACAACTACAACTTTGCTTCCGCCGTTGTTTTTTTTGTAAATTTAAGGCTTCTTTTTGTATAAAAACGGTTACAAATGTCGATGAGCCTCAGCCGCACTTCTCTTGGAATTAAAAAAGAAAAGCAAAATTTCCCGCAAATGTCGAGAATTTGGCTCACAAAGTGACATTTTCAATTGAGATTAAGTTTGGGATGCAACCAGATCTCTATAAATATTTTGCTGGGTTGACACAAATGTCCAAGATCGATATAAAAAAAATCGATTTAATTGATCAGTGTTTGACCCTAGAGACATCTATTGGAAAACGGCGGAAGCAAAGTTGTAGACCTAATATATATATAATATTATTGAATATTCATACATTATTAGCACTGATCCGTTAAATCTATAAACAACTAATTACAAAAAATAATTTATTTCTATTATTTTTGCTATTTTTCTTTCCACTTCCGATTTTTTTCTATGGCTTTGTCGCAATTATGCATTCTTCAAATCCAATTTACCAGCATTTTTCCGACATTTTTATTGGTTGCCGCCTACTTTGCGACAGATTTTCTTGCACTTCTGACCTGACATTGTCTGATTCAATTAACCCTTTCATGCCAAATGTTGCCTATAGGCAACATTGTACTTACCGGCTTCTAACTCTCGTTATTTAAATATTTTTGACCAGCGGTTTTTTCAATTATGTAGACTTATGTGTTGTGCAAGCTTACAGTTACATTTTTTGTAATGAGCTGTGCACGTATTCATTCTGTTGGCCTTCTCCGCAGAGTGGAATTGTCAAAATCGGTTTCGCGAAAAAGTTATACTGAAGTGTTTATACAAAAAGTGCTCAAAAACATAAAAAAAATTGTTTTATTTTAAAACAAAGTGAACTATATAAATAAGTAAAGATAAGAGAGTTATTTAAAAAAAAAATTTTCACGAGAAAAGTGTTTAGTTTTTTTATAATAATCTAATTTGTGCCTATAAGCAACATCCTGTAACTAATGAACCAGGATACATAGGACTTTGAAATTTTTATCACTTCATATTTGAGTTAAGACTAAAATATATCTGTCCTAAAAAAAATGTTAGCTCCGCCCATTTTAATTCTGACATGAAAGGGTTAAACCGAAAGTGCAAATGTACTATTTTAATGACTTTACGGATTTGCCGACATTCTTTTACCATTACTGCTTTCCAGTTTGTGCAGTGGCTACTCAGTCATTCCTTTGCCTTGTCACCCGCGACTTGCAATGCGACAATTTAACGAATTTGCGAAAATTAAATAGAATTTAATTTAAATTGCATTAGACAAGGCGCTATTCTAGACATAAACACACATACTAACAAATACATTGTAGCCGCATGTTATTGTTGTGGCTGTGTGTTTGTTGTTTCAACGTTGGCTATTTAGCGACAGCGCCAGCCGCCATCTCGACAGCCAAGTAAATTAAGTTGTCAGCGAATCGCACAGATAGCGTAGACAATATTACAAATGCAGCGCATACAATAACAAAATTTCTGGCTGGCATTTTCGGTGTTAAGCTTTGTTGGAATGTCTAAAGCATAGCTAAAAACCAAGGCGAAGGCAAAGCGGTTTAACGGAAACCTAGACGTGCGGATGCGAAATGCATGTCAAATGGTTGCTATATAAATATGTAGCCATATATATGCATTGTTATATATATGTGTAACAATAAACAACAACAATAATAAGCAAATGCAAACTATCGCACGTCATGTGTTGGCGCAAATTTAATTGGTACTCAGCATACTCAGTGGCAAAGGCGTAGAGTGAGAGAAGTAGAGACAGAGACAGAATTGACGCCAATTGCAACGCTTGCGGAATTTGACAGCTCAACAATCGGACTTTGACTCTTCGACAATTGGCAAACTGGAAAATGGTGTATGTGATTGACTTAAATTAGAGGCTGCGGCTGCAAGGAAAATACATACAATATGCAGATATTTGTGTGGTTAGATATGTGTACATATATGTATATATGATATATATAAAGAGTGGACATATACCAAACACATATAGTCTTAAATATCCATAAATAGTTATACATACACTGCTGGAACTTGTTTACATGCAAAATGCTACTATTTTTTAGTATCAGTCTTTGCCACCTAAAAGTATGCTTCGAATTTTGCCTTTTAAGATATTTTGCGATCGATTTAAGCTCAAAATTCAAGGACTTATGTCTTATTGATGAAATTATATTGAAAATAGTCTTCAGTTTGTTATATCTTCTAATTGTTAACCATTCTGGTAATATTTGGAAATCATACGAAATAATATCTTGTTTCCAAATTATCGTAGACATATAGACAAGGGTTAATATTTTTGTTTAATGATGGAAAATAGTTTTTAATGTTATTATAAAAGTTCCCAAATATTTTCGAAAACTATTCACTAGTCGGTCTCTTTGTCCCGAGATTTGTATACATCATACAAGGGTTAATTTTTGGTATAAAGTTAATATATGGCATTAAAATGTATGTATGTGTTGTACTTGTGTGTATTTCACTTCCAGAATGCTTATATTTTCTTAGAAATAATTCGAAACCAGCTTAAGAAAGCTATTTTGGAAGAGTCAAGTTCATGTTGGGTACTTTTAAATAATATTAAATTCTATTGATATTCAGATATTTTTTATTATTTATTTATTTTTGATTGAAAATAATCAAGTTTTCGTACAAGTTTAATAAATATTTGGTTTGAGGAAATATTAAACTCCCAAAAGCCACACAAAAATATAAACAAATAGTCACAAAATAGTTTACCAAAACTTACCAAAATAAATAAATAAACAAGCGGCACATGCAATTCCCAATGGAAGCGCAAAATTAAATCAAGCTATAACAGAAGCATTTATTTTCCAACTCAAATGTGGTTGCCACTTTTCCATTCCTTTTTTTTACTCTCCTTACTCTGAGTTTTTCTCCAAACACCAAAATAGCAAAATCTATTGGAATGCCTGTCAAACTGTGGCAATACTCAGGAGGCAAACAAGTATTAGCAGCACATAGGAATCTAAACAAATCCCACACACCCTCACTCACACCCACGAAAACACATACTCGTATGTACCGTTATACATATATGCCGCTTGTGGGCTCATCAATGCAGTCCTGTGTATGTCAGGTGTGTTAATTTCCCTAAAGACCAACTGCTATTCATCTCGTGTTTTTACTTTTGTTGTTGTTGTTTTTCTTTTTTTTTTTGGCCGACTCGTGCTTTTAATAAAAATTTCGTTGCTATTCGCGCTAAAACCGCTTGCTTTGTTATTGTTGTTATTGTATTGGGAGTTGAATATGCACGTGTAGGCTGTACAATCATTTCTCATGTGTGTAAATTTTGTATATAGGGTGGTTCAGATGGTTAATGTTGGTGAGTGTAAAGTTTTTGAATTTTTAGAAAATTGTTGACAACTTTATCAATAGACTTGTTTCGAAAGGAAGTATTCTGAAATTGCTAAATATTCTTACAATTTCTTTTTATGACTATTTTCTAGATTCCCTTGTTAGGTGCTTCAATTTTTTTTCTCTTATGAGGAGATTCATAAAAAAAAAAATATATATATAATTATATTTATTAAAAAAATATATATTTTTTTTTCCAGTCTCAATTTATTCCATTTTTTAACAATTTTTCAAAATTGTATTTCTCATCTGAATTCTGTTTCTGTTTCTTTTTATTTTTTGTTTTCTATTTTTTTTATTTTTTATTTCTTTGCCTATGATTCACTGACTTTATTCATCACTTTCTTCTTGTCACATGTCAATTCCCTATACGGAACTGAAATGTACAAACTATGTGCCAAGATTTACGACTCGGACGTGACGAATTCAGCGACACTCTACTTGTTGAAAGCTATATGCAGGCTTCTTAAGCCTTAAGAGTAATTTATGAAAGGCAGCTAATTCAATTCCTGGAAAGTTTGACTTGAGTTAATGTGTACTGTAAGCGCTTAGAAAAAGTAATTGGTGATGGTTTAATTCGCTTGAAAATCATTAATAGGTATATAGACATGTATATATGTATTTTCTGATTCGATTTAATCGAAAATGTCGTAATTTGAATCACTCTACTTTTTGTGAATTTAGGCTAGAGCTTTCATACTGAGCTTTCACCTTTAAGATAAACTTTTGAAGCTTTTTTTTTTAGAATTTTGGCCAGAGCTTTCATACTGAGCTTTCACGTTTAAAATAAACTTTTGAAACTATTTTAATTTTTTTTTTGGCTTTTTGAGAGCTTTTCTTCGCAAAATTTCTAAATTCAGCTGTCATAGCATTTTTTTAAATCGAAAAGCACCTAGTAGAGCTTTTTGCATACTCGCAAGCTTTTAAAGTTTAGCGATTTTTCATAATGTTTAACTTGTTTCTTTTGTATTTTCAAATGTAGACGTACCAGATAAGGATTTAAACCGTGACCAATTGTAAATATTTGGATCTTGTTGTAATTACTTTTATCGTGTGTGTACTGTGCTTTACTTCAATATATTTACCAAATATTACTTAAAGCGAGATTTGTATCTTTTTTTTCCGCTCTTACTTACAATTATTGTTAAATTGGTCAGCATTTTTTAGACTTACCTAGAAAGAGAATTTAAAATGAATTTAAAAAAATTAATTATTTTTTATTATTAGTTAATTAAAAAAAAAGAAAATAATTTTTAATAAATAAAATTTATATTTTATATATTCATATCCACACTATAAATAATTGCCAGTTTCTGCTATGCAAATATATTCACAGTGTACCAATACACTTGCAAAACTCCATTATAGTCAGTCTACAAAAAACACAAAATAGTATAAAAAGAGGATAACAAGCTCGTAAACCAATCTATACAATTACCTACACTTTCAATCTACAAACACACACACACATACACTCATACACTTCAACACAGCAATGGCTTTCATCCCATAAGTATGCTATTTCTACTCGAAGCGCTTTTGTTGGTCAGCTCTATTGCTGCCATTGCTGCTATGGTTGTTGCTGCTGCTGTTTAGGTCGTTGGTAAATGCCTGTTTATCCATTCAACAATTTGATCGGCATCAATGCGGCGGCCATCACCTCTACCACAGCATTACCTTGCTACAAACAGACATATATATATATACATATATGAGACATACAGCACTACGAATGTATGTTTGTGCGCCTAAAAGCACACACCCGCAGCGTTAGGCTAACTCTGCTCTGCTGGTGGCTTTTATGCGCCAACAACAGCAATGAGCTTCTTTAGTCCATCACATAGACGTATTTTATTTTATTCTCTCTACCATATTTATTTCTATATATTTTCTCTCTATTTTTATACTCGTCGCTAGCTCATGCTATTGCGATTTCTACTAGCTTTTGCTATTTTGCTATTTATTTATTTATATTTTGTTTTACCGTTTGCCACGCTATTGTTGCCGGATACTCACATTGCAGCGGTGCTTGTTGCTGTTGTTTTTTATTTTATTTTTGTTGTTGTTGTTGTAATGCTCTGTTATTATATGCTATGCACACAAACAGACACAGCCAAGCTTATAAGCGGGTATTAGATAAATAGACATGAATCGTTAGTGAATAGGTCAACATAATATGGCAACGGGTGGCAAACACAGTAGAGCAGATAAAAGCGCAAAGAGGGTGCAATGCAGTGGCACATCTACTGCGTCCACTGCGGCGAGTGGCTAGTTAAAGTCAGTGGAGCAATGTACACTGAAATGAGCACAGTGAAAAATAGAAATAATAATAACAATGGAGCATGTGCTGGTCGAGCATTTTTATTTTCGCATTGAATTTTATTTTTATTTTCCACAACTATTGTTATATTTGCATTGTTTTAAGACCGCGCAACTTTGCTACGATTAAGTGGTGAATGCCGAGAGTGACCACTACTGCTATATGATGTGCTATATACATGAGTGGAGAAAGTTGTGAGTAAATAGTTGAGGAAAGCAATTTAAACTTAGTTCAGAGATAAAAAATAGTAATAATAATAATGAAATAAAGTTTATATTAAAATTACAGATAAGTTAAGTTATGTTAAGTTAAGTTACGTTAAGTTAAGTCAATTTATTTTAATGTTAAAATTGGCAATTAAAAGTAAATTAAATTTAAAGCTTATTTAAGTTAAGTTTTGTTAAGTTAAGTTATGTTAAGTTATGTTACATTAAGTTAAGGTATGTTAATTTTAGTACATTTCTTAAGTTAAACTTTTACAATTAAAACCAAATTTTATTTAAAACAAAATTAAGTTAAGTTATGTTAAGTTAAGTTACGTTAAGTTAACTTATGTTAATTTTGTTTTTTATATTTTTGTGTTAAACTTAATAGTTAAAATAAAGATTTTATTTCATGCTAATTTAAGTTTAAATCAAAATTAAAGATAAGTTAAGTTGTGTTATGTTAAGTTACATTAATTTAACTTAAAATTATGTTAAGTTATATTACGTTGACTTAATTTATTTTAATGTTAAAATTGGCAATTCAAATTTAAATTAAATTTAAAGCCTATTTTAGTTAAGTTATGTTAAGTTAAGTCAGGTAAAGTTATGTTATATTACATTAAGTTAAGGTATATTAATTTTAGTACATTTATTAAGTTAAACTTTACAATTAAAACCAAATTTAATTTAAAGAAAAATTAAGTTAAGTTATGTTAAGTTAAGTTACGTTAAGTTATGTTATGTTATGTTATGTTAAGTTTATTTTTTATCTTATAAGTTAAACTTAACAGTTAAAATGAAAATTTAATTTAAATCTAATTTCAGTTAAGTTATGTTAAGTTAAGTTAAGTTAAAGTTGAAATTAAAAATCGAATATATTTAAGAATCATACAACTTTGACCCCACACCTTCTTCTATTTATTCCCTCCACTCTTCTCATACATAATCTAATATTTTTGTTCCACAACTTCAAAAATTGCCGCTAAATTGCAATACACACAAGTAAACAAAAAAACAAGTAGAGAAGTGTGCACTTTATAACTGTTTTATGTCTATTTCTATGGCATACTTTCTACGGTAGCATTGTTTGCTACCGACAATTGACAATTTGTAGTGCATTCTTTGCGCTACACCTGCTTGCACAGTCGCTTATTGCCATGAAATTGCTTCGTTGTCACTCACACTCTTTTTCAAACTCTCTTTCTTTCGCTTCGAATTGTTGCATTAGTCTCATTTGTAACTGTATTTTTGCAGTAACTTTTATTTGCTGCATTCGTCAAGTTCTTATTGCTTTTGTTGCAACAATTTTATAATGTCCTGCTGCTGGCGACACCTGTGCGCTGCTGTCCTGCCATGCCTGGCTGTTGTTGTTTATAACTTCATTTCTGGCAGCTGGAAGCTGAAGTAAATAATTATTTTCATTCTTGTTTGCTTGGTGACTTTTTTTGACTTTTTTTTTACTTTTTTTTCATTTTTCATATTTTTCCTTTTGCAATTTTCTGCTTGTTTTCTTTTTTCTCCGAACAGCTGCTATTTCTGTTATTTTTAAACACAATTCTTCCTTGCACGAGACAAAATAAAAATGTGCTCTATTATAAAGTGAAATTGTTTCTTGTAGTAGCTTTCGGGTCAACTCCTGGCACTCCTGGCATGCGCTGTGCGCTTCCAGCTACCAGCCGCCTCCTGACCAATATTTATGTAGCTTCAGTAGCTACAGTAAATCCACACCTAAGTTGTAAACGTGCTCAACACAAATTCTAAGCGCTTAATGTGTGTACACACAAACGACGGAGAGATCTCTCTTGTGTTCCAGTGAGTCCCTCAGGTTGCGTATTGCAGTTGTGTACTCTGTGTTTTTTTTTGTTATTGTTGTTTTCGTTACACATTTCTGTGTTGTTGGTTCACCTAAATTTTTTCACTGTACTGCTTGGTTTTCGTGCTACATAACATTCGGTTTGCCTAAGGCGACTTGTGAAGCACTTGCTTTTATGGCTGACATAACCATATGTCCCTAGATGTATGTAGGTTTTTGGGTACTTAGGGATATACATACATGAATTCGTTGTTGTGCCTATGTAACGGGTGATTTTTTTGAGGTTAGGATTTTCATGCATTAGTATTTGACAGATCACGTGGGATTTCAGACATGGTGTCAAAGAGAAAGATGCTCAGTATGCTTTGACATTTCATCATGAATAGACTTACTAACGAGCAACGCTTGCAAATCATTGAATTTTATTACCAAAATCAGTGTTCGGTTCGAAATGTGTTTCGCGCTTTTTTATCGACAAATTTTGTTCAGCGATGAGGCTCATTTCTGGTTGAATGGCTACGTAAATAAGCAAAATTGCCGCATTTGGGGTGAAGAGCAACCAGAAGCCGTTCAAGAACTGCCCATGCATCCCGAAAAATGCACTGTTTGGTGTGGTTTGTACGCTGGTGGAATCATTGGACCGTATTTTTTCAAAGATGCTGTTGGACGCAACGTTACGGTGAATGGCGATCGCTATCGTTCGATGCTAACAAACTTTTTGTTGCCAAAAATGGAAGAACTGAACTTGGTTGACATGTGGTTTCAACAAGATGGCGCTACATGCCACACAGCTCGCGATTCTATGGCCATTTTGAGGAAAACTTCGGAGAACAATTCATCTCAAGAAATGGACCCGTAAGTTGGCCACCAAGATCATGCGATTTAACGCCTTTAGACTATTTTTTGTGGGGCTACGTCAAGTCTAAAGTCTACAGAAATAAGCCAGCAACTATTCCAGCTTTGGAAGACAACATTTCCGAAGAAATTCGGGCTATTCCGGCCGAAATGCTCGAAAAAGTTGCCCAAAATTGGACTTTCCGAATGGACCACCTAAGACGCAGCCGCGGTCAACATTTAAATGAAATTATCTTCAAAAAGTAAATGTCATGAACCAATCTAACGTTTCAAATAAAGAACCGATGAGATTTTGCAAATTTTATGCGTTTTTTTTTTTTAAAAAGTTATCAAGCTCTTAAAAAATCACCCTTTATATGTTGGAGACAGTGCAGACTAGTTTGGTGACCAATGTCCGACCTAGGATGTGGTGTATAGATATATTTAAAGATACATAGTAATACAACAGGCAGCACCTTGTCGAAAAAAAAATTTTAACTACCTAAAATTATTTCTAACTGTAGGTTCCCCCTGTTCATTGCAGTTAAGATTCTCAAAATCATCGATTCTTTTATAAAATAATATAAAAGAAGAAAGTTTAAGCTAGTGTAAAGATTGGGAGTCAATTTTATGGACCATTTAAATTAAGATATTCGCTAATTGAACTTGTGGAACACCACACAACATATTAGACCATCCTAAAGGTATACTACAGTTTTTTTACTTATTTTCTGGTGTTCTGGGCATAGTATTTTTTGTTTGTAAACAAAGATGAAATCTGCTCTTATATAATGTTATTCCAGACTTCGGTTTTGAAGAATCTTGATAACTCATTGTGTAAGAAAAAGTTGGAGAATTCTTCGAAAAATGTGCTTAAAGCGCTTAAAGGCAAAGAAGCTATCAAAAAAGTATTTATTTATTTTAAGAGAGTCTTGATTTTAGAATCCATAATCTCATTCCTAGAAAATTCTTTTGCCTCAACCTCACCTTAATAGTCCAATGGGTTAACTTAATGCTTCAAAATCGTGTCTGTTTGCCTTTAAATGCCTGTATGTATGCTTCTTATGTAGTAGAGTAGGTTAGTGCTGCAATTTCTTGCACCATACTAACAGAGTTAAAGACTTCTTTAGACACTCACTCACAGGTAGATGTGTATGTATATATGTAAAGCGCTTCGTTGCTGTTTGAAGAACTTAAAGTTTTCCATGTAATTTAAATTGGAGTAATGCTCCATTACAGTCTGTACTCGGAAGCAATTCACTTGCAAAGCGCACGAAAGAAAGTAAAAACAAAAGAAAAAATCTAAAAAAAAAAACAAAGCAAACAAACAGAAATAGCACAGAGAAAGCAGGAAGCGAACAGAAAAAGCGCAAAATGTAGTAAGTGAAAAGAGCATTAGGCCAACAGCTGCAGCAGGAAATATGGAAATGCAAAGCAACAACAACAGCAGCTAGCCATTCGTTCGTAACTGGAAATATCTGCTGCTGGCAGTGACTTGCTACTGCTGCTTACACATTTGCTGCAGCTGTTTTCAAATGTTAAATATTGGACATTCATTTCGGGATAAACCCAGCTTAAGGCAGCTCAAAGTACAGGCGCACACACACAGATACACATGGATATGGGAGTAAACTATTGCTGTGCACTGCTGTGTGTGTGTGTCGGAGCAAAAAACAAAGCCTAGAAAAATTACACTCACATGAAAGTCAAATAGGATTTCGCTACAAAATAGTATGCGCAAAGCAAGGAATTAGAAAAAAGTAAAAATAAAAGATTCAAGTGCGAAAGACAGTAGGAAGCGCGTACATATGTGCATCATTAGGTGTACTAAGAAATTTATATGGTCAACTAAGATAACTTTGCTGAGCTGCAAACGAGCTTTAGCTGCTGATTTTACTGCCACAGCTGCAGTATGTGTCTAAGTTATCGCTCAAGTGCAGTTTATGGTGGAGAAAAAGATTTTCTGGATTTTTTTTTTTTTGTTAGAGATTGCCATTTTTTCTAGTACTATGCGTAAACTGAAAGCAGCTTATGTCCACATGTATGTATATTCCAGGCTGCTAAAACGCTGATTAAGACAGCTGGACTTGGGTGATATTTTTTCAAAGGTGCAAAGATTGACGATAATTGAAGTCAATGAAGCGTTTCAAAGAACATCGATTTAGTTAGGACTTATATTATTAATGGATGAAAAAGAATAATAGATGAAGTATAGTTTTCTAAGATTTATGTAAATCAAGAAAGCTGTTTTAAGGGTGGCTAGAGTAAGGGGTTCCCAAGTATTTTGGGAGTTTCTAGAAGACCTCTAGACGGTTCTATAGAATTTTAAGCAGTTTGGATTTAAAACATCTCGATAGGAAATATTTGAGAATGAGTATTAAGTCTATCATTCAATGAACAATATAGGGCTTCAAACATATCACTAATTGAGCAATTAACGCAAGTTTTCAATTAAGTTCTTAATTAAGCTCAACTAATCATATAAGATTCATATTCCTTGATTGCACAATTAATATTTAATGAAAGGTTCATTAAGGTTTTGTGCTATTGTCGAAAGTCAATATGAATGTTAATTTTTTCATTGCTTATTGAGTAAAATTCAATTATCAATTAATGTAGATTTTATTTTGTATGGCAAATCGATCGGTTAATTCATAAGTAAGCTCCTTTGTAAGACGGCTATAAGAATTCTAGTTCTTAATTGCTCAATTAATATTCAATGAAAGCTTAATTAAGACATGCTTTTAAGGCAAACCTGCTTCATTTAGCTATTCACGTAAGTCATTACGATTGGTAAGTTGTTATTTGTTCACTGAGTAAGCTTAAGTAGCTCAGTTACTCGATTTAAAATTTAATCGACTTAATTAAGATTTTTTGAGGTATAATAATACAAAAATTTAATTTCCATTTTTGACTTCCAAGGAATATTTGTGTTCTGGGAATAATATCGAAATATACATATATTGGCCCCTTCCGCTGTTCTAGAGAAATAATAGTTGAGTATGGGGTTACACAAAGCTGAGTGTTACTCATGGACGGATTTAGTATCAAGTTGTAGAGTCTCAAATACTTCATTATCAAGCGTATTAAAGCCAAATGATTGAGCTTTGATATGAGTTTTGAACGAGTACTCTTTGAGGCATAGATTTTTTGAAGTGCTTCACGCAGTCCATTAATTAAACAACAAATTATGATTGCTAATTAACTTAATTATGTAAATATCTAAGTCTCTCTCGTACTTAATTCTTTTTATTGCTTTAAGTAGTCCTTTCAGTTATGACGCTAACAAGTTCTACAGCTAATTAGTGTATCTAAAAAAAATTATCTAAAATAACCTTGTCTAAGAAAAAGAAAACAGTGATCTCCATATATTGTATGGCTTAAACCAAATTTAAATAAAAAATCTTGCAAAAAAGTTTGAAAAGCTTCAATGAAAGCTCTAAAAAAGCTTTGAACTGAATTAAAATAAATCTAACATTTACCATCTTCTAAAATATACTATAAAGCTTAAAAGCTTTACAAATAAAAATCTAAAATTTACTGGAAGTTTAAAGAGCTTCAAACAAAGCTCTGAAAAAGTTCTGAAACTAATTTTAAATATTCTAAAATTAACCATAA
This sequence comes from Zeugodacus tau, assembly GCA_031772095.1. Taxonomy (NCBI): domain Eukaryota; kingdom Metazoa; phylum Arthropoda; class Insecta; order Diptera; family Tephritidae; genus Zeugodacus; species Zeugodacus tau. The sequence continues at coordinate 19,688,778 of CM062652.1, read as the reverse complement.
AGCCTTTAAGGCTTCAATGAAAGCTCTTTAATACATTTATTTTTTCAAAAACTAAAAAAATGCAAAGATCATAAATTTAAGGTCAAGCTGCACTCCGTCTACCAAAGACGCCGACTACAACATTTTCGCTTTCCGTCAAGTGCAAATGGATGCAACCGAAGATAAGCGAAAAATAAATAAAGAAAAAAAAGAAGATTGCGAGAAAACTTACAGCGGAAGTGTGGAAGAGATTTAGTTCCATTTTGTGATTTCGCATTGTAAAAGACGTTGTAGCACATTTCCATTTGTCGGCAGAAAACCCGAGAAAAAATAACAAAACGCAAATTCTAAGAATACTTAGAGTGTAAGCTCGACGCAGTGCAGACTATGCGTATCCGTCCAACTATGCTGACGCATACATTTTTACGCGCTTTGAGCTTTCGCTAAAAGCGAGGCTAAGACGACAAACGACCAGCAGCTGCGTTTGGTTGGCGCAGCTGACAAGTTGGCAGGAAACATTAGAGTGTCTAGACACCTACGTCATGCCAAATGCGAGTAAGAGAAGAAAAAAACAGTTGCAGTGGTTTTATGTAAGAAGATTGAAAAGATGAAGTGGACGGAGAAGCGCAGCCAAAACGACGCTATGCGAAAATAATGCATTTTGGCCATATCCAAAACTCTGCGCTTCAATGGTTTTACAAGCTTTTGAAGGAATTTGAATTTTTTTTTTAATTTTTTAAAAAATATTTTTTTAATTTTTTCTAATTTTTATTTCAACCAGTAAGAAATTGCTTATGAAGGCGAAAAAAAAATATTTTAATTTTTTTATATTTTTTTTTGGATTTTATTTTATTTTACTAACTGCAACCCAACTTCTGTCTGCCAAATACGTCTCTCAACAGCTTTTCACTGCCACTGCTTGCTTGCTTGTCGCTTTAAGCGTGTCTAACCTTTGAACTGCTTAATATGCTGAAAATTTCCTTTTTACAAGTATGCAATGATGTCACTTCCGCCACTTCAACGCTGCAGTCGACACACAACAATAACAGCAACAACAACAAAAACATCAAAAACACATTTAAAAAATCATGATGGACCAACAAAGTGCTTTTGGCTTTGAAAAATGTAACTTTCTTCCGCATGTATTCACACACATCCATATCAATTCATGCAAATACTCACGTATGTGTATTTGTGTTTGCGTGCGTGTGTAAGCAACTGAAGTGTGACAGGCAAGCAGGCAATGACAGACTTGCCAAACTCAGACTTGTCAGTGCGCTTGCCAGAAGTAAGTAAAATGCAAAGTTGCCGCCACATCCTTCAACGGCAGGCAAACTTTGCTGCCAAACAACAAATACGACAAGTACCTTACAGGGCACACATGCTGACATACATACATATATAGTAGATACGTGTGCGTGCTGTGCGAAGTGTTGTTTTGAAGGATTTATGTTTGGCTTTTAAGTGGGCACATGTGGCAGTTGAATGTGGCAACGAGTGGCTGGGAAAAGGGTCATGAAAGAAGTGGTACATACATATAGTGTGTGTGACACACACTCACACTTATAAGAAGTTAAGTCAAAAATATTTAAAAATTGCCATTCAATGGCGTTAAATATTATGTAGAGTGAGTGATGGTGGCAAAGTGTGCTGGCACTTGCAGTTGCGTGCAATACAGTTGTGGGAATTTTAGTGTGTGATACAAAATACTCTGTGAGAAAAATTTAAAGCAAATGTGATATTTAATTTTGAAAGGTGAAATGAAATTTTTCATTATTTTTGTCGATATTTCATAATCTATATTTAAGACATGAAAATGTTATCTGATATACTTTACACGCTATAATGACTTAAGATAAGCATATTCAGGAAACAAACCAGAGGAAACAACAAGAATTATACCATCTATTTTCTATGCAGAGCTTTTCGTTTATTCCAGTATTGCCTAAAATGATCTTCCTTCGTTTTTTTCTCGCTTGTGAGGTAGTGAACAACGATAACGAATTTTTTTTTTATGGAAAAGTTAGTATCAAAGTTCTTAAGAATCTCTGTAAAGCTTACCAGCTTTTTGCTGGTATGAAAATTTATTGATTTACATTAAAATTATCCCAAAAAAATCTATACATTTTGTTTTGATGGTTGTCTATAAAAAACAAGTAATGAAAGGGTGTAACCGAATATTTTATACTCTCGCAATTTATTGCTATATTTTAATTAAGATAACACACAATTTGACCCATATATTCGGCATAAAGTCCAATAGAAAAACGAAAATTATCATATATAGCATATAGGCTGAGGTAATTCCTGAACCGATTTCACAAATTTTCATCACCAACATACATTATATCTCAGATTATATGCTCATTTAATTTCGCTAAGATATTTCACATATTAACCGATTTATTAGCTATTAAACCCATCGTATTTGGAAGTTATGAGCCGATTTTAACCATTTCTTGTCCAGAGACACACTATTAGAAGAAAAAATCTGAGTGCAGCTTCCCTCTGCAATTTCTTCTATAAAATTTAGTCTTTCTGACGTTTTTCGAGCTAACGGACTTTTAGCGGGCCACACCCTCCCCCAAAAAAAATACATCCAAATATGCCCCTTCCTGGTGCGATCCTTTATTCCAAATTTTACTGTTACAACTTTATTTATGGCTTAGTTATGGCACTTTATAGGTTTTTGGTTTTCGCCATTTTGTGGGCGTGATGGTCCGATTTCGAAAGCGTTTTCGATTTCCTCAGGGTGCCAAAGAATACGTGTTCCAAGTTTCATTAAGATATCTCAATTTTTACTCAAGTTATCGCTTACACGGATGGACGAAAGGATAGACGGACGGACAGATATCCGGATTTCAACTCCACTCGTCATCCTGATCATTTATATATAAACATATGACACAAACAACCGTTATGTGAACAAAGTTATAATACTCTGGCAACATGTTGCGAGAGTATAAAAAATTAACTTACACGAAATTTTATCCTATTACCATAATAGCCTTTTTACACCGAAGCTAATTGATCAATTAACCGGCCTCTGCTCGATTTATGCTCTGCTTATTTAGATCGATTTACCATACAAAATAAAAAATCTTCATTACTTTTTAATTGAATTTTAATCGACTTGAAAATCAAAAGCAACACTGCAACAGTGAAGAGCTTCAAAATTTTTGTAGTTTTTTTTTGGTCTACGGGCTTGAAAAAAGTTTGTTTAGCTTAACCACTATAAGGATCGGATACTTTGTTCATTTAGCTTTAATTTGGTTTTTTGAACACCTCGATACGTCTACTTCTCGTCGAGATATCGGTCTTCAAATGGAAAAGGATCTTTTTGTCTTTGATTATCGATATCTCAGCAACCAATGATCCCACAGAAAGTTAATGGTGGGTTTCAAGAACTTGAATGAATTCTCATTAACGACTACCCATTGCTTTTTATTCATATTGTCACATGAATTTGAAAATGTAACAAAAAAGGGCTTTTGGTGGTTTTTTGAAAAATCGTGCGCTAGATCGAAAATATTGAGGAAACCACTAATGTTAAGTGTGCCTTTTACAGTTCAATTCAATTCAGCCAGCCGTTTTTTTGTTTCACTCGATCAAATTTTTGAAAAAATTAAAGGATCACGTTTTTTGCTCTGAAAAGCTCATAATTTAAAAAAATGAGAAAAAATAGTTTTATATACCAACTACTTATGAAAAGCAAAAACAAAAATCTATAACAGCTGATCGGCTATCGAGTAGCTGGCAGTGTAAGAGGCAAAAAAGGGGTTTTCAATAAAAATATAATATTGAATTAGACTAACATCATTTCGAAAGTACTTTTCAGTTTTTGGTATCATTTTTTTTGTTTTTGAAAATAAAATAAAATTATAGGGTGTGTAGAAAACTAGATTTCAAAAATACTTTTTTATTTATCAAATAATTTACCATTTTTGAAAGGTTTTTTTTAATTTAATTTTGCTTAAATTTAAAGGAAAATTATGGGTTCTTCAAAAGAATTATTATTTTTGTTGTTGTATTAAAAATCATTGCAAATATACTTAATTTTTTACACATAAGATTTCTGATGAAAACATTTTTACCAAAAATGATTTTCAACCATTATAGCATCGTCTGTTCGATTTCCTACTGGCATGCTACTGAAATAATGCAAGCTAGAATTTTATAAATAAAACTGCATTCCAAAAGGTATATATTTTGATAGAGATACTGTAGATGGATAGAGAAATGCATACATCTAACAGGGTTTATAAATTTCCATGGTATATATAGATTTATATAATGCATTCCAGCTTTTGTATAAGTGTGTTTGTATGCGGAAGGAAATACATACATGATATATTTTCCCAAAATTTTTGCTAGAAATTCATCTGCTTTTGTAGTTGTATATATTCATATGCTTAAGTGTATATCATTCGCTTTGTATTAGTTTTCCCATCCTATAACGGCAGGTACGAAATTGAATGTCAGTTTAAGTTGACAGTTTCACCAACCGAGCAAAGCCATTTAAATATTTACTATATATTGAAATATTTCATGCACACGGCACTCAGCTGCTGTCACTACACACACACAACACACACGGCAAATATGCTGTGTGACACACAATTTGGTAGACTTCAAGAAAATTGCACTCACTCAATTGCAGAGGCCATACACACGCTTGAAAGCTCATATATAGAATATACACACACACACTTACATCAACGCACATGTGTATGTGTGTTTGTGCGCCTGCTTATAACATATTTAAAAGTCAAATAGCTCAGTGAGTGATAAATTGAAAGTTTAGCATACATGAAATAGCAACAAATTGGGCAAGTTCAATGAAATGCCAACAACAAACAGCAACAACAGCAAAAGCGTAAAATGGAGCAAAATCAATCATTACAACAACAACAGCAGCAAAGTAGTAGTGTCGGCTGTGCTCACCTGCTGTTTATATACTGCTCTGACACCCCACAAATTGGAGTAAATCATGCATTTTATGCTTAAATAAAATCTTATGCCAATAGTTGAGTGACGGACAGCTCACATGTGCTGGAGTGTTGGTAAAAACAACAAAAAAAAGCGTAAGATCTGAGCTGTGCAGTGTTGCTTTTATGCTGCCAAAACTGTGTCAAATTTGATTTATTGATTGCACAAATGCTGGTAGCTCGGCACTCTCTCTTTATAAATCTGTTACCTTTGACTTGTGTGTGACGGCGTGTGCTCTCTTCTTCACTTTTTCTTCGTGTGAGGGGTAATCGTTTATAGTGCTGTGATCTCTATATTTATTATACTTCTATAACACTTTGCCAAATTGCCGTTTATTTGATGAAAAATCGGCGAAATATTAAAGTAAATGGAGATGTTAGTGATTCGCTTTTGTTTTAAGTGAAACTTACGGAGATGGAATGGCTTTATATTTATATAGAGTAGTTGAGGCTTGGAGCTTCGTACGTTTATATATTTGCCGCTAAATAAATTTTATATGTATTTTAAGAAATCTTTGTCAATTGTATCTCGAATTTATTGGAGATTGATTTAAAAAAATATATTAAGATCCATTGTATATCCTTTAGTAATATTGGGTATTTTTTTAGATTTTTTATAGCCTCAAGTCTTCTGTATTTTCCATTATTTTTTCCAGCATCTCTGGAATGTTTGTTACAAAATCGTGAATAGTTCAAATTTGATTGGTTATGCTTTCCTTTTCAAACATCTGCATAAGGACTTATGAATCAAATCTCAATATATTAATGATCAGCCTCTTTTTCACAGTATAAGTCCAGGAAATTTTTGTTCTAGAGACTGAATAGTTTGATTACCAATGTACCATGGTAAGCCGTCTGATTGAAAGCAGCTCCGTTTCAGACCATTCTCCCACATTTTCGGACAGACGTAATGAGTCAAGATCCATCGATATAAGTTTTCATCAACTCTTGCGTTTTGTTTGATAAAGTATGGTCTTTTTATAGTATTAACTCGAGCTTCGGTTCATAAAACTTTTACCAATTTTCGGCTGCCGGCATACGATATTTTTACTTAGTAGTAATGGTTAGTGTGAAATGCGTTCAAAGGTATCTACTTTAAGTTGATGCACATAACGGAGTTATCAATTGAGCCATTTTCGAGAGCAAACATTTTCTTGGGATCATATTTAGCCAATTTAAGCCTAAAGTGAAGTCAAACCGATTGACAAATACGAATTATTGTGATATCTTGATACAAGCGCCATCTACCGAGTAAATTCTGGAATACTTTTCTTCCCTTTTCAAATGAATTGTCTGTGTTTCTTAACAGCACGGGAGAGGAGACATGCTTAACTACTGTCTATAAACGAATTTACAAAAATAAAATTTTGATGATAGCATGCTTAAATGCATCACTGTTTCAAATCAATTCCAGGTATTCATAAATACTTATATATTAAAATCACTGCAACAGTTAAACTTTTCCACAAATTCATAATTTCTTATTAAATTTCTCTTAAGGCCATATAAGTTTCATTTTTGTTTGGTTTCCGCTACCCTGACCTACATTCATATTTGTGCAACAAGCTGAAAAATTCATACCCAGCAGATATCATAATGTCATTTATGCGATGACAGCATGAAAAAATTTCAAATTTAATCAGCTGCTGTTTGAATAGACATGTCAAAAGTTTGGCATATTGCGCATCAAATTCGCTTCCACCTCAGCGGCTGCGGTGCATATCATATGTCAGATTTCAGATTAATAACCAAAATGCGGAAATAAAATGGGTTCAAGGTGGGTTAAATATTTGTAATATGGGTAATTTAAAGAGGAGTGCTGGCGTGTGTGCATATTTAGATATATTTGAGGTAGTTTTGAAGTTTATGAACAATTGAAGCAGAGAAAATTAAGCTAGTAAATTTTTACACAAAAGCCCGATAAAGGTTTGAAAGCTTCAAAAAACTGCAAAAGCTTCAAAAAACTGCGAAAGTTTCAAAAAACTGCGAAAGTTTCAAAAAACTGTAAAAGCTTATAAAAGTTTCGAAAGCTTCAAAAAACTGTGAAAGCTTAAAAAAGCTTCATATTGACCTTCTCGTTTTTTAAGTGTAAAATAAAGCAAATAGTCGCTTATGGCGAAATCTGTAGAAAAAGGTGGCTGTGGTTCATAGAATAATTCTTTCAAATTAACGGTAGTCCACCTGAGACCCATAACTTGAGAACCATTGGATAAAATTTCATGAAATTTGATATAAATCCAGTTTAGAGTGATACTCTAAAACAAAAATAGAGATTTTTCTGTTTGCAGCGCCATCTCTCGGGCAGCTTTAAGCCTTTAAAGCTCGAGAGCAATTCATATTTACATGATTCAAAAAAAAAAAATGTCTCAGCTGTGTAATTTTGGCATGAAAATGAATAGTTGAAAATAAAAATTCAAAGCTTTGCATAATCTTAATGAAAATCTAATATCAAGCGCAAACGATACTCTTCCTCAGCGCTTTACACCGCAGAACGCTACGGTAAATTATTAAAAAACAAGAAACGCTCACTAGCTTAGCATTCATGAATTTTTAATACAACAAATTTATGCATATTACTTTTTGCAGTGCCAAAGTAAAACATGCAAAATGATAGCGAAAACGGAAAAAATCACATGTGTGAGTATATGTATATGTGTGTGTAGAGCAAATGCTGGCAGAGAAAAGCAAGCGTGTAATACAGCAAAATGCAACATGGAATGAGCACTAAGTTCATTTAGCGCAAGCAGAACGAAGAACTAACTGTAGAGACGAACACCAAACTAACGGTACAATGCAGATGAAAGCACACTTTAGATCACCTGCTTCCTTGTTGTTGCTTTTGATGTTGTTGTGACTTTTCTTATTGTTGTTGTTGTTGTTATCGTTGTACTCCCCCACCACCCTCACCGCTATCTACCTTGGCTATCTGTTGACGTTTTGCACGTTGCACGGTGTTCACTTCACTGCGAGCTACATTCGCTTCACCAACAGCAACAACAACAACAACTCGGTCTCTCACTCACATGTGATAACACAGAAAATTTTCGTATTTTTCCCAATTACGTTCCACACATGCATATGCAAGTGAAATTTATTAACTCATATTGTAGCGCAGCATCGACAACAACAATAATACATACAACAACAATGTCGAAAAGCGCCAGCACACTAACTAAATGCCAACTACAGCATAAAAATCTCTGAGCGATAGCAGTGGATAAAGGCGACATGCACACACCTACATACACACCACTGTACCTTCGTGTTCGGTTGACAGCATAACTGTAACAACAACAGAAAAAAAATGTTGGACAAAAGCTGCAAAAATTGAAATGAAGTTGCATATTCAGTATGCCAACTCAGCAGCAAATCAAGTCAGCCAGCCAGTCAGCTATCCAGCCAAGCTTATGCAGGTTGGTTGGTGGTAGTCAAGCGTTGCAGCTTTTTTCATAGCCACTGTAGTTTACCTAGATTTATGCCAAACACACATACATATATACTCACAGCAACAGAGATAGCAACTAACTGGCGATTTGCATGTGTGCTTTGTTGAATCTCCAACTGAGTGTGTTGGTCTGTCTGCATTTTGCATTTGTCACAGCGATTTGTAATCGCCCACATGGTCTATGAATATTTTTGCGCAGATAAAGTGAGTTTACTTTCTGTGAAAGTGTACTGCGTGCAGTTTTTCTTTCTTTTCTTCTTTTTTTGCTTTTACTCACACAAAACGATTTCATCTGATTTATCTGGCTAATTTCATTTGTGTTTTCAGTTATTTGCAGTTGGAACGCAAATCGACGGACGGAAAAGCTGTAAAATTACTAGTTCATTGTTTTTAGGTAGCTTGAAATGAGTTTCACTTGAAGGAAAGGATTTTGAATAATAAAAAGAGTGATAAGTTGGAGCTTTAAGTATTGAAAAGAGTATTTAAAAGGTCAAGAAAAATTAAATGTGTGTTTTGCACTAAAATTTTCTTTGATGACATCATCTTTCAGGTATTTCAAAAATAGGTCGATCTCATATGAATCTACTTTTTCAAATCTTTGTCCAAATTTGTATATGCAAATTTCGAAACTCCCTCACATTATTGATAATATACATATTCATGATAACTTGAACTTGGTAAAAATTGGGATGTCCTGATGGAACTTGGTGCATGAGTTCCTTCGCACCCTCAGGGTGTTGATATGGTATATAATCGACACAAAATGGCGTTAAGCTAATAGGAAAGGTAATCTAATAAGGTTTGTGTACATATCTCATAAATTGCTAAACTATTATACTTTAATCAGACGTGCCAGAAAGAATATGAAAATTGTGTAAATAACAACCACACCCACCGATCTTAAAATATTATAAAGAAAACTTCTAAAGTCACTGCCGAAAAATGTAATGCGTACAATGGAGAGTGGTACAAAAGTGTTGCTTGTGCCTTAGTATACAAGTTAGACTATGGGCGTGGTACTGCTCACTTGAAATTCCATGTCTCAGGAGCTACTCGCCTAATTTCAATAAAATGTAGTGTTACCCATTATCTTGATATTTTAAGATTATATTTGCGTAGTCGGACTACAATCATGTCTACTTGTAATATTAAAGAACCTTGATTTTTTTTTTCGATTTAAAATCTATACCACTATTATAAAGAGGAAAGCTTTGTATGTATGTTTGTAATGAATAAACTCAAAAAGTACAAGTAAAAAGTAAGTAAAGTAGTTCAACATTGGAAAGGTACGTTCACCCCGAGTAACATAGGCTATTACTAATTATTGCTAGAATCTCAACTTTCTGGAAATAGTTCCCAGGTGAGGGTATCAAAAAACTCCGTTATGGAAAATCTTAATCTGAAACTGAAAATCGCCTTGCAAGTCATACTCTTCACAACTCAATCGCGTGGCAAGGCGTCGAGTAATGAGCCCAAATACGCACTTGAGAGTCGAGTATGGAGCGTGTGCAGCAGATTGCAGAACATAAATATATATATATATATAAATACAAGCTTGCACTAGGGCGTCGAACTCGAACAACGCCTTCATAATTGGAGAGAAATCAAATACTAGAGGTCCTAATCAAGTTTTAGACCATTGCAAATAAAATATAAATTCATTTTTGAGTTTTCCTCATTGTGTAAAGACTTATAACTTTTAAAATGTTTGTTCAATACCCGTGTGAACCCGGGAGCGGGCTACTAGTATAAAAATTAAGCTCCAAAGATAAATATCCTTTAACTGCTGAGGTGAAATATTAGGGCGTAGTTACTGAGGTGGAGTAAATTTTACCCCTTTATAATCTATAAATAATTTTTGTCAAAGAAATTTTTTTTTAAATGAATTTGTTTTTAATTGTAATAATAAAACACATTTTTAAATGAATAAAATAATAAATTTAAAGAAATCGAAGTTCTAGTTTAACAAAACAAGGACTTTATTTCATAACTAATTTTCTTAAAACTAAAAAAACAAACTACGAGGTGTAAAATTTACCACCACCTCAGTAGTTAAAGGTTATGAATGAAAATATAATCCTTTAAGGAGTGTTGTCTAATTACTCGTTTATAAATGTTAAAAATCGAAACATAACATTCAAGGTCCCACCTACCAAATATTAGGGCCCCTATGCTTATATTGGTTAATTTCTGAAAGATTTTAATAAAATTAAGATGGCGATCTAGAGTCAAAAATAAATAAATTTAGTTGCATAATGGTCCTAACCCTCAAATACTTAACATAAATTTTCAATTTGACTGGCTTTATATTGTAAAAAATCGATCAAAATGCATGATTTTTTAAAAACGTTAATAAGGTACCGAATATTATTATATCCATTCATAACTTTTACTTGATACGTGTAAATTCTTGTATCAGATGTTATGTTAGTATATCCGTACTTAGACCGTTTTATTAGCAGTACAACTTTGCTTCCGCCGTTTTTCAATAGATGTCTCAAGGGTCAAGCACTGGTCGATTAAATCGATTTTTTTTATATCGATCTTGTCAACATTAACCCAACAAAATATTTATAGAGATCTGTTTGCATCCCAAACTTATTCTCAACTAAAAATGTCACTTTTTGAGCCGAATTCTCGACATTTGTGAGAAATTTTACTTTTCAAACAAAAAAAATTTAAATTTACAAAAAAAAACGTCGGTAGCAAAGTTGTAGATCTAATAATATAACTTTCTCAGGAAAATTGTTTTTCCCTTAAAATGTTGTAAACCACATGTTTCTCAAACTATTCTTTAAATCCACAAATTTAAAATAATACCTGAACTCAGATTGACATTAAAACACACACACATTCCCTTCTGTAATTCTTTCCCCTATGTTTAAACACACAACCAAATTCTCTTATCAGCATATTTGCGCGAAAATTGCCAAGCAACTATTATCACACACGAACAAACACAGACACACACTCTCACATGCCAATAAACCCTAATGCCTATATAAAAGTTAATTTATCCACACTTAATATACAACTATTGGCAGGTAAATATGACGGGAGATTGCAAGCGCGAAGACTCAATTTTTTCCGCAACACATCAGCAATAGCGACTGTTGCCGTGGCAGAAGAAATTGGCAACGTGTCATGCACGTGACATTGACAAAAGCTGGCAAATTGCGCGAAGGTAGAAATATGGATATATATATGTATGTATATAGCAACAGTCAAGCCATGTTGAGTGGATTTTTGATATTTTTTGTTGTTTTTGCTGTGCTTTAACGCCATTACTGCCAAACATTTGAGCTGCGACGGCTGCAGTTGACATGTCGCCGGCGCTTCCATTGGCGCTAAATATGGACTCCGTTGGATATATACATATATGTACTGTATATATAAAGGGTGTTTTTTGAGACGTGGTGTCTTCAGCGAAGTAATACTTTTTTCGGAGTTGATCTTTTTGAGAGTTGTTTCTGGATTTTACTCGGTTTGAGATTTGCCATTACATAATTAACATGCTTATTTGCTGTATAAAGTGGTCGAAAAATTGGGTTTTTCGATTGATATTTATCCGCATCACATATGAAGCTTTATAATAAAGCCAAAATCTTGGTCGTCATATTAAATTATATATGTTTGGTTTTTTCTTGAAAACCAAATGTCTCAAAAAAACACCTTTATTTAATGCTTGTTTATATATAAAGTATGTATGTATAAAGCTCTCCACAGCATCGTCGACTAACGCAAGCACGTGCGCGCTTTGGAAGTTAGACAGCTGTCGTTGAAGGCTGCTGCGATTTCGCGATTATCAGCACCGTTACTGGAGAACAGGGTTGCATTTACATACTTATACATACACATATAAACATTGATGCTGTCATTTCCGCAGCTCAGTGTCTTGATTTCTGCCAAGCTTGCTTGCCGTTCAACACATTTTGTCATGTGCAGCGTTTTGTGCCTACTTTTCTTGGCACATTACAACACATAGAAACACACACACACACGCACACACTTAGATTTACGGCGCATAAATATTTTGTTATTGTTGGCATTTCCTTTCACCGCCACATAACAGAACACATATACATATATGTGTATATCTACCTCAACTAGCGGTAATATTTCGCTGTTGTAGATTTTTTGAATTTTTCTGCAAACACCATTTGGTTGTTGTTTTTGGCAGCTCGAGGGAAAAATGTGTCACAGGAATTTGAAATGAGCAGCATTGGCATTTAAATGGCATGCATGCATGCACAGTTCAGTTCGTTCATACGCTCGTTCGTCGGAGAGTCGGCATTTGCAAGCGACAGCGGCGGCACAGACAGTCGATTCGAGCGTGGTGTAGTAGGTATTACCAGCGTCGCTCCACAAGCACTCCAGTACACATTAGTATTTGCGTTGCGCGATTTACATGCATGCCTCCGCTGTGAGTCGCTAGTGTGTGCGAAATTATAGTGTGATTTTAGGCGCTCAATGGAATATTCAATTATGCGCCGTCGTGCCGCAACGTGTTATTGCAACATTCAAGCGCTCGCGAGTGTATTCATATGTTGGTGTGTGTGGGTGTGGTTGTGGGTATTTACAATATTTTACGTGCACATCTTCGTTGACGGCGACAATTGCAAGCTTTTGTATCGCATTACTTGAATGATTTTGCTGGTGTAGAAGCTTATGTGCATATGCTATTGAGAGCATGCATTAATAGTGTGATGGTGTTAGGCCGGAGGTGGTAGCATAAATGCTTAAGGGATTTACATATTTGTCGTTGGAAATTTTCTATTCGGAATTAGTGCAGATTTTTAGAATTCTTTATTTGCTAAGACTATGAATAGTTCAATTCTGTCGAATATCGGATTTTGCAAGCAACATTTTATATAAATTTTTAGATATTTTTTATGAAGCATTCATCAATAAATGGACTCAAAATAGTATTTTGAAGTTTTCTCTAACAAAGATGTCCAGATAAAGGTAATCAATTATTATTATATAATTATAAATATGTAAATATGGACCGATTTGGTTAATTTTTGAAAAATATATGTTAATAGAAAAAAAAGTTCACAAAAATTAGACCTAATAAAAAAAAAATTGTTATGACCTTGGGATCTAAATATGTTTACACTTTGTTTTTGGGTTCGCTGAATCCGCATCCGAGATCCATTTAAACCCAACAGATCAGGAAAAACTCGTAATTAAGGTTTCGCTTATTACGAAAATGGCGTAATTTTTCAAAAATTCAAAATGCCGAACCAATATGATGGACGCACTTTAAATAATTCGCCGTATTGGATAAATTTTGAATTAAAAAAAACAGATCCAGATTCGTAATCAGCGACTCCGAGTACTTTAGTAACGAGTTTCAAGTGAATTCGTTGAGCTTTTTGAAAAAGCGTCCGCCATATTGGATCCGTGATTTAGAATTTTGAAAAATCGACTCCGTATTCGTAATCAGCGTTCTCGGAAACCCCCAAATAGCGATTTTCAAGCGAATCCGATAAATTTTTACTAATGCTGTACGTCATATTGGATTTTTTGAGTTATGTCAAAACCCTGTTCTGATGGGACTAAATAGGACTCGTATTCGGACCCCAAAACCATAAGGTACATATAACAAGACCTCTAGGCCAGGTTATTATTGGAGCAGTTTAAGGATAATGCCTTTTCTTTGTATACTTTAAGACAGTATTTATCTGTATTTGACATGCTTAAAGGCCTCTGGCCGCCAAAAATTGGTTTTGTAAACATTGTTTTGTTTTCCGTAAAAGCTTGGCATGCATTCGAATATGCCAACGAGGCAAGACGATCCGAGAATCACCATCATTTGAAGTTAAAAAAATATATAAAGGTAGTTCCGGCAGAGTTTTATCATTTAATATGCCAGACAGTGACATTATATATAGTAATAATTATCGAAAATTTGGCTATATATAGTATAGCTGGTTTATAGTATAATCTATTACAATAACAGGGTACATAACATTAGCAATAAAAAATATGACTTTTAAGCGGAGGCGGAAGCCCCTAAAATGCCCTCGACACAAAACAAAACATTCCAGCTAAAAAACATTACGATTATTTATCAAATATAAAAATACTTAATAATTTAAAAGATTTAAATTATTTAATTTTCATTGCTCCAATACAAGCAATAACCTTCTCTTAAAATAAAATAAAAAGTAAAAAAACCAAACTGCCTTCACTTTCGAAATCCCAAGTAAACAAACTTAGATTACACGCAGCCGTCTGCGCCCTAACCTTTACACGACTCACTAACTAATTAGGTGCGCATACGTTAGCCCCCCCCAAGCTTGTTAAGTGATTTATACATACTGCAAACAACAACACCAAACAGCGCAAGCACCCACACAAGCCAAGCAGCTGATTTTATACGCTTTTAGTGCCTGTGGTGCGTGCTGTGAACACGCAACGGCGCTGCAGCCATTTATTGGATTAACATATTTTCTAAGTGCCTACAGGGGGGGACGGCGCAATACGAGTAAAGTGATGAAAGTGCAGAGAAAAATAAACAAAAAAAAAGAAGGTAAAATAAAATAAATAAGCAACAAATGTGGAAAAAGTAAAAATATATAGAAAAAAGTCAACGTGGCTTTTGAGACAATATCGCTGCGGTGACGCGCCAACGTCATGCGCCTAACATCATGCTACCCACCTTGCTGCTGTCTGCTAGCAAAAACAACAACAACAATATTTTTGCCACACTGTCTGCCTGAGTGTCTATTTTGTTCCGGTTGTCTGCCTAGTCGAGTGGTCGTCGCTCGCATAGACGTGCAATGACCTCAGCGGGTGGGTAAAAATAAATAAATAAATACCCTGAGATATACATATATTTATATATATCGTACAAATTTACATATATTATTATGCAAACATAGACATATTTACTCGGGCATTGCAGGCAGGCAGGCAGGCATATACTACACTCTGGGGAGGAATTCATGCGAACGAGTAAAGCAGAAAATGAAAATAAATAAAAATAAAGCGCATGAAATAAATCTTATGTGCGAGAAGTTAAGAAAATATACACGCGTTGACAGTAGAAAAATAGTCAACATCATTATTAGCATTTAAATGAGTTTGACCAGGTTTGCTTTGGTCGCCTTTGGGGCATTCCTACTGCTATTTTTGCTTAATCGCTGCACCTCTCCTATTTTGAGTGTTGAAAATTGCGCAAATTTACTGTCCGCCTGCTAACAAACTGCCTTAATCTAACGTCATTTATTTCTAGCACTGCCTGGCTATTCATTGGATCATCTATCTTCACTTGCGCTCTTTTAGGCTTTCCTTGTTACTCAGTGTATTTATTTCGTGCGCCTCGCTGACTGACTTTGTCTCATTTATTTGCAAGTTGATTGCTTACAGCCAACTTTCACTGTCATCCGTCGTCTGTGTTTATGTTGAGTACCGTTATACACGGCATGAGGTATTCCGAAGCAGTCAAGTACAATATTAACAGTTCATCTGCCACACCCACTCATCTATTTCAGTATTCAAGCTATAAAACCGTTCTCTCTCTCTCTATCACTTTCTCTCTTTATTTTCTCTTAACTCTCTCTCTCTCTGCTTCTTATAACTCTAGTTTCTGTCATCTGTCGTCTCAATATCTTGATTTTCAGTTGTTTGTTTACTTGCCTTCAGCAAACTATCTCATTTATTGCTTTGACTAACTGTCATATTGTTGTATGTGTTGTTGTTGTTACACCTACAAGTACATTACTTTCCATTACTATTTTTATCCTGAGCACCACAACAACTCCCTCACGCCCTGCTTACCATGTTAAATTCGGTTTTTTTGATTTATGCCAAAGCACTTTTTAGTTGCCTGTGCTCTCCCGCTCTTCTGCCTTGTTATTTTGCTATTTAATTAATGATGACCGGAATTACAAATTCATTGCCTCCCTTTTTGACTTTTGGCTCATTGTTGTTGTTGTTTGCCTGATTTTGACAACGGTTTTTGCGCCGTTAGCTTTGCGTGTTTGACTTTGTTTACTCTCTCCCGCTCGCTGCCTTTGCCGCGGTTTTATCGCACATTAAGCATTGTGTGTGTTTATTTTAGTTAGTTAGTTATTATGATTTGAATATTGCGACTACATCCGCAGGATTAATTGCGCCCAGAAACGCAATGCCACACTGGTGTAGACAAAAGTAATGGCGCAAATTGTACGAGAGAAAAAAATGTGTGTGGCGAAAGTAAAAGTGAAATTGATAGTAAAGCGCCATAATATCCGCTGTTATTTGTTTTAACAAGTCGTCGGGATTAAATGCCAGACAACAACAACGATAATGATTTAATATAATTTCCATTAAAGTACAGTGAAGCAACATTAATGGCTTTAAGGTGATCCTAAAAATTTAAAAGTGTTGAAAAATACAAATTATTTTCCTGAGTTGCCATTTGTTCGGAATTATTAATTTTCTTTATTTGTAAATTTTAAAAAATATGGCAACCTTGTTTTAATTTAAAATATTAAAACCAGAAATAGTTCCATTAAACAATACTATTTTGGCATTTAAACTTTATTTCATATTTAAAAAAATAAAAAAAAATATATTGGGTGGCAACTCTGTGAATAATTTAGTTATTATTACAACTTTTTATTGAATACTAATTGAATGTAAAATCTTTTCTTATTTTTACGTATATTTTTTTATTAAGTGGCAACCCTTTTTTAATTCGTCATCTTAGACAACCTCACTTTTTTCATAAATTCGATGTGGATGTTAGAATACACTAGATAATACAAAAAATATATTTACCAAAAGATCATATGTAGATTTAAAACACGAATCTACATATGAGCTTGGCATATAATATGAAAGCTTTTTGGGGCTAAAAGCTGTACAAAGGATTAAATGAAAGTTCGACAACAATTCTGTGCAATGATATGTGTAATGGCAATGAGAGACGAAATATTAGAAAATTTTGGAAATTTAGAAGAAGAGCTCATGAAAGGTTCTAAAAGCTCTGCCGTGAAAAGTTTTTTTATCAAATAAAAATATTTTGTATTTAACAGCATGACTGACGCTTATTAAACTACCTCGATAGATGAAATGTTTCAAATTTTTAGAAATTTTGAAAAAGGCTTAAGTTCATTTCTGAAAGCTCTGAGATAAAAAAGCTTTTAGGCATTTAATAAAAAAATTCTCAGATCAGATCTCAATTTATGGCCATGAGTGAAAAAATATTCAGACAAAAGCTTAAACTAAAAGCTTAAAGGGCTGATATGAAAAGCTTTTCATTGAATTAAACATATTAGATGAAATTTTTAGAAAATGTAAAAAAATCTTAAATTAATTTCTGAAAGCTCTAAATTAAAAAACTGCTTTCTATCAAATAAAATTTAGTTTAAAGCCCTTGAGAAACAAAATATTTAGAATTGTTAGACAAATAGAAAAGAGCTTAAATTAATTGCTGAAAGCTCTGAGATAAAAAAGTCTTCTAAAAATTCCATACTCTCTCAATCCAATGATCTGTTTTTCGACTGTGACCAGCCGGGGATTTTGATCAAAATTTTTCAGCCTACCGCATCGTACGAAAGCTATATGAAACTACTAATTTACAGAATACAGTAACTGAATTTGATAAAATTACTCTCTTCTTTTAAAAACTTTCACTCATGAAATGCATTCAAACAGTTTGACATACACTTTGCAACTCATTGGCTTTACTATAAATTGGCTTTACTATGCCATATAAATTACAACGTGACTTTAATGAAGCAATTGTTGCTTTTTAAATTACTCTACAATGCGATTTAAAGACAAAGCCATTCAACTGCACACACATAAGCACAGTATTCCACATACATTCACAGTGTTTAATGAAAGTATGATAAGTAAAAGTAAAAAAAAATGTAAAAAAGAAAAGTTGCTGATAATGGAAATAATGAAAATGAAACACAACAACAACATCGGCAGCGTTGAGTCGGTTAAAAGTGATTGTTCGTATGGCGTAATTTTATGTGAAAATGAAATGAGAAAAATTAAAGTAAAAAAGAATAAAATAGCGCCTTTGGAAATAAGCGAGCAGAAAAAAAAGAAGAATGAGCACAAAAAGAGCGCGAAAGAAGCGTCAAAAAAATGTAAAGCGCAGAAATTTAAGTGAAACAATATCCTTTGTAAATTCATTAAGTGTATTTCATATGTAAATTTAATTACATATACATGAGTTTCCCGCTAGTTTTTCATGTCAGTGTGTGTGTGTAAGTCTCCCAGTGAGAATTTTGTGAAGAAAAATTATTCATTTTTTTGCATTCGAAATTTTAGTGATTTTTTGAGTTTATCAGAAGACCTTACAGAAAAATAGTGATGAAATCAATCAGAAGGGGCTTTTGAAAATTTTGTAATCGATTTGGGAAAGTACTACTCAGGTCATTAAGAGCAAAATCAATACAAGATTATATAAAAGGCAGAAATGCGAGAGAACTGATTTAAATACTTGCTTAGATATCCGGTCATTCTCAAGTCGAGAGTAAAGAGAAAAAATATTTGAAGGTTATGACACTTTCAAGTTATTTTTCTATAGTTTTAATTAAAAGTGGGTATTTTTTTTCGAAAAAACGTTTTCATTTTTTGTGTGATTTAATTTAACCGTATTATAACTTAAAAAGCCTATAAATAACTCACAAAACCCGCTCTACTACCTTTCGTGGTGACTCTTATATGCACCTCTATAATTTCCTACTGGGCCATCAACTTAAATGAATTGGCCTGGCATGAAAACAAAATGAAAGCGTTTGTATTTGCAATGCAAATTGAATAGCTCGCTGAATATATGGCCAAGTAGATTGAGGCGCTGCAAAGAAAATAACAAAAAAAAAGCATAAAGTAAAAAATGTAAAAAAGTACCGTTATATGCAGCTGTCAAGCTGCTTAACGGCCTGCATGTGCGCTAAGTCTGCACTTTTTGCGCTTAATACGCGTTTGTATGTCTGTATATGTGGTTATGTAGTGATTTTTTTCTTCAATGCTCAGTTGTCGATGTGTACAAGCAGCGTATTGCCGCCATTCTGTAGCATACCGCCGGGCGCTGAGTTATTACGTATACGCATACGCAAGCAGGCGTTAAGAAAAGAAAGTAAACAATTCGTGGTTGGTTAAATCAATGGCTAGCGGCCATTTAATTGAAATGCTTGTGGATTTTATTTAACTTTCTTTTGTTTTTAATTTTTTTATATATATGTATATGTGCAGTGGTGGAAAATAAAAAAAAAGTATGCGAAAATATTTCTTTTTTTTTGTACTTTTAGCGACTCTTGTAATACATGTAGAGCCAGTATATATAAGTAAATCTACTACTAAGTTTTAGAAAAAAAATATTTTCATAATCTGAAGGTATCAAGAATTTGCTTTTTTTTTGCTTTGCAAGTCAAATTTAAGAGATAATGAACATACAAATAACCATAAAAGCATACTAAAACCGCTGAGAGAGGATTTAGGTAAGAGCGCACTTAAAGAAACTGCTCACCCAGTTTAAAATTTGTAATTAAAAAAATCATCTTTTCAGGAAAAAATAGATTACTACCCCATGTTAAAACTATTTTTCACTTAAAATTTAACTGTAAATGGCAATATGGATTTCATTATTATTCAATAAATACTATTCAATGAGACCCTCTTCGACTTTCATTCAGATGAAGGTACTCATATTTTAATTTTTTTTTTCTACTTTTCTTCTGAGAATGGTTCACCCTAACCTCACTTGAGTATACATTTACTCCATTATTTAGTTAAAAGAGCACTTATTCTACGAATTATCTTTACTGATCTTTATATTTTTTCCACTTTCTTGACAAGAAAGCCACTGTTTTGAGCTCTCCACTTATTTATTATTATTTACCCACAAGCAATTTATGCATTTCACATTAATAAAAAAAATTGAAAATGAAAAATTAACAATATAAAGGAATTAGTAAAGACTATAATGAGAGCAGTAAGCGCACTTTTGCTGCAGGCAAACGAAATGTGAAAAAGCGGAAATGCCCAGATCGCCAAGAGAAGGCAACCGCACCAATTGCATGTCAACTGACAGAAGTGACGCAGAGTACACGCAGCAGTTATCTGTAAAGGGGTAAAAATTAGGTCACATGCCTTACGCACCACAGCTGGCTTGATAGCCAGCAATAAGCCACAAAAGACAGACAAACCGACGACGCACAACTGTAATGAAATCAGACAACAAACTGTCAAAGTTAATAGTTACATAACGGTAATATTTATATATGCATGTTTGCCAAGTAGCTGTCATTTGAGTGTCTTGAGTTGACTAACTCAGAGGGGCTGGAAGTGGTCTAAAATAATGTATGAAGTTAGTTTAAATAGTTCTCCAAACAACTACAAGTACCTTGGTAACCATATAAGCTGCAGAAAGTATTTGTTTATGATTTAGAATGCGTCGCTTGGTAGCTTAATTGCAAAGGGTTGCGAGACTGTTTAAAAAAATTGCAGAAATTAAATGTAAAATACGTAGAAATGACAGCAAGAGGCAACGCATAATAAATGTGTGGTAATTAACCAGATGGTACTATAAATATGTACGTAGCTGTATTTATATATGTCAAATAATAGATTTCCAGAAAATAACTAAAACTTTCTTCTTGCCTATAGAAAAGTAAATATCTTCGCCCCACTAACAACACACCTTCCCTTCAACAACTCGCCTCCTCAGCAAGCACTGTCACTCACTCAGTATTTACCTTCCAACCTGTGCAAATAGTATGTCGTCGTATGTGTGTGGTAATTAAAATAGTTACTGCTTAAGTTGTAATTTTCTACGCAAATAAGTTGTATTTTAATTACCCACTTGCTAAGGGGCTTATTATGCACACCAAACTAGCGTCACATAAACACACTTGTACGTTACTCATACGCCGTGGCAAACATGCAACCTCGACCCATACCCGCCAGTTAACTGTATTTATTTACAGTTATCATTTCGCTATTGTGTCGGGAAAGTGGAATAGTTCAACATGAAATTGATGGCATTACAATGTGCAGCTGTCTCAATGTAGCCGCCGGTGTTATGGCGTGTGTGTGTGTGTATTTAGCGGTGTTTGGCTTAAGGCGGCGTGTAGGTGACTTTGTTTAAATGCAAATATTGGTACGATTTAATTGGTGGCGCAGTATATTAAAGGATATTACGTATAAATGTAAAGGTTTTTATAGTTAATGATTGTAAGAAAGGGTTGCCAGATGTTTGGAGTAAAAAAAATTATTAAGAAAAATATTTGAAACATTTTATTCTCTATCTTATAAAAAGTATTTAAACAAGATGTATAATATTATAAAAAAAATTAATTTATAGTGTTGCCATGAAATTTAATAAAAAAAATTGTATTATAAATTTACAATATAATTTTATGTAATTAATTAATTTAAATGTAATTAATTTAAACGTAATTTTTTAATTAAAATTTGACTAAATTGAAACAGTGTTGCCACCCTTTTTAAATTTTTAAACAAATTAATTTTTTTAATTTAAAGTGTGTTACATGAATGTTATTGCGAAAATTCGTATATATTTTAATGGTGTTGCCACCTATTCGAAAACTTGATACAAAAATTCTATTTGAAAATGTTTATAAAATTTGGACCTTATATGAAGAATCAGTAAATTGTTTGCTGATAAGAGAATATTAATTTAATTTTGTTTGAAAATTTTATTACTTTATTCAGAAAGATCGCTTGAGCTCTTAATTCCAGTAAGACTTTCAAACATGTTGAAAATAAGAACAACAACAACAATGCTATTAAATCTCATTATCGTTCTGTTTCCCATATTCCAGGCTTTTCAGTGTTCTTAGCAGATTATTTAAGTCCTTCCTTTCCTGTTAGAAAATAATTCTTATATCCCTTGCTAACTCATTCTCTCAGCTCTACCCTCTCTGCGTTGGTCAAACACATTTCTTAGCCCTTTTTTCAGCTATTATCCAACACAGCTCTTCCACATAATTGCATGCAAATTACTAAAAACCTCATAAACGTGTATAAATTACTATCTAAGCAACATTTTTTTTACTCGAACCGCCCGACCATTGGTCGCACTATCTAATCTTCGTGCATATTTACAACGTCGTTGCCTTTCATTGTCGCGTGTGACTACTTCCTCATCACTTATATGCTTTGTCGCATGCAATTTTTTGATTTCTTTAATTCTTTTATGACTCGAGGACACACAAACTCAAAGACAGCTGCATATAATTTGAGCGTGCTGTTGCATCATAAAAAGCAATTACTGGCGCTTAACTTCACTTTTTATGCGCATAGACACAATTTTATGTTGCCTAATTTAAGGCGTTCAGGCGTCAGCTGTCAGTTGTCATGCTATCAACACGAAACTACCACTTTTCTTTTTTTACACTTAACCGGTTGGTTGGTGCATGGGTTGCATGTGGACTGATTTATGACAAGGAATTTTTTTATATATTTCCTTATGCTTTATATATAGTTGTAGATATACATATGTTTGTATCTAAAGGTAGTTATTGCATGTGTCATGTCGTGTCGTCTGCTTGGCGAACTTA
Organism: Zeugodacus tau; assembly: GCA_031772095.1. Taxonomy (NCBI): domain Eukaryota; kingdom Metazoa; phylum Arthropoda; class Insecta; order Diptera; family Tephritidae; genus Zeugodacus; species Zeugodacus tau. The sequence continues at coordinate 19,665,829 of CM062652.1, read as the reverse complement.
AAATGTGCCTCATGCCTGTCGCTGCTTGTATAGGGTGTGTTACTACATAAGTGATTTTTTATGACCGCGCTAAGTGGCGGGGCAGTAGCTGCGCGACAGTGCGATGCCTTAGTTGCGTGTGTCATAAATTTCAGGTTTATTAGCCAGACAATAGCAGAAAAAACATGTGTGTGATTTTTTTCGCAATTTAAATACCTTTCCGTATTCAAAGAATGTTGTAATTTCGTGCGAATTAAGGAGTTGAGATTATAGGTGAAAGTAAAAGCAATTATGTGGCAGCATGTTTAATACTCACATATATTAAAAATATATTTTTATTTCTTTTATATTTTTTCGAGAATTTTTTAAAATTTCTTTAAAAAATGAGCAGATTTTATGACGATATTCCAGCGCCGCCAATTAGCAAATAGTTCTAAAAATTTTATTTCTATTTTATTTTTTTTTCTTCCGTCGGAAATCGCAAATTGCCTTGCTCTAATTCCCTTCTATTCACATGAAAAACTTACAATTTCAGTTTACATTCGAGAATTTCTGAGCACGTAACATGCGCGCTCACGTGTTTTTACTAATACACGCGCTGACTACTTTGTGCATGTTCATATACATATATGTCTGTGCTTGTATATACGGTGTATGTGTCATCTTTGAAAAGTTTGAAATCCACGGTCGTCTGTTACTCAAATATTTTCTGCACGTCTCTCAATTTTCTTAGACCTTTCAAATGCTGTTTTAGTCAATTTGAAAGAAATTTAAAAGCAGAGGAGATGTGCATGACCTTGTGGAAAAGTGTTGGGAACAGACTTTAGTAAATTTTCCTTTGAGTACACCTAACTTTATCTTTCATAGAATGAAATTTTTAAAGAATGGTTCTATTGAGGCTAGATATTGGTATTTTTTGAAACTTTTTATAGAAAACATTTTCTTATTACAGCTAAGAGCCTTTACAAAATTTAAAATGAGATAAATAGTTTTGTAAAATTTTCACTGATGTGATAACCTAAAAGGCTAATATCATTAATCAATAATTTCAATTATTCTGAAAAATATAAGGTAAAATCGAAGTGTCTTATATTGTCTTTAATATTTCCTTAGAAGTTGAACAAAATATAAATTAAGGATATTCCATACTCTTTACACATCCATCTCCTCTTTAGATTTTAAGCCACCTTTAACTCTTTCAACACTATTTCAGAACGTTTTAGATTGATTTTTATTGTATATTATTACTCTTTATATGATTTTATCAAATAAATTATGAATTTTAAGGTATCAGTTGCATTAATTTTTGGTTGTTGGAACTAATTTTTTTCCAACATGCCTCACAAGAAATACCTCTCTAACCATTCTTAAGTGTCACCTTTCACGATATATATAAAAGTATTGTCCAAAAGTAGCAGAATTACATACTCCTTCTATTTGGGTTATTCATTTATAATCAACTTTTTCTATTTTTTTTTAATTTTTTTAGGTTTAATTTTTTTTGTGAAGATAGCTCTATCAGAAACTATTTTTGGTCTTACTCTATCGACCACAATGTATTTTCTATCAAAACATTTCCTACTATATAATCAATTTTCTAATTCCCGAAAATGAGGCCTACATTTTGGCTTTAATTGTATTCAAGCCTTATGGATATGATATCTTCCTACAATATATATTATTATCTTGATGAAAGTATACGTTTCTATATGGAAAATTTAATACTTATGCTGTTGAGTATTAGTCCCATAGGATTATATTCAAGAAAATATAAATACGTTCCGATTTATCACTTATAAAATAATAATTGCATACTTCAGGGCTACTACGTTCATAAAGAGCCTACACTCTTCTTCTGATTATTCATCGCAAATTAGAATTTTACTACTGCTTTATAAGGCAATCATTTAATGATTTATATATAAAAATATGGAACTCTTATTAACCCGCTAATGGTCAGGTAGGGTCCCGTAGACCAGAAAATTATATGGTCTTCTCGGTTACTCAATACTCCGTTATTTTTCATATTTGTATTATCAGACTAAATTATTTTAGTGATATTAAATATTTATAATTTTTTTCCAACTTTTAAGAGAAAAATATATAGAACATTGCTTCGTATAGAAAAACAAATTGTTCACTCTAATTTTTTACCCATAAGTATCTGTATTTCATCAAATTGCCACCAAGATTTAATTCAGCGTTTTATACACCTTCAACTTGCACATATGTATATTCACAATCCCTCGAAGTATAACACATTTCCTATGCACCCTCATCAAACCCTTCATTACCAGCCAATCGACAGCAAACTTATATTTTGCTTTCAACAACTTGGCGCTTAAAGTTTTGTGTCAGAATTCCGTGACAAAAGGCAACTTTAAGTTTCTTATTCATACACATACCCGGACACTCATACATGAAAAGAAAATATATAATGTGTACCACCAACTTGGCATTTACTGTGCTCCATTCATTCACGCATGGTTACAAACAAATTTACATTTGCATTAATATGAGCAAACGCACACATGAGCCTCTACATACAGGCGTGGGATTATGGATAGATTTATGTATGTGTGTCTGTAAATATGTATGTATATATGTCTATGAGTGTGTGTATTATCTTCTTGTGTAGTTATCTCAACTTTTTCTTTCAAGTACATTGTATGCCTGCAGCAATTCTCCATCGACTTTTGCCTCAACTTACGCTTTGCTTAAATACTTTGCTGCTTAGTATGAGCTAAGAATGTATTTACACCTAAAAGTATGCTAACATTTTGCAGCACGCACATTTTGTGTGGCGTTTAAAGGCAGATATATGAAGGCAAATATGTGTAGGTAGTGTAGGGAAATTTTGTATGGAGAAGAAGAAAGTGAGTTGTGTGGATAGGCGAAAATACACTGGAAAAATATAATTAGAAATTTCGATTTTTTTTTTTTTTCAAAAACGAAATTATTGGATGTTATTAAAACGTTTTTGTTGGAATACTTGAAAAAATATGTTTCTAAAAAATAGTTTTTTTAAAAACTAATTTTCTCAAAAAAAAATCTTATAAATTTTTTTTAACAAAATTTCTTAAAAACTATTTTCCTAAAATTTAATATTCTCCTTAAAAAAAATAGTTTTTTCCCAAAAAAAAATAGTTTTTTATTTCCTAAAAAAAAAATAGTTTTTTCCCAATAATTTTTTTTTCTAAAAAAATATTTTTCCAACATTTTTTTTGTAATATTTTTTCCAAAAAAATTTTTCCAAACAATATTTTTTTTTAGTTTCTTAAACCGGTTTCTTTAGGATTTTTAAGTGCAAGAAGAGTTTAAATTTTTTTCTTGAGGAAAATTGAAAATATATTACTCTGGCAGCACTACAGCTAACTATGAAACTTCTGAATTTCTTACTTTTTTCTGAGAACTTCTTTTTAAATAAAAAACATATTGCAATTTTGTGTCTTTTCAAGCATGTCTTATACTTTATTCTTCTCAAAATCTTTAAATTTAAGCAAACCAACTATTAGAAAGTGTATTTTCTTTAACAACACTCTCACACATATATATACACTTGAGAATGTGTTTCTACATAAGAAAGCTAACATCTATATACAAGAACCTGAAGACTAGCACATATTTTATCTGCTTGTATGTACACGACTTCAAGATAAGCATACTTTTGCTTGCCTACAAAGCGGAAGCATTTCCGTGGCATACATTTAGGCGTACAAGCTTAAAAGTTAGCTGGTGCGTGCGTGTCATATCTGCAGTGGTGCGAACAAAATCCTTCAACACACGACAAACTACAGCTGCTCGCTGCTCACCTCTCACTGCCACAATAGCAGCAATTCTTGAAGTGGCATGCCATAAAGCACAAATAGCAACAACAACAACAATAATAAAGAACTGAACGCACTGGTATAATATAGTTTCTATGCGTTAGATACATACACAGTTATTGTGTATACTTAGTTGCTAGCGCTTTATCGAAGCTTGCAGATATGCCGCACAGGTGAGTCCGTCGTTAGCTTGGCAGTGCGACGTCGACGGATGTCGAAGCATTTGAGCGTAAGACGACGACGTTTGTTCAAGTGTGGCAGCTTGTCGTTGGAACGGGTTGCTGCTGGCGGAAATGTGGTGTGTGCTTTTAGGAGCCGTAGACACGCACTCACGGAAAGCCAAACGCAATTCAAGTGTCGACAACAATTTTCCTCAGCGCAAAAAAGAAAACACAAACTTGTTTGTTTGCTTTTAATTCCTTTTTCTTTATACTTCGTATTCTACTTTTTGTTGCTGCCACGTTTAATTCAGCTTTCTTTTGTTGCAATGACAACTCGTTGTGTGTGTGGACTAGGTGCGTGAGTGCGTGCAAAAGTGTGTTTGAGTTTCAGCTATACAATCTTAAAGACATTTGCCGCTTTTGCTAAACGAAAAATGTGCGTAGAATTTTATTAGAATTCTCCTTTTGTGCGACAAAAATAGATGGGCATACGATTTGCGGGTACGGAAAATAGGAAAAGCGGATTAGAAATGTGCAAAAAGGCAATTGGTGTGGTTTTGTTGTGGCAAGAAGGTGTAGTGTGTTGAAGTTGGAGGCAAGCTATACGTTTCTTTAAATAGCGTATTGGTTATTGATTTGCAATGAAATGAGAAAAGAATGCTTGTTAAAGCACATAAAACGTACATGCTATCGAGACCCTTCGGAATTAGAGTCGGTTTTGGTAAAAAAAAAAACTTTTATTTTTTGCGAAAAGCGAGTTTGAGAGAGTTTAAGCTATCACTTCCATACTTTTAAAGTCTTTAAATTTATTGGGCGAAGCTAAATTTTTGCTTACAAATAAGTTTTAGAGAAATAAAATTAAATTATTTTACAATTTTTTTTATTAGGTACGTATCTTTGCTAAAATATCCTTAAATATCCCTATCACAGATTACCAAAGTAAATAACTATATAGCCTAGTGTTAATCGAACATATTTCTAACAAAGCTAAGCTATACACATGATTAACTAAGTAGTAAACACTACAATTTTGATAGAAAAGCTAAGCGACATTGAAAAGACAATCCTAAATGAAGGCAACAGTATAGTGAAGTCAATAAATTAGTGATCCAGTGTCGGTCAAATATATTTTTTGATGAAAACTGAACTGTAAATAAGTTCAAATAAAAAGGAAGGACTCTAATTTTGATATAAAAGATGAGTGACCTTGTTTTCAAACCCTAAATGTAGACTACAATTTAGAAACGTTAATAAACATATGATCTAGTGGTGATCAAATCTATTTTTGATGAAAACTAGACTATAAATATGATTAAATAAAAAATAAACGCTGAGCACTTTCTTATAAGACTTGCAAAGTGAGCCTAAATATAGGCAACGGTTTAATAAAATTAATAAATTATAAAATCTAAAAGCATGGAATTCTATTTTAGATGAAAGCTGAACTATAATTATGATTAAGTAAAAAAATCGTTTTAAAAGGAGCGTGACCTTGCTAAAAGAACCCTAAATGTAGGCAACAGTTGAAATGAATTATTTAAATATTTCCATAAATCAAAAAGTAGCTGATTGGTAAACATTTAATGCTATCATACTATAAATCGAAACAAATTTTAACGAAGAAGCTTCTTAGCATTTCCCAACTGAGGCAAAAATAATATTGAACCTTTAACAACTAATTTTAATCTTCACTTTCACTTCCTTTCGTCATCAACTAGAAAATATGCTGAAAATAAAATGTCTCCTCATACAAAATGAAGCAATCCATCTGCACAAAAGGCAAACACAAAAACAAGAAAAATTCCTACGAAATATCACCTAATTTTTTAAATCACCTCTATTATTTATCGTGTCATATTTTCACCGCCCATACATCCGGTAACATATTTCCGTTTCAACTAAATAGCCGCGGTGTCGACAAACAAAGCACCACCGACCAGATTTGCCTGGGCGTACACAAGCCAATTCATTTGTGCGGTGTGTGTAAGTAGACTTTAAAGTAACGCAAATATGCAGTCGAGCGGAAATTCGTTTAAATTTTCATAGAAATTCTTTCATACTTCTCCACACTCTCTTCTCTCGCAGGCGCTCAAACAACCGGTGACGCGTCACTCAGAAATATTTATGAATTTATATGTACATTTATGCATGTATTTGTTATAACACGGCCTATAAAAGTTCAACACCCATTGTGGCATCTTGGCTTTGTGTGCCGCATGGCCGATAAATAAAGCGAAAAGGGTGCATAAATTAAGGCGCAACGGCATGTGCGAGCGCAGAGCTTTAAGAAAATCGACATACAACGTCCGCGCGTTATTGATTGCCATCAACTTGCTGACTATCACTGACTAGCTAGTGTCATGGGCTTTAAGAATTTAAGCGCGTCACTCAGGCGTAAAGGAAATGTGATATTTTTAGTTTTTTGGGTGTCCGAAGATTTACGTTGCGCCTGCGACATGTGTAGTTGATGTTAATATTAATGTGGGGGGTCATACATTTTTTTGGATGTAACATTGTGGTGTCTGCAACCCTTAAAAAATAAAAATTTTCTGTTGCGCCTAAAACTATGCTTTTTAATATTCTACTGAAAAATAAAGGTATATATTCTCTCTACAAGCTGTTGCCTTCCACTCTAACCGTGTCGTCCGCAATTTATGCTACCTCAGCCTAGCGGTATACTTTCTAGTATAAAAATCTCTGCTGCGCGCTTAAAATTATGCTATACAAAACTGTTATTTGCAGTTTAATGTGTGTAATAGTACACAATTTGATTTTCGTCTCACTTTAAGTTGCTTCAAATAAGCAACTGTGGTATTAAGGCGCGTCATATGTGCCATATTTCTTATGCAATGCTAAATTTATGCACCCACTTTTTCCAGACAGCCACCCTCCACCATCACCGTCGAGTAACAGCATTTTAGTTTCATGCAGGAATTTTTCATTTTTAAATTAGCGGTTTTATGTGTAATCTCGCATAGTCGACTATACACGGACACACCCACATGAGTAGCATGCTATTATTTGCGCCTGCATGTATGCTACAGTATCTTGGCGAGGACTCTTTCACGCTTAAGCTACTGCAACGAATTTTATTGCATAATTTTAGACATTATATTACAGTTTAATGCGCACAGAAACATGCGGCTTTATATGCAATTTTATGCGTCACTGTTTGCCATCTGCGTCACAGTGTGTGCTTTTAGGGGCGTAACATAAGCGCGGTATAAGCTTCAGTTGGTTGCAGAAATACTTCAAATATCTCTTAAACTCTGAAGAGTAGCGAATTGTGTGTAACTTTGTGTGTGTTTGTTTGTATACTCAAAATGTTGCCTTGCCTGCTTTTAGGCGTTACAAATTGTATTGCAATTTTCTACACATTTTACCGACATTTTATTTTTGACCTTTTAGCTTTTGTTGCGTCGGCAATCAGCAGGCGCACAGCGGTGTACATAATTTTATGACCATTTCCTAAATAACTTCAGGTCCTGCCGAGTTTATTGCCCAGGCAGCGAGTAGAAATGAAGTCGTTACAATGCAAGTGAATTATGTTGATTTCGTCAGTTGTTTGTGGTTAATGCAGAGATTTGTGTGGTATAAGTAAGAGATTTTGTATTGCATTAAGCTGAAGAAATACATTCGAGTCAAGTAAAAGTTGTTCTTAATGAAAAATGAAACTTCCGATATCAGATTTTCAAAGTCTTAGGCGATGCATGAACTGTTTTTCACCATAAAAATTAAATATTTCATTTTAGTTTAGTCATAAAATAATTTTAATGCTAAAATAACCAGACTTTTATATATATAGCATACCTTTAGGCGCTTATTGTAATTTCTAACTTGTTGTTAATTCTCATTACTCATATAAATTTCGTTCCATAACAACACAGATAGTGCTTAAATATGTACATTCTATAGATATACTCACAATAAATACAATTCTCACACCAACATCAACAACACAAAGCCGTTAAGAATAGCTACAAATCGTCTGCTTACCTGTAAATAGAGGAAAAATAGTAATAATAATAAATATTTTATTGCTAAATAATTCAGTTTTGTATCAATTGTTTCAAAGAAATCAGCTATTTGCTATGCATTAGAAATGCGCATAAATCGAAAATCAACGGCATTTAACCCCAACTTAGCGGACTAACGCTTACCATTGTTGCTTTTATTGCTGTAAATACTTCGGCTACTCTATACAATTGGTTTCATAAAAATTTCATGTTAAATACATATGAATCCTTACAAGTATTTACGCCGAATTGTTTAACGCGCACATACCAACACACATATGCTTGTAGGTATGTTTGTGTGTGTGTGTGAAGCATTCTGTGCTCTCTCACGGAATTCGCTTACTAAATTATGCATGTGTATCAGCGCGTTTGGCATGATTCATATTTTATTAGCGCATTATACAAACAATCTAACTAGTTACAGTAATAATATATATACATATAAATATATATATATTTACCACTAAAAGAAGCTAACGTTGAATTCGTGTGCTTGTACACAGTTGTCCTCCTTATGGAAAAACAAATAAATGGCTTTCCGATAGTTTTATTTGCTCGCTAACATATTTACTTCGAGATTTTTGTTTTTTTTTCTTTTTTGATATACCTTCCAGCCTTGTTTTCAATAAGTTACGCATATCCATGGCAATTCACAGTTATTTATGCAGCAGTCGTGGTTATGTGGGAAATCTAATGTGGTGTAGACCATTAACTTTCATTTAGTAAGACTGTACCTTTTCATAAATATTTTTTTATTAAAGATATGAGAGAGATCACTTACATTAAAATTGTGGATGAAAATCAGATCATATAAGAAGGTTTAAAGTGTGATAATAATATATAAAGTCTGTCACCATTTTTCGCACGTCATTCGAACGCCAGTGAGGGTCATTACTGGCGATTCAAGCCATCTATTTTCAAAATATGCTTTTCCACTCAAAATCTATATTTTTACCAGATAGCCTCTTACGTACAAAGATATTTCAGTTTTTGTCAGTATAACCTCTTCTTGCCTTAAAACATGAATAACCTTAAAAGAATAATTCAGCTATCTACTGAAAACTTGACTATGTTATTCTAACAATTTTGCTATTCCAATGAAGATTAATTCTGAGAAGAGGTCATTCTCTCAGTTATGGCGATCTCTCGACTCCAGCAAAGGTTTTATAATGTTTTAGAGCTAACAAGATCGAAATATAACTAGTTTTGGCCTTTAAAATGGTGTACGTTTTAGAATTGTACGGTCAAACTAACGTCATAACTTTAACTAGCCCTCCTCTTTACTACCAAAATTCTTCAAACGAATCATTGGCTTTAGATGTCAGAACATCTACATACTTTAAAATATTTTTAGAGAATATATGGGATCTGTTGTAATCTATTCACGAAGGGAAATAAGTTCAATAAGGAGCAGGTCTGGTTTCATTGCTTCATAATATGTAGATGGCGTTTTTGATTTACAAAATCTTTCTTGAGTAGTCATTATATATTTCTTAGGACAATGTATGGTATTGAGTCCAGCAAATCTATTCCAAACTCTTATTATGTCTTCTGGGATGTTGGAGTACATAATCCTCTCTGATATGAGATTGACATGAAATATATTCTGCTACATCCTACCAATTACAAATTAGTTTTAAGAAAGAAAAAACCACCAAAATTTTTATACTCTCGCAACCTGTTGCACAGAGTATAATAGTTTTGTTCACATAACGGTTGTTTGTGTCACCAAGAAATATAAGACTTAGATATGGGGTTATATATACATAAATGATCAGGATGACGAGTAGATTTGAAATCCGGATGTCTGTCCGTCCGTCTGTCCGTCTGTCCGTGCAAGCGATAACTTGAGTAAAAATTAAGATATCTTAATGAAACTTGAAACACATGTTCCTTGGCACCCTGAGGAGGTTGCTTTCGAAAATGGGCAAAATCGGTCCACTGCCACGCCCACAAAATGGAGGAAACCGAAAACCTATACAGTGTCATAACTAAGCCATAAATAAAGTTATGAAAATGAAATTTGGAACATAGGATCCCAATAGAGAGGGGCACATTTGGATGTAATTTTTTTGGAAAATTGGGCGTGACCCCGCCCCCAAATAGGTTTTTTGTATATAACTCGCAAACCAATAAAACTATATAAGCCAAACTTTCTGCAGTCATTTATTTTAGCCATTTCCTTATACAGTCCAAAAATGAAAGAAATCGGATAATAACCACGCCCACTTCCCATACAAAGGTTAGGTTGAAAATTACTAAAAGTGGTTTAACTCCCTAACGAAAAACGTCAGAAACACCAAATTTTAAATGAGAAATGGCAGAAGGAAGCTGCACTGAGATTTTTTTACAAAATGGAAAATGGGCGTGGCGTGCCCACTTATGGGTCAAAAACCATATCTCAAGAACTATTCGATCGATTTCAATGAAATTCGGTATATAACACTTTCTTGACACCCTGATGACACGGGTGGAATATGGGCGAAATCGGTTCACAACTACGTCTACTTCCCATATAACTCAATTTTGAATTCCATCTGATTCGTTCACTTTATAATGTATTCATAAGAAACCAATGAAGCTAGCGAAATAAAACTTTACACAAATACTGTATTTGAGCTGTGACATCACAAAATTGTCAAAATCGGACCATGACTTTTCAAGGCCCCTGATATCGAACATGAAGAACTCAGTGCCTAACTTAATTTTTCACCGAAAATATAGGTAAATCCCTTAGATATTTTAATGTAATTCATTCCCTCACCATACCAACACACATATGCTTGTAGGTATGTTTTTGTGTGAGTGTGTGAAGCATTCTGTGCTCTCTCACGGAATTCGCTTACTAAATTATGCATGTGTATCAGCGCGTTTGGCATGATTCATATTTTATTAGCGCATTATACAAACAATCTAACTAGTTACAGTAATAATATATATACATATACATATATATATATTTACCACTAAAAGAAGCTAACGTTGAATTCGTGTGCTTGTACACAGTTGTCCTCCTTATGGAAAAACAAATAAATGGCTTTCCGATAGTTTTATTTGCTCGCTAACATATTTACTTCGAGATTTTTGTTTTTTTTTCTTTTTTGATATACCTTCCAGCCTTGTTTTCAATAAGTTACGCATATCCATGGCAATTCACAGTTATTTATGCAGCAGTCGTGGTTATGTGGGAAATCTAATGTGGTGTAGACCATTAACTTTCATTTAGTAAGACTGTACCTTTTCATAAATATTTTTTTATTAAAGATATGAGAGAGATCACTTACATTAAAATTGTGGATGAAAATCAGATCATATAAGAAGGTTTAAAGTATGATAATTAAATATAAAAGTCTGTCACCATTTTTCGCACGTCATTCGAACGCCAGTGAGGGGTCACGAAATTACTGGCGATTCAAGCCATCTATTTTCAAAATATGCTTTTCCACTCAAAATCTATATTTTTACCAGATAGCCTCTTACGTACAAAGATATTTCAGTTTTTGGCAGTATAACCTCTTCTTGTCTTAAAATATGAATAACCTTAAAAGAAGAATTCGCTTTCTACTGAAAACTTGACTATGATATTCTAATAATTTTGCTATTCCAATGAAGATTAATTCTGAGAAGAGGTCGTTCTCTCAGTTATGGCAATCTCTCGACTGCAGCAAATGTTGTATAATGTTTTAGAGCTAACAAGATCGAAATATAACTAGATGTAAAATATAACTTTAGCCTTTAAAATGGTATTAGAATTGCACGGTCAAACTAACTTCATAACTTTAACTAGCCTTCCTCTTTACTATCAAAATTCTTCAAACGAATCATTGGCTTTAGATGTCAGAACATCTACATACTTTAAAATATTTTTAGAGAATATATGGGATCTGTTGTAATCTATTCACGAAGGGAAATAAGTTCAATAAGGAGCAGGTCTGGTTTCATTGCTTCATAATATGTAGATGGCGTTTTTGATTTACAAAATCTTTCTTGAGTAGTCATTATATATTTCTTAGGACAATGTATGGTATTGAGTCCAGCAAATCTATTCCAAACTCTTATTATGTCTTCTGGGATGTTGGAGTACATAATCCTCTCTGATATGAGATTGACATGAAATATATTCTGCTACATCCTACCAATTACAAATTAGTTTTAAGAAAGAAAAAACCACCAAAATTTTTATACTCTCGCAACCTGTTGCACAGAGTCTAATAGTTTTGTTCACATAACAGTTGTTTGTGTCACCAAGAAATATAACACATAGATATGGGGTTATATATACATAAATGATCAGGATTACGAGTGGATTTGAAATCCGGATGTCTGTCCGTCCGTCCGTCCGTCTGTCCGCGCAAGCCATAACTTGAGTAAAAATTAAGATATCTTAATGAAACTTGAAACACATGTTCCTTGGCACCCTGAGGAGGTTGCTTTCGAAAATGGGCAAAATCGGTCCACTGCCACGCCCACAAAATGGAGGAAACCGAAAACCTATACAGTGTCATAACTAAGCCATAAATAAAGTTATGAAAATGAAATGTGGAACATAGGATCCCAATAGAGAGGCACATTTGGATGTAATTTTTTTGGAAAATTGGGCGTGACCCCGCCCCAAATAGGTTTTTTGTATATAACTCGCAAACCAATAAAACTATATAAGCCAAACTTTCTGCAGTCATTTATTTTAGCCATTTCCTTATACAGTCCAAAAATGAAAGAAATCGGATAATAACCACGCCCACTTCCCATACAAAGGTTAGGTTGAAAATTACTAAAAGTGGTTTAACTCCCTAACGAAAAACGTCAGAAACACCAAATTTTAAATGAGAAATGGCAGAAGGAAGCTGCACTGAGATTTTTTTACAAAATGGAAATTGGGCGTGGCGTGCCCACTTATGCGTCAAAAACCATATCTCAAGAACTATTCGACCGATTTCAATGAAATTCGGTATATAACACTTTCTTGACACCCTGATGACACGGGTGGAATATGGGCGGTTCACAACTACGTCTACTTCCCATATAACTCAATTTTGAATTCCATCTGATTCGTTCACTTTATAATGTAGTCATAAGAAACCAATGAAGCTAGCGAAATAAAACTTTACACAAATACTGTATGTGAGCTGTGACATCACAAAATTGTCAAAATCGGACCATGACTTTTCAAGGCCCCTGATATCGAACATGAAGAACTCAGTGCCTAAGTTAATTTTTCACCGAAAATATAGGTAAATCCCTCAGATATTTTAATGTAATTCATTCCCTCTGAATTTTTTTCTTATAACAGTTTCTCTCTGTACCTGAAATGGTAAAAATCGGGTCATAACTTCCCCCAGATCCCATATACCTAATTATAAGTAATATTATATTAAGTGAGCGTATAGTCTTCGATACATTGCATCTTGGTGGTGAAAACGAGTGCAATCGGTTTAGGAATTACCTCAGTCCCCATATACTATTTATGATGATTTTCGTTATTCTATTGAACTTTATACCAAATATATGGGTCGACTTGTGTTATCTTTATAAAATTACATCAATAAATTGCGAGAGTATAAAATGTTCGGTTACACCCGAACTTAGCCCTTCCTTACTTGTTGTAAATACAACTGATTAATCAGAAATACCACATATAGTGAATAAAAGTGGGAGTCAGGAGTATTGATTGCTTCAGACATATCAAACTATATAGTCTTGGGATATAGTTGTATGTACCTACCTGTATGTAGGCTTGAATTTATGAATAATATTCAGCTTAAAAGTGTTTTCGTAAAATATTCATATAGAGAAACTCTTAAATATTAGAAAAAAATTAAAAAAAAAAAACCTAACTTGTCTGTGGAGGGTCTCCAGAATTCAATCAAACCTAGTTATATATCAACTACAAAATATAAAATAGATATATTTTATGTATACAAATTCATATGATAATAAAAAAACTGTGAAAATATTCCTAATTAACATAATAACCAAATTATGACACTGCGAAGGTTGAAAATCCACACCCACACCCATAAATCCATATAGAATATATGGCACGGAAATAAAACCAGTGAAAGTTTTCCGCCATTAACACATCATTTAGCTTGTGGAGTGTATGACATAAAGTCAAAACAAAGAGTAAAACAAAAATCCAAAAGAATAAAAGCCGAAGGAAGTCAGCAATTTGCTAGAAACTTTAATAATAATGAAAACCGTTTTTGGCCAGTCAATGAACACACCCACTGGTAGCTAACGAAAGCGACGGGTTATAATTATGTAGACACATATGCATGTATGTACACCTAAGCGCAACTGCTAATGATTTTTTCTATAAATACAACGGAATATACTCGCGTGTGTGTGTGTGCCCTTATGTGATTGTGTTAACTTATTCACCTCATTTGCTGCCATTCATTCATTAAATTCCACACATTTGTGGCGCGTGGACATGGAGTTATTGTATGTGTGTAAGCTTGAAGAAAGGTAACCACACGAAGTAGAAAAAAATAAAAACGTTCGAACATAACCTCACACTTCTACAGTGACGCGCACATACTTTGAATACACCGCAACGCCTTTGAATCGGTCCGCAATGTGTCGAAGTGTGAGCGCCTTTGCCTTTGAATGGTTCGAAGTGTGAGTAAAATCGATTGACCCGATTTTTATATACAACAACAACAACAACAGTAACTTCAAGTCCAGTCCAGTTTGCTTCCCCTAACTTCATTGGTTGTTTTGTGAATTTCTGGGTTTTGATTGTTTTACACGTTCAGTTGATTTGCACCGTTGCCCTTTTGGGCTTACTCTGGGCAGTCGTTGCTTCGATTTTATTATATTTTTGTTGTTTTTGTTTAGCCTTAAGCTTATGCGGATATGGAAAATGAAAAGCCAACCAGTGCTAGCATTAATTTTATTAAATAGCAAAAGAATAAGTTGTTATGTGCGTCGACTGTGCTGGTTGTGGTCAAGCTGAGTTGGGCTGGTAGAGATTTTGTAGCATGCGAGAAAATAAAAAATATTTTGAGCCGATAGCTTGCACATATAGAATGTTGAGGCTGTGGAGTATATGTGGTATGTGTAACTAGGCAAATATATCGGGATAATATGAGCATCTATGCTTGTTCTTCTTCCAGCATAAATGGCTAAAACCAGAAATTCATTTATAATAAATAATAAACGGCAAAACAAAAGGCCATATATATGTATGTATGGACTAAATAAACATATAATAAATAATTGTAAAAGAATTCTTCGGAGTAGAAGACTCCGCACAGAGGACACGGAAGGCAAAAAGTTAAACAGAGAAATAGCTAAATTAGTTTCAATAGATGCCTCAGCGCACAAATGTATGTGTATGGGTATAAGAATATGTATATATGTATGAGTAAGCTTATTTGTTAATATGTTAACCGTTTTGCCATACAAAAGGCATATGAAGATGTTAGCATTAATTTCTATATATTTTGAGCAAACAAATTGAAGCAGCAGCCTTAGCACATACACAGGCACATATATAAATACAGGCATACATATTTCATATTGGCAATTACGTATTCAAACAGCAGCAGACAGAGTAATATGTTTGTAGCTGTGTGCATAGCGTGTATTCTGCAAGCCTCATACACCCACAAGCTTCAGACATATTTATTCTAGTTATATGTATATACACCCACACCAATCTCTTTCTCTTTGATTACACTGCTGCCTCACACACATACACTTGCCAGTGTATGCTTCTGTGTGTTTGCCACATAAACACTTTCCAATATTCGCCACACAATCCCTTTGCATCCTTTTTGGCGCTCTAACATTGACTTAGACGTTTTGTTATTAGATACCATGCTGCTGCTGTTGGTTTTTATTGTTGTTGCCACTTAGAACAATGCTTATTGATTCATTCGTGTGCGCTTTTTTGTAATCTCTTTTGTTGTTGTAAAAAACAATAAAGTGAAAAATATTTGTAAGCGGCCAGGAGCTGCCTTACATATATATTCATATATACTGGTATCCATAAAAGTGGCATGTATGCGCCTGTATGCATGCTTGTGTTGCATCTGTGTGTCGGCACCTGACTATTGTTTGTCGGCTTTTTGCGCCACGTTGGTTTGCAAGCGTTTACCAAGCGTTGGCAGTTAGCTAGGGCACTGGTGTTATAAGCGGCCATTGGCTTTTTGCAAACATACACTCACACTCTGTGGCACATATATATGAGTGTATTTGTTGTAAAAAGTTTGGCTCTCAGGCGGTTTGCAATTTATTTGTGTATTGCTTCGCTTTGCTTTAGACGAGTGTGCTGCGAACAAGTTGGTTGTTTGTAGTGTAAATAATTTTTAAAGTTTGAACTCATATTATTTCTCATTATTGGCGGTTTTTGAGGTTATACGATTTTTTTTTAAATTTTTCTAATGATATTTTTTGTGTTTTAAATTAAAAAAAAAAATTACTTCATATAGAAAACTTTTTATTGCAGATAAAGTTTAAAAAGTCAAGATTTCATTTCAAATATCAAATTATAATGAATCAATTAGATAAATATGTATATATGGACTAGTAACAGAGCATGCCAAAATAGCGTAGTCACCAATGTTAGTTAGTACAATTTGATGAAAGAACAGCCTGATATTAAAAATGTGTCGAACAGCATTGCCTTCTCACGATATTAGATTCTATCAATTAATATTTCAAGCTTCTATATTCCAAAAATGGTTTGCCATTGATCTTCTTATTTATCGCATGCAATTTTAATAGTGGTGAAACGAACAAGCAACTGGCTTACTAATAATACAGCGATGTTAGATAATCAATGTGATCAGATATGCATAGACGATAGTATAAACACTTTAGAGAGTATATTGTTTTTGGTTCAACTAGATGACTTTCTTGCCGCTTTTATAAAAAATATAAGAAAGTGTTAGACCAAACAGCAAACGAGGAAGTGAATTGAACAAACAACTGGTATAAATGAAATGAGAAGTCAAACGAAATATAAGTAGAATTGAGCGAAATTACATGCTTTATTAACTTATCTTTATGCTCTCTTGCTTTGAACTTAATAGCCTTTTCACACAGGAACTAATTAATTAACCGGTCTCAGCTCGTTTAAAACGCTGATTAAGATCGATTTACCATACAAAATAAAAATCTATATTAATTTTTAATTGAATTCCAATCGACTTGAGAATGAAATGCAACTCTGCGACAAAGACCGTATTTGTAATTAAATATACGTTCTTTGCCTGCGATTGGCTGCATTTTTTGATAAAGAAGACGGTAGATGTCGCTGTTAAAAATATCAATCAGCTGATGCAATTTACCAACTTCTTATGAAAAGCAAAAACAAAAATGTATAACAGCTGATCGATTATTGAGTAACCGGCGGTGTGAAGAGCAAAACTGTTGAGAAACCAGAAAAAATTTAATTGATCAATTAATTTTGGTGTGTGAAAAGGTTATAACTGGTTAATTTAATTCTAATTTCTTTACAAAATACCGAAGCAATATCAGAGAGAGAAAAGAGAAGTCACGAAAAGTAAAATATTACTAGCATACCTCTGTACATTACTTTACATTGCATTACCAGTACATTACAGTTTATTATAATTTTAAGACAACAAAAAATTAGCCAAAATTATGTTTAATTCAAATATTCCTATCTTACATATCTATATTTAAATTTAAACCAAAAAATCCGCCATAACAAAATTAAAATTGCAATTTAAGTTTAATTTATATGTCAACTCGACTATTGATTACATTCACGCTAATTTATTTCAGCTTGTCTCAAATTAATGAAATACAGGCAGGCGGCAGCAGCAGCACGTGATATATAACGGCAGTATTTCATCAGCCAGATAACAGGTATTTAACATAATTTATTGTGAGTGCATTTTATTTATGGCGCATTTTAAACATAGACAGGTGAATTTAAATAACAACAGCTTTCGTGTTAAAAATGCCGTAATTAATTTATTTGAAAAAGCGTCAGTTTCATTTTGTGCGCAAAAATTCATGTGATTTATTTGAATGGATTTGTTTGGGGAATATATTTATTTATATATATAAAGACATATATTTATATTATATATATTTATCTTTATTTATTTACATACTATTAAAGTTGTGGTTTTACAATTTTTCCACCAAAAAATTATTGATATATTTAAATTGGGAAGTGATATATATTATTTAGCTTCACTGCGAATAGGAATTTTGATCGCAACTACTGATTATTGCGCAAATATTTCACGCGCTTTTTAAGCTTTCGTGTAATAACATTTTTTAATATGGTTAAAAAGCAAAATGGGTGATAAATTGTTATGTTTAATAAGCCTAAAACGAAACCAATTCTAACTCATACATACTATTATTCATAATAAAATTCCAAAAGGGTTTCTTTCATTTTCTTACAAAACCAAAATTTTTGTATGCGTAAATAAATTTGGCTACACTGCACTCATGACAAAATGTAACAAAATTCTGTAAAAAAATATCTCGCAATATTTTATCACATGATTATTTCATGGATCTTCGAAGTCTTTTTGAAATTGTTTTCAACTAAAACTCATGCTAGATGGCGCAGTTGTAGTATATTTGTTATTTTTATATATGTCTTTATAAAATTTAGATAAAGTTAGGTTCGGTTAGGTTAATCTGGCTGGCAGTAAGCCACATATGGATCGATTTTGGTCCTTTGCGGTACCAGATGGAGTGCCGTCACGTAGTCAATGAGAAGTAGTCATCCTTTAGGATGCCTGCGCGTGATGCGAATTTCAAAAGTTGGTAAGTTAGATAAGATAATGTTAAAAACTTTTTTTTAATAGTTTTGTTAAACATAAATTTTCTCATTGGAAGATCAAGACAAGACAAGACAAGACAAGACAAGACAAGACACGACAGGTCAAGACAAGACAAGACAAGACAAGACATGTTTTCTGAAAAAAATCATATTTTTTAAAAACAAAAATACTTCTTGATAAAGATTTCATATTTGCGAAGGTCTTTTCTGATTTTCATTTAAAACAGATGTACTAGAGATTAGAAATTATATTATTCACAAAAGCCAAGACATGAGGTGTAAATCTGCTTGTGTTATCTCAGGACAAAATGATGTTTCAGTAGAGTCTTATACTGGTTTTTATATCCGATTTGTTGTCACCCTGATTAAACCATTTTTGAAGTAGATAGAGATCATATATGGCCAAATCAGAGGAATTTCTTTAACCAATAACTGTATTTTGCTTTTATGATTGTAAATCAGTTTCCAAAGACTTAAATAATATTTCGGGTTTATTGTTTTTGGAAAATTAATATAAATGACATCACTCGCTTTGAGGTATCAACCTCCATTATTGTGGACCACAGATATATCATTGATTGTTCTAATGCTTGCTAACTATATACCCATGAGATTAAGTTATTGAGGTTATGGTCCCGTTAGAACATTTGGAATCATATGATGAACCCCTTAGTCTTAGTTCTTTCAAGTTTAAATATAATTTAATCTTTCTCAGATAAATATAAGTTAGTAAAAATAAATAATTTGATCCAAAGATATTTATGATGAGATTTTAGGGAAACTTCTACAGTTTAGTACTAGGCTTGATATTGATTTGGTCTTAAATATGGAGAAAACAACTACCACAAATATACTAAAATTTCTCTTTGAGATTTAAGAATCATATTTCAAATGAGAATTTTATTTGACCGCCAAAAATCCCTGAAATTTTTCAAAGGATCATACAACAAATTCTCTGAAAAGTATTTGAGTTGATAAAACACAAAAAAAAATCTGATTAAAAAATTATCAAAAGAAAACTGCTTGTTGATCAGTCATCACCGACTTTTATGTGATTTTTCATCACTTATTTAGGATAAAACTTTTAAATTTTACTTTACCAAATAATTTTAACAGACCTTCCACTCACACCCTTTTGTGACCAAGCAAAAATTATAAAATCCTCCACCACATCTGACGCTCTTTGCGTATGCATTGTCCAGCTGTTAATTTGATATTTAACAGGTAATTTCTATGCAACACCACAACTCAGGTACAACAAAACATATCAAAGCAGGACACACCACACAGCACTGCAATAAAAAAAAAACACAGGAATAAATAAAAATACAGGGAAAAGGTATGGTACGCAACCCAAGCGAGCGCCCACAAATTGCATTTATTGCAATACGTTTTGTGCCAACTCCCCCCACTCCCACTGCACGAACAACCCACCAAATAACTCCACGATGACCCAGAGGGTGGGAGATATGTGAAAAATACCAGAAAAATGCCAAGATTGTTTTAGTGCGGCATGATAATTCGGCTGTAAGGGGGGTGGTTGCTTATGTGTGTTGGATGTGTGCAGATAGTTTTGAGGGATGTCCGGTGTTGGACCGACGGCTGCTAGTGACGAAAAACGCATAAAATTCAACAGACCAATTTAACTTTTGCAATCTGCTGCAAATTACACAAACACTGCACGTAAACAACAACAACAAAAACGAAATCGAAATCGAATAGTAAAGTAGATATTCGATGGTTAAAAATAAATAGTTAGATATGCATAAGAAGCAGGAGATGCGTCTGTAGCGGCAGGGACAGCAACCCTCCTCGTAGCGGAAATGCGTTGCTCAGTTGTAAGCGAGTCTTTAAAGCATGAATGCGTGGCGTTGCATGCCACACAGCGCGCTCCACATACCAGTCGCATATTTCAGTAATATATTATTTAGTTTTTGCCCCTGCACACATACTTATGCACTTAAGTGAGTATTTATAAGTTGAATAGTCAGTGCGTCTGTCTGTCCATTCATCCATGCATTGTCCAGCCGCTGTGTGTGTGTGTCGAAAGTACGAGTATTTGGAAAACAATTCGTAAAATGCGCCAACACAAATGAAATAAGTGAATAAGTAACGGACGAATGCGTGGGCGAGGGTGTGCTGCTGGACACGCACACACTTACATACATACATAGCCTACCATACACATACAGCCAAGCAGATGCCTTCATGTATGTAAACTAATTTATGTATTACCATTGGCATGTTCTAAATAAGGAAATAATGAAAATAGTCAATGGGCAGTTATGGAGAAAACCAATTTTATTTTACCCCACCGTTGAGTCTATGTATGTGTGTTTGTATGTATATATGAGTGTGTGTGTGTATTATCGATATTGGAAAACTCCAGTTTATCCACTTTCCTTTGTGTAAACTTTCTAGGTTGGTGAAACTAAAGAAAATATAAGGCTGACACGCGAGTGGTCAATGCTGGACAGCGCACAGGTCATAGCCCAGTGAGCCAAATGCTTAGAATTATTTTTCAATACACGCTTTATTAAATCTCTCTCTAAAGTCAAAGTGAAATCTATTTTAATATATTTTTTAAATTTTCGTTGTAATATTGAGTTTGTTTAAGACATAATCAAGAATGAAGGTTGCCACCTGTTAAAAAAAATTAATTAGAAATATCTATAAAATGGAATAATATTACAAAATATTTTTTATATAAATTATAAACTTATATTAAAAATATTTTTGCTAGGGTTGCCACCTGTTTACAATTTTTGACTGAATTAAATTGTTAAAATAGCTCAGGTATGCGCTTAAAACTAAATCGAATATTTATATAAACAACAAACTTTACAAAATATTTTTAAGCAGGGTTGCCACTTTTTTACAATTTTTTTATTTAATTGTAATGAAAAAATAACTCAGATATTGCAATATGGAGCCAAAATAAATTGAGTTAAAAACGTTTTTTATGAGAAATAATTTTGAAGTTTGTTGCCACTTGTTTTTAAGTTAAGATAAATTATAAAAAAAAATATTTTAAAAATGTTTGAGCTGAAGAAACGCTGCAAACGTATATTTATATTTACAGACTAAATCGTATATTTATATAAACCATAAACTTTTATTATAAATATTTTTAAGCAGGATTGCCACTTTTTTTAATTTTTTTACTCAAATAAATTGACAAAATTACTCAAATATTGCAATATGGGGTCAAAATAAACAGAGTTAAAACGATTTTCATGAGAAATAATTTTTGAAGTGTGTTGCCACCTGTTTTTAAGTACAGATAAATTATAAAACAATATTTTAAAAATGTTTTTTAGCTGAAGAAACGCTACAATTGTATATTTATATGTATAAACTACGAAATTTCATTAATTTATTTTTCAAATAGTGTTGCCACCCGTTCAAATTATTGTATTCAATTATAATATAAAATAATAACAAATAAGGACAAAATATTAGACATAATTAAACACATATTTAATTGGTAATAATTTAAGCAGATGGTTGCCACCTGTTTCCAATTTTTTAAAGCTTTTGAGAAAGTTTTCTTTAACTGAAAAAAGATTAAAGAAAATAGTTATAGTCCGTTACTGAATTTCCAATCCCTTCTCCATACCTTCACCTCACTGGGTACTCCACTGTAGCCGCCCTATAAATTTGGGCAGAGAAATATGTTCATTTAATTTTTGAAGCACTGAACCGCAACCACATAGTAATGCAATTGAATTGTACCAAAAGCCGAAAATATCGAACGAACATCGAACATATTTTCTTGTCCACTCACACCCAGCATTACCGTTACAAAACACGCGCACGAAAAGAAGCAGCATATACACATAGAAACTTACTCAAGTACAAGGGGTTAGCAAGCGTGCCCTTTGCGACGCCTTTGATCTGCACTTACACACAACAACAAAGAAGCTAGCTAACAGCAACACTCTATCTGTCCAAGCTATTTTTCTTTAATTTGCTCAAGTAGTTTGGTGCGTTCGACACAAGTTCGCCCCCAAAAAATGCGCTCGGTGCTTGATTCCCCCTTGAAATGCGCGCTGGCTTTGCGATTTGCCCGACAAAACATTAGCGCAATGCCCGGCTTATGCTTGTAATACAACGCTGGTGCTAAGGCAAAAGCAGCGTGCGTTAATGCTGACTTCCCTTGGGGTCGCTAATGTTTTGACTGGCATTGACTCGCCTTTTTCGGTGGGCCACTTTTGCGTTTTCGGCGCGTGGGGTTAAAATTTTTCTACGATTTTCTTTGAATTCTTCTCTGTTTTCCTTATATTCCTCACTTGCTACACATTTTAATAGCTATTTGTGCCGCCACCCACCCGGTCAGCCGGGCGAAATTATCGAAATGCATTTATAATAAATGGTATTCTTCCATAGGCTTGCCACACAGCGCGGCATTTCGATTCACTTCCGCCCCATATTAACGTAACGCTGCGGCTGTTGTTGGCAGCTTAAATAGTTTCATTTAATATTAACATTATTATTGTTAAAGTGCCTGTATACGTGTGTTGTTGTTGTTGTTGTTGTTGCTCATTTACTGTGTTTATTTGCATTGTTTGCGCCGGCTTTCAGCTTGTTTGTTTACTTGTTTGCTGTGTTTGTTGCTTTTTGTAGTGTTTGTTGTTGTTTTATATGTTGTTGTAGTTTTATGTGTTGTTGTTGTTATTTTACTGTTGTATTTGTTGTTTGTGTAAATGTAATCATGAAATATTAACTGTTAATTGAATTAACTATGTATTGTAATATGGCATAGCATACTTGCAGGCGTTTCCGTCCACTCACCACACACACACACGCCTGTACTTGTTGTTGGTTTCAGTCTTACATACACATACATTAATGACTTGTTTATTGCTGACCGCAGCACTTTAATGCGCTGTGATGTTAATGACACAGATAAGCTTTGGCAATCACCTTTGAACAATACATACACATGCACATATACATACATAACCATAACATAACCTTCATGCTTGCCACTGCGCTTTTCGTCAAACAATAAGCTGTTGTTGTGATTTTAAATCCATATCTCACATTGCAAGTAAAATATTTACGCTTGTACACATTTATAATCCCACCGCTGTATGCCCTTCGTGCATTTCATATTTGATAAATATTTACGCATATACTTATCATATATACTATATATATAGAAGTTAATGCAGTGTTGTTCAACGCATCTATCTGTGTATTTTTAATCAGTTCTCCGCTGTGTAAATATTCGCACGCGATCTCCGTCACTCGCCATTCACCGCTCGCTGAGCGATGAAGACATTATACTGCTCGTGTCCTCTCGGCCGCTGCACGCTGTGAACAGCTGTTGTGCGGTCAAAAGTCGTAATCGTTATTGTTATAGTTGCATTTACAGTTATATAGCGGTATATATTCATGTGTTATTTGTACCGTTAGCAATGTCTGCACGCAATACAGTTATTAATAATACAGTATTTGCAGTTAACTTCGCTGAGTGTACAAAGAAAAAAGTTTTACAATGAACTTATGATTTTTTAATTCGTGTACACAGAGTGCTCAAACTACATAATATCCTTTGTAGAGTCTTCTTACTCATCTTTAATTTACGGATAAACTGTGGAAAATTATCGCGTTCTTAAGCGTAAATTGAGTGCTTAAATAAATTGATCTCTTTCATAAGTTTTAGTTCACTACTACTGAATTGCCTTTCTGTTTGAAAGCAGTAGAGACGTAGAAAGTCCTCTAAATCTGAAAGCATCATAAATTTACCTAATTTCCAAACCCATATTATTTTCTTTTCTCATTCGCATTACTAGATTTTAACATAAGCGCTCTTAAATGTTGAAATTTTGAGCCCACTTTGTCAAAAAGTACAGAGATATCATAATAATTTCTTGCAAGTGAACTATATAACGATTTTGGTGGCTATCTGCGTATATCTTTTAGGGTTTTGAGAAGCTCTGCCAATATTTCTTATAAGCAGAAGTACCAATATTAAGCTTTTTTAAATAAAATCTTGCATATTTTAAAATAGAGCTGTTTCTAAGACTATTTTTCACTTTTAAAGTTACCAGAGTTGCCATCTTTTTTTTTTCAAGTTACCACAGTTAAAAGATATATTTAGTAAAATGTCCAATACATGCAGATGCGCTTATCTTATGAAGTCTCAATATGAGTAAATAAAATTTGTTGGTTCAATTGTTCGCAATTCTATTTAACAAAAGCTTCTACGAATTTCTAAATTCCAATTATTTGAATTTATTCTACATATATGGCAACCCTGTAGAGAATAATTTCATAAATATATCATATAATACTTAGATGAATAATTTACAAGTCAACTTATAGTAAACGAATGTACTACCAGATTCAAATCTCTCGTTTGTGTAACTTTGCTAAGTGGCAACCCTATTAATTACTATTTTTTTATTAAATTTAAGGGATTTCAGGTCATACTTCTCATCAAATATTATATGATTTTTTATTAGACAGCCTAATTGAGGCTTCCACCAGCGGGAAGAGGGAGACCTCCACTCCGGTGGAAGGACCAGGTGGAGAAGGACCTGTCTTCACTTGGTATTACCAATTGGCGCCAAAACGCCAAAAGGAGAGATGCGTGGCGCACTGTTGTGGACTCGGCTATAACCGCGTAAGCGGTTTCTACGCCAGTTAAGAAGAAGAAGAAGAATTGAGGGAGGGGGGGAGGTTTAAGGTTTGTTTCGCAAAAAAGACCTTTTTTCTTGATTTTTTTTAGAAAAAATTATTGCTGTAGGTTTATTTTACTTATTATTATATGAAAGTACAACATTTGAAGGATACTTAAAAAAAGTTTTATCGAAAAATAGAGAGGAATAACGGATTTATCGTCGATCTCTGCAGGCACCTCGAAAAAAAGTTGTTGTGCGATGACCAGCCTACAGCATCACTGGATCATCCAAAACCAAAAACTCAAGTTTCTTTAGTTTATTAGTTTATCTTTCAATTGACGTCGAGTTTTTTTTAATTTTTAAATTTTTAAATTTTTGGTACCATTTTCAAACCAAAATGACGATTTTAGACGAAAAAATCGACCTATTTGTTATTGTAAAATTGTTAGTAATTAAAATTTTTGGAAAAACTCGACGTCATTATGAAGTCATATATGTAGAATATTTGTTCAAAATTTCAAAACGATCGATGCAGTAGTTTTTTCTGTAGGCTGGTCACCGACTTTAAAAATAACATATTTGGGAAAATCGATTCAAAATTTTGTACACTCAGCGCAGGTAGCTGGAGGTACCCTTATTAAACCTGCTGTAACTTCGTTAGTTTTCCTCCGAATGACCTAAAATTTTAACACAATATTCTTGAGATGTTGATGGTTCAGAAAAAAAATAATGAAAAAAAAGTTGTCAAACCTTAACACCCCCCTCCTTAATTGATCAATTAAAATGTTTATTGAGAAACCACTTTTTGCCTTTTATACTGCCGGCTATTGGATAACCGGTCAGCTGTTATACATTTTTATTGCTGCTTTTCATAAGAAGTTGGTAGTTTCAGTAGCTGATTACTATTTTTAGCAGTGCCATCTACCGTAGCTTTTTTTTATCAGAATTCAGCCAATCGCAGACAAAGAACGTATATCGTCTTTGTCGCAGAGTTGCATTTGATTTTCAAGTCGATTAAAATTCAATTTAAAATTAAAGTAGACTTTTATTTTGTATGGTATATGGATCTTAATCAGCATTTTAAACGAGCAGAGGCCAGTTAATTGATCAATTAGCTCCTGTCTAAAAACGCTGTAATACTATTTCTAGGCATTTTATGAACACAAATCTCAACTAAGAATCCGAATTATTTTGTTTAAATAGGTGGCAAGTCTATTAAAAATTATTTTATAAAAAACAAATTTTTTTTCGAATTCGCATAGGTTCTGATTCTTTATTTTAAATGATTTATTTTTTTTTATGAAATTTTTTATAGATAGTTGGCAACTCTGTTTCAAGAGATTCGTGATTTTGAGCATTATAACTAAATCAGTGTTATATCATGTTTTGGGCATCAGTTAAACAAAATTTTCTTTCAGTTTTTTTCATATTTTAATTTTTGGTGTACAGCCTCTACAGTGACCGAGAATTATTAAGCTCCTCGCTTGTTATCATATCTTTTTTTACCTTGTGCTTGTGGTCTTCATATCAAGGTAGCTTCTTGATTTTTTCCTTACTGAATTTTTTGGTATATATTTATTTATTTTCCACCCGTAAACAAACATCGAACGTAAAAATAAAATCCAATCGCTCCCTCTTTTTGTGTACCTTTGCTATTTTTGTCACCTCAATTGTTATTGCTTTTACAACGTGGTTTTTATTTTAGGCGCGCTGTATATTTTGCTAAGCGAGCACGTGCAGGCTCTACTCAATCTCTTCGCATATATTAGTACTTGTATATAAATAAATGTTTAGTTGTGTCTGTTTGTGTGTTTATTGGCACATCCACCTACGAAATGTAGTCTGGCAAAAGATACTTAAAGCTTTTGATTGCCTGCGGCGACGCATAAAGTTAGAACAAACAAACTGTCTGACGGATTCACCTGACAGACCTGGCGTAGGGGAGCGCCTAAAAGGCGGCTACTATTAAAGTGAGTGCTGTTGTTGGAGAGCGAAGGTTGATATTCTTGAAAATTGCCAATTTTGCTGGCATTTTGTTGAGGTAATATTCCGATAAAAGCAAATCTTTATATACATTTGAGGCATATAAAGCTTGTTATAGAAAATTACATATATCACTCCACATAGAGAGAGCATAAATAGATACATATATATGTATAAATAAAGACAACCATTTTTTATCTCCTTTGATGTTGCAAATAACATCCCTACACTCCGCTCACTTCAGTCTGTTTCACGCTGCGTTGTCTGCCGTGGAATATTGGCTGCATGCGGCGCTAAAGCTCACTCACACATATGAGCATACATATGTATATGTATACATGTATATATTTGTTTACGGCCTCGTTTACCTTCAACTGGCAGGTGATTGTACTGCTGAGTGCCTCTTGGCTGCGTAGACGCCTTGAGCTAGGGCTTTGTGTCACCTCGCTTGTTTAAATATCTTTATTAATGTTTTTATTTTCTCGTTGCTTCCGTTATTGCTATGCTTGGCGGGTGTTTAACAGCTTTGTAGAAAAGAAATGCATGCAATAATTTTCCAACTTTCAAGGACACATTTTCATTGCCACGTTGGTGCGCATTTGATATTAGATGCTGTTTAAGAATTTAATATACTAAGGTTGCCACCTTATTGAAATTTAAAACCGCAAAATGTTGGTGATATTGTTACTATTTTTGTAATGCAAGTAGATATTTTGTAATTATTATTTTTTAAAGAAAATTTTGAATGAACATTTGTAATAATTCGAGGCAGGGTTGCCATTTAAAAAAGTTAAATTAAAAAAAATAAATTGTGTAACACTTAGTTTCAATAGAACATTAAAAAATGCATTTCTTTCAAAAATAAATGTATTTTATACGACAGGATTGCCACCTAAATTTATTTTAAACTTTTAGGGAAAAAAATTGGTTTATCAATAAAAATAGTAATATTTGCAAAGTACTTTTGTTACAAAACTTTCCATAAAATGTTTAAAAAACGCTTCTATAACTATATAGGGTTACCAACTTTAAATTATTTTAAGCTTCGAAGATAGATAAATTGGGTTTCCGCTTACAATAGTTATACTTAGAAGCATTTTTACAACAATTTGTTTTAATAGCTTATTCAAAATTAAACTTATTGGATCATACAGAGTTGCCACCTATTTTTATATTTGTGGGCTAAATATATTTCTTAGGAAAAAGCGGATTAGGCACCTTTAAGACTATTTAACTAATTTCGATTTGCACTTTCAGTAAAAAATATTTTGTATAAGGGTTGCCTCAAAATTTTTAAAAATATATTTTTGGAAAGACATTAAAAGTACAATATATAAATGGAATAAATTAGTTTCAATATTTAATAAGAAATCTATATAATACTTAAACACCAAAAAGTCTCGGTATTTAGTTATAGGGTTGCCAAATATATATTTTTTTTAATTTTCCTAAATGGTCTTCAAATGTTGGCTTATAATTTTTTTAACGATTTAAATTAAAGATTTTATTATTTTTTTAATCTCAAATATTATAATCCTGATTTTTAATTAAAAAATTAAAATCTGATATTTAATGTAATCTAATACAAAGCATTTCAAATCCTCTGACTTCATACACCGCCATCTTTTGTGCCAATAATTAACTCCACACTTAACTTTTTCACTTTGCATAATCGCGTGGCAATATAAATTAAGTCGCTGCAATCGGAAAACTGGCATTTCCTATTGCTTACGCTGATGACCTAATTTCCGCACACCGATAAAGATAAAGCACAAATCGATAGGCGCATTAAATTATTAAGCTAATGTGCTGAGCTACGGGTTTATATTTGCAAACAGTGCGAGCTGTATGAGCACACCAATGGTCATAGACTCACACTCATCCCATTAGTTATATAACTCAGTATTGCTGTAGCCTACCGCCAGGCGCGCTAATGTCCTACCAGGGCAACATAATTCAGCCATTTGCGATACGCACACCTACAAACGGCAGGGTACCACAAAAGCCTTTGGCACATAAATAGTGGACCAGGGGCACATATATAGTATAAGTATTTGTAAACAAAACCGCCTCCGTAGGCCGTTATGCATTCCTTTTTCAGCTTCATATATTTATCAGCACATTTGCACATTATGGCAATAATATTTCTTCATTATA
The DNA here is from genome assembly GCA_031772095.1 of Zeugodacus tau. Lineage (NCBI taxonomy): Eukaryota > Metazoa > Arthropoda > Insecta > Diptera > Tephritidae > Zeugodacus > Zeugodacus tau. The sequence continues at coordinate 19,636,294 of CM062652.1, read as the reverse complement.
TAAAATAAACAGCAAAACAGGCACACCGATTGCATTGGAAGAGTGTGTGTGTTTGTGTATAATCAGCATCTTACAGCTGGCAACATATGCGGCATGCTAGGTCGTATGAGTAATAATTTGCCCATATGCCAAGAATTATACCCCCATACACACACACACACACACACACACATACAACCCACATTTCGATTTGTGCCAAATACAATCAGTGCAAATAAATTGCGGTTAATGTCTCTACACTCGTTGCTATCAATTTCAAAGGCCATGCGCCTTTGTCTATGCTAACATATGGCCAACGCGCCACCTAAATACGTCCGTATTGATGCATTGCGTTGCTGTTGTTGTTTATGAAAAAGCCGTTAAGCGTCGCTGGTAGTGCCTTCCAACGCATTAAGCGTACTGCCGTATTTCTTCGTTGCTTTTGTTGTTGTTGCTGTTCTTAGCAACACAAATGGCATTTAAGATAAGCGAAAATAATCCACTAGCCATTCGCACGTTATCGCTTAAGCTAAACGCTGCTGTACGCCGCTTGAGGCGTGTTTTGAAAAGTGATATATCCCCGGCAGGGCGGTGTGGGGGGCGTTGACGATATTTAATTAATGAAAACAAATATGTTCGAGCGAGTTGATTGAAATACAGCAATAGCGTAGGAAAAAGATCTCAGGCTGTAAATATATGTTGTTTTTGTTTTAGTGTAAATTTTTTTTAGTTGATTTTGGGTTCATGTACATTGATGGTGCAAGATTTTAGATTTTCCAAATACAGTAGTTTTCCGAAATAACGAACACATTAATTGTCAGGCCTGTTCGTTATATCGAATTTTTCGTTAATTCGAGTACTCACATAGAGGTATGTTTTTCAATAAAAATGAGTTAAATATCCGTAAATTGAAGTTTAATAAATTGTTTTATTAATTATTTGTTAGAAAATGAAAAACCTTAACAAACAAATGAAATCCAATAAATTCTTCCAAAATGGATCAATTCTGACACTTATACTTCTATTTGGTGCTGATCAATAATTTTTAGCTTTTTTATAAAATTCAACAATTTTTCAACTTCCACATTTCTTTATTTTTAATTCTGGTTCTATGTTATCTGATTTTTTCTCTTTCTTCATATGTCTTCTTCATGTTTTTCGTTAATCCGAGTATTTACAAATCCCCGATGTTCGTTATTTACGGTACTCAATGTAACAAATTTGCTTGTTCGTTATAAGCGGTTTTCGTTAAAACGAATATTCGTTATTTCGGAAAACTACTGTATTTTGAATTTTTATTAAATTTGATATTTTTTGTGACATATGGCAACCATATTCAATATTAAAATTATTTTTAACTCAACTAGAATGAAACTCTGCTTGTATATATTATATTAAAAACATTTTAATAACTTTTTGATTTTTGATAATTAAGTTGGCAACCCTTTTCTAGAAAATTTATTGTTAAAAATCATATATTTTTTTCTTTCTTGCAATATGCAATATTATTCAAATATGTATTCAAACAAATCTTTAAACATTTATCGCTTCATCAATTCGGCATTTATTTGTTTTAGATATGGCAATTCTATCATAATATTTTTATACAAAATTTTATATGAACAAAAACATTTCCATGCATATTAATAAAAACATATACTTTGCAGAATTGAATTTTTTTTGGTGGCAACCTTAAAAAAAATAGTGGAAACCTCGATTAGTAACTTTATTATTTTAAACAGTAATAGTTTTTTCTATTAACATTTTTGCAAACTTTTATTGAACTAAAAAATATTTAAAAGCAATAAATTAATATGTTTAGGTGGCAACTCTGCCGAAAAGTCTCAAATTTTTGAAAAAATTTAATAATTTAATAAAAAATAAAAAATAATAGCCAAAGCCTTTGTTGTATTTTTTTCATTATATTCTAATAAAATTAATTTTAAAAAAGTTGGAAATTGTTTTATTGTAATATTTGTTCAGTCACATGGCAACTCTTTTTAATTTTTTGTTCGATAATTTTTAATCAATTAATTTTTTTAATTTTAAATGCAAATATTATGAATATTAATTTAAATATTATAAATATTATAATAATAAAAATAACTTTTTAAGTTATTAAGAACAGGTGGCAACCTTTGAACAAAAGTGTGCTCGAATTACTTCCAAAGCTTCATATTTTATTCTAATAGCCATCATTTAAGGTTTAAAAAAATAGCAAAAATTTTTAATACGCTTGCAGGTGGCAACTCTGATTTTAAAACACATGACAACTCATTGAATTAAATTTTTCTCGATTAACCTGCAAATGTTAATCTTAAATTCTATTATTCATAATTTTAAGTATTAATAATGTAGTGAAATGTAGTTCGCGTGCAGGTGGCAACATCTTAACTCAAAAACATATTTTTACTCTTAAAAAATCAAACCATAGCAATCATAATTTGATTTCGAATATATTACTTATCTCTATAATCACACTAAGTATCGCAGTGGTTATATTATATGAAAGCCCCATCTTCTCTTCTCCGCTCTCAAATCTCATTAATTTCTATCCGCATAAAATTGTTTCATTTCTTAAACTCCTTACGGACAGAAGTCATTAAACTAAAATCAAATTAAATCCCCAAACGTTGTAGCAAAGCACTGAAAGTCTGAAACTTAAAACATTAAAACACGCAAAGACTTAAAAATAACAACAACAACAACAACAAAATTAATAGCAACAACAAGCGAGCAAAACTTATACATAATATCCTTAACACTTAATTGCCATGTTGGTATTTGTGTTAATTACACACGCCCATTCGTGGCACAGACAGTAAATAAAGAAACCCGAAAATACAGCTAGTAGACTAAAACAACAACAAGAAACAAAGAATGTTATCAAACAACACCAAAAACTGGACAACTATGCTATAAACAGGCGTTGTCGGCTAATATTGGTTAAATAAACTGAAAAATGCGAAGAAAAAAGGAAGACGCACTAACCGAAAACGGAAATAGCTCCCTAGGCGCGGTTGACCCCAGACTGTGGCAGCTCAGCGGGTTGAAGAAAAATTGTGGGTGTGTGTTGAGGTTATTAAAGCAAATCGTGGTTACAATGCAAACCGCAAGATAAGACCCAAACAACCAGTTGGACAAGAAAAAATAAAACAACAACAATAATAATAGAAAAGAGAAAATCGGTTAATATTGAAGTCTGCTGAAATTATTTTTCACAAAATTTAAATTGAAGTAATGCCAAGAGTGTGAGCATTGAAATTGTGTATGAAGATTACTTTAAATAACAACAACAAATGTAACAACAATGAGTCTCCAGAAGTATAAGCCAAAAACAAATGTGTTAAAAGGCGACCCAAACCATTGAAGCGAACGAGCGTCTCAAGGCCTTAAAAGGGATGTGCAATGTCCAAAGGCGATGAGCGCGCCAGCTGTGGATGGAGGCGACGCAGGGGCCGGACGACGCGTGGGGAAAAAATATTAAAATGTTTACGCTGTTAATTAAAGAAAAACAAGCAAAACTTTAATAGCCAATCTTATGGACGGACCACAGCCGGTAGGTAGCCGCCGACGCAACAACAAGCGACTCATAAAAAATATATATGCAAGACCTACGAACAATAATAAAAAGTAGCCGAAAAAATTCAACACAAAAAGGCCGCGAAAAAGTAGATGAAAACTTCAAAACCCCAACGAGCGAACGGACGACCCGCCAACCAACACAACCCAACAAACAACACAAATATCCACAAACAACAAGTAAACCTTGAAAAAGGTGGCAAAGCGGCTGCTGCTGCTGCTGCTGCGTAGCGACATAAAACTAAGCGCTACTGTAAAGAAGGATAAAAACTTTTTCGAAAATCTATGTATTACATATGTACGAGTATTGTGGCATATTGTTGTTGTAATTGGCATCACGTACGCACTTTGTCGTATATACAATGTATACAAAATGTATCGCTACAGCAACAACACCAAACAAGTGCCTGTCTAACAAGTGTAATAAGAAACGAGCGGCGCACAACAGCAACAACAACAGCAACAATATTACCGTTATTTCCAAATTGCTATAGAACAACGGGTGCTAGAACGATAAACTTAAGACAAATGTTTGCCTTACAACTTAGTATGTAGTACAGGGGATGATAGAGAAAGGTGCGCTGCGGCAAATTGTAGAGAAGTAGACTAAAATGCGTGGATACAAATAGATTGGTATTGAAGTGAAAAGGTGTTCTTAGCATAGTTGTACAGTGTTTCGAGTTTAGGAAGCTATAAAATGAGTAAATATTTTTCCTAAGCGTATGAAAGATGTTCCAAACTCAAATGTGAAAATCTCCAGTATGTGATCTCAAGCAAACTCTAAAACTTTGAAGACGGATATACATAGGTCAGAAATATATAGATTACAGCTAAAACAAGGCGGAAGAATTTTAAAACTCTCGTTTTGATGAAAATTACTTGTTCCAACGAAGAAGTAGAGGAAGATTCAACACCGAGGAAGATTTTGTGATTATTTTCGAAGAACTGGATCCTAGTTATGACTTTAGTTCACGAAGATGAGAAATAATTAAGTACTTTAATCGAAATATTTTCTTTATAAGCTACTTGAAAGTATATTTCTAAAATATTAGAACAAAAAGTTAAGAAAGGTTCAATACCTACCAAAAATGATTTCCCAGAAGCCGCAAAAAAGCTTCGGCAAACTTAAATTTAATTATCACGTTGAAAAAAAAGTTCAAGACACAATATTTTGTAAATTATAGTCTTTAATGATAGTTCCGAATGTGCTGAGCATGGATTGGCTGCTTTAGTATTAGGTTTAAGACCCATTTAACACCAAATCTAAGTCGTAAAATCAACTGATGAAGGAATAATCATGAATTCCCGAAAAAATTAACAGCAAATTTTTATAAAATGTTCTTTATAAGTGGAGTACATGGGGTGCTGATTTTACAAATAAAGGATATCCAGACAATCAAATTAGAAAACCTTGAAAAAGTGTTTTTGGTATTAATTTTTAGAGCTTAAATAAATAGAGAGCAATGAAGTCAAATCAGAAGAACATGTTAAAGGATTCTGCGAACCGATATTAACTGAAGTTAACATTTTAGAACCCTCTATGAATAAATCAACACATGCATTCATTCTCTGTTTATTCCTAACTTCAATCAAAAATAATCTAGTATAAATCTCGAATTCTCTATATTCCATTCTAAAAAAAACATATGTTGCTTGTATGAAAACATAGATGGCGATATTGTCGATAAATAGCTTAAATACTGTTACTGTGACTTTCCGCATGCTTTTCGTATTGAAATCAAAAGTTACCAATAGAGAAGAGCGTGAAAATATGAGTGAAGATCATCTATCGATTTTAAAAAATTAAATTCAATAAATTTTTGTCCAAAATTTCATCGATTCCACGCCACTGTCCACCGTAGAACAATTTCACTTGCACCTTGGACACGGCAATTTCATTACTAAATAGTTGTGTTCATTTCTTGTAGTAAGTCACGTCGCAGGCACCGCCACAGCCACAGTCGCTGCGTGAGTTACCCAAAAATTACACGAAAAATAATAATAAAAAAGCACGAAAAAGAGTTAACTACCAGCGGTGAATGACGTTACCAAAAACAACAAAAAAAAATAAAAGAAAATGAAACGCAAAAGTTTTCAATAAAAAACTTTTACCTGCCGCGGACAACGACCAGGTGACGGCTTGCAGAACTGCTGGCTTGCCGCTGCCAAGCTACATGCCGTGTAAGTGGCAATATATACTAAAGCGTGAGCTGGTGGTCGGTCGGTCTCTACGGTTGCGCCGAAGGAAGAAGAAACTTTGTTGGGCGAAAAGCTGCGTGCCAACACGTAAATATGTTTACATTTGGTTTTTATGTTTTTATTGTTATTTTTGTATTTTTTGTTGTTGCTTTTGGCGTTTTTGTTTTTTATTTTTGCGTTTTTTGTTGTGGTTGATTTTCCGTTTTTTTGTTGTTGCTTTTGCGTTTTTTGTGGCGCTACAGCAGCAGCAGCAGCAATTAAAACGCCAACGAAACATGGCGTTGTCAGCGGCATCTGGAGCGAGTGGTGATGGGGCGACCACCGGCAGCAAACTTCAACAACGAACCGCAATGTACACACACACACACACAATTGCTTACAAAGTAGTTTAATGGCTGTGCGTGTGTGTTGTGCTGTGCTCGCAAGTGGAGCGCGCCAAAAAAACAGCAAAAGAACATGAAAAAGAAATAAAAAAGGAAATAAAAAATAGCGCGCTAAAGTGTAGCGGTGAGCGAGACTCACACACACGTATATTTATATATATCCACACACACACATACATACATTGCGAACGAATGTGAACGCGTAATTAACCAACAATTTAAGCTGTAATTGCACTGAAAAGTCGCATAAAAACCTAAAGTTTGTCCAAGTTTGATGCGCCAGCATGAGCATAGCGTGCCAACTACCACTCACGGACGGCTACAGCAATACGACGATGGTGCTACTACTATGTAGTTAACGTAAGCGCTTATTACGCTAACGGCTAGCAGCAGCTAACAGGCAGCCGACAGCCAAAGCACCTGCGCTCAACTTTTTTCGCGTTGCGAGTGTCGAGTGCTATTGAGATCATTTATTTTTTACTGCAATTTTAATTTACAGGTTTTTTAACAGTTTTTTTATTTTATTTTTGTTTTAGTTATTTTTGTTTTTATTTTTAATTTCTTTTTTACTATTTTTTATTTATTTTTCTTAAATTTTTTTTGATATTTTTTTTTACAATTTTCTGCTAGTTAATTTTCCAATTCTCTGGGGCGTCTGCCCAATCGACATGTAGTCAGTCATTAGTCAGCTTTTATGCATGTAGTTGTACCTTGTACTTAGCGCACTCATTTATTTGCTATCTGTCAGTTTTTCATATACATACATACATTATATACCGTTATGTTGTTTTTATTGCTCGCAACTGCACACTACTCTCATAGCTCACGTGTTATTTTGCACATTTATATTAAGGTGATTAACATCTGTGCTATGCGAAAGTTTTACTTCGCGCTCCAGTTCAGCGTACCTGCATACCGCCAATTTGTGGCACAAGTGCGCCGTAATGGCGCTGCAGCGAACACAAGCACACATACATACGAAGAAGTATGCTTTCAGGCTGTCGTGTATGCATGTGTGTATTGTAGAGGCGGTTAAGTAGCAACTAGTTATGCTATTCGGATAGTTGCTGATGTAGGGCAATTAATTATCGTAATAATAATATTATTAATATTTTTTGTTGTGTTATAATTTTTGTAGCATACTTTGCGGCGTTAAACAAAAAATATATATATTAGATTAAAATAATGTACTTTTTGTAATTTTTTGTATGTGTTTAAGGTATTCTAGTTAAATTTATTTTACATTTTAAATCATTTTCTGCTTGGCGCTAAGTTTTTCTTGGTTATATTTCATTTATGTAGTACTTGAGAGTAGAAAATAGGTTAGAATCATAGAAAATATGTTTTTAAGTGTAATTGGTGGAATGTCAGGACTCATATAGATATTTCTTTTGTTTTTGGATTTCTTTATTTTCTATCAAATAGTTTCTGTTATAAAAAAAGACGAGAAATGGTTCATATTTCAGTAGATTGCACCTTTAAAAATAACATATTAAAATTTCAAATCGATATCTCAAAAAGTTTTTGAGTTATAGCAATTTAAAGAGCAGCCGCTCGGTAACAGTGAATACGATCATTTTATCTTTAAACGCGTATTTATCGAAACATCATTTTCCGAATTTGCTGCAGTGATTACTCAAAAACAAATTATCCGAGGACTTTTTTTACATGTTCTTTATATAGTTCTCCGTACAATGACCTATCGATTTTTGATCTGATAAAAAAATCGAATTTTAGCAGGCCAAAAACGACCAAAATTTTGGGTAAAATTCGACTTTTTTTTTAAAAAAGTCGCCATATTGTCAATTTTTGATTTTTTTTTATCGTAGGTCATTGTACAGACAGTATTATCTAGTTTAAGGAGAATTTTTTTTTTACATTTCATGCACGGAGAAGGCCGGAATCACTGCAGCAGTGAAGGACCTTTTTTTCGCGCCGTTGGAGATCGACAATAACTTAAAAAATATTAATTTTTTTTTTCAAAAATTCCACTGTATATTCTTGAAACATATATAAATATATTCTTAAACTTTTGAAATAATTGATAAAGTATTTTTTTTAATAAAAATTCCCAAAAATCACCTTTTTTTTAGGCCATTACACTAGATGTGCCCCTTAACAAAACAGAGCCAAAATTACTAAAAAAAAAAATCCAAAACTATAGCTATCTTCGTTTCGCCAAGCGTTAGAGAGTAGCGAATCGAAGAAGCTATATCAGCTGTTCAAGCAAATTAGCACAATTAGTGTCACTTCTGTTTTAGTGAATAAATTTAACTTATCGCCGCAAATAACATTTTAGTAACAACTTGACTTCGAACAGCTTCAAAATCTTAAACAATTATCATTTATTTCAAGTTTGAATTTTTTTAAATCAATAAAACAATATTTGTATTTTCATTCTTAAGGGATTTGGTGGGTTTCAGAGGCTGAAAACGAGGGTATTTTTTAAATATATACAATCGTATACTTCATTTAAACAATTCAGCGTATCGAATTCCAAAAACTCAGCGTTGGTACCTCATCTCCCATGACGCGACCAAAAAAATAAAACAGATCTTACGGTGGACAACATAGCTCATTATTGGTTCATCCAAAATCAATAAACCAAAAATATTTCGATAATGTATGGATAAATCTAGTTAATGAAAGAAGGAGAAAAGAAAATATTGAGATTTGAATTTTTGACAGAGTTTTAACCAAAAAACTCACATTTTTGGCCATACATTGGCTCGAAAAAATAGTTATAATAACAATATAAAAAATCCCTCGTTCATTAACATTAACTACATAATGTTATTCCAAAGATGTGTGCAAAATGTGAACAAAATCGCTTCCTAACTTTTTGATATATCGTGTCCACCGACTTGAAAAATTGAGTTTCGAGATAGAGTTTTACATTCGTACTAACCGGACCTAATGGACGAATCTTCCAAAGGATATATCTCAAAGAATATTAGGCGGATTTATCTGATAATTTTGGATAATATTTTAAACATATTGCACTATTTTATATGACAAAACCCTTTTTTTAATTTTAAAATTAAAATAAATGAAACCCACCTAACCCCTTAACATATATTTGACGTTTAAACTATTTATAATAGGAAAACTTGTCATAAATCTTAGTAACATTTATAGCACTCAATGAGTTGTATATAGGTTCTTCTACTGTCTTCTATCGAATTAAACTCGCTATATTGCATGCATTAAATTGTTCTTGGATTCGCTTTTAATTTTTTTTTATAAAAAATCAGCACTCTAAGGTAACGAGCAGAGAAATATCGAATCGATGGCGGCTTGTACTATTTTTGAGAAAATTTAAATGATTTTGTACTATTTGATACTTTTTGTCTGTTATCGAACTTCAAACAATAATATTAGTAATAAGGGCTCACTATTATCGTTCTTCAGCTCTCTTTATTTCTGTTTTCAGGTCTCTTTTTCTCATATTTTCGACAAAAGTGCTAAGATTTTATTGGAACTATTATACATAAATCGACACGGTATTTAATTTCTATATTCAGTAGACTAAATGAAGATAAATTAAGATTAATTTCTGTGGAACATTTCAACAAATTATTTAAAAAAGTATTATGAAGAATAAATTGTTTGCTTTTCTTAGCACCTAAATGTAGGCAACTCAAAAATACAAGAAACGAACATTTAATCAAATTGAGGTGATGAAATGTGGGATAGGATAAACACTGAGTTTGAAGGGCTCAAAAGAAGTCAACACTAAAGATAAGTTCCCCATTTGTACCGCTACTTTTTATAAATTTGAACTACATAATGCTAGCAAACATTTTTTCAAAGAATGAGTGTCTACAAATATGGCGATGTGGTTGAATTTCGCGTATTTATTTGTGTCATTATTTAGTAATTTATTCAAATCTGAGCAATAAATTTTGGTTTCATTAAATATTTTTACTGAAGCATTGTGTCTTCTCAATAAAAAATAGCTAGGTTTTCTGGTGAATGCCTAATTAAAAATTCCAGCTTTCATACGATTTTGTAATAGCAACTGACTGAAAGAAGAAAAAGTTTCCATTACAACAATTTTCTTAATTATTCTACGAATAACCCACAAACACTACTAAAGCTATACGCTCATCGCTTGACACTGTTATTATACACTTTACGCCAAAATGCGGGAAAAACAAATTCCTTGACAAATCTGCGCTTCAAATGGCATGCCAAAAGAGTTGAGTGGCACTATAGACATACATACATACTTATATCTAAGGAAAAAAGTATATTTTCAATATTAACTGAAACATAATTAGTGAAGTCAATGATGATGGCACAGCACCCAGCTCCACCGCGCACACACTTGTCTCACCCACAAACTGGTCGACGCGAGCCAAAAGCGAAAATGCCAGCGAATAAATTGTGAAATTAACCCCAAAAAATAGGAAATCTCAACTTTCAACTTATCAACAGCCGGAAATCTTAGCAACTTTGTGCAACGCAAAGGCTGCTGCTGCAGGAAAGAAATCAAAGGCGCGTCTTGTGGCATGAAGTGCAAGAAAAAAAATAAAATTCTGAGTCCATAAAAACAACACTTGAAAACTAATTAGACCCTAATAGCGAAAACTTCAAAGTCCAATTATGTATATAACCAAAGGAGAAACGGAGAAAGAAAAGGAGAGCAAGAAAGCCAGAATATAAATATATGGATGAAGCAAGTAAAAAATTTCAAAAAATCAGAACAAACAAAAACTTTTTAATTTTGTAGCCAGTCAGCGAACTAACGAAGAACGAACGAAGACGAGGCACACGAGGTGCACACGCAGCGGATGAAGAGTGAGGAGAACGCCAAGAAAACTGGTCAAAAAGTTGATAGTAAAACTGTGTAAGAACTCAATAAACCTACAACAACAACAAATGTCCAGAGTGCCGCTAACTGTTGTTGTTGTTGTTAGTGTATGCGAAGCGCCCAAAATCGGCTAAAGTAATAGTTGTTTGAAGAGCGGCAGAAGAAAGGATGCGAAAGCAAAGGTGGCAGGTGGTGACGAGCGAGCGAAGAAAACTTCTGAAAGCCGATGAAGAAAATCATTGCGGCTAAACAGTAAGATACACTAACAAAAACAACAAAGAAACAATTTCGAAAGACAAATGAAACACTAAACCGCCTGCCGCACAACGTAGAAAGCAGCAAAGACACAGAGTTGTCCGGGCGACGCGTTTTTGCCGAAATGTGGGCGTGGAAAACAATGCCATAGAAATAAGAAATAATAGCAAAAGCGGCTTAAAGTAAAATAATTTTGTTAAGCGATTTACACTGAGCTGCCCGCCTGAGCACAATGTACAATGCCAATAAACAGTGCGAGTGCACAACAAAGATAAATTTTGTGGCGAAACGGATAAGAAGAAAAAACGCTTAAAATAAGAATATTCTTTTAAAATCTAGAACTAACAAACTGCTTAAGCAAATGCTAAACAAAAGATTTAAGCAAATTGAAATGAAATTGTAAAGCAAATGTGGAAAAAATGGAAATCCTTTGCTTTATTAAGGAAACTCAGTGCACAGGCAAGCGGTATAATCTCAAGAAAAGTTGCTGAGTAGCAACTAGAAGAGAATGTGTGCTCTGAAAGAGCAAGGCGTGGATAAAAATTATGATAAAACGTTTTATACTATATAGATGCTCAATGCGAGTTGTCACAGGATTTTTGGTTATAAATAATTTATAATATTACTTTTTCCATTTTTAAATATCTTATAAATATGAGTGTTGTTCTCATAGCCTTCTTTTACATATTTCTTATTATTATATGTGCTTTATATCAAATCTGCTGCAGAATATTTTCTTGTATATTTCAGGTTTGTTAAAAATCTTGGAAAATAATGATGAGAGAATAATTTGCTCTTTAGTTTCACAAGTCAAAATACCATTGAAAATTTCACGAAATACGCACATATAAATTTTTTTAACTTTTTCTAATTTTTTTAGATATTTTTTTTCAAAATTATAATGACACTTATACTAAAATCTGAAGCAAATCATTAAATAAGTACCACATTTACATTTCAAGTCATTTGGTCTTCTCTATATAGACTAATACTTCGTGGGATCCCTTTTAGAATCGAACTGGAAGTCTATTCAATTCAATGAACTATAAATTTAATTTACACAAATTAAGCTTTTTCTTTTAAGGGATTTCAAATCACTTTATTCTATGGTTAGCTTTTTTAACACAGTTTCCTATCATGAAAGTCAATTATCTCTTTCTGGTGACTAAATGGGAAAAGAAAACTTGAAAGGAACTGCAAGTATCGAAATTAGAATCACTTGTAAAAATTTTTCCATCTCTAATTAGATTTCTATTATTTGAAAGTAATGTCAAACAGTTTGAGTGCTGCCATGGACACTTTTGATGATTTACCGAAAAATAATGGTATAAATTTATTCGATATCTATATACAGTGGAACTTCTCCAACTCGAATCACCATAATCCACAAAGAAACTTCGAATTAGAGAGACTTCGAGTTATAGAATTTTTATTGCAACACACAATTTCTCAAAAAGCTGTAAAATAAGATTTATACACTGTTTTATTTATTTACTTCGCATTAAGTTTTATTTAAATACGTTAAAATATGTTTTCTGTAATTTTGTTTTTTGCACTTTGCTATTGTTTGCCTCTTGAGCTCTGTATCCCTTGGCTCTGTTACATGATTTATTCAATCCTTAAGATTAATATCATATTTTTTATTCTCCTCCATACGATATAGAGGGACTATTTTAAAATTGTTCTTCGATAGTAAAATTTGAAATTTTGTATCATGCCCTGGTCGAAAAGTTCGATTTATGGAAGAAGATTTATATGAAATTTGACTTCTATTGCCAATACAAGAGTTCGAGTTATGGAGATCTTCAAGTTATAGAAGTTCCACTTTATATATTTCTTCACCTAAAACCGCATGTTTAATGGTTTAAGATTTTTAAAACACTCACCAAAATACAACATAATCACCTGCTGAGATTTGGTGTAAAAATTACAAAAATATATTCGAATATAGCATAATTAGAATTTAATTGAGAATTATAGTGAAGTTGTCAGCATTTTGTTGTTGTTGTCGTATAACGATGTTAGGCCGAATATTCTAAATTTTTTTTTCTAAAATTCTTGGCACTAATTTTGATCAATTTAATTTTTAATTTCAAAAAACTAATTTCTCTTATCACTTCCACAATATATGCTGTATAGCATATTAATCAAACTTGGAAAAGCATTAGATAAGGTGGAGACGAATGACGAATCAGCAAAAACTTGTTTATAGCAATTCACTCAAGCAATTTTGTTGTAGGTAAAATGAAAATTCACTTCTTGATTTCTTTCAATTTAACAAGCAAGTCAACAATATTTACTTGTTATATCTAGGGCACCTTTATATAGAAGTTATCGTATAAAAGCAAAGATTTCCCTTCTATGAACTAAGAAATTGTATGGAAACATTTTTTAGACTGCCTTTTTTCAATAATTTCATTGTAAATTTTTTTGTCACAAATTCACTTCACTGGACAGCTCGAATGACATATGTTTCATTTATAGACTTTAGAACGCTTAAAACGTCTGTTAACTTTTCTATATTTTTAAAGTATTTCTTTTTCCGTAGACAAATAATAGTTCACAATTTTGGAATTGAAATATTTCCCAATAAATATCCACATAAAACAACCTCGAAGAATTTCGAACTGCTACAAATGTAACAAGCTATAACAGTATTCTATTTAAGTATTTCGTTATTTATGAATGGAGATTTCATTGATATGCCATATATAAGGTATGTTTGGAAACTCAGAATAACGTTTTTATTAATGTCTACTGTCAATGATGATGAAGCCAATTTAGGAATTTTCAGCTGTAAGGATTTTTTGTGAAGCCAAAAAGTCTAATATGAGAGTTGAATGAAACTTATTTTTGTCTAATTACAATGAGAATAGGTAGTTTAAAAAAACATACGGCATCCATAAAATTTTTTGAGTTAAATCTACCTTTCTTTATATATCATGGGGTACTTTGAGATGGACTGAGAACTGTCAATACAACTTCATCATCAAAATTCAGCTCTATCATCTTGTATGATTTAAATCTGTACATTATATATACATTCTCTCAATATTTCACTAAGTACTAAGATGTATGTCTAAATTTTAGTTTTAGTAGCCTAACATTATAAAATTTCCATTACAATTGTATCCCTCTGGGTCGCATCAACAATTGGGATACAAAAATGTAGAGTTCTACATTTTTTTTTTCAATCTCTGGCTGGTATAAAATGGTAAATTTTCCTCTTTCTAAGCTCGTGTTTTCCATATTTTCACTCAAATTACTTTCTTCAGCTATATTCACACTTATGCGCCTAGAAGCATACTATAGTAAAATCACTAAACTTGTTTTCTGAGCTTTCTAATTTGTGTTCTTTTTCTGTTCTGTTTCTTCATGTCCTCAACTTCATTTTCGTACACCTTCTGTCTACACCTACATATCGCCTTTGCCATATAACTCAGAACTTCTTCAAAACTTTACTTCACTCACCTTTATGATGTCGTATATGATGTACATTCGGTGTACGCAAACAACAAGGTTGTTCATAATATAAATTCCATGTATTTTCATAATCCGAATAGGCGTAATCCACAAGAGCTAACAGTATTATTGAGGTGAGCAAACGTGTTACGGCCGTGCATGCCGCACCGTGGTGCCAGCTGTGTTTTGAGCACATTTTTGACAATAATTTAAATTTTCTTGTAGTATTAAATATTTACTTTTATTTTCACTCTTAAACTTTTTACGATAAACAATTTTCACTTTTGAATTTATCCACTATAATAGCTTCAACATTTAAATTATATAAATTTTCATGCACTTTCAATGGATTTTGAGATATTTTGAGCACTTCATTACATACTTTGAGCGTTTGTTATGATTAATATTATTTTAATTAATAATATTTATTTCACTTATTTGTTTATTTTATTTCTTTTCTTATATGTTTATTTTATTTCTGTTTTTTTTTTTTATAATCTTACAAGTTATCAGAAAGCTTCTCTTTTGCCTTCCAATTCAATTTTCATTTACTAAACTCAACTTGAGTTATCTGAATTTCCATTCTAAAATATTTTTCCACACAAAATTTTCGTTCATCACCGCATAACTTAAGGTTGCACGTATTTTCGGCTTTCATTGAAGTCCTCTTTCCGACGTACAATATTTCGTTTAGACGATTTTCTGCTGCTGACGCATACCAGCCGCAAATTCATAACCGCACATCACGAAATTCAAACACGAACTGAGTTCGCTGAGCGACAAGATTTGTATTAAATAAACACACAACAAGCGACTAATCAGCGCCGCCAACGAGGCACTAACACCGACACAACAATAACGGCACACGAACGCGACTCGAGTACGGCGAAAAAACGAAGCAAGTTAACGAGTGTCTCATTGGAACGGCAATAACTGAATTGCGGCGAAAAGTCAACGAGCTCGTTTTGCTCACGAGCACTTGCACACCGGCAACGATAACAGTGAAGACAATTTGGCAGCAGCAAAGCGACGAACAAAGTGGCGAGTTTTTACGCTGTCTGCAGGCTCAGTGGAGTTTCATTGACTCGGCACATACCGTTGGTCGCACGAGCTGTCTGTATAATTCGCTTTTTTGCTCAGGTGTTTCAAACGTTGCTCTCAGCGTGTGAGAGTGTAGCAAACTGCAAAGAGAGTAAAAGTAATATATTTGAATGAAGGCATTTAATGAGCGTAATTTGAGAGCGTAATTTATAGAGAACACAATTTCTAGAAAGAGCACAAGCGAGAGAGTAAACGCCTGCGCATAAACGAGGGATATTTTTATGCTTCGTGAGTCAAGTGAAAATATCCCTGCGAAGGATTTTCAAGCAAATTGTCTATTTTTTTCAATTCGCTGCATATTTGTCTGAGCAGTTTACTGCTTTTCTACTCTTTTTGTGTTTTCTGTTTCGCATTTATTTGCGCAAAGCAAGCGTAGTATATTGAACTTGTCGCTTTGATTGCGAGACACTTCATTGCTTTACTCGCCGGGCGCACGACTACAATGCGCTGCAATATGATTTCCTTCAACAGCTGCGTTATAAGGAGCCTAACAACAACAACAAGAACAACAACAAGTAGTGTTGTTGTGCAGAGTACGAGCAGCAGAGGCTGAATTTTTCAAGGCTAAGCGGCTGCGGCAACTGCAGCCTGAGTGCAGCAGCGTCGACAGCGGCAGTGAAGTCAATGTCGACGCAGACGTTTTGTTGGCAGGTGTATGCTGTAAGAAGAAGTGGGGTTTTAGGCGCTTCGGCGCGAAGGTGTATGTAAATATGTAAATCTTTGTATGTATTGTTGTTTTTATATAGGCATTTAAGTTGTTTTAATCCTGTCTGCGGAGGCAGCATGCGGCTTTAAAGTGGTAGTCAACCGGCCAGCTTAACCCTTTAGGGACTTTGTGCGAAATATTTTTTTTTTAATTTTATTTTGTTAGCAAGTCTTCAGCGCCTTCTGTAGCGTGCTTTCAAGGCTTCAACTATATTCCACGCCTGCTGCCTGCTACAATGTTGCAAATTTTCCACATCATTTTATTATTCGCTGTTGTAGTTATTTTGCGCCAGCATTCACTCTTAGTTTTGGTAATCATATTTTTTGCTGTTTTTGTTCTTTTTTTGTAACTTTCTTTCTTCACTTTTTCGCGGTCCATTCATACACTCATTCATTCATTCGCCGCACACAATGTGCTCTGTGCTGTGCTGTGCCGCCGTGAAGAACGTTGAGTTTACTATACGCCAGACATAAGTCACTCATCCGCCGCAGTGCCGTGTGCCACCGCCGCGCGTCGTCGACGAGTAGACAATTCATATGACTTGCAAAGCAACGAACATAAGCACAGGCAGGCAGGCAGCCGGTTAGACATTGAAACTGCCAGACGAGTGGTCTTATGCGCGCTGCTAGACTAGCAGGCAGACAAACAGACCTCCAAAACAGAGAAACAGACAGGCAGAGGGACAGACATAAAGACATGAGGGCGAACGGACAGACAGACAGCACAGCGCAGCGCGTCTCGATTGCCAACAAAAGTCTCGTCTCATCTCCATTGTGGCACGCGAAAGGTGTACGGTGACGCCAAGGTGTTGCTAAGCAGTAAAGCAGCCGTACGTTTAGCACACTTTCGGGCGCAAGACAAACTACTACACACATGCAGCCGTTGTCGTCATGGCGTTCACAGAAGAAGATGTTTGCAGTTGGTTGCTGTAGGGGGAAGGATGGCAGCAAGGATGAAGTTGTCTGATGTGTGTTTTTTTGTATATATTTGTGGGTGTGTATTTTTGTATATATGTACATATGTACATATATATGTGTTGCTATATGTATTTAACTAGCGCTTAATCTATACTAATGCGCTTCTCTTTTTGCCTTGCTTACC
The DNA here is from genome assembly GCA_031772095.1 of Zeugodacus tau. Classification (NCBI taxonomy): domain Eukaryota; kingdom Metazoa; phylum Arthropoda; class Insecta; order Diptera; family Tephritidae; genus Zeugodacus; species Zeugodacus tau. The sequence goes on along the minus strand of CM062652.1, from coordinate 19,618,710 downwards.
TCGTTTGTATGCGCGCATGGTACTGTTGGGTGTGTGTGTTTGTTATTTTAACCCCGAATTAATTTCAATTTAGTGGCACAATGTCAAGGCTTCATGCTTGTGGTAAGCAAGATTAATATGTTGCAAATTTAAACTAGTTTTTCTGCGGTTGCTTTGCGCAATTTCACGTTTCTTTTCATATTTCTTTTAGCATAAACCACATTGTTTGTGGCTTTTTGTTCGAAATGGTTGAACGAAATTTAAGATATGATCGTAGGGAAATAGTTTTAATGAAATTATGAAAAAGTTTTGTTAGAAACTTATTTTTTAAGTGAATTATCAGTAGTTTAATTACAAACGCGTGACTTCCGACATGGTAGAAGTAGTTTACCTTGACTATAATATATATTTAGTATATGTCTCCATAAATTTTAAAATACAAGGCGATATACTTTTCGAAATTATATACTGTGCCCAAAAAATAAGGCGACATTTAAATTTAAACTGCGCGCGTCGAAGGATTTGGAAAATTATTTTTTTTAGGTTGGTAGTACTGTCAGTCACATTTATGTCAAATTTCATGTCAAAATATTCAATAGAGTTTGAAATACGTGTCGTTTTGTGAGCTGCTAAAAGTGAGTTTTTCGTTTTTTGCGATGTCGATGTCAAAGAATTTGTATTAAATTTTGTTTACGGAATCAATTTTCTGCTGCCGATACGTTGAGGATGGTGCAGAAAACCTTTGGTGATGAGGCTATGTCTAAAAAAAATTTTTACAAGTGGTATAGTGAGTTCCAAGCCGGCCGTGAACGTGTCGAAGACGAAGAGCGTCCAGGGCGACCATCTACCTCAACCGACGAAGCTCACGTTCAACAAATCAAAGATTTGGTGTTGAAAAACCGTCGATTAACATTTAGAGACCTTGCTGATGAAGTTGGCATATCGAAAGGCTCAGCCAATACCATTTTGAAGGATGTTTTGGTCGTCAAGCGCGTCAAATCTCGACTGGTACCGAAAATTCATTCGTAATTCGTGATCATTTCGCCAAAAACTCAACCCATATCGTTCAGCAACCACCGTATTCACCGGATCTGGCGCCGTGCGACTTCAGGCTGTTCACCAAGCTCAAAAGACCACTCAGGGGACATCGTTTTTATACGATAGAGCAGATTCAAGCCGCAGCGAAGACGGAACTGAAGGCCATCCCGGAAAGTTACTACAACCAGTGTTTCGAAGATTGGAAAATCCGTTGGCATAAGTGCATTGCATCGGGAGGGGATTACTTTGAAGGGGATGAAATTAATTTGGAAGAATAAATAAAGAAGTTTACTATTCATTTCATTATTACAACAACTCAGACGTAACTGCACAACTCTTGACTAAGCTTATATAAAGATATTTCGTTTCGTTCCCTTCCGCCTTTTTGTCTTTCGCATTTTGCGACTATGTATAAAGCGCTACAGAGCTCGTATCTGGCAATACTATACATACATCTTTGAAAGGTCTTGACATAACCTACAAAACGACGCTATGCATGATTAGTTGGGATATTGTGTTCAACAGAGTTAGACCGGCATGTGGCATCTCGTGACACCGCCCAAGATATGGAAGTTAGTCTCCAAACCATTTTAAACCATCTGCAGAGGGCTGGATAAACAAAGCTTAATGTTTGGGTGCCGCATGATTTGACGCAAAAAACCTTCTGGACCGAATCAACGCCTGCGATAAGCTATTTAAACGGAACGAACTCGATCCATTTTTGAAAGGGATGCTGGCTGGCGACGAAAAATGCCGGTGAATCGTCTCAAACAGTGGCCAAGTCGGGATTGATGGACAGGAAGGTTTTGCTGGTTTGAACTAAATCCGATCACTGTAACACTTTTTATAAAGCATTTAATAAAGGGAAAATGCGGATATTCAAATATTCAAATTCTTTAACATTTTTATGGTAAAAATTCCAAATATTAATTGAAGATAGTTTTTTAAAAATATTTTAAAATTTTAAAATAATGTTTTATCACCAAAGATTGAACAAAAAGTATTCCAAATCTCATTTGCCAGATATATTAATATATAATTATTTTATGTAAAGTTTCTTATTTCTGTCTCTTATGACTGCATGAATAGGAGTTACATAGTTTTCCAGTATTTCGGTGAGGTTTTATAGATCTTACGGAACTATCTTGTAAAAATTCTATTTACTAAAAAAATGGCGATTAGTAAGTCAATCGGCCTAACCTCTCTTCATTTCTCTCTACCGCAGTATATATTTTATACTTAATCCGAAATACGGCTTGTTATCGTTGGCTACTAATATTAAACCATAATATTCCAACCATTGTCAAATATAGGTATAAGTATGTATGAATATTTATAAGAACTGGAAAATGTTTTAGGTATAGACCTATCAAATTGAAGGAATTCATATATAGTTTTCTTACAACACCATATTTGTATTCGATTACTTATTTTTGTACACATAAAGAAGCTGATTTATTGTTGATAAACTTTGATTTTTATACTAGGTTTTACCAGAGGCGCTTCTTGTTCCCTTTATCTATAAATTATAATAATATAAAATTTCGCATGAGTTTTACTATACTTGGGCTAGTACTACTAGTTGATTTATCCATTTTTTTTTTTTAATTTTTAAAATGAAGGCAACCGACCTTTAGTGGATTCTTAAAGAGGAAGGCATTCCCTGTTACTTTTCTATTTGTTCTGTGATAAAATACCAACAAAATATTAACGAAAAGTCCTCATGATATCATCATATTACTAAACTTTTTTATGAGATATACATATGTTTATGACGAGTATATTAATCAATAATTCTGGATGATTGCTTACAAGTGATTATATATTAAACCATTTGATTTCTCGAAATTCCGAATAAAATAAAATCTAGTAAAATATATTTATATATTGAGGTTATCTAAATAGCTGACATCTCTATTAAACTCAAACAAATTAAATTCTTCCACACTCTGCACATTGCACACTAATTACTGCAAAATTCCATCAATACTTTAAGCAATTCAATATAAACTAATATGTAAGGTAAAAACTTCGAGTAATCTGCACAAGTTGCCTTCATGCTCTGCATATTACAAGAATTTACCGCAACATTTTCTTCATTACAACTCAATGTACACATAGAGAGACACGCAAAGAGAAATGTTTCAATGTGGAATTAGTCGATTGACTGCTTCAATGCGGGTTTTAAAATTCTAACAAAGTGCAACCAAAGACAAACAAAAGTACCGTGTGTACATATATATTTGAAGCCAAAAGAGAATTCTCAACTAACCTCATCACTTAATTGGCTAAAGAATCTATTTGACGTGGAGTTGAACGTTAAAGGAGTTAAGGAAGAAAATGGCACAATGCTATTTCATGGTTCAGTGCGATTGGCAGAGCAAATGCTTGTGGCTAAGTGAATGCTGCGCAGAGAATGCGAAAAGGAAAAGTGTAACGATAATCAGAGTGAAATTGTTAGAGTTTAAAGGTTTAAAATACTAGGTTTTTGTTATAATTTGTTTAAAAGAGAACTATAAATGTGGGTTTTAGTTATATTGGACTGACGGGTGATCACTCAATAAAGCAATAATATTGCAATCGAAAATGTTTATTAATTTATTCGCTGAAAAAATCACAAAAGGCTTCAAGAAAATGTTGAATATCTCAAAATAATAAATATTTCTCAACAGATTTTTTTACTAGAAAATACATTTTAGCAAATAGGTTGATTTCCTCCAACCACCATGATCATTTTATTTCTTCAAGTCATAACATAATGAGTTGAAGAACACACTATATTGGAAAACATAATCCAAAAGTTCGCGCAAAAACATTTAACAAACATTTCTCTCTAACAACTCAACAACTACAATCCTCTAAACCCAACTTTATTCCTATTTACAGAGAAAGGATAAAAAATACCTGCCGTGGGAGAGCTAAAACTTTTTTATAGGAAACTTGTTACTAAGCGATTTGTGTTAAATGTGATAAATACGGGAACGAACCCTTTTTTGACCAATATCAAAAATTCAGTAGAACTTCCATAACTCGAAGTTTTTCATAACTTCTCTTGAATCGGCAATAGAAGTCAAATTTCATATAAATTACCATCTGTAACTCGGAGGTCTCTCTAACAAATATATGTTTACATATGTACATTAGGGTGGCCCTTATTTTCCAAAGTATTCCGATTCTCGATCGCACCCCCAAGAAATATGCGAATAGCCCAAAAACTAGTATATACAAAGTTTTGGGTCAATCAAAAAAGGTTTAGAGGTTGCGCAAGGAGCTTGAAATCCTGAAAAATTAAGAATTTTTGCCATTTTTATGTCTCCATATTTCAAAGCCACACTATCTGTTTTCCATACCGTAATAAGATCTGCATTTTATTACCTTTCCAAAATTACCACAATCTTAAAAATCGGTCGATTGATGATAGAGTTACAGAAATACAAATATGAAAGTAAATTTAATGAGAATGCACCACTCAAGCGTCGCATGCTCGTGATATACCGTTATAACGGTTCTAATGTTATTCTTATTATCTTATTACGGTATGGAAAACCAGTAAGGGATAATGTGACTTTGAAATATGGAAGTCTGAGACATAAAAATGGCAAAAATTCTTATTTTTTTCAGGATTCCAAGCTCCTTGCGCAACCTCTAAACCTTTTTTGATTGACCCAAAACTTTGTATATACTAGTTTTTGGGCTATTCGCATATTTCTAGGGGGTGCGATCGAGAATCCAGAAACTTTTTTTATCCTCCATACAACTAAGGGCCACCCTAATGTACATATACAAATACTGAAATGAATACTTCTCTCATGTATGGGATTCAACTCTTTCTTATAATTCTCTCTATATGTTCACAATAGTATCTCATAAAATAATATACATATACTCGTATGGTATTACTTTTCCTTAGGATTTTAATGTGTTTCGGAATATGTGTCTACAAGTGGCCCTGGGAAACAAAAAATGGTTACTTTAAACAAAGCCACATAAATATAAAGCAATAAATTCTAATTTTTGAAATTTCAGAATTTTTTATATTTTTAAATAGAGTTGCCGTGTCGAAAATTTGCGAACTAAATATTTTTTGGAAAAAATTTCAAAATATTTTTGTAGTCTTATTTCAAATTTGAGAATTAATATTATTTAAACTTTTTATAATATATATAAAGTTATAGAAGTGAATAACACTATATAATAAGTTTTCGATATTTTCGCTGTTTTTCAGTTCGGTTTGAATGACTAAAGAAACGCTTATTGAATCCTTCCTAGTAATTTATGTTTAATAAACATTTTCTATTGCGAAATATGCTCAAAAATTAAATGTATATGTACTTTTATACTCTCGCAACGAAGTTGCTAAAGAGAGTATTATAGTTTTGTTCACATAACGGTTGTTTGTAACACCCAAAACTAAACGAGTTAGATATAGGGTTATATATACCAAAGTGATCAGGGTGAAGAGTGGAGTTCAAATCCGAATGTTTGTCTGTCCGTCCGTCCGTCCGTCTGTTCAAGCTGTAACTTGAGTAAAAATTAAGATATCTTGATAGAACTTGGCACACTTATTTCTTGGCACCATAGGACCATGCTTTCGAAAATGAGCAAAATCGGACCACTGCCACGCCCACAAAATGGCGCTAACCGAAAACCTATAAAGGGCTATAACTTAGCCATAAATAAAGCTATGGAAATAAAATTTGGTATGAAGAATCGCACTATGAAGGGCCAAATAGGTTTTTTGTACATATCACGCAAACCAATAAACTATATAAACCAAACTTTCTGCAGTCGTTTTTTTAGCCATTTCCTTATACAGTCCAAAAATAACAGAAATCGGATAATAACCACGCCCACCTCCCATACAAAGGTTAGGTTGAAAATTACTAAAAGTGAGTTAACTCACTAAAGAAAGACGTCAGAAACACAAAATTTCACACAAGAAATGGCAGATGGAAGCAGCACTCAGATTTTTTTTAAAATGGAAAATTGGCGTCGCCCACTTATTAGTCATATCTCAGGAACTACTCGACCGATTTCAATGAAACTTGGATTGTAATAGTTTCCTTACATCCCAATGATATGTTGTGAAAATAGGCCAAATCGCTTCACAACCACACCTACTTCCTAAATACCAGAACTTTGAAGACGATCTGAATCGGTGCAGAACTTTGCACTATAAACATAGTTAGTGTGGCAGCCCCATTTTAAAAATCGCGGAAATCGGACCATAGGACCATATATCGAACACGAGGACCTCGGTGCTTCTAACCTAATATTATGGTTTCCAACTTTCAATGGACTTTATACAATATATATGACGAATATGTGGATCAAATTGTGTATTATATAATATAAATAAAGTTAAATAAATGTTCGGTTACACCCGAACTTAGCCCTTTTTTAAACATTTCTCAAGGCTTCAATGCTTCAACAATACCAAGTTTAATATCTAGTGTATTTTTATTTAATTTTGAGACCAAAAAACTACTATTGCTCTTAAGCTTCTTTCCAGCCACGCCATACAATTCTCACATCCTTGAAAAATTCTGTAGAGAATACATTGACTAACAAAAAAAGTCCCAAAATACAACTAAATAAATAAAATGCCAAACAAAATGAAAATACTTTGTTACACATTTTAGCTTATCGCCTACCAACCACCTGCGCAGCACTACATTATTCCGCCACACTACAACAATTCCATATGTTGCAAATATTTTTATGCCACCATTTGAGTGTTTGAGCCGCACGACAAAAGTACCGAACGTCCTTTCGTCCGTTTTTTATGCCGCCACCGCCGTTGCTGATTAGTTACGTGCCGCGAACACTTTGCCGACAATTTGACTTTCTCCTTATTCGTCTTTATTATTATGTGCATTTAATATGTTTCCCTGGATAATCCACCACCAGCACTGTGAGCGGCTGTAGCTGAGCAGCACCATCCCAACAATGCAACAATATCGTCGACGTCAAATAATGCTGAGCGACAGCGCAACAGACAGACAGGCGGGCAGTCGGCGGCGGCGGCACTGCCAACTCATTACTAATGTTTGTTGTTAAGTCCATCTTAGCGCCATTCGCGCAAATGTAAACGTTCAGCAATCAACTGCTCGCCATCCGCATCCGCATTCGCATTCAACGACAGCCATGCAGCCAAGCAACCCTGCATTGGTGAGTTAGCCAAGCGTGCGGAAAGTCGCGTGCTGGCGTTAGCTACCGTGCCCAGTACCCGACATCATAAAAACAACAACAATGTGTTGTAACAACAATTACAACAACAACAACCTCATTTACAACAACAACAACAATGTGCTTGCAACACTTTGCTTAAATCCTCCTGCTGCACATATTTTTCGTGTTTGCTTTACAACGCATTTACTTGTTTGCAAGGATTAACAACAAAAAACATGCACACCCATACAGTTTCAAAGCAGAGCACACAATCCACACTCACATCTACATTAAACTCCCTGCATTTGTTTGCAATAAGTTAGCCAACAGCCAGACCAGGCGACCAGCCGACTGGTGGCACAGCGCAAGGACATGCGGCGCTTCAAGGAGTATGTGTGTGGCAAAAGGAGGCGTGCGCTGCAGCAACGCGTCGCTCACACAAAAAAAGGACCTGTTATCGCAGCGTGCACACGTTTAACTGCCGACACACACTCACTTCGCTGCAAGCGCACGCTTTTTACGCGATGCTCTTGTCGGTCGGCTGTTTGCGACCAGCATTCTACTGTGTTGTTGTTGTTTTTACTTTACTTAGTTTTTTTTATTATCCAGCAACAGCAGCTCGCTAGGTTCATTGTTTAGTTGCTGCTAAATCCGCATTGTTGCTGCCTGCTGTTGATAAAGCCGGCCGCCAGCAGCGCTAGATTTTTCGGTAGCACTTTGGCTGAGTGGGGGTAAGCGGCAGACTGCTGTTGCTGACTGACGTATGTTCGCGCTGATTGCCAACATTAAGTGAATGCATCGAATTACATTTTCTATTAACTGTAGCAGCAGCAGCTCCACAGTCTTACAAGCAGACTTACTGCCTCCTAAATGTATACTTCAGTATATGTGTAGCATACATTTAGGCGCACGCTATACATTTTAAACTGCAAATATAAATTGTATACATATTTAACTTGTACAATGTTGCAACAACATCCACACTCTTTCACTCTCCTCACTCATTGCTTTGATTGTTTCTTTGTATCGCTTGATTGCCGCACTGGCCAAGACCTTGCAGGCCGAGACCAGGTCCGTTTGTCTGCAGCGCAATCAGTTAAGCATTGCGTAGTCCCTAATGCCGCCCGAGCAAGCTCACTTTCAGTTTGCCTGCCAATCTCATTTCAGCTCAGCTCCCAAGCCGACTAACGCTTTATTTGCCGGTGAACGTAAGCTCCCCGCCGGCACTCTTGGTTCTCCGCACTTTAGTTGGCGCTATTAGCTGGCTTGTTGGCTGCTTTTTCTCCGCCTTGCTGCTGATTATTGTTTGTCTCACGTACTGGAACTTTTCTTCTGTGTTGTTGTGTTTTGTTGTTTGTTTCGTATTTTAACTTTAGCCTATTGTAGTTTCTTTCTTCGTGAGTGTCTCTCTCATTTTCTCAAACGTCGTCAATGGTGTTCATTTGTATGCAATTTTTATTGCTTTGTGGCAACTTTGTTACTTGGCAGCAGCAGTGGCAGCGGCAACTTGTTTAAGAATTTTACAACGGCAATCTTTGTTCTACCAGAGCTCCTTCATCATCTCTTCGCTTCAACTTTTTTATTATGGCAACCTGCCACTTCAACCCGCACAAACTGACCTGCTGCAACTAGCAAACAGCCCCACCTCCCCGACTTGCAATTGCCGTTATTACTACTATTATTATTCGTGTACATTTTCTTGCAATCCCTTTTCGGGGTTTGTGGGTGCACAAGTCCACAAGTCCACAATAACATTTGATGCATTGCAACGTGCGACGGCACTAAAAAGTTTTTTGTAAACCCATTAAAAGGCTATTCATCAAAAGTTTTGACTCGTCGCGTTGCCTGCCTACATTCTTCAATGGCCGTCTGTTCGGTCCATCGTCGTCTGTTCGTCTATAATGTACCTTATGAGTGCGCGTATCAAGCTCAGTCCGCACTTCTTGGCACTTCGTTTGGTTTCATTTATTGCTTGTTGCTCGTCTGTGTCGCTTGGTTGTTTGCCTTCTCTAGTTTTCTTTAGTAAATAAATTATTTTGCTTTGCAAACAGTAGTAATTTGATATACATTTCGTTTAATGGGCGCTATAAAAATGTAGAGACGTGTTTGGCCGCTTCAAGATATCGTTAAATACAGTAAGAAAGTTGCAGCACAATTTTTTCAATTGTATGGCACAGGCTTATTTTGTGGAAGATTTAATTGTTGGTCGCCTTAAAAGATTTTATTGTCTTAGATCTGACAAGCTTATGGAGTTCATATTATACGGATAGTAGTTAAATAACCTAAAGTCTTAAATTCGTTCTTTTAATGACAATCAACATTAGAAGTCTAGTATTTATCAAATCTTCCATCTCAACTTATAAGTTCAGAGGATACTGAAGATCGACACCGAAAATGCAGACTACAGAAATAGAAAGAAGCATTTAAAATAACATAAAACCTAAAAGGCGAAGACTCTCAATGACTTTAGTGCGATGAACGATGCAATGCAAGTTTATAGTTTGGATGGCCATTGATTCAAATGACGTCTGGAAAAACATTTTATTAAGTGATATACTCATATGTAAGTCAAACTACCGTACCTTTACCGTAACAATAATGCACTCTAACCTTTACATTCATTAATTCACCGGCAAGGTAGTACTAATTCTACTAGTATTTCCTGCTTATATATTTGTCAACTGCTTCCAATTTTATGAATGCGCTTCGATATCATCATTGAAATTAGAATCTATCATCATAAATGTTGGACTTTACTAAGGCTCAATCCACACCGGATTAGTCAAAAATGTCTTTGACTAATAAGACAACTAAAACGTAACTTGCTCTAACTCAAATCAAGCGAGTCAGCGAGTTTGTCTCATCTTGTTCGGAGTGGGTTGTCGAATATGAAGCTATGGTATGTTTTAGGTTGAGCCTTAGAGGAACAGCCATAAAAGTCTACGAATTCATAGCGTTTTTATGATTTTTTTTTTAAGAAGTGCTAGATATACCACTTGCTTCAGAAGATATTATATATCTATCTATGACAATATCAATCGAATTTGTAAATTAAGACAATGATTTTGTTAAACATTTACTAGATAAGATGGGAAGTTATCCAAAGAAAGTCGGAGAAAGATAAATAAACCACCTTTTCGTAGTTACACAAGGTTCTGATTAAATAAATCGACTTATTTTCTTCAGGTTTTCTTGGAATCTACTCCTTCACAGTCAGCACACATAGTGAAGTCAAAGTTGAACAACCCTTAAAATTTTTTAGGCAGCAATGTTTGGCAGAGTAAGCTAGTCGTTTAAACATAAATTAAAGAGAAAGGAGGATATAAAGAAAACCTGCTGTTGATTTGTGAGTTTAAAAAAGTGATTTTGAGTACCGGTTAATAGGGCTTATTCCGGGTTAGATAAATTTCTCCACACTTTGGCGTACTTATTGTGCCGAACGGCTTAATCGATTTCCATTCCCAAGAAAGGTGAACTTAAGTCGTGTAAAGAACAAAAGAATCTGCCTGGATTTGGATTACTTTAAGTCGGTGTCCACCACTTCTAATGATTTATTCGCTATAAAAGAAGGATTTATTTATTTTTATTTTTTTTTTTTTAAATTTGGCGCATACGTTTTCCATATTGAGGTTAGGATTGCATGGAAGATTGAGGAGTATGTGTTGAAAACATGCCAACCGCCCAGTTCGTTATTTGTTCCAATACCAACGAAGGATACTTCTGAATTACTTACATGTTTGTAATAACCTTAGAGCTTTAAAATCCATTTCTGTTGTGTAAAATCTTCTTCAGAACGATGTATGATCAATTCATCATTCAGATAAAGCTTTAAACTTAAAGTTATGTCAAATAAGTACCCGGAAATCCTCATATTAAATCAATATAAATATTGAACAAAGAGTTTGTGTGAAATTTTGTGTTCCAAAGGAAATTTCTTGTGCCAAAACATTAAAAAAATCATTTGGTGATTCAACCATGTCGAAAACTCAAGTTTACGATTGGTATAAATCGTTCACAGACGGGCATATAAAAATGGCAACGCACACAAAATGTTGACTTGTTCCTAATGACGCCGTAAACAAACTAAATGACACATAGCAATACAAATTAACAGAATAGTGGCTGACTGTGGTGCGAAAAAAAAATTTGAAATATTCTCAGCGGGAAAATTTAAAATGAGAATTTCCAGGTACTTATTTGACTTACACCACAAACAATGTACAACTACTTTCAACATCCAATGCATTTCAACATATTTACTCAAATATTATATATAAGTATCCAAAAATCCATCATAAATACTCGTATAATATTATATAATAATATTTACCAGAAATAGCCTTTCTACAAACAAACACACATACTTATGCATATGAAATGTAAAAATTTGCCAATAAATACACTTCCAACCAATAATGTTGCACTTAATTAGACGCAATAAATAGTCAATACACTGGAGGGCAAAATAACTATTTGACCGCCTGCACGCTGTCATACAAATATGGGTGCATTTGAATACACATTGTATATATATATATATATGTATGTATGTATGTTTGTGTTTTTGTATGCATTTTGAATTTATGTATATTCGATTAGCTGCCTCCGGGAGACCAATCTAATAAACTTTTTCACTCGCAACTAAAAAAAAACCGTGTACTTGTCGCAAATGTAGTGTGACGCGGCAGACAAACAAACATAAATAAATGAATGAATAATTGCGGAAAAAAGCGAACGCCTCCCCCCTCCACCGAAGCCATTAACCTGTGCGCTTAATTTTTGGTGAACCATTTTTCATGAGTGCCATGAGAAAAATAAACAACTATGTGACTGCAAGCCTGACACCCCTGCAGCAATGACAAGAACACCCCTGCTCATCAGCAGCAACATGCACCCCGAGCGCTAGTGACAACAACAACAAGTACAACAACACAACCAACGGCTGTCAACTATGTTGCCATAAGCAAAGTAGCGAGCGATGAGCGGACCGCAATCATTGCCGGTGGCAACAGCAGGCATACTAAATTAACAAACAATAGCAACAACAACAAGTACAACAAACACAATAATAGCAGTACAGTGAAGCCGGAAAGAAGCGCAGCTACAAAAATGATAACAACGCGGGTAATAGAAATTAAGTGAAAGTGGTCGCGCGACCTCAACCAGCAAGCATATGCAACCATACCGAGCCATATGCGGTGCGAGGTGCATGCTACAAGCTACAGCAGCAAACAGGGGTTAGGGTGCATACTAAGAGGAAGGTGGTGGATATTTCATATGTTTGTACGGGTATGTGTGTGTTTGTTGGTGTGCCGCTGTCATTGTTGCATGATGCACAGCCTATTTGGCCTATCAAATAACAAGCTGAATATGTGCGAAGACCACTTGCAAATGTCGAGAGGGGGGTGAGTGGGACTACATAGATTTGTATGTATGTAGGTATTTATAAAAAAAAAACAAAAAAAGGTTAAATGACAGAGCAAACAATTTTTTTTTATTTTTTCTCTCATTTACTTTTTCTAACATTTTGTGCCACTCTGATCAAAAAATTAAATGCAAAAAGTACAAAAAAATGTCGATTGCAATCGCCACTAAGAGGCAAACGATCCACCGAATCACCAACCAACCATCAAGACCAACCAATTGCCGCGCGGGTTAGTTGAGCGCCCAGTAGACAGCGTGGTGTCCGACAGCCAGCCCTAATGCTGACTGATGAGTTTCAGTGATAATGACGTGGTGGAGTAGAGAAGCATATCAAAAATAGATGCTTTCGTTATGTAAACAGAGAGAGAGATGAGTTGAGGGACAGGTGAAATTCAACACCAAGTTGAAATTGAAGTTTTTGTGCAGTGTAATGCTTTAAAATTAAAGGGGATATGAAATTTTGTTGTGAAATCAACAAGAGAGGGTTCAAACCTTCAAAAAATACCGTCCTTTATGCTTGATTTTCAAAACCAATTGACTTGAACAAGATGACTTTAAGAAATAATTTAAACAACTGTTTAAGCCAGTTAGTATTTTATTAAAATATTTTTTTATTTTAAATATTAGATTGTCGAATATCTACCTTCCTCTTTTTTGCTCTTTATTCAATTCTTAAAAAAAAAACCTTCCTGGCCGTCAATCCCGGCTTGGCCACTGTTTGGGACGATTCATTGGCCTTCGACCACGACCGTTTTCGGTTGATATTGTCGTATCGCAGGCCTTGATTCGGTCCAGAAGGTCAAACATGGTTTAAAGTGGTTTGGGGACTAACTCCCACCTCTTGGGCGAGGTTACGAGATTCCGCAGTTCGAAGTGATGAAGTACCCTCCCCCAAAACACCATTAATCAACGGAACGTTTCTCTATCGGATTTGCCTTTAACGAAAGAAAACTTTAAAATAGCGCGAATTTCGGGGTTAGTGAAAACCATGTTTACGCGTCTATAACTGTTGAACACAATATCCAAACCAATCATGCATAGCGTCGTTTTGTAGGTTATGTCAACACCTTTCAAAGATGTATAGTATTGTCAGATACGATCTCTGTAGCGCTTTATATATACATAGCCGTGAAATTCAAAAGACAAAAAGGCAGAAGGGAGATATTTGACAACCTAATATCATTCAAATATGAGTCGAACCAGAGAATAGAAATAACTATTAGACAAATTTGACAGCAGCGCCCCCTATCGAATCGAAAAAAGCTATCTTGATTATATCATTTTTATAATGTTAGTACCTATATTTTGACTGAGTTAAAGGTGAACAACATCTTATAAGAGTTCTAAGCGAGCTTGTTTATGAACTGTGACTTATTTTTACTTTTTGGTTAAACAAAACTGATTTAATTGATCATAGGTTTGGTCAGGTTAAAGGGTAGACCTCCGCAACTGCTGAGAGACTCACTTAGACAGCTTCAACTGTACTTTGTGGCACCCAAATACTGCTAACTCATCGCCTAGACCTCATGATTCGACAAAGCGTGTGGACTCTATTACAAAGTTCTTAAGTCGGCTAATGTCGATTTCAGTCATTTCGCTAGGTTCGCCGAAGGTTTGCCTACCAAGGTGTTTTAGCTTTAGGCTGACGAATGCTGGATTTTGAAGGAGGAAGTGCTTGGATGATTCCTCATCGCTTTCCTCCAAGGTGCTTTGGCAACTAGCGTCTGACTTGATTCCTAATGTGTACATATTGGACAATGACCAGCAAGCACCCATAGCAGCTGGACAGAGAGGTCTCGCAACTCACTTGTGCAGTTGTTGTCCAGCGTTTGGCGAGCTCACTTGTAGACAGTGTGTCCAGAGCTCTAGCGCAAGTGTAACGTGGACTACCCACCCGCTTCCACTCCGACCTCAATATTGATAAGGTACCATTTCTTGCAAGCAGTTTCTAGCTGTTCTACATTGACCGGGTACCCACACAAGTCGGATTGCAAAGTAGTTAGAAGCTATTGATGAATTAGACACTTCCTAACTGGCTTAGAGCGTATTGCCATCTAATCCAAGGCCAGTATTGCCGCTCTGCTGCCGGAGTGAATACACACCTCCCTGTGGGAGGCCGTACTTCGTAGTAGTATGCCTACTGCTACCTTGACAATAAAAATTTTTTCAAATAGGATTTCAGTGACTAAGTTTATGAAAAGTAATGATTTTTTTTAATATTGGATTTTTGATTGCGCATTGGTTGAAATGCTGTCGAAAAGAAAGGCTGACCGCCAAAGTTAGCGCATAAGCCAATATTACATTCATTTTACTCCAGTAGAAATAAATTTTTCGTATGAAATGATCTTATGAACAGTTTTTTAACACGTCTGTGATTAGACCGACATGGATGTTAACGTCTGTCGACCTCTTTAGTGGTATTGTGTGCATATTTATTCCACATATGCTATAGTTGTTTCATATATCACCAATAAATCAATCCATTCAATGAATTATAAATTATTTCAAAGCCAAATTTCGATGACTACTCTCTCTTGGTTACCGTTACTATTTCAATCGGTAACTTTTTCAACTTTATTATATTATGAGCACTCAACCATTGAACCTCTCTTGCATGTAAGCATGCCGCCTATAATATGCATTCATTCATAACGGTGCAAGCGCTTGCCACACACCTCAACCTATATGTGACTGCGGTATGGCTTACAAGCCTGAATTGGTTTGCAAAATTTACATATCTGCATTTGTTTATGCGCGTTACGCCCCCCATAAATGCATTGGCAAACAAACATGCCACTAAATACATACTAAAACAAACAAATGCAAATAAGCAACAACAACAACACACACACACACATATGTAACACCGAGGCAAATGCATAGCGCAGCTGTTTTGCTTTGACTTTGTTGTTTTTGCATTTTTTGTGCAACGCCGCATCGCCTTTTTAGACATGCATGTTAGATACTTCCTTTACTCCAAAAAAAACAAGCGATTACACACATTCTTACATACAGGGTGATACATGTGCTTGATGTATGTATGTGTGTGTGTCCACCATTTGCATAAAAGAATAACTGACATTCAACATTTGTACGCTCGTTTTACTTGCATGTCGCACATTTTTTTACTCTCGACTCCTTTCTAATTTCGCCGCATATGACAACAATTCTACTGTCCGCCCTGCAACGCCACCTTACGCCATGGCCTGTGTTTGCTTTTATTATTATTGTTATTATCGTCATCAAGTTGATGATTGTTGTTGAGCTTAGCACAAAAGCGGAAGCGAAATGTCAGTGTCATTGTCAGCGCGCAGAGACGCTCACTACCCCACCGCCCAGTTGCCGTCGCTGACATGAAGTTGCATAAATTTCAAGGTTTCCTGCTGTCGAAGTGCGATTTTGTTTTATTGCAGTTTTTTAGCGGTACTCCAGCCAAAAGGTTTCGTGTTGTTTGAGCTTAGTGAAAGCGCTTGAAATTAAATATAAATAAATCATAGTTTCACCAGATGGGTGTGCATATGAAGATGGCTTTACATATAAAATTATACATGTATTATGGCATTGTATACTCAAAGAAATCATATTTTTCCGTACAATTTATTTATGTCTGTATTTCTCAGATCATTTATTACAAGGACTTAATGTCAACTAAAGTAAATTTTTGGGAAGTGTTTAAACAAATCCTCTTAAATCTTCAGAAAACAAGAAAGAACATTTTTTCTAGTAAAATAAAGGCCTTTAACTTTGTATTTTGGTGAACTTAATCATATTAGTTCGGACAGATCCTTAGACATATGACCACCACTTTGCGCTAGAAAGGCCGTGCGGTGTACTTCAGTCGCATTTTGAACGATTTTACGCTCACCAATAACAGAATATTGATATTCAGTCACAGTTAGAAGTAAAGAGTTTTTCAATAAGAGCACTACAAAATAAATTGAAACTTATTTATTCCTGTGAAAGTACATTCGATGCCATTATGTATGGAACTCAATTTCTCTTAAATGGCCACCACGGGCACGCTTGCAGAAGTCCAGACGCTAAACTCTATTTTCGACGGTTTTCAAGCATAAATCGACAGATACGGTTGAAATTTCACGTTAGATATTCGTACGAAGTTTACAGGAAATAGTCTAAAGGCGTCATCATTTTCAAATTCTTGCTCAATGTAGTCTAACTGAGTCTAACCATTTGATCTAAATGGTCAATAATTAAATTTTTTATATGATTCATGCATTAAAATTTTCTTAGAACACAAGTGAATGTTTCACCTGCTACATGAGTTCTTGCACCTGTCTTGTTTTATAAAAGTACAGAAGCAAATTTGGAAGCTAAAAACCACACTATAAGACATTCTATAATTGAAGTTAATTTTTGGAACTAACTAATTTTTGGACATAAAGAAAATAGATCTTTTGATTTGCTCCTTTTTAGTGCTAATTCCATATATTAAAGAGAGCAAAAGTGATTGTCTCTGAAAACATTTTTCTCTATTCCATGTTAGAATAGGTTAGATCAGTGTTGTCCACGGCCTATGCGCACAATAGCGCACGGACAAGCCAGACACCTCACACCAACATGTCGCGACAAGTGTCTGTGAGAGCACGATTGTGCTACTGTATTCAACTTCGTAGGCAAGCAAAGCAGAATTTTGCGATCAGTTGACGCTAGAAAACAGAACGCGCTAAAAATATTCCAACAAATTTGGAAAATGTGTTATTTTTTTATTGAGAACAATGAAAAGCATGCAGAATGTTTAATTTGTTATAAAAAAATAAAGCGTTGTAGCAAACATGATATAAAAAGACATTATGAACGTTGTCACAAAAATCTTGTAAATATCGAGGGAGACGCCCGAAAAAGTCTTCTTGATAATTACAAAATAAAATTTGATTTACAATTAAATTCTCAGCTATACTATCAAACAATCACATTTCTGATCTCATTAGAATTAAGCAATATAATCTTATATATATAAAAGAAAGTCGTGTTAGTTACACCACTTATAACTGAAGAACGGCTGAACCGATTTGGCTTAAATTTGGTTTGGAGGTAGCTTAGCACCGGGGGCAGGACATAGGATACATTTTATACATTTTTCGTGACAAGAACGTGAATAAACTGTGGTATAAAAAACGCAACTGACATTCCATATAAAACACAAATTTATTTTTCAAAACATCTTAGTAGGCTTTCTTTTCATAAAAATGAAAACAAAAAAAATGATAGCCAAACTAAAAAAATTCAGTCAAAACATTTTCATTTTGACAAAAAAAAATAATGTTGCCTATGGTTGAACATTTGAAGATTTGAAATTTTGAATTTAACCCTTTATCTAACCGTGTGAAATAGTTATGTTACAAATCGTTTTATTGAGTAAAATTTTTCTTACTGTTATTCTCTTCGCTCTTCGGGCAACGTAACATTTATTAACATGAGATAGGATATAACATAAACGGGAACAGGGAATGTAATCTCCAGAAAGATTTAATAGTTCAAATGACCCCTGCTGAATACCCAACAAAAGAAGTTTATGATACACTAATTTATAAAGGAAATGGTTAGTTGATATATCCTGCATATACCAGGGACAGTTCTGAAAAGACATTCCTCGTACCAATAGTTTTAGCCATTGTTTGCGCGTGAATAGCAGCCACATTGTTCGAAAGATGACGTACGGCTCATTCAAGACTATAATTCAATTCAACATACATGTAATATTGCAAAACAATCCGTGATGGCCCAAGTTTGAAAGACATCAAAAGTTCTCATATAGGACGAATGCATAATAATGCATAAAACTGCATTAGAAGCACTTAACCGAACAGTAAAAGATCTACACAATGACAACTGACATGAGAGTTGTGTTACTAAAATATATGTCTGTTGAAGATAACTCTGAGCAATTGCTGAATTTCGGAACGGATTTCTAAGAATAAAGACATAGATGACTTAAACTACAAAATTCAGAATGGGATCATTGGTCCACCTCATTCATTCAAATCTATTGACTACGTAATAAATGAAGATGAAGCCACCAACGCTATTCAATTGAATTTTAAACTCCTTGGATGTGCTTGGCTTGCCGCCGTACAATTTACGACTAAAGATTGGCTCCGTAGTGATCATATTGGGAAACATAAACTGTGCACCGAAACGCATTTGATGGTAAAAAGGAAGAAGTTCTCATTTCGAGGATCTCGATAATCCCTACCGATATGACGTTTGGGTTTAAACGACTTCAATTTCCGATTCGTCTTGCATTCGCTATAAATATTAACAAATGACAGGCCAATCCTTGAAAGTCGATTATAAAACGAAAAATGCGGTCTATCACAAGGTGCTTGACTGGAGAGTGCAAACCAATGATGAAAAATTAATAACAAACTAAGAATAATTGAAATACTTTATTTCTTATGTTATTCTAATACAAAAATGAACTCAATAAAATTTCCTCATTTATTGTCTCTAAGGCGGAAGAAACTTCTCCGCTTGGTCAGCTAGTAAAGAAATAAATATAGATAATTTAGTTGACCGTAATTTTTAAAAAGTACGTTTACTTATTTGTACGCACTGTTCCGTATTCGTGTTGTCTGCTCGTAGCTTTCCGAATGTACGCTAATAACCAACACAAGCATAATACCTGAGACAGACATGTAGTATACATTGTAGTATGCTTCAGAAACCATATGTGTATCACCGGTTTTCCGAATTTTGTTTGAAAGCAAATGGTGTTCCATACTACAATAGAGTTCTAGAAACCATTGAAATTGTGTGGTGTTGTGAAATGTACTACAATGGATTACATTGAACACACCGAAAGCTTTAAGCTCTTCTGCCACAATCATATGTTTTCTGACATTTTGACATACAGAAAATAATTTAAATTCAAAATTAATTGAAATCAAATAACAAAATTTGAAAAAAAAAATTATGTGAAAAATATGTAATATGTATGTAATAACATGTAATATGTAATAATTATATTGGATAATAATATTTTAAGATTGCTTGAAGTTATAACTAAGTCAGGATCAATTTTCCTGCCTGTTATTCATAATTACATTTTGCTTGAATTTATTTGTATCAGCTGATGAATGTAAACATAGTACAATATACTACATGTGTGTCACCATGATGGTTCATGGTTTCTAGAGCTTTTATTGTAGTATCTATTATAGTATGGAAACCATATGTCTGTCTTAGGTATAACGTGCACACAGTCACGTTGGACAACACTGGGTTAGATTGTAAGGCTGTTTCCCAAAGGGAAACACACATAGACAATAACCTCACATTCCTGAAAACATTTTTTTCTATTCCAAGTTGGAATAGCTTAGGTGAGCCTTAATAGCTAGTGAGCCTTTTCAAGAGAATTCCACCACACGAGTATCCCATAGAACATAATAGGCTTGACTATAGTTCATATAGCCAGAGAACCACTTCAGGTGGTATTTTTCCGATGGTTCCTCTGCAGCAATACAAGGCAACCGAGACTTTCTTAGCTCTCTCCTCTATGTTGGGTTTCCATGAGAGCTTTTTATTCAAGAGAGCTTTTTATCCAAGAGAGCTTTTTATCGCTAGGCACTTCAACCTAACCCCTGGACGGAGACAAGTTCCACCCATCAATGGCAAGGACGCCTCCGATATTTTATACCGTATTGTGAACAGAAAATTCATTCTGAAGTTGGAATAACTAAACAGCATTTTTTTACTCTTCTATCCTTCACGAAATTATGAATTAAAGAATTACATTAACTCTTAGTCTTAATAAGGTTTTCTGCAAAAAGTGTTTTAACATTGTATTAAATTGTATTAAGACTTCTAAAACTCGATGTGTGATTATTGTATGAATATTGTAAGTCCGACGAATCAAAACAATAATTGTTGTAATAATACATAAGATTTAAGTTGATCAAACCTAAAGAGTCTGTATATGAGTAGTAACAGAACTTTAGAATACTTATAGATATAGAGAAAATTTTTGGTTAGAACTTTTCTCCTTTCAATTGAAAGGATGTTATCTAGAACCCGCTATATCAGGCATATTCGAACTCTTTAGCTATTATAAGCATACAAAGCTTGGAAGGACAGAAGAAGAACACTAAACCCGATCTCTAACGAGAAATCGATATTTTAAAAAATCTTTAGGACATTTTTTTTTTACCAAATATTCATTTTAACCTTAAAATTGTTTCTGGGTTTTGAACCAAACAAAATTTTTCGAAAAATTGAGTCAGAAGTAAAAAAGTTATTTTTCCAAGATAGCCTCCAAAACTGAAATATTCGAATTCGAATTTGGAAAATATGGTTATTATTATTATATGATGTCGGTCAGTTTATCTTACATATCAGGGTTAATATTGGAATGTTGAAAAAATAAAAATAAAAATTAATTTCTATTTTATTGTCTGAATTTATAAATTTAGAATTAATTTTATAATTCTGCGCTTACAAAAAGGTCTCTAGCATTACATATATGCTCTGAGATTACCTATTATAGTCCCACTACAACATTTGTCACATGACAAATATCATTCAAATGCAGGTTTCGATTTAACAGCTCAACAGCAACACAAAGATATTATCAAATTGAGCCTTATTTAAAATATAAAAATATATTTGTATCTCGTATCAAACCCATGTAGGCTTTTCGTGCAACTGTGCGGCATAAACGCTAAACGAGCATAGATGCACCGATAGACATTTTGAGGCATTAAAACTAATTTGACGCAATTAAACGGATGTGTCTGCTAACACCGATAACATACAAGGGATTCGACAATGCAGTTACAACGACGATTATTTACACCAACATATGTACATACATATGTATATATACATATATACAAACAGTCAAATGGATAAGGTCATGGCATAATGTGACGCATGGGCGCGACAAACGAAATGCATTATATATCTATCGGCTGTTTCGACTACACTTCTAAATGACTTTAAAAGCACTATGGCGACCCTTGCTGCCACGCGCCTAACTTTCCTCTGAAAACAACAAAAACATGTACGACTGCATCAAATTGAAATCAAATAATTTTAATACAATTCGAAAGTACATTTATCTGATGGGCAAAATACCACCATAATAACAACAATAATAGCAACAACAACAGCTGTACCACTCTCACAGGGTTGCAATTCACACCAATCACTTTGGCAATAATATATGAGTTTTGCATTTCCGTTATTGTCATCGTGTGCCGCTGGTCACACACCGACGGTCGTCGACCGCCGAAACAGCCCAACCGCCGACCGCTAGTTCATTTGCCATTAAGTGTGGTGTTGTTGTTGGTGCCTTTTTGGTTGCGCGTCGATTGCGCGTGTACGCATCCGCTTCCGAGTATGAAACGGAACGTCAAGGCGACACATCCCTGATAATGAAATCCTTTTTGGCCGCTCGGTCGCTTGGGTGGCCTTTTAGGACTTCCTTTGATTACACACACACACACACTCGTGCAAATATGTCAGCGCTGGCTTTATCGCTGACCATGTGATCAACGCCACTCGCTCGTTGTTGTTCTTGTTGTTGTTGTTGATGTGTCTGATGTGATAATCCGCAGGAATTAATAAATAAACCATTAACAAATAAACTAGAAATAATCCCGAATGTCGGCCGGCAGTGACAGTGACGACGTCAGTTCTGACTGCAACAACTCAACAACAATAGCAATAGCAATGATTCCTGTGCGTATTTGCTAACCTTATCGCAATCAGAAGTGTTTGTGAGTCAGTATGTGTGTTTGCTTATAATTTGCTGTAACAATGACAATGAATTTTGACTGAAAACCGAGTCTGTAGCTAAAAGCCGTAATGTTGCAGTCAATTCATTTGACTCAAATGCGAGTTTATATGTAAATTAGTGGGTATATGTATACCAAGCGCTCCAGGTACAGTGTATGAAAGCAGTTGACAGGTTTTGAGTATTGAATGAGATATTATATAGTCTCATCGAAAGATTGTAAGCTTCAAATTATAATTTTTTTTGCTGCATCTGGTTAGTAATTCCATAAAAAATAAATTTCAGTGTATTTTATCGAGAGGATCCTGAGTTTGTATAGTCTAATTAAAGTGATTTTCAATGATTTCTACGTTTGCATTCGGTTTGAAAGTTTGTTTAAATTACCTTTCGTGCACGTAGCTCCAGTATAATAACTTAATTATCGCTTAAAGACAATCCAGCACTAAAGATAAAGTTGATTTAAACCATGTCCATTTTTTTCTTTAATAACTTTACTGGGAAAACTCTTTAGGTTAGATGCAAATTAAGAGCATTTA
Organism: Zeugodacus tau; assembly: GCA_031772095.1. NCBI lineage: Eukaryota > Metazoa > Arthropoda > Insecta > Diptera > Tephritidae > Zeugodacus > Zeugodacus tau. The sequence goes on along the minus strand of CM062652.1, from coordinate 19,595,808 downwards.
TGAGAACAGGTCTTAAGATAGAAGGTTGTACGTGGATGATGTACTCTTTGGTTTAAACACACTTTAACTCAATTCAGTAAGGCTTTAAGGGTTTTTTATTGGGAACTTGAAAATTAGTAAATTGTGGAAATCTAGATAATGTATGTTCAGGCTTATTAGATTCATATTGTGCTTCGATGAAAAATATTCAGAAGAATATTCAGATTGGCATAGAAACCGTTAAGCCGGTTATAACGGAACCGATGATAGCGCGTTACTCCTCTCCTTCCCTTACAGTTCGGCGCCAATTGGAATCCCAAGTGTAGCCAGGTCGCTCTCCACCTGGCCCCTCCAGTGGAGTGGAGCTTTCCTCTTCCTCGGCTTCCTCTGGCGGGTACTGCATCGAACGCTTTCAAAGCTGTCGTCGTATAACTCGTAGACCTCATCGTTCGATCGTCTGCGTTATTTGCCGTTACCAATGTTCTGAGGACTATAAATCTTGCGAAAAAACTTCCTCTCGAAGACTCCTGTTGTCGTCTCATCGGATGTTGACATCGTCCACGCTTCTACACCATAAAGCTGGACGGTTTATGTAGAAGCACTAAAAATTCTAGCCGAAAACAGTTCAAACGATATTGAAGGAAAGATGGTTAAAAGAAAAAGACTCTGATTTCAAATCTCCGAAATATCTACGGAATGAATTAGGTGACATTTATCCGAAATTAGTTGAAGGATTTTAAGAGATTCTCAATAGCAAAAAAATGGGTAGATTTCGTTGGGCACTAAAGTTTATTTCCAAACATTTTGATCGCATTTGGCTGCTATACACTGTGTTTCGATCTAACCGCAAAATAACTACTCTATAGACAAAGTAACATGACCTCGCCAAGCCAAAAAAAAATTTTAAGTTATTTCTACCGTATCTTCTTCCAAGAAACTTCTAGAACTGACATTCGATTAGAGAGAACAAATATTTTTGGGCAAAGATCGGTTGGAACCCATACAACTTTAACTCGCTGAGGTAGCCTACCATAGCTCTTGCATTTCACTTTGGGTCAGTAGGCTAGACATATACATATAGACGATCTCGTATCCGTAAAACTCGTTAAATATAGTTTATTTCAACTAAAGCGACATCTAGCGAGTTTTGAAAGTAAACGAGACTCGATTTTTTTTTTAAATAATTTTGAATTTATTTATTTTTTTATATGATATTTTACAAATAATTTTCATATATTTTTTTAATTAAATTGACATCTCGATCATATTTCTACACACAGTCCTTTAAAATCAACCATCAAATATTGAGCAGAGTGGGCGTTAAGCGTACTGCACGCCGCAGCAGCATCAACGGTCAACAAAAATGGGCGACTGACCAGCGTTGGCAATCGAATAAATGAGAATTCATCTAAATGCACGCGATGATCTGACTTCCCACACCACACGCGTGGCACGAAGCCCAGCGTTTGCTGCACGCCAACGTTCATGTGGACTGTATACACAGCCAGCTATGGCTCTAGAGCGCTGCGTATTTCCCCAGTCGCATTGCGTGCTAATTTCTGTAGCTGCGTGTGTGACTGGCTGTCGTGCCTTTTGTTGTTTACATTGGGTCTGCTGTGCATTTTTAGAGTTCAATGTTATTTGGTTAGGCGCTGGTATTGTTGTTGTTGCTATTGTTTACCTTCGCTTGGCTGTTGGTTGTGTTCGCATTGGTTTTCTGACTTTTTGTCGCTTATCAATCGCTCGACATCGGCAATAAATTTTAACATTCATTATCAAATCCATTTTGTTTTGGCTTCAGCCCGAAAGTACGCATACTCACGCACACGCTCACGCACAGGCAAACCAGTCGTACCATCGCTCATACACATATACCATACATACTCGCTCGCATTGCAGATGCTTTCCAATCTGCTCGTGCACGGCTTTACGTGTAAATGCTCGCCTTATCACAATCGCCATACTGTCGTCTATTGAATTAATGATATGCCATGTTTGTTGTATGATTGTTTGTTGTATGAAGCGTATTCGAATCCTGTTCAAACGTTGCTTTGCCATTCGCCAATGAGACATATGTTTCTCTCGGTTATATATATGTATATATGTGTGTGTATGTTTCAAACTAGAAATCCAGCTAATACTCTTATATTTATACAGAAACATGTTCGATACGATATCGATTTGTAGTGTATTTATTGTAGCTGTTGTTCTCCTATGTTGTTGTTGTGCCACTTGCTACTTTGTGGCATTCGGTGTTATTGTGACATGCGAATGTTTGCTTTAGAAGAGTGATAAGAAACTTTATGCTACCTTTGATGTTTTCTAGTGGCCTTATCCAAAATCAAAACTCAAATAGAAACCAATTGGAAATGTTCGAGAAACTTGTTTATTTCATTTGCTGTTGAGTCAGGAGGAGAGAAGTAAAAATAAATCCATGAAAGCCTTCATGATAGAATTTTAATGAAATCGTCCAATCTTAAGGTTTCTGAAAACGATAAAGGACTCACTTTTAGGGCTTGGGGAGATCTAAGTAGATATAATTTTTTCAATGTCATGTAATTTTAGTTCTTAGTTAGAAAAAACGCATTCAGCGAGGAGGCCCACTACTGGTTCAATGGGTTTGTAAACAAGCAAAGTTACCGAATTTGGGACGAAGAGCAACCTGAAGAGATTCTAGAGCTGCCATTTCGTTCAGAAAAAACAATGGTTTGGTGTAGTTTGTGTTCCGATAGAATCATTGGTCCATATTTCTTCAAAAATGATACCGATGAGAACGTAATCATCAATGGCGAACGTTATCACCCCATGATAATGGACTATTTGAGCGCTGAAATTCATGCTCGTGACCTCAACGACAATTTGTGAAAAAAACGACACCATATCAAATCACATCGCATCAATCAATGGATTTATTTAGAGGACACTTCGATGATCAGATAATTTCACGTTTTTGGCCAGTCGATTGGCCATAAAGATCGTGTGATATCACACCGTTAGACTTTTTCCTGGAAGGATATGTAAAGTTTTAAGTCTATGCGGATAGTCCCGTTTCAATTCAGGCCTTGGAACAAAACATCACGTATATCATACGCGAGTTATCAGTCGTAATGCTCGACCGAGTCATCGAAGTTTTGGACTCAACGGATAGACCATCTAGCCGCGTGCAAAATTTAAAAGAGTTAATCTTTAAAAAATAAATGCCAAGGGATTTCTAAGCTATTTTAGGTTTATGAGATACTACGTTTTCGTAAACATTTATTAAAATGTATATCTCTTCATCCTTAGAACTCCATAAGAGATCAAATATGGTACGCATAACTTACCTTAAAGTTTTATGTTGCCTTCAATCACTTGGTGTGTGATATGAAAAGCACTTTCTAGGCAGAGGTATACAAAGAAATGAATCACGGATTGTCGAGAGGTATTTGCTACTGTTATATACTTTATGAATAGTGATTAAACCTAGACGTTCTACACCTATACGTCAAACGTAGTGCTCGTTCACTATGTTCGGTTTATAGAGTTCAGCTTGATCTATATACATATATAGTCATCAGAAATATAAAATAAGCAATGTGTTCGAGTTTTGGATAAGACTTAATGGAGAAAGGTATTTTAAACATATTTCTTGTATAAATAAATAAGAAGAGTCGCCTTGGTCTCAATACTACCACATCTATCGAATTCTAATGCTACATGTTTGGTGCAACAAATGATCGTATCATCGAACAGTTCTTCAACCGTTGGGTATTCTACCTAAGATTTGCGCTGAGCGAGACATTCTATATCGATATAGATTTGATTCCCGAGTTCCAAAAACAGTAGAAAAGCTGAACGATATAATAGAAACGCCAGTTCGAAAGTTCTGAACTAAAAATCGTTAAATTTCGAATTTCAATAAATTTGATTTTGTTTCCTTCCTTTACAACTAACGATAACCTTTCGGAGTGCAATATCCTTAAATTTAATGGACTCTGCATTTACCAGCCACTACCATATCCCCCAAAGTATAATGAAAACACAAAATATTTATTAATATTATATTTAGTTGGAAAATCTATTTTAAAGTACAGGAAATATTCCCTTAAGCCTGCACCAAATTTAATATTTAATTTTAAACCCCCATTTATGCAGCCGTTAGTTATGCCAAAATCAGCTTATTGCGGCCGAAAACTAATATAAACTTAACAAAGTCGCATGCAATGCACATATGGTTTGAGGCTTTCCTGACGACATGTTGCCACAAAAGAGCGCCTTGTTCAGGACACTATACCGTAAATTCGAATTTGAATCTGAGTTTCTCATTAAATTGATTTTTGCTGTACCGAACCTTTCAATCATGAATTAATAATGATAAACTACTAAATAATTTTCCAACTACCGTAACAGGCACACGCACACCTACACACACACACACACGTGTAAATTTCAACCCTGTGTTGGCAAGGTGCATGCACCAAAGAGTATTTGGGCATTAATTTGTGTGTGTGTGTGTGTGTTGGTGTGCCTTCGTATGTGAAATGCGGCAAACCAACGAAGCGTCAAAAGACACAACATATTTAGTAATGGGAATGACAGGAAATTGAAGTCACTCAGAGACTCAGAGTGGGTTTTAACATTAAGTAGCGCTTGGGAGTGTGTATAACACGAAATATACTTACATATTTGTTGTATATTATATGCATATATCCATAGAACTGAATTTTAAAGCTTTTTCGGACAAAGAAACCTTTAGAAGATATGTGTGTGTGGGTGTTGCTGCGTGGTAGTGGGGTAGGCACTTTCATGCCACAAAATATTTGTGTTCAAGTGTGTTGTTGTAGCCATACATGGCACTTCAAGTGCATTTATTGATAAAGGTTGATACAGTATTGCGCACAATATATGCAGCATAGATTAAAATGTTTTCATTTTAATATATCCAATGATTTTTAATGGCTCAGAGGACATTTAGAAGTATGAATTAAATAAAGCAGAAAGTTCTCATAATAAAGATCATAAATGTACCATGGTTTGCTTCAAAAATCCAAGAAATTTCTAAATTGGAACATTACCTTCGCTTGCGGAAAACTAATAATAGAACTGAGGTGTAAAGAGTCGGCTTAATTGAAAATATGCATCCACGAACGTTCACATAACCTCAAAGTAATAGCCAAAATTCAATTTGAGAACACATAGACCACTAAGAAATGTCCAAACTATCTTCGAAGAACCAGCAGAGTTTGGACGACTTAGTGATTTCTCAATACGTTAGCTTTGAATACTTCTCTCTTATAAGAAATCAACATTAGAGGAAGAGTGAAGACTTCCAATTTCTTTTTCTTTTTAGAATTTTAGGCAAGTTTTACTACAGTGAACAGTTGAAACGTCAAATTTCTGTCGAAAGTTCAACAAGAAATATTTATATAGGGTTTTTAGTAACTTAAGGTTTTAATTACAATTTAATTCATTATATAGAGGACTTGAGATAGGGATTTGAAAGCAAGAGGTCTCTGAAAGATTATTTAACACCTAACGAACAATTTCTAAACCAATAATAGAAAATGCCACTCAAAACTCATATGATAGAGTTTATAATAGGACCAGGTTCCACGGTAGGTGTTGCAGGTCTGTTTGAACAGCTTTTATAATGTGTTCGATTTGCAATTCCACAAATTCACTGACTCATGAGTACTAAATTTTCAATACTCAATTTTAATACTCATACTTCATGGTTAATTTATATACTCTCGCAGCAAAAATTGCTAAAAAGAGTATTATAGTTTTGTTCACATAACGGTTGTTTGTGTCACCAAGAAATAAAAGAGTTAGATATGGGGTTATATATACTAAAGTGATCAGGGTCTGTCCGTGCAAGCGATAACTTGAGATATCTTAATGAAACTTGGAACACACATTCCTTGGCACCCTGAGGAGGTTGGTATTGAAAATGGGCGAAATCGAACAATTGCCACGCCCACAAAATGGCGATAATCGGAAAATTAAACAGTGTCATAACTAAGCCCTAAATAAAGTAATGAAAATAAAATTTGGTACAGAGGTTCTCAATAGGGAAGGTGAGGGAATTTTTTTTTTAAGTGGCCGTGACACCGCCCCTAAATAAGTTTTTTATATATATCTGGCAAACCAAAACAACTGTATAAACCAAACTTTCTGCAGTCGTTTCTTTCAGCCATTTCCTTATACAGTCTAAAAATGAAAGAAATCGGATAATAACCACGCCCACCTCCCATACAAAAGTTTTGGTTGAAAATGACTAAAAGTGCGTTAACTCACTAACGAAAAACGTCAGAAACACTAAATTTTACACAAGAATTGGCAGATGGAAGCTGTACTCAGATATTTTTACAAAACGGGAAATGGGCGTGGCGTCGCTCACTTATGGGTTAAAAACCATATCTCAGGAACTACTCGACCGATTTCAATTAAATTCGGTATATAACACTTTCTTGACACCCTGATGACACGGGTGGAGTCGTTTCACAACCACGCCTACTTCCCATATAACTCAATTTCGAATTGAATCGGATTCGTTCACTATATAATACAGTGGAACTTCTCTAACTCGAATCACCATAATTCACAAAAAACTTCGAGTTAGAGAGACATCCGAGTTACAGAATGTAATTTGTATGAATTTTGATTTCTATTGCCAATTCAATAGTTCGAATTATGGAGAACTTAGAGTTAGAGCAGTTCGAGTTATGGAAGTTCAACTGTAAATATATTAGGAACCAATGAAGATAGCGGAATAAAACTTTACACAAATACGGTATATGAGCTGTGTCACTTGTGGAAAAATTGTCAAAATTGGACTATGACTTTTCAAGGCCCCAGATATCGAATATGAAGAACTCAGTACCTAAGGGTAATTTTTCACCGAAAATATAGGTACATCTCTCAGATATTTTAATGTAATTCAAAGGGAATTTTTTTTCTTATTACAGTTTGTCTCTGTACCAAAAATGTTTAAAATCGGGTCATAACTTCCCCTACATCCCATATACCTAATTATAGGTCATACAAAATTAAGTGAGCGTATAGTCTTCGATATACTGTATCTTGGTGGTGAAAACGAGTGAAATCGGTTCAGGAATTACCTCAGTCCCCACATACTTTTTATGACGATTTTCGTTATTCTATTGAACTTTATTCCGAATATATGGTTCGAATTGAGTTATCTTTATAAAATTACATCAATAAATTGCGAGAGTATAAAATGTTCGGTTGCACCCGAACTTAGCCTTTCTTTACTTGTTTTTGTTGTTTTAGAAAGTAGTTCCTAACGAAGTGGAAAACTGGTTTTATAAGCTTTTGGAACCAAATGGTTTGAACCGAAGGTAAAAATTGTTTAGAGATCATATCTTGCATTATTGCTGGAACAACTATATTATCCAAAATAATTTTTTGCTATTTTTATACTCAATAATAATGTTTTATTAAAAATATATTAAATTTTGTAAATAATTAGTTTATTGCATTAAAATGTAGGTGATATTTTTCCAGTTCAATATAATTTATACAATATTGTAAAAATTTAGAATGAATATTTTACAATTTTTCTATTCTTTATAAAAAATTAGAAAATTTAAATTAAAAAAATGCACTTTTTTTGCTCGAGACTGTAATATTTTTTTTTTTTATATTCAGATTATGGAAGAAAATTACAAATTTTTAAATTGTAAAATTTTAAATCTTTTTAAGCAGAAAATTGCATTAATTCTGCACGATACTGTCTAAATTTCCAAATTGTGCCTTTATGTGCATGTTTTCTTACATTTCGTATAACAAAAGTAGAAATTTTGAAATTGTAAAATTTTAAATTTTTGCTGCCATAAAATTGTTGTGTGAATATGAACAAATGTTTCGCACCACCGCTGGGGTGTGCAAGTGCGGTGGACTGAGTGCTAACACTCACAAAGTGGTTGTGTCTAACACAGTCTCCTTACACAAACGGTGTGCAAAACCAAAGCGGCTGTGAAGAAAGCACACAAAAAATTAACATCGAAATAAATAACAATGACATGTGAAAGCAATTAAAATGTAAACACACATATACTCTATCTATACATGTATGTAGCAGTCATGCCAACCCTAATAAAGCAGTAATTACATACTTGAGCATAATTCACTTGAAGTGGTCGTAGTAAGTGTTGAATGTTGCCAAAAAGGGTTCGCAAACAATTTTCAAGTAAGACAATTTTTCCATAATCACATGTGACATTAAAGCGACTTGCCTATAAATTTGCGCTTGGAATTTCACTAAAAAGTACTGCCACTTGCCTTTAATAGGATTTGCAGCACAAAGTGAAATATATTTTTCCTAATCGCCAGCACACGCTTTAAGCTTATTTGCTATGTTTTCAAAACTGTCAAATGAAATTATCAAAAATGTTGTTGTTGTTGTTTCGGCTGCTACTTAAAAACGTTAAATAGAATAAAAACTTAAAGCGTGACATAAAATGATGGACGTCAAAGTAAATTGAATTTCTCACGCTTTCTGATTTCTCAACGTCTCTTTGTTGAGCAGCAGCGTGGCTGGGCGTGAAGCAACAGCAGCAGCAACAGCAGAATAAATATAATAAAAAAAGGAGCGAAAGCAAAACATGAGTGAGTTTTGACAATTTCATTAAATGTCATTGGCATGACGACGACTACAGCGTGTACGCACACACCTTCACTTGCCTTTCATAGTTTACATACATACTATACATTTCTAGCTGCTGCTGTGGATCAAAAGGTCCTTGCTTGAATGTCATAAACAAGTTTGGCTTGCAAATAAATTCTATAAGCTTCCAATATACATACATGTTCTATATATAGATATAAATAAACAAACACCCACACACGTTTGCATACAAACTCTCTCGATATATTTTTAACACAGGTATTTGGATTCGAAGCACTTACATACACACATACATATAGATCGATGTACATACACACATTTATTTGCTTTAGGCTAAAGGAAGTCGCTGCTGTTGTTGCTGTAGTGTTCAATTTGCCATTCCTTTCCATGTATTTGAGCACGTCGCTTAGCTGCAGTTAATCCTTTTTTAAATAAATTTGTTGGCAGAAGTGCTTACATTGAAATTTCTACATACAGATATACTAGCTGCTAATAAATATGTATGTGTGTGTGTTTTCATATAAACAGTTTAACATGCAGGGTTGTTACTATTATATCCATTAGGGGGGTTTTTCAAATAGCGAAGATATTTTTCTTCCAATCTCAATAATTCATATTGCCTTGTAATGGTGTCATATATATGTACATATATAGAAATATGTTCAAAGAGGCCTCTGTCTAAGTATTGTCGTCCATTGACTAAAGCTTCTGAAATTTTGAGAAAAACTATTTTTTATAATAATTGGACTTGCTATTATAAACGATACGGCGTCCTTCATATTACATAGCATAATCATCCCTCAACAGAAACAAATCAAGCGCTCTCGTTCTAAATAAACGAAATATTACATTTTAAGATCTTTCAAAAGCATTTCTGACTGCCCGTATATACGACATCAAGTCCACTAGTGCAGTGAAACTCATTATATATAGTACATATATGGGGACAGGGTTAAATTTAAGATCGTTTTTAACTCTCCACCAAGTTACACTATATCCAACATTATACGTTCCCTTAATTTTACTAAGGTATCTCACATATGGCGAAATGGATATATACAGTAGAGAACCCACCGGAAGTTTAATCCACGAAAAGGGTGACCCCACAATCTGCGCCAACTATCGTGGGATAAGCCTCCTTAACATCGCTTATAAGGTTCTATCGAGCGTACTGCGTGAAAGACTAAAGCCCACTGTCAACAAACTGATTGGAACTTTAGACATGGAAAATCCACAACTGACCAGATATTCACCATGCGCCAAATCTTGGAGAAGACCCGTGAAAAGAGGATCGACACACACCATCTATTTGTCGACTTTAAAGCTGCTTTCGACAGCACGAAAAGGCGCTGCCTTTATGCCGCGATGTCTGAATTTGGTATCCCCGCAAAACTAATACGGCGGTGTAAGCTGACGTTGAGCAACACCAAAAGCTCCGTCAGGATCGGGAAGGATCTCTCCTAACTATTGTAAAGTGTACAAAATTTTTTTGAAATTAGGCGAATACTTCCAGATATAACAAGTATGATTCGCTAATCTCCAAAGTTTGTTTTATGACTATATGTATATTGAATATAAGACATTTCACCTCGACGATACACGATGGATGAGTAGCCACAATTGTAATAAAAAGTTCCATGGTGTATGGAACAAGAATTTTTAAAATAACTGTTATATCATCATAAAATCATACACCAATATTTACTTCCTACATTGAAGTACCACCCTTATAAACATATAACGAGCCTATATACCCCCTGTATGCGTAGGTTTGTTAGTATTTGAAACATGAAGATCCCTTTTTGGTAGCGAAAATTTCGAAATCAATAGAGCTTATTGATTTTCTTCCACTCCACCATCATATATATGTAAATATATAACTACTAAATACTACAAATTTGCCATATAAGAAACGTATGTTCTTGTTTTTCGAACAGCTTATGTTAAGCTTCATGCTGTGCTCTTGGGATAATAAAGTATTAAACGAATATACTGTCGTCTTTAAAGTGTGTTTTTGTGCAAAATTAAACTAATGAGATAAGGGTATGAAATTAAATGCCTCTTAAATAGCTGCTCTTTAGTTTATTATTGTAAATAAATGTAATTTCAGTGAATTTTAAATACCTTTAATATTTAATTTTGAATTTTAAAGAGCAAATGTAGTCATTTATTTGATGGTATGTAAATCATTCAGAGCGGCTGAAAAGGACACCAGGGATAAGCCAGCCGGCGGAACATCTGTGACGACGAATACCGGTCAAACCATGGAAAACATCGAGTTAGACCGGCTGGAGTTAGTCACCAAACCATTTTAAACCATCTACAGAAGACTGGATAGACAAAAAAACTTAATGTTTGGCTACCGCATGATTGGACGCAAAAAAACCTTCTGGACCGAATCAACGCCTACGATATGGTGCTGAAACGGAATGAACTCGACCCATTTTTGAAGCGGATGGTGACTGGCGACGAAAAATGGATCACATACGACAATATCAAGCGAAAACGGTCGTGGTAGAAGGCCGGTGAATCGTCCCAAACAGTGACCAAGCCGGTCATTAACTATCAGCTGCTCCCATATGGCCAGATGAATTCTACCAGATGATCGAACGACATTTGAACTAAATCCGATCGACCAGAAGCGTCAGAACATTCGAACATTGAATGAAATAGCAGACCACACACTTCGTTGATGACTCGTCAGAAGCTTCAGCTCGGATGGGAGATTTTATCGCATCCACCTATAGACCGGACATAGCGCCAGTGATTACCACCTGTTCCTGTTTAGAAACGCTGGTATTATTAAGGTTGAGGCACTAACCTTGCAACATCCTCTGTACGAGTTCTTCGCAAAATAAGGATTCTTCTACCGAGGGCGTACTAGTAACCTCTAGATGGAAACAGATGATCGAACGATATTTGAACTAAATCCGATCACTGTATAAAGAACATTCGAACATTGAATAAATAGCAAAAAAGCGAAAGGGAGATATTTATCAACCTAATATTAGGCGATTCTTATATATTTTCGCTGATCGTTTTGAAAGTTGACATTATTAAGTTAACACTCAAACGATTCAACATCCTCTGTACATCCCCAAAAGTCTACTTATTCTACTGAAGCTACTAGTAACCTCTTAGCTGAAGTCGAGATCTTAAAGACAAATATCTCTTATAGTTGTTATAGAATTAACTTTCATATAGCTGATTGTTCTCAAAGTTAACACTCAAACGATTCAAAATCCCTAACAGCGACACAACATTCTACCGATTCCGAGTTGAGATCTCAGTGCTAAATGTCTCAATGGTGTTTTCTATCGTAATTCTAGGTTCTCTTTTATTTAGAAGTCTTTGTTTTATCTACCATCCATAACATCCTAAAACAATTTTGGAGAATGATCAAGATGTTCCTCTAGAATATGGTACAATACTTTCAGTAACATTTGAAGAAGATAAGCTATGCTAGTCGCAGCCTACGTCTGAATTCCAAAATGTCCAAATAAAAATTAAGATTTAACATTTTTAAGAAATGAAGCTTCGAAAAGGTCTCGAGTTTGAAGAAATCTTGTAATTAGGTATTACTAGAGTGTTTGAAGTGCTCCAATATCATATTTTTACACGCGCAACAATGTCATTAACACGTTCTAGTATCTGGAATAAAATGTTTAGCTTTGAATTTCGATATTTTTACGAGGAGAGCCCGGTGGTCGATTGGCAGCCATACCATTATTATCAATATGCCTTGCATAATTATAGATGTAAATAATTTTTTTTAACCCCTATCCTCTATTGAACTCTGGTCTTGAAATGTCTTTTATTTTGGTAGAGTTTTCACTCAAATGACGAATGTCGACATATGTTTTATTTACATAATCCAAACCAATACAATCACACAATTGAAAACAGAACAGCATTTCGAAATGTTTATTTAATGCCAATCCAATTAAACCACAACAATTAAATCTTCTCCACACAAATTTAAATTCATTTCAAAAGCGAGCATTGCCAATGAATGTGCACACTTTCGTTTATTTTTCACTTCTTACGAGATAGGAAACACACAATGCGAAGCAAATGCGATTATTGAGATGATCGCCTGATGAGCAGCAGAAGTGGCAAACGCAAGCTTAGAAACACACCAACACATGGACTCACATACACACTAACACGAGCACAGGCTGAGGCACTCACACAACACAAAATAAGTACAAAACTGTGAAGGAAAATAAAGGCAGACAAACAAACAAGTATTAAATACTTACTTTAGACTAAACAAATGAGATTCCCTGTGTGCTGTGGTGAGGGGGTACTTCGGGCTACAGGCTACAGTCTAAATATAGCAAGGTGCTACGACTGGGATGCTGCTAAGCTGCTGACGAGTGTTTTGCGGCATGGCATCATATCTACACACACACACTCCTGCACACATGCAAAGCTAAACTCAAATAAGACAAACAACAACAATAACAACAACGCTAAGCTTAGTGTGTGTGTGCACACATTACACAGGCAAATGAGTAAGCACAAAGCGAAGCATATGTTAGGAAGAATGCTGAAGTACTTAGAATGTAGTATGAGAGAGGGGTGTCAAACGCTGCTGGACGTCACGGCTCTGCTGAAAGGGGTGCTTACACGCCCACTGACAGACATTGCATGATGTGCGCGCTGTGGTGATTAAATATAAAGGATAGAAATCCATTTATTTCGGACCAACACGCTGGTCGGCAAAAGCTTTGCAACAACAACAACAACAACGCTACACATTGCGACATATGGAAAAATAATGCTTGAAAATATTTTTTTTCCTACACACGCCGCTGTTGCTGCTGCTGTGCCTTTCCTTTCCTTTCATTTCATTGCATATCATCACACACTTTATTCCATTTCAATTCATTTCGCTTCATATTATTTTAAATTTGCATTAGTGAATGAAAAATTTCACTTTCATTTAGCAAAATAACAACAACAAGCAGCAAAGTAACCGCAAGCCTGTTTGAGTGCGTGTGTGCGCGTCGCCGAGGATTAAGTGGGTGGCAGGGTATGGCACTAAGCCTTGACATGTGCTGAGCTGAAGAGTTCGGCGCAGCTCCTGCGGCGAGAAAGTGCGCGCACCCGTTACACTCACGCACCACTCTACGGTATAGACAAACCAACCGCACGCAGACAAAAGCTTTTCGCTGTGTGGCATGCAAAGTATGAAGCGTTGACTGAGTGGCTGCCTCGCTGGCTGGCTGACTGACTACCGGCATGTGTGCTTCACTACTCTGCTGTGGGACTGTCTGTCTGGTTGGCATACTCATTTCAGCATGTTTCTCAGCCACGCTCAAACAAAAGCCTGCTGAAGTTCAACAAAAACCAGAAATATTCACAGTGAATGACAATAAGCAGCCGCTAGCAGACAAAAAGGATATAACCGCATACATATTTATAAATATATATACATATGTACACGTGTGCTCATATATGCGTGTATAAGCAATTTTCGCACTCTCGCTTGGTATTAGGTACTTTTGTGGCATATTAGCAACGCTTCGGTGCGTGGGTAAAGGAGCCAATGGTAATGAGTAGAGCACTCCGCCGCCAAACGGTGATGACAGCAGTGCTGTGTATGCTATGTAATAATGTAGTAGACACACTTCAATAACTGTTTGTATTTTTCTCACTTTTTTCATTTGCTACAAATACGGCATAATTGCCGGAAAAAATCAGCTCTTTTCATTATAAATTCTACCCACTGCCGTAGTAAAGTTAAGAGCCTTGCTTACCTCGTTGGTAATTGCATTTGTTTGCCGATGCTTTGTTTAACCCTATTTGAATTATTCAGATATACGTACTATATACTGATACATACAGATATAGAATTTTCAGTCAGTTCAAGTAATTTCACTGCCAATGTCATGTCAACCTACCACCATCATCCACATTTTATTTAATTATTAATATTTTTTTACACAAATGCACTGCAAATTAAATTTACATATTCAACAACTACTTAATTGAGACTCAATTAGCATAGTATTAATAGGGTTGTGCAAGCAATTGCGCAAAAACAGGTGAAAAAATCGAAACTTTCATTGCAAACCACATTTTTGACCCATATCTATTAGTAGTTATCGAACCCTTTTCACAAATTCGTTTATTCTAAGTAACTTAATTTAGTACTAATTACATGACATGTACATAATATTATGACGAAACACACTCCTTTTTTTAAAGAATTTCAGCAATTTATGCCCCAATTAATTATTCCCAATTTATTAATTCTCATTTAATTATCAAATGACACAATTTACTAATTGTGCAATTACTGTTTAATTGACAATGAATTGATGTTATTACTTTACCATGTGACCTTGTGAAATATGTTAACATAAATTAAATTGAAATGAAGTGATATAAAACGAGGTTATACTTCAAGAATGCAAGGGGGGGAAAATATTATTTTATTTATTTTCCTTCCTTTTCTTTTTGCCCAAACTCGGTAATATTGCCAAGAAAAATTCAACATTTTTCTTAGGAATTAATAATTTGATAAAAAAATATCAAAAAAAAACACAAAACACTTTTTAGACTGCTGCCAAATATTAACTGGTAAAACTAATTTAGTCAATTTGAACACCAAACGCAATTAGCCAATTGAAATGGAATATTAATTTTATCCAGTTATTAAAAATGATTGAATATAAAATCTATTTAGATGCTAAATGATCTGATGAGCAAAAGCTTTCTTCTAGTTTAATACCTTTAAGCTCGATTTGGAACAAATTATCTCATTTCGACTCAATTAAGAACAGTGCCTGATTGCTTAATGGTTTCACACTGTTAATTTCTGTCATTCTTTACAAAAATGAATTTTCTCTATGAAGTTTTTTCAAAGTAAACTTGAAGGAGCTTCTGCTATTACCTTGAATCAAAACTCAATCCGTCAAAGATTATTAACAAATTAAGATTTTTATTCTTACTCAAAGCTTCAGTCGTCATAAAGGAGGTTTTAGTCGACAGGCGGTAAAGTACTAGGAGGTGTAATTATTTATATTTACTTGGATTTGAAGATTAAGGGATAAGTAAGGAAATGTGAATGTGAGATCGTTCCATTAAGAAAATGTTATTTAGCCGGACAGAATTTGTAGTTTCGAAAGTCTTTTGATAAGTTCATACCACCATAGGTTGACATACGAACTGGAATCTCGTTTTTTGATTCAGATCTAACTACTTAAAATACGACTAATTATTCAATAAGCAATATTTTCAATAATTTTCTAGGATAATGGGAAATATCGAATGAGTGGGGGAGTGTCTCTGAATAATTGAGTCATCGAAATTTTAAAATGTTTTCTTTGGGAAAATGTATACTGCATTATTAATAATCAATATTAAATAGTTAAAATATTAAGCTTTGACTACCATCAACCCATTTAATTATCGCTCAAACGAAAACAGCTGTTTACTTAAACTTTAGCTTCTTATTTCCGTCAAACTGTAATTTTAATCGCATTCTGCTCATTCGCTAGCAATAAAGTATTTTACAATAAAGTGATTAAGTGGCAGATCCACATAAAACAATTTAATTTATATTAGAATTGTGATATCCTTGAGCTGTGAACACACTAGCACGAGAGTGGGAGAGAGAGCGAACGCGTGAATGGCAAGGACACAAGTGCAAATGCAAACACATACACACACATCCCTACAAACATATGTACTTGAAGGAGCATTTATCCAACGGTATCAGCTTTTAGGACAAATTTTGTTCAGCGATGGCTCATTTCTGGTTGAATAGTACTCGTACATATAAAATTAATGAAATCACAACCAAGCCGTTCAAGAACCGATTCAATGCACTGTTTGGTGTGGTTTGTACGCTGGTGGAATATTCGTATTTTTTCAAAGATGCTGATGGACTGGCAACGCCACCGTGCACCGCCGCTACCACTTATTGACGTGCCAGCAATGAGCCACTAAGCCACTAATGCACATTTTTCAAATAAAATAAAATCCAGAGCGAGCAGAAAAAAATCTTGATGTGTGTGAAAACTTCGGAGAACAATTCATCTCAAGAAATGGACCCGTAAAGTTGGCAGTAGTAATGAGATAATAAAATAAGAAGAAAAACAAAAAAATGGAAAAATATTCCATTTGTGGATATATGGCAATATGGGTACTCCTGCTACGATTTAACTTATGTCGAAGTGATATATAGTCATAAGTAGATATATAGATGAAACGCAGTGAAATGGACTAGTTGTGGACTGCTTTGTAAGTAGTACTGATCTTAAGTCGAATTATTTCGGCGATAATTTTTTCTCTAGAAGCTCTTAAAAAATCACACTAGCTTTACAAGACGAGAGAAGAACGCGTGAATTCATAGGATCTTCTTCAAACAGAAACACACATTTCACTGGGCCATGCATTTCTTCCGTGATGATCTAGACTACAAGTTACTGTCAATGGGAATCGCTTCCACTCAATGATAACCGACTATTTTTGGGCCGTATTGGATGATATGGACTTGGACAATATGTGGTATCAACAGGCCACAAGCCACACAGCGAATGTCACAATCGATTTACTGAAAACCAAGTTTGGTGAATGAGTTATCTCATGAAATGGTATATTCAATATAAACAAAAAAATGGCCTCGTTCGTTGGATTTGACGCCAATATGGGTACTCCTGCTACGATTTGACTTATGTCGAAGTGATATGTATACTACTCAAAAGATAAAAATAATGCAGTGAAATGTAAATGGTCCATAACTGAGTTCGTACGTGAAATTGCAGCAGTATCGACCGATTTATTCTTAAAAACCGTCGAAAAAATTGGTCTGGACTTCTGCAAGCGTGCCCTTGGTGACCATGCAAATGAAATCGAGGTCCATACATAATGGCATTGAGTGTACTTTTCTAGCGCTCTTATTGAATACCACTTTATTTCAGAATTAATTCATTTTCACCTCAAATCTATTTCCTTACTAGTTCTTTTTGGGCTAGTTGTATGGACTACTGTTCGAAATTTCTACTTTTAATCTGCTAACTATTTCGAAGTTTCAACGCTGGGTTGCGCCGTAAACGTATGTATATGTGATATTTATATAGCCATATAGTCGTAAATAATAAAGCATCTGCTAGCATAAAGAACATATTAGTGAGACTGGATTTACTGTTAGTCATAACAAATAGCAAACTAATTGAAGATGCTGAGTTGAATGTGTTAAACGGTAAAATAATATGAAATAAAGTTGGAATAAACCAGGTCGTTTTAAAAAGGCATTAGTCAATATCTAACGCAAAATTCGTTGATAACCCTGAATCCTTTTAATAATAAGAGGCACTGAACATTTTTGAGTTTTTACCCTAAGCTCTGACAAGCTCAATTTGAACACTAGAAAATATATTAGGTTGTCAAATATCTCCCTCTTTCCCTCCACGACATTTCCATTTCGACACCATGGGTAAGCCAGCCGGCGGAAGACCTGTGACGACGAATACCGATCAAATCATGGAAAACATCGAGTTAGACCGGTATGTAGCATCTCATGACATCGCCCAGGAGATGGGAGTTAGTTACTAAACCATTTTAAACCATCTGCAGAAGGCTGGATACAAAAAAAAGCTTAATGTGTGGGAGCCGCATGATTTGACGCAAAGAATCCTTCTGGACCGAATCAACGCCTGCGATATGCTGCTGAAACAAAATGAACTCGAACCATTTCATATCAAGCGAAACGGAGCGTCCAGAATTGCCCAACAGGAACAGGAAGGGTGTAGTGTTCCACCAGGACAACGCCAGACCACACACTTCGTTGATGACTCGTCCGAAGCTACGGAAACTCGAATGGCAGGTTTTATCGCATCCACCATATAGCCCGGACATAGCGCCTAGTGATTACCTGTTCCCTTGTGGTGTAAAGTTGAACTCAAAAGACACTTGTGAAAAGTGGCAGTCCGAGTTCTTGGCATTATGAAGCTGCCGTCCAGATAGAAACAGATTATCGAACGAAACGGCGCATATTTGAACTAAATCCGATCACTGCAACACTAAATAAAGAGTAAAAAAGTGGACAACCTAATATTTGAAAATACAGTGATCGTGACAATGACAAACATCTGAATATATTTTTATCAGAAAAAATTTTGATCTCACAAAATCCATCAATAACTTAGAGGCTGGTTAAAATTTTGTACAAATAGGGGAAAAATCTCTGTCCAACATGTAGTAAAATATGGCGGCTATTGCGTATACGTATTTTCTATATTTTTTTCTCCAAACCTAACAGCGATCACATTTTTCAGAGCAAACATAAGTCGAGATAGCTTTACAACCTAACCTCCCTTTAGATATTGTCATTACATAGTATCGCCAGATCCATGCACTTCACTTCCCAGTCAGCGGATATTGCTAATATCGTTTTTAAATTTTATTACTTTTATTAAGTCATTGCTTATAGTTGGTGCTTTATAAGCCTCTTCCACCATATGCCAACAGACATACATCTATAGCTATAAAAATGTGCATTTTAAGCGAACAGCTGCTACACAGCGCTCGGTTGACTCCCACACAAGGATATGACAGCATTGCTTGTAAGTCCTTACCACTTGTGCCGCTCAGCGCTTAAAACCATAAACGCTTTGGTCATGCAATATTTTTGCGGTGGGTCAGTAACTCAAAAGCCACACACACATACATACATACAGACTTTTATATAAATGTGTGTATTGGAAGGTAAGGCGACACACATTGAAATCTGCAGAAATGCGCTTTTGTGCGCTCGTTGCCTTCATCCGACGATATCGATTCAAAAGCAATGCATCAGTCATAAGCCAGCAGAAATATTTTTGCAGCAGTTTGTGTATGCACTTATTCATAGAAGTGAGGTTATATAAATACATATATGAAGCTTATATGTTGATCTGTACACATATTGAATATGACATAATCATATCCACTCATTGCTTTATCCACTCTCGCTGTGTGTGCATTTAGTCGCAAGAGCAGCTCGATATGTAAGATGAATATGAATGTGCGAGTCACTTCTCTCCTGACTGCTTCTATCGATTCCTTATAGTGCCTGCGACGGAGTGTGAATTGTGAAATGCTTGCCAGGCTAAAAGGACGTGCCAACCAGCCTTATATACATATGTATTATTTATATGTCGAGTACAAATGTATGCATGTATCTATATATAAGAGCATATTTGTATTCATATCTACATTTGCAGCTCATGTTCCAACAAAAAAAAGCAGTAAAATTACTAAATTTACTTTTGAAGATATGTTCATTTAAATGTTGCTGCGTTTCTATCATTCGGAAAGTCTTTGGGCAACTTTTTGCTTTCGGCCAGAATACGAATTTCTTCGGAAATGTTGTCAATTCCACTGGAATAGTTGCTGGCTTTAAGTTTCTGTAGACATGACGTAGAAAAAAATAGCAACCAGGCGTTAAATCTGATTGATTTCCGCGCTTATCATTACCACAATCATCGCAAGCGGATGCCAAGTTGCATGCTAAGTGATGGAGTGCTAAATAACGGTACTCGTTCTTATATTGAAAATAATATATACAGTACATATATATACATATGTACATACAATATATAAACGTATCCAATACGGTCAATGATTCCGCGTACAAACCAATAACAGTGCATTTTTTCGGACATGGTGGAAGTTAACGGCTATCCTCGTTCACTTAATTAATTGCGGCAATATTTTAGGAGTTCAACCAGAAATGAGCCATCGCTGAACAAAATTTGTGATAAAAGATATTTTAAAGTTTCTTAAATTAAAGCAATGATTTGGAAAAGCTCCACTTTCTAATTAATTTTATTAAATTAAAAATTAGAGTATGGTAGTCCAATATGAAATCCAAGTCTGTAAATACCAATGCATGAAAATCCTAACCTCAAAAAAATCACCCGTTATAAGAACCTATTCAACTTAAGGAGCATGTTCCAAAAAAAAGTTTCCACCCAATATGTGTCTACAATCATTCGTCCTGGTGCAACGCTTGCCTCAATTCCAAATGTTGCGCAGTTTATTGAAGACGTTTTGAAAAATAAAGCTGCTAATAATTCAAATATGAAGCCCGGCGAAGGGATATACTTTAGTAAGCTTTTGCAAAAAGTTAGCCTTGAGGTCGAACAAAAGAGAACATAAATTATCACAGTTGTGGACGAAGAAGCTTTTCTCATAATCTAATAAACCCTACATGGTTTTTAAACTCTCTCCCTTTCTCAGCTAATGGATGAAAATATCGGTGGAGCGGAAGGATAGAGACAAAGATAGAGATAGAGATAGAGATAGAGATAGAGATAGCGATAGAGATAGAGATAGAGATAGAGATAGAGATAGAGATAGAGAGAAGATAGAATAGAGATAGAGATAGAGATAGAAATAGAGATAGAAATAGAGATAGAGATAGAGATAGAGATAGAGATAGAGATAGAGATAGAGATAGAGATAGAGATAGAATAGAGATAGAGATAGAGATAGAGATAGATAGAGATAGAATAGAGATAGAGATAGAGATAGAGATAGAGATAGAGATAGAATCAGAGTTGTGGATGAGATCATAATCTAATAGAGACCCTAGAGATAGATATAGAGATAGAGATAGAGATAGAGATAGAGATAGAGATAGAGATAGAGATAGAGATAGAGATAGAGATAGAGATAGAGATAGAGATAGAGATAGAGATAGAGATAGAGATAGAGATAGAGATAGAGATAGAGATAGAGATAGAGATAGAGATAGAGATAGAGATAGAGATAGAGAAAGGTACTGCATGGAGGTGCACTAAGATTGCCAAGCTTCCAAATTACAAAGCAAAAAAGGCATTTATTAGATGCCAGTTTTTAAAGAGCTATTATTGGACGTATTTTAAGTGATTTTATAGAATAACTTAGAAGCATAATCTGTAAGATAGTTAAGAGTCAGTGTGAGTTGCTCTCAGTTAAGATTTCTTTATTATCAGAATTTCATCTAAATTTTTATTTATTGAAATTGGCATATATCAGGAATACTGTGCATTTTCAAAGCAGATTGACACCAGTAGATAAGTTCTAAAGCGTTAATGTTTGTAAGTCTGTACTAAAATATACTTTATTTTAACAAAAACTTAAACTTAAATTTTTAACATTTCACACACTTAATTTACAAAAGTCGAATACCTCTGCTTTCAACAGAGAAATTAATTCATGCGGCTGTGTGGTTTAGCTCTCCATAAAGGCGAATTATGAGCGGTTAACCGCAAAACACAGCTATAATTATGTAAAACATGAAGCTTTTTCGACTATCATTTGTTGTTGTTTTTGTTGTTGTTACTTGCTACTGTTGTGTAAAAAGTCCGTTACTTCCCAAAAAAGCTGGAAATCCCTTAAACCAAGTACAACAACTAAAGAAAATACCAAAGTAAATACAAATATAAAACGATTGTTGTCTACTTTGAGGCGTTTATACCACGCTGACAGCGGCAGCGACGGCGACGTCGGCTGCACTTAATTCCAGTTCGCCACAGCGCTTAATTGTTGTTAATGCCTTTTTAATTGTGCCATTAATTGCTGTCGTTGGAGCTGGCGCTGTTCACTGTTGCTGTTGCACCTAAACAAGCAGCGTCTGTACTGACTAACGTAGAAAGTACAGTAATGATAACAGTTATATAAATATATATGTGTCTATATATACATATTTACTTTGAGCAACAGCGTTTGCTGCTTACGCAAAAGCTTAACACTTTTTTGCTATTTCTTACTGCTTCGCTTTTAAGCTGCTACGCATTTTAAAGCGTTTTAAGAACGTCGAAGTTCTTTGTAAAATTAACAACAACAACAACCGGAAATATGTTTAAATATGCGCATACATACATAATGATTACTTGAAAAGTTGTCTGGAATGTGCAACAGCTGCTCGCTTTGGCAACAGAAAGTGGTCTTCAATTACTTCCGCCGCCGACACGCTGAAACAATCGCAAATTAACAATATTTGCCTTTCGATTACAACGATTATACCTTAGCGGCGCTAATTGCTCTTTCCTACACTTTAGTTGTGGATAATTTGCTCAGTCTTCATGGTGAATTTAAGTTTTCCGTTGGACACCTGTAAACTACTTAATTCTAGGTTTAATAATTATAGAGTTTTCAGTGTAGGGTTGCCATTGGGAGATGATATTGAAACAATATTAAGAAAATTTTGTGACCTTACCCCATAATCGAGATCGTTATTAGTAGTTTGAAACAATGGTAGCAATAATATATTTAAAATATGGATTATTTTATATATGAGAACGAACGGTCCTAAACCAGAAAGTGATTTTAGCTAATATTCACTTTAGACCTTAATACATCCTTCACCGCTTCCCAACTAATTGAATCTTTACGAAATCTTAATAAATTTCGGATTATACGTGTACTTCTATGCAGTTTAAGAACCGTGAAGAATTTGTTAGAAAGTTAGTATATATGCTTCTTTAGTAAAGAAATAGTAAAGGTGTTCTCTAAGGAGTTTCATGTGAACTACTTTCAATCCTTTAAGTTCTATGATTTTACTACTTTATCTTTGAAAATTAGGTTGAACTTTATATAATAACGGATTGCTGACAAAATGAATAATTGTCTTTATCTCCCTTTCATTCAAGATATGCTGTAAAGGACATACCGTGGACAAGTAATTACCACCTGTTCCTGTCTGTCATCAAGAAATGTGTGGCTTGTCCGGTGGAACACCAACCGCTTTATTATCTGGACGCTTCTGGTCGATCGCCTGCTTCAAGCAGTTTCAGTTGATTCGACTACTATAGTGTAGAATTAAGGCTGACCATAAAGGTTACAGCTCATAGTGGATCAAATCCTGCAAAACACACAGAAAACCTCCTGGCTCAAGGGAGGTGACGGCCCACTCGGTTATATTGTCGTATGTGACCGGCAATACTAGCCTTCAGCTGAATTACTGTGCGCTCCAGGCTGGTAAAGGATTGCCAGTCCTCACTATCACATGCATCGGATCAATTCGCAATCAGACTCTTTTGGGAAATTGGCCACAGCGGAATCTCAGGAAATTACTGACGTAGTTCGTCGTCACGGGCTAGGCTTATCCATGGTGTCGTTTCACCCGCTCTGAATCGTTATAAAAGGCAGTTCGAAGGATAGAGATATTTGCAACACCTAATATTAAATCACGAGTAGAATTTATCTCCTTCTTAATATGGTTAGTAAACTCCATGTTTGCCAACCTAATACTAATCTGAACAATTTTTTTGTTCTTAAGATAAAACTATTTGTAAGCCATTATATAAGCTTAAATTCACGAAAAAAATGTTTACTGTTGGCAACTCGAGACATAATTACATAATTTTAATTTTAACAGCTTCAATTTGTGCTTTGTTGTGCTTTTGTTACACACAATCCGCTCAACAATTGTTTTATCTCTGTCCTCGACTTTACAACTATTGCAAAAACACAAAAAAAACGCTTTCTGCTCTTCTCATTATCTTTATTTGCATACATTTTATGCAGTCATTTGCAATTACACCAGCATGGCACTCGCTCGTTCGCATTGTTTTTGTGCGCAACAAAACCTTGAACTTTCCGTGCATATTTAAGTTACAACTTTTGTGTATAAATTGTTTTTGTTTTTACTTTTTCTAGCCTTGCGCTGTGTGTGTGTGCTGACCACCATTATTATGATTATTGCTGTATTTTTACCCACATAATGGGGTAAAGCCAGAGCTCAACAACAATAAGAAAAACAACTGTTGAGTACAACAAATGGCGGTGACTTCTACTACTCGCTCGCATACAAGCTTATAACGGTCACACTGCATATTAGCCACCCATTAACCGCCTCTTTCGCGGTTTAGTCTGTTTGCTTTACTGCTTGCTCGACTCTTTGACCGTTTTTTTTCTCTCCTTTTTTTCGGTAGCCTAATCATCAACAACAGCAGCTTTCACCATCATAATGAACTTCCATGGCACGTCCCTAACCTCAAACTGCCGGAAGTTGCTGAGCGTGCTTTGCTGGGCTTTGTGCATTTGCTAGGCGCTTATGGACGCACATACTTCTCTTTATATATGTCTGTGTGTGTTGTTGTTAGTGTATTTGTTGTAGCGTATATTTTGAGTTGTCCTTTTCGCTTGTTGCTTCTTCTAACCATTTTCGTACAAGCTTTTGTTTGCCTTTCTGTTTTTGCCATGTTTACCCATTTTCTAGAAGCACCTCACAACCACTCCTGCAATTTAAGTCAACGCCAACGCATAGTAAGCGCTCAGAACAAAAAAAAAGTGCCTCAATTGTTGGCGCACGCTCGCAATTCCCTTCGCCGCAACATACAATTACAACGGCGGCCCTTTCTCTGTCATCTCTCCTCCACTAGTCCACATATTTGTTGGCTCCGCCATATTTTTTGTTGCATACTTTTCGGGTTTGTTGCGTGCTCTAATGTTCAACAAAATATCCTGCTTCACCGCCAGCTCTCAGCACTGACCTCGCACGTTTTATTTTCTATATTGTTCTACTATTGCTGACACGACTTAAGTTCCCCTGTTGACCAATTGTGCTTTTGCTCGGCTTCAAGCTCAAGCTGTGGTTGTTGCAATTCTCGACATTTTCGGTGCCCCACTTGACTTTTGTACATTTGTGGAGCACACACACACTCACTCTTTTATCTATTCGCGTCCATTTTCCCACTGGTATTATGTATAGCAATGCTCGCCAGCCTGCCAGCCAGCTATAACTATTACGTGTACCAGTCACTTTGTTCACGTCTAGTGTCCCTAAACTGCCGACAATGTGTTTGCCATTCGATGTGCTCCTGCTGCTGCTGCTGCTGTTGTTTCTACTGCTGCTACATCCGCTCGGCAACTATCATTATAGTTTTTTCTCCGCACTTGCCTTTGCTGTTATTATCCGAGACCTCTGTGGCTTGGCCTCAGTCGCTTGTCGGCGTTAGCTCTCTAAAGTGGCAATTTGTCTAGTTTTGTAAGCGCCTCTTTTAACGATAATGATGATTGCTCTTTGTTGCGTTTTTGCACACACACACCCATACAGCCACAGCCATGCCTTCTTCGCCTACAATCAAGTATGCGTACACTTAACTTCCGCTGTATAGCAGACCACACAAACACACGCACGCATTCATAAAGTTGAACAGCTGAAACGTGTTCTGTTTGTTGGCCCGTTGCTTTTTCCTATTCCTCATTGCATTGTTGCTCTATTTCTTTACTTCTTAGGTACTGCTTTTCTGCTCAAATAGCATATTAAACGGTGTTTTTATGATCGCTTGTCGCTTTTTGTTGAAGCTTACGAAGCTTTTTGTGGTTTTTCCGGGTCAAACTCATCGGCCCAAATTAATTTTTAAGCAATTAAAGAAAGTGGAAGAACAGACTGAGATTACCCTTTGAAAGCGTATATGTTATATTTATGAAAGCTCTGAAGTTACAACTAGATTTTCTCTATGACTGCTCCTAACCATCTTCGTTCGGGATCAAACAATTATTTATATGTTATTATCGATTAATATATTCAATTATCGACCTCGGAGCTTTCATCTAAAAATTTTCTTATCTCGTTTAAAAGTCAGCATAGAAATAATACCTATTTTTGAAGTACCAAAAAATATTTTATAAGACATTATTGATTAATATATTTGATAAAAAACTTAGGAGCTTTCATCTAAAGCTTCTATAACCACGTTTAAAAGCCATACTAAAAATAATATAATTATTAAAAGAACCACACAATATTTATGTGTTATATTCGATTAATATATCCGTTGGTCGGTCTCAGAGCTTTCATCTAAAACTCCTCCAACCACTTTTAAGAGTCACACTAAAAATATTACAAATATTTAAAGAACCAAACAATTAATTATAGGTTATTATGAATAAATTTATTTGATTATTGACTTCAGAGCTTTCATTCAAAAAGTTTCCGACCTTATTTAAGTACCACCCTAACATACAAGATTTTTAAAATAACTTTCAACTTTGTTCTGCTTTTTCAAGCATTTTTCTCACGTCCCCTCAACATTTTTTTACTCTTCATTCTTTTCTCTCATTGTTTTACAGCAGTGCGTCCCTACATTTAAAGTTGCCGCCTTTCAACACGAATTTCAACGTTTTCCGCAGAAATACCCGTGCACTATGTTGGTTATGGTTTTTGTTTTGAAATTTCCTATTATTATTATTTTTTACTCGCTTTTCTCGCGGTCCTTCGTTAATTTCCCTTTCTATTTTAATCTCAGAGTGTGTGCATATACAGTTGTGGTATGTGGTGTAAAGTGTCTGCGTTTTTAATTTCTATTTGCCCTTGTACTTTGCATACATTCAGCGTCTAGACAATTTTCAAGTTAATAACAGATTTATTAACTGCTTTTCATTGTTTCACACACAGTCCTGTGCTTTGCTTCGTATGCAATTTTTATGAGTGAACTAATTGTTACCGAGTACGAAGTTCGAGTCTCGTTTGGTGTGGCCATTTGGAGGCAGTGACTCAATGTTAGCGATAACGAAGAATTTTTAGTATAGAGAATAGAATTTTAAGTTCATTTTTTTTACTAAAATTTCCTCAAATATGAAGAAAAAGGTATTTGCATTACAGTCAGTAGTTGTTGTTGTTATGAAGTATATATGATCCATAAATTCCATATAAAATGTGGATATTTTAGGCTAGAGAATTGTTCTCATATTCATTATGAGCTAAATTGCCGGACTTGTTATGGTATAGGAAAACTAACGAGTAGTCCTTGCAAACCAAATATCTAGAAAAAATTTTTCCAGAAAAATTTTAGTATAATCTCACGAATATTTAGAGGGCTGCACGTTTATTCTGTAGATTCTGAAATTAGTCTATTTGATTTATAGAACAAGTTTTAACAAGATTTCTTATGAGGCCCTTAATCTTTTAAATACTTTTATCTAGGTATCAGGCTTTAAGCAAATATAAATAATCACAGTCCCTATATTTCTGTAAAAGTAACCAATAGCATATTCTAAAGACAGTGCAGCAATTAACAGGTTATGATTTCAGTATATATAGACTGGGTACCAAATAGACAGTAAGCTCACGGTTTTCATAGATAAGATTCTGAATTAAATGATGCTCACCACATTTTCGTGTAGAATAAAGTCATTAGTACTCACTCGAATGGAACTTTTACTTTAAGAATATGTAATAATGCACCAGCAAGCTCTTACCTTCCATGGGATCATATACACTCCAAATCTATAAGTATAGTAGGAAGGAAAAGTATAATAAGGGCACCATAAATTAAGGTTACGGAAGACCGTTTTTGAAGATCAATACTTTTTATAGGCTCAATTACTTTCTACATTTCACGACTAAGAGGTTTCTAAATTACTATATACATACGTAGTAGTTATTCAAAAACACAAAGAGATCTATGATACATACATATAAGAGTAAAATTGTTCACCAATTATTCGAAAAAACTCTCTGTTATATTAGTTTACTTTATCTATATAAAGTAAGTACTAGAAGAAATTCGGTGTCAGAACTTTTGGCAATTCGTAAGTAAGTTTTATAGTACTGTGGACTTCCATTGGTAAAATTATACATTTTTAAATATTTTTTTCCCAAAGTGAATAATAATTTTGAGAACAACAAGTAAGGAAGGGCTAAGTTCTAACCTAAGATTATGGTTTCAACTTTCAATGGACTTTATTTAACTTTATTAATATTAATTATGACGAATATGTTGACCCACATATTGTCATTATATAATATAAAATGAAGTTAAAGTTAAACCCTAATATTAGAGTATAAAACCGAGATCCTCATGTTCGATATATGGGGCCTTGAAAACCTATGGTCCATACTTCGGCGATTTTACTTAGAATGAAGCTCCACACTATAAAGAAAAAGTATTTGTTCAAAATTCTGCATCGATATCTTTACTAGTTGCTTGCTTTATATATTGTAAAGTAAACGATTCAGATTCTATAAAATTCTGGTATATAGGAAGTAGGCGTGATTGTGAAGCGATTTGGCCTATTCATTATGAGCTAAATATCATTGTTATGGATGTAAAGAGAGGAAACTAATGAGTAGTCCTTGCAAACCAAATATCTAGAAAGAAAAAATCGGTTGAGTAGTTCCTGAGATATATTTTTTGACCCATAAGAGGGCTGCATGTTTCCATTGTGTAGAAAAATCTAAGTGCAGCTTCCACCTGCCATTTCTTATGTGAAATTTAGTGTTTCACGTTTTTCGTTAGTGACTTTTTGTAATTTTCAATACTTTGTATGGGAGGTATGGGCGTGGTTATTATCCGATATTCAACATGGTCCCTATATTTCTGTGAAAGTTAATAAGCTTATTCTAAAGACAGTTTGGTTTATATAGCTTAATTGGTTTGCGAGATATATACAAATAACCGATTTGCATAGCTAAGATCCATGCTTACTTCCCAAAAAAATGTTACATTTTCGTGTTGAAATATGCCACTTCATAGTGCGATCCATGTCATACCAAATTTTACTTTCCATAGGTTTGTATATGGCTTAGTTATGGCACATTTCACGACGAATGGTTTTTCGGTTATATACATACATATTTGTGGGATATGATACATGGAAGAGTAATTACGCCCATTATTCGAACTTAACTCTTCTTATGGTGCCAAGGAAATACGTCTTATCTGCTCTAGTTACGATATCTCGTGTCGATTTTTGGCAATTCGAAGTTACAGTTTTGCATGGAAAAGACGGACAGACAGAAAATTTAACATTTCTCGTAACCCTGATTTTGATATATATAAGTGTATAGGCGGTAGCATTTTAGAACCAATTTTTACACAAATTATTGTATAGAATAATACGCATAATAATAACAGCCGATGTATACTTTTGAGAAGAAAAATAGATCCCTCCTCATCCGAACTTTTATTGACTTATAAAACAAAGTGTGGTTAAGCAAATAATTATGGTTGGAGTTATATGTATTATATATGAGGTCCACATATTCATATCTTTACAATAAAAAATAGTAAAGAATAATCAGTAAAGATAGTTATTAAAACCCAAACATAGATCTTCACTACATAATGTATTAAATTGTTTCCTAATTAATTCCTAATTTTTTCCTCCAATATCAATGTCTTAAGATGAATTTTGGTTATTTTTAAACGTTTCATTATTTTTGGACCACTGTATGAATATTATTTAATAGTAACCAAATTTTATATGTTTTTCTTCGACTCAAACGGGAAATTCAAATACTGGGTTGCTGCACATTCCACATTTTCATGTTACCTTATGGTGTTATACATTTTTATTCCCAACAAATTACCCATTTACATCATCTTTAAATTGTATTGCATAATTTTAGTTGTCGAATCAGACAATTTCAAAGAAAG
Source organism: Zeugodacus tau (assembly GCA_031772095.1). Classification (NCBI taxonomy): domain Eukaryota; kingdom Metazoa; phylum Arthropoda; class Insecta; order Diptera; family Tephritidae; genus Zeugodacus; species Zeugodacus tau. Next base: position 19,565,832 of record CM062652.1, on the reverse strand, counting down.
CTTCATTCATCTCACTTCCAGCATTTCAACTAATCAATTTGGAGCTTTCCATTTACTTTTTCGCAAGTTCCGCTAGTTCAGTTACTTTTTAGCGAGCGTCGCTGTCAGTTCATCTTATTCGGTTTTGCGTGCAATTGTGAATTGTGTGGGATTAATTTCTAATTTTAAGGACAAATGAAATGTTAATAAGTGTTTTAAACGTTAAATTAATTTGTAAAAGTGTAATTATGTGTAGACTCTCGTTTAAAGTGTGAAATTCAAAGTTAGTGCAAACGTGAAAAATATGAAGCCTGCGAGCTGCGCTGCTTGCGCCACTGTGAAATGACATGCTGAGAGCGTAATGAGTGCGTAGTTGACTTTGACTTGACGTCGCAGCGTTAAAGGGTGAGTCAAATGATCTGAATTTGTGATACATATATAATATTTAAGTGAAAGGGTGTCACAAAAGGTTTTAAAGATATATATGTTAGAAAAGTGAATGTTGCATGGTCGAAAAATTTGAAAGTTTTATATTCAATTAATGATATAGTTAATAATGAAATATTATTATATAATTTCAAATTTTATATTGAACAAAAAAGGGACAAGTTCATTTCTGAATAAAATCAATTTATTAGGGATTTTCTATGATTTTTTTAATAATATTCGTATATTTCTAACATAAAAGAGCTATAGATGAATTGAAAATGTAATTAGTGAAAATATGTACTATTCCGAAAAGCTTTTCGGAAATTTTATAAAAATATTTTACAAAGATCCGTATATAGTAGAACTGGTTATACTAAAATAGATATACATATATCTATATCCACTAACTGTAATAATTCGAAAACGAATTTAACCAAAATCTTTAATTTGGAATGAGAGAAATATATCTTTTGGACTAACTAAAACTTAATTCTTACAATAAATGGATGATAAATAAGACTGTAAATAATTTAATGTAAAGAATATATAACTTACAATTTTTCAATTTATTATACGGAAAGTGATAAATAAATGTTATTATGTATTTATATGCCTTTCCACATAATTTTCCTTTCCATGAGAATTTTATGACCTATTTCTCGCTGTTCGAAGCTTTTTTCCATAGCTAGCTAATACCCAAAAAGCACAGTCAATAGGAAAGGATCATAAAAAATTTAAGGTGAAAATTGACGCTTTGTCCGCCCTCATGAATTTTTACACAAATAATTGACTATACAATTAATATACCGATACCATACTGTATTTATGTTACACCTAGGCGTTTCTTCCAACATTTCCATGTACCGTTATGCACGATATGTATCGATATTTATAGCGACTTGTAGTGTGGTGTGAGTGAATACTAATTTCAAAATAATGACTCAAATTACTTAATTTCATGTAATAACTGTTTGAACCGAATACGGTCAGCGCGTCAGTGTTGGGGATACTTAAATTTTTGGTTACGCTATTTTCAATGTTGTGTTCTTGGTTGATTTCGACATTTTCGGCTATTAACTATGCATTATTTTTCTTTCGCCCCTCATATTGCTCTATTATACTAATGCATTTTTTATTGAATCGCCACAATGCTAGGTTAAGCCTATAACTATACTATTTTACATAACTGTGTTTGGTTGTTTACTTGAAATATGTATTTGTGGGCGGTGCTTTGCAGGAATATAGGTGAAAATTGCATCATTAAATATTGTAAAATACATGAAATAGACGAGTTCATTACTTAAGGTAGGAGAGGGGTAGTGTTTTGTGTATATTTTTTGTTGTTTTTATGTTCACTGCAAGATTGTTATCCATACAATGGGAAACTATTTTGATACACCAGTTGTTTGTAGGCATAAATCGATTTATGAATAACAGATATGTGGTAGATATGAATTTATATACAATATGATTAAAATGAAGGTATTATACTACATATTTCCAAAACTGTTATTATACTTTCGTGAAGAACCGATCCTAAGAGAATACCAGATACGGAATCCGAAGAGATCCGATGCTATAACACGAAGAAAATATTCCCTGCTTCGAATCGTTTGTGTCTACTTTATTTTATATCTATTTTTGTGTTTTTAAAAAGATATCGTCCGAGGGAGAGATGACTTTTGTGAGAACATATCTATTAAAAGAAATAAACTCGAGGGCTGTGTATTGTTTGCATAATGAAGTAAGCTCTCAGAAACCTAAGCTCCCGTTGAATCTTTAACTGTGTTCTATCGACATGCCATAATTTTGAAATCCAGATATATTTCATTCATAAAACATATTCTGTGGCGACAGGAGCTATTAAAAATTGACCAATACTCTTGAGATTCTCTTACAAAACAAACATTTTATTTATTTGTCCGATAACTGGATCTATCTATGTATATAGATAAGTAATGGCTTACTCTAAAATAGGATTCTTATATGGTACAAAAGGATAGCATTGTATAGAATATTCATTTACAGAGCAAAAGCAAAGTAGAACTCCTCAAATGATGATTTATTTAAAGAACACATCATTTAAGTTTAACATATACCGTTTTCTGATCGCTATCAGCTCGAAAAGTTTGGCATTAGAACAAAATATTTTAAAAAGGTTAAATCAGAAGGATTCGGAAAGAAGAAGATGGAGTAAGACGGGTCATTTGGAGTCTGCACTCCAACAAAATGATCTGTTTTAAACACTTCGTAAACTCAATAAACTCTTATAATTATATTTTCGGCAAATCTTTCTAATAATCTAAAGCTGTGAAAGCTTCATAAGCTTGTCTCATTTTTCATTAACTTTCATATGTTGCTTTCTGCGATATTTCCACTCCAATCACAGCGTTTAAATGCGCTAAAAATTCCTTGTTAGTTTCTACGCTCAGTATTCACTATAACAGAAACAAAAAAGCAGTCACATAATGAGAAATGCAGAAAGAAATGCAAAATATCAACAAACATACAAAAAATTAGCAACAACTACAGCAAAAGCATGAAGACTTATGCAAAGTAGACGCTGACGAAGTAAACGAAAAACTCGTTGGAATGTGGCCGAAAAGCTGCCGCCAACTCCTAAAAAAAAATTAGAACCATCAAACGAAGCAAGAGCCGTCAAAAGTACACATGCAGTGGTTCGGGGGTACACGCAGACGAGCTTACCAGGCTTTTATGGGTATAGGAATGTGTGTTTGGGTGCATTTGTATGTTTGTGTTCGTGCTTATTCGTGAGTGCATAAGTAAGTATGGTGGCAAGTTCTTTGGCGACTTTATGGTTATTCAATGTTGCCTCATTGCTCGTCGCCTTTACAGCAACTCGTCTCCTACAAAATGGCCTCACTGAAATATATCTTTCTATGTATGTATGTGAGAACATAAATATATACATATATGTATGCCTGCCACGGCATTGTAACCGCAAAACGTTGTTCATTCCTGCTTTGTTGAGTCTCTTGACTCTCGAGCGTTGTCGCAGCTGCTGCTTTTTAAGCACTCTTTTTGCCAGTTACGCCAAATTTGGAGCCGCTTGCTTTTGAACTTGTTCTTTGCTGGTACTTCTCTTACATATCTACATATAGTACATAAAAAAATTATTATAAACTCTGCGCCGCACCTCATAATGTGGCTTCATCTACTACTACACAGAGTGCGAGTGCGCCGGCTTGCTGCCATTTACCTCAGTGCAAATTCTTAATGTGGTCCTTTTTGGTCGCAACCGGCTTTCAGCGCATTTCATAGTCGCCACGACTCACACTCGACACATACAACGCGTATGTTGCAACATGCCGCATAACAAGCAGCAATCGCTACCAGCGTGTTTTGTTTTTGCTGCCATGTCTCGCTTGGGCTGCCTTCTGCGCTGCAGCATGTCGACGGCTTGGTCAGTTGGGGCAACTTCGGCTGGGCGACTTGAAATGAGAAATATGCAAAATGTTGACGACAACCGAAAATCGCCAGCAAAAAACGTGCCACAAAAGCGCTGGAGAATTTTTTCTTATTTTCTGTGGTCCCTTGCTTGCGACTAGTAAATATGTTTGTTGTAGTTTATTTTTTAATATTTTGTAAACGGATTATGCCAAACAAGTGTATAGAGATAGAGAGAGAGAGAGAGTTGGAGTGAAGAAAAAATGTGCGGCAGCTGCGTTTCAGCGAAGACAAAACTGGATAATTAATTCGGTATGAGGAAGAATAGAGAATAATTATAATGTAATTCAATGCAGGCGAAGCGTCTTTCTAGATATTTTTTTTATATAAAATGCATTTTATATAAATTGCGTGTTATGAAAAATTTTCTTTCCGAAACTTTCAGATAATTCCTAATATAGGCGAACTTTGGTAGTAAAGGGACTCTAAGACAATAAGCCGTTCCCATGACATACGGATCTGCGTGACCGGGAAGAATACGGACGAATCCCGCCACGAACTAGTGAGTTTGATTTACGTGAGTAGCTACCGACGGCGGCCGGTGCTCAAAAACACATCGAATCAATACAATGAATGTGTTGATCAGCGCCCTGAGTTTGCTATACACCTTCAGTACCAATTGGCGTATGGTATGGACACACACACCCACCTTGGTAGGGTCGAGGCCCATCTAAAACCTCTGCCATGTTTTGGGTCCGGCACCCGGTTACCATATAACTCCACACCAAGTAAATAAAGACCCTCTGCCTGCATTTATGTTTGAAACCACAGCCACCACAAAACTCCTCGAAGGGTCAACCCATTGAGCAGGTTAGAAGCAAAGCTCCTTGGGCTCCTGCTCCCCGTGGTACCAGCTTGAAATCTCTGGCAAAATCTTGTAGCCGAAGCTACTACCATTTGAGCCTTTCCATACTGCTCTGCACTGGTGGACAATTGTGGCTTGAACATAATTGCCCTTCTTGATAGGAATAGCCAGTTCGTAGAAATGTCATATCAAAAAGGTAACATAATTCAGTTCAAGCCATGAAATATATTATCTAGCACGCATAAACGAGCGACTTTATACCAGCTATTACAAAGTCAACCATCTACTTTGTGCATGTTTGGATTTTAATCGCCTCTTAAGACAGACAGACATAGGTTACCTTACCTCGGGTTTATTCTGCACCCACACCTGCCACGAACTGTCGCCTCCGCAACCTCAACAACGAAATTGAAGACTAGGATTTAATAAATTACAAATTTTATTCGAATTAGTTCGAATTGTAATCGAAAATATTAGAGAATGTGGAACCAGCTCGATATTCCTTCTTTGATAAGAATTATGAAGATGATTTTTGTAAAAAGCTGAAGTAAAAGTATTATCTTGAATGACTGAGTTTGTCAATTTTCGTCGAAGCCCTTGACAGTGAAACTCCGTCCTTTAATTAAAGAGACTTTCACCATCATGTGGACAGATCTAAAATAATAAAGATAACGGGAACAGGTATTTATGGTCCAAGCTAGCGAGTCCTAATGATCAACAAAAATAATCCAGGCTGACGTCCAAGCGGTCCCATTAAAGAGTTCGCAAACTATTACTATTTTTCAGACAGAACCCTTAGAATTGTCTCTTCCAAACTTTTCGAGAACAAAATTCTTGTTTGGCTCGTCTACTCTATTTCGTTTCCTTATTTCTTATGCAATAGTAAATTCAAAAAATAACAGTTTTACCAAAACAACCAGTACTTTCATTAATGAAACTCTTAAAATATTTACAACCAAAACACCGCCTTCAACCAATAATAGTGACTAACTACTCTCATATTTGATTAATGATTTCCAATCGGTTCACCACCTTCACGGTTTGTACGCATCGATTTTACAACCCTTTGAACACAACAAATATGTGTATCTACAACTTCCTCTTCTTGCAATCGCTGATAAACCATCCGGCGTGTCACGGCTTATTTCAATTTTCTTGGCGTATCGCATAGCTTATGAGATCACAACACAACTCATAAATCATCCCACTGCGTTGGCTGGCGGGTGTTCGAGTATCATTAATCAGGCTTGCGAATTGGTTTAAGTGCACTTGTATCGACACTGCGTCAACCAGTCAACATGTGACCAAACATGCTGTTTTCTGCATTCTTCAATCTTAGTATGGATAATGGTTTCTGAATGAACTAAGGATAGTGGGAGTCAATCGTTTTAAATATATGTAGGTTATGGTTTATGATTTGGTTCTTGAAATTAGTTCAAACAGATTAGATATATATTTTATGTAATAGAAATAGTTGGCGAATTCAGAACTCAAATCATTGTATAATAAAAGGAGAGTTTTTGACAGGGTAACATATACATATTACAAGGTTCGGCTGCAGTGGCACAAAAAATATTGAGCAGGACTTAAAAATATTAAAAAATTGGCCGATTTCTATTATTTCTACCTTGAAGTCAATCTAGGTGTATTCTAAAATATATCATTAGGTCATACGATAACGATAATCTAAAGAATAAACTCAGTCTTTGGATGACTGCTTTCACTAGCTACTTCTTTAAATTTGAAACTGATTATTTAAGGATAAGGCATCTTAAGAAAGCTTTGTTAAGTAATTTGAAGATTATTCTTAGTTATTAAGATCCTCTAGGATTAATTTAAGCTGCTGTCTTGCTTTCTAGCTTTCGGTAAAAAAATAGGTCACAAGCACTGTGGTCCTCATGTTCGATCTCGGGGGCCTTGAAATGTCATACTATAAACGTTTGTTCCAATATCTGCTGCTCAATTTACTGATAGTTGAGTGAACGAATCGGATGGGCTTCAAAGTTGTGGTATAAGGGGGTTGTGAACCGATTTCTCCCATTTTCAAACTATGCTATTGGGATGCCGAGAACCTGTTACGGACCGACATTGGTTGAATAGTTTCTAAGATATGGTTTTGAACCTATTAGAGAGCCGAGCCACGCCCATTTTAAAATTTTGTATTGCAGTTTGGTCCAGCCCTCATGTACTATCTTTACCATGAAATTTAAGCTTTCAGGAGTTTTTCCTCACTTAATTAAATCACTTTTAGTTGTTTTCATGATAACCTTTGTATGGGAGGTATGCGTGGTTATAATTTGATTTTATCCATTTTCAAAGCTGTATAATCGAGTTCCTAAAGGAAACGACTCCAGAGAGTTTGGTTGATATAGCTTTAGTAGTTTACGGGGGCGAGACCATGCCTACTTTTCCAAACAAATTTTGTTAATATATCGCCTCCACTTCTTGTATTTTGAACTTAAATTTAGAAGCTTTTTTAAAATAGAGTCGACATTTTTTATATAAGAGGTTAAAGACGAGGTTCTTGTAAGGACTTGTAAAATCTAAAATGTTTATTTTATGAATGAAAACTACCCTTTAAACCATTAAACTACGCTTAAGATAAATAACACAGAGGTAAAAGAGTTAGAAATCGTTTTGAAATTTTAAAAGAAGTAAATTAGATGGTACATTTAATTAACTGGTATTCTTTCATTTCATTGTGTAGCATTGTATTCTAAAGTTGAAATTTTTAAAAACTGGTATACGAAGTACATAAGTTCGTTTTTCCAAAACTAGCTGAAGACATTGTGAGTTTTACTTTAATCTAATGCAATGTTGCCACTATGTAAAACCCTACCCTTAATGGTTTTATATGGACTATAATTTTGTAAGTAATTTTTTTAGATTAATAAATTAAAGTCGTTTATATGGTAAAATATTTATTAATTTTTGAAAACTACTTCACCACTGATATGCATTTTTCAATCATATTACTAACATAATCCATCACTGATTTTTATTATGGACTGTATCTGACTGAAGATCTCACTTATTGACTGCTGATTATTAAATGTAATTGCTATTTGGGGTCGAATGATTTATCTACAATTTTTTACTCTTCATAAACGTTTATCAGTTGAAAAATTGTTTAACCTATAAAATAACTAATAAACATTTAGATTTTTCCAATATTTAATATTTTATCCATCAAAATTTCTGAAAAATAGTTGGATTGCCAGCTGAAAGAATATTTAACAGGACTATAAAATATTGAATAATGAGACGATCTCTAGTATTTATACGATATTAAGATCTTCTGGGATTAATTTAAGCTGTTCTCTTGCTTTATCCGTTTTCGGTAAAAATATAGTAAAAGTTAATATTCTAGGGGTTTCAAAGTCATAAAAAAATTTAAAAGTTTACCTCAACCTCTAATTTATTCGCATTTGTTAGAAATTATTTAAATAAGTATAGCAAAATCTAGTACACAAGGGTTAACCACATTTAAACATTAAATCGTTTCAACTCTGTCGTAACCACGGTAACAACAACATGCAACCGTTCGGTCAACCAGCCAGTAACCATACGAACAACCAGACCGGCAAGAAGTTACCTTGCTAGACAACCCATGATTCTATATGCATGAGACTATGGAAGCGTGCAAAAAGTTAGCAACCAGTTAAGGCTTGAGTGGGTAGCACACTTACTGGCTTGGAAAGTATATTCCAACATTTGTATATATGCAAGTGTGTGTACCTTAATAAATGTAAGCGAATTCAAGGCCTGTAACACCATGTCGAAGCGACGAAGGTATGTTGGTAGAAGGCAAACAGCAAAGGTAAGCGTTAATAAAAGCAATCATTGAATAGCCGGAAAATGTTAACTAAACCTTAAAAAGTGCTGACAAATCAGTAACTCTAGACATACATATGTAATAGAGGATGTAAGAAAAAATCTAAGCTGAAAGAGTAGATGGATTGCTTGAGAGGTTCATATGAATTTTTGTTTATATTTTTTTTTGGTTTTCATGGATAACTTGGCATAAAATCGCCTAGGCATTCATAATTTTGCTTGTTAAGTGAAAGGGTTTAGATTTAAGAAAATAAAAAGGTAACGCTGCTTGTTAGCGCTTAATACACGTATATTATAAATTTTGTTGTAATTTGTTGTAAAATTAACCTTTTGAATGTAACAGCTGTTGAGGATGATTGATGCTGGAGCCCGGTGCTTAAGTGTTTTCCTTTGATGTGTACTTGAATAAATTTGTATTTTGATTTTTTTTTTCGTAAAATATATTTTTAGTTAGATTTTTTCACTCAAAAAATATTAAAATTTCCACAAATATTTATTTTGATTTTATTTTAATTTATTTTTTTCGAAAATTTATTTCAATTAAATTTTTTGTAAACTTTTTTTTATTATTTTTTCGAAAATATTTTGAATTAAATTTTTGAATTATTTTTTTTTTTAGTTTTTTATAGTCCTTCTACTTGCAACTTTACTTTACGTAACGTATTTCATAAATTTTGTATGCAATTCTGCAGCACAAAACTTGTCAAACAGCTTTGAGTTTACTCTGCTTTGCAAGCCAGCTCGTAAGCTCTATCTTCTACCAGCAGTTCCTACACTTATAACCCGAAACTGTTATTCAAGAAACAGTTTTAACTTCGAATATTTGTAATACGCTTGTTGAACGCATTAATTCCTCCAAAATCTAAATTTAAATATTTCTTCAAAAATACTATATTATTCCTCAAACGCACTTCACAATAAACTCGCCGAATGCAAGTCGCGCCATTACACGTTTATCCGCAACAACGAACCGTTCATTTCGCAATTGCCGCACAAACTGTTTGTGTTCTGGCAGCAGGCGAACGCACGAACGTGGCCAACCAACCAACCAGCCAAGCCAGCGACGAACCCACCAGTCCACCAAGTCAAGTCAGGCTAACCAAAACCTGGTAGGTGGCGATCGGAGGGAGCCTAGTGTGGCAGCAGCAGCAATAGTCGCCGACAGCAGCCAGTTTGGCAAGTTCACAGCAGCCACTGTTGCAGCAGCGACGCCAACGGCAACCCTACAATGCAGCGCCAGCGATTTATATGCGCCTTGTACCACATCAGCAGGAAATCTAATGGCATGCGAGCGGTTTTACTGGTTTGCCCTCCCAAAAGTGCAACGAAATTCGCTCAATGCGGTCGCCACATTTGCGCTCGCCACTAAATCTATGCAGACACAGCCGTCGCCGTTTAGCACTTCGACACTCGTCGTCGTCGTTGTTGTCGTTGTCGGCGCTCGGTCGACCAAGTGCACCTTCGTTGGTTCGTTGGCATTCGCCAAATTTAATGACACCCAATACCCAGTACCTCAGCTACCTTTCGCCGTCGTCTTCCATCTACATACATACGGAGGTTCGCCACTTCAGTGGGTAACCAACCGGCTTGAAAAGTATTTAGCTGCTTTTTTTGCTTGCAACTACTCACTTCTGCAGGCATTCCGAGTTGTAGGTAAGCGTCGTACGATGCGAATATCTTAACTTATTTCGCCGTCAAAATCACCTGCTCGCTGCAAGAGCGCTCTTGTTGTTGCGAATGCAACGTTTAATTACAACAAGTAATCGCTCATTTCGTTGCATGTCGGTATGTACTCAAATACTGGGAATAGTTCTTTATGCTACCGGCTTTTTGGTGTCTACCCTTCGTGCGTCGTCGTTGTGTTTACACTTATATTTTGGCTCTGTTTTGATTGTTTTGCGCCTGCGCGAGTTTTTGTATTTCAGGCTTTTCTCTTAGTCCACACTCTTTGAAGGTAAACATTGCTGTTAAGTTAACAGCAGATTTACATGCCGCTTTATTTTTTACAGTTATGTTTTAAAACTAACATTATTTCTAAATATCTTATGTGAAGTATTGATGTTATGTTCTGGGTTCTAAATGGCGGAAGTAAAGGTAATCTCAAAATGCAGATATAAATTAGTGCTTAATTTTCAATCTTGGAATGGTACTTAATGGGTTAGGGGTAGACAGGATTTTCAAAAAATCATTTTTTTTAATTTTCGTTAAGAGTAAAAAAATATCCTGAGGCCGCCATTTTGTTAATTTTTGAAAAACAGCTTCGTTCGGGATTATCTATTTATAAAACAATTTTTTTTTATCCGATTGATTTTAGATGAATCTCCAAGGACTTAAGATTGTCACCGCAAGGACCTTTTTTTTAAACTGAGTCAACACAGACAGTTATAACTTTGGAAATTATAAGGTTTTTTTTTTTCAAATTTTCGTGACTTTAAGTCAAAACATTGTATAATAATGCCATATTATTACTTTTGTAAAATAACATGATTTAACAGCAAAAATTACTGAAAATTGTAATTTTTTCGTGTCTCTGACTACCCCTAACCTTTTAAGAGTACCGTTGAATAAATAAATAAAACAGGGTATATTTGGGTTTAAGAAAGGTCTATACCGATTTTTTACTCAGGAAAACATGCTCGCTTAGATTCATTAGAACATATCGCAAATCTAACTCTATTGATATCAGTCGATTTCTATATGATATCAATGCAAGGAAATGCACATCCTTATTTTGGGTATATAAGATATTGAAGAAATGATAAATGAAATTTATTAAAACAAGTAAGGAAAGACTAAGTTCGGGTGCAACCGAACATTTTATACTCTCGCAATTTATTTAGAGATTTACCTATATTTTCGGTGAAAAATTACCCTTAAGCACTGAGTTCTTCAAGTTTGATATCAGGAGTCTTGAAAAGTCATGGTTAGATTTTGATAATTTTCCCACAAAGTGATGTCTCAGCTCAAATACAGTATTTGTGTAATGTTTTATTTCGCTATCTTTATCGGTTCCTATTATATATATTATAAAGTGAAGGATTCAGATGGAATTGAAAATTGAGTTATAAGGAAAGTAGTCGTGGTTGTGAACCGATTTCGCCCATTTTTTAACCGTGTTATCAGGGTGTCAAGAAAAAATATTATGTACCGAATTTCATTGAAATCTGTCGAGTAGTTCCTGAGATATGGTTTTTGACCCATAAGTAGGCGATGCCACGCCCATTTTTCATTTTGTAAAAAAATCTCAGTACAGCTTCCTTCTGCCATTTCTTATGTAAAATTTGGTGTTTCTGACGTTTCCCGTTAGCGAGTTAACGCACTTTTAGTCATTTTCAACCTAACCTTTGTATGGGAGGTGGGCGTGGTTATTATCCGATTTCTTTCATTTTTGGACTGTATGAGAAAATGGCTAAAAGAAACTACTGCAGAAAGTTTGGTTTATATAGCTTTATTGGTTCGCAAGATATATACAAAAAACCTATTTGGGGGCGGGGTCACGCCTACTTTTCCAAAAAAATTACACTCTAATGTGCCCCTCCCTAATGCGATCCTATGTTCCAAATTTCATTTTCATAACTTTATTTATGGCTTAGTTATAGCTCTTTATGTGTTTTTGGTTATCGCCATTTTGTGGGCGTGGCAGTGGACCGATTCCGCCCATCTTCGAACTTAACCTTCTTATGGTGCCAAGGAACTCGTGTTCCAAGTTTCATTAAGATATCTCAATTTTTACTCAAGTTACAGCTTGCACGGACGGACAGACGGACAGGCGGACAGACGGACGGACAGACAGACATCCGGATTTGAACTTTACTCGTCACCCTGATCACTTTGGTATATATAACCCTATATCTAACTCGTTTAGTTTTAGGACTTACAAACAACCGTTATGTGAACAAAACTATAATACTCTCTTTAGCAACTTTTGTTGCGAGAGTATAAAAATATGCCCACAACGGTAGGGTTCATAATGATACTTCTTAAACGGTATAAATTCAAAAGAACGGATATACTCGTATTTGGCAATAAAGGCTAGGGAGCAAATATATCAAAAATATTTTTGAAATACCAGTAGATATTTGCGAATAACCAGACATGGTACAAGTTAAAATATTCCAAATATTAGGTTGGCAAATATCACCTTCCGCCTTTTTATACTCTCGCAACAAAAGTTGCTAAAGAGAGTATTATAGTTTTGTCCACATAACGGTTGTTTGTAAGTCCTAAAACTAAACGAGTTAGATATAGGGTTATATATACCAAAAAGATCAGGGTGACGAGTAAAGTTCAAATCCGGATGTCTGTCTGTCCGTCCGTCTGTCCGTCCGTCTGTCCGTCCGTCTGTCCGTCCGTGCAAGCTGTAACTTGAGTAAAAATTGAGATATCTTAATGAAACTTAGAACACGTATTCCTTGGCACCATAAGAAGGTTAAGTTCGAAAATGGGCGGAATCGGACCACTGCCACGCCCACAAAATGGCGATAACCAAAAACACATAAAGAGCTATAACTAAGCCATAAATAAAGTTATGAAAATAAAATTTGGAACATAGGATCACATTAGGGAGGGCACATTCGAGTGTAATTTTTTTGGAAAAGTGGGCGTGATCCCGCCCCAAATTGGTTTTTGTACATATCTCGTAAACCACTAAAGCTATATAAACCAATCTTTCTACAGTCGTTTCTTTTAGCTATTTCCTTATACAGTCCAAAAATGAAAGAAATCGGATAATAACCACGCCCACCTCCCATACAAAGGTTAGGTTGAAAAATACTAAAAGTGCGGTAACTCACTAACGAGAAACGTCAGAAACACCAAATTTTACATAAGAAATGGCAGAAGGAAGCTGCACTGAGATTTTTTTACAAAATGGAAAATGGGCGTGGCGTCGCCCACTTATGGGTCAAAAACCATATCTCAAGAACTACTCGACAGATTTCAATGAAACTTGGTTTGTAATAGTTTCCTTACCTCCCAATAATATGTTGTGAAAATAGGCCAAATCGCTTCACAACCACGCCTACTTCCTATATACCAGAACTTAGAAGATTATCTGAATCGTTTACTTTACAAAATCTAAAGTAAGCACTAGTGAAGATATCGGTGCAAAACTTTGCACAAATACTGTATTTATAGTGTGGCAGCCCATTTCTAAAAATCGCCGAAATCGGACGATAGGTTTTCAAGGCCCCATATATCGAACATGAGGACCTCGGTGCTTCTAACCTAATATTAGGGTTTCCAACTTTCAATGGACTTTGTACAATATATATGACGAATATGTGGGTCAAATTGTGTATTATATAATATTAATTAAGTTAAATAAATAAATTGCGAGAGTATAAAATGTTCGGTTACACCCGAACTTAGCCCTTCCTTACTTGTTGTCTTTTGAATTTCACCGCTATGTATATAGCGCTACAGAGCTCGTATCTGGCAATACTATACATCTTTGATAGGTCTTGAGATAACCAACAAAACGACGCTATGCATGATTGCGTTCAACACTTATAGACGCCGAAATTCGCTAGAGTAACGCTTCGTGAGATTAATGGAGTTTTGGCGGATGGTACTCTATCACTTCGAACTGCGGAATTTGTTTTCGACGATTCAGAGCGGGTGAAAACAACACCTTGGATAAGACAGCCCAAGACCTGTGACGACGAATACCGATCAAATCATGGAAAACATGGAGTTAAACCGGCATGTGGCATCTCGTGACATCGCCCAGGAGATTGGAGTTAGTCACCAAATCATTTTAAACCATCTGCAGAAGGCTGGATACACAAAAAGCTTGATGTTTGGGTGCCGCATGATTTGCGATTTGCTGCTGAAACGGAACGAACTCGACCTTTTCGACATTTTTGAAACGGATGGTGACTGGCGACGAAAAATGGATCATATACGACAATATCAAGCGAAAACGGTTGTGGTCGAAGGTGAATCATCCCAAACAGTGGCCAAACCGAGATTGAAGGCGAGGAATTTTGTTGTATGTTTGGTGGAATTGGAAGGGAATCATCCACTATGAGATTTTCCCACATGGCCAGATGCTTCTCCAAGGGGGTATTATGAAGTTGCCGTTTAGATGGAAACAGATTATGGAATAAAAAGCGGAAGGGAGATACCTAATATTACTCAAATTGCACTTAATGTGACGTCTCTTTTCCAAGTTTCGCCAATACCTGAACTTGTATTTATCGAGTTTTTAGAAATAGAACTATAATAAAATATTTATCAGGCAACGAGTCTCCGTGGGACTTCTTATGTCGTTATGGTGAGCTAATTGTGGCATTTTTATATTGTTATGTGATCTTTGTATTTCTTCGTTACTGTTGTAAAATGTCGTCGTCGACAGGGTCCTAATTTTTCTTTCAGATTGCCTATAAATATCCGAAGATAATAATTCTGGGCGATATTGAAAGCTTGTGAAGAAAGCACTTAAGCGATTAGTGTTCAAACAAAGGCTCCAAGGAGTAAGTCTTTGGTCGCTAGTTCTTATACCGTTACAAATATATCTATGTATCTTTATATTTTGTATTTCATCAATAATAAAAAACCCTAGTAAACGCCTACTGACAGCACAAACGGGTCACATATTTAAAGAGCATAGTTAGCCTTTTTAAACCCCAATCCATACTTAGTGTAAGTGAAAGACAACATACCTTTTGACTTGGAGCAGTTTATTGCAATTGTACCAGAGCGACAACTCAATGTCAATGCCTGCAATGCAATTTTCTTTTGCCAACTTTTTCGCATTTCTCAACTATTTACGTATTCATGCCGCTTTCGAGCCCACTCATGCTGCCTACAAGTACAGATGCGTGTGTTGGTGTGTAGACAAAGTTGTATTTGATGGTATCAACATAAATTTTGTTTACAAATGGATATGAGAAATAAAGAAACGAAATACAAGCTACATTTACAAAGTCGCGCTTTTATAGCGAGAGCAGCCAAGACAAGACAGGCAGACAGACGGATAGACACAAAGATAGAGAGACAGACGAACAGACAGACAGCCAACCAACAAAGTCAGCATATTCAGTTCCAGTACGAATGCAACTTGCACGATTCAAGGGAGGTGTAAGGTGCTTATCTCCATCGTGAGACCTTCGTCAGACAGCTAAAGCGTCGCGGCCGACTTTTGTGTACTCACACAAAATAAATGTTGCAACAGATACCTTCTGCTTAGCTAGCAAAGTGCCGTTAGACGTGTCTCCCGCACACTCAGCACTGTCGCAGTGCGCTGTATTATTGTGGTTGCTGTTGTTGTAGCTGATTTTTGTTGTTGTTGTGCCACGTTGATGTCTGCAACTTGAATGAATTATTGCAGACACATTTTGAAGTTTGGCAATGCCATGCCACACAGTCTTTGACTGCACTCGCACTCAGTCACTTGTAAAGAAGACGACGAAGCACGCCGAAGCTTACCTATCTTACCAGTTCATATATACTATATGTATATATCCACAGTTAGAGTCTTTCCAAAGCCTTTGGGGTACGTTTTCACTGTCTACAATCGTCTTCAATCGCCTTCAGTGGCATGCAACAACTGCATTCAAACCCGGCCAGACCGGCCGCCGTCTGACAAATGAAATGTTAGACAGACATTTTTATTTGCACCGAAGTGCACACGAGCGCGCGCTTTTCATTCATTCAAAATGTGACGCTTCAATGCGAATTACTGTGGGAACTTTTACATTCCACGTTGTTGCGATTGCGATTTTCCCATTTGATGTTGTTGGATTATTGGCGTTTTCGGTCGATATACGATAAATGATACAATTTACTTAGATGATGTTGATCCGCAGGGAATACGGAAAATTTTGGAAAAGTCAGGGGGATAGAATCATATTATATTTTGTGTGAGGTGAAGTAGTCGTACACGCTAATATTTGGTTTTATTTAAGTCTACGGATGCATATTAGAATTGTGGGGATGGATATTTTGTTTGGTTTTTAGATTTAAAAGTATACAGTTTTTCCTTCGGTTTGGGATGCTTCCGATAAATAGAGGGTACTCAAACTTACTGAATTGATGTTAAATATCAAAAATAACAAAGATTTACTTCCAAATCTGAGTAAACGGGAATAGTATGGTGATAGACTTGAACTGCAGGATAATCAAAAGACTTTGGCATATGAGTTAATTTGTTCCAAAACATTGAGAATGGGGCGAAGCTCGTAGAAACCATTATCAAATAATTACTTAGTTTATTACGCTACAGCGAATTTTTCCGAAATTTCAATGGTGGAAATATGAATTAATTCAAAAGCAGAGATAGTCATAGAGTGTTATAGATAGTGGTTGATAGACCTAAGAGTTTCTTGGAGACAGGCTAATTCCAGGCTAAAAAAGAAAACAAGTTAGCGCCCGGGTTCCACAATGCACCTCCCAAAGGCCTATGTGCGTCGTTTGACAACCATTTAACCTAGGGTCCGGGTTGTTATTTAACAAAAAATAAGAACAATTTGCAGATATCTCCTCGTTGTCCAATATATCTATGATATAATCAATCGCTTTGATGGTATATTTACACATGAAAGCTACTCCAAAGTTATTGACCCGATCTTGGTTGGCTGGTTGAAAAGCAAAAGCAAAGTCAGCCTGACTGCAAGCGACCTCACTAAGGCCATCATTAGGCCTATTGTGCTCCCCAGTATTGACCCAATCTCAACCTAAATATTAGTAAAACAAGTAAGGACGGGCTAAATATATACATGATATAAAGTCCATTGAAAGTTTGAAACCCCTAATGTTAGATATGGGGCATTCTCTGGAAAAAAAAGCCACTTGAAAAAAAAGTTCTTTGTTTTCTTTGGCAATGATGTATCTTATAGTACATGTAAAACCTAAAATAAAACATATGGTTTTAGGTCTGTGTAACGCGGGGTTGCCATATTATAAGGGACCAAAGTTTTTTGTAAAAAAATTTTCGAACCGCCATAACTTTAAAACTAATGAACATATTTTAAAACACCATGTGACTTTTTTGTACAGAATTTTTCAAACTTTAAAACTGTATATCGTAAAAATTTTTAAAATTAATATTTCATAGCAAAAAAAGAAAACTTTTTTTTTTCATTTTTAACAATTTATGCCTTCTTCGATTTTTTTCGAAAATATCTTAAAATGTTCCTTATTTCATCACCTTTTTACCCCCCAAAGGGAATTTTGGGACAGCAATATTTGTATGAGCTACAAATAAAAAACCAACTCAGAACATGAATGCTCCATATATGAGAATTAGGGAAAGTTAGGACCCGATTTAGCAAATTTTTGGCACGGAGACATATTATTATAGGAAAAAGATACCGTCTGAATTTCTTGAAAATATCTGAGAGACTTAGCTACGTTTTTGGTAAACAATTTATTACAAGCACTGAAATCCTAATATTCTATATATATGGTCTTGAAAACTTATGAACCGATTACGACGATTTTATTTATAAGGGCGATACCACTCCTTAAATGCAGTATTTATGTAAAGTTTTATTCGGATATCTTCCCTAGTACTGACTTTATAAATTGTAAAGTAAACGATTCCGATCGACTTCAAAGTTATGGTATATGGGAAGTAGGCGTGGTTGTGAACCGATTTGGTCCATTTTCAAAAAATATCATTGGAATGGAAGGAAAATATTATGAACCGAATTTCATTGAAATTGGTCGAGAAGTTTCTGAGATATGATTTTAGACCCATAAGTAGGCGAAACCACACCCATTAGATATTGTGTATACCATCTGTACTATCTTTACCATGCAATTTAAGGTTTGTGCTGATTTTCATTACTGAATTACAGCATTTTACTTTGTAGGGGCGGGGCCACTCTCACTTCTCCAAAAAAATTACATTCAAATTTTATTTTATTTATGGCTTAGTCGTGGCACTTTATGTGTTTTCGGCTTTCGCCATTTTGTGGTCCTATTTCGCTCATCTCGAAAGCAACCTTCGTATGGTGCCAAGTTTCATCAAGATATCTCCATTTTTACTAAAGTTACAGCTTGCACAGACGGACGGACGGATGGACAGACATCCGGATTTGAACTCCACTCGTCACCCTGATCACTTTGGTATATATAACTATATATCGAACTCGTTTACTTTTAGGTGTTACATACAACAGTTACGTAAACAAATTTATTATACTCTCTTAGCAGCTTCGAATTCGAAGAAAAATATTTCCATCCTGTAGACTAACTTCGAAAAACAGTGAAATAACTTCATGATTTAGTCTTTCGAAAAAAAATAGTTTGGTCCAATAGCCAGCCGAGTGTTGTACAATGGTGAAGATGATGAAGATTTATATAATTTATTTTTATTGATAATATATTAAAATAATGTTTTCTTTTATTCCAGGTAAGTGCTTATTGTGTTTCAATACAATATATGAAGGATGCTTTTACTGATGGGATTCGAAAAAAAGCCCAAAGTAAGTGAGAATTTATTTTTCAATGTGTTTATAAACGAATGTATCTTTAATGCACTTCTAATACTATTTTCCTACTGAAAACCTCATCCTGTAATGAAACATACGTGTTTTGAAGCTCATAATATCCAAAATTATTTTAATAATTTCTACAATTAGTAATTTCTACTTTAGTCTTCCTAATCATGGATTCCACGCTAGCTACTATGCTATTCCTAAACCTATATATTATATATACCATGCACCATTAATCATTGAAACTCTGATACCTGTATTTTTACAATTATTTTATCATTACAATGATCTAAGCTACACCCCAACTCACACCACTAACTACTAGTTTCTCCAACTACTCCGAACATATTCGCTTGTCTACATGCATTTATGGCACTACAATTTACTTAACTACACTACTTAAGCTACGTGACAGCTACGACGGCTTGCCACTGACAATCACACCGAATGCGTCACTGCCAGCGCAGACACATCCGCCCGACGTAGTACCTTACGCATAGTCAGTGGCACGGCACGCCAATCACTGACATTCGAAGCATATTAATTATTGATTAACTCGAGCTGGGAACATGACTCGTCCCGGCAACTTTATGACAGACACGGAATTTGTCTCACCAATTACTAAATCCACGGAATAAAATCCTGAATATTTATGCGCGGCGCTGGCATAGCGGAGCGTAGCAATAAGTTTGTTGGAATTTCTGGCGTTACAAATGGAAATAGTTACACGTCGCAGAGATTACATTTAATTAGCTTTCGATTTGGCTGGTTTGTAATGCTTACATTCTAACTACGACCACTGTGGTGAACGATATGTTCTCTTGATAGTGTGGCCACCTGCTGGGTAAAGCTACAGCATTCGAGTTCGGGGAGATTAAAGCAATTTAATATTGTTCTCCAAGAAAGTTTAAGGGAAGTAAATAAGCTTCAAAATAATGGTACATATTGTTTTTCAATAGGGCCGTATTCCCTTCGGTCTTCAATTAATGCTATATTTGTTAACCTAAATAGTTACTTGGTTCACAAATTTACCTAGAAATCGATCGAATTGAGGGTCCTCTAATAGTGTTCGATTTCCGATAGTCGATTCGTCTTGCTTTGAATCATTCAGTACAAAACTTGAAACTTTTTTTGATGAGATCCTACATGACAATGACTGCCGATACATATTATATTAAAGTATAATATCTTTTAGTCGTCTTCGAACTACCTTCCTTTAGAATCAATCTATATGTGGTCTTCACCGAAGGAACAGTAGTTAATATTCATCGAAACGATCAATAACATATGATAAAGGTCTATATAGTTTGAGAATTTTCTCAGTACTACGTTTTTGGATTTGGATGAAAAGACCGTTCCTCAACCCGATTATCTCCCTAAAAATATCACTGCTGTATATTAGGATTAGAATAAATCGAAAGATTATTTCAGTGGCTCAAATAATAACTTCTCTTGAAAAGACTAGACTAGACAAGAGTAAATAATTACCTCCCGAAATCATATTTCTAATTTCGCTGGGACCAAAAACCATCCGTTTGTAGAATAGTCGCTCCGAAGTCTTCTCTTTTCGGAGTTAACTGTAACTTACGGCAATTATAACCATCTAGCCTTTAATAGTACTGAGATTCGATGAATATGCAGCTTATTCAATCAACACTATTTTCTACTTGTAACGACTCGGGAGGAATGTTTACGGCAATCGTCCTCTAAACGACTAAGTTATTTGAGGTTCGATGGATATTCGCAAAGGAAACATACTTAGACTATTGAGGACAGTCCTTTCTGATGTCAAAAAAATTTACCCCCTCACTTAAACCCTCGACAAAGCGCATAGAAATTACCACAAATCTGCAGAAGTTTTTTACTTCTATATCCGCTAATTCATGAGGATGCCCAAAAAATGAGATCCAAGGAACTCTTGCCTAGATCTCGCAAAGGCAGGCCATTCCAAAAATAATTCTACCTCGTCCCCCTCCAAGCAGCTCCCGCAGCTAGCATCCGGTAAAATTGCCTGGAATCCCGACACGTGAATCCCGATGCAACAATGGCCAGTTAGAACTGCTATGACTTGGGAAAGATTGAGTTCCCTTTCCCTTGATTTTCTTATGATTATGATGGGCATATAAGTTTATTCTAATAGCGAACAGTTCCCATTTGAGATCTCCTACAATGCTCTAAGAAATTTGAAATTATTTGAGAGATATTACAGTTCCTTCACTAAGTGGTTTTCTGGGTTGTACCCCTCAATTGTTTACATCTATTTACTTTTTGACTGACTTAATATTTTAATGTTTGAAAGTTATCTTACCTATATTCCTATGATGTCCCATGATCATGAGTATGGACTTAGGTTCTCTTTTCTCACCGGAAATTCGAAATTATAACTAAAATCGTGGAACAAGAATTTTAGCAGAATTTCTATATGTTTATAAAGAAATGTTCTATCTTCAATGCCAAAAATGATAAAATCTGTCTGAAGTCAATCGCTCCAACAACAAAAGCTGATTATGTCGATAAACAATAAGAAAGACTAAACAAGACAAAGTGGTAAACGGCCATAAAGTCTAGCGTTAAACGGCGAATATGTGAGCAACAAGCGACTACAATTCAATAACAATAACAACAATAACAGCAAGTGAGTACTTTTGGCAAACCGACAAGCAACAACTTGACTAGC
This sequence comes from Zeugodacus tau, assembly GCA_031772095.1. Classification (NCBI taxonomy): domain Eukaryota; kingdom Metazoa; phylum Arthropoda; class Insecta; order Diptera; family Tephritidae; genus Zeugodacus; species Zeugodacus tau. The sequence goes on along the minus strand of CM062652.1, from coordinate 19,544,195 downwards.
AAATCGAAGCGAATAAATATTACAACCATGATATTTGCAGCTGTTGGCTGTCGACTACCTCCAACGAAGTGCTTGTGGTTGTCAACGTTGTCTTTCTGACTTCGACTCCCACAGTTGGCTGGCCAACTTTTTCATATTGTATTTGTCTATCGACATAAACGCCTAGCACATCCATCTTTCCCGATCTTTACTCCAGCTCTAGTTCGTACTCCTCCAACTCTGATTCGCACAGCTCGCTGTGAATCGCTTTGTACATGAATGAATGAGTGACTGACTAGTCGGCTAACCAGACTGCCGGGCTTAGCAGGCGGCGAGTAAAATGAGCCATTACTTCGGCAGCGGCAGCGGCATCACAGCGCACAAATAAATTTCCAATGATGCGGCATTTATCTGGCCGACACGCACACGTTCAAAACCAAGCACCGGTCTCTTGAACTTACTCCCCACTTCGCTGTTAGTGGCTGCTCAACTCGACACCTTCAAATAAAAGCTCGTTGCCTTTTGATTTTGTTGCAGTTTTACCTCATCTCACATTGTAGTATATTATTGCCGTCCGCCGCCTTGTACACCCTATCGCCCAAGGATAAACGTTTGAGGAATCGTTTATAATTCTTTCAGCGACTACTGACTCGGAGTCGGGCTTAGAGAATCCTACGTTCCGTCTTCCAGCAGCATGAAACTGCAGCTTGTCTTACTTTGACTTAAAATATTCCTCTCCATCTTCCATATTGTTCTACTTGTTGTTGTGCTGACTCCTTTGTTATCTGCTGGCTTATTGTCTTTGTTGCCTTGAATCTTATTATTGTTGTTTTTGTATTTATATTTGCACTAGCAGTTGTAGTTGTTGTATTTGTACTTGTATATCGCCTTTTGCTCGTTTGTGTTAGGTTTTGTTTCGAGTCATTTGTTTTGATCCCTGCAGTAATTTGAGGGACGGTCCGGTCCATCTTGTTTTACACGTTCTCGTGCGGCAGCATTTATATCGTTGCTCATTGTTGTTGTTGCGTATGGCGTGTATTTCGTTGATTCGACTGCAGCATATTGTTGTTGTAACGAGAGGAGGCGTTATTGCTACGTTGTTAGAACTGAAGGCAATTCTTTTTCAACTCCTTTCTCTCTTTGTTTTTTTTTTTGTGTTTGTGTTTCGTATTGGCTCCTTGGGGCCAGTTTGGGTGGGTTATACGAAACCAAAGTCATTTAGCTGCTATCGTTTATTCGTTTAGACCAAATGCGGCAATGGCTGCCAAATGAAATACTCGGGGGTATTTTATTGGAGGCACAGTGGGTTTAAAAGAAATTTAACGGGGAAAAATTATGGAATCATTATATGATATTTTATACTTTGTTGGTTACATATGTTGTCTCTTCTGTATATGTTCCCAAAGTGTGAGGAACTTGGGATACGAACTTAAGTTCGAATTTATAGTTAACGCTGTCAACCGATTTACAGTTCAAAGTATCATCTAATAGCATGTTTTAGGGTTTGTGGAGCGAGTAAGACGCCAAACAATACTCCAAATTCCCTAACTGTATTCTGATATGGGGACTAAATCCCCATGGGACTAAATCTATACCAGTCTATCTTAATTTTGGGAAGGAACATGCATGCAAAGTGCATAGATCTTGAGCATAACAGCGAGATTTGGCTGGTTGGATGTTTTAAATTCCTCAAAAGTCTGGAACAACTTGGGGTAATAGCCTGAAAGTTTAATGAAAACTATCAACACTTTCTGAGGTTCCGAAATAGTATGGAACCAAGTTTATCGAACACACCAGAGACTTTATTAAGTCGAAATGTCATTGGATGTCTAATTTTATTCGAGTCAGTGTCTGCTTTCAGCCACTGGAGATATATAGTATATGGTCTATTCAGTTAAAAGTCAAAGTAGATGTGGAATCGTTAGAAAATTTAAATAATTTCTATGAAGTTCACTATCAAAGGGTCTGTCCTCCTGACTGATCTTTAGATTTATAGGTTTTACACCGCCATAATATATTATCGTTGAGGTAGAGCCTAACCTTCAGATTTTTTTCCTCTCAAAGATATATTTGGAATTTTTCCTTCCTAAATCAAATATGTCCGCTTTCTTCGGAAACCCAACCTTCGCAAAAATCTTCGAACAAATTGACAATGTAAAACCAGGATCTCTCCACCAAAAGTCTTAAAAACATCTTTCAATCCTTCTTTGGTATGGATTCTGTCACATATGAACCTAAATCTAGAACCATCGTCTTAAAAATTTAGAATATGAATCTGTATACTTGGAAGAAGGAAAGGGTTTCGAGTTATACCATCGGATATTACTAAAAATTTGGTTATATGTTTATCCAACACTTAACCACTGTGGAATTCGCAAACGACTTTGCCACTGGTGCCCATCACCAGCGATTCGTCATTCAACAGCTGAAATTCGGATAATTTCTTAAGTCATCACAACATGCAACAACAACAAGGACAACAAAAAAACATCAGAAGTAACGAGATATCGATAGCACCATTACAACAACGACAATAGCAATAACAACAAGAAAAAGCAATAACGAGAAGGGCTAGTGAAGTGAAGAGAAGGTGAAAGCAACGAAGCTGCAAAGCATTTTAAACAATAATGAAAATAGCAATAACGGTTGTAGACATCGCGTACAGCTACAACAGCGGCAGCACATACGAATACAATGAAAGGCAACACCTGTGCTGGACACGCGCTTTGGCAGCAACATAACAATAACAACAACAATGCGATTGTTTGTTTGTGCCGCGTCATCACCGTGGAAAACGTTGTTAAAATCCGAAATGTAATGGAGAGTTTAATGCATGAAGGGACGTATGTGCCTCGAAGCCTGTGTACGTACCATGTATACGCTAAAAATGTACAACAACAACAATAGCAAAGGCAAAATAGTGATGATGCAGGCGGTTTCGTATGGCAACTGGTCGTTTGGCTCAGTGCCTGACTTGACTCCGGCTGACTATACAGTTAGAGAGACGCGCTTCAATGCATCGCTGTGCTGCCAATAATTCTCAATTTTCATTTCTCATAACAATGCGATGTTAGATGTTGGAATCCAATTTCACAACAACAACAAAAACATCTTTTTTGGCGCTTTTGTATGCGTGGCGCGCTTCGGAAAAGTATAAAGGAGCAGTGTGTGTGAGAACTTATACGTATGTATGTGTTTGGCTTTTCGAGTATGTCTGCGTAATGTGATATGTGTGCTCTTAGAGCTGAGCTGTGCAATTACCAAGCAGTAATGGTGATCGTTGGAACGACTGGGCGTGGCACAACGCTATAGGTACAAATCTGCGAAATAAGGAATTAACGAAGGCGCGAGTAATTGGTATAGAATGAAAGGTTTCTGTAATAAATATTTTTATTTTTAGTTTTGCTGAAGCATACTTTTGTGCGTGGAATCATATAATTTTAAAGTTATACGTATTAAAGCTAAAAAGAGCTTTTGGTTGAGACTAATTGATGGAAATGTGTTCCACTAGTAAAGATCGGTGATTTAAGAGCAACATTTTTGCATGTACTGAAGACAGTCATATTTTCTTTTTTCTTAGAAAGAATGTATTTACGAAAAAAAGTAATGCAGAAAACACATATTATTAGTAATATAAATGAGTAACCTTAAATATTGATAATTTTAGTGAAGCATACATTTAGGCGCGCATTCCCACATATTGTAGAAATGCATTCAAAAGTAGCGTGTCTTCACTAATATTCCAAAACTGTTATAGAGCTCTTGAGATTTCCGGAGATAAGAACAGTTTAAAGGCAAATGACCTCTAGTGATAAAGTAGAGTCTGATCTCTTTAGAATTATGGTATTAAGGGGGTATTCTGGTCTAGAAATTCCAAAAAATCGAAACATTTTTTTTTCATATTTTCAAAGTTTAACTATTCAAGAATATGTATACGAGAGGATTTTTCAAAATTTAAATTTTTTTCGGAGATATAAGCATTTTTCTGACCTGGCATTTTATGACTTAGACTATAAAAAACTTTACCCGAAACTTTAAACGCGTTTTTCTCAAAACTGTTTTTTTCGGTACGATACCCACGATTTTTCAGGTTCTACTGGACCGATTTACTTGAACTGTATGGACTCTTCTTTATTGGCTTTTCTAGAACTGGAACTAGGCCCATCCCCAAATTTTCATTTTTACTATTTTTTAAAAATTCAAAACAGTCAAAAAAAGTGGTCGAAAAAATTTTTTTTTTTTAAACAGTCGCCATTTTGTTATAAAATTTTTTTCAAACTTTTCCCTAGTTCCGGATATTGCGACATTATTCTTGATTAATAATTTTTTTTTTTTGGTATCAGATTGCTAGGAGGGTCGAAATCATGGGTGCGGTCACGTGAAAATTTTTTAAAAGCCCCCACTCCGTCAGCTCATAATTTATTAAATTTTTCACTGTTTTTAGTTTTTAATTTTTTTCTTTATTCTTTGAATGTTAATAAACAACCAATAAAAAAATGGATAGTAAAAATATTAATTGCCTTTTTTTACGACCTTTCAAAAATTACCTAAAATTTACGCTTCTACACCAGAATACCCCCTTAAATTCGTAAATTAGTGCCTGATGGATATAAGAAAGTCGTGTCGAAACAACAAAATTAATAAACCAATGTTCCCATTAATGACCACTGAAATTTCTTAAACCTCTAACAAACACTTTTTAGATACATTTTTATACAAAATACCCTAAGGGGTTACATGGGTTTCGTGAGTTTAAAAAATGTTTAGATTTTAGGCTTATTAATTTCTACAAAATCTCAAGAATATTATCCTAAAGCCATTCAAGTCGATATATAATAGCATAGGAATAATAGTTTCGGAGATAGAGCCTTTGGAAGGTGTGCGCTCCAAGTCAAGTACTATTGTTACTCAAAACTTTAAACGCGTTTTTCTCCGAACTGTGTTTTCAAAGTCGGTTGTCAAATGTTCTCGAAAACTCCTCTACTCATCAACCGATCTTGATGAAATTTTGAACAGGTGTTCGAAATACAATTTACTCGTGCTTGGACGAAGGATTTTATTTTTTTTTCAATTACAACTATTAAAAAAAAAACAAAATGTCAAGCAAATTTTACCGAAATTATTTTTTTTTTTGGAAATTTTTTTTTTTATTTTTTCTTTCGTTCAAGCACGAGTTTATAGTCTTACCTAAAACACTTATTTTTGTTTTTTTTTTTTTATTTTGGATGATCCTGTCAGGAGTTATGCTGACAACGCGGACGCACATTTTTTCCGAGGCGTCACCGGAAATGACGTCACAATGGAGGAGTTTTAATTTTTTTGAAAATTTCTCAAAATTATTCTTTAAATGTTCTATTCTAAAAGACAGAAAAAAGTTTGAATTAAATAAATAATTTTTTACATAAAAAAATATTGAAAATATGCCATTTTTACGCGACAAAACCCATGTAACCCCTTAATATAATTCACTCAACATAGCTTTCATAGAGGTCGATAGATGGATTATATCGAAGATGGATATATAGATTCGACGATTCCAACTTTCGAGTTAATTTTTGTAGTTGGATTTAGCTTCTCTTTGCTTTTAATAGGATTCGGTTTCGACGATTACTTCTCGCCAAATTTCTTTCCATCAAAAATTCTCTCGAGGTCTGAAAAACTAAAATGGGCAATGGGTAATATGTGCAATCAAAGACCCAATAACAGAAATATATGCATATTAAGAACTCAACATTAGGCAATCGATATTTCTAAACGGTCACGAAAAAAACTCTCTGAAAACTTATTAGACGTTTAGTCCAAACCTTTTAAGACCCTCTATTAGCAGGCATATAGTGCATCTTTCGCAATACTTAAAAAAAGTAATAAAAACCCCTAAAAGCCATGCACCGTTGACCAAATTCGAAAAATGTTAGTCTACATTTCAGCGCCATCCATTTCTTACACGAAACTTACGCTTACCGCGCCCCAACCACGGCAGCACGTTTATTACTCGGCTAGGAAATAAAAAGTGATATACGCGCGACACCGAATGAATATTAATCGTTTCGCGTTGTTTGTTGCCTTGGCGTCGTTTCACATTGCCGAATCATTACCGTTTCATTGCTTTACCGTTTGTTTTCGTGCGCCAACATCTCGCAGCCGCGTTTTTCAATTGTTGCGCCGCGCTCCGCTTTTCTTTTATTTCTGTCGAATTCGGCGACTTTTACACGATTTTGTGTGGAGTTTTGCCGCAAAACGCTCGAATGCCTGGCGGATATGGCTGTCGACATTGTTGGCATTCCTGTCGATAACAGTTATTTTTTCTCGCGTGCGTGTTCGCGTACACTTCTCCTTACTTTTTGTTGTTTTTTGGCTCAGCATTTGGCATCTTAAATGATTTTCTAGTGATTTGTAGAAATAGATGAAATTTATTATTTTAAGTCGGCGCGCACGATTTGTACGCAATGGAGCGTAATTTGTGCGCCACGCCACGACAGGTACGCCGCTAGCGTGTGCCGCGCGTGCACACATGTGGAATGTGTGTGCTTCCTGCCACATTGGTTTTTGCTGCTGCTGCCTCATTGTTATGCGTACTGTTATCGAGTTTGTGGCGGCACACGTGTAATTGTGGATTATTGTGCTGCTAATATTGGGCAGGAAATTGATTTGTAGCAGCGAAAAAGATAAATCAACCGCTGAAATATTCACTTCAACGCCACATTTTTGTAGACGCAATCATTTTGAGCTAATAAGTATGTGTAATTGGAGATTGCTAATGAAATACGTGCTGTACTCAGTGGGTGCATAAGCTTAATCTTAATTGTATTGAATCGGGTTAAATATTGAGTTCCAAAAACAGTATCTATTATTATTTTAGTTAATTCTCAACCTTTTAATATTTATCAAAATTATTCTTCTTGGGATTAAGTCGAATCCTCAATAGTGTTTCTAGCAAGACCTAGTCACTTATTAAGTTGGTACCGCCTCTTCGCAAATATTTTATTACTCACTTTTGAAACAATTACTCCAGATCTTTCACTATCGACTGCTCTAAATCGGTCACAACCGGATGTAATTGGAGAACAAAGAACAAATATTGTCGAACCTTAAGGATTAGGTGTATTCCTGACTTCAAAATGGTATCATCCAAAACATGTTGAAACGGAACAAAATTCCAATTATGGTCTTTGGAGTATAAAAGGAGATTAGTCTCGAGTTCGTTAAGGTGGAAAATGTGACTGGCTGAAGGTATCATTCACTTCATTGCCTTAAGGAACAACTGAAGGTATAAGTTCCTTCCTTATTATTCCTAATGTAAGAGAGAATGTGTTGAGTTATACTTTCTGGGAAAGATAATATTTAGGCATTGATGTCTGGCTATGCTCAGTTTGAATTATGTCATCCAAGTATGTTGCTCGAATTTTTTGGTTACGAAAATAACGAAATCCTAACGATTGAAGGGTTCGCTTAATTTAGATTATATACTTATTTGACTATCATATTTTCTTATTGAAAAGGAAAAATATCGAGAAATGCTTTGAAAAATTAACTAAAACCCCAGCGGTTCAATATATGAAAGATATGGGTTGTTATTAATCGATTTTTGCTAACCTCTTTTTGGTGGGTGGTCTTTTTCCAAGACGTATAATTTTTTTCCTTTCAACCATGACAAATATTTTGAAAAAAAAAAACTGAATTCAGTTAATCCATGATGAGAATATCTGTTTTGGGTTTGAGTTTTTTCTGACCCATTTTAAGATAGACTCAAATTGTATTTTATTAAATCATCTAAGAGGCCCTAATCTTGTTTTGTTTTTGGAAACTGTCATATTAAAGTAGAACTTCTCTGTAAGAAAGAAAAAGTTTTTATTTGGAATGCTGCCAAGTTGAGACCTCTTGGATTTACAATCATATATCGGAATCAGATCCGAGTTCTTGAGAACTTGGTATTCACCAACTCTTCTTCTCTTCTTTCTCTGCAACAAACTTCCTTCTTCTGAATAATATTGTTGTTGTTGTTGCGGCCACCCAACTAAGTTTTGGAATGCTGCCTAGTGGAAAGTTAATATATTTTGCTGATATAATTAGGGGCGGATCCAGATGCTTGGAAATATGATATGATCATGCAAATATCATAGCGTATGCTGCCGGACAAGACATCAATGCCGCTAAATGCCTCATTCGTAAAAGTTTTAGCAATGTGGCAATAATTGAATATTCTGACGCCTTTCAAATTGATTATTCGCCTAATTGTATGCTAAAAATTCGTGTTAATATAGTTTAGGATTATTGGAGGTAAAAAATAAAAACAAAATTTGCATTTACGCACTGTGCAGATTCTGTGATCTGGAAGCGGGAACACCTAAGCATCTACTACTGGACTGTCACGCGATTGCGCGGTTAAGGAGTCAGGCAATTTAGGTATCTATATCCCCAAAGGGTATCTATATCGTCCATCAGCCCTGCAGCGCTCCTAAGTTTTCTTAGAGCTTAGACTGGTCGGTATTCTGTGATAAACAGGAGAGGGCACAATAGACCGTAGGTCGCAATGTGATCCTCAAATAAAATCTATCCATCTATCTCTTTCTAAATTACAGAAATATTCCGCTGTGATCCTTCTTTTAGGTACTTCATACGTTCTGTAGTCAGTCGGACCGTTTTACTATACTCCGAAGAACAAGATCCTTGAGAATGTTATAAGCGACTTCGAAAATATTGACCACATTTCATTAGAAAATCTCTTAAATTAAGTCAAACTGTCATCCGCTATGCTATCACTCCGCTAGCCAGATTCTTTATTGCAAACATTGCTCTAAGCCCTTCCCTTTTCGCTCATTTACATTGCTCTGTATAACCCTTTTAAGCTGCCTAAATGCTCAACAGCTTTTAATGGCCTTCAGAAAATTTCAAATAATCACCCAACCCACCGGCGGCGCTTTAGAAAGATTGTCATTATGTTGAAAATTTTTACCGAAAGTGCGAGCGGAAAAGCATAAAAATTACACAACATTTCCGTTTATGAGCCAAAAGAATTTTTATGAACTCCACGCGAGTGTGTGTATGTGGACCACAAATCAAGCAAACAAATAAATTTTAGCCGCGTGAAAAAAGTGAGAAATCTGCGTTTCACATTTCTAAATGACAAATTTCTGCCTAATGTCCTTGTAACAGTTATACGCCAACAAAGGAATCGAGGTGAGAGGTGAGACGCGGCAACAACAGCGCAGTAAATGAAAGTAAATTTTGCCAATTTACATGAAGAAATATAACACTCATTTCGAAAGTGACGCGACAGCGCAAGTGAAACGCAGCGACCCTAAACGAGAAGTATCCTTGAAAGCGTTGAAAGCGAATGCGCGGGCGAAATGTGTAAAATTCATTTTGGTGTAACGAAAAACGGGCAGACATTAACTTCCGTTGGCCGCTAAGAAATGGCAAGAGCTACAAAGAGTGTGGCGCTGACAAATGAATGGCGGGGCGTTACAGCAACAAATTATTGCTCGCAGGTAAAACTCGCACATTTTTAAATGCGAATTTACGTTTTGCTAAACAAATTTATGTGCATTCCTTTGTCAACTTGATGGCCTCGAAGTGGATGCTGCGCTCAAAGTAGGGATGTGGTGAAGCAGCGGAAATAATTGAACATACGCTTTTGGTTAGGTGGTTGGGTTGACATTTAACAAATTTTGCTAAATTGTGCGCGTAATAAAATATTATGTGAAACAAAAAATATTATGTATACGCACTCGCATTAAAATTTGATTAATCTAAAACGCCTAATGGTATGCTATAAATTCTGGTTAATCAAAATTATAATTGTGAGTGGCGAAATGAGTAACAGGAATAAAATAAAATTATGTAAGATGCATCATGAGGGGAAAAGTGGTTTGAAAGGGAATGGAATGAAGTGAAAAATTAAACAAAATGGAAATGAAATTGAAGTGAAACTAAATGAAATGTAAAATTAAGTAAGATGTATATTTAATCCGGTAATAAGGAAAGGTAACGTAGTGGAACGAAATGGAAATGAAACAAAATGGAAATGAAACAAAACATTGAAACATGTAATAAAATGGAAACAAAACATAGAGACATTGTCGAAATGAAACGAAATGAAATACAAGTGGAACGAAAAATATAAGGAATGAAATTGAAGCGACACGAATTGGAAATGACATAAGACGTGGTGGTGGATCGAAACGAGTCGGAAACAAGACGTAGTGGAAATGAAATGGGAAAGGAAGTGATTCGTAGTGGAAATGGAACGAAGCGACATAGAAGTAAATGGAATGACATTGAAATGAAACGAAGTGGAAATGGAAATAAAACGAGACGTAGTGGAAGTGGAAAATAAATGGAATGAAATTGAAGAAGAATGAAATGGAATGGAAAATAAACGAAATAAAATGGAAAAGAAACAAGACGAAGCGGAAAGGAAACGTAATGGAAAATGATGTAGGCTGTAAGTATTTATATGTATATATTAGGAGAACAAGTGAAATTAAGTGGAACAAAATGGAAACGAAACGAAAGGTAGGGGAAATGAAACGAAAATGGAAATAAAAAGAAATGGAATTAAATGGAAACAAAACATAGAGACATAGTCGAAATGAAACGAAATATAAGTGGAACGAAAAATATAAGGAATGAAATTTAAGCGAAACGAATTGGAAATGACACAAGACGTGGTGAAAATGTATCGAAACGAATTGGAAACGAGACGTAGTGGAAATGAAATGGGAAACGTAGCGATACGTAGTGGAAATGCAACGAAACGATATCGAAATGAAACAAAAAATAAATTGAATGACATTGGAACGAAACAAAGTGGAAATGGAAATGAAATAAGATATAGTGGAAGTCTAAAATAAATGGAATGAAATTGAAGCAGAATGAAATGGAATGGAAAAGAAACGAAACAAAATGGAAATGAAACGAGACGAAGCGGAAAGGAGACTTATGTAGGCTCTAAGCATTTATATGTATATTTTAGGGAACAAGTGAAATTAAGTGGAACAAAATGGAAAGGGAACGGAACGAAATGGAATGGGAACTACGGTCAAATAAAATATAAATTAAAATAATATTAGATTAAAACTCACTTCAAAATGTTAACTTTTTTTCTTCATTTATTTACTACAAGGTCCAAAATAGCATTAAGAGGGCTTAAACTAAGTATAATATTCTCCTTTGATGGAAAAGCTGATTCCAAGCGTATTTCAGAAATTGATTCTTGGTCCAGAGAAATTGTAGTGTAATGATAAAATGTGTCACAAGATTTTTCTATTCATACGCCATATCTACAATATCAAATTCGCCTATCTACAAAACAATGAACAAAAATAACAATAACAACCCAGTTAAGGTATTTACGTGGAAGTCCGTCGCACCCACACCAACTACGCCACCACATACTTTGTGACCAATAACAAATTTGTTAAATTTGTTTTGACAACCGTTAAAAAATAGAACGCCACAGAATGAAATAATAATAACAAAAAAAGCTGCCGACACAAACAGCTTGCATTTCAATTTGTACATAAGAAATTATGCAATGCATAATTTGAGGCGCGTCCACTGTTTACCGCATACATACGCTTGTGGGCGCCCACAAAAGCGCACTTACGCTTCCGCTCGCACCCCCCACCCGCCGACGCCGCCACCACATGCGGACAGCGTGCCACTGGCCATGAATAAGTGAAAAGGGTTACGCCACCAACCGTCATTTCTCATGCAAATTACGAAAATTAAATTTTATTTCTACCATTTCCTTATGCCAGCCAACAGCCAGCGTCTTGCCACAACGCCTACATGCGACGACAAAAACAATAACAACAAAACAAAAAACTTATTTGCACTGCGCGCCGTTCGCTCGCCTGCTGCCTAATGACACTTTTGGCTAATGCGTTGGCATCGTTAAGTATGCAACGAACTTTGACCATGACAACTGTCACGCTGACATTTTGTTTGCCACAAAAGTCCTTGGCGGCGTCCACTTGGCGGGTGTAAATTTCCAATAGAAAGCGCTGGGTGTTGGAATATGTAAGAGAGTGAGTTGGTGTTTTACTCATTGCAATCGCTTAAATATACATTTGCATACATACAGACTCGTAAATGCATGTGGAAATTGCCACTTAAGTATAATGAATTGTTACAAAGGGCGCATTACAAAATCTCCACCGCTGTGTGCCTGAGTGTGTGAGTGAGAGAGTTGGACAAGGAATTTAATTAGCCTTTTGAATATGTATTTGTTGGTACTTATAATATGAATTATCATGTATGCTTGCATTAATAATTATTTTGTTATGCATTGGAGATTTTTTTTAGTTGAAGTAAGTATATGTTAAGTATTGCATATTATAAATAATTGGTTAAAGCTAATTATTTATAATTGGCGTCGCGCTGTCAAGTATATGCATAAAATTTCTCGTTGAAATTCATTTGAAATATTAGGTGGTCCGGTTTTTTGCTCTTTATCCAATGCTTTATAAACAGTGTTCCTGTGATCGGATTTAGTTCAAATATGCGCCGTTTCTGTTTCCATCTAGACGACAACTTCATAATACCCCCCTCGTAGAAGCCACTCCACCCCATCCTTATTTGCGAAGAACACGGACAGCCACAACAAGTGCGTTCGCCATGGCCAGGAACAGGTGGTAATCACTTGGCGCTTTGTCCGGGCTATATGGTGGATGCGATAAAACCTCCCATACGAGCTCCCGTAGCTTCTGACGAGTCATCAACGAAGTGTAAGGCCTGGCGTTGTTCTGGCGGAACACTACACGTTTTCTGTTGGCCAATTCTGGACGCTTCTGGTCGATCGCCTGCTTCAAGCGGTCCAGTTGTGCGCAGTAGATGATAATATTAAGCGTCTGGCCATATGGGAGCAGCTCATAGTGGATTATTCCCTGCCAATCCCACCCGGCCGTCAATCCCGCCTTAGCCACTGTTTGGGACGATTCACCGGCCTTCGACCACGGCCGTTTTCGCTTGATATTGTCGAATGTGATCCACTGTTCATCGCCAGTCACCATCCATTTCACAAATAGGTCGAGTTCGTTCCGTTTCTGCACCATATCGCAGGCGTTGATTCGGTCCAGAATATTTTTTGGCGTCAAATCATGCGGCACCCAAACATCAAACTTGTTTGTGTATCCAGCCTTCTGCAGAGGGTTTAAAATGGTTTGGTGACTATCGCCTGGGCGATGTCACAAGATGCCACATGCCGGTCTAACTCGATGTTTTCCATGATTTGATCGGTATTCGTCATCACAGGCCTTCCGTCGGCTGGCTTATCCATGATGTCTTTTTTCACCCGCTCTGAATCGTCGCAACCATTCCTCCGCAGTTCGAAGTGATAGAGTACCATCCCCAAAACACCATTAATCTCACGGAACGTTTCTCTAGTGCATTTACCTTTAACGAAGGAAAACTTTAAAATAGCGCGAATTTCGGCGTTAGTGAACTCCATGTTTACACGTCTATAACTGTTGAACGCAATATCCGAACTAATCATGCATAGCGTCGTTTTGTAAGTTATGTCAAGACCTTTCAAAGATGTATAGTATTGCCAGATACGAGCTCTGTAGCGCTTTATACATAGCCGCGAAATTCCAAAGACAAAAAGGCGGAGATTTGACAACCTTATATTAATATTGATGGGCTCATTGTATGAAGAATGTAAGAAAGCAACTTATAAGGAGTTAAGTACTATTTATGGTTTTATGATACTTACAGATTTCATGCTACTCTGGATAGACTTTAAGTGGAAGAACATTAAGCCTTCAGCGATTACTATTTTAAGGCAAGACTCGTTTAGAAAGACAGATTTCTATTATGAAGTCAAGAAAACTTGAATCCGTCAAGCAAATATGTTTAATAGGATTCTGTGTTGAAGGGGTTTTATAACTAAAATATCAACAACTATAAATATTAGTGTTGAGCTGTTTAAACTAAGAGATCAAAGATAATCCCATATCGTTGTCTTCATCTTCTTATCTCTCCATTGCTAAGTTATGATTTATTTATATCGCTTATATTATTCTTCGATCGCTGATAACAAAAATTTAGGAACACCCTCACACTTCCAGACTTTCATTATAGTCGCAGGCTTAAGGAATTAATCGAGAAGAAAGTAGTCTCTGGTATACCCAAACAATCTCCAGAATATGAAAATTTAAACCATTTCGAAGTGACAACCACGTTATCTGCAAAAGGAAGAATGTTTTAAATGGTAACAAGAGACGTCACATTCGATTTACCAGACAGTCCATATCGACAATTAAGCTTATCAGTGAGACATTTTCCTAAATAAAGTAATAATAGTGAACGTTTTAAGGATCCCAGGTCTGGAAACAACAGATGCTCTGTTGTGAAGATAGTTCACCAGAAAATATCTACCCATTTAATTAATCTCATATTCTAGTTCTACAGGCGACTCTCTTCTCTGGTCCTCCAAAGAACTTTTGGTGCTTAGAGTATATTTTTTCATTTATGTTTCTGATTATGTTTCAGTACTATCTTTTTCATTTTCATTTATCTTTGCTGATCATTATTTAAATAGATTAGAAATATTCTAGATTTGCCAGCCAGATCAGTGACTACCTTTATATAACTGCTTCCAACACTTTATACATTTGTTCATTCTTAGTGGTTATACATATATCCAGTTTCTTGTGAAAAATATTTCTTTGTTTGATCGCAAATAAATCGACTTCTCCAGCATGGTCCGAATTTCGGAGTCTCCAAAAACCAATTGTTATAATATTTTTTCGATCCTTAAGTTCTGTCACAGCGCTGAGGTCTACAAAACGAAACTTCTCTGATAACCCATTTAACATATCGCAATACACCTTCCCTGTTACCTTATGCCCCATCTATTTAATTTAATTGATATTTCTGGTCGCTAAAGCTCAACTTCTTCACGATTAAGCCACTTAAATTTCCAAAAAGTAAGCCTGTAAAGGGTTAATGAAAGTGGTCAATATGCACCCCTATAAGCCAATTTATATTTATTTTGTTTCACAATACTTTCACCAAACTTATCAGCTAATTTTACCTTGCCACCCCATAGAAAACCAAAAAGTGAAAGAATTATAGGGAAAGGGAGTGTGAGTGAATTAAGAGTGCAGCACATTTACTCAAAGCGTCAAGTGTAATTACCGTCTGTCGCACAAAATAAACACAAAATTATTTTTCAAGCAAACTCGCTTGCCGCTATCCTAAGCGTCTTATCGCGCATCAGCGTTGCGTTCTACGCCGGCACGCTTCTGCCAATATACATATATATGTACAACTATACAGACAAGCATATAGAATGCGCTGCTTTGGGACCGCTTATGGCAAAGTTTTGAGCGTAAGCAACCAACTTACGGGTATTTTTCATTACTTTAGGGAAATTCTAATGCGTTGCACTTAACCCACGGGCGGCGCGCCATATATCCAAACAACCAACAAATGCACTTTCTGAAGGCGAGCAAGTAGTTAAATTGGCTTAAACTAATACCGTTAAACATGTAAACTTTGATTATATGTGAGTCTGTGTGTTTATATGTGCCACAGCCGTATAGCCTCTAACCCTTTTTCAGCTTGCGGCGTGGAGAGTAGATCGGTAAGCGTTGGTTCATAATGACTCTGCCGTCGCCAATAAAGTTATCAGTGCACGCATACATACATACACACACACCCATGCACTCTGTTGCATATCATAAAAAAAGCTGGAGAGTTGGGTAAAGTGAAAAAGTGGCAACAACTTCAAGATTTATTAGAATCAAGATTAACGCATTAAATTTTTCACTTTCCACCCTCATTGAACCCGCTCTCCTCTTTTTCACTTTGCAGTTGCACCCAGTCAGCGAGCGCTAGCTTATGACTCCGCTTTGCTGCAACTTTCTTGTGGCTCCTATGCTTAGCCACGCGCAGCTGCTGGCTGAGTGTTGCCTTCAGTGGTCACCACTATGACTTGAGTCCAACAATAATACACACATACGCGCGGAAAGAAGCTTGCAGCGGAAATGTTATTAACTCAGCTTCGTTTTTGTTGAAATATTTGTTGTGGTTGTTGAAAATATTTTTTGTTGTCGTTGCAAATATTTATACTCTCGCAACCTGTTGCACAGAGTATAATAGTTTTGTTCATCTAACGGTTGTTTGTGTCACCAAGAAATAAAAGAGTTAGAAATGGGGTTATATATATATAAATGATCAGGATGACGAGTGGATTTGAAATCCGGATGTCTGTCCGTCCGTCTGTCCGTCTGCCCGTCTGTCCGTGCAAGCGATAACTTGAGTAAAAATTAAGATATCTTAATAAAACTTGGAAAACATATTCCTTGGCACCCTGAGGAGGTTGCTTTCGAAAATGCAAAATCGGTCCACTGCCACGACCACAAAATGGCGAAAACCGAAAACCTATACAGTGTCATAAGTAAGCCATAAATAAAGTTATGAAAATAAAATTTGGAACATAGGATCGCATTAAGGAGCGGCACATTCGGATATAGTTTTTGTTAGGTGGGCGTAACCCCGCCCCCAAAAAGGTTTTTTGTATATATCTCGCAAACCAATAAAGGTATATAAACCAAACTTTCTGCAGTCGTTTCTTTTAGCCACTTCTTAATACAGTCCAAAAATGAAAGAAATCGGATAATGACTACGCCCACCTCCCATACAAAGGTTAGGTTGAAAATTACTAAAAGTGGGTCGCTAAAGTCGCTAACAAAAACCTCAGAAACACAAAATTTCACATAAATGAAGCAGAAGGAAGCTGCACTCAGATCTTTTTACAAAATGGAAAATGGGCGTGGCATCGCCCTCTTATGAGTCAAAAACCATATCTCAGGAACTACTCGACAGATTTCAATGAAATTCGGTATATAATATTTTTTTGACACCCTGATGATATGTGTGGAAAATGGATGAAATCGGTTTACAACCACGACAACTTCCCATGTAACTAAATTTTGAACTCCGTCTTATTCCTTCACTTTATAATATACTCAGCGGCTAAGGTTAATTTTTTTTTTTTTTTTGGTGATGCAAATGAGTGAAATCGGTTCAGGAATTACCTATAGGCTGAGGCATACTATATATGATGATTTTCGTTTTTCTGTTGGACTTTATGCCGAATATATGGATCAAATTGTGTGTGATCTTAATAAAAATATAGCAATAAATGGCGAGAGTATAAAATGTTCGGTTGTACCCGAATTTAGCCTTTCCTTACTTGGTTTTTGTTGTTTTTGTTAACATTTGTTGTTGCAAATTTTTTGTTGTTGTTGTAAAATTTATTGTTGTTGTTGTTGTAAATCCTTTTCGTTATTGTTGTTATTCCATCATTTGCTCTTTTTCTACGCTTGTAAACTAGCAGCAGCTCCGCGCTAAGCATATAAAAAGCTCACAGCGCTCGTTCGTGAAATTAATCTTCTTCATCTTCTTCTTCTTCTACTGCGTATTTGCATACATCCTTTAGCGCATATACTCGTATATATGTATATGTGTGTGTTTCTGTGGCGTTCATCCGCATTCGTATGCTTCAAACTCCGTCTTTATGCTTGTAAGCATTAGTTTAATTTACTTCGCATAAGGTTGCTGAGTTTTAATAAACTTCTGTGGCCACTGCAGCGCCGCATCTCTCTTTCTTTGTTTGTTTGTTTGTATGTGTGCCTTGCAAATGTTTGTTGGTTTTCATTGAGCTCATTGAGCAGTTATGCAGTCTGTCAGTTTTATGAAGTGCGGTTAGCTGATTTAATAAAATCTCCGAAAATTTATATTTAATTACCAGAAAATTAATTAAATTCTGTGTGAATATTCTGTTGAATTTGTTCAAGTGTTTTAGTAGCAAATTAAATTAATGTTTGCCGGTGATTTGATTAAAAAATTTGCTGTTAAGTACTCTTCAGGAATTAAGGAAGTTACTTATTGTATTAAAAAATATATTTTGTTGTTACAAGGTCCAGGTCTTCTCGGATCGCATTGTTTCACTGTCTAAATATATACATATTTTGGTATTTTCTTAAAGAGGGATGCGCTCTATTTTTGAGACTCTGATTTTATGTGTATAAATAGTACTATCAGATTTTAGAGAATTCCATCTTAGAACACTGCAAAAAATAGTTTTAATATTATCAGCTCAAGCTCATTACCATAATGCTACTGATCTTCTAAAAATTACTGAATTGAGGTGTTCCTGTCAGTCTGTTTGAGGACAAGCAGTACAATTGAAGACTCTGAATTCTCGGACTATTTGTGAAATATTCAAAAATTATGCTCAGATGTCTCCCATCTTCACAACAGTCGTCGTGGACACAAATTCATATCCGCCCACGAACCGTCAACTCGTTAAATTTCCTCAAAATCTGCTGCTGGTTTTAACAGCAACATTTGGCATACCAATTTTTCTAAGGGACATATATTGGCAAATCAGTTTCAGATAGTTCAGATTTCGAGAGAGAGAGAGAGAAGTCTTCCATATCAATTAGAATAATATCTCCAGTTATTCGTATTATAATTATATTAAAATCTGCATTTTGTGCTGATCTCCGCTCATACATACATATGTAGTCGGCGTTTATATCCAAAAAATTTCAGAGTTGGAATAGACTATACTTTTACTGCAATAGCATATGGAATATATATTACCTCATTGAAAGCGAAGGCCAGTTGACAAATCGTTCTCAAATTCAATTTTTGAGCCATTCATCTAAAATGTTATTTATTAATTCAAATCTACTTTGTTTTTAGGAAACAAGATGATGTTTTTGCGGTATAGATATCAAGGATCCAAGACAGATCCACTTCCACCATCGGTCTTTAGGATCTGTATTTTTATTCTCTTACTTCTAAAAGGTTTTTCAATAAGAGCAATTTGGAATATCAATGAAATTCTTTATTTCGGTGTACATTCGATGCACGCTTGCAGAAGTCCAGAAAGCTGAACCCAATTATTGACGGTGTTCAAGCATAAATCGGCCGATCGGCCGCACAGGAAATAGGCTAACGGCGACTGGGCCATTTCGTGAGATAACACGTTCACCAAACTTGGTTTTCAATAAATCGATTGTGACTTACAGCGTCCTGTTGGAACAACATATTGTCCAAGTCCATATCATCCAATTCGGGCCAAAAATATTCGGTTATCATTGAGCGGTAGCGATTTCTATTGATAGTAACGTGCCAGGCTTGATCATCACGGATGAAATGCGGCCCATAAACCGTACCAAACCGTAATTTTACGGGATGTAATGGTGACTCATGGAGTATATTTTGCTTATTGACGAATATCGGTAGACAATTTTAAAAATTTCGACACCTTGTTGAATCGTATAACATTCCATGATGAAATGACAAACCTTACTGAAGAGTAATGTCAAACGAGCGGGACATTATGGCTCTCCCTATCGGTCTACTTTTGTAGCGTCCCTTTTGAGAAACCCTTTATTATTACACCTCACATAATTTCACTTACATTTGAATTATTATTCAGATCTTTGACCTTTGGAGTTCTATCATTTTTTAATAGTACCATGTTAATTTTTGCAAGATTCGGTTTGATAGAAGTTTGAGAAGAAATGTTTCAATTTTGCTGTGCCTCCGCGTTTACTGCTTTTTCCTGGGACGATTCTAAATTTTGCCAAAAAATAAATTTTAATTTTATAAAACGTATTTCCATATATTTTTATATAAAACCAGTAAGGAAGGGCTAAGTTCGGGTGTCACCGAACAAACAATTTGACTCACATATTCGGCATATATATGGTATAAAGTCCATTGAAAGTTTGAAAATCCTAATATTAAGCTTATGGGAGCTAGGAGAAGTTATGACCCGATTTCACACATTGTTGGCACGGAGACATATTATTAGAAGAAACATATTCTCTCAAAAGTTCTTCAAAATATCTGAGAGACTTAACTATAATTTCGGTAAAAAAATTGTTGGAAGTACTGAGGTCCTCATATTCGATATATAGGGTCTAGAAAACTTATGGACCAATTTTGACGATTTTTAGAATGGGGCTGCCACTCTTTAAATACAGTATTTTTGCAAAGTTCTGTGCCGATATTTTCACTAGTACTAACTTTATATATTGTAAAGTAAACAATTCAGACCGACTTCAGAGTTCTGGTATATGGGAAGTAGGCGTGGTTGTGAACCGATTTGGACTATTTTCACAACATATCATTGGGAAGCTAGGAAGATATTATGAACCGAATTTCATTGAAATTGGTCGAGTAGTTTCGAAGATATGGTTTTTGACCCATAAGTGGGCGGAACCACGCCCATTTAAACTTGTGTATACCATTTTGATTCCAGCTCTTCTGTACCATCTTCATAATGAAATTTAAGGCATCTGGTGGTTTTCCTTACTGAATTAAAGCATTTTTAGTAGTTTTCAACATAACCTTTGTATGGGAGGTGGGCGTGGTTATAATCCGATTTCCTCCATTTTTGGACTGTATAAGGTAGTACCTAAAAGAAACGACTCTAGATAGTTTCCTTGATATAGCTTTAGTAGTTTGCGAGATATGTACAAAAAACTTAGTATGGGGTGGAGCCATGTCTACTTCCCCAAAAAAATTACATCCACATATGACCCTTCATAGTGCGATCCTTCATACCTTTTATTTCAATAGTTTACTTTATGACTCAGTTATAGCTTTTTATATGTTTTCTGTTATTGCTATTTTGTGGGCGTGGCAGGGATCTGATTACGTCTATCTTCGAACTTAGCCTTCCTATGGTGCCAAGGGATACGTCTTCCAAATTTCATCAATTTTTACTCAAGACATCCGGATTTGAACTTACTCGTCACCCTGATCGTTTCCCTATATCTAACTCGTTTAGTTTTAGGACTTACAACCAACCGTTATGTGGACAAAACTATAATACCCCCGTATCAACTTTGTTGCGAGAGTATAAAAATCTGTTTAAAGTAAATATTTAGAATACAAAAATACATTCCTGCACGCTTACCTTATAAAATATGCTTTAGCAATTTTTAAACAGCAGCTTTGACCTGTCTCAGCACAAAGCTTCATACAAAGCTCTTCATATTATATTTCGCAATGTGTGACAACAAAAATTGCCAAATATTACGACGTAATTAAAATTTTACCACCTCAAAGTATATAAAATGTCACAAAATTCACACCTACATGAGCACAAAGGCACACCACTAATACAATGGCAGTATGAACACAGTAAACAAAATAAACGTAAATAAAAATCCACTAAAAATGGAGTGAGAGTTGCAAAAACATAGCCATATACACATATATATAGTATATATGAATACAAAAGTCGCCTGTTTTGTTTAGCTCACAGTTTGTCATAATATTTTGGCACCCAAAGGAGGAGAAGGCAAGCGAGAAGTGCTGCCGTGAAGCCATACAAAGGTGTGAAGTTCGGTTTTAATTTTTTGGCTACTTCATTCACACTTTGTACACCTTTTGTGCTTTCATTGTTGGCATGTTCCGAACAATTCAAATACAAACAAACACACACAGACACATATTCACAACTGTAGCTGTTCGCTCTGAGGGTGAGTGTGGCATCATTCCTTGGTGGCATGCCATATTTTTCGACTTGTGACTTGCAACCATAAGTGCAACTGTAAAAATTTGACACTTTCATTCAATTTATTTGTTGTTGTTGTTATTTTAATTTAATTTTTGTTGCTCGTGTTTGCTTTGCTTTCATTTATTTATTTATGTTTCCTTGTGAAATTAATGCGCTACTCGTGGGTAGTGGTGACGGAGGTGTGTTGAACCCGCCAATTGTCGTGCTGTTGTTACACGGTTTTCCTTTTTCGTAGTAGATTTTTTTCTTACCGTGCTCGCTTGTGCCACAGTCACGTGTTAATGATCCCTTTGTGTATTGTATTTTCGGCTTTTACTTATTTCCTGGAATCGGAAGGTGTCAATGCGACCAAATTGCATGACACATTCAACTCGGTAAAGTGAGTGAAAAATACGAGGGGAGGCATTTAGAAAGCGTATAGAAGAAACAGTTATGTGGTGGAGCGAATAACATATAAATACCTTTCCTTTGGTGTCAAATTAGCTCTAATATCGAAAATTGGTAGCTGAGGTAGAGTTTAGTTCAAAATCATTCGCCATATACAGGGACTGTTGGTGAAAAGATGCCTTGGTGCCATATCCGCCCTATAAGGTGGATGTTTAAGGACCTCGTAACAAAGTTCCCCGATCTTCTGGCGCATCACTATTTATATGTATGACCTGGCATTGTCCTGATGGAATGCAATTCATCTCCTATTGTCCAGCTTCTTGGCTTCTTTATATGGTCCAGTTTTTCACTGTACCATTCCGGGTTAAGAGTTTGGCCGTAGGAGACTTTGGCGAACCCTTCCCTAGCATCAATTCTGGCTTTGCCAACGTTTTCGTCGGCTCACCCCGATTCGACCATGACCAATTTCGATCCATATTGTCATTAGTGAAATACTCTCTTTCATCAGTAACCACCCGCTTCCGAATGGATCGATTTTGTTGCGACTTATCACCGATTCTCAGAAGGAAATTCGGTCCAAGACGTTTTTTGACGCTTTCTATATTCTGCCTCATTTAAATGCTACAAAATGATTTTTGTTCAGTGCTTAGCTCCTTAAAAATCGAAATAGTGCTTCCATGATGGCCGAACTCGACGATTTCTTTTACTTTATCGAATTTCGACATGTGCCCTTCTGGAATGGGGTGAATCTTTGAGATCCAAGTTATCGTCCACTGCGTGGAGTGTATATTCTCGGATATTGTCATTGTGTATTTTAATATCAGCCTCGATAGTATTACTGAAAAGTTGCTCTAGTCAAAGACATGTCGGGATCTAGTAATTAAATTCTAATTAATTCTAGTAAGAGGCGTTCCGAACCAATGTTTTTGGACTTCATTCGTAAGAGTTGCTGAAAAATTTATGAAAAGAGTTCGAATATCTTAAATTTTTAAATTTTTTTAAATTTAAATTTAAATTTTTAAATAATTCTATTAAGAGGCGTTCCGAACTAATGTTTTGGACTTCATTCGTAAGAGTTGCTGAAAAATGTATGAAAAGAGTTCGAATATCTTAAAATTAGCCGTAGATATCCGCATTTGTACTTTCTTTCTTCCTCCGTCTTTCTTATTTACAGTTTCTGTTCTTATAAAGCTTCGACATCCTTGTTTTCCGTTGTCGACACCTTTTCCCAACGTTTAATTACCTTGTAGGTGCCAATGTTTTCGTTTATATTAAATGAGGCTAGTTAACGGTAAAACTAAGTTCGAAGTCAAGCGACGCATAACATGTTGATAAACCACAAACTTTCTCATTTCAAAATGCAACTACACCTATGTGAGGCGCCACACAAATGCGCAAACAAAGGACACACGAGCACACATACGAGCATATGCAAACTCACAACGGCATAGACGAACAAACATATGACCGCAGACAAGTAGCTGCGAGAGAAAACACCGAATTGGCAATTTGTTTATTGCCATTATCGTGTTGTGTATCGTATGTAGCCACGGACCCGAGTTTGAGTTTTCTACTTCAACGCTGCGGTCCCAAAAACTTTGCTATTAGTTGTTGTCGCAAAGTATTGCCACACGCAGCTTGTAGTTTTGGTGTTTCTGTTTTTGTTTGTGTTGTCCTTCTTTCGTGTTTTGCATTTTTTTTCTACCTGACGCTCAGCTCTGCCTTCACTCTCTTCAACACTAACGGCTTTTCCAGTCTGTTTATTTGTGGCGGCTTTGGCATTGCCGGTTGCATAAAGTTCTTATTGTGGCAGTTATCATCCCAGCGGCGACACATGCGGCATGTCCTTGTGGCGTATTTAACCTGTCTGCCGGCTGGATTACCAACTGCAACAACAACAGCAATACAAGTAGTAATGGCATTAACCGCGTACCAAGTGTACAGACAATTTTAGCGGCTTGCAATTCGTTGCAGTTATCTAACAGACAGCGGCATTCCACTTGGCATCATGTCCTTTGCGGGTAATGTGAAACTTGCACTGCACTGCATTCACAGTTATAGCGCACTCACTTGCGTTTTCTTGCCATTCAAATGTGTGGTTGCACGACGTCGTGTCTCCGCCGTCTCCACCAACTCTACTTGTCTCTCCGTCTCTCCGTGTCTCTACGGCCGCAGTGACTGTTGTCTGTCTGTTGCATTATTGTGTGGTCGTGTTGCAGCACTTCACTTTACCGTTTTATTTACCATTTTCTTCTTGTTGTTGTTGTTTTGTATATTTGTTATGTTCCACTTGGTTGGTAGACATTTTGACGCCTGCTTTAAGTTTAGTTCTGCATTACGCGTCTTTTGTTACCTTAAGCACCGCAACTAAATACCCCATAATACCGCAGCTCATTCTTACAGCTAGCGCCTGTGCATTTACCCAAAAGCACCCCTGCGTTGGCGGCAACGGTTTATTTCCCCACGCATTCGTAACGCTTTCCGTTTTTATTTGGCATTAAAATGCATTTTATACCCCGAGTTGCAAGTGCAACGCTTTCGTTTAGTGGTTGCATGAAGTTGCTTGAAGTTCCCATTTTTTCATGTTTTTCACCACCTTTTTCCATTGCGTAAGCTCATATTGTCGTATGCAAGCACTTGAGGCACACAAGTGTGTTGGAACCCAGTGAACAAGAATGACGGATTTAAAGAATTCCCTATGAGAACGCTTCAAAAAATATTCCGGTTCCGACAACAACTTCCATATACACATTCATTTAGTATACTAAATAAACAGAATGTAGGAATTATTAGCAAATCAGCTTCCTGCAAGAAGAAGAAAGCGGCGTTGCGATCTTTCCATACCAAATAGCAGAAGATGCCGAAAAAGATCGCAGAAATCTCACGTGAATAATTAAACGGACGTTCTTTTGTGATTCCAAAGATTACGGTTATGAATCATCTAAAAAGCATGATCCTTCTTTTCAGTTCCAGTGCCTTGCAGATTACATGAAAAGACCTTGCGATCTTTCCAATAAGATCACCTTTGTTGATATTATCCCTAGCCACTAATAACTTCCGGTCTTAAGGGTTTCGGACTGCTATTCGGTACGAAAATCACCGGATACCACTCATATAGTTTAAGCCTCGAGTCTTAAGGTTGTCGAAATGATCACCGCGAAGATATCGGGGATCCTACTTCAACAGTTGAAATTGCGTTCCTTTGCTATACAAAAAATGTCGTAAGGATAGATCAGAAGTCACTCAGATATCATAGGAACGCTTTTAGTCTAGAAGGTGTAGAAGAAGCTGATATCGATCGCAAGTAATTCGCATGTTCCACAGAAGTTGTGACATCAGAGGCATTTCAACATCGGCTTAGCGAAAGCCGGATGGTCGAGGGTAAAATATCGAAATGGACCCACTTAATGTTCCTTCAATCAACTTTGACAAGTCGAATAATATTACCAATGAACAGTTCGCAGTTCACGCTTCTACCTCAGAAATACATTACATTGTCTCAGTCATCTTCCATTTGGTTCACTGGGCAGCTACTTGAAGCGTTCAGTTGCCCAAGTACTTGTAATGCGTTAAAATGCGTGTCACAGCAATTGTTGCGGTCTGCCTGTCAATTGAACTTAACACCTTCACCTCAAAATGATGACCATGAAAAACGGTTGAGTTTTACAAACCCCTCGCAAATTAAGTCGAAAGCAATTAGTGTGATAGCTTATAACCAATTGTTTCAATAAGAGATTATATCAAGTGGTAATCGATGTTTTGGTGAGCTCTACAGAGAATTGGTCGAAAGTGTGACCAATCGATGAAATTAGTGTTTTCAAGAATTTGAAATAATGATTTTCTATGGTGCTAATTCTCGTATTGCAAAATTAGACTTCAATGTGTAGGTTTTCGCATAAAAATAATTAATTAAAGAACTTGGAAAAAGTGGAGGAATCGACTCAAGAGAAGCTTTGTGTAAAAACCCAGCATAGTTAGTTAAATCGACCTAAGATTTAGTTTCTTTCCAGCGATCATTTTCTAGAGGGCTGTGAACAGATAAAAATTGAGGTACAAATCGCGGATACACATCCTAAGAATACAGTGGATTCGGAAGCAAACTATATCATCATTTTCTCTGATACAAAGTATTGTTTGGCATTGGTGAAACAGCAGCGCCTACTGCTTCATGTGAATACGATTTTCCGTGGTATCAATCTTCAAACGTTTTTTATGATAGTCTATGGAAATTATATTTTGCTATCCTTAGGGATTCATTTAACTTCCTCCTTTCTAGGCAACCAAAATTTTCTTTTGTACTTAGAGGACGTTCTTATAATCGCTATGGACTTTTTTCACTAAAAAATATGGTTTGTAATGCACGACCTTTTACCTTTTAACGAAACCTACTTTTACTTAGACTATCTCGAGATATATATGTCAGATAGATTGTTTGCTAGTCCCAACTTCAAAACATATGGATTGAAATCTTTTGTTGACCTTTCAAAGAAACAATTTACGATCTTTGCCTGGTACATAGTGGATTAAATGAAATAAACTTAGCGAATGAAATTATTTCGTAGCTAATTAAGAAATGTTTTAAAAACATGAAGTTCATGCAGTTCATTTATTGCATAATGTTAGGCGAGAACCTTTATCTATAACTCTGCCTATTAAGCTATAATAGTATGTCTAAATTAGGATTTTGGTATATCCATTTGACGATTCTGATAGATATTATATTAGGTTGGCATATATCTCCCTCCGTCCATATTTTTTGCTCTGTATTCAATGCTTTATAAAAATTGTAACAGTGATCAGATTTAGTTCAAATATGCGCCGTTTCGTTCGATAATCTGTTTCCATCTAGACGGCAACTTCATAATACCCCCCTGGAAGGAGCCCGCCTACTCGGACAGTCACTTTAAACAAGCTTCTTTTGAGTTAAACTTTACACATCAAGGGCGTTCACCATGGACAGGAACAGGTGGTAATCACTTGGCGCTATGTCCGGGCTATATGTTGGTTGCGATAAAACCTGTCATACGAGCTCCCGTATCTTCTGACGAGTCATCAACGAAGTGTGTGGTCTGGCGTTGTCCTGGTAGAACACTACACCCTTCCTGTGGGCCAATTCTGGACGCTTCTGGTCGATCGCCTGCTTCAAGCGGTCCAATTGTTCGCCGTAGATGGTAGAATTAAGCGTCTGACCATATGGGAGCAGCTCATAGTGGATGATTCCCTTCCAATCCCACCAAACACATAACAAAGCCTTTCTGGTCGTCAATCCCGGCTTGGCCACTGTTTGGGACGATTCAACGGCCTTCGACTACGACCGTTTTCGCTTGATATTGTCGTTTGTGATCAATTTTTCGTCACCAGTCACCATCCGCTTCAAAATTGGATCGAGTTCGTTCTGTTTCAGCAGCATATCGCAGGCGTTGATTCGGTCCAGAAGGTTTTTTGCGTCAAATCATGCGACACCCAAACATCAAGCTATTTTGTGTATCCAGCCTTCTGCAAATGGTTTAAAATGGTTTGGTGACTAACTCTCATCTCCTGGGCGATGTCATGAGATGCCACATGCCGGTCTCACTCGATGTTTTCCATGCTTTGATCGGTATTTTGATTAGACTTTGATCGGTATTAAGTCTAACAAATCTTCATCAATAATACATATCTAAAATCTGAATTTAATTCTTAGATATTTCGTTATGCTTCTCAATGCATCCGTCGCTTATCGCTTTTTAATATCCTCCTCAACATGGAAAATATAATATAATAGATTAATTTTAAAATTTCATCCGCTGATGGAATAACCATATACAGCGGTATATTACTTAGTTATATGGTTTGAAAAAATTGCTGTCAAAATATGTTGTACATAAATGTTTGATACTAAGTCAGTTTTGCACAGAAGGCTTCACTCACGAGCGCTTATATTTATATAAGTGCGTATATGCCAGCGAAATTCTAATGTATTTATAAAAATAAATAAATAAATCTATACAAGCAACACACATGTGCTACGCTTGTTGTTGTACAAACTTTCAACAGACTCTACAGACTGTTGCACCCCTTTTCAAATGGATTGTATGCGTATGCCACAAGCATGTGCTGCAGTGTGTTATTTGCTAAAAAAACCAAAAGTCCAAAAAAGCAGCATACTCTAACGACATAATAATAAATTTAAATATGAATTGCGTTGAAAACTCGCTAGCTGCCACTTTAGTGGATGGGAGACCGCGTGGCGCTAAGAAAAAAATGGAAATTTCGCCACGGCAAACATCAAAAGCAGCCGAAGCAAATACTCGTATGTGTAGTCATGACAAAAAAATCGGTTAACATAGCCATACTCATACAATAAGTGGAATGTGTAGCTAAAGCATACTTCTAGGCGCGCCAGCGTATCCCTTAATGTGCGCTCAGCGCCTCATCTGTTTATGTCAAAACAATAATTTCTACAATCCCATTTGAATTTAAAGCTTTCTAAAAATGGCAGAAAATGGCCGCATCACGCGGCACTGGCTGTTAATGTGATAGTGTCGCTGTTCCATGGATGTGTGTGTGTGCTTGCTTACTGAATGTGTCAACAGCCCTTTCCGGGCCATGAAGATGTGTTAACATTTGCCCATATCGTTAATGTTTGTCATATATCTTGCTTAGCAGGCCGCAACAACTACAACAACACACATTTTAAGCGCATCCTTGGCGCCTTCTTGAACACACACACAGTTTTAGCTATTTTATGCGTTTTTCTATTATTAGTAGCTACTGCTCTGGCCACTTCACGCCTTGGTGACCTTTTATGGTATATGTCCACCACTTTTTATTTAATGCTTTCTATGTCCTCGTGTAATTCAATCTCCCATTTAAGCAGCTCAAGTTCAAGTGTTCGTACTTCTCGTTTTTGTTGGTGTTGTTGCTGTTTTCAATTTTGCATAAATATAAATGAAATATGTCAGTTGGTCCGTTGTTTTGAACTTTTATGCCAACTTTCGACATAAACATATCCTTTTAGTGGCAATCCTTTTCACTTACTTTCTGCACACTCAAACACACGCTCATTTGTGTGTCTTCATGCGTTTGCATATCCTGTTCGTCCTTTTATTGTTTGTTGTTGTGTCTTTCACTTTTTATTTTTTTTTGAAGTTTTATAGCCGCACATAGTGGACATTTCCGGGTTGCTGCGAATTCCTGTTTGTATTATAGCAAGCATTGAGGTTTCAAACCTATATATTATATTTCGGAAAGCGTTTGTGTGTTAGTGTGCTTTGTTTACTAATGTTATTTGGAAATATTAAGGATATTTATTGATATTTTTAGGCCTTGTAATTTTAAGTCAAACATAATGTTCAGGTTTAAACTTAGCTTACAAGTTAAATTTCGAAGAGCGTAAAATATATTATATAATCTTCTAAATCGCTTTCACCTTTTCGTGTAGTCTTATGTACATTTTACTAAATGATTTAGCTTTAAATTAGAGTTTTATTCATTTAAACTGGTATATAAATAACCGAAAGTTCTAAATAATTAATTATATATACATATATATATATTTTTATTAATTATTTTTTTTTTTATTTAAATTTTTGATAAAAGGTATATGAAGGATAGGAGAAGTACTCAACCGATTTTATCCATTTTTAGCACCAGCATTCATGTACTCCGAATTTCACTAGAATTCTTCAGAGTTTTACTAATATTTTCAGATAAAATCGGTCATATAAACTAAGGTCCATATATTCGGTATTTGAGGCCGTGAAAAGTCGGAAAAGTTGATTTCGACCAATTTGCGGTGATACTTACTAGGATTAGTACTTATATTGTAAAGTAACAGAATTGCATGGAATTTAAAATGTTTTTTTATCGAAAGTCGGCATGGTTCCAGTTTGATTTCGGCAACTCGCAAGCCGTGCAACATGTCGCGAGTGTATAAACATTGAAACTGAATAAAATAAGTAAAATATAATTATACTCTCACAACAAAGTTGCTAAGAGTGTATTATGGTTTTGTTCACATAACGGTTGTTTGTAAGTCATAAAACTAAAAGAGTTAGATATAGGGTTATGTATATCAAAGTGAAAGTATCTCGTAAACTAATAAAGCTATGTCAACTAAACTTTCTGGCGCCATTTCCCTTAATAACCACGCCCAACTCAAATTTGTTTTTTTAATTGTAAAATGGGTGTTGCGTCTCCCACTTGTGGGTCAAAAACCATATCTCAAAAACTACTCAACCGATTTCAATGAAATTCGGTACATAACGTTTTCTTGACATCTTGATAACACGGATAAAAAATTTGCGAAATCGGTTGACAACCACACCTACTTCCCATATAACTCAATTTTGAATTCCATCTGATTCCTTCACTTTATGATATATACATTAGGAATCAATGAAGATATCTGAATAAAACTTGTGGAAAAATTGTCGAAATCGGACTACAACTTTTCAAGGTCCCGAAAATCGAACATGAACAACTCAGTGTCTAGAGGTAATTTATCGATGAAAGTATCGGTAAATATCTCAGTATTTTAATTGAATTCAGAGGAAATTTTTTCTTCTAATAGTATGTCTCTGTACCAAATAACTTCCCCGCGCTGCCATATACCATATATTCAGTTTATCAAACTTCCGGTAGGCTTTATACTGCTTATATCGGCTAATATGTGAGATATCTTAGCAAAATTAAGTGAGCATATGTCATGTAGTCTACCTTGGTGGTGAAAATTAGTGAAACCGGTTCAAGAATTACTTCAGCCCTCATACACTATATATGATGATTTTCGTTTTTCTATTGGACTTTATGCCGAATATATGAGTCAAATTGTGTTTTTTCTTAAAGAAACAATATCAAAAAATTGGGAGAATATAAAATGATCGGTTGCACCCGATTGTAGCCTTTCCTTACTTGTTTATAGATCATTTCAATGCGAAGATGAGCAATTTCATTTAGAAATAATAAATTTTTCGGGATTACAGTACCATACTTAATTATGTCCAAGACTACTAAGTGCGGAAGGCTTTTATGTACATCGAGATACAAATATTGCACAATGGAAATACTACCACCCATATTTTGATACATAATTTTAGATAATGTCTCATATCTTAGCACCTAGAGCACCAATCTGAACCACACTGATTACATAATTGTCCTTTAATACTCACATGTACATTAGGCAGCACAGATTAAGAATCAGGTCAACCACAAAGACCAGCAGTAAAATCCAACAAAAATTTCGGCATAAAAATATTCCGGATAAAAATATGCAATAAATGTTTAAATCGCTCTTCTAAGCAAACGCATGTGTGTGGGTGTGCTATTGCTTGAGGCCTAAATAAATATTGCAAATGCAGAACTGGGACACACTGGTTTATTGTTTGGTGCATGAATTTAAGCATTTTTATGAATTTCGTGTGTTCGTAAGTAGGTTTGTGTGAAGAAAGGTGTGCGATGTCGCATATATGTATCACGTGTGTACGTCTGCCGCTTGCTAAGCTGTCGATCTGTCTGGACTGGACAGCTTGTACACACATAGATGTTTGAGATCATAAATATATATGGATGTGTGTCTTTATATCCCTGCTTGTCACATCAAAAATTACAAAAGGTGCTTCCGTTAAGGATTTCCAGTGACAACAAGCAACAACAACAACAGAAGCCAGCAAGTAAGAGACGAAAATAAAATGTCATAAAAATAAAATACAACAACAAAAACATATTGTTTTTTGCACAAAGCAGTATGTTGCATAAACAATTTTTATTGCTGCAACAACAACAACAACAACAATTTGCTTAGTCATATGTATATATGTGTATGTATGTCTACATAAAATAGAAAGGACATTTCGAAAAACGAGTTATTTTGTATTTGTGTTGGGAAATTTAAATGTTTTATGTGCACAGACTCACCCATGTGTACAAACACTCTCACACATACATTTGGTCATGTTTGCGAAAAGGACATAAACAAACTCAAGCACTTTCACATGTCCTGCTTGCTGGCATTGTATTTCATATATGTATGCACATACACACATATTTCTGAATGAAAGTAAGAGTTCTGCTGCGATAAGTATCGAGTGCAACTGCTCATGCGAAATATTGTAGCAGCCTTCAAGGGGCTAAAGGGACATGTGCACTTGAAATACACTAAACACTTATGTACAAGTTAAAGGGTTGCTCACATGAGAGTGGGCAACAGCATGTTTGAGACACACAAACATATAGAAAAACACACTCACACACACACACACCGGATATGTCCTACTCGTGTCTAAGGATTAGGTCATCTTCTGCATGGAAAAATTGGATTTGGCGATGACATCAGCAAATATCCGTAAGACTACAACAAACAATGAGACAAATAAACTAAAAATCATGCTTGCAATTCAAAACAACTTACACACACATACGTACAAACATATGTATATGTACATACATACGTAAATATTCATACTTCTCTTTGCTCAGTAGTTGAAGGGAGTGTTTACATTTATTTGCATTTGCGAAAACTAGATTTGTTTTCAAAAGGTTTATTTTGAATTCGAGGAATTTTCATTTACCATTTCTCAAATTTTCTCATTTTGGTTTTTCTAAGTAAATTTTTGCCAAAGAATTTTATTATCAAATATTTTGGTAGCTCTTGAAGAATTGAAGTGGAATTCGTTGAAGTTGTTGGCGTACATACATATGTATGTATGCAAAAATACAAAAAATAACATTTTTACCAGAACTATTGTTTTAAAGAAGATATATGCCTATGTACATATGTGATTGCAGTGAGATGAGTCGTATGTTAGAAACCTAATAACAGCATATTTTCAAATCTTAAAAAATAACATTTTCTAATTGCCACTTAAGCTTTCAAAATGTATCTGCTTTGAAATGATTTCGAATAATTGCTGACTAGTGCCATAAAAATAAACTTACAAACGGAATGCAACCTTGCAATTATTCTTTACCATCTTCCTTTGCTATATATTGAATATTTATGAAATAAAACGTGCCATGAAATTAAAATTTCATTTTTTTGTATTTAGTTTAAACGTTGAAGTCCTTACCTGACTTCTGATATAAGGTTCCCACTTTGATTTTTGTAACTAAATTTTTATAATAATGTCAAAATCTGAGTGTCCGTTAAGGCAATAACGTGAATAAAAACTAATGAAACTTATAATAAACCTTCGAATGGAGGTTGGTGTGGTATTTGAGTGGAATCAGTCATTCCTAAAAACCAATTTTATTCAAACAAAGTTATATGATCGTGTAACTAAATTACAATTCAACTACGAAACGAGATCTCTATAGAAAGGAACATGTTTCGAATCAAAAAGTTTTGAAAAAATGTGCATCTTAAAATTGCGAAATTACTTTTTATGGAATAACAATTATATCACAAAATTCTTAATTCTGTTCATAACATTTGCGGTAGGTTCTTTTAGTATTCATAATCAAAGCATTAAGGGTGGAGATATGAAACCAAAGTTGTGCTCAAATAATTCATGATCCTCAACTGCGTTCTAAAAGTAATTGTGGTCGGTCCATAATAATATGAAAAGGAAGGGCTAATTTCACGTGTAACCGAACATTCTATACTCTCGCAATTTGTTTGTTTAATTTTATTAATATTACATACAATTTGACCCACATATTCGACAGGTATGTATGGTATAAAGTCCATTGAAAGTTTGAAAATCCTAATATTAGGTATATGGGAGCTAGGAGAAGTTATGACCCAATTTCACGCATTTTTGGCACGGAGACCTATTATTATAAGAAATATATTCCCTCTGAATTTCTTCAGAATATCTGAGAGACTTACCTATATTTTCGGTAAAAAAATATATTCGAAGCTCTGAGGGCTTTGAATACTTATGGTCCGATTTCGACGTTTTTAAAAAGGGCGATATCACACTATAAATGCAGTATTTGTGCAAAGTTCTGCTCTGATATATGCACTAGTGCTTACTTTAGACTTCAAAGTTCAGGTATATGCGAAGTAGGTGTGGTTGTGAATCGATTTGAACTATTTTCATAACATATCATTTGGAAGCCAAGAATATATTATGAGTGCAGCTCTTCTGTAGCATCTTTATAATTAAATTTAAGGTTTATCGTGGTTTTTCTTACTGAATTAAAGCATTTTTAGTTGTTTTAAACATAACCTTTGTAAGGGAGGTGGTTATAATCAGATCTCTTCCATTTTTGAACTATATAAGGTAGTAACTGAAGAAAACGACTCTTGAATGTTTTCTTGATATAGCTTTAATAGTTTACGAGATATGTACCAAAAACTTAGTAGTGGGCGGGGCCACGCCATCTGCATATGCCCCTTCATAGTGCGATCCTTCATACCAAATTTTACTTCCATAGCTTAATTTATGGCTAAGTTATAGCCCTTTATAGGTTTTCGGTTAGCGCCATTTTGTGGGCGTGGCAATGGCCCTATTTCATCCATCTTCGAACTTAACCTAGAAATACATGTACAAAGTTTTATCAAGATATCTCAATTTTTACTCAAGTTACAGCTTCCACGGACGGACGGACAATCAAGCTTTTACCAAAACTTAGTGGTTCATAGACTTTTCAAGACATATTACAAATGGTCTGAAACTGTATCTTTTGATTTTAATGCAAAAGCATTTGCGAAAAAACTTGTAAATTAAGAATGACGCGATATACTTTAATTTATAAATATAAGGAATGTCGATTTGAGGATACTGCATTCTTCAATTATCTGATATTTGCACTTAATTTCTTTTCTGGCGACCCAAGTCGGTTTTCGATAATTGTAATTTCGATAATAATAATAACTCAACGTGATAAACTGAGTATTCTTGAATATATTTACTATACAATGACCTGAGATATTTTTGATTTGTTGAAAATTGTCAATTTGGCATTAAAGAAACGAAATTTTTTCATTAAAAACGAAGTTTTTTTCAGAACTACGACATTTTGTTAATCTATACTAATATTATAAAGCTGAAGAGTTTGTTTGTTTGTTTGTTTGAACGCGCTAATCTCCGAAACTACTGGTTCGAATTGAATAATTCTTTTTGTATTGGATAGTCCATTTATCGAGGAAGGCTATAGGCTAGATAGCATCAGGAGCGAAGAAACAGTGGTAAATGTGTAAAAAACGGGGGAAATTATTTATCTTTGAGAGCTTCCGTTCCTTGCGCTGCGAAAGCGGTTCAAGATTAGATACGCTAAGGATCGAGAACGGTTGGACCATTCTTGATGAAATGTTCAGAGGTTGTTCGTTGTGGATCTTGGAAGGTTTAGTCGGAAAATTGTAAAATTCCAAAAGTGACTTTTTTCCATACATTTTCGGAAAAGTCGGAAATTGGCAAGTGGCAACAGAGAATTCAGAATTGCAAATGAACGGTGACATCTACAATGAAGCATTGAAATTCATATGCCATCACCAAATCGTCAAATTAGAGATGTACTGAATCGTGCATACGACAGAATAACTTTGGAACAACAAGTATAAAGAAATGTTCCATTATTTAATGAGCAGCAAAAGACAACCTATGATGAATTGATTAAGGCTGTCCATGATGGAAATGGTGGACTTTTATTTCTTGATACACACGGTGGATTGATTTTGGCAACAATACGATCTCAAAATGGCATTACGTTGGCTCTCGCATCTACTGGAATTGCAGCAACGCTACTTGAAGTTGGAAGAACGGCACATTCGACACTGTAGCTTCAGTTAAACATGCATATCTATGAAACATCTATGAGATGAGCGCAATTTTCTAGAAGCACTTGACAGAACAATGAAAGATCTGTGGAATAATAATCGTCGCTTTGGTGGCGTAATGATACTGTTATTGACAAACACATTCTGTTATTTCGAAATCAACAGCGGCGGAGAAATTGAACGCATGTCTCAAGTCATCGTACTTGTGGCGGCAGGCGAAAACCATATGATTGATCATGAATATGCGTGTGTTCCTGCAACAGTAAAGCACCGCAGAAGATCTGGAAATAACTGGGCAAATTCTGGTTAATACTTCTAATGGTTTGATATCAATCCGAACATTAGCCAAATTTATCGTAACTACGATTGGTTGAGTGCACGCAAATTTTGTAACTGCCAAAAATACCGATTTCGATGATTTAATCTATACGACTTAAAGTCAACTTCCGGGATATTTGTGTTCATACACATCGATCGATCATGTTGAAAATTAAGACGAAGCTGTGAATTATCCAGTGAAATTTCTAAATTCTTTGCCATTATAATGCTTTGTCATTTATTATGCTTCGCAATCTTCAAGCAGCTATCGAATAATGTAATAGTTGCAAGAATTTTTTAAAGGGACTTACAAGGGGGCAGAATGCTTGATTCCACGAATTTCTTTGAGTTCCAACGATTTGCCATTTCAGTTCAAACGTATTCAGTTTCCAATGAGACTTGCATTTGTGATGATAATCAACAGGTCTCAAAGACAGTCGCTGGAAGTGTGTGGCATAAATTTCATTCACGAGTTGAAAAATCATCTTCTCTGTATATTTACGCACCGAAACAGAAAACAAAAAATGTTGTTTATTAAGCTGAGTTACATTGAAAAAAAATTTATAAAAATCGCAAATAAATGTTTTCCAACACTATACAAATTCAACTTTGTTTTCAAAACAAATCATTTCACGCAGTGCAACGTCTGCGGAGTCAGCTAGTTTTTGATATTTTTCAAAAATCATAGGTCATTGTATATGAAATACCTTCAACTTTAATAACCTTTTTGAATTTCTTTGTTTCAACTACTCATTCGGCCGGAATCATGTCAACAGTTCGGGAACTTTTTTTTGGCACCTCCGAAGACAGCACATAACTCCGCTATTTTTTTCAAAAATATTTTTCATAAAATATAGCTTAAAATATACCCTTTTATGACCAAAAAACTTCGAAACATTCGATTTTGTACTTTCTTAAAAAAAAAAAAAAAAATCACGAAAATCGCCTCATTTTTCATGGTTTACACTCTATACACTCTATCTATAGCCTCTTAATATATGTACGAGTACCAGATAACTATTATATGAACCATCCTGTATAAATGTTGTTTATTCTCTGGAATCTTTGCTAAAATTGTCCTAACATAAATGCCATTTGTTTTCGAATCTTTTGACTATTTTACAATAAAAAATGTACATGTTGACTATTGTCATAATAACTTCTAATATATTTTTTGGACTCATCGGTATCAGTTTCATTAGCGATAACTCAAGAACGCCAAACTATCCACTCTATATTAATCTTGAATTCTGGCATGAACCCTTTTCAGCCTTTCTCAATTTAAAGACAAAGCTTGTTCTTGCAAGGTAACAACTTTTGATTCCCTCCACTTACAACCACCGATGCAACGCCTGCAACACCGTTGCAAACACGCCAGCCGCCTGCTGCTGCTGACTGCTGACAGTCTGTGGCAAAATTTTAATGAAAACTTAGCAGCTTAAAATGGAAATTCATAATTTGTAAGTTGTTGAAATGAGCCAAAGTATTGGCAAATCCGCTGCAACATACAACAACAGTAACAACAGCGCTAAATGCATTTGCACCAAACTAAGCATGAGAGTGTTGCAAGTGCATAAGAAACTGTACGCACACACACACATTTAATCACTTGCCAAAGTTATAATTCAGCTTTGCGAATACACACACATACATGTACATGTGCTATCAACTATTACTAACAAATAAGTACTTTGGCTCAGATTTTAGCCGAAAAGGAAATTGGTTACCACTACAGACGCCTTCTGCTGATGCTCGCCTTGCCTGCATGGCTGCTGTATCAGCCATCAACGCCAAGGAAATTATGAAATTCATACAGGAAGACAATTTTCTTCTTCGATATTCTGCTGAGCAGGCGGCAACGCACACTGCTGCACACCCTTAACAAACTCACACACACATGAGTATATGTATATACTCCAACTGTCTATGCATGTTGCAACGTGTTTGCCGCTTGCAACGCAAACGTTTGTGGCTTCACTTGCAGCAATTGTCCGCCTCCTTCACTGCCTTTGCCCCTAAAAGGCGGCTTCTGCTGCTGTTATTCCTACTCCGGCTGCCTTTTCCTCTTCCATCGCTTGCGCTTAGTATTTAAGCCAGTGTGGCTGTTTTTATTTTTGGCTTAAAAAACATTTAGTGGTTAAATAAGTTTTGCGGTAGTTCGTCGGAAATCCTGATTGCTGAGATGTTGCTGAGTTGCTGCTGTCTGCCGCTTACGCCAATCGTGCTAGAAAGCTTGTTGGTTGGTTGGTTGTTTATTCAACGTATCTTTCGTGTGATCTCATGTTTTGCTGCAAATTATTAAGTTGAAAACCACAAATTTTGTTTTGCTAATTTTTTTTGCGGATTACTGATGAGATTTTGGTTAATATTTTGCGGCAGCTTTTTGGCCAATAATCTAAATTAGAAAACGTTAATTAAAAATAATAAAATGTTGCATAAATTGTTGTTGATGAGATTTGTGGTTTATTAAGTGCCTTTTTTTGGTGTTAGAAAGGGATTTCTTTTCCTTTACTTTTTTTGAGCATCTTAGTTGTTATCGCTGTCGATTTGGGTAGGCATGTGAGGTGGTATCTTTTTAACACTATACTTCATTTTGACATCAGATGTTTAGGAATTTTTATGAGAAAAGGATATAGATTTATTCCAATACCATACATCACACTTTTTCCATACATCTAAGTCGATTTTCAATCAATATTGCGTGTTGTTTCAAAGCAAAGTTATATTATATTTTGGCCAAAACATTAACTTTTCAGTTGGTTACCAACAACTAATTTGATATTCATCTCAGTTTGAATACAAATCGAGCAACAAATACGAGCTTTACAGATATCTGTATACCAGCGCCATCTATTAAGTCGATGTGCGATTAGGTTGGATTCTATAGCGAATACCCGCAAGAGTTGAAACACACTTAGATCATAAGAGACCGCCTTTTTTGAAATCACCCCTTAATTTGTGCAACACATATTTTTAGATACTACAAAGCACCCTGAATTGACTACAAATCTGCAGGGATTTTTTATTTCTATATCTGCTAGTTCGTGAGTTGTTTAAATATTGGTTGACAAATATCTGCCTTCCGCCTTTTGTTCTTTTGAATTTCGCGGCTATGTATAAAGCGCCAAAGAGCTCGTATCGTAACCTAAAAAACAACTATGCGTTTAGTTTGGATATTGCGTGCAACAGTTATAAACGTGTAAACATGGAGTTCACTAAGGCCGAATTTTGCGCTATTTTAAAGTTGTACGTTGTTAAAGGCAAAACCGCTAGAGAAATGTTCCGTGAGATTAATGGTATTTTGGGGGATGGTACTCTATCACTTCGAACTGCGGAGGAACGGTTTCGACGATTCAGAGCGGGTGAAAACGACACCATGGATAAGCCAGCCGGCGTAAGACCTTTGACGACGAATACGAAAATCGAGTTAGGCAGACATGTGGCATCTCCTGACATCGCCCAGGAGATGGAAGTTAGTCACCAAACCATTTTAAACCATCTACAGAAGGATACACAAAAAAGCTTAATGTTTGGGTGCCGCATGATTTTACACAAAAAAACCTTCTGGACCGAATCAACGCCTGCGATATGCTGCTGGAACGGAACGAACTCGACCCATTTTTGAAGTGACTGGCGACGTGGTGAAAAATGGATCACATACGACAATATCAAGCGAAAACGGTCGTGGTCGAAGGCCGGTGAATCGTCCCAAACAGTGGCCAAGCCGAG
This sequence comes from Zeugodacus tau, assembly GCA_031772095.1. Classification (NCBI taxonomy): domain Eukaryota; kingdom Metazoa; phylum Arthropoda; class Insecta; order Diptera; family Tephritidae; genus Zeugodacus; species Zeugodacus tau. Next base: position 19,504,518 of record CM062652.1, on the reverse strand, counting down.
ATTGACGGCCAGGAAGGTTTTGCTGTGTGTTTGGTGAGATTTGAAGGGAATGCACTCTGAGCTTAATTCTACCATCTACTATTACATCTGGACCGCTTGAAGCAAACGATCGACCAGAAGCGTCCAGAATTGGCCAACAGGAAGGGTGTAGTGTTCCACCAGGACAACGATAGACCACACACTTCGTTGATGACTCGTCAGAAGCTACGTAAGCTCGGATGGGTGGTTTTGACGCATCCACCATATAGCCCGGACACAGCGCCAAGTGATTACCACCTGTTCCTGTCTATGATGAACGCCCTTGCTGGTGTGTAAAGTTGAACTCAAAAGAGGCTTGTGAAAAGTGACTATCCGAGTTCTTCGCAAATACGAGGGACGTATTCTGAACTTGTCGTCTAGATGGAAACAGATTACCGAACGAAACGACGCATATTTGAACTAAATCCGATCGCTATAACACTGTTTATAAAGCATTGAATAAAGAGCAAAAAAGCAGAAGGGAAATATTTGCCAACTTAATAAATAAGATCCAAGATCTTGCGACGTGATATCCCGATAAGGTCAAGCTCTCTAAAACTCTTACAATATTAGACCACTTTCCTTGAATTAAACTTGAAATTGTTTAAATTGTTTTGAACTTGAGGAGACGAGTTTAGCTTGTGGTAAGAAATATAAATTCATTCATCCGATATAACGTCATTGAGTTATTTCAAATGGGTAATAAGAGGAATAAGTCCAGAAAGCTAACGATTTTAGTTGCTTGCTTACTTTGCGATTGTATTAAAGTTTTGCTGATACTTTTTCCATAAAAAAGCTAATTGGATTTTTTTTTACTTCTGATGAATTTTAATATTTTATTATAATTTTTATGTGACTTCATGTCTGCGGCATTACGACCCGGAATCATTAACATGCAAAGACATTCCTGCTGCCCTCGATTTACCAAGTATGTCCTCAATAAATATTAAAAAATAAATAAAAACAAAACAAAAAAGTATCAAACCTACCTGTAAATGTAGATACATGTGTATGTTTGTGAACTGGTATAAGAGAATCCAAATCAAAGAATCTGTGTAGCGTTTTGTTATCTCATCAGCTTGTTGCTTCTCACTCATTGTTTGTTCTCCCATCCACGTTTCCTTCACACCTAACATTGTCGGCTGCTGCAATCGGTTTTTAAGTTATTGCGCTGGGCATTAGAGCTGCCTAGTAGCTGAGATGAGATGAGCTGAGCTGACAATAGAAGTGGGAAGATGGGAAATCATATTAAAAACGTACAAAAAAATAGTGTTAGCTGCAGTGTGAAGGAAGAAGCGGTGTTGCCTGTATGTGTGTTTGGCTCTGTATGTGCCGTCGTAGAAGACAATCTGACACAGTGTTGAAATCCCTTGGTCTCGGATGTAATTTTTAGATTTTCTGCTATTTACGATTTTCTTGGAATTTATTATGTACTTTGTATGCCTTTTGCCTGCCGTCTGAAACAATTGGAAAATAATTGCATTGTAATTGTTGTAAATTTAAAAAATAATATTTGAGAGAATGGGAAATTTAAATTTGAGAAATATAAAATTATTAATTGAGTTTTTGGATTAATCCGAATTTTAATTACATAGAATAAAATATTTATTAATTTACGACTGGTTATTGCTTACTCTATTAAATAACATATTGTTTTCGTAATCTATCACTTATACTAATCTCAAATTGAGACAGCGAGATTAGGTTATGTTAGGAGGCTGATCCTTGCGTTTGAAGGCACCCCGACGGATCCCATGGAGCAGCTATAAATGCTGGTCCTTTGTGATGATAAAAAACCTTATCTGTGGATCACGACGACCCTCACCTATCGACAAAGAGTCTTTCACAAATTTGTTAAGTTTGCTAATATCAAATTCAATCAGTTCGACAAGCTCGACGAAGGTGCTTCGACCACAGTCTGGCGAAAGCTGGACGTTGAAGAAGAAAGAAAGGGACAAAGCAATTCGAAGGACCTGTTACACTATACCCCGGGTAGAAGGATATAGCAAATGCACAAGCTGTGGATATACAAATTTCGCTGGACAATTCCAGCGTTTACCGAGCTCACGCGAAATTTGAATATCCACAGCTCGAACACATGGGGTAGAAGCATCAAACCAAGTATAGCCATTCTGTTGTTGGAGTAAAAGTACACCTTTCTGAAAGAGGCCGCACTTTGGAATCAGTACATCTGCTTGAAAGACACAATAATGGTCAGATAGCCGAAAGATAGAGTTACTTGAGAGCTTCCTATAGATGTTTCCCTCACCCACCTTCCTCAGGGACTTAGATCCATACGTGAAGAACTCACTGCGCAATTTCTCCATTGGATGTTGGCCTTTCGTCTCAGAGAACATTTTATCTGCTCTTATTTTCTTTTGTATCATGTTCACACAAAAAAATTAGTATGAGTATATCCCTATGTATTCCCAAACAAAATTTTTACCGCTTGACCCTCACAAATTCAAAGCTAACCAAAATTCAATCGTTCCCAACCAAAAACCACAAATTCTACAAACTTTCTAAATGTGCTTTTTCAGAGGAATTATTGATGGCACCTATGCAAATAATTTGAACATAACCATAACTTATATATACAAGGGCATAAAAACTGAAAAACATAAATATGTGTATAGAAAGGTGAATGTAACCATAGGTACGAGTACACCTCTATATACATATATGTACATATTTAAAAGGTTAAAAGCGCAATTTCAATATGAAGCCAAATGGCTGACTGGCTGGCAAAAACCGATAAAGAATGTACGCGGTTACCGGAAAATGGCAACTAAAAATATGTTACCAGGTTAGGATTGTAAAGTAATGCAGCGGTGCTTGAGCCCACACAAACACACCCATTTGAATGCACCCACATTTATGCGAGTGAGTTTGGGAGTTTTTGCAATGATTTTTTAGCCTTTTTGCCTTGCAAATAAAAATATACGAGCGGTTACCATCCATAAATTATGAAAGCCGGTATTTTTAGGGTTTTAGTATGTACAAATTTATGGTTTTAATGCATATATGTTTTTACGTGATTTTAAAGTTTCATAGTTTATGGATTAGAAATTTGTTTACTCTCGCGATAGGTTGTATATAATATATGGATAGAGTGTATGGAACTGTTCACTGTGGATTGAAATCACTTAGACCTATCGAGATAGAGAAACTTATATTTCTGTATATTTACCTCGTATAGATCATGATGCTCAGACAAAATTGATTTCAGGATGTATGTTGATATATATAACACTTATACGTCTGCTCCGAAGAAACCTTGAGATTGTGAAACTTATTTTGGTATAGAAACAATAAGAAAGGACAGGCTTGTTGCTTCAACTAGAACATCGCCTTTTTATGAAAACCGAGTAAGTGAGACATGGCAATTCTGTTCTACAAATTTTTAAAATCCGTCATTCCTAATATCCTACCTTCCATAGCGTCGTCAGCATGTCTTACTGAAGAAGTAGTTTAATTCCAAAAATTATTGAGAGCGATACTTTCTCCGAAAACCCAGATCTATGGATGGACTACCGGCCGAGCTATTCAAATACGGCGGCGAAGAACTGATAAGGTGCATGCATCATCTTCTTTGTAGAATATGGTCAGAAGAATGCATGCCCGACGATTGGAATCTCAGTGTGCTCTGCCCAATCCATAAAAAGGGAGACCCCAAAATCTGCGCCAATTACCATGGTATAAGTCTCCTCAATATCGCATATAAGGTTTTGTCGAGCGTAATGTGTGAAAGACTAAAGCCCACCGTCAACGAACTGATTGGACCTTATCAGTGTGGCTTTAGACCTGGAAAATCGACGATGCCAAAATCGACATGCGCCAAATCTTGGAAAACATTCGAGAGAGAAGAATCGATACTCACCATCTTTTCATCGATTTTAAAGCTGCCTTCGATAGCACGAAAAGGAGCTGCCTTTATGATGCTATGTGTGAATTTGGTATCCCTGCAAAACTAATACGGCTATATAAACTGACGTTGAGAAACACCAAAAGCTCCGCCAGGATCGGGAAGGACCTCTCCGAGTCGTTCGATACCAAACGAGGTTTCAGACAGGGTGACTCACTATCGTGCGACTTCTTCAATCTATTACTGGAAAAAATAATAAGAGCTGCAGAGCTAAAGAGCGTATGCCGATGATATTGATATCATCGGAAGCAACTACCGCGCCGTTTGTTCTGCTTTTTCCAAGATAGATAAAGAAGCGGAGCGTATGGGTCTGGTGGTGAATGAGGACAAGACGAAATATCTCCTGTCATCAAACAAACAGTCAGCGCATTCGCGTCTTGGCTCCCACGTCACTGTTGACAGTCATAACTTTGAAGTTGTAGATAATTTCGTTTATCTGGGAACCAGCATTAACAACACCAACAATGTCAGCCTTGAAATCCAACGCAGAATCACTCTTGCCAACAGGTGCTACTTTGGACTGAGTTGGCAATTGAAAAGTAAAGTCCTCTCTCGACGAACAAAAACCAAACTCTACAAGTCCTTCATCATTCCCGTCCTACTTTACGGTGCAGAAGCGTGGACGATGTCAATATCCGATAAGACGGCACTAGGAGTTTTCGAGAGAAAGGTTTTGCGTAAGATTTATGGTCCTCTGAACATTCGCAACGTCGAATACCCCAGACGATGGAACGTTGAGCTGTACGATTTATACGACGACATTGACATAGTTCAACGAATGAAAAGACAGCGGCTACGCTGGCTAGGTTATGTTGTACGAATGGATGAAAACACCCCAGCTCTGAAAGTGTTCGATGCAGTACCTGCTAGAGGAAGCCGCGGTATCCTTGTCTCCGATCGGCATTATACCGTGAGCATTGTTTAGTATGAAAGATAGCCCACTAGCAACAAATGAAGGACACAATTTAGAAGAATATTTCTTCAAGCTCTTAATTTTTCCTTATTTCTATTAAATTTCCAGTCTGAAGCTACCCAAGCTCTTGCCAAGCAAGGCAATCAATAGATATATTGTGCTTTGAATAAGAAATTAAACAAATAAACCAATTTCAAGAATAACAAATAAATAAAAACTTTCAACCTCAAAACCGGATATCTATACATGTATACCGTTACCAATTTACAAGCCAAACTTGCCAACAAAACCACAAAAAGCAGAAATTAAAAAATTATATCGATCTTGTTAGTTGAAATACAAATACAAATGAAATACAATAAAAGGGAAACTCTGCATGGCAATAAATGTCGGTTGACACACTGAAATTATTGAGAAAGTTCAAATTTTGTTTATTCCTCGTTACAGTGTTTGTTTTTGTTTTCGCATGTTGTGGGCAGTGAAGTGCGAGGAAGGATAAGCAAAATATAACAATCATGCCGGAGTTCTTACCTGGAAATGCATAACTGTCATTACCATAAAATAAATTTGCTCACCAAAATTGAAAAAAGCTATGTATATTTGCTTTGTAATACATATAACCTTATTGGTGTGACTGCCAGTGTTGCTTGGTATATATGGCCAAAACTTTTCTCATTTGTAAGGTGCAAATTCGATTGGTGTGCATTATATTTGTAAACTCCATTTGCAAGGTGCTTTAAGGGAGCTAGTATTGAGCTGGCGGAATGCATGGGAAGAGAGGGAGAACAAGAAGGAAACGAGAGTATTGAAATGAAGTTGGAACAAATTCTGGACATTTTTTTACTCGAAGTTTTTTGTTAATTTATGGTGGATTTGTTTGTAGCTTTACATATTTTTCTATGGAAGGTTAAAAAGTTGAGGCTAGAAAATAAATATTTTCATGATTATTTCTCCCTAGGACCTTGAACCTTGTCACAAGGAAATATACGGATTCCGAACCCTTATTCTGTTCACTAATAAATACTAAACTAACGCCTTCATCAGCGTAGTCAGGGATTTGGTTTAGGATATCATCGGATTATGTTTTAAGGACCCTTCGACACACCGGATTTTTGAAAAAGTTGTTCCTTCATTCTGGAAACTTTTATACCAGAAGCTTATCCAAGACATTTCTTTATTGATGGGATAACTTGGGAACACCGAGATTGGTATTGACATTTTTGCCTATATAAACTCACAAACAGATACCAAGACGAGTCAAATTTGAAGATCTGTGCTATCAATTAATTTAATTCAAATATTCATGAATTATTTGACCCTATTTCATAATATTAGGTTGTCAAGTATCTCCCTTCTTGACAACCTAACCTTCTTTGAAAAGTCTTGACATAACCTTCAAAACTACTATGCATGATTAGTTTGGATATTGCGTTCAACAGTTATAGACGTGTAAACACGGAGTTCACTAAAGCTGAAATTCGCGCTATTTTAAAGTTTTCCTTTGTTAAAGGCAAATCCGCTAGAAAAACGTTCCGTGAGATTAATGGTGTTTTTTTGGGGGATAGCACTCTATCACTACGACCAGCGGAAGGAAGGTTTTGCTGTGTGTTTAGTGGGATTGGAAAAGAATCATCCACTATGAGCTGCTCCCATATGGCCAGATGCTTAATTCTACCATCTACTGCGAACAATTGGACCTCTTGAAGCAGGCGATCGACCAAAAGCATCCAGAATTGGTAAATAGGAAGGGTGTAGTGTTCCACCAGGAAAACGCCAGAACACACACTTCGTTGATGACTCGTCAAAAGCTACGCGAGCTCGGTTGGGAGGTTTTATCGCATCCACCATATAGCCCGGACATAGGGCCAAGCGATTACCGCCTGAACTCAAAAGAGGCTTGTGAAAAGTGGCTATCCGAGTTCTTCGCAAATAAAGAAGGGGGCCTCTAAAGGGGGATTTTTTGAAGTTGCCGTCTAGATGGAAACAGATTATCGAACGAAACGGCTCATACTTGCACCAAATGCGATCCCTGTAACACTTTCTAAAGCATTGAATAAAGGCAGAAAAGGTGAAGGGGGATTTTGCCAACCTAATATGTTAGAGGTCGGGCGCTTATAGCATTTACTTACCTATTTTTGATAGAATCCGACCGATTAATCGGCATTGTCATCGGCATCGGTTTCAGCATCGGCCATATTCCGCAAATTCAACACGAAACAACGGATAGGGTTGTATTTTTTGTACTAGATTTCGATTATCAAAACAAGTTGATTGGTGTTTATATATCGATATTACAGGTGGCGCTCCTATACAAACTAAATATTAAGAAAAACGTTTTCCATGTTCTCACCCAGTCTCTACACACTACTGGATTTATTTTTTTCTTCTCATTGTTCGCACTTGTCACCAATCAAATGGGATATCAACGGAATCTTAAAATTAATATTATTTCACTGGAGAATAGAGAAAACTTTTCAATTCGAATTTGTGAGGGAAATTGTAAAAGTTATCGCTTCATGTCCTACTTACTACCTTGGACTAAGTAAGTAAGGCATTTCGCCACTATTTGTCTACGACATTGACAGTTTGCGCAAAGTTTCTTTCAAAACAAAAAACTAACAACAAAAAGAAAAAGGAGAAGGCGAAAAAAAATTAAGTGATGACCGAAATGCTTTCGTATGCAGGCACAAACAATATTTTAGGCCAGACAAATGTGCCAAAGTAATATAATATAATAATCCATGATGAGTGGCAACTAAATTCAAAAACTCGCCAAATTCAATTGTTAAGGTGAGGAGGATAAACGTGTAGTGTAGAATGACAAATGCGAATGATAAAAAGTTTGGTACGAGAATATAGTTAGAGAAGAGAAACTTATCATCCGTCGCAAGCAAGCCTATGTATATAAAATGTATGGCATGCTTTTAGGCGTTCGCGCGTAACGCTGTTGAGATTTAATGCAATACAATTGTGAAAATTTCTCTGTGGTTTCCGAAATGTGGCGGTTACTTGCATAAATTATTCATATGACCAGCCACAATGTGCACAATTTACTAATTGTCTGGCGCGCACGAGGCGTGTATAACGGTAAACGCCACACCTCTCACACACTGTCTCTCTCTCCATCTACTTGGTGGCAATGTTTAGTAATTGCTGCTTTGATTTTTGGCACGCGCCGCAAGTGAAATTAAATAAATTCTTATTGAATCGTATTTCTATTTGGACCCGGTCTCTAAACAAATAATGCAATATTTAGGTGGTAAGGAAAGGTGGTTGCGTTTAAATATGCATGCGTTGAGGGAGAGTTGCTGCATTTGATTGCCAGCGAAGCAATCAATGGTAAAATGCATCCCTGGAGAGTAGCAACATACGAATGCAGTCGAGGTACAGTGTGTAATTTGGTTTAAGTGGTGAATAAAAAATTAATATTGACTTAAACGGATTTCTATATAGCGCACAATGATGTAGTTTTTTTCTCTATAATTTTATTTTTTTTCTAAAAAATATAAATTTATAAGCTGAATTATTATTACTTATATGTCATATCGTCCACCACGACATTTCAATTTTATTAAAATTAAAAAAATGAATGATTTTCTTCTGTTTACAATAACCGTGTTCAAAGGGAGTACCACTATTGTCACACTGAGTTGATTGTGAGTTCAAATGTCGCTAACGCTGAAAGGACGAACTCTCGATATTCAATATTAGATCTCATATTGTTGATGCATTTTCAGTGATCTTCTCTCAGTTTGTACTATCGAGCTATTTTGACTGTTTCGGAAATCAAAAATAGGTTATAAAAATTCAAATCTGTGACTATGCTAGGTTTGCTTGGATTAAATCATTTTAAATACCAGGTCCATTCGATCGTTTTATGGAGAATATTCAATGTGACAGACTGAACTCATATTAGCTGAGGTTAATGCTAAATATTTTATTTGATTTACATGCTTCTTTCTTCTCAGTTTTAAAAGTATGATAAATCTCATCCATATTTCAGTTGAAAACCACTATAATCACCTTTCGACATTTTCATTTGAGTATAATCCTTCACAGCATCCTATCCTAGAAGTAATTTTTGGTTATTGAAATATTTATTTTAAGAAAACAGATCCCTCAAGATACTAACCATAATTCATAATTCATAAATACATTGACATACTCTAGACCAGTGTCGACCAGCTCCTACTATTTTTAGTCTTCGTTTTTTCACACCTACAGTTGAGCGTTCGTTTTTTCACACCAACATGCCCGAAGCTTCGCAGCAGAACAAGCGAAAACAAATCAGTTGCTGTCTGAATTTTGAACAAGCACTGAGCAAAAAAATTGATCAATTTTTTATGTATGAAAATGAAAATAATCTTGAATTTTTTAGTTGTTTTGGAAACAAAGGTTATGATGCCTGTCGGATATTAGAATCTGTCCCTTTGTCCCGCCCCACGCTAGTCCGTCGAACAGAACAAATAAGTTCATATATTTTTAGATGTTCAATAAATAGACTTAGAAATTGTATGTCTGGATTCAACTTTATATAAGAACACAATAAACGATATCTACAAGCTACAAAAATTATGAATATGAAATTGACATTAATAAAATAATTGAATAAACTAAAATAAACATATTTTTTAATTATGAAAACTTTTTTCGGTGTAGCTGCTTTGTTTACTTTTTGTTTCGCTGCTTGCTTCGCTTCTTGTTCTTCTTAACTAACATTTGTATAATTTTGTGCGTGTGGTAGTTTGGTCGACACTGCTCTAGACACATTATCAAATATTTTGATCTGAAACCATAGTTTATGCGAGCTTTCATGGATCATAAATATCAAATATCCTATCAAAATCTTATATCTTTCTTAATATCTATCTAAAATAAGTGAGTTGTCAAGTACAATTTTGCACTTGAAGTGACTATGAGTATGACTGAAAGTGAAAAGCTTACGAGGTCAAAAATGTATCAACCGGGACTAAATCTTATATTTATAAACTTTGGTATAAAGGATCGCGCTAGGAATAGGGGCATAGCTGGATGTTATTTTTTTGAATAGTGGTCGTGGCCCAGTGTGTAAGTTTTATGTGAATATCCCGCAAACAAATAAAACTATATAAACCAAACTTTATGCAGTCGGTTCGCTTACGTACCCCACCATACACCATGAAAATAGTTGAAATCAGATAACAACTACGCCCACCTCCCTTACAAAGGTTATGTTGAAAATTACTAGAAGTGCGTTAACTCACTAACGAAAAACGTCGGAAACCCTAAATTTTACAAAAGAGTAGCAGAAAGAAGCTGCACTCAGATTTTTTTTCAAAATGATAAATAGGCGTGGCATCGCCCACTTATAGGTCAAAAACCATATCTCAGGAACTACTCGACCGATTTCAATGAAATTCGGTATATAATATTTTCTTGACACCCTGATAACACGGATGAAAAATGGGTGAAATCGGTTCACAACCACGACTACTTCCTTTACAACACAATTTTGAATTCCATCTTATTTCACTTTATAATACACAAGGAACCAATGAAGATAGCGGAATACAACATTACACAAATACTGCATATCATCTCTGGCTTCAGTTGTGAATGAAATTGTCAAAATCGGACCATAAGTTTTCAAGGCCCCGGATATCGAATATGAAGAATTCGGGTAATTTTTCACCGAAAATATCGGTAAATATCTCAGACAATTTTATGTAATTCAAAATAAATTTTTTTCTTCTAATAGTGTGTCTCTGTTCCAAAAATTATTATTATTTCGGGTAATAACTGCCCCTAGCTCCAATATACCTAATTATAGGTTTTGGGCTTTATTCCGCACATATCGGTTAATATGTGCGATATTTTAGGCAAATTAAGTCAGCGTATAGTTTTGAATATAGTGTACCTTGGTGGTGAAAAGCAGTGAAATCGGTTCTATATATGATGATTTTCGTTATCTATTTCTATTGGACTTTATGCCGGATATATGGGTCAAATTGTGTAGTTTCTTAATAAAATTATAGCAATAAATTGCGAGAGTATAAAATGTTCGGTTACACTCGAACTTAGCCTTTCCTTACTTGTTATAAATTGATTTACTAATTAAAGAATTAGCTTCACTGTAACATGAACTTAATTTTGAAATTCAGCAGAAGAACACACAAAACTCTAGCCGCCGTCACAATGGCAGAGCAAACCTTTTGCCGAAAGTGTCGTAAATACCACCCGATCTATTAAAAATGTAAAAAGTATTACGAACGCACAATTTACTTTGCAAAGTTTAAAATGGACACAGCAGAAGACCGAAAGCACACGACAAGGCAATATGCAGTCGCGACAAATGAGTCGCAGCAGCAATGTGCAACAAGAAAGCAGGCAACTAAGATTTGGGCAACATAAGGTACTTCGACTATGCTTGACTGCCAGTCGCTGTGGCATATGGAGCTTTGGCAGCAGTTTGCTGCAATTGATTGCCACTGCCACCATTCAACGATTCACCGACTCACCGCTGGCAGCATACACCGCTCGGTGGCGCAACTGTCATCCCGAGGGAAATGAGCGCACCGAGTGCTGCGTTTGATGTCAATTTCAAAGTAAACAAACACGATAAAATATTTTTTTTCGTATATTTGTGCTGCGTTCCCTTACCGCTAAATACGCTTAAGTAAACACAAAGTTGCCAAATTCAACTAAATGCGTTGAAGGGAGGTGATGGAAGGACAGAGGAGAACGCATAAGTTGTTTGACAACAAAACAAGTTTATTGCAGTAAGCAAGCCAATCCGACTAGCCGACTCAGAATAGCTATAAGACAGTCAGGGTGGCAGACAGACAGCCGGCCGGTGTATTCTTCCATTTGAACTAAAGAAATTTTCCAAAAAGCCGCTGCGTTGCTGCCGACGCTTATGCATTATTTAGCAGCGCACGCCGCACGAGCGCGGTCTTTACTCTCTGTGCCTTCTCTTTTTTGAAGACGGCATCGTGTCGTATCTGTGCAGCTATTAAAAGTGTGCGCAGTATTTTTGTATTTTATAGCTTTACCGTTATTTTTTGGCACCACCAACTAACTAACATGTTGCACGTTCAGCGCCCTCCGCCGCTACATACTCTTACATACATAAGTTCAGTTTACCTTGTGACACCCTCTTCACTCCTGCCACAGCAATTTGTTTTTCCTCCATCGGCCGTTAACGTTCTGCGCTGCGTTGCGTTGCTGCTGGGCTTAAATATTCATGAGGGTTGCAGCGTAAATAAAATTTTGGCAAAAATTGCGGTTCAACTTCGTTGATTTCTTCACTCACTACACCTTCGATGGACATGTGTTTCTTGTGGCTGGCGCTTTTTTATCTGCCATTCAAGCCATCGAGTGTGCATATGTGTGCTTTGTATTGCGATTCTGTGTCGATTCACTCAGCCTTACATATGTACACACATATATGGCTTTTGTCTTTAAAGTCCCCCAAATTTTGAGCGAGTTTTTTTGATTTACCCTATCGATTTTTCGCTTTGCAATAATTTCGCATTTGCTGTTAGATGAAATGCATTTCGTGTTTTTATTTATTTATGGCATTTGTTGTATGGCTTTTATGGTTGCTGGTGAAATTTGCATAATTTTTAGGGCACATAATTGGAAAATGATGTGGGTTCTCCGACTAGACGTTTAAGTTTCCTTCTCAAATTTTAAAGCTATATTTTGAATATAAAGGATATGTATGTAGGAAGGTACATAATTTTGTTGTATTCTTGCGGCGGTTAAGATCTAGAATAACGTACGATCTTACTTGACTATAAGCCTCTCTAATATCCAAAATAGTTCCCGTTGAGGGATATACACCGATTATAACAATTTTCAACTTTTCAATACGATTTTGTTGTTAGTTCTTCTGTTGCTTCGGATCCTGACGATTTCGTCTTTACTGTCGTGAAATTTCTTTCTAGAGAATATTTTCTGAGCACGGAAAAAATTGCTAGGGGCCAAATCAGAGTACCTATATAAGCAATTCGGATCGTCAATACAAGTTTGTAATTGTTTTCATCGGCCTTTGACAAGGCGCATTGCGTCTGTCCTCATCTCAGATCAGTTCCAACCAATTCGAATAACTGTATATTGGACTCCTGCTAAATATGACAGACCCGTTCATTGATCAAACAGTGCTCAGAATTATCAATTGGTTGTCGTTTTGAGTTTATGGAATTTCTACATACTTTGTACAAAAAAAAATTTCAGGGGGTTCAATTACAATTTTAAGACTTTCAACCATCCCGACCAACCTCAATTGGGGGTCGTCCAAAATCATTATAAATCGGTAATAGACATCAATTCATTTTTAGTATCAGCAACATATAAATATAAGGTTGTCAAATATCTCCCTTCCGCTTTTTTGCTCTTTATTCAAGGCTTTATAAAAAGTGTTACAGTGATCAAATTTAGTTAAAATATGCGTCGTTTCATTCGAGACGGCAACTTCATAATACCCCCTCGTAGAAGCCCCCCTCTTTGCTTGCGAAGAACTCGGACAGCCACGCTTCCCAAGACTCTTTTCAGTTCAACTTTACACCACCGAGGGCGATCGCCATGGACAGGAACTTGTCCACGGTATGTCCGGGCTATATGGTGGATGCGATAAAACTTCCCATCCGAGCTCCCTTAGCTTCTGACGAGTCATCAACATCAGTGTGTTGTCTAGCGTTGTACTGGTGGCACACTACACCCTTCCTGTTGGCCCATTCTGGACGCTTCTGGTCGATCGCCTGCTTCAAGCGGTCCAGTTGTTCGCAGTAGATGGTATAATTAATCGTCTGACCATATGCGAGAAGCTCATAGTGGATGGTTTCCTTTCAATCCCACCGAACACACAGCAAAACCTTCCTTCTGCAGTTCGTAGTGATAGAGTACCATACCCCAAAAAAAACCATTAATCCTAGGGAACATTCCTCTAGCGGATTTGCCTTTAACGAAGGAAAACTTTAAAATAGCGCGAATTTCGGCGTTAGTGAGCTCCATGTTTACACGTCTATAACTGTTGAACGCAATATCCAAACTAATCATGCATAGCGTCGTTTTGTAGGTTATGTCAAAACCTTTCCTTTGTATAGTATTGCCAGATACGAGCTCTGTAGGGCTTTATACATAACCACGAAATTCAAAAGACAAAAAGGCGTAATATATTCATCAGGGGCGAACGCAGGGGGGGGGGCGGGGTTTGGGATGTTAAAACCCCCCCAAAAGTAATTGAATTTTTAAATAATAGAATTTAATTCTACATAGTCATTTGAAAAATTGTACAGCGTTGCCGTTTTGATACAATTGTATCTTTTTTGATACTTTTTTTTCTAAATTTTGTGATTTGATACTTTTTTGTTCACAAACGGCCTAGTTTGATACTTTTCTGCTGATAGAATTTAATTTTTTGAAACTATGAAAATGTTAAACTAAAAACAAACCTATTGTATCTGGATAGTATTAAAAAGTTGTGGGAATGTAGGCCAATTAAAAAACCCAGAAAAATATAAACTGGACAGAGACATTTTTTTATTTTGCTTCAAAGTAATGAGTTTCCTTATAACTCTGTGGCTGCTGAACTGGATTTTTTAGATTTAAGGGGAATTGTGAGTCGAAAATGGACTTCTTTTGAAAATTAGTTCTGAACTGAAAAGTCACCAATAAGGTTTCTATTATTTTTTTTTAGAGTTTATTCTTAATCATAATACAGGAAAAATAAAAACTCATTTATAACTCATTTACTTTTTTTGCTTGGCAACATATACATAATTTTTTTATCTCACGGCAACACTTGTCACTAATTATTTGAGCGTGAATGAGAATAGAACAAATGAATTATGTGCGTACGTGTGTTTTGTTCTTGTGCCGTTTTTGCGTTTTCCTTATATTTATGCATTCGAAGGCGAACCGGAAGAATATTACCGCAGATCAATTTTTATACCGTTTTTAGATAATTTTTTGGACCAAATCAATGAACGATTTTTAAAACATCGAGAGCTGCTTTCCAAAATTGAAAACATTTTGCCAAATAAATGCATAAATCTTGACGTTATTGAGATGCAGGAGACTGTTCGTGTGTTAGAAAAGCAATGGTCCGCTGATGTAGAAGATCCCGATGATTTCGTTGCTGAATTTAGAATGTGGAAAATGTTAAAAATCTTTTCTTCAGATTATATTTTCTAACTAAAATTTTGAATATATTTTCAGGAACTGGTTAAATCAAACAAAGAGTACAAAACTTTTTTAGACGCGTTGAATTGTTGCGATGCAAAAATTTTCAAAACAGTGCATCGTTTTTTAAAAATTGGAGCAGCAATCCCTATATCTGTCGCTTCAAGTGAACGCTCGTTTTCCTCACTTCGCAGGCTTAAAACATATTTAAGAAATAAAACTGGAGAAGCACCCCTGAACTCTCTTGAATATCCATAGAGATACAGACGTGACGGAGAAAGAAATTTTAGATGTTATGGCCCAAATGTAATGGCCAAAATAAAAGAAGATTAGACTTCAATTTGTGAATAAAATAATGAAACATTGTCTTTTTACCTAAAACCCCCCCCCCCCCCCCAAATTTTTTTCCTGCGTTCGCCACTGATATTCATCAATATTTTATCCATATTATGTTCAAAATACCTAAACTTGATTTCGTCAAAGGTTGGAGGAATTTTATTCTGAAACAACTCTTGCATCATCACCTACCCTGCAGTAGGGTATTTAAATACATTAAGATTCATTTTAGGCCTTTTTAGTTTGTCTTTAAGTACTGTGTTGCATGCGTTCATAAAATCCCCGAATATATCATTATCTAAATTCATTGCATACTTTTAGCTGCTCACTCAGATAATTATAAAAAGCTCCGTTCATCTGCATTCCAATGTTCCAGCGAAAGAATTTTTGCACTGTTGCTCTTATTCACTCGCTCGGAAGTTCCGCTAGTGCAGTTCTTTTTTAGCGTGCGTTGCTGTCAGTTCGTTTCATTTGGTGTGTTTGCTGTAGTCCGTGAAATTTAATACAATTTCTTGATTTTTGTGTTAAATAAAATATTAATAACTTGCATATTATGCACATAATTAGGGCATAAAAGTGTAAGAATTAAGTATAATCGGGTGTAAGGTAAAGTGTTCAAGCAAAGACATATAGAAAGACTTGAAAGCTTCGCTGCACTGCGCACTGCGACTTCGCATAAAAGCAGCGAAGAGAGTGAGCAGTTGAGTTATTGAGTACTCGCGAGTACATAAGTATGTATGAATAAAGCATGTAAAGCAGATCTTGTTAAAGGGTGAGTCGAATGATTTGATATTATGATTTTTTTAATAGAAACATCAGTTATGAATTAAAAAATAAAATAAAAATTTAAAACGTATGTATAGTATATAATATACTCGTTTTTCATATATTTATACGTAAAACTTATATTGGAAATATAAGTAAATTTATTTAAAGTAAATTATGTTTAATAAATAATCATATCAATTAAATTAACCGTTTAAGGGCGAGAGAGAAATCTGTATGTTTGTTACATGGGTATTAAGAGAAGATATGAAGACATCTTCATATATATGATATATAGAAAATATAAAATATATAACAAAATTGTCAAACTAAATATCAAAATATTTAAAATGAGTTATTGACAATTAATTTCATTAAAATGAACTTTATGATATCGATTAGTTTAAGTTAAAACTTATTTGATGAGGTTTAATTTGACATAAAGGGTTTTCAATAGAGTAGCTAGAAAAGTAGAGTGATAGGGACAGCAAACGGCGCCATATTTTTATCGCTCTTTTGACATTACTCTTCAGTAAAGTTTGCCATTTCATCATGGCCGAGTCGAAAATATTAAAATTTACTAACGAAATTCAAAGTCAGTGACATCAACTTTAAGAGCCCTACGTCCTACGTAGCGATAAGGTTCGTTTTTGGCTGATGTGGCATCGTCAATAAGCAAAATATGCGTTATAGGCCAGTCACCATTGCATCTCGAAAAAATTACGGTTTAGTGCAGTTTATGGGCCGACGGCTCTATTGAACCGTACTTCTTCTGTGATTATCAAGACCAATCGCTTTATAGGAAACCAAGTTTAGTGAACGTATTATCTCACGAAATAACTGGACCATTTCGGGCGTGCGTTTTAACGCCGTTAGACTATTTCCTGCGTGTCTACGTCATGTCAAGCCAGCGACGATTGATGAACTTGACGTACGTATATCGAACGTGAAAATGCTGCAGTATCGGCCGATTTATGCTTGAAAATCGTCGAAAATTTGATTCAGCGTCTAGAAGCGTGCCCCTGGTGGCCATACAAAAGAAATCGAATGTACTTCACACAAAAATAAAGAATTTCATTGATATCCCAACAGTGTAAGTTTTATTTAAAAAAAGTTTATATTACTCTTATTGAAAAATCGTTTATTTCTATAGAGTTCTGAAGTTTGAATAAATAGCCGAAGAACATAATTATTTTTAATTTCTCTATATATTTAGTTTGGCTAATGGTTTTGATTAATTGAATTATTGTGTTATTTATTTTCAAATGGATGAATTTAAGTTCTGTTAGAGTAAACTGAAAAGGCTGATCCTTTCGACAAGAGCCAAAAGAAATTCCTCTTGGACAGCTAAACTCACCAATTCTTTGTGATGCCATAAACTTCTAGAAATTGATAGCAGTGACCCTGAAGAGTCGACAAAGCGCTATGAATCTATGACAAATTTGTTGGGATGAGCTTAGTCGTCTAAATTCCAAAGAAAATTACGACTACTCATAGAGTATATTTTACTCAGCTACCACAAAACTGAAACAGTTATGCGATATGAAAGTCATACTTAGTGTTAGATATATCATTGAACTTTTCAGTTCGTACATATATCCGTATATTAAATGCTCTTAACCTTGGACAAACTTCTGTCGGCTCATATATTTTTAAACAAACATACTCTTGATATTCAACGCTCCACCTTATAAGCTCTGAAACAATTTAATATTTAAAAACCAAACATTTAAAATTTTTACATACGCACAATTTTAAACGACTCCCAAAATTTTGAGAAATGCCTAAAATTAAACCGCAAATTTGCCAAAAACAACTTGCTGCGTAGACATCCCCCATAGGAAAGAGCAAAGTTTTGTCGTTAAAATGCATGCATAAAACTAAAAATAAATAAATAAATCAAAACTAACCGGAAAAAATGCGGTTTAAGTGAAAAACTTTTTAGGCCTCAAACTTGCGCAAAAACAAATAACAAAACTTTACGGTACAGCGATACAACACCTTCGCAAATTTGTGAAGCGGATTTAGGCTTTCTTGTGTCTAGGCTGTGCTGTGTGTATTCATGTGTGTGTCTGTGAGTTAGTGCGACCTTTTTAGATCCGCAACAATGTAATACTTATTAAAATTTATATATTTAAATAGCAAGTTCCGGTTGCGAAACGCCTCGACAACATGTCAGACGGCTGGCGATTTCACTCGCTCTCCAATTTGTTGAGTAGGCAACAAGCGGTCGTGTGTTTGGCTGTTGTTGAGCAACCCTTGACGCTGCCACACCTCCGTGACAAATTCATATGTGGCGAAAAATAAGTTTTTTTTTTATTGTTGTTGTTGTGGCATGATAATATATATATCCACATATGAGGTATTATGCAAAATAAAACCAACAATAAATACTTACAACAAATGCGCTTGACTTGGATGGGTGTGTGGCACGATAAAAAGAAAAAAAAAAACAGAAAACAATTTCATGGTTATTGTTAGCAAATATGAAATGAAAATATAATGGCACCCTTAAGTGTCAGCAACAACATACGCAACACACACAGAGGCACTTGGAGCGTCGCGAATTCTATTGAGAGGCGTTCTGCAAGTGCACATGTTCGGAAAATACTTTCAAGCACACGCATACATGATATCGCATTCAAATAAGGATACTCAACGCAATAATGCCTGAATGGTTGTTGTTATGACTGGTTATTGTTGTTTATGCACGCATTGTTGTTATTGTTATTTGCAGAATATCTACTTTTGCTTAATAATTCAAGCAGACATATGTGTGGATGTTTTGTTGTTGTTGTTATTGTAGTTGGCGGCGACACGCGTCAGAACAACAACAACAACAACATATACTATAAAATCAACAAAAGATTGCAATAACAACAATACCAAACAGTTACAACAACAAAACCAAAAACAACAACAATTTCTCAACTTTCCGGGTTGACAAGTTAACTTTACTGCAACATGCCGCAGTCCGTAAAACTTTGATTTCCTTGAGCGCAACAACAACAAATTTGCATATGTTTGTATGCATGTCTATTGTAACATATGAGCGAATTTCCTTTACAGTCATTTCACTCCAACCACTTGACTTGAAATTCCGAATTGATACTTATGCACGCCATTCAAATTCATATTTTAGCTATTCAGCCAAAACACCCACCCCCACCGCTTCCGCACACTTATCAACAACTTTGCATGTAAATATTTCGCCTTTATCGCTGACTGTGAAGTGGGTGTTATATAAGCCATCGAATTTATCATTTTGACGCTCTATAAAAATTTCAACTGAAAAAAAAAACTTTCGCAAAAAATTCCAACAATTCACAAACCCAAGAAGGGTTGTAAACCCTCGCGTCGCCATATTGCCACATTATTATGTATGTTGTTGTTGTTACGATGTATTTTACATTTATGAAAATTGTGAATTGTTGTAAAATAAAAAGTTGCACACGGAAAAAATGTGTGCAGTGGTGGTTGCTACCATTTGCTGACAGTTTCTTCAATTCTTTTTTTCCTCACTTAGAAGTATGTAAGTAATAAGCCTCGATGGAATTTGGTAATGTTGATCCTAAGTGGTTGATAATAAATTGATGAGAAGTGAGAAGTGACAGTTGTACTTGTAGAGATACTTATAAACAACACTGCGTATGTCTCAAGCGAATGTGTTAAATAGTCGTAAGCAGCAAAGTTAATGCGATATCTGTGCGGCAGTCAGCTCAGCTCGCTCGAAAAGGGGTGCAAAGCGAACTAACTGCCACGCTTGCTGTCGGAAGTATTGCGGTTGTGCGTAGCTATAGCTTGTTGACGGCATTAAGATGCCGATCTAGAAAGTAGATTAGAAATTGACATGCTCTGGGGAATGGGTGTCGGAGGTGGAGGAGGTAATGAGCTATTAAATATATTTGTGGCTGTTAGAGTAAGCTCTGGAAGTAACAGTTATAATGTAGTAATGTAATAATATTCCAGACGAAAAGGGTTGTAAGAATTTGATATAATATACATACATATAAATTTAGAAACGCAAATTTCTAGGTTCGAGAGATTCAGTCGAAAGTAAATTAGTGATTTCTCTATTATTCGAAGTTAAAGTCCGAAATTTAAATATTCGGCTTCGAATATCAAAACAAAAAAAAAATAAAAAATAAGGAAGGACTAAGATCGGGTGTAACCGAACATTTTATACTCTCGCAACTTATTTAGTTAATTTCAATAAAATTACACGCAAATTCACTCACATATTCAGCGTATATATGGTATAAAGTCCATTGAAATTTAGAAGCCCTAATATTAAGTATATGGAAGCTAGGTGAAGTTATGACAGGATTTCACTCAATTTTGGCCCTGAGACATATTGTTAGCAGAATAATATTCTCTCTGATTTTTTTTCAAAATATCTGAGAGACTCACATATATTTTCCGTAAAAAAATTATTAGAAGCACTGACGTCCACATTTTCGATATATGGGGCTTTGAAAACTTATGGTTATATTTCCTCGATTTTAACAAGGGCGATACCACACTATAAATGCTTTAGTGCACAGTTCTGTTCCGATATCTTCACTAGAGCTTCCTTTACATATTGTAAAGTAAACGATTCAGATCGACTTCAAAGTTCTGGTATATGGGGGGTAGACGTGGTTGTGAACCAATGTGGCCTATTTTCATAACATATCATAGGGATGTCAGGAAAATAGTACAAATCGAATTTCCTTAATATTGGTCGAGTAGTTTCGGAGGCATTGTTTTTGACTCATAAGTGGACGGAACCACGCCCATTTAAAATTTTGTATATCAATTTGAATGCAGCTCTGCTGTACCTTCTTTATAATGAAATAAGGTTTCTGGGGATTTCCTTACTGAATTAAAGTACTTTTAGTAGTTTTCAACATAACCTTTGTATGGGAGGTGGGCGTGATTATAATCCGATTTCCTCCATTGTTGGACTTTATAAGAAGATGCTTGAAGAAAACACCTGCTGAGAGTTTCGTTGTTATAGCTTTAGTAGTTTACGAGAACACATGTTCCTTGGCACATGTTCCTTAGCACCCTGAGGAGGTTGCTTTCGAAAATGGGCAAAATCGCTCCACAGCCACGCCCACAAAATGGCGGAAACCGAAAACCTATACAGTGTCATAACTAAGCCATAAATAAAGTTATGAAAATGAAATTTGGAACATAGGATCCCATTAGGAAGGGGCACATTTGGATGTAATTTTTTTGGAAAAGTGGGCGTGACCCCGCCCCAAATAGGTTTTTTGTATATAACTCGCAAACCAATAAAGCTATATAAACCAAACTTTCTGCAGTCGTTTATTTTAGCCATTTCGTTATACAGTCCAAAAATGAAAGAAATCGGATAATAACCACGCCCACCTCCCATACAAAGGTTAGGTTGAAAATCACTAACAGTGCGTTAACTCACTAACGAAAAACGTCAGAAACACCAAATTTTACATAAGAAATGGCAGAATGAAGCTGCACTGAGATTTTTTTACAAAATGGAAAATGGGCGTGGCGTTGTCCACTTATGGGTCAAAAACCATATACAAGAACTACTCAACAGATTTCAATGAAATTCGGTATATAACATTTTCTTGACACCCTGATGACACAATATGGGCGAAATCGGTTCACAACTACGTCTACTTTCCATATAACTCAATTTTGAATTCTTTTGATTCGTTCACTTTATAAAACATATATACATTAGGGACAAATGAAGATAGCGGAATAAAATATTACACAAATACTGTATTTGAGCTGTGACATATATTTTAATATAATTCATTCCCTCTGATTTTTTTCTTATAGCAGTTTCTCTCTGTACCTGAAATGGTAAAAATCGAGTCATAACTTCCCCCAAATCCCATATAGCTAATTATAAGTAATATTAAATTAATTGAGCGTATAGTCTTCGATATATTGTATCTTGGTGGTGAAAACGAGTGAAGTCGATTCAGGAATTACCTCAGCCCTCACATACTATATATGATGATTTTCATTATTCTATTAGAATATACGAATTGTGTTATCTTAATAAAATTACATCAATAAATTGCGAGAGTATAAAATGTTCGGTTACACCTGAACTTAGCCCTTCCTTACTTGTTTTTATTCGTAAAATCTCATTTTCTCTTCTTCGAAAATGTTTCTTAAATATGGAAATATTGAACTGGAAGAAAGAGAACAATTCAATATTTATTTTCAGTAAATGATAAAGTGCTGGGAATATAATAGAAGGGGGACTGTTGTCTCATATATACAACTTAAGTAGTCAGTATTATCCTTATCTGGTAACCGATGTCCAGGGCATACTGGGATTATGGAGGGAACACTTCTCCGACCTGCTGAATGGCAGTGAAAGTACAACACCAGGAGTTGGCGAACCCGATTCCCCAATCGATGACGATGGAATAGATGTTCCATTACCCGACCATGACGAAATTCGAATAGCAATTACCCGCCCGAAGAACAACAAAGCGGCGGGGCCGATAGATTACCGGCTGAGCTTTTCAAATACGGCGACGAAGAACTGATAAGGTGCATGCATCAGCTTCTTTGCAAAATATGGTCAGTGTGCTCTGCCCAATCCATAAAAAGGGAGATTCCTTAATCTGAATTTGGTATCCCCGCAAAACTAATATGGCTGTGTAAGTTGACGTTGAGCAACACCAAAAGCTCCGTCATGATTGGGAAGGACCTCTCCGAGCCGTTCGATACCAAACGAGGTTTCAGACAAGGTGACTCACTATCGTGCGACTTCTTTAACTTGATGTTGGAAAAAATAATACGAGCTGCAGAGCTAAATAGAGAAGGTACAATCTTCTACAAGAGTGTACAGCTGCTGGCGTACGCCGATGATATTGATATCATCGGAAGCAAAAACCGCGCCGTTTGTTCTGCTTTTTCCCGCATGGATAAGGAGGCGAAGCGAATGGATCTGGAGGTGAATGAGGACAAGACGAAATATCTCCTGTCATCAAGCAAACAGTCGGCGCATTCGCGTCTTGGCTCCCACGTCACTGTTGACAGTCATAACTTTGAGGTCGTAGATAATTTCGTATACCTGGGAACCAGCATCAACAACACGAACAATGTCAGCCTCGAAATCCAGCGCAGAATAACTCTTGCCAACAGGTGCTACTTTGGACTGAGTAGGCAATTGAACAGTAAAGTCCTCTCTCGACGAACCAAAATCAAGCTCTACAAGTCGCTTATCATTCCCGTCCTGCTTTACGGTGCAGAAGTTTGGACGATGTCAACATCAGATGAGACGACACTAGGAGTTTTCGAGAGGAAAAGTGTTCGATGCAGTACCCGCCGGAGGAAGCCGAGGAAGGGGAAGGCCTCCACTCCGTTGGAGGGATCAGGTGGAGAGCGACCTGGTTACACTTGGAATCTCCAACTGGCGCCGAACTGCGAAGGAAAGAGAAGAGTGGCGCGCTCTCATCGATTCGGCTATAACCGGCTAAACGGTTGAACGCCAATCAAAAAAAGGGTTCCAAACTATCGTACGTACTTTTTAAATCGATATCCTTTTTTGCATAGTTTGAGGAAATTTTTGTACTTCTATAGTTTCTTTTGATTTCTTTAAAATCTTGGGATTAAAATATATTAACCCTCTTCATAGATACTTTTCCGATTCTCGGATGGATGACTTTTACAGGGTGTAGTCCTTGACATATCGAGCAGAACCTTATCTATCGCTATTGATTATTTGCAGGGCATTAACCTGCAAGGATCCCGCTTCTTAACTATTTTCTGCTTAAAGAATGGCGAGATTAAGTAGAAGATAGGTTAAAACCTCCTTGAGTAATCACACATTTACAAATGATACCTAATTAATATACAGGAGAAGAAACTTTACGATAGGATTTCCTTCTTGCTTTGAACTGTGTGTAATCTCATATCCCGCAGTATAAAGTCACCAAAAGTGATTGAAAACTGCAAGTGCGTCGCTAATGAATGACGAACGAATATGAGTGATTTTATGGCACAATGTCCAAATTGAGAATAGATGGTCGAGAACAATGATTTGGCGAGTGAAATGGAGATTTATGAGGAAGTAGTTTTGATTTCCAATTTGCTAGAATTGCAGCAGAAGCAGAAGGAAATCGAGAATGCCGGAAGCGCGCATAAATGACAAGTTTTTAGTTTCGTGGTAGAGATGACTTACCAACGAAGAAGAATCGGCGAAACATACACAGAAGATTCATATGAAGATTGAAAAAAGAAAGCTATAAACTTTGAATTTTCAAAACTGCGATGCACAAGCACATATCAATTTCTTATACTAGTTTCGTGTTTTATTTTTTGGAACATCCTTAGAACTCACTGTCAAACTCCGGCGACATTTGCTTCGCTATAAGCCAACATGATTAAAACCATTTGTCAGCCTTTCTGGCATTCGGTATGCTTTGTCATCTGCGCTTCCACAACAAACGACTTACACACGCAATTGTCCTTTAGCCTTATGCCGGTCCTTCTCTCTGACTTCGTCACTCCCTCGTCTGCTCCGCTCACTGCCTTGCTCGGATGATGAATGCTGCGGTAATTTCACACTCAAAATGCTGCCAGTGACACCGTTATTGCACTGACTTCACTGAATCATTGTAGTCACCATCAGTTCCGCCCTCACCTTTGCCTCTAGCTGTCTTGCCGTCTTCTGCATGGGAATCTTCATTTTATACTCAACGCTCAACTCATCTCATATCATCTCATTTGCTTTCAAGTCATTGCATTGTAGTATTGCATCACATCGCTGCCTTCGGTCCACAGCCCCCAACTGGGTATATTATCAACTTGTGGCTTGTATTCCTCGGTGATCACCACACCTTATTTGCTTTCTTCTCTTCTGAGAGTCTGTTTGTGCGCGCTCTAGAAGCATAACGAAATGTGAAATTCTTGTACTTCATTATTTTACGGTGACGAATTGCATTTTGCTTTTGACTTGAATTTACTCTTATTTTATTATCTCACTTCAAGTGCTCACGAACTTACAAATATTTTTTGCTTGACAAAATGAAGGTGCAAAACTTATGTCAAGCTTCAGGAAATTTCTCATCAAAAATTATGCTTGAGAATTATTTTAGTCGCAGTTTTTAGCTGTTTTCTGTGAGAGACTCTTAGTTGGAATCATAAATTAGTTGAATTGTTTGACTTATAAATTTAATTTGTTTTTAAATGATTAATTGTATAATTTTGGGAGAGGGGACAATTAGTCAGAGAAGAAATTATATTTGTAACATATATATAATAAATTAGACAATTAACTCATTTAAAAGTAGATTTATGGAAGAAAATTACTGATTTCTGGAAAGCTTTTCGAGAAATTTCTATAAAAGTGAAGCACCTTAAATACCCTAGCGTCTATCTTTAGCTCAACACTAAATGAATTCCAAATTAAGAAAATGATGCCGAGGAATGATTTAATTCGTAGTTCCTATTAAAGATTCTAAATATTTTTATACCGCTATATTTGGTTTAAATAATTTCATGAAGCTTGTTAATCATTGACATTAGGGCAATTAAACATAACTCTTCTTCTTCTTAACTGGCGTAGAAACCGCTTACGCGGTTATAGCCGAGTCCACAACAGTGCGCCACGCATCTCTCCTTTTGGCGTTTTGGCGCCAATTGGTAATACCAAGTGAAGACAGGTCCTTCTCCACCTGGTCCTTCCACCGGAGTGGAGGTCTCCCTCTTCCTCGGCTTCCACCAGCGGGTACTGCATCGAAAACTTTCAGAGCTGGGGCACTTTCATCCATTCGAACAACATGACCCAGCCAGCGTAGCCGCTGTCTTTTTATTCGCTGGACTATGTCTATGTCGTCGAACAACACATACAGCTCATCATTCCATCTTCTGCGGTATTCGCCGTTGCCAATGTTTAAGGGACCGTAAATCTTCCGCAAAACCTTTCTCTCGAAAACTCCTAGTGCCGTCTCATCGGATGTTGACATCGTCCACGCTTCTGCACCATAAAGTAGGACGGGAATGATGAGGGACTTGTAGAGTTTAGTTTTTGTTCGTCGAGAGAGGACTTTACTTTTCAATTGCCTACTCAGTCCATAGTAGCACCTGTTGGCAAGAGTGATTCTGCGTTGGATTTCAAGGCTGACATTATTATCGGTGTTAATGTTGGTTCCTAGGTATACGAAATTATCTACAACTTCAAAGTTATGACTGTCAACAGTGACGTGGGAGCCAAGACGCGAATGCGCTGACTGTTTGTTTGATGACAGGAGATATTTCGTCTTGTCCTCGTTCACCACCAGACCCATTCGCTTCGCTTCTTTATTCAGTCTGGATAAAGCAGAACTAACGGCATGGTTGTAGTTTCCAATGATATTAATATCATCGGCGTACGCCAGGAGCTGTACACTCTTGTAAAAGATGGTACCCTCTCTGTTTAGCTCTGCAGCTCTTATAATTTTTTCCAGCATCAGGTTAAAGAAGTCGCACGATAGTGAGTCACCTTGTCTGAAACCTCGTTTGGTATCGAACGGCTCGGAGAGGTCCTTCCCGATCCTGACAGAGCTTTTGGTGTTGCTCAACGTCAACTTACACAGCCGTATTAGTTTTGCGGGGATACCAAATTCAGACATCGCGGCATAAAGGCAGCTCCTTTTCGTGCTGTCGAAAGCAGCTTTAAAGTCGACAAATAGATGGTGTGTGTCGATCCTTTTTTCACGGGTCTTCTCCAAGATTTGGCGCATGGTGAATATCTGGTCAGTTGTTGATTTTCCAGGTCTAAAACCACACTGATAAGGTCCAATCAGTTTGTTGACGGTGGGCTTTAGTCTTTCACACAGTACGCTCGATAGAACCTTATAAGCGATGTTAAGGAGGCTTATCCCACGATAGTTGGCGCAGATTGTGGGGTCTCCCTTTTTGTGGATTGGGCAGAGTACACTGAGATTCCAATCGTCGGGCATGCTTTCTTCCGACCATATTTCGCAAAGAAGCTGATGCATGCACCTTATCAGCTCTTCACCGCCGTATTTGAATAGCTCGGCCGGCAATCCATCGGCCCCCGCCGCCTTGTTGTTCTTCAAGCGGGTAATTGCTATTCTAATTTCTTCACGGTCGGGCAATGGAACATCTGATCCATCGTCGTCGATTGGGGAATCGGGTTCGCCATCTCCAGGTGTTGTACTTTCACTGCCATTCAGCAGGCTGGAGAAGTGTTCCCTCCACAAACACAGTATACTCTGGTCATCAACCACTAGATCACCGCTGGGGGTCCTACAGGAGTGTGCTCCGGTCTTGAAACCTTCAGTTAGTCGCCGGATCTTTTCGTAAAATTTTCGAGCATTACCCCTGTCGGCCAGCTTGTCAAGCTCGTCATACTCACGCATTTCGGCCTCTTTCTTTCTTTTTCTGCAAATGCGTCTCGCTTCCCTCTTCAGCTCTCGGTATCTTTCCCATCCCGCTCGTGTTGCGGTCGATCGCAACATTGCGAGGTAGGCAGTCTGTTTTCTCTCCACTGCGAGACGACAATCCTCATCATACCAGCTGTTTTTGGGCTTTTCCGAAAGCCAATGGTTTCGGTTGCAGCTGTACGTAAGGAGTTTGATATGCCGTCCCACAGCTCCCTTATACCAAGATGCTGATGAGTGCTCTCAGAGAGCAGGAGTGCAAGTCGAGTAGAAAATCGTTCGGCTGTCGGTTGTGATTGCAGCTTCTCGATGTCGAACCTTCCTTGTGTTTGCTGACGTGTGCGCTTTTCTACACAGAGGCGGGTGCGTATCTTAGCTGCTACAAGATAGTGGTCCGAGTCGATGTTGGGACCACGAAGCGTACGCACATCAAAAACACTGGAGACATGTCGTCCATCTATCACAACATGATCGATCTGGTTGCGAGTGATTCGATCCGGGGACAGCCATGTAGCTTGATGGATTTTCTTATGCTGGAATCTAGTACTACAGATGACCATATTTCGGGCCCCGGCGAAGTCGATCAGCCTCAGACCGTTTGGTGATGTTTCGTCATGAAGGCTGAATTTTCCGACTGTTGTGCCAAAGACACCTTCTTTACCCACCCTAGCGTTGAAATCGCCAAGCACGATTTTGACATCGTGGCGGGGGCAGCGCTCATAGGTACGTTCTAGGCGCTCATAGAAGGTATCTTTGATCACTTCGTCCTTCTCTTCCGTCGGGGCGTGGGCGCAAATCAGCGATATGTTGAAGAACCTCGCTTTGATGCGGATTGTGGCTAGACGTTCATCCACCGGAGTGAATGCCAGGACTCGACGACGGAGTCTCTCTCCCACCACGAATCCCACACCGAATTTGCGCTCCTTTATATGGCCGCTGTAGTAGATGTCACAAGGACCCACCTTCTTCCGTCCTTGTCCCGTCCATCGCATTTCTTGGATTGCGGTGATGTCAGCCTTTACTCTTACGAGGACATCAACCAGCTGGGCAGAGGCACCTTCCCAATTAAGGGTCCGGACATTCCAGGTGCATGCCCTTAAATCATAGTCCTTTATACGTTTGCCGTGGTCGTCATCAAAAGGGGGGTTTCTCATCCGAGGCCTGTGTTTCTTATTCACTGGTTATTCGTTTTTATGTGGTGGGTCCCAAGCCCAACGCACAACCGCATAAGCGGGATTCGCCTTCTCACTTTAGCTCGCTTCCAGACGGATGTCTGTTGGCTACCCAGAGGATACTTGGTCTAAGACCGGAAGTTGTGAGCTGCTTGAGCCACATGTAAAAGAATCGTTCCTGGCCACTCCCAAGTGAATGGCAGTCAGAAACTTTCCTCACTTACGTGAACTTCTACATATGACTCCATCCTCCAGTTCCTCCAGTTCCAGCGAAACTGACTTTTTCAATACCATCCAGTGAACTTTAGACATGATCGATGTTAAGAAATAGTAATATCTCCAGAAATGATACATATTGACATAAAGATCGTGAAATTTGGTTCTGTTACAATTTTCATGGAACTTCTCGAAGTAGCTATATGCGAAAGAAACCAATCAATTCACAACAAAATTTTTTTCCGATACGGTCCAGTGAATTTTAGACATGATCGATATTAACAACTGTTAAACGTACCAGAAATGAGGGGCTTCTCTATTTCCGAAAGAACCACAATCACCGACGACACTTAAGTCAATATAAAATAGGTAGTTCCGCTATTAGTACTACAGCCCTGTGTTTTATCTTAGTGACTTCAAACAACGTGGGGATGCTGTACTAGAGAATTAGATATTTTCATTCCAAACTAAACAATCGTAATTTCTTAAATATGTGGTTTAGCCTCAATAAAGGCCAATATGAAAAATTCTTTTCCCGAAAGGAAAGCTTAAAGTATGCCTATTCATGGAATTATAAAAAATTGATTGTGATTTAAGTAGTATACATTTTTATGTTAAATAATATACTTTTGTCCTATAAGCTTACCATAGCTTATAAAAATCGATCCTAATTTGGAGGCTTTGATTGTCCTCTAAGATTCATACTTTAGCTTTACGGAAATCAAGTTCTTTTCTTGAAAACATCACATGTGAAATTAATAAAAATTATTTTGAAAATTTTGCAGACCGGAGTTAGTTGACATTAAATGACCCTCTAAAGTCCAATTTCACTTTCCTTTTTGTCTCCAGCTTTAAGTAGACCCGAAGGCGAATGAGTTCTTAAGGGAAGATGCACACATTAAGAATGTGATCGGAGGTTTTGTATTTGCCCGTTCAGAAGTTGCTATTAAAGAAATCATTTTGATGTTGGTTCAAGCTCAGATTGAAGCCCCATATTATGTTGGCACGTGTCTCAAACAATGTTACCGTAGCGGCACCAACTGCGAACTAATTCAAAAATACCGATTTAGGAATGTCTCCTAGGTTACAAAGCCTTGAACAATGACTAGACTTACTTCTTCGAAAAAGAATCTTAATTTCTGTGAGTTTTTCTTGGAATTTAGATAAGTAAAAGAAGCTAGAGTTTACTATATTATAACAGAAATTCACCCTTGAATCCGGACATAATACCAGATTTCGAAAACTAGTTTCGACAAGTAGTAATGACCGATACAGATAAAGGTTGTTTAGGTTTTATATCAGAATAATTAGGGGAATGTTGCTCGATGGGCATTTGACTCCAAATGTAAGTCCGAATCCATTCCAGTTTGTAAGTTTGTGTAAGGAAGATCGTTTTGTTAATTCTAGCTCTCTTTAAACAAAATAAACACAAAAGATCGAGATAAAAGCTCGATCCTACAGCTTTAAACTGTATTATTTTAACTACTGCTTGCACCAAACCCTCTATCAAACTAATAAACTTGCTTGCTATTTGTTCAACACATATTAAAATAGAATTCACATGGAATAAAAACCGCTCAACTGCACCAACTCCGTGTATATTACTTCCACACTACAGATGGCACACGCATCGCACAACCACTGCCAGTCAGCCAACCAGCTCATTTGCAATTTTATTGCGAGAGCATTAAATGTCGAATTTAAATTTCAATTTGACAATCAAAATGCAAACGCAATTCAAACCGAGAGTACTGAGGAGTGTACAGATTATATATTAAATATGTGCAAATCCGGCGATTGGCAGCCATTTTCGCAGCAATTTGTCAAATTCATTATTAGGCGAATGTGGCTGTGGCTTTGGCTTTCCCTTTGCCTTAGGAGTTGGAGTTGGCTGGCTGGCTGATGGCAAACTCGGACCGTATAGTTTAGTCGTTGCTCGTCAGCAGTCAGCTGTCGCATGAAATGTCAAATGCAAACGTCACATTCGCTGTATAAATAGATTGCTGTCATGCGTTTAAGCAACGAGTTTATGCAAAAGTGTCGATTAGTTCGGGTGAATGTCGCTGGCGCCCGAACGCCCACTGACAGCGTAAATTGCGCAACGCGATTTGCACATTTCAATTTCGCATGTGAAAATTTTGCGAAATTGTCAAATTGTGTCTGATTATAGTGAGTATTGTGAGTGATGGAATTCTACTTACATTATGAAGCGACATACATACACAAACAGGTGTGTGATTGCACCTTCGTGTGTGTGTTTGTTAAATAAACTCACTTGCATGTGTGCGTCTGTCAAATATCCTGAGCGTAGTTTATTGCTCATATACAAGCATACATAAAGGTGTTTTGGTATGGAAATCAATGATTTTTGGCAGGTATTTGATTCAGGTGCTGCATAAATGCCTGCACAGAGGTGTATTTTAGATATTATCTTGATATTGGTTGCTTAAAATCTCTCTACTTAATAATTGATAAGATTTTCTGTAAAAATATTGGATTTAGATCCCCTTGTTATGGACGATAATAATGGACCTTATATCAAATGGCTGTCACCTACCTACATTGGGATAGTTTTGAATAAGCTGTAACTGTAAGATAACCGTTACAGTATGCATAACATAACACTTAAATTCTTCAAAAATTAATAAACTCGTTGAACTTGACCCTCTGCCTTGATATACCTCTTGACTGCCAGGCATTTTCGAAAACATTATATTATATCATTTATTAGAGAAAAAATATATACATATTATTAATCATTCGATTGTAAAATATTACCAATATTAAATATTATCTTTCTGATAATACTTAATACTAAAAGGTTTGGATTTTCTACTCCTCCATTATGACTGAAATCGTTAGAAGTAGAGTTTTCTAAATTCGTCAAAGCCTGAGCATTCTGTCATATATGGAATCATCTTCTAATCTTCAGAGCTCTAAATGTGTAACCCAAAGTAAGATTTTTTATAATAGTTCAAAAATACTCCATGGAAGATCCCTTTGTGTAAAGCTTTGATAATTCTACAAGTTAGAGGCCTATTTGTTTTTAAAACACTTAACTCAGTACTAAGGCACTACCTAAGGCTTCATTAAAGTTTTCAAAATCGAAGAGTAATATATTTCGATTTGGAGTTCAAGGCCATCTTAGCAATCACATTTCAAGTAGAACTAAAGTGTTATGTCTTCCAGAATTAAGAATAACTTACAGTTACTTTTAGGTATATTCAGCAGCATTTTGTTACAGATCGCTATTTTAAGCATAAGTACGTATCTGTCTCTCGTTTTAATCACAATTGCTTGACAGAGAGAGAGTGAGAAAGATTATAGTTATGGAAGTGATATCCTCAGTTTATCTCACGGGCTTTCTTAACAAAAATATTTTATTGGATCGAACAGTAACTGTAAATATATATTGATACGGCAAAATTGCATTCAAATTGGTATACAAAACTCTAAAGGGGCGTGGCTCCGCCCACTTATGTGTCAAAAACCATATCTCCCAAACTTCTCGACCAATTTCAATGAAATTCGGTTTGTAATATTTTCCTTGCATCCCAATGATATATTGTGAAAATAGGCCAAATCGCTTCACAACCACGCCTACTTCTTATATACCAGAACATGATATAAAGTAGGCACTTACCATATCATACCATATGACCATGTAACCATATCGGAACGGAACTTTGCACAAGAATAGCATTTATAGTGTGGCATCGCTCTTTTAAAAATCGCCGAAGTCGCCCCATAAGTATTCAAGGGTCCATACATCGAAGATGAGGACCTCAGAGAATAAATTTTTACCGAAATTATAGTTAAGTCTCTCAAATATTTTGAAGAAATTCAGAGGGAATATTTTTCATCAAATTATATGGCTACGTGCAAAAATGAGTAAAATGGGGTCATGACTTCCCCAAGCTCCCAATACCTAATAGAGTTTTTAAACTTTATAACTTATAACGTTTTCAAAAGACGTTATACCACATATATGCTGAATATGTGACTCAAATTGTGTGTTGTACTAATAAAATTAAATAAACAAATTGCGAGAGTATAAAATGTGTAAATTAATTAAAAAGAAAATTTAGACTCTATCCATATTTTGGATTTTTTGTTTTGTAACTAAAAAACCAAATATTTTGATTTTGGAGCCCGGAAAAAGTAAGTTCGGTTCAATACCAAGCCTAGTGTTATGAAGTTGTAAATATTTATTTAATTGAAGAATTTTTACTCAAAAAATTTTGGTATTTTTTCGTTCTGATAATTATTTTTCATTCATCATTCATATACCTTTTCATTCCACTGTTCGTGATGCGACCATGAAGGCTTTTGGAAGATCTCAAAATCACAGATGTCTTTCTGATATAGTATTATACTTAAAGCTATTCAATGATAGAGTATATTTGAACATAACATCTATTTTTTACAGAAATATTATTTGGTAAAACTTCAGTTATATAAAAGTAATATTTTATTATCTCTCTCTCCCTGAATAAAAAAAATCATTGTTATTCTTATTATTATTACTGGAAATTATTTTACATAAATTTTCTTAATTTAATATTAATTTCTATTTGTTTTCTTTTTATTTCCATATCACCCACACCAAACCCACTGTGCACCTATTTGAATGCCACCGCAACGGTAATGAAAATCATTGATATTGCAAAGGTGAGTCTATTCGTCTAGTTTGGTGTCATGTGCAACCATTAGACGGTATATTTGTGTTTGTATTTGTTTGTTGTATATATTTAACGACCCTAGCGGCTGGATTGAATGTCACAGAGCGAAATTTCATTTCGTCAAATGCTGACAGACAGACACGCCAGCCGATTATTTAAACAGTATCGATTGAATGCTTTGGCGTAATGAACTCACTGACACCGCAACGAAATACGCACAAATTGCGTTTTGTGTATATGTGTGTGTATTTAATTTTTGAGAATTTAGGTGCGTGTGTCTCGATATTGCGCAATAATATCAATTTTAATACCAGCCGACGCGCTGTAACCGATATATTTAAGCAAAGCGAATTCGTTTTGATATCGAAATAAATCAAAATAATTGGGATTTGTCGTTGTTGCTGTTGCGCTGTGTCTTGAAAACCGCAATTTTTTTCAATTCAAATTACCGTTTGTGTATTTAATTTTTGAGAATTTAGGTGCGTGTGTCTCGATATTGCGCAATAATATTAATTTTAATACCAGCCGACGCGCTGTAACCGATATATTTGAGCAAAGCGTAATCGTTTTGATATCGAAATAAATCAAAATAATTGGGATTTGTCGTTGTTACTGTTACGCAGTGCCTTGAAAACCGCAATTTTTTTTCAAATTACCGTTACTTTTTGGTACAACAAATTGTTAAAGGAAATGAAAGTAGAATATTTGCTAAAGCCTTGCCACCCTTTTTTTGGGGACGTGTCGCCGCCTCAAAGCGTATAAATTTGATTTAATAAACTTTTGCAATATGCATGCGCCACGTAAATCTTGTGAAATTTGTAACAACAACAACGACAAAATAAAACCAATTCACCCCAAACGTAACTGTGTTGTTGTTGCTTGTATATGCCGCACTACATGCCACACGCCACACGGTGCGGCAACAAATCTGTCAAATGTCAAAATTCACCCTATTTAATTTCCTCTTGCGAAATTAGTTTTTGCAAATTTCTCTATTTTTCATTTCGTTTCGTCGACTTTATTCTAGATTTTTGGGTGTCGTTTTAGCATTTTTTCATATATTTTTCAAATTTTTTTTTCAATTTTTTGTTATTTTCTTCTCGTTTTTTCCATATTTTCTATTTTTTTTTTTTTTCAATTTTATTTCGATTTTTTTTTTTTCATTATTTTCTTCGCGTTTTTTCCATATTTTCTATTTTTTTTTTTGCAATTTCTATTTTATGTTTGGCCATCATACATACATTTGCGCCGCTAAACTTCTTCACTGCCAATGAATTGCACTTTTTCGCCGAAATTCATACCATACACTCCCCTCCAAACTACAAACCTAAAACCGCCCGGCACACATTCATATTTCTGCTACAACAATTGCAACACTGTATATATGTAGGCATGTGTTCAAGGTGCTTGGGGCACGAGGCTAAACTGTGTCCGCTGCGATTTGCTACATTTGTTCCGCCTCTCGTTTTCATGCCACCGCCTGTCATAATTCATGTTCAAAAACTTGAAATTGAGTCATAAACAACATTGGATTTTATTTTCAGTTTCATTTCAATGCAATTTTTTCACTCCATTATATACATACATATGTATGTATGTATGTAGACATATTTTGTTTTTGTTTTATTGTAGTTTCACTTGCCACTGACAGTGCCTTTTTTGCAATATGCTCGAGAACTACACACATACCACAACCCATATGTATGCGAGGGGGTGTTGCATATTTTGGGGTAGTTTTTGTCCATCACCCATGCACATCCCCCTGCAGTTGTTGTTGTTCGTCTCTGTTAGTTGTAGAAATGACTAATAATTTAATTATAAGTAGTGTATGGAATTTACGAGTTTATAAACTAAATGGACCGTACGAAAGTCATGATTGTTATCGAACTCTATTTTACAAATTTTTACTATGTGCTTTTTCATTATACAAATGGATTTATTATCTAATTCATGTCACTGCAAACCCCGTATGTGGCGAATGGGGTTGTCGAGGGAATGGAAATGTTTTGTAGCTCGTAACAATGCATTTACTTTTATGTATTTTGTCAATGTGATCTTGATAAGTCGTAAATATTATGTAAATATTCAATGGGAAATGCATTAATATGAGGCTTTTGCATTTCATATATTTATCACATGTTCAGTGTTTATCTGTTTTAACTTAAATTGTGCTATAAATCCTCTAAAATATTCTAAAGGTTTACAATTATTTTCCATATAAACATAATTACTCAATTAGATTTTATAGTAGTCAAAGAATAGAACATTTGAGTTAAAATTGATCACGAGTGCTGAACTTGTTAGATCCACATCCATTGTACACCGTCTGTACTCGAATAATGTACCCTAAAAAGTCATTAAGAACTTCATGAAAGTTCTTAAAAAGCATATTGAATACTCATTGGTATGATTAAGAAGTAATTACTACGGAATTGTGTCATCGATTACTTAATCTTTATTTTTTGTGAAACTATTTAATCTCTTGTAAAACTGAGAGCTCAAGTAATAAGACGGATAATTTGTTTACCATATTAAAAATAATCCCTGATTTAAGCACGGATTACTATTCGGATGGCGGTTATTCAGAATTCAAAATGGAGAATCCAATATGAGAGACGCTTCTATGAAAAATTCGTCGGTTTCGCTTGAAACTTGCTACTCGGGGCGGACCAGTATAAACTGATTTTTAAAATGTTTCCACCATTTTGTTCCGCCGTTGTGAAGTTTTGAAAAGTAACGTGAAATTCGTAATTAGGACCTCGAAACACCCTTAGTAGCGAGTTTCGAGCGAATCCGATCAATTTTTACAAAAGCTGTCCGCCATATTATTTTTAGGGGTTATGTCAAAACACTAACCTGATGGGCGTCTTACTATTATTAACTACTGTTTTGGGGTAAGGCTCCAAGTTCAGAACCAATTAGAAGGCAAAGATTTCCTTTGAATTAAATTAAGATGTCTGAGAGATTTACCGATATTTTCGGTGAAAAATTAAGACACTAAGACACTCAGTTCTTCATATTCGATACCCGGGGTATTGAAAAGATGTAGTCCGATTTCGACAATTTACAGTATTTGTGTAAAGTTTTATTTCGCTATCTTCATTGGTTCCTTATGTACTATATACTAAGTGAAGGAGTAAGATGGAATTAAAAATTGAGTTATATGGGAAGTTGGCGTGCTTGTGAACTGATTTCTCCCAGTTTTCATCCGTGTTATCAAGGTATCGAGAAAATATTATATACCGAATTTCAATGAAATCGGTCGAGTAGTTCCTGATATGATTTTTGACCCATAAGTGGGCGATGCCTCGCTCATTTTCCATCACTTGCTATTCCTTCCTTCTGCTATTTCTTCTCTAATGCGACGCATTGTACCAAATTTTACTTTAATAACTTTGTTTATGGCTTAGTTGTAACACTTTATAAGTTTTCGGTTTTTACCGTTTTGTGGGCGTGGCAGGGATCCGATTTTGCGATTTTGATCCGAAACTATAATACTCTCTTAGCATCTTTTGTTGGGAGAGTAGAAAAATCGTAAAGTCTCTATGTGGAAATATATAGAGAGGATCGAGACAGGAATTTATTGTCTACTTAAGTTCATTCCCCTTGTCAGGTCTACGAAAATTAGGATACTCTCCTAGCAGTGTCGTGTAGTTAAACAATGATTTCTGGAAAAGATGTGTTACGAATATGTTCGTTGTCTGTTGTGATTGTAGGGTTTAGATCTCGAACTCTCCATCTACAGTCTGGCCGAGTGTGCCTGCTTGTATAATATTCAGAGTTGGTAAGACTCCACCTATTTGGTGAAGTAAGTCTGTGTTGATATAATAAGTTCGACGCGATATCTTTCATTCAATTCCGTATATGTTTTTGTGACCAATTGTTTATTTGAACTAGTTCTTCTGTCAACCGGAGCCATAAAGAGGTTAACAGACGTACATAGATCATTAACAAGAGCATTCGGCTTTTTGGGAAGAAATGTGGCTTGTCTAAGAGCGTTTCTTTTGTCTCAAAAAGGAGATAACAAATTGCAGTGTGTATTTATATGTAAGTAAGATTATTTTCAAAAAGGTTCGACTGTAAGTTCGTTTCCCCACGAATTTTTTCTTTGTAATTTTTCTGAAATAAACTCTAATATTTATCTACTTAATTTTCTTGAATTCCATTTCACTTTTCGACTCTCTTTTCTTCCAAGTGTCTAAAACTTTTCTACTTTAACTCACACGCAAGTCTTTCTCTAAGCAAAACCACAACGCACCTTAACTGGTTGACTTATGTGATAGCGAACTGGCGACGGCAGTTGGGGTGAGTACACAAACGAAAAGTACCGCAACTAACCACTAAAACATTCATGAACCGGCGGCGCCGTGTTTGTAACTTTATAGACATTGCATTTCAGGCCCACCACTGCAGAGCGCAAAGCGCACTTTCACTAACGTCTTCGGCCAAGCAACTCACACCCGTTAACATTTACTACTTCCCTCCACACAGACAGCGGACTGAGGTATTATATTACAAAACCACACCTTGCACACATGTTTAGACAGATTTCGTGTGTCTATGAAGATAACTTTGGGATTTCGGTGCAAGGGTGTCTGTTTGTGCGTTCACGTGCCTTTGTTAGAGAAACCCATAATTTTTGCCAGCCAGCGTCAATGTTAGACTAACATCTTTGCCCACAAGGAAACACTTTTACCTTTCATGCACGACTGAGTGTGGTGGGCCCACGACCGTAAACGAAGCAGCCACTGACGCTGTGGTGTGCAACGGTGATGAAGTGGAACCAAAATCAAAGAAATTTTTCATTACTATTTTACAATTCTCCAGAGATGCGCTGTGATGGCGAAAGCGTGTTCGAGCTGTCGTGTAGAGAGCTGTAGAGCCGGCGACGCAAAACGCAAATTTCGTGCAGACAAATGATGCGGCAGCGGTTGCCCATGGAATGCGAGCTCGAGCTCGCTCACCCGTAGTTGATGCTCACTGGATGCCGCTTAATGCGCAGCACAGCACCAAGCGCTAGCTGTGACTGACAGTCCTCTTGATAGACTAGCTAACTGCCGGCACAACTAGCTGACAAACTGCCGTCTCAACGCCGGTTACTTTAAGGTAAACGCAAATGCCACAATGCGTAATTTGGCATGCAGATTTTTGTCTACTTGACGTGCCTTAACTGGCACGGAAGTTGAAACGGAAAGTAACAACGCCGCTGATGTGCGCTCTCAGAAGACGCAGGCGCACGTGTTTGTGGCGGCGCCGCCATTTGATTGAATTACCGGTGCTTTGACGTGTGTTCAACGTGCGCGCAGGTTGTTCAATGAGGTTTCTTAAGTAGGTAAATTGTGTGGTCGGGGGTTAGCGTGTTCAACGTAATCCCTTTGGCGCGCTGGTTAGTAATATATGCAAGATGAAAATTAATTAGCACAACACAAGAGTTGCTAAAGCACTTAATTAAATAATAAATTTTGAATTATTTAGTGAGGTGAAATTGTTTATTGAACCCGAAGTTGAACTATGGATTTACTAGAGTTGATTTTTTAATAGAAGTGAAAGTGACTGGTTTATAACTATGACGGAATATACTTCAATCGAACGACTGAATATAAAGGCAAAGCATTGAACTAATTTAGAAAGTTTTGTTTTGAATTTGAATTAGTTTTACTCAATCATGCATTATTTGACTTATATATATACTTGTATATTAGTGAAGTTCTCCCTCTCTGTTACAAATTATATCCATTTTGCGATTAAGTGGTACTTCTTTAACTATATGCAAGATCGAAAGTAATACCATATATAGATATACCCACCATCTCTTTGAAGCTGATCAATACGGCAGTGCTTTGCAACCTAAAGTATTTATGGTTTGGATGGACTACTGGAGTCGTATTATTATTATTTTTTTTAAATTTATTATTATTATATTTTTTAACGAGTATATATCTGAGGAACACTTATTCTATATACATGTATAATACATATGTATTCGAAGTATTGTTTGTTTTGAAACTTAGAACTGTGATTACCCTAAGGAAAAACTATAACCAAGAAAAACTAAATTATTGATGGACCGTACATCAAAAGGAGATCGCACAGGGAAATTAAAGAATAACGTAATCGGTGACTTTTCTTCTTGGGATCGGCATATATTAACTGGAGAGTCGCAAATCATTGCTTGGCTAAAGAAAGGTAATGACCCAAATCATTAATTTTTGAGAGAAGGGTTTCACATGCCAAAAATCGTTGTGGTCAAATACTTTAATGACTTATTAGCAGGCAGTCTGATTTTAATTATCTTCTCAGTCGCTTCAGTTTCGACTTGGTTAAGGGGCTATATCAGTGTAACCCATTTTCATGAATTTTTTTGAAAGAAAATTCCCGATAGAATGTTTCGAAGCTTTTGAATATAATAAGAATATTTTCAGTTATATTTTAAGATTTGGTTTTTACAAAAATATTGACAAAAAACGAAGTATAAATTATCGAATAAGCAAAAACACAAACAATTTGATTTTTTGGAAATGTCACACTGGTATAGCCTCTTAATAATTTTTCCTTATATAATCAATAACACAAACTTGTCAAATTATAGCTCCAGGAAAGTATTGCCCCATTTCTCTCATTTTTCTCAGAAAACATAGAAGTAGAATGAATTAATGATTTGTAGTAAAACCAGATAATCTGGCAGTCTGTTTTTTGTGTGTTTTTAGAGTCTTGAAATGGACTTGTTGTCTAAGTGAAAAGAAAATTGAAAAAACGAAAGAGTGACTACGCCTATAATGAGCAGATAAATTAGTAGTCGTATTATAAGTCCTATAAGTTAATGTTTTTGGTTTTATGCTTCAATAATTAGCAGTTGTTGTTATCTGACTTCATCCATGTTTAATATGTAGTGAAGTGAAAGGTTTTCATCAAGTTTTCAAGTAATTTAACGGGTTTTTCTAAACTTCTCATTAGTCTGACTTCGCCCACTAGCAACACAAAATATTTTAATCTTCTTATCTTTTACTAAAGCTATTGATTTCATGGACCTGCGGATGGACTAAAATATATACATCGTGTAATCAAATTTGTCTCGAGAATTCGGTTCAGTTTTATGTATGGATGAAACCATACATCTTTTTCGAGAATATGTATATGGTTTCCTTGTTTTCTCCCGCAGGAACTTAAAATAATTCAAAAATTGCATATACCAGTGTAGAGATTATAAGTAACAGTCACTCTGACGGTATCAGACAGCGAAGACTCTTTCCAGCATTTTTCTATTTTTCCTATATAAAGGAAACTTTTGAAGCATTAGTCGAGCGTACGCAAACTGAACTGGTTTTCTCTTTCGAACAGATTGAAAGGTTATTTCATGTCGAGGTCATCTGATACGCTGCAGCTCAATATAAAAACCTGCTGTGAAATTATTTCAATGCTCCCAAGACAATTCTCTCATTTTATACAGTTATATATGTATATACGCATTTCTCCATTAATATTTTCCTTTGTCGAGGCGCCAATTTCAGCTCGACTGCATATTTTTAATAATCCAATTTGAAATGCACACTAAATTCACTCAGAAGTTTTCAAAATCGCCGGTGGCAGTTTAAAATTAATATCCGACGACTTTCGACACCACTTTCCACATCACTGAGGCAACATTTTTAAAGCATGCCGCAATATATTCGTGGAGTGGCGGGGAGAGTGTAGACCAAACAGTGGCAATTACGTGCAACACACGCCCATAATATTAGCAACCAGAAATCACAAGCACATCTGTCGCAATTTCATTAGCGGAAGAAACTACGAAGGATTTACATATATATGTATTAACAGTTATATATATGTATATACATATACATTTGTATGTAAATAGTTGCCGCTAATGTTGCAGAGTAAATTAAAATAAAAAGAAACAAAACAGACAGTTAGACGAAGTGCAGCAGATAAGGGTTCACTAGATTGTCGGTAGAATCGGGTTCGAAAGTATTTTTTTAATGAGCTCTGCTTTCAAGCAGCCAATAATGACAACTATTATTTTACTCTTTCAGACAGCAGACAGTCAAACAAATATATCTGTAGCTTCTTATGTTCCGTAGACTAAGAAGTTTCCCTTAGCATTTGTAGTGTAATGCCACCCTTATTTTGTGCGTATAGTCTGCAAATTGCAAATATATATTTTCCTTTTGTTTTCCGCCCCAGGAAATCTCAGTACAATCAATGCTAATTTAATGAAAGTCTATGACGCAATTTGAAAATTTTAAATTGCACTGGGAATTCTTTTGATATTCTTTGCCGACTAGTCAATGAACTGCTGGAACCACCTACCTCTATATGCATTTGTATATGTATATTTGTATTTGCCAGGAGT
Source organism: Zeugodacus tau (assembly GCA_031772095.1). Classification (NCBI taxonomy): domain Eukaryota; kingdom Metazoa; phylum Arthropoda; class Insecta; order Diptera; family Tephritidae; genus Zeugodacus; species Zeugodacus tau. The sequence continues at coordinate 19,462,590 of CM062652.1, read as the reverse complement.
AGAGGACTGTAAAGCATACATTTTGCAATAATTTGCAACACAAAATACGCATGAGTCGCCAGGCACTTATTAAATGTTGCAAGAATTCACAAAATGTTTACTCTTAACTACATACTCTCGCTACTTAATATTAATTTTAAGCATTCAACATGACTTCTTGACAAATGACTAAATACCATCAGACTCATATATTAATATACATACATACGTGTGTATAAATTCATAAATAGTCATACAACTTCCACTTTTCATTTTCCTGGGAAATTTATAGAAACCCCTTCATGCTCGCAGTTATGTGGCAACATTAATAAAGCGTTATGCGCCTACCGCCCATATCATTGCAATTTCGCCGGTGTTTGCCGTTGAGCAATTTCGAGTTTTTGATTGCGCATTTTGACGGCATTACTTTTATTGCAGACGTTGTAAATAATTATTTATGCGTTGCAGTTGCAGTTGCATATTTATTAAAATGAGGTATAACTGTAATCGGTAGGAAGTAATGAGGTACAGTGGAATAGAAAGTTTTTAATAATTGTTAGATATGATATCTTCACATTTCTGAATAAAATATTTCCAAATATTTATGAAATTATGCTTAAAACTGCTAATACTTATTTACTTGTCTTTCTTTAATATTTTCCTAGACGATTAAAAAGGAGGCGTATAGCGTTTTTAGACAGCCAAATTAGTTGTTCAATTAAAATTTTTATTGAGAAACCATTTTTTGCCTTTTATACTGTCGGCTATTCGATAACCTATCAGCGGTTATACATTTTTATTTTTGCTTTTCATAAGAAGTTGGTAAGTTTCATCTGCTGATCAATAATTTTCAGCAGCGACATCTACCGTAGCTTATTTTGATAAAAAAATTCAGCCAATCGCAGGCAAAGCTCCTGTCTAAAAACGCTATTAAAAAAGATCGAACAAAAAATATTTTGTAGTATAATTTTAGTACTGAGGGTGTCTTAAGCAACGTTTTTTGGTCGATATTGTCGTTATTTGACGGGTCATATGCATAAGTAATCAGATGATGTTTTGGATGATTATAATATTATCTGTAGTTTTATGAGTCCGAGATACATTTGTACCAATTTAGTAGGTCCTTCCCATTTTGTAATTATTTATACTGGTCTACATGGTTGGATGCTTGGTTAAACCGTTGTAGACTTATAAATATATAAAATTCATTGCCCAGTCCATTCTCTTTCTAATTGTCTGTTATACACCTATACCCAGAAAGCCAGTCTAGAGAATTTACATTGTTCTGCCAGTGAGTTCTCTTTGCCTAAAGTATTTTGAAGCTATTGTCAATCTCACTATAGCTCTTTTAAATAGCTTGAATAGATGTGCTTAATTAATATTCTTCCATCGTTATCCACTCGTTATACATAAACCTTTCCTAATACTTCGGTCCCATATTACCTCTCTTACTATTTTCCTTCTATTTATTGTAGAAAACTTAATGAAAAGTGTAATCTGTCCATAATATATTTATTAACAATATTCTCTCTCAACAAATTTAGAATGCATTGATTATTCTCAACCATTGATCGGTTTTACCTAAACTCATTTACTTGGTCCAAAATAAGATATGTATGTACACCGTCAAGAGCTGCCTTTTATTTCTATCCAGCTTTTAGTGACTATTTTTACAGATCTAGATCTTTAATTGCTTTCAATTAATCATAGGTCGTTATTATACCCCTTTTCGAATTCGATCCGGCCATTTAAACACCAGTCATCAAGATTTATTTCGCCTACCATTATTCTGAAAAGCTTTAAAAAGCTCTTGAAAGCTTTTCTAAGTTACTAAGCTTACGATCAGGCCATTTAAACACCAGTCAGAAAAAATTATTCCACCTGACATTATTCTTAAAAGCTTTAAAAAGCTCCTTAAAACTTTCGTAAGCTCTTTTGTAGTTCATATAGATTACCATTTTAGAACTCTGGTTCTTCATATGGGATTTTTTTTGTAAAGTTTTGATTCAGAAATTTTTGGCTAATTTCGAACTATTTTAAGATTCATACTTTAAGATTCATAGCTCAGTGTTAGCTGGTTTAGGAGGTCTGTTAACTGTGGGATATTCACAAGTACATTTTAATGGAAGTATTCTGTGGATCAAGTAAACTATGGAACAGTTTTCATAAATAAAACTTGTAATACATTCAAGAAAGTGCAATCTGCAATCTCCCAACTATTCGAAACACTGTGCCCAGTACGAGACAGAAATGTATATACTTAAACACCTTCCTGCAACATCGACCAAAGTACCGTCGTAATGAATAGCGTTGTAAATGCAACGACAATGAGTCATGGAAACGCCATATTAACAAACGTAATAATAATTTTGTCATTTTAAATGTAATACTCGGGCGCTTCGACATTTCTGTAGTGAGACTTACACACACAAATACACACACGGAGTAAAAGTAGCACATTCAGCGGCGAAAATTGAGTGAGCAACAGTGGAAGCATGAAGAATGACGCAGGATGTACTGAATAAATTTCAATTTGCAACGCAATTGCTGCAGCTCATGATGCGCTTAATATTGCCGTTTTGACATTTCTTCACTCCCCTCTCGCTCTTCATCTTGTTATGCTGTTTACCTGCAGTGTCCGTTGCAGCTTTCGAATTGGACGACATTGGCATTCGAATTTCATGAAGTTTTCACGCAAAATAAATGCCTTCGTATATACGAGTATGTGTGTATATCACCAAGCATATGAAATATGCAGCGAAGCGCAAAAAAAAAAAAACAAATATTGAAACGCCATAGAAGAAGAAGAAGCGGAGCAATTTCGTTGCATTCGCCATTATCAGCTGCCAGTTGATGAACCGCCAATGCTTCGGCGTTGACAGCGCCTCACTTTGCGGCTGCTGTGCAGCACCTGTGACAGCTGTTGGTTGCTGTAACTGCAGTATTCTCATCTTTTCTCGCCATCTCTTCATTTGCTTTTTTCGGCGTTTATCAGCATTTTCGTAAATGAAAGTTGACAACGCGACGATTGTTGCTGCGTTTATTGTTATTGTTCTTACGTTCGTTCTTGCGATTGCAATATCATTTTGACATCATTCAAGCGTAGTCCATTAGATGCGGTTCTGGGATGTCAGTTGCTAAGAAAAACAAATGAAAATTCCGTTACGATTCGCAATGTGTCGGTAATTGAATGATGCGGTTTGATTGAACGCGCTGGAGCATATTATTTCATATTACTAATATTTTTCCCGCAGAATCACCTGACAAAATTAATTTATATAGACCTTAGTTCGTAATAAAAATTAAATTTTAATAATATATTGACATTTGTTCAGTCTTCGTCTGCAAGAGTATCAATAATACAACATCCCTTTTTACATACTCTAGTTCCACTATGCTCACTTAGAACAACTTTTCATGTGTCTTAGATCTTTTCATAGAGTCAATTTATTCGATATGGATTAGGTCCATCAAGGATCTTAAATGTTAACGACTAGCTAACTGTGTTTCTGCTTAAACTAGTTAAAATATTTTTGACCCATAAAATTGAATCCATTGGAACTCAATAAGACACCATTCTTGTTGTTCTTGAGACCTTTCCCGAGACAGTTGAATCTATGTAACGCGAACGGACAGGGAATTTTATCCGGGAGGGACTCGAAAGTACTAACAACTCGACAGCATTTCTAAAAATTGTATAGGGTATGTTTTCTGGACTTGCAACAACAACAAGAAGAAGTTCTTAGAGTTACAATGCTCCATTCAGTTTTCAATATGGACCTAGCTGTCCATTACTGATGATCTTAAACAATCAAACCGAACTAACAGCGTATCCTCAATGTCTATATTGGCTTAAAAAGAGAGATGAACGCATTCAAATTTAACCCTTTGGCCACCACTCAACCCTGTTCGACAGTATTTGCTTATATATTTCCTATTTAATGACCCTTTGAATATACTTTACTAACTTTTAATAGTTCTGATTCAGTATAAAATTCACTTTTTCAAAGAAAGTAGATCTTGTTGAAAGGCGTAAATTTAGTAATACAAACTTGTTCCTTTCGTATCATAAGGGTCTTAGGGATGCGTCAGGAGTATTCGGGTATCACAAGGGACAGTCGATTATGTCTAAGTGAGATTCTCTGCAGTTGCGGAGAGCTACCCCTTAACCTAACCTAATTTGTTCCTTCGACCGAAAGTGGTTAAAAAAAGAGCATTGTTATCCTATGGCATCTGATTATAACATGTGTTAATTTTTGAGACCAAACCTTACAATAATTGAGAAAATAGACTCACAGACTTTCATAATTATGTGACCAAAGATACGAAAATTAGTATACTGAATAAGGACTACGGGAACGAGCCGACCGATTTCCTTAATTGTCGGCATTAAACCAAATTTTGCTAGGGGGAAACAATTATATATATTTCAAAGGGTCATTCCCTCACGGACCAATACAGCCGGTATAAGATCTAACAGGATCGAAAAACAGTATTTAGGGCTAGGAGAAGGTATGTGCCGTAAGATTACATAGGTTAGTGTGGTTTTAATTCGACCTTTTTCGAGTGAGTTACCTTACGTCAGAGAGACTATATATGCTGAACTATTGTTCAATCGATATCTTCTTCATCGATATCTTCACTAGTCCCTTAGTGATTAATTACGATAAGTGAAGTATTTAATGCTGATTTGCCGAGATTACAAATCCAACTCAGATTGAAAAAAAAATAGAAAAAAATGCCTTCCTCAAGAATAAATATTTGTTTAGAACACCATTTCGATTTTCTCCCAACAACTCGTTTGTACAATACATATGTATATAATTTCCATGGAAAAAGTTTCACTTGCAATTTTGAAGATTTATATTCATACTCATATGCATTTTTTCGCTTTCATTATTTTCTTTTTTTTCGTTCATTTGTATTTGTGTACGATTATTTGCGACAAAGTCAACTGCTTAAAGCGATTCCAATCAAAGTAATCAAATAAAATACCAACAATCAATGAACAACAACAAAAGAGCGAAAGAATGTTGCAAAGCAGAAAAATGAAATCGAATGAAATAAATACATTTTTTTGGGGACACAGTTACGGCGAAAGACTGCGAGCAATTTGGGCCAAGAAAACGTACACACATTTCAATATTGTATATACATAGAAGAGATCTGTGCCTGCTTGGTATGGCATTGAAATGTTATTAGATGACATAAACGTTTACAAATCTGAAAGCTACACATTTGCAATCAATAAAGCCAATCAAAATATCATTTCAATAATATTATCTACAAACATTCATACTGTACATAAAGACATACAAAGAAAACACCGTAACGCACAAAGAGACAGTTTTCTGTATGTTTGTTATGAGGGGGGTTTCAAGCACAAAGTATCCATAATATTTGCCAACTCGACACAAAATGTGGCAAACGATGTCTTCATCTGGCCGAAAGCAAAACAATCGGTGAAATCAAAACGTACAGAACTGGAAATTATATATACGAACGTATATTGCATTCTTAATGGCGTATGAGATGGTTGCTTTGAGCCGAGAAAGCTGCGAGTATGTTGATTTTTTATTGTAGAAATACAAAGACACGTTTCTGTAGCTTTTATTATTGTAATATTTGGAAGAAATCGTCACGCAGCTACTTTCACTTTTTGCTCTGATTTTTTCTTTTCCTCCCAGATGTTGTAACTATTGTCGATATTAACCGTTCATAGGCAATATACATATGGTTTAATTGATGAAATGCTTGAGTTGATTTGGTTGGTTAGTTCCAAAGGGGTTCACAAGACCACCTGACCGCACAGCGTTCGTATCTATTATTAACTCCATTATACTCCAAAGACACCCACAGATACAGATTAAGCACCAATTAACAACTCAGTCGAATTGATGAAATTTCTGGTTCATTTTACATTTTAACCATTAGGTCGTAATCCTTCTCAAATGATGTGCATTCTCAAAGGTATTGTTCTACCGTCTTCTCATGCTTATTGAGGGTGGGTCCTTGGAAGTGAGCGATAGAAGTCTTTGATCTGTCCAATACCATTCGTATGTCAAAGTGATTTTGTGGTACGGCATGCGCTTCAGGTGTTCCAAGAACTAAGGTTTTACTCTGGCATCACTTGCTAGAAGATATAAAACATGTATCGAATAGTATTCAGTGTTGTCTAAGGAATATCTTATCTTTAATTCCTTACTAAATACTGATTTACTATACCAAATCCTTTTTAAAATTATACATAAGCTGAAGATCTATAAATGTTATGAACTTCAAATCAAACTATTTTTGTTGCTAATATTATAATGATGATCTTAGAAACCCTGTCGTCCAAGAAAACAAAACATACACGGTATATTCCGTTAGTATACGTTAGTTCAAAATTCACTAAAATACCTAAAAAGGCGATTGTCCGTCCCATTGTCATTCCTCGGGTCTTACCGTACTCACTAAATTCTGACTTACTATAGAAAGCCTTATTAAACTGGTATCCGATAGGCTTTGTGTAAGTTTGAGTAGCAATTCAAATATTTGAAGTATCTTCTTTTCGTCTATGTATAAGTTTCTTTTCTTTAGAAGGAGTTCCGGAATGTTTAAAGGTTCAATTTAGTATTACTGTCTGTACCTACAATTACGTCTGTTTATCTATACTACTATTATAAAGAGGAAAGATTTGTATGTATGTTTGTATTGAATAAACTCGAAAACTAATGTGCCGCTTTCAAAAATTCTTTCACCATTAGAAAACTACATTCACTCCGAGCAACATAGGCTAGAATCTCAACTTTCTGGAAATAGTTCCCAGGTGAGGATATCAAAAAGACTCCGTGATGAAGGATCTTAATCTGAAACTGAAAATCGTTTTGCAAGTCATTCTCTTCGAATCGCAATCGCGTGCCAGAGAGTCGAGTAACAAGCGCTTGCAGCTGCTTGCTCATCAAAATTTCAAAACCTCCCAAGTACGCGCTTGAGAGTCGAGTACGGAGCGTGTGCAGGGGCTTGAAGAACAAAATATTAGAAATATACAAGCTCGCACTAAAAAAATTAGAGAGAAAGACAACGGACATCAAAGACTAGAGGTCATAATAAGTTTTAGCTCTTTACAAATAAAATATAATTTCATGTTCGTATTTTTTTCATTTTACTTTTTTATATGAACCCAACCTCAAGAAACGGGAAAATATATACATATGTATGGGAGAGTGTGTAAAAACGTATAACTTTTGAAATGTTTGTTTAAACCCGTGCGAAGCAGGAACGGTCTGCAAGTATACCATAAAGGTTGTGAGCTTTTTCTGTCATTGTGCTTTTAAAGTTCTGATACTTTTACAATTTTTACATTTTTGGATTTTCTTAGCTTTCTGTCTGTAATACATTTTCTAGTTCATCTGTTCTAAGTCTTATATGCAGTGAGATCAGATTGGATAGTAGTGACTTGGTATGTTTCAAGTAAAAAGTCGGAACCTCATGTTATCTCTCTATCTATATGTGGATCTCCGGTATGAGTTTGAATGAGGTTTTCCACCATTAAGAGATTTTTGTTGGTCTTTCCGATTTTGTTCCAGTACTTGATAGGACATGAAGGACCAGTACAATCGCGGAAAGTCATTTTCATCATCTTAGAGAGTCTGTGAGTTTATTAATGCCACTTACGATTTAGCGTATATTGCCAAGATCCATACTGAAACTTTTACTGTGATTACCGAGCTTATTACGCTTGCATTGCGTGCATAACTTTGACCATTTTATTGGCGGAAATTGAAAATATCGAAGTTAATCACACGTATCGAAAACGCATTAAAAACTCGAAAGTTTTTATAACCTGCACATTAAAAAGTATTTGGCAATAAATAAATTTTGGACCTAAATACTTTTTTATTATACAAAATAACGGCGAGCAAATTATATTTATTTTCAGAGCCCACATTAGATTATATGCGCAGCTAATCTCAACCAAATACATATGATTATAGCTAACAACATGCTTACGTATCAATAAGCTTTCCGCATGTAAGCGCAATCTCGCGGAAGCTCTTTAGCTGCGCCTTACCACGTTTTATAGCCACAAAGTATGCAACGAAAAGCAATAAAAAATCGAACAATATACGAGTATACTCACAGTTGAGTATGTGCGTAAAAGTAATTCGTCTTTGATATACCAACCAAAAAAGAAAATTTGCTACGATTTATGATGACATACGGTAATAAAAAAATCATAACCTTTAAGCTTAACTACTTAAACCGCGCTGCATGAGTGCTTACTTTTTACTTACTTAAGTGCTACATATGCTTGTTGTGTGCACTTGTTGTGAGCTCAATAAGCTCTTAAATCATATCAAAAGTCATATTAAGCATCCGCCAATGATGGTGCTTTCACTTGAAGCTTACGAGCGTATATTCTACTTGAGTGCGAGTGGAAAAAGCTATCCAATACACTATAAATAAATACAGTCACTTTTTGTGATGTTGTTGTGCGGCTTCTATTAGCCATTTACTAATTTCCAGTCAATTTATCAACACATTTGTGGTGTAAGCTCTCAGCAGCTTTTTTGCTTTCTTTTTTGTTTTATGTCTTTTCCTCCTCAAACGATAATGGGCTCAGATAAATAATTGAAAGTCTATAAATTATATGAAAAACGGCAGCAATCATGTTGATGTCCATTTAACGGTTTTATGTGAGCGCACACACGTCTCTAACTTCATAAGAAAAAAAAGCTTTCACAAATATTTGTGTGTGTGTGTGTGTGTGTGAGCAGCAAAAGCGAAATCTGAAAATGGAGACTAAAAGGGCGTAAAAGAAAACTTGAAACTGTCAGTGTTGCCCTTCATTTATGAAGTTATTAGTAATTTTTCCTGCTTCATTAACTTTATCCGTTATATGCTTTTTAGTTGTGTGCTTGCTTTCCTCGTATCGTTGCTCCGCTGCTGAGAAAAAATTCGAAAATCGAATTAAGCTCACAAACGCAGGAAGCATTTTAATGAGTTTTATTTATTTGCATTTGCATTTTCGCTTCTTTTTGCTGCCTCTTTTTTGTTGGTTTTCTTCTTCACTTTGTAGTCTGCAAAGTTTTTCGCTGAAAGGCCACGAATGTAGTTTTCGCTGGTTTGAAGCGTGTGTGTTCGCATACGTCAAAGAAAATGCATTAAAAGTTGTTGCATTGCATTCGATGAGTCTTATTACTATTCGGATTATAATTAAGAATCGATATTTCTGTGAACTTTTCATGTTCACAGCGAAGTTTTGCCAAATGAGACTCCATTAATTAAGTAATTAGTTTATTTGAAGCGAAAGCAGTGACGTTAGGGGGGGAAAATAATTGTATTTGAGTATAATGAAATTGTATCTGGTTGAAAAATGGTGGTAGGGAAATGTTTTGTTAAAATTCCAGTAGATGGCACTGCTATCGTGGTAATTAAATAATTGATTTCACTTTTATTCATCTTGAAACAATTAACCGAAAATTTAATTTTCCGATTTTGTAGCTATTTTGATATATTAGTCAAAGTACAGTTGAACTTTGAACTTCTATAACTCGAAATTCTCACACAGTCTACAGCCTTGAATTGGCAATAGAAATCAAATTTCATACAAATTACCTTCCATAACTCGAAGTGTCGAAGTTTTTGTGTGAATTATGGTGATTCGAGTTAGGGAAGTTCAACTGTACTTACATATATACACACCATAAACAAAAAAAAAAATATTTAAATATATAAAAAAAAATTTATATAATATTTAACAGCATCCATGAAAAAATATCAAATTGTTTCTAAGTAAGTAAGGAAGGGCTAAGTTCGGGTGTAACCGAACATTTTATACTCTCGCAATTTATTTATTTAACTTTATTAATATTATATAATACACAATTTGACCCACATATTCGTCATATATATTGTATAAAGTCCATTGAAAGTTGGAAACTCTTATATTAGGTCAGAAGTACCGAGGTCCTCATGTTCGATATATGGGGCCTTGACAACCTATGGTCCGATTTCGGTGATTTTTAGAATGGGGCTGCCACACTATAAAGTGCGATCCTTCATACCAAATTTTATTTCCATAGCTTTATTTATGGCTTAGTTATGGCACTTTATGTGTTTTCGGTTTTCGCCATTTTGTGGGCGTGGCAGTGGTCCGATTATGCTGATTTTCGAACTTCGAACACGTGTTCCAAGTTTCATTACGATATCTCAATTTTTACTCAAGTTACAGCTTGCACGGACGGACGGACAGACAGACATCCGGATTTGAACTTTTCTCGTCACCCTGATCATTTTGATATATAAAGGGTGATTTTTTAAGAGCCTGATAACTTTTTAAAAAAAAAAAAAACGCATAAAATTTGCAAAATCTCATCGGTTCTTTATTTGAAACGTTAGATTGGTTCATGACATTTACTTTTTGAAGATAATTTCATTTAAATGTTGACCGCGGCTGCGTCTTAGGTGGTCCATTCGGAAAGTCCAATTTTGGGCAACTTTTTCGAGCATTTCGGCCGGAATAGCCCGAATTTCTTCGGAAATGTTGTCTTCCAAAGCTGGAATAGTTGCTGGCTTATTTCTGTAGACTTTAGACTTGACGTAGCCCCACAAAAAATAGTCTAAAGGCGTTAAATCGCATGATCTTGGTGGCCAACTTACGGGTCCATTTCTTGAGATGAATTGTTCTCCGAAGTTTTCCTCAAAATGGCCATAGAATCGCGAGCTGTGTGGCATGTAGCGCCATCTTGTTGAAACCACATGTCAACCAAGTTCAGTTCTTCCATTTTTGGCAACAAAAAGTTTGTTAGCATCGAACGATAGCGATCGCCATTCACCGTAACGTTGCGTCCAACAGCATCTTTGAAAAAATACGGTCCAATGATTCCACCAGCGTACAAACCACACCAAACAGTGCATTTTTCGGGATGCATGGGCAGTTCTTGAACGGCTTCTGGTTGCTCTTCACCCCAAATGCGGCAATTTTGCTTATTTACGTAGCCATTCAACCAGAAATGAGCCTCATCGCTGAACAAAATTTGTCGATAAAAAAATTTCGAACCGAACACTGATTTTGGTAATAAAATTCAATGATTTGCAAGCGTTGCTCGTTAGTAAGTCTATTCATGATGAAATGTCAAAGCATACTGAGCATCTTTCTCTTTGACACCATGTCTGAAATCCCACGTGATCTGTCAAATACTAATGCATGAAAATCCTAACCTCAAAAAAATCACCCGTTATAACCCTATATCTAACTCGTTTAGTTTTAGGACTTACAAGCAACCGTTATGTGGACAAAACTATAATACTCTCGTAGCAACTTTGTTGCGAGAGTATAAAAATAAATAAAACAAGTAAGGAAGGGCTAAGTTCGGGTGTAACCGAACATTTTATACTCTCGCAATTTATTTATTTAACTTTATTTATATTATATAATACACAATTTGACCCACATATTCGTCATAAAGTCCATTGAAAGTTAGAAACCCTAATATTAGGTTAGAAGTACCGAGGTCCTCGTGTTCGATATATGGGGCCTTAAAAACCTATGGTCCGATTTCGGCGATTTTTAGAATGGGGCTGCCACACTATTAACATAGTATTTGTGCAAAGTTCTGCATCGATATCTTCACTAGTACTTACTTTATATATTGTAAAGTAAACGATTCAGATTGTCTTAAAAGTTCTGGTATATAGGAAGTAGGCGAGGTTGTGAAGCGATTTGGCCTATTTTCACAACATATCATTGGGATGTAAGGAAACTATTATAAACCAAGTTTCATTGAAATCGGTCGAGTAGTTCCTGAGATATGGTTTTTGACCCATAAGTGGGCGACGCCACGCCCATTTTCCATTTTGTAAAAAAATCTGAGTGCAGCTTCCATCTGCCATTTCTTATGTGAAATTTAGTGTTGCTGACGTTTTTCGTTAGTGAGTTAACCCACTTTTAGTAATTTTCAACCTAACTTTTGTATGGGAGGTGGGCGTGGTTATTATCCGATTTCTTTCATTTTTGGACCGAAGTAGGAAGTGGCTAAAAAAAACGACTGCAGAAAGTTTGGTTTATATAGCTCTATTGGTTTGTGAGATATGTACAAAAAACTTAGTAGGGGGCGGGGCCACGCCCACTTCCACAAAAAAATTACATCCAAATATGCCCCTTCATAGTGCGATCCTTCATACCAAATTTTATTTCAATAGCGTTATTTATGGCTTAGTTATGGCACTTTATGTGTTTTCGGTTTTCGCCATTTTGTGGGCGTGGCAGTGGTCCGATTTTGCTCATTTTCGAAAGCAACCTTCCTATGGTGACAAGAAATAAGTGTGCCAAGTTTCATCAAGATATCTTAATTTTTACTCAAGTTACAGCTTGCACAGACGGACGGACGGACGGACGGACAGACAGACATTCGGATTTGAACTCCACTCTTCACCCTGATCACTTTGGTATATATAACCCTATATCTAACTCGTTTAGTTTTGGGTGTTACAAACAACCGTTATGTGAACAAAACTATAATACTCTCTTTAGCAACATTTGTTGCGAGAGTATAAAAATTATAATTAACATCCTCCAAGAAAGTATTATCAGCATTATTTAAAAAATAATAATTAAAATAATTTGAATATAAATAAATTTAATACTTGCATGACCACATTTGTATTGCACACACTACTTTAAACTCACCTTTCAACACACATCAACACCCACAACAACTCAACAAACTACCACAGCTGATCATGCGAAAACATGCACGGCGTAACTGCACTGGCAACAGCTGCCTTGTCTTCTTTGAGTAAACAAATCCGTGTGCAAGGGAATTGAAAGTGAAAATGTGTAAATTAAAATGTGAATAAAATTATGAATATAAAAGTGTTCAAAAAATCATTTCAAGAAATGTAATTCCGTGATAATTTAGAGATATTATTCAGTGGTAAATAAGTGAAAGCAGCGCAATATTCCAAGTGCAAAAAGTGTTTGTGTAGTATACATAGAAAGATGTGAGAAAAGTGTTTTACGTTATATGAAAAGGCTTTCTGATGGCTTGTTTGTAAATTCAGTGGTAAAAATTGTAAAATTAATGTAATATTTATATCTAATAAATGCAATAATAGTGTGAGAAGTGTAGTGTAAATTTGTATTGAGTGTATTAATCAGTACCTATTAATAAAGTATTCAAGTTTTATTTTCAATTAATTAAAAAATAAGTATATTTAAACTATTTTTAAATCTATTGCAAAAAACTAGAAGAGGCAATAGCATATGGTAAGATAATGTTTAGAAATAATTATGGTACTATATATAGGTTAATGCCTTTCGACTTACAACGACTTACGAATAATTGAACAGCGTTTAAATTCATAAAAAAAGCAATTATTTAATATAAAGTTGCAAATCTTTTGCTTGCCGAAAAAAGATTGCAACCGCGGTCGAACTGATCTAACGAAGTTTTGCTATGGAGCTCCAGACTTCTAGTAAAACCTAATCTTCCCAGAGATATACATACAATTAAATTGAGGTCGGGGCTCTGTGCGAGTGAGTTTCAAGTAGTTTTGTGCAGTTGCGAATAAACCTAAGCTTTGCTATGTCTGATATATGTTTTCTGTTCATTGCCCTGGTGGAAAGCCAAATTGCTGGAAATCCCCAATTCATCTGCAATATGCTTAACATTTTGCTTATAAATATTAAGATAGATACTTTTATCGATTTTATAATTGATAAAATGCAAATTGTCTACTCCTGTACTTGACATGAAGGCCCAAACCATGGCGGAGTTGACTTAATATTTTTGGAGTGTTCATTAGTTCTTTTGCTCTTTTAAATTGAACTTGGCTTACTCCTCATAACATCGATTGCTTTTCTCGCTCATTTAAAGTAGTATCTTGCCTTTCGTTTTCTAGTCTAATCTCGGAATAATACGGTGGACAGTCGATTTACTTATTTTATTCTAACTCAGCAATTTCTCAGACAATTTTGTCTTCCAAATGCATCTTAACTACTCGTTGTCTCCATTTTATCGTAGTTTACATCTATTTGAAGCAATTTTAATATTTTTTTTTTACATATCTATTGCATCAAATGCCTGCCTCAACTGATATTGACATATAAAGTTCAATTCCGAGAGAAAATAATTAAAAAATGGACGTTTTTTTATTGTTTTTTGGGATCTCAGATTATTCATTCAACACAAAATATTTACTTACAGAAACAGGACTATGATTAATCCAACCCTCGATGAATCGAGTATACTGATCTCTAATAAGAATAGCTTTGAGTTCCGCAGTCTATTGTGGAATAAATGGACTGTACTGCTTCTTTGAATTTGGGATAAGATAGAGTAATTTCAATATACATGTAGAATCGATTATTTTTTCTGTTAGAAATATTGTCTAATTATAGGGATTCATGTAAGAAAACCATATTTGGCGAATATTTATTTGTTTATTTGGTTCTTTCCAATCGTACCTATTATCTTCTTGAATCTTAAAAGTTGTCTTTCTTGAATGCTTCCCCTCTTGAATCACTCTCGTTGAAACTTTTTGATCTCACAATGGATTGCCTCAACTGCAATAACTTAGTGGCTAGAAACTTGGCAATCTTCTCTTTTCTTCGTCAACTGTAATTAAATTTTGATATGCCTTCTAATTTAACCATTACAAGGTGAGCACGTCTCAAGAATCATTTCCTAGTTTCGTCACACTATTCCACAACTTCCTTAGCTCTCCAATACTTTTCCGCTTATGCATGGTTAAGTAGAGTCTCTCACTAATTCTGTTACTTTCCATCTCAACACTGGTTAGTCGCGTAGTAACTGCGTTTCTACCACTTATTCTTATGCTCCTGTTGGTGTTATTGTTGTGGTGACATGTCATCAGTCATTTGTCAGTGCGTGTTGGTTTAAACATGCTACATATCAAATGAGTAAATATTTTATGTACATACATACATATACATATCTAACGATTAAGTGGTGTGTAGTTGTAAGCCTCAAGGTGGGGCGCCATACATGTGTGTTTAAAAACACTTTATGCAACATTAAAAACAACAGCAACACCAACAGAACCAACAAACAAACAAAGAACACACCAAATTGACAGTTAAGGAGATGTCAGTGAATGCATGAAAGGATATGGAGCATACACTGAATGTATTTGAGTATGTGGGTGTGGGTGTGCTCTTTGGCAGTGACAGAACTCTGGTGGCAACGCATTTTTACATATTTTTTCAATGTCAACATGAAAATCAACGTCAGTAGACAAGTGAAGTGATTAAAATAACAGAAAGAGGAAACAAAATAAATAAACGTAAACAACAACAACCACAACAGCAGTAGCAGTAAAGTACAACATGTAAATAATGTTACACACTTGACTGACGTGTGCTGTTGCTGTTTCTGTTTATGAATGTTGCCGCTGTCGGTTGTTGGTTGGTTGTTAGTCGTCGTCTCGAAATGACAGTGGCAACAACATTTACATATTAAGTAGTTTTTAAATCGCTGCAGACAAACGTCAGACAAGTGTCAGCGTTAATAATTTATCATGTGAAATGGATGTTGAATGAAACATTCAATGTCTGTCTGCATATATCGTAAGCGAAAGGTGGCAGAGAGTTAAGAAAACGTAGACGAAGAGCTGATTTACGCAGAGCTTATTAACAAAAGAAGCGAGCTGACGGTTATGGAATTGGAGCCTAACGACACAAATTCATCCTCCTGTCAGAGATCAGTGAAGTAATTGTATTCGAAGAGATTATTGTAGTCTACAAAATTGGAGAATTATGTCTATTATATATGAAAAGTCTTAAAATAAAAGGAAACCCAGTTATTTTGTGTCCGAGCTCCAAAACTATTGATGAATTTGGTTATCATTGGCTTGGCATCAGCCAAAGTCTTCTTTCACAAAATGGGGAATTCTTGTAGTTGAGGCGTCATAAAACAGACTCCATACTCCGAGTCCTGAGGAATGATGCCGATTTGATTTGACAGTCCTTGGCCAGATAAAAATTCGGGACGGTTACAGTTACTTAGAACCGACAGTCGTGGGAACGCACAATGGGAGGTCTTTCCACCTCATTCCCATGAGAAATATAAGTCGGGATCAGTCTCCGACGCTAGACCCTGGGTTAGCAAAGATTATCATTACTAAAATCATCTAAAAGAAAAACTCATTCCTGCTCGAACACATCATCGTCAGTTAGGACAACATCGATTTCGTCTTGTTTCTGATGACGCATGAGATAATTGAAGTTCGTCTTAACGCGTTGGTTAATCCAAAGTATATTCATCGTCAAAAATCATAAAAGTATACACCGACAGACCTATCTATTAATTTTCCTGTTCTATCTTTCTCTCTCCCCGTCGCTACTGGGATTTTGAGTTTCTAGAACAACTTCTTTTACGAAAGGCGTTTCGTTCTTTAACTTTTTCTTTCGAGATCTGGAAATACTTCTTTAGGGGTCCAAATAACTGAGTGAAACTCTCAGAGAGCAAAATTGAGTGTCAAATGCAATTTCAAGCTCCGAAATCAATGACTTCATATCTACAATTACACTAATTATGTACACTGGCTTTGATAATGAAAAACTAACCAAAATACTCGCTGAAAGCGTACAATTCCAAGTGAAAACGCAATTTACAGTTCCAGCAACAAATTGCGAACTCTTCTGTCCCTGAATACTGAATGCTACACAATGTCTGCTGGAACAGACCGTCTGCAAAGTTCCAATACATCAGAGACTTGTAATTTGTGTGTCATCATCATCATCATAATCACCATCCCTCCTACAACAACAAAGAACTTGCAACAACAACAAACAACTTGCAACTACAACAAAATAAAGTTGACAACAACAACAAACAGCTGGCAACAGCAACAACATAATGAAAATATACGCGTGAAGAGACACATTAACCGCCACTGAGCAGCATAAACCAAGTATATCTACAATAGCAACAAAAACAACAGCAACAGTAACAACTGCAACACCATAAACAACAACAACAAATCAAAGCACAAGCACAGCAGCTGGCTGGCAACTACATAGAGATATCAGCGTGAATTCGCACAGCAGGCAAAACTGCCTTCGTAACTGCATTGCAAACAACGACAACAGCAACAACAACACTTGCATGATTGCTCCGCAATTTATTACAAAGTTGCAACTTGTAAGCGCGCATACTGCGTCATGCCACTTAACAACTGTGTGTGTGTGTGTACACTAACACTAACAAACAGGTGGCAAAAACAAGTTGCACATACATAAAACAAATACAACAACAACACTATATATACAAATCGTAGATTATTCGCAGCAGACAAACAGCTGCAACAGCAAGCGCATTACAATCATCGTGCAACATGACACAAAGTGTTTGAATGTTGCAAAGCTTTTGTTTGTTGCATGCAACAGAGTTTGCACAAACCTTAATAGCAACAATGCTTAAGCGTAAGGCGCGAAAAATGTCACACTCTCACACCAGAATTTGGTTAAATGTGCGGCGAGTTGAGTGCAGAAGACAAACTATTGCCGGCAGGCGCCTGAAGAAGAGTGTTGCCGCTATTGTGCAATTCTCAATGTTGCGTGAAAAAAAGTGAATGAAATAGAGTTTAAATCGAAAAATGAAAGGGAATAATGGCGGAATTTGTGAGTGGTTTCGTCCATGAAGGTTTCGTGAGTACATAAATGGAAACAAATAAATAACAAATAAATTCCCTCGAGGCAAATTTTTCGCCAACAACATCATTCACCAAAGATAGAAACTTCCCAACCAGGCTGCCCGAGCTTCTGGCGAGTCACTATCGATATGTGTGTGGCCTGGCGTTGTACTGATAGAACACAACTACTCTCCTATTGGCGAAAGTTGCCCGATTCTTGGAAATTTCTACCTTCAGACGGTTCCATTGTTGACAGTGCAGGTCTGAATCAAGATTCTCGTAGATTATATCCTGCCAATCTCACCGAATACGTAGCAAAATTTTCCTTGTTGTTAATCCCGGCTTGACCATCGTATGCGCCATCTCACCAAGTGGTCGAACCTTCGCTTTAAATTATGATAGTGACCCAGTTTTCATCAGCAAACCGGTTAGGTGTTGTGATATCCTCCTCCAAAAATCTCTTGTAGATGGAATTTCGCCAAGAAAAAATGTACTCTCAATCTGAACTCTCAAGAAGGACATTGCTGTTTCCCGAACCTGTTCCAGACTAATTTACAACCACTGCGCCTGGGACTTTTCAACCAGTGAGAGACAGTACCTAGTAGTCGGGAGACTCTAGAACCTATAAGCTTTACCTTCGAATATCTTAACTCCATTAACTTTTCTAAAATCAGGCCTACGAGCTCTGATCACATTGCTGTCCAATACAACATTGAGAGAATATACTGTGACCCTGTTCTTAATATATTACATTACTTTCGGCTGAGAGATCTAAATCAATCTCCATTTTCTACTTACTTTTACACCGTTCCAAAAGTTCAATACTACATTATTTACATGCATATGCCGCAGATACTGTCAATCAAACGCACATCAATTAAATGGACCATTTTCACCTTTACACCAACTGATAGATGTGTATCACCAGCGAAAAATAACATATGTGTTGGCAATATCTGGCAATCAAAAGACAGGCTTTCGATCACTTAGACATTTCATTTATTGAAAAATAAAAGTAAAAAAAAAAAATACAGAAAATGCGGCGACACTTGATTGACGTTTGACTCATTTGCGAGGCACACAACGGAAGTAAGACTTACTGCCAGTTGGCTGCCGGTCACATACAATAGAAGAGAGAGGAGAGAGAAGGGCCCAACCAGTCGAACGTGTGTTAAACTGCTGAACATCTTGATAGATGACAGCGTGCGGCGGGTGTGAGTTTGTTTTTGTTTGCGCGCGACTTTTTGACGCCACAACGCAAAAGCGGAAACGCCTACTAGAATGGCAGAATGACTGAAAGCCGCCGAAATCTAGCGACAGCCGCATAAAAAAAGAAAGCAAAAATAACACACACACACCGCCAACCAAAGATGTGGCATGTGGCATGTGGCGTGTGGCATAGAATAAAAATCAGCAGCTGTCAGCAAGAGATAAGATGCGAACTTAATAGACTTGTAAAACATACGCTCGAGTGACCCCCCGAAAAAAAAACACCGAATAAGTTGCGCATCAACTTGTAGCAGCAACGCCCAGCACTGCTTGCCAGTGTAGAGGGGAGCAAAAAAAACTTTGTGCAATAATATCTAAACATCGAACGGATGCAGAGGAGGGTAGCTAATAGAAAGAAAAAACTCAAGAAGTGATTTCACAAACAATGCTTTTGCTATTTGGACTTTCACTTTCACTTAACTGAAATGCGAAGGCAAAGTCAATATGTACCTCCCATGAATGACTCACTCAACTACTAGTGCAGGACATCCGTTGAAAGTATTTTGCTTTCTTTCTTATTTTTTCTGCAGTTTTTATGCGCACAGCCACTTGACATCGCCACAATCAGATGGTTGAGGCTCAAGTGGCTAGCGAAATTGGGGGCCGGCACACACTTGCAACATGCAGTCGCCTATGATTATTATCAAAATAGTTTGTTTGGAAGAAGCTTTTTTTTTGCTTTTTTCATAAATTCTTGTGGGTATTTAGTTCGTCTTAATGTAGTAATAGGCCCTCAGCCTTCATTTTGAGGTCTTATTGTGATATATTGCAAATAGTAACTTTTAATAAGAATATAAAATAGCTTTTAAGCGAACTATGAACAACAACAATTCATCTAGTTTTTGTGGCAAAGTTGTTGATGTGTTCCTATATAAAAATTTGTGCTTGAAAGCTTTCCTTGACATGCAACGATTTATAAGAGGTTCCAAGTCAACTTCAAATATGGCTATTTGACCTACAAACTTCCTTCAAATGAGTATAAAGAGCACAATAGATTGAAGTGAGGCCACATTCTTCGGTCGTTGGACCGTTCAACTGACCAATTGTATCAGAACATCTCTATTGAAACTTGTACAATGATGAATAAAAAGAAAAGCTTAACAAATACTTATAAAAAGAGAAATCTTGTTCCAATTTGGTTTCCATTGAATGTATTTTCAGTTAGTTTGAAACTCAGTTGCTTTGCTGACGTCAGTAAAGCGACTGCTCCCAATGCAAACAGCAAATTTTAATTATTTCTTCAGTCTCAGAGTCTGTTAAGTCTTAGATCTCAAAGTATATGTGATGGAAAGAAAGTATCTTCGGAGGGATAGCAGGGTTCATTCTCAGTTTCCGACTAATCCTAATAATTTTTTTTTTTTTAATAAGTAGTCGACAAATCAGGACCACTTCCAGGCGTGTTCTTTTAAGAATACGACTTTTTCTAAAACATATTATAATTGTGAAGGCGGCCTGAAAGTGGTAGAATCCCAAATTTGTTTAATAACATCAAAGTGAACATTACATGTTAAAGAGAAACCATCGCTCAGACTTGGAAATGTTATTATTTGCTATATTCATTAAACTCAAAGACGGCATACAAATGAAGATCATTGAAGGAATAAAAAAACGTAACTGACCCCGAAGGTCACTTAGGATCTTATCCTAGATAAAGGCACTAATATTTCGACGAATCACTTTGAGCCTATTAAAAATTTCTTAAGGCGGCTATCATCAACTACAGCCAATTCGCTAGATTCACCGAAGGAATTTTTACTGAGACGTTGTGATCTCAGTCTAACGAAAACTGGACAACGAAGACGAAAATACCTTGCTAACTTGCTGGCAGTAAAGTTTTTAGGCTCCTCGCATTTATGTATTTTGGACAGTGTCCAGTTAGAACTCCTACTATTGCAATGAGATAAACCTTGACAAGACCAGGTAGTTCTGAGTACCTCTTTCGTTCCACTCTGAGACCGGAAGTTCTCGCAACCACATAAGAACCAGTTGTTGACCGGAGCTTAGCGAGCTTATGCGAGGTCCATAAATCCAGCGCTAGAACATGAGAGGACAACGGAGTTCGCTTCCGTTTTATTGAAGTTTGAGCAAGCAAAGCGGTGTTCTCATGGTGTTTCTTTTATGTTGCTGCTTTTGATCACTTTTATCAAAGAGCTCATAATCATACATTAAACTTCGGGTCAGCATCAATGTAGCCTCGTAGAAAGGTGCAATCTTGGCAAAATAAGCTTGTTAAAACATTCCTTTTCACCCCCTCAATCTCAGCTCTACAAACTAAATGAAAGCAAAAGATCGCAATAATAGCGATACAATTGACCCATAACAAACAGTTGACAACAACAGCGCCAGCAGTGGGGGTTCGCCTTCGGGGTGCCAATGATTTTGGCAATATAGCATTATTTCCTGCTTTCATTGCGATTCTCATCGCTGCTTATACACACCACACACACTCGCTGGCGAACTTTATAAACTACAAAATAATGGCTGCATTCTGTGGGTGTCACTATTGCTCCTGTTGTTGTTGTTGTTGTTGTTGGATGGTGTCAATATGGTTTGCAACTGCAACATGAATTCCGTTGGCCAAAACCACAGACTTGGTAACTCCAACAACAGCAAGAACAATGTGTTAAACAAATCTTTTTGCAGTTTGTTGGCAACTTTTTGACACGTTGTTAAGAAAAATTTTCGCTCATTGTCGCTTAGTATGCAACAATATGCTTCTGTGTGTTTGAGTGTGTTATGTGTGCGTATTTATTCCCGCAATAAAAGTGCAACTCTGCGGGTGGCAGTCTAAAGTCAAGAGCAGCACAACAACAAAGCGATGGCAGCGAACAACAACAACCACCAAACAGAACATGTGTAGTAACAGCAAGTAACAAACAGCAACTATGGATAACAACAAAAATTGCAACAACAACAAAGTCAGCCATTAGCAACATATAAACACATACAACAACAATCCATTGTATTAAAAGGCGCTGCGTGATTTCATATCTGTGTACGTGTGTAAGGTGTTGTTGTTGTTGCTTTTGTTGCACTGGTGTTAGCAGACAAGTGTCAAAAGTGTTTGTAAGCGCGCGGATAAAAGCTTTTATACAAAGTAAATGCTGAAAAGTTAAAAGTGATGTGAACATTGGGTACTTTTTGTTTTTGTTGTTGTTTTCGCCTGTTGACTGAAAGAGTTAGTGTTTGTTATCGGTGTTATCGTAAGTGCAGTATGTCGGGATTTTTCGTTGTTTTTTTGTTTTATTTTTTTATTTACATATTTCTTTGTTGCTTCTTCTTGTGAAAGTTTGTTCACATTTTCATATCAGAACGGCGGATTTGAAGAACTTGAATCTGTAATTCAGTAGTTTCGATTAATTGGGTATGAGTTTAAGTGGCATTTTGTTGAATGTGACTGAGAATTTGACTTCGAATGTCTAAAGCGACTTTGAGTTGATAATATAAGAAACAAGTTATTACTCAGAAGTTCAGATCTTTTGCATCGTTTCCTTCTAAACCGAATTTACTTGAGGATTGCCTGATATCTCTATAGATGGCATCGATTATTATACTCTCACAACCTGTTGCAGAGAGTATAATAGTTTTGTTCACCTAACGGTTGTTTGTGTCACCAAGAAATATAAGAGTTAGATATGGGGTTATATACACATAAATGATCAGGATGACGAGTGGATTTGAAATCCGGATGTCTGTCCGTCCGTCTGTCCGTGCAAGCGATAAAAATTAAGATATCTTAATGAAACTTGGAACATATGTTCCTTGGCACCCTGAGGAGGTTGCTTTCGAAAATGGGCAAAATCGGACCACTGCCACGCCCACAAAATAGCGGAAACCGAAAACCTATGCAGTGTCAGAGGGGCACATTTGGATGTAATTTTTTTGGAAAAGTGGGGGTGACCCCACCCCCAAATAGGTTTTTTGTATATAACTCGCAAACCAATAAAGCTATATAAACCAAACTTTCTACAGTCGTTTATTTTAGCCATTTTCTTATACAGTCCAAAAATGAAAGAAATCGGATAATAACCACGCCCACCTCCCATACAAAGGTTAGGTTGAAAAATACTAAAAGTGGGTTAAGTCACTAACTAAAAACGTCATATACACCAAATTTTACACAAGAAATGGCGTCGCCCACTTATGGGTCAAAAACCATATCTCAGGAACTACTAGACAGATTTCAAGGTAATTCGGTATATAATATTTTCTTGACACCCTGATGACACGTGGAGACAAATGGACGTGGAGACAAATGGACGAAATTGGTTCACAACCACGACAACTTCCCATATAACTAATTTTTGAATTTCATCTTATTCCTTCACTTTATAATATATACATTAGGAACCAATGAAGATAGCGAAATAAAACTTTACACAAACACTGTATATGATCTGTTGCATCACTTGTGAAAAAATTGTCAAAATCGAACCATGATTTTTCAAGGCCCCTGATATCGAACATGAAGAACTCAGTGCCTAAGGTTAATTTTTCACCGAAAATATAGATAAATCCCTCAGATATTTTAATGTAATTCATTCCCTCTGAATTTTTTTCTTATAACAGTTTCTCTCTGTACCTGAAATGGTAAAAATCGGGTCATAACTTCCCCCAGATCCCATATACCTAATTATAAGTAATATTAAATTAAGTGAGCGTATAGTCTTCGATACATTGTATCTTGGTGGTGAAAACGAGTGAAATCGGTTTAGGAATTACCTCAGTCCCCATATACTATTTATGATCATTTTCGTTATTCTATTGAACTTTATACCCAATATATGGGTTGAATTGTGTTTTCTTTATAAAATTACATCAATAAATTGCGAGAGTATAAAATGTTCGGTTACACCCGAACTTAGCCCTTCCTTACTTGTTTTTAAATTATATAGGTTGATGAGTTTTTATGACAGGAAACAGTCTTCTCAGTATGTTCTCATGTGCCAGAAAACATTTTGCAGTTACTGGGAACACTTATTACCTTTTTCCGAACAGACCCTAATTTCGAATCAATTCAATCCCGTGAAATGCTCCTACATTGTTCATTTTCTCTGGCCACATGACGACAAGCAGTGGTTATAGAATTTTCTGAAACTGACAAAGCGCCTAGAACCTACTACAAATTTACAGAGGTTTTTTTTACTCACATAAAGTGAGATCCAAGAAAGTTTGACCTAGATAAAAGCAGGCAAAGGTTTTTTTAGTTCGATCGCGTGTATCCCCGTAGGACAGTGTCAAGTTATATTCCCTATGATTATGAAAATATTGGATTTAGGAGAAAGGGCGAAAAGTTCCTTAGCTCTCTGGATCGATTTACCTTGAGCCAGAGGGATCTCGCGACAGCGCAAGTGCTAGTGACTGTGCGGGGCTTGCTTAATTCAGCGTATCCCATCCAGCATGCAGTAAGCCACAACTGGATAGTGATACTCCTACTTGTTCTCGTTCTACTGTAGATGAGACTGACGTACTTAAGCTTGTCAGAATGCATAAGCATTTCTTTTCCGAAGTAATAAATCTGTTGCGACTACAAAGGTCTGAAATGAAGAATGAAACCAGAATTCATGAAAAGCTCCCGATAATAAACTCTTGCAAAAACCTTCCCCGCCAACTATGTTATAACTGAAACGTGAAGAGTTCAATTTAGATAGCTTTCAAAAGCTGTATTCGACCTTGATAACTGGTTTAATGATTTTGTCTGAATGTGTTAATTATCGAAAATATTAGTTATATATAGATCGTCAATATAATAAATATTATATCCTACTATTTTCTAAAAGTCCTCTAATTATTTAGAACATTCACTTGGGCGTTATACGAGCTCAGCACAGAAGAAATACTGAGTACTTTGAGATCAGAGTTGGATAGAGATTGGGATCAGAGAAGTTATGCTGACTTCTTTGAAATCAGTGAGAAGGTATCATTGTCTCCTTTTTAGTTCAGAGCTTAGTCTCGTTTGATCTATACACATAATGTTTTTCATTCAATAATAAATGATTGATTGAAAAATTGATACGTTTAAATCCCTATCTCATTTATGTCGATCTAAATATTGTTCTTGCCCCTAATCTAATTTAATTGTGTTTCGATAAACCCATATAAAACTTAAGCACCGACTTCATTCATCAGCCAATTTCAATTTATCAACTCTCGTTTTTCATTTACTCCTTCTCATTGATTCCATGTTTTTGTGAACACCAACCTCTGTTGCATAAGTCACTTGCAGCATGGTTACCACCACCTTCCACCCTTCTCACCAGTGTGGTTTGCGGTGTCATTTGTTGATGTCTGTCGAAAGTGCGTAGACTTCTTATCGTGTCATCAGTCACACACAACCACACATATATATACTATATATATAAATATGCGCGACAGTCAAAAGCAATGAAGAAAGTGCGTCTGAGAAATGATGTAGGCGTGTGCCAATGCCATGCAATTTAAGTCAGTTTATTGCTTTCAGCTTCCGCAATGCGACAGTTACTTAACATCGCCATTTTTGAGTTTATCATTCCCCCGCGCCACAAGTCTTGTAGAGTCGTGCGTAAACGTTTTCGTAGCTGCGTCATATTCGAAACATTTTCGAATTTGAAACTTTAAACTTGTATATCAATGCATCCGAACATTAATTTGGTGCCGTGTGCAATGACATTTTGCAGTCAATCGCAATTAATCATATTGTCAAGCAGCAGGCTTACGCATTTATAAAGTCACAGATGATGTTGTAGAGGAGCAAATATTGAATTGCTTTGAAATTTTAAAATTTGGCGGTTGAAACTCGATCAAAATTTTATATTTTAAGTATGTATATATAAATATACAGAACACCTATGCCAATAGCCTTTTCACACAGGAGCTAATTACCAGCAACTGCTCGATAAAAACGCTCATTAAGATCGATTTACCATACAAAATAAAAATCTATATTCACCTTTGATTGGATTTTAATCGACTTGAAAATGAATTGCAACTCTGCTTCAAAGACCGTATTTGTAATTATATATACGTTCTTTGTCTGCGAGTTGTTGTTCCCGCTACACGACGGTAGATGTCGCTGCTAAAAATAGCAAACATCTGGTGAAACTTACCAACTTTTTATGAAAAGCCAAAACGAAAATGTATAACAGCTAATCGACTATCGAGTAGCAGGCAGTGTGAAGGGCAAAACTGGTTTCTCAATCAAAATTTTAATTGAACAATTAATTTGGCTGTGTGAAAAGGCTATAACATATAAATTAACAGAATTATGTATTTTGGACATTTTAATACAAATAAAATAGCTGCGTAATAAGCTTGAAAGATTTGAAGACATATGTGGTATTTCGATTCAATCAATCGATATCGGAATGATCATTTTCCACTTTAGATCGTTTTTTCCCTAGTTCAGTTTAAAATCAGAACAAGTTTCCATTTTCAGATACTTCTCTGTGATAAAATCGTAAGGCTCTCGATATTGAGTCCGATATATTTTAATAATTTATCAAAAAATTATCCAAAACTGTCCAAAATTGATTTCAATTTTTTTTCTAAATTTTTTAATATTAAATATTATTAAATATTAGTCTTCCAAAAAAGGAAAAAGCATGGCTATAAGTGTTCAATATATTCGAGAAGTGTCAGAACAGGAACTGCTTTAATAACACTGGTCGACAAAAAGTAACTTTTTCTCTGATTCAAAGATCAGGCAATGATATTCTTATAGGAGTGTGCCGTAGTGCCCTAGTGACTGATTCAAAACTTTTTCGATTTGACTCTTATAGTTGACAGTTTAAGCTTCAATTTAAGCCTAATAAGAGACTTCTAGCACGTCAGCATAATTCTCTACACTTGATCAAAAAAGGCAAAAAACAGGGTTTTTTGAGACTTTGAGTCCATTTTGCTCAAAATCTCGACGTGATAGGCACTTTTGGAGGTCATATTCGTGTTCAGCGTTTAAAATCCTATAAGAATATCATTGTCTGATCTTTGAGCATTTTTTGTGTCGACCAGTGTAACAGCAACAACTATGTATATAAAAACTCCACATAAAGCCCCTTTATAACATTATCAACCACTATTCTTCGTATTCCTTTGTCCACGACAATGTCTACATGAAATATCGCTGTGCACTGTGTCCCATAACATAACTGTAGGCTCCCAAAAGGCGGCTGCTGGGTTGTTTATTTGTAATGCTTTAATTAATTTAAAGCAGTTCATGACAGTTTTGTAGCGTAAATAAAAATCAGATGTCAAGACATTGATTTATTTTTCTTTCAACCGCAGAGCAACACTTGAAGGCAAACACACACATCCTCGAGTATACATTTCATGCACACACAGTTGCAGTGGCATGCAGCCAAGTCCATATATGAAACTGCCTGCGCCGTAGATCATAAGCGTACGAATGTTCATATTAATATGCATGTGTGTATGTATGCGTTAGCCTGAAAGTACGTGGTGACAGCGGCATACTTTTAGGCGCGAAACTGCTTGCAATGCGCTTTTCCTTTCCATTTAACCCCGACACATTTCGTGGCCAATTGACTACGGTTGACTGTTGACTGTTCATTGCTGACTGCCGACTGCCGACGGCTGGTATGCCACGTAAGTTGTCCTTATTCTTGCTATTTTTATTGTTGTTGCATTTTATTGCCGCATATATGTACGAGGATGTAGGCGACGGAAGCCACTTTCTGTCGTAACGGTGTAAATGTATTGAAATTGGCAACTGCCAACTGGCCAATTGGTTGCTCACCAGTTAATGGGCTTTATGACCTGTTATTCTCAGTTCTCAGTGAAAATGAGTTGTTTGTGGAACTTTTAATGTGTTGATTTTTTTATTTTTTTTTTATAACCGCATACCACGTCGCTGTATTGTTTATTTTAAACAAAGTTAAGAAATCGAAATAAATACATGTTAACTGTGAACTTAAAGGCATATATATAACAATTTTTACTCCAAAATGAGATTAATCCGCATTAACTTAGATAATGCTGGCTCTTCTAGAAATTAAGCATTCGATTAAGAAGGTGAATCCGCAGACTAAACTGAAGATTAATTCGCAAACTTTCAAAATTTCGAATAGGCACTAATGGCTCAAGTACAACAAATCTGCTCGAAAATGTACGACGAAATATTTTTCTCATTTATTGTTGAAAGAAAGAGCATTAGCATCTATTATTCCACAATTTTTATACTCTCGCAACATATTGCACAGAGTATTATAGTTTTGTTCACATAACGGTTGTTAGTGTCACCAAGAAATAAAAGAGTTTGTTATGGGGTTATATATATATAAATGATCAGGATGACGAGTGGAGTTGAAATCCGCCTGTCCGTCTGTCCGTCCGTCCGTCCGTGCAAGCGATAACTTGAGTAAAAATTGAGATATCTTAATGAAACTTGGAACACATGATCCTTGGGACCGTGAGAGGTTGCTTTCGAAAATGGGCAAAATCGGTACACTGCCACGCCCACAAAATGGCGAAACCAAAAACACACAAAGTGTCATAACTAAGCCATAAATAAAGTTATAACAGTAAAATTTGGAATAAAGGATCGCACTAGGAAGGGGCATACATGGATGTAATATTTTTGGGGAAGTGGGCGTGGCCCCGCCCCCAAATCGGTTATTTGTATATATCACACAAACCAATGAAGCTATATAAACCAAACTTTCTGCAGTCGATTCTCTTACGTACCCCACCACACACCATGAAAATAATTCAAATCGGATAATAACCACGCCTACCTCACATAAAAAAGTTAGGTTGAAAATTACTAAAAGTGGGTTAACTCACTAACGCAAAACGTCAGAAACACTAAATTTCACATAAGAAATGGCAGATAGAAGCTGCACTCAGATGGAAAATGGGCGTGGCGTCGCCCACTTATGGGTCAAAAACCATATCTCAGGAACTACTCGACCGATTTCAATGAAACTTGGTTTGTAATAGTTTCCTTACATCCCAATGATATGTTGTGAAAATAGGCCAACTCGCTTCACAACCACGCCTACTTCCTATATACCAGAACTTTGAAGACAATCTCAATCGTTTACTTTACAATATATAAAGTAAGCACTAGTGAAGATATTGGTGCAGAACTTTGCACAAATACTATGTTAATAATGTGGCAGCCCCATTCTAAAAATCGCCAAAATCGGACCATAGATGTTCAAGGCCCCATATGAGGACCTCGGTGCTTCTAACCTAATATTAGGGTTTCCAACTTTCAATGGACTTTATACAATATATATGACGAATATGTGGGTCAAATTGTGTATTATATAATATTAATTAAGTTAAATAAATAAATTGCGAGAGTATAAAATGTTCGGTTACACCCGAACTTAGCCCTTCCTTAATTGTTTTGGTTTTAATATTATATCTCGGAGACTAAACAAGTTATTTCTCGAAATTAGTTCAAGAAATATGCAAGATGATAAAAATAATCTTTTCTTTTAATGGTACTTTGATCGAGTACCTCTCAAAATTTATACATTTAACGAAACTCTATAAATGGGTGGAGAAGTTATCTGATCTGTTTTCGAGTTCTTAGTTACATATAGGGTTATCTATACCCAAATTATCATGATAACGGGACGAGTCAAAATCCGAATGTTGGTCTGTCCGTCCGTCCGTGCAACGAATAACCTGAATAAAAATTAAGATATCTTGACATAACTTGGTAAATATGTTCCATGAAAACGTGAGAGAGTTGCTACGGAAAATGGGCGAAATCAGATTTTTTAAAATTGGAAAATGGGCGTGGCGTCGCTCACTTATGAGTCAAAAATCATATCTCAGGAACTACTCTACAAATTTCAATGATATTCGGTTATACTTTCTTGACACCATGATGACACGTGTGGAAAATGGGGGAAATCGGTTCACAAGCACGCCCACTTTCCATTTAGCTCAATTTTGAATTCCATCCATTGCTTTAGGATAATTTTTCACCGAAAATATCTGTAAATCTCTCATATATTTTTATGTAATTCAGAACAATTTTTTGTTCTAATAGTGCTCTGTACCAGAAAGGGTTAAAATCGGGTAATCACTTCCCATAGCTCCATATACTCAATTATCGAGTTTTCAAAAAACTGTGGGCTTAATAGCTTAGAAATCGGTTAATATGTGAAATATCTTAGCAAATTAAATTAAATTAAATTAAGTGAGCATACAATCTTGGAATATATATGTATAATGGAATAGCTACGCTGGCTAGGTCATGTTGTTCGAATGGACGAAAGTGCGCAAGCTCTGAAAGTTTTCCATGCAATACCCGCTGGTGGAAGCCGAGGAAGAGGGAGACCTCTACTCCGATGGAAGGACCAGGTGGAGAGGGACCTGTTTTCACTTGGTATTACCAATTGGCGCCAAACTGCCAAAAGGAGAGATGCGTGGCGCGCTGTTGTGGACCCGGCTATAACCGCGTAAGCGGTGTCTTCGCCAGTCAAGAAGAAGAAGTACCTTGATGGTGAAAATCAGTGAAATCGGTTCAGGAATTACTTCAGCCATCGTAAAGTATATATGATGATTTTCGTTATTCTATTGGACTTTATGCCGAATATATCGGAAAAATTGTATGTTATCTTAATAGACATATAGCAAAAAATTGCCAGAGTATAAAATGTTCGGTTGCACTCGAACTTAGTCTTTTCTTACTGTTTTTTTTTTTTAATTTAATAGTTTTCTTTTTTTATACATTATATATCATATTAACCTTAATTTAAACGCGCACTAGTTCTTAGTACTCCCATACTAATTTTCATCGAATCGATTTTTACGCCAAACCACATTGCAACACATAGACTATGTTGCAAGTTTACGCAAACAGATTGTAAAAAGCTTGCACGGACAATAGCATTGCAATTAAAATTGTTGCAACTTTGCGCATTAAATTTGCATAATGAGCTTAATACCGCAGAAGAGAGAGTGAGGGAGAAGGAGAAAGAGAATTGTAGAGAAGAGGTATATTAGATGGAGGTTAGCAGAAATGAAGTTGGAGAAAGTAACGGCTGTCAGCAACTACATTTTAAAGCATTTCACTATGCACATATATGTATCTATATGTATGTTTATACTATATAGTGTGCATCAGCGTGATTTTGGCAGCTGTTGTCGAAAATTGTGCTCTCGCACAGAGCCTCATTAAATCTAATGCGTGTGTATGTATGCTTGCATTTAAGTGCATTACAACAGCGCGACTAACAACACTAGCCAGCCGTCTGGCAGCAGCCATTCATTATCACAACTTACAACAACAACACTAACAGCACAAACAACTAAAGCGACTGCGACTTATTTTCGGCCAGCTGACAAATTTATTAAGCGAGTTTAGTCTATTGTGCGAACGACGCGCGCACTGTGGCCACCAGGAGCGTATTTTCATTTGAGTGTGTGTGTGTATATGTGTACACCATCGGCTGTGTGTGCTACTATTACAACTAAGTGTACTAAGTAGTTGGGCGTTGTATGTTGTATGCATCTAATCGCTTACTTTGTCGAGTGAATGTGCGAAAATATTTTGTTGCAACACTTAATTGTGTTGCTGGCAACACATTGTGGGCATTTGCCAGCGAATGCCGTTATACATATGTATGTTGTATGGTTATCCGTGTTTGTTGCAAGTGTTGCACTAAAATTACGCGGAAGCAGCAGACGCAAGTTTCTGATATGTTGTTCTTGTTGTTGTAAAGTAGTTATGAAGTTTTTAAACGTTTAACGAGCAGCTATCGACAGCAATTTCAGCGGTGGATTTTCGTTTTTTTAGGTGAATATGATTTTTGCGATTTTTTTTTCGCCAAAACTTTCCACTTTGTATTCACTTGGCAGCACTTGTGCGAAACTACACGTAGTATAAACTAATGAATACAAAAACAACAACACTATATTCATAAACAAGTATATATATATATATATATATATTCTTGTTGTTCGAAAATTAATGCTGTTCAATTGCTGGTAGCAGCCAAGCACCATGAGCCAAACAGCCAGCCAGCCAACAACCGATAGCCGCAATTAATCAATTGCAAAGAACTTTTACTTGAGCAAGCAACTTTGAGTATATCTTCAAGATTGTTGGCATCAAAAATGCCGTACGCCAACTTTGTAAAGAACACACACACATGTAGATGTGTGTAAGTGATTGCTGCCTGCCACACATGCCACACATAAAGCGACCACACACACACACACGCGCGCCAAACAAATCAATTATTGAAAAGAAAACTGGCCACAACCGCAACCGATTCTGAGGGTGCTGAGGGCACCAGAAAGGGCAGCCGCAGCCAGTGTAGCCTGTGAAGACGCGCTACTCTTCTATAGTGAAGGGCAGCAATAGTAAAGAATGACGTGTGGAGCGACCACGGCCAGCGGCGGGACAGGAAACACAAACGAGACACAACTTTTGCAACAACAACAACAACAAGAAAGACATACTGCTCGCGGCAAGCTTTCTTGTAATGCTGCTACTATTGTTGTTTTTGCTGTTTTTGTTTTAATTTTTTGTGTTTGTTGTAGTTTTTGTTGTTATTGTTATTGTTGTTGGTGATTTTGGTGTTGTTGTTATCAGTTTTGTTGTTGTTGTTATTATTATTGTTTTTGTTGTTGTTGTTAAGCTTTGATATGCCAGCAGCAGTCTACAACAACAATAATCAAGCACACACACATTATTTTCGGCCAGCCGCATTGGCCAGTTGATAGCGCATAAATCTTCTACGGCAACACATAAATCCTCTGCAGCAGCAAAGTGCCCGAAACGCCGGCAACATGATGCAGGCCAGGCAAGCAAGCAACACACATATGCCACACATGTGTAACCCACCAATTGCATGAGTGAGCGGCAGATACTCACTGAAGTCCTTCGTTCCTCTGAGTATGTCCAATACACAGTCTGTGGCAAAAGCGCAACTCATGAAAATTGTTGAAATTGCTCGAGCATGTCGAAAATTCAACGACAGCAACAACAACATTAAAAAGTTAAAGTACTGCAAACAGACAACAACAACCACAACAAACAAGCACTGCAACGAGCATTTCAAGCAGTTGCTGCTAGCCTTACAGCAGATCCAGTGCCTCAAGCGCTTCGCATAGACAGCGCTCGTGCACTCAAGCCAGAAGCAGTGACCCAAGCACTTTGCTTGAGTTTGTGAAATGTTGAAATGTCTGTTCTTCACATACGAGTCTGTGTAGTAGCGAAAGGCCAAAATGTGGTCGACCAAAATACATTTTACTTGTGGTAAAAGTGAAAAGTGTCCAATATCTGGTAAACATTAAAAATAAAATAAAATTGAAAAAAAGAACTCAAGAAATGTTTTTAAAAGTTGGTTGGTGTGTGTCCTTTACTTTCCTTTATGGCGCTTCAACAAAGTAATAAAATGTGCCTTTTCCTTGCTTGGTTGGCAGCAGCGTGCACTTACATGAGTTTACGTACCAATAAATTAGTTCCGAATAAACATGGTGCCACATGCATACCTATATATACAAAGAGTATAAGTAATATTTCAAGCCAAAATGCATTATAACGGGAAATATTGAATTTTATCAGTTGTAAGTTGGCTTTGACTTTGAGCTTAAAGTGCTTTTACTTCGAAAATGGTGGGGTTTCTTTGAGGTGGAAGAAAAGACACTGGCAAAAATTATGAAATGTTAATGGAGTTTTAATTTAACATATGGCTGCAATTAACAGTAGTTCAGTCTTTGGAAATTGCGTACTTCATCTTACCAAAAGAGTTTTTTACAAGCTTTCACTGATATACTTTTGTTTACTCAAATACCTCAATTAATTAAGTTGTTAATTGAGTCACTTAATCTTGTGTTCACAAACTCAATTAACTCAAACAAACTCTTTGACTCTATTTTGTTTAGTTTTATAACTCATTTTTCACTTTTCCTATTTCGAAAATCTTAATAGCCTTTTCACACCGCCAAATTAATTGATCAATTAAAAATTTAATTGAGAAACCTGTTTTTGCCCCTTCACACTGCCGGCTACTCGATAATCGAACAGCTGTTAAAAATTTTTAATTTTGCTTTTCATAAAATTTCATCAGCTGATTGCTATTTTTAGCAGCGACATCTATCGTCGTGTAGCATGAACAACAACTCGCTACCAAAGAACGTATATATAATTACAAATACGGTCTTTGTCGCAGAGTTGCACATCATTTTCAATTCGATTGAAATTGCATTAAAAATTAATGAGATTTATATTTTGTATGGTAAATCGATCTTAATCAGCGTTTTAATCGAGCAGGGCCCGGTTAATTGAGCAATTAACCCCTGTGTGGAAAGGCTAGAAGAATACATGCTAATTTAGTCAACTATAAAATACAGTTGAACTTCCGTAACTCGAATCCACAAAAAAACTTCGACTTATACAAATTTAAATCTATATGTTGCAGATAGATTTATACACAGTTCTTACTTCGATATTTAGCTTAACGTACGTCAAAACATTTATACTGTAATTTTGTTTTTTTGGAGTTTGCTTTTTTTTGCTCTCGACGTCTACATCCCATGCATTGATACATGTTTTATGCAAAATATTTGTGTAATATCATATTTTTTCTTCGCCTCCATACGATATCGGGACACTTTTAAAACTCTCCCTCGATAGTAAAATTTTGAATTTGGTATTATACCCTGGTTGCAATGTTCGATTTTTGGAAGAAAATTTTTATGAAATTTGACTTCTATTACAAATTCAAGAGTTCGAGTTATGGAGAAGGAAGGAAGTTTGAGTTGTGGAATGAAGTTTGTTTAAAAACTGATTTCTAAACGCTATTGCCAATTCGAACTCTTAGTTATGGAGATAGATATTCGAGTTAAAGAAGTTCGAGTTATGGAAGTTCAACAGTATATTCATAAATAAACTTAGTAACGTCGATTTTCTTTACTTAGTGAGTTTTATACGTCAAGATTTATTGAGGCTCACCCTAGTTAACTGAATTAATTAAGTTGTAAATTGAATCATTAAGTATTCAGTTCACATACACACTCAATTAAATATGATTATCTGAACAAGTAACTACGCGTTTTGATTATTTTATTAATTTATTGATAATTAAACACTAATGTAATTAGTTTCTTGCAATTGATCTCATGTTTATTGAATTGAAAACAATTGGGTTTTAAAATTCGAAATTTCACTTTATAGCTCAATTGGGAGTATGTTTAGCTTTGATATTAGAAAGCGACTTAATTTAGTCCTTTAGTATTTTGCATTAACTTCATTATCTATTTAATTATTTCAATATATTGTATTTCTCTGTTTTTTAGGTGGAGAGATTATTTATCCGACCACCGAGCTGCATAGAGGGTAAGTCACAAATAGATTAATTATTTAATTTATTTTTACATAGTAAATTTTAATACAATTAAGCCATAGTGGTGTATGTTTTAATTGACCATTAAGTTGGTGATACCTTTAAGCTCTTAAAAATAAATGTCTATTATTTGGGCTAATTTTTCGACCAGTTCATTCATCTCTACTAGACACTTTTATTCGCTATTGATGAAGTTTAGGTGAAAGGCTTTATCAATTACTCGAAAGATTATAACAAAAAATACTTCGAAGCACTAGGGGATATGATAGGCTCACAATATGCTTGCTAGATACGGCAAGAGAACTCTCAAGAATATTTTACCATTAAATTAATTTCTCAAATACATTAGCGAAGGCGTCCGCTACTATACAACAGATCTGCCCAGGTATGTTTTTAAGAAATGTAGTGTTTTACCGATCCCTTCTCTAAAAATTTTAGATAATAAGCCATTCTTTGCCAACTTCGATTATATAGCGATATAAATATATATTAGAATTCTTTACAAGGCTTCGATGCATCGCCAAATAGAGTTTTTTCAGTGTCTCACCAAAATGAAAAATTCAATTCATTCAGACTTGAGGCGAAAATACTTACAAACACTCTACCTGGTGTACCATTCACATACCAATTTATTTAGGTTGGTCAGCTAGCCAGTCATGTTACAAGCTTGTATTAATATGTTGCTATCAACAGTTTAAGCCAAAGAGCAAAAGCAAACTCATCGTCACCATCGGCAAAAAGCAACAACAACAACAATGCAAGCAGACAGTCTACTAGAACTGCTGCACTTTCTTGGTCCATTTCGTGGTCTCATGTATGTATTTCATTGAACCGATAATTCGCGCTTCATTAAATTTAACCCCCAAGAATTGCTACAGACACCAAGTGACTCGGTGAACTGCTGGTGTGCAAGTGGCGGCGGAGTCACTAAAAATGACTCGCATAGTTTGTGTGCGGTCACTGAAGTTAAGTAAAGCTTGTACCGTTGTGTTATAGCCGCTTGAGGTTCAATGTATTTGGCGAGTTCAATGCAGTCATAGCTCAGCGGTTTTATTACACCCACGCACACTTGGCGGTGAATTTATAGTTTTCTTCAAGTCGTCTTTATGTAAATATATAAATCACAATAAACCATGTGGAAAAATAGTGAAACGCTCTCACACACACTCAAAAGCTAAACGTTGAGGCGTATAGCATCTTCAACTGCAACTCACAACTTACTTAGTTGAAAACATTTTATATTGCAAGCATACGCCTTGTGAACGCTTTTCCAAGTGTCTTAGCCCTTATTATCTGGTGCAGCTCAATAACTCGCTCTTTAACCCTTGTAGCCAGTAGCGTAGCAAATCTGCTGCTTTTCATCTTCTATTATTTAACTAACTTGTCCGCCTTTTATTCATCTTATTCTAGTTCCACCTCTTGCAGTTGGCTATTTTGTTTTGTGTACAAGCTATTTTTCCAATGAGAAACTCTTACTGTTATTAGTTCAATGTTCATAAAAATAGCCATAATCCTTGTCTCTGGTTGCCCTTTACTATTACAACAACAATAACAAGATAGTAACTGTTGTTTGTTTGGTCTTCAGCACAATATTTTTGAGCCAAGCGTAACATGTTGTGAAAGTGGTATAATTGATTGGTTGACATTAACGGCTATTTTTGTAGAAGAATAGTAAAGTCGAGTCATATATAGATTTATATGTGAACATTAACATGTTAGGAACAAGAGGAGCTTTTTTTTAATCGTGGTTTATCAATCTATTCCTATCGCTCCACTGTCTTTACCATCAGATCTGACCCACTGAACTACAGAAAACCAAAATAGTTTATGGATGAATAATCATGGTTTCTTCTTCTTAAATTCAACCACAACATCCTCTGAAAAAAAATCTCCATCTTGTGTATCTTTCACATATACCTTATGTAAACTAATATCAATTCTGTCAAGGTGATTCAACCTCAGTCTGGCGAATGCTGGACATTACAAAGAAATGTGCCTAGATGATTACAACTCTTCCCCTGCCATGTAGTCTTACTAACTTGCATCCCGCAAGATCTTTAGCTTCACCGTGACTAGTGACCAGCCAGCACTCTTTGATTGCCATCAGATGATCCTTACTCAGAGAAAGTAATTCAAAGGACCTATTACGCTTCATTGCGGACCAAAAAGATCTCGCAACTTCACTAGTATTGGTTGTTATCCAACGTTGACCGAACGCCTATGCTTGGATCGATACTTACTAAGAGTCCACCATCTAAAAGTAAGGAGTAAGGTAAGACCGAAAGGTCTGCACGGAACGCTTGTCTACGCTGATAACTTCGGCTTGGTATTGCTAGAGCTTCATATTCGGTGAAGAATAACACGGAGAGATCTTCCATCTATCGAACTAGTAGTTGATCTCTACTAGTACTAATTCCACCCCTAAAAATTTTGCCACCCCATAAAATGAAAAGTGATTCCTATTAGTTATAATTCTAACTCTAGACATTGGTGGAAATCTAATTTTACTGGAGTTCGTATAAGGTAGGAGACATTCTTTTCTCGTGAGTCTACTTTGAACTTGTTGTTCATGTAGCGGCAGAAAATATTTACCAAATAATTTGGAAAAATGCTGTTGAGTCGACAGTCCTTGGTCGAATTGTTCCTAGGAATGTTCTTTGAAGTACGAGTACTAGTTGGTTACGGCAATGTTATACTTCAAATTATAAGTTATAACCATTTCTTCAGGCCCCCTTAAGGCCTTTTTTTCTTCTCTTTAATCTTAGCAACTACTTAGAACTTTTGACTGTCACAACGATTTCTTATCAGGCGAAATATATCTCTCCCAGAAATAAGTATACACGGAGACATCGTATTGACAACGGACTGACTGACTAGGAACTAAAGATCATCGAATCACGATATCTAATACTCTCTAAACTCTATAAAAATATAAAATGGAAGATTCCACCCGTTCTCAGCCCAACCCTACTTGTAATTGAAACAATTTGTTGCTGTGGTTGCCATATCAGTTCACAGAATGGAATGCTCGTTGTTGAGCACGCTGATGGTCGAGTAGTTTTGCGGTGCGCCGCACTTTGATTTCAAGTAAATATTATATTGCAGAAAACGCATACTCTTCTACGTATATGTGCCCTTAAACTAACTTGCTGCTATATTATTATATGCTTGGCTTTGATTCTTCGGGCTTTCAAACGTTGCTTGTTATTTTTACTGCACTCCCATTACCATTATGCTTCAAACACTATTGTTGTTATTGTAAGTCTTGTCTATAACATAATCATATCGTTAACAGTAGCAATAACAACAACAAACGAATCAACTCCAATGCAAGGCAACACTGTTGTCAAAAATGAGGGTCAAAGTGTCATCTACTGCTGCTCATCTCTCTGACATTCTACTTACTTACATACATACGAGTACTTACACATATGAGGAGAGTTTGAAAAGCCGTTATGTACAACAGCAACATCAACATTAATGACCAAGATTATCGGCAATGGTTTTCTAGGTTTTTTGTACGAAGCTTGGCAGGGTTTCATTGTTGTTTGCTTTGTTGTCTTTGTTGTTCGGTAGGTCGGTTAGTTGGTCGCTGTGGCTTCATTATTTTCTACTTGAAATGCTCCTATTTCAGTTGAAGCAGTTAGTTTAGTTTGAAGAGGTTAAATGTCAAATTTAAAGGAAAATATTGAGTGGCGAATATTTTAAGCTTGTCACGATTTTGGTGGTATTTTCTAACTATTTTTGTATTAATTTAAGATCTTGAAGTTCTATAACTTTTATTGGGTTACGGAAAGATATAAATTTCTAATATTTTACAACATGTTGCTTATGGTTGGTTGGTTGGCTGAAGAGGGTAACGAAAACAACCTGATCTCATGCGCTGCACCAAATCCTTTATTAGGCCCATTGTGACCCCACGATATACATATTCTATTAAGCGACAACTAATAACACGGTAATTTTGATGATTAGATTATTCCATCCTATGTGCCCAATTTCCCTAACTGAAATATTGGGAGACGTGGAAGGTTTCCCTTGCGTCTCATCATACTCCGCGCATGCCGCTTCCTCTTTACTTGGTTTTGAATGTGTGGCCTCAGAAGTGAGATTGTCAATGGTTCCATGACCCAAGGTGTTCCTCTAGCATTCATTGTCTTAACCTTTGAAGCTTAAGAGGGAACTGAATAATCTTGGACAGCTGCGGAAGGCAGCGCCTGAGTCTTATTCAAGGTCGTATTTACTAAATGTACTGATCTGCGTCGCTTCGTTCGACTTTATTCCGTATTTATAGGGCAGCATATGAGATATATCGATCAATTGGTCGATATGTTAAAATTAGGATTCTTTGATTCCGACGAAATCAATCCACAATTTAGAAGTTTTATTTCTATTATATTTGACCTTGTCAGATTTACTTTAAATTTTAAGACTTAATTTTACA
Organism: Zeugodacus tau; assembly: GCA_031772095.1. Taxonomy (NCBI): domain Eukaryota; kingdom Metazoa; phylum Arthropoda; class Insecta; order Diptera; family Tephritidae; genus Zeugodacus; species Zeugodacus tau. The sequence continues at coordinate 19,422,945 of CM062652.1, read as the reverse complement.
TTCTACAATAGAATAATGATAACGGTACATTCCACCATTTAATTTTCTAATATTAAAAGCCTCACTCGGTGTCATACAAATTTGAGCTCTGACAACTCTCTTCACCATACCGCTTCTTAAATAGCAAAATGAAGATCTTACTAAAAGCAGCCAGTACTGACTTAAGAAATAAGAAATTGTTGTTGTCACCGAGACATTCCTGTTGTTGGAAGAAACATGCGGTTGCGGTTTTTGTCACACTTCATTTCTCATATATTTTTAACCTTTACGCCAAGCAGCCAGCAACACTGCAAGCTGTCTCACGCCCAACTCAGTAAACTGACTGCTCCATTTTCCATTATGACATTTGCCTGTTTGTTGCATGCACAGCCAGCTTTGGATATGCCCGACCGCCGAGTGTCAACCAGAGTCGCTAGCAGTTTGTGAATGCTTGGCTCGCCATTGCATTTGTTGTTGCTTGTTGCATTGTGCGCCAGTACGGACAAACGGTTAAGTAGTATGCGGAACGCTACTCATTCGCAGTTACGGTATGTCTATGGCTTGGCACGCCGTTGGCCGCTGGCCGCACACTCTTGGCTAGCCAGTCAGCCTGCCAGCGGCAACCGACCTAAGTGCTAATTGCTTTCACTACACCAAAATGTCCTAACCAAAGTCGTGTGCTGACAATGGAGGCGTCCCCTAAACCTGGTGGATCACAGTACCTTTGGCCCACTAGCATAGTCATTTCGTTACTCAGTGCAGGAGGAGGAGGAGGATGTAAGGGGTGACTGCCAAGCATTTGCGGGCATCTCAGGACATGGCACGACATTGCGGTCTTTCTGCGTTGGCAACCTGCCACAACAACTTACGACAATCTCGTAAATGGGCAAGCGTTTGCTTGTGTCAGAGACAACCACTCCACACAGTGCCGTAAGCAACAATAAGCACAGTTAGCTATGTAACTACTCCTTTCCATATTTACCGTTGTTTGTTGAGTAGCTCTCACTGTTATGATGTCCTTTCAGTTTTCGTTTGCTTCCAGCCACTTCAAAGTATCTTCGTGTTTTTAAATATTTTGTTTCATTCAGTGTCACTGTCAACCTAACCAACTGAAGTTATTTGCCCAAACAACAACAACAACCGTAATGTTTATATTTGAGTCAATTGCAACGAGTAGCTCGCCGGAAAGCTATGTTAGTTGAAATAAATTGAGCTGTTTTTAAGCTTATCATTTTACTTGCCGACAAGCTGTGGCCGATTATGGCAGCCATTGCGGTAGATAAGAAGATTTCACTCTCAAGAGTGAATGGTTCTAAATGCGCTTGAAAATGTGTTGTGGAGTAATAATTTGCTTAATTAGGGGTCAAATGTTGCTATTTGAATAATATGTAAATGTAAAGGGATATAATACAAGTATGTTATGTATGATAGCTCATTATCTAAAATAGAGCACTGCTAAAAAGAGTCCTGAATTTTAGAAGACAGTTAGGGACCTAAAGAACAATGTTTCATTTTACATTTTTCTTGGCCTCATGTGGTTAACGATTTACTTCTTGATTTGATCTGGAAAAAAGTCCCGAAGAGTCTCCTCAGGATATGCTACGGGTTTCATCTGAACTCAAATTTGATTATTTAAATGTTTCCAGAGAAAAAACTATCTAGTCAGTCACATGGATTTAAACCAAGAATTACGCGATCTCCCGTAAAAAGCTTTGGGGGTCAGATTCAACTGTTTATATTTTCAAGAGAACAAAGAGGGAGTTCCGAGCCATACCATCTTGCGGTTACAGTGGTCAAGGACCATTTTATATACTGTCAGTCCATCAAGCTAGGGGTTCCGTGAGGTCGTATCATCGGAGCTCAGGCCGGAGACGTACCACCCTGGTGTTATGGAGGTAAAGTTATAACATTTATATTTTTAGGAGGTCAAGCTAGGAGTTCCCTGAGTTTAAACTAAGGATCAGGGGAGTTCAGGCCTGAAACGTACCATCCTACTGTTATGGAGCTTAAGTACCTTTATTTATATTTTTTGAGGAGATCAAGTTAGGTGCTCCGTGAGGTCAAACTAACGATCATGGGATGTCAGGCCTAAGCCTTATCATACTGCTTTTATAGAGACCCCATAGGAAAAGTTGTAGTATCTTGCATGGGACACTCCTAATTATTCTTTCTATAGCACGTTGAGAATAACTAACTTTTTTCTATTTGTAATTGAATTAGACATTTCTGAAGACCGCTTTAATTAATAGATCTTCATTCTGTAAATCAAGCTACCCAAGATCTCAGTTTTCAGAACTTGCAAGAGATGGATTTAATATAGGTTCTATATATATGATATGACTATAGGTTCTATAATAGTCGGTGAACGAAGATATGTAAACTAAAAATCACACAGATATAGCCAAAATCCATAACTCATTTTGTTGGACATACATATCATTTGAGTTATACTCATAAAAAACATGAATAGTCATTAATACTTAACGGCACGACCCCAGTCGTTTAGTTTGAGAAGAGATTAGTACTTAAGTCTCCAAAGTCTCAATATTGGATAAACTTTACCATCCAATCTGGTATCGCAAGGGCCGAGCTAAGGATTCAAAGAAGCTCGGTTTTAATTGTTTAGCTTTTTCTGGGTGTCAAGCTAGGAGTCACGTGGAGTCAAACTTCGAATAACGCTTGAAATACGTCAATATTTTAACAGCTATACTAAAAAATGTTTTGAGACCTTGATAAGTCGGAACCACATCATACTTATGTACATATGTATACATAACCCAAAACACTTAAATTTACCGAAAATATATTTTATACACACAAGTAGAAATCTATGACCACTGCAGGCAATAAATTCAATTTTCTTACGAGTACTTAAGTGCTCAAAAATTAAATTAAACATGCTATTAAAGCCTTCGCAATTACTAAAATCTAAATCTCAATTTATTTCGGTTTAAAAGACACAAGATGCGCAAATAAATCATATATCCTTCAATGCTTTGAGTTTATTAAAATTAAATTACGTCAATAGCTACAATGACAAACAATTCATTACAACTTAATTTATAGCTAAACACAAGTATACAACACACACACACACATACAGACACACAAATATTTGCATTGCAATTAGAAGACCACTTGAATTCGTAGAATAGCCAACAACACGCCACACGCAGCCGTGCCGCCGCGCCGCCACGCCAATTACCTGGAGGGCGATTTTCAAATGCAATTCCCATGAAATCTGATATGTTTGTGGCGTAAATGTAATTTTCCATAATTTGAGCGGCACAATTATAGCGAAGGCCGCTAAGGCACAGAAGGTGGCGAGGCTGATGGAAGAGGCGGTGATGAAGTCGGCGGTAAATAAATTAACGCGCTTTATGTTTAAATTCATTAGAGAATGCATTAATTTCAATCAAAACACACAGAAAACATGTAAATAATTGAAAAAAAAAATGTTGAAAAAATCTGCAAAAAATAGTTAGTGAGCTATTTGAAAATATGATGTGCCACAATTAAGTTACTACACATGCGGCTAACTACTAATTTGTGCCACAGAACAGAAAAAAAGCGCGCACGCCAAGCGAAAACACGCACTCACGAACACACACTCACCCATAACAGTGAATGGCGCACAGACAACTGTATAATCTGTTGAAGTGCAAATAAATTGTAGCATAGCGCTAGGCGCATGCACTGGCTAACATGCGATGCGATGCCTTGTCATGCCATTGCCATTGCATGCAGTAAATGTTGCGGTAAGTTCATTTCACTCCGCAAATTCCGCGAATTCTTTTGTATATCATTTGAGTGAGTGAATGGCATGTCGCGCTGAGCGAACTGCAGCGAATCAGGCCATTTTGAGCGAGCGACACTGAAAAGGGAGAGAGAGCTGATGAAGAATGCGCACGACAGCGCTTACCGCATATTTCAAAATATATTTTTTACATTTTTTTTTATTTTCATTGTGGCTGCAGGAACTTATTAACGTGTTGCTGCAGCAATCCACAACAGTTCACACGCATTCATTTGTGCTACGGCATACAGATGTTTATACTTATATATAGTTATAGGCGCGTCGTAATACGTGCGTTGTTGTTCTCGGGCAAATGGATGTAATCAACTGCAATAACAACATTAACAACAACAACAACATCAACGGCCGCTATGACACATCTTGTCAGCCAACGTAGCGATGTTGTGTGATTTCGGTTGCCTGTTGTTGGCGGCGGTAACAGCGCCGGAAACGGAAACATCCGAATTGTAACCGTAAATGGCATGACATTCACACGAAATGCCCTTTGGTCAGTGATATATGTATATACATATTTGCAGTTGCACTGTGTATGTTCATTTGCACATTTTTTTTTTGTAATCTCACACGTTCAACTTACGTTGCGTATGTAACGTTACAGCCGTAAATAGTAGTCTTGGCAGTTGTATTTATCTCTGTCACCAAGTTGACTATGCTGCTGCTGTTTTGGTGACCCTGTAAGAAAAGTTATAGTAATTTCACATAAAACTTACAGAATTATACATTTTTGAAGTATACTTTTAGGCGCATAATTTCAAAACTTTCTTCTATATATGATTTAAAGTTTTATCCAAATTCTTGCAAGTAATAGATCATCAACCTACAACTAATCTGAGTAGAAATATTATTCAACTTAGCTTAGTGTGAACTGGAAGTTTGAAAAGATGTGGTGACCCCATAGAGAAAGTCATAATAATTATGTTGTCAAATATCTCCCTTCGGCCTTTTTGTCTTTTGAATTTCGTGGCTATGTACAAAGCGCTACAGAGCTCGTATCTGGCAATAATATCCATCTTTGAAAGGTCTTGACATAACCTACAAAACAACACTATGCGTGATTAGTTTGGATATTGCGTTCAACAGTTATAGACGTGTAAACTTGGAGTTCACTAACGTCGAAATTTGCGCAATTGAAAGTTTTCCTTCGTTAAAGGCAAATCCGCTAGAGAAATGTTCCGTGAGATTAATGGTGTTTTGAGGGATGGTACTCTATCACCCCGAACTGCGAAGGAATGGTTTCGACGATTCAGAGCGGCTGAAAACGACGCCATGGATAAGCCAGCCGACGGAAGACCCGTGACGACGAATACCGATCAAATCATGGAAAACATCGAGTTAGACCGGATGCGAGTTAGTCACCAAACCATTTGAAAACATCTGCAGAAGGCTGGATACACAAAAAAGCTTGATGGTTGAGTGCCGCATGATTTGACGGTCCTTCTGAACCGAATCAACGTCTGGAAAAATGGATCACATACGACAATATCAAGCCAAAACGGTCGAGGTCGAAGGCCGGTGAAACGTCCCAAACAGTGGCCAAGCCGGGATTGACGGACTGGAAGGTTTTGTTGTGTGTTTGGTGGGATTGGAAGGGAATCATCCACTATGAGCTGCTCCCATATGGCCAGACTCTTAATTCTACCATCTACTGCGAACAACTGGACCGCTTGAAGCAGGCGATCGACCAGAAGCGTCCAGAATTGGCCAACAGGAAGGGTGTAGTGTTCCACCAGGACAATGCCAGACCACACACTTCGTTGATGGCTCGTCAGAAGCTACGGGAGCTCGGATGGGAGGTTTTAACGCATCCACCATATAGCCCGGTCTGAGCGCCAGGTGCTTACCACATGTTCCTGTCCATGGCGAACGCCGTTGGTGGTATAAAATTCAACTCGAGAGAGGCTTGCGAATAGTGTATATCCGAGTTTTTCGAGGCTACAGGTTAGTCCACTGCCATATATTAATACCGTTCGAATAGGTGCGTTCTAAACTCTAAACTAAAAGGCACTCATTCTTCGATAGTCTAGTTGCTATATTGATTATTTGAAATGGATGATACAACAGTCATCTCATTTAAGAGGTTAGAAGTATTTTTCATGATAGAAATATTTTAACTTGAAAACTTCATTATATCTTAGGTAGTTAGCTAAAAATTGAAGGTCGCTAAATACTTGACCGCTAGAAGCTGCACTCCAGCCAGTTTCCTTGGAAAGTTAATGTTCACTGAGCGCCTTCTACTATATCCATAATATCAGCTATATCCATATGAAAAACTAACTTATTGAGTTTGTAGCTAACTTCACTATAAGATAGATCATCTGAGGTTGTAGTCTCTATTTTGGAGCTTTTATTTTCAAAGAATTCTAAATGCGAAATTTAGTTGTTTTTTATTTATCAATTTACAATATCAATTAACATAAAATATATCGAACATACATTTCCCATTTTATATTTCCTGATATTGATCCTTTAGCATGTACCAGCAATTTTTTCAGTCTTCCAGCAGCAAAGGCTCATTATACTCTCGCAACAACAGTTGCTAAAGAGAGTATTATAGTTTTGTTCACCTAACAGTTGTTTGTAAGTCATAAAACTAAACGAGTTAGATATAGGGTTATATATATCAAAATGATCAGGGTGACGAGACGAGTCAAAATCCGAATGTCTGTCTGTCCGTCCGTCCGTCCGTCCGTCCGTCTGCCCGTGCAACGGATAACTTGAGTAAAAATTGAAATATCTTAACGAAACTTGGAACACGTATTCCTTGGCACCCTGAGGAGGTTGCTTTCGAAAATGGGCAAGATCGGACCATTGCCACGCCCACAAAATGGCGAAAACCGAAAACACATAAAGTGTCATAACTAAGCCATAAATAAAGTTATGAAGATAAAATTTGGAGCATAGAATTGTATTAGGGAGGGGCACATTTGGATGTAATTTTTTTGGAAAAGTGGGCGTGACCCCGCCCTCAAATAGGTTTTTTGTATATAACTCGCAAACCAATAAAGCTATATAAACCAAACTTTCTGAAACCAAAATGAAAGAAATCGGATAATAACCACGCCCACCTCCCATACAAAGGTTAGGTTGAAAATGACTAAAAGTGGGTTAACTCATTAACGCGAAACGTCAGAAACACTAAATTTTACATAAGAAATAGCAGAAGGAAGCTGCACTCAGATTTTTTTACAAAATGAAAAATGGGCGTGGCATCTCCCACTTATGGGTCAAAAACCATATCTCAGGAACCGACCGATTCGACCGATTTCAATGAAATTCGGCATATAATACTTTCTTGACACCCTGATGACACATGTGAAAAATGGATGAAATCGGTTTATAACCACGACAACTTCCTATATAACTCAATGTTGAATTCCATCTGATTCCTTCACTTTATAATGTATACATAAGGAACCAATGAAGATAGCGGAATAAAACTTTACACAAATAGTACATATCATCTCTGGCTTCACTTGAGAAAAAATTGTCGAAAACGGACTATAACTTTTCAAGACCATAGATATCGGACATGTTGAACTCAGCGCCTAAGGGTAAATTTTAACCGAAAATATTGGTAAATATCTTAGATAATTTAATGTAATTCAGAGGAAATTGTTTTCTTCTAATAGTGTGTCTCTGTTCCAAAAATTATTAAAATCGGATAATAACATCTCCTAGCTCCCATATACCTAATTAAAGGTTTTTCAAAAATTCGTTGGGCTTTATCACGCATATATGTATTGGTTAATATGTGAGATACTATATCTTTGCGAAATTAAGTGCGTGTATAGTTCTGGATATATGTAGTGTACCTAGCTGGTGAAAATGAATGAAATCGGTTCAGGAATTACCTCAGCCCTCATACACTATATAGGACGATTTTCGTTATTCTATTAAACTTTGTGCCGAATTTATAGGTAAATTTGGGTGTTATCTTATTAAAATTTCTTCAATAAATTGCGAGAGTATAAAATGTTCGGTTGCACCCGAACTTAGCCTTTCCTTACTTGTTTTCTGATACTTTCGTGTCTGACGATGCACATGAAATTCTTTCGAACGTCGTTTTTTATCATTTATTTTATAATTAGCGACCATAGTGGCGCCACACAGCCCATGTGAGATGCCACATGTCATAAACTCTTATACAAATACAAAAAACACGACTCGTTCGAGTGTTATATTTTGCAGCGAAGGACTGCGGTTTATATCCTCACTCAACATGCAACAAATGTTGCAAGTATAAATTAATTGTGTTGACGTCATTATGATGATTTTTTTTGCGGTTATCTGTTATTATACCACGCTACGGCCACAAATTGTTTTAATTACTAACATTAAACTTTTTTTGATTACTTAGAGAGAATACTAAATATTATATAAACTCGTACACAGATTCTTATATTTACTTTTACATATGTTTTGAAAAAATATTACAAACATGAAGAGAACAATAATTAATTTCCCGTTTTTCCCGCGGCGCCTGTATAGCCGGTTCTGATGATATCAGCTCCAAATTATCTAGTCCAGTTACTATGTATGCCGAAGAATGTGATTCAGTGTAGATAATGCTAAATGAGTGATCGACGATTTCTAAGATAAAATGTTAGATAATTTTTGATGTATGTATGACATGATTTGAATCTGATTTGCATAAATGCAACATGCTAATGATAGATGACAGGTGACAGATAATAGATGAAAATAATAGATAATACGGATTCCGAATAAATGACTGATATATGAAAAGTGACAAATATGACAAGATGGTAGATAATAAGTGACAAATGGAATATCTGCAGATAAGCAATGACAGATGATCGATCTCTACGATCAATAGAATATAATGAAAGATGATATATATTGACGAGCAATAAACGCCTGATGAGAGATGACTGATTCTAATTTGTATATGATGGACTATATATAGAAAAAGATGTGTGAAATATATAGATAATGGATCGAATATGACAAATATCAGATGATATATGATGTGAACAATGATGATTTATCAATGTACTTTTCATATAGAAAAGTGATAAGTATGATTGAATAATAAGGATGGATGAAGTTTGATTGAATATGGCATGCAGAAAATGAGGAGTGATTAATTAAATGAATGACTATAATGAATAATTGACACCTTTTCTCAAGCATACAACATGCAAAACTTTCATGAACGTGCAACAATAATGAGATTCGATGACTGACTTTGAGTGTCATGAATAATGGAAAAAATGTGCTAAATGATTCAGAGTGATTTTTGAATGACTAATTGAAAATTATGATTGATATTGATTGTCATGCTCTGTTTTTAAGTACTCAATATGCAAAACTTCTATGAAGGTTTATCCTATAGTGAAATAAATATGTCATGCAATAAATTACAACTGATGAATGACTAATAATGAGTGAACATTTTGAATTATTTGATGATAACAAATAGTTGGAAAAACTATTTGTCCATGATTTTTGATGAATAATATGAAATATTTTGCTAAAATTTTTAATATGTAATCTTTGAATGATATAAACAAATATGGGATGAATAATGTACTGCGGGTGCAATAAATGAAGAGCGATCAATGATTGATAATCGATGATTGAACATAAAATTTAAACTACAATCATATATAAAATGAGGTGGAAATGGGTCTCATGCATGAATTGAAAATAATGAATTATGAATAAACCATGCATAATGATTGGTGAATGAAAAATAAATGTTGCATGACAAGTGAACGAACTGTTGAGATAAATTAAGAATCATGCATAATGATTGATGACTGAAAAAATAAATGCTGAAATGACAAATGAATGAACATATGAAATGAAGAAGAACCATGCATAATGATTGATGTCATGAATAATAATTGGTGAACGAATAATGCATGCTAAATGACAGTGATCATCTAATACTATGGCTCATGCAAATGATGAATAAATCATGCCGTATAGATAATTGTGTGAAAAGTAAAATAATGAATAATGAAACATGCAAATCAGCGAAAAATTCTTAAAAATGATATTCTTATGGATGAATGTGAAATAATGAATATGACTTCCGATATATGAATTATGATTTGCCGCCAATGAATTGAATTTTATCATGAAATAATGAATATGACTTCCGATATATGAATTATGAATTGCAGTCAATGCATTGAATTTTATGATGAATAATTTATGACGTATGATAAATTACTTATGATTATTGATTTATGATTAATGATTTACGATTAATGTTGTTTTTTTATGTATTATGATTTATGATCCATGCCTTACGATATGTGATCAATGATTTTCGATTTATGACACAATGTACATGATTTTTGATACAAGAAAGAAATTATGATTGGTGAATTTTGATTGGGATTGAAGATCCATGGCTGATTTTTGATGAGTTTTGATATTGATTATGAAAAATGCAAGCTTCCCGAATTCTTCGAGTATAATTCCCATAAAAAATGATCTGTGATCTATGTTCATGATTACTTACCCAATATTTCTGAAGTGATATATGAAACGCTTCAAAACAAAAAAAAAATGTTATGAAGTATTTTATTTGTATATGGATACATGCAAGTGTATAGCAAATAATGATAGAATATAATGTTGGCAATGTAGATGATGTTCTTCAAAGAGTAGAATGTAGTTTTTGTGTGTACTCATGCAAAACTGATGTGTTTGGTGTGTCGAGATGTATATATGTATAGTAGAAACTGTGTGATAATGTGATTTTGTGTATGCGAATATGTTGATGCTGTGGTTTTGATGGAACTAATTTCGATATGACAGCCAAAAATTACGCCACCTAGGAACACAGTTAAGTTGAACGTAAAGTCCTATAGTTATAGTACGAATTACCTTACCTCGTACGAAATCAACTGCTATGTGAAAAATCGAAGAAAGGTTCATACGAAAATGTATGTTTCATTAAAAACGAATGGAAGCGATCGTTTCCTCTTCACTTTACACCCATTTCCGCTAGTGCTCCCGCCGCTGCCACGCCCATTTCATGTTCATTCGAACCAATCGGCTCTAGCAGCAGAATATCGCGACTCTCTTGCAAACATCTCACGACCTCTTTAATATTACGCTTAAATTCTGCTTCACTAATGCCACCAGTCATCATCAAGCGTTGTGAACGCATCATAATGGCGCCATGTAGTTCATATAAAATGAGACCTGGGAGAGAAAATAATCCATAGTTCATATTTATAGACATTTTTATATTATTTTCGTATTTTTAGAAGGTAGTCTGATTTTTTGTATTTTATTTAGTTATATTTTTTATAATTTTTATTTATTTTTTCTTTGAGATGCATATATTATATCTAGTCTTGTCTCACTCACCTCTCAAACGCGTTAGCCCTGGTTCCAGCACATTTATCATACTCAAGAAGTGGCGACAATAGTTTTCTTTCTTCTCTACATTTTCTAGCGGCATTGTATGTAGCAGATAACCTTCGATGCGACCGTAGATCTGGCAGAGAGAATATTTCGCTGAGAGTAGGAGATAGTGATTCGGTCCCAGAACACGTTCATATCTGTGAAATAAATTTTTTTTATTATATATGGGCACTAATAGCACGCGTTTCAAGATATTTTTTAAAGTCAATATCGGAGACCACATATCCTCACTGTTTCATTATATCAAAGACCTCAAATATGTGTGATCCGAAAGAATAGTACTCACTTTTTCAAAAAACCCTCCAGTCCTGGTATATTATGTGCATCTATGCTCTCCAAATTCATATTTATTGCATCTAATAGTTTAACAATCTCCGTCGATTGGAGTGTATACTCGCAACGATCACATCTATTTTTAAAAATAATATATATTTTTTAAAGAATATGGCGTTTCTACCAATAAAAGTTACGTACTTCCACACCGCCATCTGATTCAACGGCTCCACCGAACGCACATGCCCACTTTTACACTTCGGACACACCAATGCGCTACAGTCCGTGCCGAGCTCCTTCGGATCGGCGCAACGTTGACAGCAACACCAGAACAATTTCCCAGCATGCATGAACTCACGACGCTTCAAGGTGCCCTGCGCATGAATAAGAAATTAAAACCATTTAGTGAAACTTCTAGAACCCTCCTCCGACTCGCCGACTCACCTGCAGCGTGTAAGCATAACTCAACGTAATGCCATCGTCCTTACGTATCGCACGGGATGTGCGCAAAATAATCGCATAACTGTGCGGATCATCGGTGTGCGCTGTGTTCGGACAGCAATCGTGCGCCAATAGAAATGCGCTCGTGTACAAACAACGCGCTTTAGCCGAGTTCTGACCGATCTCAAAGCAATTCACATCCAGAATGCCACAAATGTTGTGTATCTCCTCAGCTGTGAGCGCCGCCATACCCCAATCCCGCTGCAGCCGTTGCACCACATTCTGCTCATAGTATTGCCACAATTCAGTGTTGTTTTTACGCAGCTCCGTGTGTGATTCCATTTTCAGGATGTTGGCGTATTTATCGGGCGCATGTTGCTTGAGCAGGAAAATGCGCACAATCAATATGAGTTCATAGTAGTTCTTGACCAAATCGGGTTTATCCGCAACGGCGGTAAGTGCTGCGCCCAGATTGTGCGTACGCAGCAGTTCACATTCCGCAGCGGTGTGTCCGGTGGGCTGTTGCAATCCACGGCATTTCGGTCCACACATAGGCCATTTGCAAGCCGTGCAACTGTTGGAGTGGGACGAGAAGAATTTAGTAAAAAAAATATGGACTTTTGCTTGCTTGCTGCTACCTTATAAGGTCAGCTATACATTTTTGAAAAATTCAAAAATCAGAAAATTCACAAATTATTTTTTCCTATTAATCCCTTTCCAATATTTTAGCCGTTTTCGAAAAATTGTAAATTCTCAAACTATTCAGTTCTGTTCCGTATTGAAGCACCGTCACGGCATGACTGAAGTGCCACACTTAGCGATCGCCTTTTTAAAGGCCATCTGGTACAGTTTCGAAACTCATATTCTCGATTGCTCATAATTAAAAACCTGTAAAAAACTTTATCTAAATACATATACACATCTAGTATATTCATCGATCCACGAATTTATTTACGTTTCGTTGTTTTTGTAGCCGAAATATAATTTTTATTAATAGTTCCGCATTTCGATCTACGTGCTCGAAAACACAAACTGCAGCCGCACCAAAACAAAATCGTAAACTCAATAAAAATCGCTAAAAATAGCTGCAAATATCAAAATTTCTTCATAAAAATAGCTTTTCAAAACAAAATTAGCTGTTTCATCGCGACGTTCGCATTCAAATGATGCATGTAAGTAAACAAATATACATATGTATATACAGCTGTGTGTTCAAAACAATATTCTAATTTTTAATTTTTCAAAAATAGGTGGGCGTGTCTTTGAGTCAATTTCAAAACAAATATAAAATATTGTTTTGTTTTTTATTTTTTACTTCATTAACCTTCACAGCTGTCACCTTTTGTCGAATTAATTTTCTGTTTTCAACGAATTTTAAAAATTATATAGCAAAAACAACATATATACCAATAAATAAAATATTAATTTTTAGTTCCACAGTTGTTGTTTTGTACAGGTGGGCGGTAGAAAGCACGCATAGAAACAGTTCTATACCGATTAAGTAGTGTTATTGTGAACTATCTCTGGTTCACTTTTATTTCTCATAATTTAGTGTTTTAGTTTTTTAATAGGTTTTAGAGCAATGTGGGCTAACTTGTCGCCCACTTACAATATATTTTTTCGACAATTGCGAAAGGCATTTAGAAATTTTCGAAATTGTAAATACTTTTTAATAACGATTAATCGACGGCAATATGAAAAGTAGAAGGAAGACCTAGTTATTTGGTGTATGAGTACTAGAGGAAGATGTGGAAGGTGATTTCGTCGTTTTTTGGCATCAAATTATTTTTTTGTTTACGAATAATAGATTTCAGAGGTTGTAACCTGCTATCTCATAAATGAAAGCATTGTCAGAGAATAGTTATTGAGAATAAATTACCCCTCTTTCGTTCTAAATGTCACGACCTAATACAGTTTTTCATCAAAATTTCTCCAGAAAGGAAAGATATTTGATTCTTCATTCATCCTTAAATTGTTTACTGGAACGCAATTTAATTAGGAAACTAATTCATTTGGAAACCATCGTATAACATCATCCGTACTGTTAATAATATTATTGAGAGAGTTATCATCCGAACTAAAATTAAACTCTATATATGAGAACATACTAGAACATTCCATATGGGATGAAAACCCTTTTAAATATCTAACACAACTACACTATAAACTAATAACTTTCAAAACTTATTCACTACAGTACTTTTGAAGTTGTTTTAGAATTTCTAGTTTTTCTAGAAAGTTCTATCAGATAGCTGAACAGGTGCTCTCAAAAAACACCTTCCCGGAAATATTAGGTCTACAACTTTGCTTCCGCCGTTTTCCAATAGATGTCTCTAGGGTCAAGCACTGGTCAATTAAATCGTTTTATATCGATCTTGGACATTTGTGTCAACATTAACCCAACAAAATATTTGTAGAGACCTGTTTGCATCCCAAACTTATTCTCAACTGAAAATGTCACTTCTTGATAAAATCTCAGATCAATTCTTTTAATAAGTATTACTTTGTCTGGATTCATATTATTATTATAGTAGATATTCTTACCGATATTGTGTTGCCTGCAACTCCACCGGCATATAACAACCCAAGCACACGGCATCCGCAGAAACACACGGTCCAATGGCTAAAGGTTCCTCGGTAATGAGCAATTCACCGGCTTTTAAGTCGCGATTCGCCACCAAGTAGCGACCCAATATGGTTGACTTTTCAATTCTATAGGGAAGCTGCTTGGATGTTGAATCGCAAGACTCATTAGCATTTTCCTTTTCGGATGAAGAACTTTTATTGTTAGATTGTGCAGGCGACGGTTGTTGTTGCTGCTGCTGTTGTTGGTGATGCTTCTTTTTGTTTTTCTAAATTGATGAGAGAATGTTTATAAATTATTTATGATTTGAAGAGAAGAATCAATTTAAGCGAGCTGTTTAACGATGCACTTTCAGAGCTATGTATATACTTTCAACTATTTTTTAATAGCAATCAGCTAAGCAATATTATTGCATTTTTCACGTTTTTCATTCATTCATAAAAAAGCGCTGTTCGTCTTGTTAATTGCTTGTGAGTGCCAAAATGAACACATGCTCAATTAGCCGGCGATCGATCGGAAAAAAGAGACGCATACTACATACTTGTACATATGTATGTAGTTTCTCCGCGCATTATTCATGTCATCGATAAATGTATTTCATGCTTTGTAAACAACATTTGTTTGGCACGCGTTCGGTGTTATTTGTAAAAACAAGAAAGCATTGTGTTAGCAAAACAAAAACGGCGTACAACAACAAAGCATAGGAGAATAAATGAGCGTGCGATGATATTTTGAGAAAAGTGGGTCTTTATGTCAAACACAGACAACAGCAAGTATTGGTGAAACATAATGAGCGAGAGTGTGCATATGAGGAGCGATAAGAGAGTAAAAATAAACTTAAATTGGGAGAGTAAAAATTGATTTCAGTCGAGAGAGTGAGTGGGTATGCTTAGTGTATTCGAAAGAGAATTTTGTATTTTGTTTCAAATAGTTGTATGATATTAAGGATGACAATCATAAATTACGATTCATAATAAAATTTAACAAGTAAGGAAGGGCAAAGTTCGGTTGTAACCGAACATTTTACACTCTCGCAATTTATTTAATTTTATTAATATAACAAACAATTTGACCCACATATTCGGCGTATATATGGTATAAAGTTGAAAGTTTGAAAATCCTAATATTGGGTATATGGGAGCAAGGGAAAGTTATGACCCGATTTCACTTACTTTTGACACGGCGACACATTATTAGAAGAACGGAGACATATTATTAAAAAAAAGACTTACTAATATTTTCGATAAAAAATGTATTCGAAGTTTTGTGGTCCTCATGCTCGATATATGGGACCTTGAATACTTATGGTCCGATTTTCCGACAATTGGATTTCTTCGATTTTTTTTACTGTGTAAGAAAGTGGCTAAAAGAAAGGAGTTGGTTTTTAAAACTTTAGTAGTTTACGAGATATATACAAAAAACTTAATCGGAAGCGCCCACTTTTCCAAAAAAATTATATCCAAATATGCTCCTTCATAGTAAAATTCTTTGTTCTTTTATAACTTTATTTATAGCTTAGGTGTGCCACTTTATATGTTTTCGGTTTTCGCCATTTTGTGGGCGTGGCAGTGGTCCGATATCGCCCATTTTCAATACCAACTTCCTCAGGGTGCCAAGGAATGTGTACCAAGTTTCATTAAGATATCTCAATTTTTACTGAAGGTATCGCTTGCACGGACAGACGGACGGACGGACGGACATCCGGATTGCAACTCCACTCGTAATCCTGATCATTTATATGTGTGATACCCCATATCTAACTATTTTATTTGACGCGCTTTTAATTTACCGAGGAATTTTATTGAGAGATTATTTTAAAAATATATCCTAAAGGTATGTTCACACTACTTAATTTATGATAAATTACCTCACATTAAATAAAATGTTTTCGTACACGAAATTAATTGACAGCTGATAGTTTTGAGGATTTTTTTATCAAAGACAGCTTCAATATTTTGCATACATTTTATTAGATTTTGAGCCTTTTATGACTTCTAACTTTTAATGAAGTGTAAAATAAGTCTAGAGAGATAATATCAATAAATCTTCTAGTAAGAGAAACCTATCACTGAAAAAACGTTAATTTCAAAGCTAAAATTTTGGCAGAAATAATATATTTGGATTTTCGCGGCTTCGCATATCGAGCCTTTACCGCCATTTTAGCGTAAGCGACAAAAACCAAACTTTACAGGAGAAGGTTTTTTTTTAAATACTTTTAACCATTAATGTGGTAGTAATTTAAATTTTTGTTTTCAAATGTAAATGTCTGAAAAGCATTAATGTATGAGAAATTTTAAATTACTACCACATTAATGGTTAAAAGTATTTAAAAACAAGTAAGGAAGGGCTAAGTTCGGGTGTAACCGAACATTTTATACTCTCGCAATTTATTTATTTAACTTAATTAATATTATATAATACACAATTTGACCCACATATTCGTCATATATATTGTATAAAGTCCATTGGAAGTAGGAAACCATAATATTAGGTTAGAAGCACCGAGGTCCTGATGTGTGATATATGGGGCCTTGAAAACCTATGGTCCGATTTCGACGATTTTTAGAAATGGGCTGCAACACTATAAATACAGTATTTGTGCAAAGTTTTGCACCGATATCTTCACTAGTGCTTACTTTATATGTTGTAAAGTAAACGATTCAGATCATCTTCTAAGTTCTGGTATATAGGAAGTAGGCGTGGTTGTGAAGCGATTTGGCCAATTTTCACAACATATTATTGGGAGGTAAGGAAACTATTACAAACCAAGTTTCATTGAAATCGGTCGAGTAGTTCCGGAGATATGGTTTTTGACCCATAAGTGGGCGACGCCACGCCCATTTTCCATTTTGTAAAAAATCTGAGTGCAGCTTTCATCTGCAATTTCTTATGTGAAATTTAGTGTTTCTGACGTATTACGTTAGTGAGTTAACCCACTTTTTAGTAATTTTCAACCTAACTTTTGTATGGGAAGTGGGCGGGGTTATTATCTGATTTCTTTCATTTTTGGACTATATTTGGAAGTGGCTAAAAAAAACGACTGCAGAAAGTTTGGTTTATATAGCTCTATTGGTTTGCGAGATATGTACAAAAAACTTAGTAGGGGGCGGGGCCACGCCCACTTCCCAAAAAAAATTACATCCAAATATGCCCCTTCATAGTGCGATCCTTCATACCAAATTTTATTTCCATAGCTTTATTTATGGCTTAGTTATGGCACTTTATGTGTTTTCGGTTTTCGCCATTTTGTGGGCGTGGCAGTGGTCCGATTTTGCTCATTTTCGAAAGCAACCTTCCTTTGGTGCCAAGAAATAAGTGTGCCAAGTTTCATCAAGATATCTTAATTTTTACTCAAGTTACAGCTTGCACAGACGGACGGACGGACGGACGGACGGACGGACAGACAGACATTCGGATTTGAACTCCACTCTTCACCCTGATCACTTTGGTATATATAACCCTATATCTAACTCGTTTAGTTTTGGGTGTTACAAACAACCGTTATGTGAACAAAACTATAATACTCTCTAGCAACTTTGTTGTTGCGAGAGTATAAAAACCTTCTCCTGTAAAGTTTGGTTTTTGTCGCTTACGCTAAAATGGCGGTAAAGGCTCGATATAATAATAATATATAATATATTCTTAAATCTATATACTGAAGTAGATTTATTGCTTTTATTCCGAGAGAAATCTTATAACATATTTTTGCTACTTTGCACTATGTTGGTGGGCGAATTTTTCGATTATTATATAGATAATAATTTAAGCAACATTTTCTTCTTAATTTAGTCCATGATTTATGACAAACTTAGGACCTAATTTTCCATTTATTGACATATTTTTCATGACAAACTAACTTAATTTATACTTGATTTGTGCATAACTAAGAACAAACTCTAAATTGTATAATGTGAACGGAGTATAAGCCAAAAGTTGACCAAATTACTTCTATAAAATTAATGAAGAAATCGAATTTTCAATATTTTGTATTTATTAATATCTCAAAATTATTATTTTTCGAATTAAAAAAACCATAAATATTTAATTTATTTATCTATGCTTCTCATTTCATTTCATTTTACTTTTTAAACCGAAAAGCAACAAATTTCTCTCACACAAGACTATATATATATATATATCATATACTTCATATCACTCTCGGCATATGAACGCTTTCAATACACTCGCACGCTAGCGTTCAGCTAGTTATCAAGCGTTGTGCTAATTCATCTCCACGCTGCCAACAAAATTTTGAGCATCGCTCTTTATTTGTTTTCCTTTATTCTTTTTTATTTCCAATTATTTTTAGCAACCAATGAAACGTTGTTGTTGTGATGTTTGTTGGCTTTGGCTATAGCTGCTAAATGATATGTAGACGCTTTGGTGCACACATACACACATTAATCTATATGCATGATCGCTCATATACGCGTGGCGCTGCACATTAACTCATTGTAGCTGACGCCCGGGCCGCAGCGGCGTATACGTAATAAATTCGTATTGTAATGAATATGGCATAAATTTCATTTCACGATTTTTGTGTATTTAACAGTTGAAAATTGTTATTCGATTCTCACAGGCATATGGCATATTCATTAAAATGTTAGTGTTTCGGCGTGATTATGGCATTTCGCATTAAGCTTGTTGGTTCAAAATGGTTTATTGTAAACATAGCATGCGAGAGAGATATTTCATATATATTTATTAGCATGTGTGGTTTTGATTTTTATGATGATTTTCACGGGAGTGAATTTTGTTAATTTTCGAAAGAAGAATATTGGATTTTGGAATTATTATTGAACGGAAATTTTTATGTGCTTTAGGTTTACAAGCGAAAATTATTTGATTTTGACAGAAGTTATAATTTTTGATGAGTTTTTCATTTGATTTGAAACAATAAAATTCATTTTCATACACACATTTGAAATATATGGAAGCACCGGTTTTATAATTTCGACATAACATAGCATAACATAACACAACCAACATAACATAGCGTAACACAACACCAGAGAACATAATATAATGTCATATTGCAGAGCAAAACACAGCACAACGTAGTATAGTTAACATAACACAACCTCACATAACATAACATAACACCACACAACATAATTTAACATCGCATAGCATAGCATGGCATGACATAACATAGCATAGAACCGCAGAGAAATTCCCATATGCATAATCATTATAATTTTTCTTTTATTAACAATAAAATTGTATGCAAAAAAGCGCGAAAGCAATTATTTTGACTTATGCTTCATCGCATTACATGTTTTCGTGGCGGCATTTTACTGCTGAAAATTCCACAAATTCACTTAAAAATTCACTAAAAATCACTCGTCACAAAATACGTATATCACAAGCTCATTTCTCACAGCCTTTTCATATGCAACTGCCGGCGGCACATTTGGTAACGATCACATACAGCAGCCGCCCGAATTTCATAGCAACTCATATGTATAAACTCTTTTCATTATTTCTTTTTTTCTAATTTTCACGCTGTGCTACACGTTCTCGTCTTCACACAGTCAATATGTTCTTGTATGTATGCATATGTTGCGTGCGTTGGGAACGCGAACCGTTTCGTTTTTGTGTCAAAAACATACAACAAATCATCTTACTTAGCCAGTGGCTGCCAAAGCACTGAGCATTTATTTTTTTTTCTTTTGAAAGCACATCACTCTTCTACGCTGCTTTCAAGAGCAGTGCTCACAACTGCATTTATTCTATCAATATATACTTAGATTGTATATATACTTGGCGTCTCTAAATTCAGTGTATTATTAGAATTTCTATTGTACACCCGCCTTCTGCAGTGCGCGACAGTTGATTTGAAAGATTCGATTTTCATAGACTCTTGTATTTTTACTTTTAATTTTAAAATGATTTACTCATATCTGAAAAAGAGCATAAGTTGAATTTGTTGAAAATGAAAATAGTTCCCCAAAAAATATATATTGTACTTGTCAATTTTATTTGTTTTATCGATTTTTGTCTTGAATACGAATATTATGGTAGTCATAAATTCTTCTAAGACTAGTTTCTATAAACATAAAAATTTCTCAGCTTAACTCATCATTTCGTTTGTTTTATAAAATTTTTATTGTTCTACATTTTGAAAATACTATTGCTTTGCTTATAAAAAATATTTTTTTTTCTTGATAAATATCATCTTAGCCGTAAACAAAAACATAAATTCAGTATAATCTATAAATAGTCTTTTATTGCTTAAGTTTTTATATTCAAAAAGACACACCCACATAAAAATTGTTCAAAATTTTGAGTTTTTTGATTTGTGGGTCGCCGCTTGTGTTAATTAAATGTTTAGATTTGAGAATTGTATATTTGGATTGCTTAACCGGAGAATAATTTATATATATTTATAATCCCTAAAAGAATATAGGTGCAAAAATATTTACCAATCCTGCTGCATTTAAATTACTAATTTCTTCAGAACAAATCTTATAGCAAACAAACGTATTTGGGTTTTAGGATAGGACCAACATTCCCTGGACATGTTAGCACTTACCTTTCTCTAATATTTGACAACTTATATTATTTTTTCCATCTGACGTCTATCTGGTAGGTGACATCAAATCTGACGTCTATCTAACATTTGACTTCTGTAATTTCCCATCTGACATATGACATTTCTCATTTGACGTCTATTTGACATTCTCATCTGACCTCTATTTGATTGTTTTCAACTGACATTTTTCATCTGACGGACATTTGACAGTTGCCATGTGACGTTTAACTGGCATTTCTTTTTTTAGTTCAAATAGAAGATAATTTAATACTGAAGCTAGATCACTTTGGTTATCTTCGATCGGACATATATTCTTTTTGCTATCGCCGGTACCGTTTTCTAACACTTGTGAAAATGAAAACTCGAGAAAACGCGCTTTAAAGGTCTGCCTGAGCATTCGCACCTGCTCGACGCTCGGCCACTAAAACTGCTCTAGCTTCGAAAATATGTCGAATTGGCCTCTGGAATTTTAAAGACATATTATTGGATAGTTTTGGAAGAGATTTAAAACAAAACAAAAAAATCGATTTTTTGAAGCCTGTAAAGTAGACTACTGCATTAAATTATTACTCATTGTTGATTTGAAAATTATTTATTTTCACATTTACACTTTTTTAAATTTTATTCTAAATTGTCTAATTAAATATATAACAAAACATATACACATTTTCCTTAATTTAGTCAATTAGTCGAGCTAATTGATCAATTAACTGGCGTCTGCTCGATTAAAACGCTTATTAAGAACGCTTTACCATACAAAATAAAAATCTCATTTTTCTACTTTTATTTTTAATTGAATTTTAATCGACTTGAAAATGAAATGCAACTCTGCGACAAAGATCGTATTTGTAATTACTATATACGTTCTTTGCCTGCGAGTTGTTGTTCGCGGTACACGACGGTAGATGTCGCTGCTAAACATAGCAATAAGCTGTTGAAACTTCCTAACTTTTAATGAAAAGCCAAAACAAAAATGTAGAAGAGCTGATCGGTTATCGAATACCCGGCAGTGTGAAGGGCAAAAACTGGTTTCTCAATCAAAATTTCAATTGGCTGTGTGAAAAGGCTATTCGTATTTTTGTTAATTAAGCAGCTGTTCAACTAAGTGAATGAATATGCTTCCTGGTTGCAATTAAAATGAAAATATACACTTTTATTAAAACAGTGTTTCATTTATTAAGTTTTATTATATCACATTATATAATTTGCTGATTAAAATAGATAATTTAGTAACATATTACAAGGCTTTCCTTTCATCAGCTACACATTTATTAAAATAATTAGCGGAAATTTTGTGTTTTTCCTCACGGCAAATCAAACTTTGATATGCATTTTGTCCACCTTTTCAGCATAAAAACGCAGTTAACATGCAATAATAATTCGGCCCATGGCCCATAAATGCAGCGCACTACTAATGAGTTTAATTACTGGATATTGTAGTACAAATTCCTGCCTTAAGCAATTGCAGCAGGAATTGAAATGAAGAAAACGCAACCGAGTACTATAGAGGTCACAAAATGTGGCATGCGATTGCAGTTAGTCGCATTGCTGATGATTTCTTGGAACTGCAGTCGCTGCAGGTTAGGCCTACAATTTAACTGAAGTAACAATTGGCTTATTTTATTCATTTGCCATTGCTATTTTACTACATTTGATTTATTTTTTTTTGCTTTTTAGTTTTATGCTTTTTTCATTTGCGTTGAGTATTCGTCTGCATTTCCGTTTGTGGGTCTTGCATTGTTGCGTGCAACTTTGTGTTGCATGCGAGCGCAATTACACAAAAATTACAAAAATGCAGAGTGGCAAACAACTCAACCGAACTGAAGCCTCAGCCCCTAAATTTAGTTGTTGTTGTTGTTGTTGTTGTTGCAATTTCGTAGTAATCTTTATAGCAGACGTCGAAGAGTTGGTTTGATTTTCTTTTTAAATTTTTTTTTGTATTTTTTTTTTGTTGTGTTTTTTTTTTCAACTCTGTGGCACGGCCACCGCGTGTTTATCGGCAAATAAAATAATTGAGCCTTGGCGCAGCGTCGTCAATGAGGCCTTCAATTACCGACATGAATTTGTTAGGCCCCTAATAGTGCCCTTGTAGTGCCTTTGTCGGCTGACCAGTGCCTCACAATTGTTGTAGCAAAAACAAATAGTGCCACTAGTTGGTGTGGCGTACACTTTATAGACACCATTAGTTCAAATAACATTTTTATTAGCCATGCAAATGCACAAACAAAAATTAACTCCTTCCTTTACAGTCCATATTAAATATTAGCTCCGACATTTGCCATTTCCATGCCACATTTTTATTTCCGACCTCTGCAGTTGCTATTTTTATACTCTCGCAACCTGTTGCACAGAGTATAATAGTTTTGTTCACCTAACGGTTGTTTGTGTCACCAAGAAATATAAGAGTTAGATATGGGGTTATATATACATAAATGATCAGGATGACGAGTAGATTTGAAATCCGGATGTCTGTCCGTCCGTCTGTCCGTCCGTCCGTCTGTCCGTCCGTCCGTCTGTCCGTCTGTCCGTCTGTCCGTCTGTCCGTCTGTCCGTGCAAGCGATAACTTGAGTAAAAATTAAGATATCTTAATGAAACTTGGAACACATGTTCCTTGGCACCCTGAGGAGGTTGCTTTCGAAAATGGGCAAAATCGGTCCACTGCCACGCCCACAAAATGGTGGAAACCAAAGACCTATACAGCGTCATAACTAAGCCATAAATAAAGTTATGAAAATGAAATTTGGAACATAGGATCTCATTAGGGAGGGGCACATTTGGATGTAATTTTTTTGGAAAAGTGGGCGTGACCCCGCCCCCAAATAGGTTTTTTGTATATAACTCGCAAACCAATAAAGTTATATAAGCCAAACTTTCTGCAGTCATTTCTTTTAGCCATTTCCTTATACAGTCCAAAAATGAAAGAAATCGGATAATAACCACGCCCACCTCCCATACAAAGGTTAGGTTGAAAATTACTAAAAGTGAGTTAACTCAGTAACGAAAAACGCCAGAAACACTTAATTTCACATAAGAAATGGCAGATAGAAGCTGCACTCAGATTTTTTTACAAAATGGAAAATGGGCGTGGCATCGCCCACTTATGGGTCAAAAACCATATCTCAGGAGCTACTCGACCGATTTCAATGAAACTTGGTTTGTAATAGTTTTCTTACATCCCTATGATATACTGTGAAAATAGGCCAAATCGCTTCACAACCACGCCAACTTCCTATATACCAGAACTTTGAAGACGATATGAATCGTTAACTTTACAATATATAAAGGAAGCACTAGTGAAGATATCGATGCAGAACTTTGCACAAATACTACCTTTATAGTGTGGAAGCCCCATTCTAAAAATCGCCGAAATCGGACCCTAGGTTTTCAAGGGCCCATGTATCGAACATGAGGACCTCGGTGCTTCTAACCTAATATTAGGGTTTCCAACTTTCAATGGACTTTATACAATATATATGACGAATATGTGGGTCAAATTGTGTATTATTAATATAAATAAAGTTAAATAAATAAATTGCGAGAGTATAAAAAGTTCGGTTACACCCGAAATTAGCCTTTCCTTACTTGTTGCAGTTGTTTTTTATTGTTGTTGTTTGATTTTTTATTGTTGTTGTTGTTTGCTTTTCACCTTTTGACGCATTTGCATACAACTACTACTTGCTTTTGTTTTTTTATTATAAAAACATTATTGTTGTTGTTTACTATATTTTGCATTTCCTCTTTGTGTACTCCAGCCGCATATGTGTATGTGTAGACACATAAAAGTTATTACTTGTAATCATTTAAATTACATTCGCACCCCACCCTCACCACAGTCGCGTCGTTCGCGCCTCAATTTCACTTCATTTCCCACCGCACAGCCCGGCGCCTCTCTCGCCGTTCACTCACCGTAAAATTGCCGCTTGTTTAGTTTCGATTAGCTGGCAAATAAAGCGTAAATGACCGGTTTATTTTCACTCTTAAAATGCTTGTGCATTGCGATTGGCGATAAACGAAATGCATCCATCTCTATAAAATAAATGGCATTAATGGTGTTGTGTGCTGCAACGCTTGGTGTCTGGCTGGTGCTATGCGATATGGGCAATTTGGTTGTGTTATTAGATTTATTAAAGTGTGTAGTTAGTGAATACTACTACCAATAATTTTTAGTAAAAGATATTTTTGCTTAGTTTACAATATTTGTAAATTAATATTTTGCATATCATTGGTTACCTGGGCGTATACGTAACATTTACTGGTATGATATGAATATATGAAAACTGTTATAGATAGTCTTATAGTTTATTTACACTAAAATATTTCTTATTTTAGAATTAATTTTTATTCTATATATCCCTCAGCAGTTATTTCTTGTCAATTTTGAAGCTTCCACATTAATTAAGATACAATTAAAGTTGCATAAATGTGCGTTGGAAGAAGAGTATAATAGTGATTAATGAAGTGATGATTGCTTGAATATGACTTATCTATAAATAAGTTTAGAAAATTTATCTAATACATGTTCATTCTCTCATTTGGTCAATCCCAAATAAATTCTAAGTCATAGCTGTGCTTAAAATCTGGTCTAAATTTTATTTTGTTGACCTAGAAATTATGTTCTCTTTCCAACTAGAAAATGCTTGTGAAGATTTATTATTGTTTGATTATTGAATATTATATTGTGACAACATTCTCAGTGAACCTTTGTTATACTCTCGCAACATAGTTGTTGGGAAAGTATGCTTAGCTTGGATATTGCGTTCAACAGTTATAGACGTTTACACATGGAGTTCATTAACGCCGAAATTCACGCTATTTTAAAGTTTTCCTTCGTTAAAGGCAAATCCGCTAGAGAAACGTTCCGTAAGATTAATGGTGTTTTGGGGGATGGTACTCCTTCACTTAGAATTGCGGAGGAAGGGTTTCGACGATTCAGAGCGGGTGAAAACGACATCTTGGATAAGCCAGCCGTCGGAAGACCTGTGACGACGAATACCGATCAAATCATGGAAAACATCGAGTTAGACCGGCATGTGGCATCTCGTGACAACGCCCAGGAGATGGGAGTTAGTCACCAAACCATTTTAAACCATCTGCAGAAGGCTGGATACACAAAAAAGCTTGATGTTTGGGTGCCGCATGATTTGACGCAAAAAAATCTTCTGGACCAAATCAACGCCTTCGATATGCTGCTGAAACGGAACGAACTCGACTCATTTTTGAAGCGGATAGTGACTGGCGACGAAAAATGGACACATACGAGAATATCAAGCCGAGAATATCAAGTCGTCCAAGCCGGGATTGACGGACAGGAAGGTTTTGCTGTGAGTTTGGAAGGGAATCATCCATATATGGACAGGACTCTTAATTCTATCATCTACTGCGAACAACTGGATCGTTTGAGGCAGGCGATCGACCAGAAGCGTCCTGAATTGGCCAACAAGGTGTAGTGTAGTGTTCCACCAGGACAACGCCAGACCATACACTTCGTTGACGACTCATCAGAAGCTACGGGAGCTCGGATGCGAGGTTTTATCGCATACTCCAGTGATTACCATTTGTTCCTGTCCATGGCGAACGCCCTTGAGGGTGTAAAGTTAAACTCAAAAGAGGCTTGTGGAAAGTGGCTGTCCGAGTTCTTCACAAATAAGGAGGGTGGCTCCTACGGGTATTATGAAGTTGCCGTCTAGATGGAAACAGATTATCGAACGAAACGGCGCATATTTGAACTAAATCCGATCACTGTAACACTTTTTATAAAGCAATGAATAAAAATCAAAAAAGCGGAAGAGAGAGATATTTTCCACCCTAATAATATTTTATTAGGGACATGCACGGAATATGGTCGAAATTAGTTCACAACCACACCTATTTCCCATAAAATCAAATTTTTAATTCCATCTAATTATTAACTGATTAAAATCGGGTCAGAACTTTCCCTAGCTCCCATATACCTAATTATAGGTTTTCAAAAATACTGTGGTCTTTATTCTGCACATATCGGTTAATATGTGAGATATCTTAAACAAATTAAGTAAGCGTATAGTCTTGGATATAATGTACCTTGGTGGTGAAAATTTGTGAAATCGGTTCAGGAAGTGCCTCAGCCCAACATATACTATGAATTGCAAGAGTATTAATTGTTCGGTTATACCCGAACTTAGCCTTTCCTTACTTGTTTTAAATAGTATTCAATTAAAAAGAAAATATTCTTCGGACTGTACCTCCAAAACGATTAATGATATTGACTTTTAAGGCAATTTTCTAAAGAAGTTGTAGAATTTACATTTACATTACATTTAGTAAAAGTTTAGATAAATAATCTAAAGCCTTAGATCAAAATCTGCTCATTCCAGGTTTCAAAGCAAATGTAATGCCGAACTATCCAACTTATTCTGTATATATTATATTTTAAATTTTATAAATTTCAGCACGCTATAATTTCACAACTAAAATATTCAGACTCATAGTTATTTGAAAATTTTAGAATAATGCGTCAGAAATCGATCTGGTCTTCAGACAATAGTGAGTTTTTTACTTAATTCCATATACTTTTTTTTGAAAATTATGTAAAAATATAATCAAGTACATCGATGAATAATTTTAATAGTCAGTAGAATTGTCCTTATATTTTAAATTTGAATTAAGCCGCTTAATCAGAAAATTAACTAATAACTGTATAATGGTTATGTAAATATTGACCAATTCTTGCTCTATGGCTAATTTAAGGTGTTGTACTGTCTCAAACTGCTTTCCGTTTTGGAAAATCAGTAGCAGAGAGGATCCTCCAGATATCATAAATAAGATTTAGGTTCGAACTCAATGCTGCACATTATAATAAGGGAGTTTTAAGGTCATTAAAGATGTCCTTCATGTCGATTGATATCCTGCTGATATGTCCAGTTATAGGCCATAAATATTGCCAGCAAATTTTATCAATTATCTGTCCAAAAGATCTATGTACATAAATACTAGCATTCATTTCAGTGGATATAAAACATGTAGCCTTTCCACTGCAGCAGAATGTTGCATCGCTTGTAGCAGGATCGTCGTTCGCGATGCGAATCTCTCCAATATTTCTTGCAATGATCTGAGCCGACCAAATTTAATCTGTTTTCGTCACTGAAGAATATATTCTATCACTCATCGGCACAGAATTTGTATTTATTTGCAAACCTGAAATGTGCTTTATTGTGCCTTTCTTTAGAGTTGGTTTAGGTACCATGGAGGTATATTTAAGAGACTAATTTTTATGTATAATTGGAAAAATTATATTTATTGTGAAGTCCTTATTTGACCGTTGCTGCTAGCCGTCGAATCATCCTTTTGCACCTATCATCAATGTTGTTTGCGTCCACTGCTCTTTACCATAATTAGTGGCGTTTTTAAGAAGTTTTGATATACATTTTCGATATTGCTTTGGTCTAGATGCTTTTTGGAACCGCTTTTATGCATTTCTATGATCTATGATGTTCCTTGGCTGACAAACTAGTACCACGAGGCATTTTAGGCTTAAAGTTAAATGAATCTGATCAACTCTTTGATAATTTATTAAATTAATACACCTACAATAGTTTTACAAAAAAATTTTCACGCAAAAAGATTTTGCCCCGACACTATCAGCAAGAAACACCAGCCAAACTGATTTTGCACATATAAATATTTACTATGCAGTATCCGAATCACAAATACATTCTTAATGTAACGGTACAACGAACTAGAAAAGTATGAACCAATTTTCGTTGCATAGTAACGGCAACATATCAACCTTTTATTCTACATTTACCGAAATTCAAAAAATAAAATTAAACAAGAAATATAAACAATAACAAAAATGCACATTTAAATATTTGTATGAGGTATATTTTGTTCCAACAATATACACTCAAAACCTTGATTTCAATAATTATTTCATACAAAGTGTCTCACAATATTTTCTAACTAATTAAAGTCCTACGAATATTAATAAATCGCCGACCAGACAATGCAGTTAAATATTTCAATTACAATAATAAATTATATGTATCTATACATTACAACAAACAATATGCAACCACAGACCACAACTGCAGCGCCTCCTAACCATCAACGCTCAAAACACTCCAACTCACTACCATACGCATGAATTGTTAAATGATTTTTAAAACTTTTACAAATATACACATGTACATATTGTATGTAAAATGTGAAATTATAAAGCATTAATTTGTGAGCATTTAAAATGCCATCAAAGTATATATTTCAACGCTTTACCGCCATTAAATTATCCATTCCATTTTCCAATGAAGACCGTACTACCACATAATTTTCAACGATAAATTATTAATGATGGCACAACAGCTAGGAATTTTTCAAAAACCACATATTGAGTAACGTTGCGGTTACAAATTTGACGCATCAGCACTTTGCTATGCTGTCGCCGCCGCCACGCTGCCGCCGCCACCATTTAACGCCCAATCACTCATACGCTTGTCGTCACCGCCAAACTTTGGTTGTTTTTGTTGTTGTAATGTGTTATTTATTTGTTCTTGTTTTATGTTTTTGTTGTTGTTTTTTTTTTCCATTTTATTTTTGTTGTTGTTGTTTTATTTTCAACTTTTTTTGTATTTTTTTTTTAATTTTTGTTATGAGTTTTCAATATCGTGTACATAATTGGTTAAAGTACACAACTTAAATGCAAGTAAACACCGTTATTTTTATACATATAAATATATATATAAACATACATACAAACCATAATATGCTTGTTTACGAGTCTGACATTTTGTTGTGCATATGTATATATATGTGGACCCATATGTGTGTGAGGTTATATGCAGCAATTTCCTATAATAGTGAAACTATATATATTTACCGTTATTTATATGGTAGATATGTGTTGTGCATGTATGTTTGTCTGCCTGTTTGCCTTTCCAGCCAAACAGTCACTCACTCAGCGTCATGTGTGAGACCGCAAATAGATGCAATGACAAGTCAAACAAAGGATATCAATTTCATGACTGTGACTCCTTTATAACAGTACTTAAAAGTGCAGTTACATGTTAACGTTGCCATGAAATTTCACTTGAAAATTTCCCAGTAATCGCGTCAAATATCGACAATGTCATTTCGACACTACACACACCTACACATATAGATACCGTTATACAGAGAGACACACTGACGGAAGTATTCTCATAACGAACAAGAGCCAACGAAGGTTGTTTGTTATTGTTGTTGTTGTGTATTTATACTCGCTTGATGTGTGTAATTTTGAGAGTTTGAAATTAGAGAGCATTTACCGTTAGTATCGGCAGTTACCGTTAGTATTGTCAGTTACCGTTAGCGCACTTGACGTCATCAATGCGATTAGATTGAGTGGTTGGTTGATTTGATTCGTATTTAATAATCAAAGAGCTTTCATAAATGACATTGAGTGTCACTTTGAAGAGCTGAAATAAAGCGAAAATAAATTACAAACTGCAAGAAATGCAGCGAAAATTTCATAAAGCAACTTAACAACTCAACCAAATGATAGCGTTTAACAACACAAAGCACTAAAAGCACAGTTGCATTTAATGGCCAACCATTAACTCTTTCGACTTGCTGTTGTTGTTGTTGTTGGTATTATAACATTTCCTTCTCCTTTGTCGCTGCGTGATTACACAGCCAAGGACACTTGCTTACAACGCCTGTCAGCTGTGCATAAATAATAAATCAACAAGACGTCTAGGTGCCATACCCACCCCCACAGCCAACACGAGCGCTGACCACTTGCTTGCAATTGAATTTGTAATATTTGCAATTCCACACACACACACACACAAATTAGTAGTCGTGCAACCACTAAGTTGTTGTCTGTTGTGGACAAAGACGCTTGCATCGCTTATCGACAAATGCTAAATTATGCGCTAATGACGCCTGTGAGTATGCAATACTTCTTTCCAACGCATACTTTGCACATTTTATAGACAACTCCAACCACTTATTTGCTGCTTGATTCACCTTCTGAGTATTCGTCTATCTTTCTTGTTTGCCACTTTTTTCTAAATTGCTGGTTACGTTTACAGTTTGAAAAAAAAATACCGCAATTATTTTTGCTCACTATTACTTTAACTTCCTTTGTACTTTCATCGTTTGCTTTAGTGAATATTGACGGTTAAGGACATAGCACATCTAAATGACATTGATTGACCGGAGAGTAAATACTTGTGGCGACTTTTATGTGTCTTCAGGTGGCTAGTTAGGTCTGTTGTGTCAATAATTTATAACTTTCTGCTAATTTATAACTATTTCCTTCATTTTACACATATGGCATTAAAAAAACGCTCTCTAAGTTTATAAAATATTTAAGAATGTAATTTTCAACGCTCTTACTTAAGGTACCTTGACGATATAAAAATAACAAATTCAACTAAATAAATACAAAGCTCAATAACTCGTTACACCCATTCTTTATTTAGAAGTAGGAATGCAAAAATGCAATACAAATATACATAAATAAAGGGGTTTTTAAATAAAATAAATATTAATGAAATTCTTCCTTCCTGTGAAAGTACATTCAATGCCATTATGTATAGAACTCGATTGTTTTTGCATGGCCGCCAAGGGCACGCTTGCAGAAGTCCAGACACTGAACCCAATTTTCGACGGTTTTGAAGCATAAATCTGCCAATGCTACTGCAATTTCACGTCCAATATTAGTACGAAGCTCAACAATCGTCGCTGGCATGTTGGCATAGATCGTAGATGTGACGTAGCCCCACAGGAAATAGTCTAACGGCGTCAAATCGCACGACCGAGACGGCCAATCGACTGTGGCAGTTCGTGAGCTAACACGTTCACCAAACTTGGTTTTCCATAAATCGGTTGTGACATTCGCTGTGTGGCCTGTGGCGCCGTCGTCTTGGAACCACGTATTGTCCAAGTCCATATAATCCAACTCGGGGCCCAAAATATTATCATTGAGCGATAGCGATTGCCATTCACAGTAACGTGCCGGTCTTGATCATCATGGAAGAAGTACGGCTCAATAAACTACACCAAACCGTATTTTTTTCAGGTCACTCATGGAGTACATGCATATTAACGCTTATTGACGAAGCCATTTAGCCAGAACTGAGTCGACCATAAATTGGACATAGCCCTCTTAAAGATGAGGCCGCTGACTTCGAATTTCGGTAGTAAATTTTAATAAGTCCGACTCGTTGTTGTTATTCACTGTTATTTTTTGGATTTCGGTAAATGTGGAATAAAAGCAACGAAAATTATTTCATACTTTTCTCGTTCGTTGTACAGTTACATTATGAATGTGCTTGTGAATTGGGTATTGCATAGTAAATATTTATATGTGCAAAATCAGTTTACTGGATCTTTCTTACTGAAAGTGCCGCAAGAAAAACTTTTTTTGCAAAAATTTGTTTTCAAAATTATTGTAGGTGCATTAACTTATTAAAAATTTGATTACATTTATTTAACTTTAAGCCTAAATTGCCTCGTGGTACTAATTTATCAGAAGAGGAACAAGTAATAATCATAGGAATGCATGAAAGCGGTTCCAAAATGGCCTAGACCAAAGCGACATCGGAACTGTATCTAAAAATTTCTTAAAAACCTCACTAATTATGGTATAGTGCGACGCAGCGGACGAAAAACAACATTGATGAGCGGTGCGAAAGGAAGATTCGACGGCTAGTAGTTGCGGATTTGATAAGCAGCTATCGAATAAGGACCTAGTTAAGACAGAAAATCACAATAAATATAATTTTCCAATTATACATAAAAATCAGTTTCTGATATACACCTCCATGGCACCTAAACCAACGCTAAAGAAAGACAATAAAGCACATTTGAGGCTTGCAAATAAATACCAATTCTGTGCCGATGAGGGATAGAATACAGTCTTTAGTGACGAAAAAAAATTAAATTTGGTCGGCCCAGGTCATTGCAAGAAATATTGGAGAGATTCGCACCAGGAACGACGATCCTACTACATGGGCGGCATTTTGCTGCTGTGGAAAGCTATCTACATGTTTTATATTCACTCAAATGAATGCTAATGTAGATCTTTTGGACAGCGAGTTAATAAAATTTGCTAGCTATATTTAAGGCATATAACTGGACATATCGAAAGGATAACGCTTCAATCCACACGAAGAACATCTTTAATGACCGGAAAATTCCGGTATTACAATGTGCAGCATTGAGTTCGAACCTAAATCCTATTGAGGATCTCTGGGGGGACCTCTCTGCTCCTGTTTTCTAAAACGGAAAGCAGTTTGAGACAGTACGTCACCATAAAATAGCCATAAAGCAAGAATTTGCCAATATTTACATAACTATTCTACAGTCAGTAGTTAATTCTCTGATTAAGCGGCTTAATTTAGTTTTAAAATATAAGGACAATTCTACTGACTATTAAAATAAACATTTCTTTCAGGTTAACTCAAATATATAGGCTTTACTGGTAAAAATAGTACAATGCACATATAAATATTTACTATTAGCTTAAACTTCAATTCTGTTTTATAGTTTTAAAAATATTTTGAAATTTGTTAATTTTTTGTTTTTTATATCGTATACATTAATGATAGCAAAAAGTTCATGCACATATAATTATTTGACTGAGGTATATCTTTCCATGATGAAATGGCAAATCTTACTGAAGAGAAATATCAAAAGAGCGGAGAAAATATGGCGTCCTTTGCTGTTCCTATCGATCTATTTTTGTAGTACTACTGTATGTATCCAAGTAATGTCAACGTTAGGGTGTCATAGCGTTTTTAGACAACCAAATTAATTGATCAATTAAAATTTTTATTGAGAAGACGTATATCGTACGTCTTTGTCGCAGAGTTTTATCTAATTATCAAGTCCATTTTTTGTTATTACAGTGTAACTTCTGTAACTCAATCACCATAATCCACAAAAAAACTTCGAGTTAGAGAGACTTCGAGTTATAGAATCTTCATTAAAACATATAATTTTCCAAAAAGCTGTAAAATATAGATTTATCACTGTTTTATTTAGTTACTTCTCAAAAATTTTTATGGACATATGATAAAAGATGTTTTCTGTAATTTTGTTTGTTGTATTTTGCTATTGTTTAGCTCTTGACGTCTGTATCCCATGCCATGTGCTAGATGATTTATTCAATCCATATTTGTTGTTCGCCTCTGTACCATATAGAGGGACTCTTTTAAAACTCTGCATCGATAGTCAAATTTTAAATTTTGTCCCTTGTCGAAAAGTTCGATTTATGTAACGAAATTTTTATGAAAGCTGTCTTCTATTACAACTCCAAAAGTTCGAGTTATGGAGATCTTTGGGTTATAGAAGTTTGAGTTATGGAAGTTCCACTGTATTTGCAAGCCAGAACTCAAGAGCCCCGCCATTTTGACTGGATCTGATATTATTGAAACAAGTACCAAAAAAAAAGCTCAACTCGGATAAAATATCACTGAAGATATTTAACTTGAAGGCCGTTAAATATCTTCAGTGATATTTGGTGTTTGTGTTTAGAAATTTTGGTTAAAAGAGACCATTAACTGGTTAGTTTGGGAAGAGTACGGAATGCCAGTACTATAATGGCTTTCAACGATTTGGTGATCTTTCCCCCCAAGTAAATTGGTATTTTATTATATTTTCTTTCAGATTTATGCTTGCTTTGCTTGCCTTTCTAAAAAATACATTCGTTGTAAATAATTCTACAATCCCATAATAACAGTTAGTGACATTTGTTTTTAATATCGTTTAAAGTCTTGCTTAAAATAGGGCAGCAGTGGTGTAATCTTGCCTCACCCACCAAAAACCACGATCTTCAATCTTTATCACCTTAAAATCCATGGTTAAATCAAATGATTTTGATGTTTCAATTTAAGAATATGATAACCTCGTTATTAAGAAAAATTTTACTAACGACTTCGTTTAATAATTTCGTTTTAAAAATTCTGCCAAAGATTTTCAGAGCTCAGAACAAAACCTAAGTCAATAGAAGTCAATAGTGTTTGAAATTTTATTTTCCCGCAGTTGTTCGTTTTTCCTAGATTATTTGATTTCCAGAAAATTGTATTTTGTCACTAATACCATTGACTCGGAATATACCCTTTAAAATGGAACAGCGCGCTACAAAAGAATTGCATTGTTGATAGCTGTGTTACAGATAGTTCACGTTCGGTAAGAGACTTAGATATCACGAAAATATATCTGCAAATGCATTAACATTTGAAAGCCCTGAACTTAATGATCTAGTTCTTCATTAAGGAAATTGAAATACTTTACAAAAAAAATTGCATTTCTAACAGTTCGCAGAACTGTATCTACGCTCGTACGTTTCGCTCGCTTTATGATTTTTATTCCTTTTTAAACACTAATAACTTAATTTACCGAATATTACTTCATTTTCCACTCTATTTGCCATTATCTTCAACGCAAATCCATTTGGTCAGTTACTTACCTGCCTTCCACTTACATATTTCTCGGCACTTTGCCGCGTTAAACGGTGAATGGAAAAATGTAAGCGCATTTTCCACAACATGGCGGCAATAAAATGTGGCCACTTAAAAATCGATTAACGCCAAACAACATGAACGCGGCAAAATTAGTTTAAACTGCTGAATAATTGCATTTAAATTGAATGCCGCCACATGAATGGACCGAACCGAAGCAACAACAATGCATACAACAACAGCAACCACTACACAAATGCATTACAATTGCAATGCCGCACCACAAACAACGCCGCCACTGCCGCACACATCCGCAACAAAATTACATTAGTTGGCAGGGTAATGTGGGAGTTATACAACAACAACAATAACAATAATAGCAACAACAGCAGTCAATAGCCAATAGCCGCGGCGTAGCCAGAGACAACAGAGACAAAGCGTAAACCTGATCATTTGGTTGAGGCGTTAACCTAATTAAGGTGGCCGTTGTGCGGAATGTAGAGCACAACCGC
Source organism: Zeugodacus tau (assembly GCA_031772095.1). Taxonomy (NCBI): domain Eukaryota; kingdom Metazoa; phylum Arthropoda; class Insecta; order Diptera; family Tephritidae; genus Zeugodacus; species Zeugodacus tau. The sequence goes on along the minus strand of CM062652.1, from coordinate 19,386,970 downwards.
AGCAATACAAATAACAACAACACCAACACTAACAACAATAATGCAAATGAAACAATGCAACATGGAGTGTAAAAAAGTAGGCGCATTACAATGGATTGCACTCGGGTTTTGTATTTTAAGTGAAACCAATGCGGAAGTAAAGCTTGCCGATGGTTGCACAATTCACACCTTTACGCTTGGGAGGTGGAGCAAATATAGAAGATTAGAGTGAGTTTCATACATATATAAGCTATTTTGTAAACTAAAGCGCGGTTTCAAGATTTTAAGGATATGGTTCTAGGAATGTAGAGCATCAAAAATAGGGATCAAAAATCAGTCTGATTACAAATTCATTTAAGAAATTAATAAAACTCAATCGTTCCTCTTATAAATTGGGTCTTAATCAATACTAGGTATTTAGTCATGAATCACTATTCCCTTCTGAATCATTATTTGAAGAAGCAAAATAAGGAAAGAATCCCTTTCTGGAAAGGTTTACCCCAATAGCTAGATAACCTATTATTTGTCGACAATATATTGGTCACTAGATATTTAGAATCATCGATTACGGTTGATTCCCTATTACCCCTATTACTTTTCCAACATCGGCGTGGACAAGATCGGCTGCAAAGGTAATACGGATTCTCTGTTCCTGGCAGCGCTGCTCTGCACTGGGAAAGAAGTACTACTGAAGACGAACTAACGTTTTGGAACTGTAAAATAGCTAATGTAAAGACAAACTGAGACTTTCGTATCGCTTTAAAGAAGTACATATTTGTGGAAGATCGATTCTCAATCCAACTTTTTTGCCAAAATTTATGATTGACTGGTCTGCGGTGTAATTTCTCTCCGCCTCTTCTTTGTCTCTTAATTTCTTTCCAGCAAACAGACTCTTAACTTTAGAAAAAAGATGACTGGTTGGCAAATCCGAAGAATATACAGCTTAACTTCCATAACTTGAACGTCTATAACTCGAAGTTCTCCACAACTCGAACTCTTGAATTGGCAATAGAAGTCTAATTTCATGAAGATTACCTGCCATAACTCGTAAGTCGCTAGATGGCGCTATGATCAAGCTAATTTTCTAATTTAATATAATAATCATTTTTCAGAAAATATTCAGAAAATACGTATTTGCTGAGTTATACCCAAAGATCTTACACTCAATAGGTGGCGCTGGAGTCGGGTTATTAAGGAAAATCAAAATTTATAGAACCGTTTTCTGACCCGAAATCACATTGTTATTGTTTTCTTATTGAATGACTCTGTATACCCAATCTCGTGTAGCATCCATAAATACTAACAAAATCCCAATGCTTACCATATTTCACATTACATAAGTCCCGACTCGAAACGCCAACCGATAATTATGCACAGTTTCGGCCACAACGTGACACAAATAAAGCAACAAACAAACACTTGAGCCGCGACACAACCTCTCACCTACCGTACTATCCACCCTCTCAAATTTATTGAAATTTGCATTGCTCATGGCAGCCGCTGCCAAAACACTGCCGTTCATAATATAACCAAACATATATACAATTACAACAACAATATGCCACGTATATTGCGGCTACATTTGTGGGCAATTGTGTAAATTCTATGTGATTAGTTTTTGGCCGCTTCACTTTGCTCACTTCCTCCTTTCCTGCCTGACGCCAGCACGCCACCCACGCCGTGATGAGGCTTAAAAACTTTGTGCGCGCAAAATCAAAACCAATTTTGTTCGAAAATTCACCAAATACGTATGTAACTGTAGCGAGCCGCGGCCACAAAAACAAATACCAAACTCAAAACCGCACAAAAATCGGTTAAAAACCGCAACAAAAAACTCATTAAGCGCCACATGACCGCAACGTGTAATACGGTGTTGTTATGACTGTGGCTCGTGTTCGACAATGTTGTACTCATGTACTCGTATGTTCTCTCATTTACATGTGTTTGTACATTTGTACTTTCACTTTTCTAATAACATAATCGATTAGTGTGGGAGCGACCACCATTTTGGCGGTGTTGAATTTGCAAATGAGCGCGAGTTAGTTTTGGGGTGCTTGAAAGTTGTTCCATATCCTTACTGACTTTTCAAAATTATTTTTGAAAGTAATCCGCACATTTTTCGGCTATTGAACCTTCTAACTCAAGCTTTCAATCGCTTTGTAACGTCGGCTGTATAATATATAGATCGTATGGTAAAGATAGCTTGAGTCGAGTTAAAATATAAATATGTTAATATTGGTAACGTTCTCAAATACTTAAAAATACATATAATATCCGTTTTGAAAAATATTTTTTTTTATACAATCCCAATTAAAACTAAATCCAAAATTATATCCCTAATAGTTTTACGGGAAAAAGTAGTTTAAAGTAAAACCACGATATATATATATCTTCAAACTGGTATATTTTACTTAAAGAATTTTTTCATAAGAATACCTAACAAGCGCCTGTCCGATAAGTCTCAGCTTTCTTGCCCATCAATTTCACCTAATAGATGCTATAAACCTCTCATGAAAACCTTTGGGATCTTAAAGAACTCTCGACAGTGTCCACTACAACATTCAGTGTATCCTAAAAATGGCAAATTTGTCTAGTTCTAATTCTATATTGTCTATAAGTACGAGATCCGGAATATTCTAATATTTTATTAAATCATTTCTGCACTTTCGACAAAATGGATATAAATCGAAGACTATAATATTATCTTATCATCATTCCAAAGATGATTTGAGTCGATATGGTTGGTTTCTTGAAGTTCAGTCACAAATACCCAAAACATATTTTTTAAAAACTGGCTTTTAAAATGCCCAACTTTAAGATCTCTTGGGATCATTTGAAAAACCTAATTGATTCTTTAAGATTATGGTTTCCGAGTAGCTCAACGTTCTTTCTAGATTTTGTTCCTAACAAATGAGAACAAATTTAGACAAACATTTCCGGTGAGTTATAATTTTCCTAGCGGTCTTATCTACTAAACTTTAACTGGGTTATTATTGACCTTTACAACTTTCCTAACATCTAGTTCCGTTAATTTATAATATTGCCTTTACTATTCCAAGAAATTGAGATCCTTAAAACAAATTTACCAACTTCTAATTTTGCTGAGAAACTCCTTCATGACTGCGAAATGATTAGTCGGCTATAATATTTGAACGCTCAAGAAAACATTGATTTTATTTTGGCAAAAGCGAAAAAGAGATCAGAAACTCTGGATAGATCTAAGCGACATATTTCTCTTAGAAATGAATTACCAACTTTTTCATTCCACTTAAACTGAGACCAGAGAAAATAAACAAAGACATTAAATACTTACAGGTCTTGTTATAGTAGTCTAAGATTCACAGAAATCAATACTATGGCACTACCTCATATAAGATATTGCAGAAATAGTAACACAAGTAATGCAAATCAAATTTGTAAAATAATTTTGTTTCGATTTTATAGAATGTCACTATTTAAGGGGCTATATTAGTGTAAACCATGAAAAATTAGGCGATTTTCGTGATTTTTTTTAAAAGAAAGTACACGATTGATTGTGTTCAAAATTCAAAAAGGCTATTAAAGTTAAATATATTTCCTATACAATGGCCTACGATTTTTGAAAAATATCAAAAATTGAGAAAATGGCGTACTTATGAAAAAAAATTTCGTGTTTTTAGGTAAAAAAATTGTCCTTTTTTGAATGCCAAATTGACAATTTTCAACCAATTAAAAAGATCGTAGGTCGTAGGTCATTGTATAGTAAATATATTCAAGAATATATATGTATATATATATTTGGCGTAGAAACCGCTTTAAGCGATTATAGCCGAATCCACCAGAGCGCGCCACTCGTTCCCCCTTTTTGCTAACACCTGTTGGCAAGAGTGATTCTGCGGTGGATTTCAGGGCTGACATTGTTGGTGTTGTTAACGCTGGTTCCCAAGTAGACGAAACTATCTACTACTTCAAAGGTATGATTGTCAAGAGTGACGTGGGAGCCAAGAAGCGAGTGCGCGAGTTGTTTGATGACAGGAGATATTTCGTCTTGTCCTCATTCACCACCAGACCCATACGCTCCTTCTTTATCTAGTCTCGAAAAAGCAGAACAAACGGCGCGGTTTTTGCTTACGATGATATCAAGAATACTCGGTTTAAATTGGAGTCGATCGGTCAATGTATCGTTGAATCATGATGTCAGCAATTTTGAGAAATGTCGGTTTCCAGAAAAACGCGTTTAAAGTTTCGACTATAGCTGCTTATACCATCGAAGGTCGATCTTTAGAATGCTGCCATTCAAAAACTATTCAAGATACTTACCGCTTTCACTGGATATTTTTGAAAGTATAGCTTATCGAATAAGCTAAAAATAAAAAAAAATTGATATTTTGAAAATATCACACTGGTATAGCCCCTTAAAGTGAAAGATTATTATATAATATAATCTAGAGCTTTCACATGTGCTTAATACAGAGCTTTCACCGTCTAAACCTCTAATAAAAAAAGTTTCATAATCTAGAAATTGACGATCTTTTCCTTTAGAAATGGTTAAAAGTTCATCAAAATTCTTTGAACATGTAACAGTACATGTTTGTCTGAACTCAAACAGCAAAAAATCAGAATTTTATCAAATTATGAGCAAAATGTATTGCAATCGATACAAGTTATTGCAATCACCCGCACATAGCAAAAATAACATCGCTGGCAAACACGGGAATTTCATTGCTGGTAAAACATAAATTAAGTGTAGGTCCGAACGCATGCTTTCGCATAACGTACGCATAAACATGAAAATTATTCGAAAAGCAAAAATTCCATGTAATGAGCTGAATGAACGCATCCAAACGCATTACAAGCGCTCGAGCGGCGGTAAATTTTATTGCCAACGTCGAATTAGGTAAATGGAGCATTTAACGTGGAAATTTTGTGTATTTTGCCACATTAACCAAACTGAACTGAACTGTGTATGTGTGTGTGTGCAACTAACAGTAAATTACACAAACAAACAAATGCCAAGCGTTATTGCGAGATAATTGAAAGCAATGCCAGGCTTTTAGTAAATGTTTGCTATGCATTCTATGGCGGCTGACTAGGTGACCCGGAACTATGCAAGCTCACATGCAAATGAGTGGATAAAATAGCTAAAATAAGCAGCATGCTTAGGTAAAATCATAAATTTCTTTTTTCAACGCTAACATTTATGAATTTTTAATATGTTTATTGATTGAAGTGAAAATAAACAACTTTCCCACACCCATTTCATCATCTCACAACCAAAACTATTCATCTTCGCATGCAACTAGTTGTTGACACGTTTGAGCCTATTTTAATGCCGCACCAACAACAAAATGCGCCTGGGTTACCCTCATCATCAAGCGCTGAGAGACAACACAACCAATGTCAAAATAATCCTTTAACAAGTCGTCAGTGGGTGGACATGAAACAAAAAACACCAACCAACACCCACTGACATGATATTGGAACTACACAACAAGTAGTGAAACTAAAAAGCAATAACAATAGCAGCAACAACAAGCATACGCAAAGTTGAACCACAGCAACAGCGTGTCAACACACTAATCCATCACTCGTAACAGCAACGAAAATCTTTTGTGTCACTCCAACAGGCGGGTAAAGCAAAAATCCGCTCACCCATTTTGTCGTCAGTCCACCCAACCGTTCGTCCGCCTCACACGCTGTGCTCACCCTGTCGCGTACTATTAACTGTTATTGCAACAAAACAAAGCGCAAATAAATGAAACAACAAAGCGGCAAAATTTGTATTTAGTTATATCTCGGTGGGTGTATGTTCAACAAACCTAAACAGGAAGTTCCCAGTCATCCCATTATCACAGACTGTCTGTGGCGCGTCGTTGAGCTTTGATGAAAAGCATTCGGGCCACACTTTGCCGGCTACACAGTGTCTGGTGATTTCCTTTTTTGTTTTTGTTAACCCTGTTGATTGCATTTAAATGAAGTTCCACTAATGCCACTGAGTGCACTGGAAAAATCATGAAGGGTCTTATATTTAAAATATGTTGGATTATTTCCTCCAAATGCTCTCAAATTCATTCAAAAATCTTAAAAAATATATATATGTATTTACTAACAAGCTTGAACAAACTGCTTCATTTCCCTGCTTCAAATAAAAAGAGGTCCTAAAGAGCTAATTGAATCATTATTGAAATGCTTTCGCATATAAGGATCGTCATCCTCACTATCTTATTACTTCGGGACAGGAGACCGAAAACGGCATTCTGAAAACAATTCGAATTATTTTACTCTTCGGTAACTTTTTAACAAAGTCTTCCGCGAAGTTGACTACATCCTTCCAATTATTTTCGCTTGATTCACTCTGAGCTTGTCAATTTCCTGTTCAGGTTCATTTTCGCCAGCGTTCGTATGTTACCATATTTTCCCTTAATCTATTTTCTGAGGTCCGGTATTGGTTTCGCTCTCCACATTCCACTGAATTAGATATTCCATCTTGCTGTGACTTGCCACATATGTATGGTTGGTCTGAGCATGTCTTCGGAGTTCAGTCTCATTAGCCTCTTAATTTATGCTTACCATAGTTGACCGCCTTCACCAGTTAATAGGTCAACAGTAATGTGAGTATAAAAATTCCATAAGTTCTATCAACATCTCTTAAGAATTCAGATCTTCCCATAGTGAAGTTGATATTAAAAAATTAGTTTTCCTTGTTTTAATTGGAATTATAATAGAATAGGGGCTTCGGATCATATTCGAGATACTTTACTTCTAAATTTATAAATAAAGATCTACAGATTTCCTTCATATACATATACATATATTTAGTTTTATATCGGAGGAGGGGTGGAAAATGCCTTCCACATCATCGAAGCTGTCGTATCATATTATACATACCTCTCGTCTATTTCAAATGTTGATGATATTACTCTCTCACATATAGCCTTCGACTAGGCTACTCTGATAGTCCTCAATATTGATATAAAGGCTGAAATTAGTATGAGTAAATATTTTTCTCAGTGGATTTATTTCTGCAACACTCTCAACGCTTTGACATTGTCAACAATTGTCTGTTGTATCGCTTTATTGTACCCGACAAACGAAGACAAAAGTAAGAAAGGTTACAAGCAAATGCTTGTAAGTAGCGGTTACATTTAACACCTAAGCTTAGCAGGAGAAATGGGAAGCTGATGAACAAAGGAAAACCCTGTCTCTGTTGATGACCCCCCACAGTGCACTACATTTACAAGACTATCAAAGGTTTCACTAGTTTGTGTGGGAGGTCAAACGCATGTCACTTACCACAACAGCAAGCAATTCACATTTAATTGTTGCGCCAAGATGTAGGCCATACATAACAACATATATATGTATGTATATTTATTTATATGGATGTATGAGTATATTTTTTCAATCAGATTGCTGCCGTTTGATTAAAATCTTATTGACGCAAGCGCGGAAATATCACTCAAGACACCCTAAAATAGTGTGAATAGTTTTGTCTACCCATGGGTATGGGCAGGACGTCCATATAGCGTTTTAAGACAGGAGCTAATTGATCAATTAACCGGCCTCTGCTCGATTAAAACGCTTCTTAAGATCGATTTTTAATTGAATTTTAATCGACTTGGAAATCAGATGAAATTAGTTGAATTTTTTTATAAAAAAAAGCTACGGTAGATGTCGCTGCTAAAGATATTAAACAACTGATGAAACTTATCAACTTCTTATGAAAAGCAAAAACAAAAATGTATAACAGCTGATCGGTAATCGAGTAGCCGACAGTGTAAAAGGCAAAAACGGGGTTCTCAATAAAAATTTTAATTGAACAATTAATTTAGCTGTGTGAAAACGCTTTTAAAGATGTAATATATATTAGTTGATCATATGGTTTTAGTTAGCGATTTTTTCGCCAATTATCATTACTTTTTTAACGATCAACTCCGAAGTCTTGTTGAAGTGTCTTAGAAGAAGTATTTAGATAAGATCTTCGAGTTATAGAACTTCGAGTTGTGGAAGTTCCACTGTATCTTCAAAGTCAGAAGGAAGAAGTATAATTATATTAGTATAAATAAATACTGTCAAGCATTTTTAATATGATCTGAATTAAAAATGTTTTAAAAATAAGTAGAGGAAATAAAATTATTGAAATAATTCCTTAAAATGTATTCTAAGAAGACTCAAATGATAAATTCGATTTCAATTTTTTACTTTATATAGCCAATCCCTTCAAAAGATTAACCAACATTTTGACATAGCACAGTAAAATAGCGAGTTTTGGAGCGTACTGCATTGAACTTGAGATGAGATTCATAGATCTCTATTATAAATTCTTAAAATATTATCGATTCCTTGATCGATATGTCTTATTTTAACGCATTCAAAGTAGAATAAATTATACGGAAGCACAAAAGCGTGAACTTAAGAAACTGAATTAAAATTTATGAAAAACAAGTAAGGAAGGGCTAAGTTCGGGTGTAACCGAACATTTTATACTCTCGCAATTTATTTATTTAACTTTATTTATATTATATAATACACAATTTGACCCACATATCATATATCATATATATTGTATAAAGTCCATTGAAAGTTGGAAACCCTAATATTAGGTTAGAAGCCCTCATGTTCGATATATGGGGCCTTGACCAACTATGGTCCGATATCGGTGGTTTTTAGAATGGGGCTGCCACACTATAAACGTAGCATTTGTGCAAAGTTCTGCATCGATATCTTTACTAGTGCTTACATTATATATTGTAAAGTAAACGATTCAGATCGTCTTAAAATTCTGGTATATAGGAAGTAGGCGTGGTTGTGAAGCGATTTGGCCTATTTTCACAACATAACATTGGAATGTAAGGAAACTATTACAAACCAAGTTTCATTAAAATCGGTCGGTAGTTCCTGAGATATGGTTTTTGACCCATAGTGGGCGTTGCCACGCCCATTTTCCATTTTGTAAAAAAATCTGAGTGTAGCTTCCATCTGCCATTTCTTATGTGAAATTTAGTGTTTCTGGCGTTTCTCGTTATTGAGTTAACCCACTTTTAGTAGTTTTTAACATAACCTTTGTATGGGAGGTGGGCGTGGTTTCAATCCGATTTCCTCCATTTTTGGACTGTATAAGAAAGTTTCCTTGATATACCTCTAGTAGTTTGCGAGATATGTACAAAAAACTTAGTAGGGGGAGGAGCCACGCTCACTTCCCCAAAAAAATTACATCCACATATGCCCCTTCCTAGTGCGATCCTTCATACCAAATTTTACTTCCATATCTTTATTTATAGCTTAGTTATGGCCCTTTAAGCGTTTTCGGTTTTCGCCATTTTGTGGGCGTGGCAGTGGTCCGATTACGCCTTTGAACTTAACCTTCTTATGGTGCCAAAGAACACGTGTTCCAAGTTTCATTAAGATATCTCAATTTTTACTCAAGTTACAGCTTGCACGGACGGACGGTCAGACAGACATCCGGATTTGAACTTTTCTCGTCACCCTGATCATTATACTCTCGCAACAAAGTTGCTACGAGAGTATTATAGTTTTTCCACATAACGGTTGGTTGTAAGTCCTAAAACTAAACGAGTTAGATATAGGGTTATATATATCAAAACAAGTAAGGAAGGGCTAAGTTCGGGTGTAACCGAACATTTTATACTCCTTTGTTGCTAGCAACTTTGTTGCGAGAGTATAATAAAGGGTGGTCCTAACAAAAAATAACATAGCACTAATAAAAACGAGATTTAACTATAAATGGAACTTTTTCATTATCTATGAATCCGGGTGTCATTCATTTGGCTTATAAGGCAATTATCCCAGTCCCCAGTCCGGCATTTCAAGGAGTATTTTTCTGGAAACAAAATTCTGTAATTTCTAAAGTTATAGCTGTTAGTGTTGACCCAGCACCAAAAAAAGGTGCTTGCGGTGACAATCATAAGTCCTTGTAGTCGGATAAAACAAAAATAGTTTTATAAATAGATAATCCTGGGCCGGATCGGAGCTTTTTCCTTTCATCCAAAAATTAACAAAATGAGGCCGCCTCAAGGAAAAAATCAACAGTTGGTCTTAAAAAATCGATTTTTTTTTTAAAGCTTCGGTCCGGCCCTATATAATTATGTATTGTAAAAGCTGTAGAAATTTCTTTAAAATCTACTGAGCGATTTTCGAGTTACAGTTGTCGCCAGTTCAAAAAACATAGTTTTAGAAAAACGCATTTAAAGTTTCACACTAGCGTGTTGGAGTGCCCGAACGCACTTTGTTATTTGTCGAATAACTCGAAAAGTAATTATCGGACCAACTTCAAATTTTCAGAGAATATTTGTAAGACATTGAAAAAATTGAGGTTTTGAAAATCCTGACTACCCCTAACTCGGCGAAGTGTCTTAAACTTAGCTACACATTTCTGAGATAAGCATCAGTGAAGATGCTCCACTGCGTATGTGGCAGACTTTCCTTGCGGGAGGAAATTTTATTTATGTATATGTGTTCTCAAAAAGTTGTTCCTTTTCATTTGAGGCATTCTCTTTCTATACAAACATATTTTATTTTTTGTTGCTTGTCTTAAGCACTATTGTTGTTGTATTTTTGTTGTTTACACTTTTGTTTTGGTGTCATTTTAATGAATCTCATTCATTTCGAAATAAGTGGATATAAATATATATTTATATGTGCATATGTGTAACAATACAACAACATACAAATAAACAAAATTTGGTTGAGGCCACAGTCTGGTGTCTGTCAGCGCTGATTTTTTTCACCAACTCAACTTTGTCTAGCTGCAGAAACGCTGTGTTTGTAAGAGTTCAAAATGTTGCTTAAGATTACTTGACTGCTGTTGCATAAAATCCCCTCCTCGCCTTCAAAGCACTCCACGACCTGCTCGCTTTTATAGCGATTATTTGAATATTTTTGTCGTTAACTCGACTGTTGCATGCAACGTCAATTTGACAGCGACGGAGACTCCAGCACACCCCTACCACCTCTCTGTAATATTTACTCATTTCATTTAAAATGAATGAAAGATATTACCCCACCCGCCTGGGGTACACCGGGCCGCACACAGTTTCTCGCAGTCGTGAGTGTGTTAAGCCAAAAATTTTTGTTTAATTGCATACTTTGTATCGCATTACACGTGTCATAAAGCGTCAACGACGGGCTTAAGTGTTCGTGTCAACAACATTGAGTGACACTGTTTCCTCCCCCTTTCTTCTCCTTCACTTGTTCACTCACTCGCTTTTTGTGTGCGACAACTATTGGACTGGGTAGCAGCTGTTGACTGCTTGCGTGCATTCAAAGCGGGCCAAAAATCCTTTGAGTCTCCACTTCTCTTCTCAAAAGCATCCACTTCTTCAAGTAGTGTCTCCCGCATAACGGTAATGCAAACAATAGCTCAACATAATTGGAAAAGTGATATAAGACAGTGATTAATAAAAGTGGATTTTGAGCAACAATAATGCCGAGAAACATTAGGAGGTTAATTTGCGTGCGAGTAGCAGGTTTGTGGGGGATGATAAGTAAAAGTACAAATAAAATATACGCTTTGTTATCAATGTGTGAACAGTTGAATGCTGAATGTGTTTATGATAAAGTAAATACGTCTGGATTTGAATTTATTCAAGTTGTTTATTTAAATAAAATGGGAAGAAATTCTAATCATAGATTGTTCAACCTTTGTATCTTTAGGGAACTTGTATACTGCCCAAACAGACTTAAGGGATCCATAGGTCGCAGTACTTCGAAATAATATTAAATATATCGATAAATTCTATAATTTTAAAATAAGTTAAATTTACTCCAGTTCAGGAAAGCCTATTTATCATTGACCTATTACAATTCAATGAAAAGAAACTGCTTTCTATATATCTACTATGTAGAATCTGCACTCTACCAATGAGTCAATCTATCATTTTAGTACATACTAGCAGACCGCTAGTTAAACACACATTTCTAAAAGTGATGAGTTTTTACACACTCTCCATACACATATATTAAAGTTGAGATTCGAGCAATAAATATGCCCTATATTACTCGGGGTGAATGTAGCTTTCCAATGGTGAAAGAATTTTTGAAATCGGCGCGCAAGTTTTTAAGTTTAATCAATACAAACATAGATACAAATATTTCCTCTTTATAATACAACAATAGTAGTATAGATAAATATAATCCGAAGATTCTAAAGGCAAAAAGAAATGGTATTAGATTTTCCAAATATAAAATACTGCAAATTTCATTCCTAGAGTTATGGGGTTTCAAAATTTAAAATTTGTTTGCCTTATTAAAAAGTACATATACATATGTTTAAATTATTATATTATTATCCCAAAATATAAAATCGACCCGAGTAAGCTAAGAGATATAGCCTTTGGACGATTTCTCGAAAGTTATGAAGCGAGTTTGTTCAAATTGTGCACACATCTTTTGAATAACATTATCTAGTTAATGAAAGAAGAATTTTTTATATCTTTATTGAAACAATTTTTTTTTTTGAGCCAATATATGGGAAAATTTGACAAAAAAACTGAGTTTTTTGGCTAAAATTCTGTCAAAAATTCAAATTTCAATATTTTCGCTTTTCCTTCTTTCAATCACTAGTTTTATAATGTATATCGACGTATTTTCGTTTTTTTTTTTATTTTGGATGAACCAATGATGAGTTATGCTGTCCACGGCAATACCTTTTTTTTGACACGCCATGGGATATGAAGTACCAACAGCTGTGTTTTCGGAATTTGTAAATAAATTTTCAAATTTTTATTTCACAAAATACTATTTAAATACGTATGTTTGATATGCTGAATTATTTAAATGATAAATATATGATAATAAATTAAAAAAAAAAAATTTAAAGATTTCAACCTCAGAAACCCACCTAAGGGGTTAAGGATATTAAAAGATATTATTATATTTTCTTTTTAATCCTCAAAATATCTTCCGGTAAGATGTATAAACATTTCTTCGTTGAAACTATCTAATATATGTATATGCATTTAAATTATAATAATAACTGAATATGGGTACCCCAATGCGTTGACAAGAGCTGGAGGCATTGCACAGTGGTTCCGCTTGTATGAAGGCGCGACCATAAATACTTCCCGATAAGATATCGTTATGAAATTTTCACCAAAAATAATTTAAATATATTATGAAAAAATTGGCCACATCGTGCGACTATATCCCCTTGCTCCCTTGGGAACGATCGGGAAAAATACAACAATTTTCTTATTTTCGGTTTTAAACTTTTTCATTTTATTGTAATAACAGAGATATTAATGTATGGAGGGAAAAAGGCGTGGTACATACTCACCCGCCTACTTCTTTTTATTATATACATATACAGATTCTTAATAAGACAGTTCTATATATACAGTGGAACTTCTCTAACTCTATTATATACATATACAGATTCTTAATAAGACAGTTCTATATATACAGTGGAACTTCTCTAACTCGAATCACCATAATCCTCAAAAAAAAACGTAGAGTTAGAGAGACTTCGAGTTATAGAAGCTGTAAAATATAGATTTATACACAGTTTTATTTATTTACTTCGTAAAAAGTTTTATTTAAATAAATACATTAAATCATGTATTCTGTAATTTTCTTTGTTGCAGTTTGCTATTGTTTAGCTTTTGACGTCTGTATCGTATGCCTTTGTTAGACGATTTATGAAATCTATCTATAAGTGTAATATCATATTTTTTGTTCGCATCCATACGAATACAGGGACTCCTTTAAAATTGTTCATTGATAGTAAAATTTTAAAATTGGTATTATGCGCTGGTCGAAAAGTTCTATTTATGGAAGGAAGTTCGTATGAAATTTGACTTCTATTGCCAATTTAAGAGTTCGAGTTATGGAAGTATGCGAGAAATTTACCGAATTAGCCAAAAGTACTGAGGCCCTCATGTTTTATATCTGGGGCTTTAAAAGATTACAGTCCTATTTCGGCGATCTTTACACCGGCGATGCCACACTCTAAATGTAGTATTTGTATCAGATGAACTTCAAAATTGTGGTGTAAATGTGGTAAACCGATTTCGTCAATTATCAAAAGGCGGCGAAAAAAAATGATGAACAGAATTTCGTTGGAATTGGTCGAGTAATTCGTGAGATATGGTTTTTAACCTATAAGTGAGCGTCGCCACGCCCATTGTCCAATTTTTATGCTTTTCCATACCATCTTTACGATAAAATTTAGGGTTTCTGGTGTTTTTCCTTACTGAATTACAGCACTTAAAAAAAATGTTTTTTTTTTAACTGTTGTACTATATAAAATTTTGTTAATTTTAGAGACAATTCGTTTACATTTTGTCAACATATTTTGATATCAATTTTTTTTATTTTTGGCATATGGGGGAACCACTGACGTAACTGGCGAAACCACTTTCTTCACATGTCTCAAAGGCAACTGTTCAGAAAACTAGTTTTGAAAACGGTGACGGTTTTTTGTGTTACACAAAAATAATTCCACGACATGTGATTGTTGTTGTTGTATGTGAATTCGGTCCTTGGCCGGGTCCTTATTACAAAGACCCGAGTGAAAAAGTCGTTTTCATGTAATAACTAATTCCAAACCGACAGTCGAGTTTAATTGATATGAAACTTAATAATTGTTTTTGTAATATTTTTATTTTAAAATGGTAATTTAAATAATTAATCTTATAAACTTGGCAATATCCAGTTCGCAGCATTATATGAAAACTGCATATGGCGCCCTCTGTGTGTCAGAAAGCGAAGCAACAATTTATTTAAGTTAACACAATTAAACAAAGACACTGTTAGTAAAGTTCACAACCACAACAAAATGTGAGAGACAATGTACAGTAGCTTTCAAACTGTTGAATTCAATTATATATCATAATTTTGAATATCACTGAAAGCAGATGCGATTAACCCGCTACCGCCCAAGAAATAAATAGTATATAATATATCATATTAAATGATTCTTCTTGCAAGAAAACAAGAAAATAATACTGTGTACGAAATAAAAAGTTTTAAATTTGTAGAGTTGAGGAAGAAAATTGTTGGTTTCCCACATAAGCTGTTTAGCTTAACTTTCTTAATCTTAACTTTCCATCTTTTTAAGTAACACGCTATTGAAAATAATATTTTATCAATAAAATATAATTTGAGAAATGTGCAGAGCAAAAAAACTCCCTAGACCTTTATCTTTATCTTTCTATTTCATATATTAAATTTAGATAAAGGATATGATAAATACAATGGAACTTCCATAACTCGAACTTCTATAACTCGAAGATCTCCATAACTCGAACTCTTGAATTGGCAATAGATCTCAAATTTCATATAAATCTCCTTCCATAAATCGAAGTATTTGGTCAGGGCATAATACAAAATTTAAAATTTTACTATCGAAGCAGAATCTTATAAGAGTCCCTCTACATCGTACGAAGGCGAACAAAAAATATGATATTACACTTTTGGATTGCATAAATCATGTAACAAAGGCATGGGATACAATAGTAAACTACAACAAACAAAATTACAGAATACAGGTTTTAACGGATGTTTATAAAACCTTATGCGAAGTAAAAAACTAAAATTGTGGGTAAATCTATATGTTTTAATAAAAATTCTATAACTCGAAGTCTTTTTGTGGATTATGGTGATTTGAGTTAGAGAAGTTCCACTGTATTAAAGATAGGATAAATAAGTTGCTGTGTGTTTAAAGAGAGACGGATTGGAAGGATTTTGATTTGATTTCTTTATAGCATTGCGTATATTAGTTATTTTCGACTGCATCTTAGAAGATCATTCTGCCGATCTGATTTCACAACCTAAGTCCATAATGGGCCACATTTCCGTTTCCAACTGATTTTTCGTAGTTGTCATCCTGATATAATGATATTATTTTCTTAACCTTTAGAGACGAGTAATCGAATGTAATTACAAGATCTGGATGTAAAATTGAGACAACCGTTTCGTTATTCAACAATAAAATCATACTGTAGTCAAAGTGACTAAATGAGAGAAAAATCGAAGTAAATTAGTTACAGTTAATCCTTTATTTTGTAACATTGTAATTAATAACAGAAGTACTATCAATTCTTCATTAAATGTGATTCGTTGTGATAAAATCTAACCACGTGCACGATTTGTAATTTTTAACTTTTAATTTTCCGCTTTTTTCCGACTTCATTTTTCATTCCTTCACACACACATCCAAGGCAATGGATGTCCTTGGAGACAGCGCTAAAATCACATCCTTCTAGAAAAACTATAAAAACACTATGAAATCATTAATATAATTATTGCTTTTGTATTTTATAAGCGATTTGCATGTGCCACCAACATCAGAGACAACTCCTCCACGGAGGCGCTTCGAAGTGATAGCGCCAACAAACGGCTGGTCAGTAACAACAACATACAGGATAGAGAATAAATTTGCATTTATTTAGTATATTTGTTATTATTTGTAGGTGTGTGTATTGTTGTTGTAGAAGTCAAATACTCGCACGCTCTTGGGAAAGGCTTACGTAATCCCAGTGAATTTCGCGATTCATTTATTTATGTATTTCGCATAAAAAACGAGGCATTCACTGTTTCACTCTTAGGACCAAACCCAATACCGGCATTTCACGCATTTCAAGGCGTGGTACTTCCCTGATATCATGTCTGCAGTGTGTTAGTAGTAGTCTGGGTCTGTGTGTCACGCGTTGGCAATTTAATTAAAAGCGGAAGGAACTGAAATGTAGGTGTGCAGCTTTGCCATCGCTACTTCTTCTCTTATATTTTTGCCAATTAACCAAATGGCCGCTGACTTCCTAATCTAATAACCTTACTTGCTTACTTCATACGGCCAGCTTAATACTTTACCTATTTTATAGTTTTTCCATATATTTATGCATAAACGTGTCACTACTACCTGCGGTCGTTTAATGTCTCCAGCAGATAGTTTAGAAGTCATTCACTTTTGTCCTCTTCCAGCACACCTGCTGCGCACAACACACCCTCCCTGTCAGCTGACTACTCACTCGCCCTTGTCGTTTGTGACTCAGTTGTTCGGACGGTGAGTTGGTTGAGTTAGTTGTTGTATAAATCTAAACAATGTTTTGAGAAATTTATTACCCAAACTCTTCAGTGATTTATTTATTTGCCAGTTGTTAAGTATTTTCGCAAAACACCACAATTATAGAGTACAGTAAAATTTTTATCGCTTTCAACTGTTTTAGCTATTCTTAATTAGAGGGTGTAGGCGTTTCGACTTACAGTAGCGATGCCGTTAAAATAATGTTATATGTTCTAATTACTATTTGAAAAACACTTTTAAATATATTTTAAATTGACATTCAAATGTATTAACAAACATATACCATTAACTAATTTTTAATAAAATATGCACAAACAGTTCTCCCATTTGTCTAATGTTATTATTTATATCTACAGTTGAAATCAAAGTCAAAATCTATTATTCTGACTTGGCGCCAAATTGTAATCTATTTTTTATCTAATTTAGAGCAAATCCAAGCGAGGTTTACTTAGATATCTTCTCGGCATTCTAAGGAGCTGATCTACCGAGAGAGTTAATGTAATCCTTCGGATCTCCATATAAAAATCTGAAAAATTATTTTATTGAAGAATTTTATCGTCATCTGAAGAAGAGAAGAGATATGCCTACATACTAAAGAGCTACGTGTCACCTAACCAGCTCAATAATTGAGCTTGTCTAGATTTTAAATATATTTAAGATTGTTAGGCTTTATAAAAGCAGATCCAATAACTAAAGAAATGTTGAAAAAAATCTGAAATTTAGGTAAGGATTCCGATGTAAATATCTATCCCTACAATAGCTATTAATTAAATCATATACACATATTTTTTTTTTTCTTGCGGAGATATTTTACTAGAAACCTCATATAAAATATAATTGGGAGAGAAATATAACGATAAACGAGACAGAGTTTCCCTTCTATTAGACTAGGAATTCCATATTCAAAACTACGTCTAATTCTTGTTTCAAACCACAATGAATATTCTGTAATTATACAAATGTAATTTTTTCCTAGTTCTGATGATCAGTTAAAAATCTTTAATTAAAGAAAGTTGTGACAATAATATTCATGGGATAAAGAATTGGAAGCCTTCGTAATGTTTGGAAAATAAATGGAATTGGTATTTGAGGTTTCTGAATTTAAAATAGGGATCCACAGAGAGTAATTTCGGGGAAATGGAATGATCATATTGTTAGAACATTTTTTTGCTGAATTGATTTTAAACAGGGTTAATACATATTTCTGAAATTATTAGATTAATATGCTTCACAAATTTTTCAAAAATCAGCCAACTTGATGTCAGAATTTTAATGAATGGTTTATGTTATGAGTAAACTATAAAAAATAGAACAATTTTTTCTTATTTACACTTATGATTAATACATATAAACTACATATATATAAATTATTCAATAATAAGGTAAATATAATTAATGGGTAATAGGAATATCATATAACTATCCCACGTATTGTTGCATCTAAGCACTTAAAATGATCAACATGTAACGGAACGTTCGCCCGTTACACCTTTAAACAGTAATGTCAATTATTTATTTATTTTATTTTGACAAGCTGTCAGTCGGAATGATGTGTCGCAAATAAAAATGACGGAATATGGGGTTTCAGAATATTGAAACATATTTGGATTAAAATAAAATAAAATAAAATAAAATAAAATAAAATAAAATAAAATAAAATAAAATAAAATAAAATAAAATAAAATAAAATAAAATAAAATAAAATAAAATAAAATAAAATAAAATAAAATAAAATAAAATAAAATAAAATAAAATAAAATAAAATAAAATGAAATGAAATGAAATGAAATGAAATGAAATGAAATGAAATGAAATGAAATGAAATGAAATGAAATGAAATAAAATAAAATAAAATAAAATAAAAATGAAATCTTCTTTAAATAGCTAATGATTTTGAAAGTCACTAATAATTACAAAAAATTAAAAAGTATTAATTTTCAACTACTCGAAGGGTTAATTAACGGATAAAGAACGACGTAGAACTTTTTATTGGCCTCATAAGTTTCGTAAGTTTTGAGTTTCAAGTGGCATTCGAGTACTTAATGTAATTGTCTATCCAAGACACGCACTCTACGCACAAACAATCCGAGCCTTACATACATACGCTCATTTATATTTATAAATACATACAGATTCATGTTTGTATTCATGTACTTGTGTTCATAATTTAATTGCCAGAATTACTTTGAGTGTGGCTAAAAGCATTGTGTGAAAAAATTGTATAAATCACACGCTTTCGCAAAACTGACCAATTCATTCACGGTGTGTATGTATGAATGTGTGTTTGTGTGTATCGTTTGCGAATTATCGACTCATTCCACTTGATACCCACTGACATGACACCTTTTTCTCTACGCTTTTTTCGGCATAAACAATGAGTTTTTAGCCTTATGAAGGTGTGTCTGTGTGTGTGTTCGTGTGTGTGTTTGCGCGCATTTAACTTAATAATGGCAATATAAAATAAATTACAATATCATGTGCACGTGTAGATTAAAAATAAGCATTAATGCGCATAAGATTTCAAATTCTCATATCGACATACATATGTATGTTTTGACAATAGAACTCTGTTAAATTCTCGAAGATAAATTACACTGATATACATTTCAGCTGTTTGGATGAGTCTTACAAATGAACATGTCTTTATAGTGCTCCGTACAGGTATTTTTGATAGCCTCAAGCTAGTTTTCGTATGAATATTTCCTTATATGTGCAATTAAGCGAATATATTTTTTTGTAATCACTTGAAGATTTCTTTAAATCCACTGAAATATAAAAAATTTAGCGATTTAGACATTTTGGTTTACATTTCCTCATTTGAGGAGAAAAATCAAAGTGAAGAGAAAACTAGTTTCGGTCATCGGCTTTTTATTTGGAAAAACCTTTCAGTCTAGATTTCAAGTTATAGAATTTCCAAAAAAAAAAATATATTTTTTTTTACTTAAAAGCCATATGAGGATATTAAAAGTAAAATATAATGGTAATTCAAGAAAATTATTGAGTTTGATATTATCTTAAGAGTCCCCCTAACTTCAGCACAAAAACATGTCTATTTTTATCACCATAAATACAATTTTATTTCCATTTGGATTTAAAATTTTTACGATTTACATAAGCTGCCCATCACTTCAGCTGGAGATTTCAAAAACACTTGCAATTGCTTTTCATGTTATTGTTCTTTAAGTTATTAAATCATACTCAGCAACTCAACGACTTTCAGGTTCTAAGTGCGAAAAGATTACTGAACACACTTTTGATTCAGAATTATTTACATTATTCCGTTTTTTCTTCCATACACTTTGTTTTGTTCTTATGGAATTGTTTTCATTGTACCAAAAGCAAAACCAATCACTTATTATGATTTTGCAATGATTTTCAACGATTTCTTAAAGTGTTTGTTGTTTGTGTTTTTTGTTTGTTTAATAATTTTCTCGTTTCTTTATACGGTGCTTTATGACTTTCAATTTAATCAAAAGTGGCAATTTTAACATCTTTGTTTTGTTTTATGGCGTTATATAGGAAAAAAATCATAATTATACAAATATGTATTCTGAAGTGAAATCGCTATGATTTCATAGATGCTTAAGTCAACTTTGTATGATATTTTTATGTGATAAGTGCTATTACAAACTAGAATTCATTATGATTTTTGTCATTAAAATTTTATTATTATCAGCATAAAATCTTTTTTTTAATAATATCAGTAGATTACTTGCTGGATTTGTCGATTTCTCAGTGAAAAAGTGTATATTATGTTTTTATAATTTAACAGCTGCAATATTCAAGTTTTTTAGATTATAATCATTATACTCGTATGTTAAGAGTATATAGAGAATGATTTTTTCTAAATATCCAACCATCCCTCTGTCAGGAGGTTCTTACTAATACATGATATTGTATCATGCGATATTAACGATAAAGTCCAAATTCCTCTCATTTTTTTGCTTCCTTCATTGCTTACTTTGTTGTTTTAGACCTCATACTACGACCCAGTAACTAATCGTTCGAAACGCTCACCTTTTCTAATTCACTTACGTCTCATAGAAAATACTGAATAAACTTAAGGTCCAGAGAGAGAGAGAGAGGGATCGAATCGTAGTTACCTGACTGAAAAGCATTGTAAGATATCCTTTTAGTGAGGAAGGCCCATCCTAAAAACACATTCGACTAAACTTTCTTTTATCCTTGACAATCCTCAATAACATTATTATAAAACAAGTATGGAAGTGCTAAGTTCGGGTGTCACCGAACATTTTATACTCTCGCAATTTATTTATTTAAATTCATTAATATAATTTGACTCACATATTCGGCATATACATATACATGTATATGGTATAAAGTCCATTGAAATTGCCCTGTTGGCACGGAGACATATTATTAGAAGAAACATATTCCCACTGAATTTCTTCTAAATATCTGAGAGACTTAACTATATTTTCTGTAAAAAAAATTGTTAGAAGCACCGAGGTACTCATATCCGATATATAGGATCTTGAAAACGTATGAACCAATTAGAAGGACGACGTCACTCTTTAAATACAGTATGTTTTCAAAGTTCCGATATAACCACTAGTACTAACTTTACATATTGTAAAGTAAACTATTCAGACCGACTTCAAAGTTCTGGTATATGGGAAGTTAGCGTGGTTGTGAACTGATTTGGACTATATACACAACATATCATTGGGAAGATATTATGAACTGAATTTCATTGAAATTGGTCGAGTAGTTTCGGAGATATGGTTTTTGACCCATAGTAGTGCGCGGAACCACGCCCATTTAAAATTTTGTGTACCATTTTGAGTGGAGCTCTTCTGTACCATCTTTATAATGAAATTTAAGGTTTCTGATGGTTTTCTTTACTGAATTACAGCATTTTTAGTAGTTTTCAACATAACCTTTGTATGGGAGGTGGGCATAGTTATAATCCGATTTCCTCAATATTTGGACTGTATAAGGTAGTACCTAAAAGAAACGACTCTAGAAAGTTTCCTTGATATAGCTTTAGTAGTTTGCGAGATATGTAGAAAAACCTTAGTAAGGGGCGTGGTCACGCCCACTTCCCCAAAAAAATAATACATTACATAATATTCCTCCTTAGATATTACTATTTATGTTTTGAGCTGCTAGGTTAACAATCCGAATAAAAGTCCGAGTTTGTTCCGACCTCGAATGTTTCGCGAATGGATGGTTATTTAGCTCTTTCAATTGAAATGTTCGTATCACGAAGAAAGAAGTTCATGCCTATTTAGCAAATGTCTGCTTTACCTCCATAAATATATTATCTAAAGTAGTCTTCGAAATTCATTGTGAGACGAGCTTTGATAACGATCATTATAACATTGACTTTAAGCACATGAACATAACTTAAGATTTATTATTCTGAGAAATGTCCAAGTTCCATCCTTCAACAGTTGATTGTTACCCACCTTTGAAGAGAATCCAAGTTTTTGTTTATGTCTAACAACGCATATCTTTTATCGCATGCTCTTCAAACACATAATTCATTACAAAACCCATAAAAATTAGCCGAAATTTATTACTTCTAGGTCTTACAGGCACTTTAGTCTGAGATGTGAAAGTAGAAACAATGTCAAGGTCAACTCTTATTCGCCGCGGCTTCAACGCCGACGAAGGTAGTTCCGACAAAACGCATAAAACCGTATAAAAAATTGCAACACTTTAGAGAAACATCAAAACACTTCCAACGACGCCAACGCACACCGGCAGCGTTACAGCCGCGACACTTGACACGCCAATAAAAAAGCGAAGATATGAATAAATAGCGGCAAGTGTTAAATAGCGAAACCAAAGATTGCTGAAAGCAAAAAGTGCAAGGCGAAGTAGGCGCGGAAGGTGGCGCACGGCATACAGCGGGTCATAAAAGATGTGTCAATCTAGCTGCCTAGACCTTACATACATATGTACATATATACCGTTTGAATTATTTATTTTATTTTTATTTTTGTTTCTTATTTCTCACCTCAAGCTTAGTTTTTGTTGTTTTGTGCGCGAATATTGAAGTGTTGCTGTTTTGCGGCATTTCCCACGACACTCGATCACAATGCAACAACACTTCAAATATAGGCTAAGAAAGAGCGCTTAATGTTCGTCTAGTGTGTAGAGTATTTGGGTGTAGTAAACAATAAGAATTTGCCAAACGAAATATGGTGAAGACAAGTTTGACAGCAACGCAATTGTCAAAACGCAACTGTCAAGGTGTGTGCGTAGATTTAATGATTCAGTTGTCATGAGTTACTCGTACTAGACACTGCAACGCCTGTGTATCTGTACTCATATAGTGGAATGTTTGTCTGTCAGTGCTTATGGTTGTGTCAATGACAATGCCATTACTATGTTCAATAACAATAACAAACAATTTAAACAATAGACAAAGTTACAGATATAGCATGAGAAGATCGAGAAATGATAAAATTAAGAGATCATTAGGTTGCAGTGTAAACAAAAAACAAAAAAAATACATGTGATGATCGAATACATACGTGGTCCAAGATGAAGAGAGAACTTTATCTTATATTTTATGAGTGAGGGGAAAAATTTAATTAGTGGCGAACAAAATAGTATTATTTCACAGAGCTAAAATGATGTCGTCATCAAGTTCGCAAAGTTCATAGCAGAAAATGTATTTCTTGTACTCAATAAATATTAACAGAGTGCGTTCTTCAGTAACGCGATGCTGATTCTATGATTGGTGGTACATTACATACAACTTTGAATTTATAAATGTTAAGATTAGTGTGAACACCAAATGGATTGGTCATCGTCCCACTGGAGAAATAAAGGTTTGTTCTTCAACATTTTTTATTTATTTTCTTACTGGTTTCTCGATATCAAGCGAGGACGATTAGTCCATGATTCGAACTTGTTATGTATCAAAGATATTTTACTAAATTGTGATGGACTCACTTGCCCCTTCATCTTCTCACATCGTCTTAAGCCAAATACAAGTACTCAGTTAGTACAACAAAACTACATATGTTCCCATTGTACTTTTCTTCTCATTGGTTGAAGAGGAATAAGCAGCATACAAGTAAATAGTTTTTAAAATATGCGTTGTAGGTCAGGCAGCAATCCACACGTACTCCGTGAACCACCATTGCATACCGAAAAATTACGGTTTTTTGCGGTTCATGGGCCGGCGGTGTTATAGGACGGTACTTCTACCACGATGATCAAGATCGACACGTTACTGTGAATGCGAATCGCTACCGCTCAATGACAACTGAATATTTTTGGCACGAATTGGATGACGGCACCACAAGCCACACACCGAATGTCACAATGGATTTATTAAAAACCAAATTTGGTGAACGTGTTATCTCACGAAACGGTCCAGTCAAGTGGCCGTCTCGCTAGTGAAATTTCACGCCGTTAGACTACTTCCTGTGGGGCTACGTCAAGTATATGGTCTATGTCAACAAGCCAGCCACGATTGATGAATTTCGTACGAATATCGAACGTGAAATTGCAGTATCGACCGATACTTGAAAACCGATAAAATTGGGCTCAGCGTCTGGACTTCTGCAATCGTGCCCGTGGTGGCCATGCAAAATAAATTGAGTTCCACACATAATGGCATCGAATGTACTTTCACAGGAATAAAGAATTTCATTGATTTTTTGTAGCGCGCTTATTGAAAAACCCTTCATAAATTAATATTGAAAATTCCTCCTTTAGAAGTAATCGTAATACACAACAGCATATTGCTTTCGCTTGGATCAGTGTGCTTAGATGTTGGTAGCAAGATGGTTTTCTTTATGTTACAGAGGTTTCTTAATAAAAAATATTTTTTTTTAATAGCGATCGCCTCTTGCCAAGCAAATGTAACTATTATTCCATATCGCAGCTGGCTTTCAATTTGTGATTAGGGTTTTCATATTATAAATGTTTCATATTATAAATAGGATGAAAATCTTAGTCAAACTTACTTTAAGGGTATATTTTATATATATTATAGATATTCGAACTGTTCATGCAGTTTCGATATGGGAGCAATGATCGGAATACGCACCTTCCTAAGCTGGAACCTGATACTTCAAGCAAATATACATAGATTAAGTTTTTTATAAGCAAGTAGCAAAAAAACTTTCAACTGAGATCAATTTCCTCGAAGTTGATTAATAATGGTGATTTTCAAGATACCAATCATATAACCCATTGTAAGTTCATATTATCAAAGATTTCGACTACGATAGTTTTGAGAATACATATTTATTATTATTCATCTTTGACCAATCTCCCTATTTTGCTACTTTTGCGAGTGTTCTTTTGCAACTCGCTTACAAGAGAGCGAAGCTTATATTCCGAAAAAGTTGAAATTGTTGATGCATATGTGATTATTTATTGCTCATCACCTGTATTGTATGCCAATTCGCCAAACTGTCGAAAAATATTAATAGACTTTGAGGCTCCTCAAATTTGTATATATTATTGTATGTATATGTTGTATATAGACACATAAATCGTTGAATTTATCTATAATTGCCTATTTTATGAAATTCCATATAATAAAACATATAAACACATTGAAATATAAAAAAATTATGAATAATAATAAGAAATAATAATAAGTTTATTCAATGAAAATAACTGAACGCAGCATGCGCATGCGCTTAAAATGTGCTCGTGGTCTATCAATTGAGGCGTCAGTTGAAATATATTACTATGACATGACAGTGCATACAACAACATTTACCGCTACAAAACAGCAATCAAGCCAAGACAAAACAAAAGCATAAACAGAAAAAAATAATATTTTTTGGCGCGTACTTCGCCATGACCTTAAATTTGAAGTATTAGTTGGTGATAGAAATTTGTTTTCATTTGCTTTGAACAGCTTTTTTTCTCAACTAAATTTGCAACAATAAATCTGCACTTGGCACTAGAGACCCACAACTATGAAATAACACTTTTTATTACTTTACAATCGCAATCAAAATTGCGTGTATTCGCAACAACTAATGTGGTGGCAATGCGTTGCATATTTGTTGTGCCTCAAAGCGTTGTTGTGGGTGAGTCGTTAAATATACGCACAAACATATATATTTATAGTATATGTATGTATGTGTATATCTATGTGTATGAGATTGGTTGATTTTTGTTTTTCATCCAATTTTCGGTGTGTTAATGTTAAAAGGTGTAAAAATACACAAAGAAATAATTAAGCCTGCAAATTTTTGTGGTATTTGAGTAATATATGTGTGTATGTACATGTGATATATCTTATTATCATCTACATACGTCAGTGAGATTTTATGTTTGCTCTTTTATACTACTTAATTTATTATTTAATTGTTTTATTGATTTTCTAACAAGTTTAATGCTAGTATCTACACAGCTACCCAGAAGTTTGTAAAGAGGACAGTTGTAAATTATTCTGGGTATTATCCAAGTGTACCATTTTAGAGTTAGAGACTGATAACAACGATCCTGTAACTTATTGATACCTAGAGTTAGTAGATAGGTCCTTTGCTTTAAAAGGTTATACCAGTGTAAACCGCGAAAAATCAGGCGATTTTTGTAAAAAATTTTTTAAAGAAACTACTCGATGAATTGTTTCGAAGTTTTTTGCACATAAAAAGGTATATTTTCAGCTATATTAAATTTTTTTTTTTCGTATTGAAAAATAACCGAGTTATATGCTGTCTTCGGAGGTACCAAAAAAAAGTTCCCCAACTACATAATTCCAGCCGAATGAGTATCTGAAACAAAAAAATTAAAAAAGGTTATTTCAACTTTAATAGTATTATAGTATTTCCTATACAATGACCTACAATTTTTCACAAATATCAAAAATTGACAGAATGGCGTAGTTCTGAAAAAATGTGTCGTTTTTTTATTGGCAAACTGACAATTTTCAACAAATCAAAAAAATCGTAGATCATTGTATAGTAAATATATTCAAGAATTTTCAGTTTAAATTTGAAGTCGATCGGTCAATTCTCGTTGAGTAATGTTGTCAGCGATTTTGAGAAATATCGTTTCGAGAAAAATGCGTTTTAAGTTTCGACTATAGCGGCTTATAGCGGTCGTCGTTCTTTAGAACGCTGACATTCAAAAACTATTCAAGATACGATCTTACTGCTTTCACAGGGTATTTTTGAAAGTATAAACTATCGAATAAGCAAAAAATAAAAAAACACTGGTATATTGGCGATTTCTTTCTAGTAAACATTTTCGCACCATAAAAAACTAAAAACTGAGGTCCAAATTCGGTTAAACGTTGGATGTTAACCCATCTTTACCCAACGTTGCGCAAGCGCAACATTTCAAATTTGTTTTTTTTTTTTATTTCTAAAATAAGGAAATAAATCTAAGAAATCTAAGCCAGTCTCAAAAAGAAGTACTAACAGATAAATAAAATTTTTTTTTAAGGTTTTTCAAATACAAATGCATTTTATTTTTATCATTCAAAAACTGCTAATTGAGTCATCTCGGGATCGGTATATTCATCCAATCATAAAAAATATTAATTTAAATAAAGCTTTACTTTTTACACTGTACAAAGCTTTAACAATATCTTATTTGTGATATAAACCCTTTTGGTGGACAAAACTACCCACCCGTGTTGTTTATCTTACATTTCTAGGAAATGTTGCGTATACGCAACGTTGGGAGTAACAATAATCAGTTGTTATTGTTACTCAGCTTGCCATTCGTGTTAGAAATGTATTGTCAATAATGGGTTCTCGCTATTCAAGGAGTAGTTCTGTTTTGTTTTTATTATTCAGTTGGTTCTAGAACGTTGAGCTAATAGCATAGCTAACTTGATACGAGACTATTTTGCCACTGGTACTATTCGAGAAAATAGAACAATGAATAAAACCATGATAAATACGAAAACTTTTCAGAAAAAAGAGAGAGGGTCATTTGATTTCAGCTATGACCAAAAACATGAAGTACTATTGGTTCGATGGAATGACAATTCTGTGGTGAATGTGGCTACTAATAACGCAAAAATCGAACCATTGGTTACAGCAAAACGTTACGATAGAAAACTTAAAAAAATGGTGAATGTGCCACAGCCCCATGTTATAGCAGATTATAATTAAAATATGGGAGGCGTCGATCTGCGTGATAATGGAATTGCCAATTATAGGATTCGAGTAAGAGGGAAAAAGTGGTGGTGGCCACTGTTCATTAATTTGATAGATAGCATTTTAGTAAACTCGTGAAAGATTTACAATCTGGCAAATGAGCAATCTATGATTCAATTAGAATTTAAATCTTACGTTGCTGTTAGTTTGATGAAAACCGAAGAAGCCCAACTTGCAGATAATTCTCACTTTTTGGGTAATTCAAATATAAATTTAGGAAGACCATCAAAAAACGCATTACCTTCCAATATTCGCTTCGATAATATTGGTCATGTCATAGAGGAGCACGAAAATAAACGTCGAAGGAGATGTAGACAGTGTAGAAGTTCAACAATTTATATGTGTAAAAAATGTCAAATACATCTTCATGCTGAGTGTTTTAAAATATTTCACTCACGTTAATCGCAATAGTATTAGCGTAAGTGAAATATTTTAAATGTATTTTTATGTGATTTTCTTGTATAATATAAGTTCAGTAATCCCAACGTAGGCGCAACATTTCACGGAATGAAAAATAATGAATCAATATTTTTTTTTAATGATTTTCTCTTTTTTTAACGTAATAAACAATAAAACCATAAAATATGCTTTTATTTTTACCCTTGGGAATTAATGGGTTAAAGTAATTCGAAGCATAATTCATGCAACTTTGCCATAGTTTTCATTGAACAATACTTTCTTCTATTTCAAATGGGACCGGTTGTCGACAAGAACCCTCCGATTTATTAAGCCCCACTTTATAAAGAACTTTCAGGTACTTATGTAAATATTCTATCAATGAAATTATATGAGTTTTTCAGTTTGTCGGTATATGTTTATTATATGGCTCCAAGGAAAGATATGGAATGAGTTTTTCATTAATCACTCATATGCTAATATTTATGTCCCACAGAAAACAACTCAAAATAGTTATCTAGAATTTATGCTATATTTTTACGTAAAAGTGCTTTCTGAAACTGATTAATAGTTCATCTTCGTTATTATCTAAATATACAATAGATGGCACTGTTGTTCTATAATTTCTGATAACGTTTCTTTCTTTCTTTATATATACAATTCTTCTGTAAGTGTGTATGCCACTGAACTCCTCCTAAACGGCTGGAAATATTTAAATGAGATTTTTTGTGTGTCTTTAGGTGGATTCGAGAATTCTAGTCACCATTCGATCCATTTTAAATGATGCATTTAATTAATTTTATATTTATATATTTTTATAAAACATACCAAAAGTAGAATAATACTACTGTCGGTGTACCAAATCTTCAATCCAATTATGTATATATTAATTCCAGTAATTTTATTATGAGTGTTTCAGTTGATACTTTATTTAATATCCTAATAGCTTCAAATATCATGTGAGACAACGTCTGTCGGGTATACATACTTGTATTTTTATAAAACTTTCAATTCGATTAATAGAAAAATAATAGAAAAAACATAGAGTATACCTATGTTCCAATATTGTCAAAATTGTATCAAAAGTGATTCATGTTATAGATATATAATTACGTAGCTATTTTGGTGAACCATTCTCTTTTTTTAAGCTTACAACTCACTACACTTAAGTTTCTTGGGCTTTTAGCAAATCACATGACTTGAAAATATCAAAAAATAATAATTTTGCACGCTTAACCACAGGTCATCATGCACTTGTCTCTCTGTATAGGCATATACTCGTAATATGTAGTTACTAACACAGTGCTCTGCAATAATATGCGGATTATTAGACATTTTTTGTTTTTGTTGCTTGTGTGCACAGCAGGTGTTGAAACTTACAGGCTCAACGGCAACATTTACAAAATCAGCGCTGCCTACGAGATGGGCTTTGAAATCTAAGCTGCTACTGTTGTTGTTGTTGCCAATCGTATTAACGATGAAGTTGTTTGCGATGATTATGTGTGTTTGTAGCTAAAGTTGTGCCAGTTGAACAACAACAAACTAAGTTTTCGATCAGAGCGCGCAAGTCCAGTGCTATTGTCATTGCTGTACGCTGCGTGTGCGCGCGTTTGACATATTGTTTGTTGTTGTTAAGTTTTGCGCATGCGCATTCACCGCTCACATTACAGCTTACAATTTCAATGTCATTACTTTTTGCGAAAATCACCACATCACCACTCATCCCTCCCTCGAGTCATGTAGTTTTATTTTTTATTTTTTAATTTCTATCAACTCTATTTTTGTTGCCAGCGGCCAATCAACTGCTCAATTTTATTTATTGTTATTATTTTTACTTAACTGTTAATGGACTTTTTCGTATCGCTGTGATATGTGTGTTGAATGAAAATACGAAACACTTTTATAACTAGCGTTCGAAATGAAATATTAATTGGACAAATGTGATTTTGCTGACGGACTACTGTTTAAGCCCCATTGACTTTGCCGCGGATTTTGAGTGTATTTTTAGATGCTTGCAGGTACATTGGCTTTAATTGACATTTTTTCGCACTTCTGCCAAACCATTTTTGTGTGACTTCTTTCTTTTTCGATTTCATCATTTATTTTTTTAAGTTTATTTTTGGTTCGTCGAGTTTAATAATTAAATTTAAAAAATATTTGAGACTATCTATATACAATTTAATTTTTCTTATTTATTCTACAAAAATATATATGGTTTTTTCATCATGTTAATTCAAGTCATAGGAAATTTTTTTAAAAATACTTTCTTTCTCTTTTTTTCCAGCTACAACGAATTACTGTGATTTTTCATAACAAATATAAATTTTGAACTAATGGTAAGTGAATTTAAATTGATGTACTAGATAATAATTACTATAAAATAAATAAATAGGGACTGTCATCGGAGAGAGTTAGGGAAACTATATATACTCTCAAAATTATAAAGAATCAAAGACTAGTGAAATATATCCAGATGTATGTATAAAACATATCAGTCCAAAACAAGTTATTTAGTGAAATTATATACCGATTGCCTTTTGACCTTAAGTTTTTGCCGATTAACCTAATCACGAAATCCCCCATTAAAGTTAAACTGATAAACAAAAATTAAATATTCGTCCAGAATAGCGGTATGAAGCCGTATATATCACTTGTTATTGATACCGAATCAAATTACCTTGAATGAAATATCATTGTTCTTAATGGAACATTTCCTTCTGCGGTTTTTGAGATCTCATACCCATTGACCTGTATATAAGTTCTAAATTCAACCAAAGGGTATAGGTATTTTAAAGTTGGTTATAGGTGGTTCGAGGGATTGTATGGATTGAATTGTCTACCGATTTAGAATATTTTTAATAATGCATCCATTACGTAGAAAAAAAAATCGATATAATGTCAATTAAAATTGTTTTGAAACCCTTATTGGTATGTGGGGCATTCTCTGGAAAAAAAGCCACTTGAAAAAAAGTGCTTTATTTTCTTTGGCAATGATATATCTTATAGTACATGTAAAACCTAAAATAAAACATGTGGTTTTAGGTCTGTGTAACGCGTGGTTGCCATATTATAAGGGGCCAAAGTTTTTTGTAAAAAAATTTTCGAACCGCCATAACTTTAAAACTAATGAACAGATTTTAAAACACCATGTGACTTTTTTGTATAGAATTTTTCAAACTTTAAAACTGCATATCGTAAAAATTTTTAAAATTAATATTTCATAGCAAAAAATGAAAAAAATTTTTTTTTTGGAATTTTTAAGAACTTATGCCCCCTTCGATTTTTTTCAAAAATATCTTAAAATGTTCCTTATTTCATCACCTTTTTACCCCCCAAAGGGAATTTTGGGACAGCAATATTTGTATGAGCTACAAATAAAAAAACCAACTCAGAACATGACGAAAAATCATTGATTTATGCACTATTATTACCAGAATTTAGTGTAACCCAGGATTAACGACGTGGACGTAGCAGACATTTAATCCCTTTTTTTATTTTTTTTATTTTTTTGTATTTTTTAAATTTTTTATTTTTTTTTTGTTTTTGTTTTTTATTTAAAATTATCACGTATTCGAATCTAATCTACGTAATAATTAAAAAAAAAGCAAAACGATGTCGAAGCGTAGGTACTCCAATTAAAACGAGAACATCAAATGTATTCCCTTACTATTTCCGTTCTCGAGATTTTTTCGTATTACTATCCTTTCATCCGCTACTATTTCGATCTTCTGCGGTTTTCTCATTGATAATGTGGTAAAATCAATAAGAGTCGTTAAAGTCATCCCTAAATTAGCTAGTAAAAAAACTGGCCGAATGTCAAAACCAGCCGAGGCCAAGATCCTAAACAAATAAAACACTTTGTAAAAGAAAATATCCCGTTTTGAAAAGTCACTCCTCATTTAATACAAATGGTATGAACAAAATTTTCTTACAATTTTATTACTTGTGTTGAATTTTACCGTTTCTGTTCCCACATCATTATATTTGACATAACTCTAATAATAAACTAGAGTTGTTTCACACCATATATATCTCGTTTATTTGCCATATACTCCACTTTATTATGCTTTGTGAAATTTGATAGTACAATATAAAAAGCAATAGAAATCTCGGCGTTAAATTTTCGGAAATAACAAAATATTTTTTTCTAGGAAAAATTGTTATCAACGAACTATTCCACCCTAACCCTTTGGCAGCCGCTGCGTATACGCATCATTTTTGCTTGGAATTAAATGCTGTAAGTTCCGTGACAATTTTCCTATAATTGTTCTTATATGTGCATGTCATCAGAAGCACATAGACCTAGGACTATATTGAGTCGCTTGCGACATACTTTCAGATCAAAACAAACTATTAAATAGCGCGGCGTAGTAAATATGAAGCGTGTACATGTTTCTGCCAGCGATAAAAGCGAGACAACAACGAAAATCATTCACATGCTCATACGTATATTTGTTTTATCAATAAATTTACAAATGTTGATAGTATCAAAGAGTTGGTGATGATGATGATGTAGCAAAACAAAAAAAATAATAATAATTAAGTGTATAGTGGGAACGGTCTTTGACAAAAGCAAGGTTGACAGAAAGTGATATGAACTTGAATTAAGCTTGATTGCAAGTGCGTATATGGTGACTTTACATATTAAGGAATGTTTCGGTTAGGTCCCTTTGAAATTTTATAATAAAGTGGAAAGACAATCAAAATCGTGAAAAGAATCAAGAAAATTTTGAAGCAACTTAGCTATATGCAATATATTATATACACATATGTACATATATAGGCTGGAGTCAATGTACAATGAACCACGAATAGTCTACCTTTTTAACAGAAATAACAGAGAGTAACTTTATATAACATTTCTTGTCTATTTTTTTATTTATCGCAAATCAATGATTGCGTCATCGATAATTGACTATATTATTTGTATCGAATATAATTTATCACAAAATGGATTTTAAAGTCACTAAAAAGGACAGAAAGAAAGAAATAAGCAACACAAATTGCAACTTGTTGCTTTTTTACGTTGTCGTAGTTGCTTCCAATTGCCTAAAGTACTCATCAACCAAAGCAAGTCTACCCAAAAAAATCACAAAAAATAAAACTATAATGACAACTGCACGTGACTAACTTGCCTCACTGCCTGGCTTATACAATCTCCACACTTTTCTAGTATATTTATACTTGTATATACTTTTTTATAGCTCTATAGTAAGCCATCAAGTCACTAGCTGTCGTCACACAGCTGACTGCAATGACATACAAACGTACAATAAAAGAAAGCAAAATGGGTAAAAGATGCATTGCCAGTTATTGAATTGGCAAAGGAAAACGTCAATCGAAATAGCAAATTATACACGATAACATACATACATACATATATACAAATGTGTTGAGTATACATTTTATTTCATTTCACTTTATGCGGAATAGCGATAAAGTATTTTCCGTCACAAAAATAACAGCAACAGTTGCGGTTATTGTAAATATTATGGCCAAGTCGAAAGTAAAATGCCAACAAATGCAGTTTGTCATTGTATACGCAAAGTAACAGCAATCGAAGCAATGAAGTCGGTAGCAATAACGGTAATAGACACCGTAATTCAAGAGATGGCGCCTAAGTTGGCTGCTACTGTTATTCGCTAACAGTCACTGTTAAATGTCAATGTTAAAAGAAACGCAGCAACTTCAAGTTGGATGCCGTGGTTGTTAAAAGTTTTGTGGTTAGTTTTGGTTGTAAAAAATTAATTTTCTAGTCAATAAAAATCTAAGATATTTTCCTATCAAAAGCTAGCAACCACGACAACAGTAAAATGTTTATGAAATTCCAGATAAAAAATTAATTTTTAAATTTTTACATTTCGGGACAAAAACCTTAAGATTTTCTTTAGTTTGGTGCACTAGCCATTTTGCCAGATTAAAGCAGTTGCTGGTATATGTAACGGAACCAAAAAAAATAGATTATACGTCTTATGTCTACCTCTTCCTCCTCCCTGAATATCATGATAAACTATGTAGAGCCTTGACATGGCGAAGCTTTTGGAAGATAAGAAAGTCGGTACCCTTTTAAAAAGATCTTTAAAATATTTGTTAGAAATTACTCGTTGTACCCACAATTTTCCCACATTTTATCATCGTTGTAGTTCTCAAAATAGAGTTGAGGGAAACATTTTTTTGTCATAAAATGCTACTTGATCACTTTTTTTAACTTTAAAATTAAGCTAATCTTCTCGATTGAAATTTTAAAAATTAACAATCTGTAGCAGAATGATTAGATCTATGACTCTACATAGAAAAACAAGAAAAAAATTATTTGCAATCAACACATAAAAGCTTTAATATTATTTTCGATTGATACATCGAAAATTCGAAGATACGCTACCGAAATGTGGGAAAATTTAATTAGAAATTGGAAGCATCTAACTGGAGTTATCCAGAAAAATATTAATAGAGAAAAACTTGAAGATTCAACAGATTCAAAAATCTCAATATTCACCGTTTCATCATCCAAAATTTCTCAGTCTTAACTTCCAATTTTCTTGAACTTTTAATAGTTAATTTTCACATTTCAAACACCTTATTTCGTATTCTTGCAAGTAACTGCAAAATAGCCCACTGTTAGTTGGTCTCTTCAGTTACCAACATCAGCAGTGTAATAGACACAGCGCAGTCAGCGTCGACGTCGATTTGAAGCTACGCATTGCGCCAGCTGTTAGACCACTAACTAACTAACTGTTTCTGCTGCTTCTGCTAACGCCGACTGCTGTAAACATCACTGCTAGCTGGCCGTAAGTTGGCCTATTGCCAACCAGCTGACTTGAGTGCTTGCTGATTGTCGGCCAAACTACCAACGTCTAACAACCGGCTTAATTGACTGCGGCTGAAGCTGACACTAACGCTAACGTCTGATGCCGGTCGCTTGACTGTTAGACTATAACGGTGTGCTGTTGGTGCCTCCGCTGCTGCTGTTACTTGTCTGCTGCTGTTGCTGTTGGTGCGCGCCGTTTTTGCGCTTCCAACCACTATATCAGCTGAAATCAACTGCAGACCGTGTTTATTTACGCTCGAACACCGAACGTGGTAGCAACGCGAAAAACGAAAGCAACAACAAAATCACAATAAAATATTCAATTGAAATACAATTTCTTGCGATAAAAGTACAAAAAGAAATAATAAAATAAAGACTTTCGTGAAATACAAATTGTTAAGTGTAGAAATTACGCGCAACTCAATTGAAAGTGCTCGCAAACGACAAGTGATCGAACTACTACTTGGCATAGATAAGCCAAATTTGAGTTTGAAAGTAAAAACGGACAACAACGACTACACATGGTTATCAGCAGCATAGAAGGTGGTTAAATAAAAGAAGACATGTTTTTTGTTTCGAAAGCTGAATTAACGGTTTTTTTTTTTTTTTTAATTTTTCGATATCGAAAAAATTCGAAGTAGAAAAAAGTTTTTCGAAATCGAAAAAAATGTTTCGAAATCGAAAAAATGAAAAAAAATAATTATTTTAAATTTATAAAAATACAAAACTTTAAAAAACTTTATTTGTGCTTTTAGTGTATTTTTTTTATTTTGCAAATTTTGTGTGTTGGTGGATATTGCGCGCCTAAATTTTTATTTACTTTTACAAAAACACCTACAAGCAATTGTAGTGTAACACTTTGGACCACACTTTCATTTTCTATTTAAGCATCTTATTTTTGCAATCTTCCTGCTTTTTTTGTTGTTGTTTTCCAGTGACAAATTCATTAAGAGTTAGTTGCTGGCGCGCCGAATGGCCAATAAGTGTACGCCAACAACAATTGTTCAAGTGAAATTGCAGCAAACAATTTTGCTACTTTATTCATTTCATTTTTCTTTTGTTGTTGTCTTCTAGCAACTTTTAACTTGGCTTTTAACAGCGCCCACTTGCACTCGCACGCGCCTGCACATCCACCAGCACACACACACAAACACACGCTATTTATTTGTGCGCGTTGAAGCGTTGATTTAATTGTGACTTTCATTTCATTGATTGCCAACGCCGACACTTTTGCAGAGGCATTTCTTATAGCAACAACAAAGCGAATTTTCGCATAGAAAAACACACTCAAACACAACGCACCCATTCAACCCACATACGTTCGTAGATTTATTATTTATTTTTGCAACACTTTAATTGCAGCCAAGTGCCATTGTGATTTTTAACTAAACAGCACCAAATTAAAAAAGAAAAAAAAGAAAACGATAAAACACTTTTTTCGCCAAACACAATTCGCCTGGTTGCGAAAGCATAACTTTTTTGTCTGCCAAAACAAAATCTCAATTCGCAAAAGCACCACTTAAAAGCATAATAATAAACGCAGCAATGGAGGAGAAACGCGGTAAGTGTATTATACGATTGAAGAAAAAAAAAACATTTTTAACAAAATATTGTTAAATGGCTATTGGGAAACATCTAACAGCAGGTCTCTCGAAAACAGTTGTTCAATATTTACTCAATGCCAATTAAATTTATGTCTTCAAAAAATATGAATTGTGTGAGTGGAAATTGAAAACAGTTGACGATTTCAATTTTAATTTTTCCTAACAATCGTTAGTGTTTATAGTTATTAAATGAGAATAAAAACTATTCGAAAGCTACTTGTTATTTAGAAAACATATTTAAACTTTCTTCAATTTAATTTAACTTTTACAAGGAAACAAAGTTTAATATATTTTTAAGAGCTTTTTGATTGAAAATTTTTGTGAACCCCGACTCTTGAAATAACATTTTTGGTTTACTTAAAAACCATTGATTATTCGTAGGGGTAAAAGTTAGATACAATTTGTAGACCCGAAGTACTTAATCTGATTCACTACGGTGTTTCAGTTTACTAGAACATTTCAGCAATTGAAATTGTACGGTCACCAATTAACACTATCAGTTCCTAAGTTACTGTTGAAGTGGTTTTTCAGAGATTTTTGAGGCTTTCGTTTGTACAGCTTAGTACCCTTATTCTGGAGAATTCGAGCAGTTAGGGATTGTCAGAGACACGAAAAAATGAGCATTTTCAGTAATTCCTTTTGCTATTAAATCATGTCAATTCACAAAAGTAATAATATAGCATTATTACACCATGTTTTGACTTGAAGTTACGAAAATTTAAAAAATTAAAATAATTTATAATTTCCGAAGTTATAGCTGTTTGTGTTGACCCAGTTCAAAAAAAGGCCCTTGCGGTGACAATCATAAGTCCTAAAATCAATCGGATATGAAAAATTAGTTTTATAAATAAATAGGTTTTTTTTTTCAAAAATTAGCAAAATTGACGGCCTCCGGAATTTTTTTTCCAGATTTTTGGTAAAAATTCAACTGTTATTTGGTTTTAAAAAATCAAATTTTTTGAAAAATTCTAAAAGCTGTATACATTTATTTAACATCTACTGAGCGGTTTTCGAGTTACTTTTTTGTTTTTTAATCCCTGACTACCCCTAATCCCTTAAGCGAGCTCTGGATTATAAAATTTGTTATTATTTATTAATTACATTTTCATTTCTTGTTTGATTTTTTTCAATTTCATTATTATTCTTTAGTATTTAGTTTAGTTCAGTTGTTCAAGTCTAACTATTATACAATAAAAAAATTAAAGATCGAAATTACTGATGATTTTATGATCCTAAAGATATTATATACGAATAAAAGACATACCACTCTTAAAAATAATTATTGCCTTATTGTTATTTATTAAAAAAACAGCACATAATTGAATTAGATCGTGCTCAAAAGCTATCAACCATTTTATTTTAATAATACAACAACAACAAATCAATGAAATTTTTGTACGTAATTAAAATTTAAATAAACAGACATCGTGTTCCATGCTTGCCATTTCATTTCATTACTAAAAAATAATTCCAGCCCACTTGTCTTCTTTATTTACTTTGCTATTTAAAACAATTGCTTTTGAATTATTTACTTTCAGCTCAAAAAGATAGAGCATTTAAGAACAATAATAATTGTATAGAAAACAAGTAAGGAAGGGCTAAGTTCGGGTGTAACCGAACATTTTATACTCTCGCAATTTATTTAGAGATTTACCTATATTTTCGGTGAAAAATTACCCTTAGGCACTGAGTTCTTCATGTTTGATATCAGGGGCCTTGAAAAGTCATGGTCCGATTTTGACAATTTTTCCACAAGTGATGTCACAGCTCAAATACAGTATTTGTGTAAAGTTTTATTTCGCTATCTTTATCGGTTCCTTATGTATACATTATAAAGTGAAAGAATCAGAAGGATTCAAAATTGAGTTATATGGGAAGTAGGCGTAGTTGTGAACCGATTTCATCCATTTTCCCTTCGTGTCATCAGGGTGCCAAGAAAATATTATGTACCGAATTTCATTCGAATCTGTCGAGTAGTTCCTGAGATATGGTTTTTGACCTATAAGTGGGCGACGCCACGCCCATTTTCCATTTTGTAAAAAAATTTAAGTGCAACTTCCTTCTGCCATTTCTTATGTAAAATTTGGTGTTTCTGACGTTTCCCGTTAGTGAGTTAACGCACTTTTAGTAATTTTCAACCTAACCTTTGTATGGGAGGTGGGCGTGGTTATTATCCGATTTCTTTCATTTTTGGACTGTATAAGGAAACGGCTAAAAGAAACGACTGCAGAAAGTTTGGTTTATATAGCTTCATTGGTTTGCAAGATATATACAAAAAACCTATTTGGGGGCGGGGTCACGCCCACTTTTCCAAAAAAATTACATTCTAATGTGCCCCTCCCTAATGCGATCCTATGTTCCAAATTTTATTTTCATAACTTTATTTATGGCTTAGTTATAGCTCTTTATGTGTTTTTGGTTATCGCCATTTTGTGGGCGTGGCAGTGGTCCGATTCCGCCCATTTTCGAACTTAACCTTCTTATGGTGCCAAGGAATACGTGTTCCAAGTTTCATTAAGATATCTCAATTTTTACTCAAGTTACAGCTTGCACGGACGGACAGACGGACGGACAGACAGACATCCGGATTTGAACTTTACTCGTCCCCCTGATCACTTTGGTATATATAACCCTATATCTAACTCGTTTAGTTTTAG
Source organism: Zeugodacus tau (assembly GCA_031772095.1). NCBI lineage: Eukaryota > Metazoa > Arthropoda > Insecta > Diptera > Tephritidae > Zeugodacus > Zeugodacus tau. Next base: position 19,347,386 of record CM062652.1, on the reverse strand, counting down.
GACTTACAAACAACCGTTATGTGGACAAAACTATAATACTCTCTTTAGCAACTTTTGTTGCGAGAGTATAAAAATATTATACGAATTTCTGCTTTCAATAATCCACTTACATTATTTGAACCATTAATCATTTGAAAAATTTATTTTTAAGATGTCACAGCCTGATCTACATTACATATACATAGGGTGTCTTTTTAAAGCTTCATAATTTTTATTTCAAACAAAATATGGAAAAATCAATGAAATGGTCAACAAATATTCTTGAGTTGAGGTTTTCAGAGTTGTAAGACTTGTTGTAAACCTCAGCGGGATATTGAGTTGAGAACATAATCTTCATAAATCGCCGAAATGTTCTTTATTAATGGTAAAGTTAAGGTAATACAAAATGTATTTGGTATATAAACCACTTTAAAAACTTTTTCCGCTTTAGAAACTAGAAACTTTTTCTGTTTTCCAGTGAGCCTGGATAGTCTCTGCATGATTTTTGGTACCGCAAATACACCGCTTTTACCATTATCAGACCCGCCTTATCAGAAATATTACTCATTATTAATTTGTCTCACATAATGAGAGTTTTAGAAACAAATTTACGAAATTTTGAACTGTTGGTCTTATTTTTTAGTGGTTTATTTAGTAGTATGTAAATATTAGACACTTATATTTACTTTGACATCTGGTTTGACAGACTTTTTTTAAAAATACCACTAAAATCACCCTTTATTTATATGCTTTGTATTACAAAGTAAGCTTTTGAAGACATGATACCATCAATCTTATTTAAAATATTGAAAACTTTTTAAGTAGAAAACAGTTTTACAATAACAAATACAGGTTAATACAATTTAGAGAATATTGGAAAAAATAAAAGTGGTTAAAGCGGGGGTGATACATTATGAACTCAATATTCAGAATCAATACTCGTGTGTTGCAGTTAGACAGTTTTAATTGTTTGCTAATGGATAAAAATATTTTGTTTTAAATTTTACTAAAGAATTGTATATGATATTATGCCTATTAGAACAGTAACATTTTGAATACATTTTTGACATAACCTTATTTGATGATTTACTTTGAGTGAAGATGTCAATATCTCTCAAAAGATATATTCATTTTGTATTTTTAACACTTTATTTCTCGCCTTCATTTCAAGTTATCAAAGAGAATGTGGGTTAAATATTGTAGTAAGACCTCATATATATGTATATTTAAATATACCTACATTTGTATGACTGTACTCACAATTTGATCCACTTAAATATACTAAATATATTAAATGTTTTTTTTTATTTTTTTTATTTTTTTTTAGTGTGAATAATATAATATATTATCAAGTAAACAGAATATAAATTATTCTTATTTTTTCTTTTTATTATTTGATTAACCTGATGATGCATACAAAAACATCGTCTCTTACACTGTTTTCATTTTATAAGTCATGGAATAAATTTTTAACTCGCAAAAACAAACAGTTCATTATTTACCTGCACTGTTTTCATAATGATATATATTCTGTGATAAATACTATAGTCGTTTTGTATTTGTATGCAGGTGTGTAAACAAAGAATGTTTAATAAATATGCAGTCGTCGTTTGCAGTCATTGATGTCATCGTAAAATTTTGAGATCACAAGAACAGTTAACGTCTGAATTCACAATTTCATTTCTTAACCCCTTTACACGCTTATATTTATGGCAGACAAATAAGAATTTGTATTGCAAAAAACCAGAAAAAAATGTATAAAGTACAGATATAATGAATATCAGGGATTGAGCGGGAAGAGTATCAAAATTAAAGAGTGAAGCAAAGTTTCTGAGAGATGTAGAAGCTGTTTTCAATACGTTTTTTGTTATGTAAATATTAAGCTCAGACCTTTTATTGTTTTAAGTTTATAAATTTAATGAGAGACTATTGAAATTTTTTAAGAAAAATATTAAAGACTTTGTCTTTATGACATCATTTCCAGCGAGCTCTTAAGGAAAAAGTTGCGACCGCTTTGACAATATAAGTCCTAGCGGTTTTATCAGAAGTGAAAATTAACAATTTAGGAAAGTCCAAGTTCGGGTGTAACCGAACATTTTATACTCTCGCAAGTTATTTAGAGATTTACCTATATTTTCGGTGAAAAATAGATTTGATATCAGGGGCCTTGAAAAGTCATGGTTCGATTTTGACATTATTTTTTATTTCGATATCTTTATCGGTTCCTTATGTATACATTATAAAGTGAACGAATCAGAAGGATTCAAAATTGAGTAATATGGGAAGTAGACGTAGTTGTGCACCGATTTCGCCCATATTCCACCAGTGTCATCAAGGTGTCAAGAACGTGATATATACCGAATTTCATTGAAATCGGCCGAGTATTTCCTGAGATATGGTTTTTGACCCATAAGTGGGCGATGCCACGCCATTTTCCATTTTGTAAAAAAATCTGAGTGCAGCTTCCATCTGCCATTTCTTATGTGAAATTTAGTGTTTCTGGCGTTTTTCGTTATTGAGTTAACCCACTTTTAGTAGTTTTCAACATAACCTTTGTATGGGAGGTGGGCGTGGTTATGATCCGATTTCTTTCATTTTTGGACTGTATTAGGAAGTGGGTAAAAAAACGACTGCAGAAACTTTGGTTTATATAGCTCTATTGGTTTGCGAGATATGTACAAAAAACTTAGTAGGGGGCGGGGCCACGTCCACTTCCCCAAAAAAATTACATCCAAATATGCCCCTTCATAGTGCGACCCTTTATACCAAATTTTACTTCCATAGCTTTATTTATAGCTTAGTTATGGCACTTTAAGTGTTTTCGGTTTTCGACATTTTGTGGGCGTGGCAGTGGTCCGATTACGCCCATTTTCGAACTTAACCTTCTTATGGTGCCAAGAAACACGTGTTCCAAGTTTCATTAAGATATCTCAATTTTGACTCAAGTTATAGCTTGTACGGATGGACGGACAGACAGACGGACAGACAGACATCCGGATTTGAACTTTTTTCGTCACCCTGATCATTTTGATATATATAACCCTATATCTAACTCGTTTAGTTTTAGGACTTACAACCAACCGTTGGACAAAACTATAATACTCTCGTAGCAACTTTGTTGCGAGAGTATAAAAATATATGTTTAGTTAAGACTTGTGGACAAAACTATAATACTCTCGTAGCAACTTTGTTTTCAGACTGTATCTCCAAAACTATTACTCCGATCAACTTTTAAGACAACATTCGAAGATCTTGAAGAATAAAAAATCTCGATCGCTGTGAAAACCACTAAGCTTCTTAAATATAATAAACGGAATGGGAATTAGTAAAATTGTCAAACTTCTTTCATGACGTCAAGATCATATAATTTTTGCTGTCAAAAGAACATCAAAAAGGTAACGGCGCAAAACTGTCGTGATCTCTAGGCCTCTGCTAAAACTTATATAATATTCCTTTAAATATAAAGCGCTTTGAAATAAAATCAGACGAATTTACTGGATTATCGCTTGAAACACTAAAATCACTGCTGCAAATGTCGGTGTGTGAGCGTGCTTTTGCGCAGCCATTTCTTTGACTTGAATGTAATTAAAAGTAAAAAACAAAAATTTTTATTTTCTTCACTCTACTCACAGCCATAGGTGTTGGAGAAACCCACAAGAAAATAGCAATATTAAAAGAAAAAATAAAATAAACTCACGATCATTAAATGTGAATGAATAAATCAAGAAAGTTACATTCACATTTTAAATCGCTGCAAAAATTTACTCTTCCATCTTTGGCAAACTTCCTTCCAGTTATTTATGTGTTCACACACTGCAATTTTTTATTTATTTTTCTCAACTGACACACACATTTATTATATTTTCACACATGTGAATGGGTGTGTACGGCCACCGCGCCGGGACTACTGACCGTTGAATGGTGAGTGTCATCAACTTTGTTTTGACTTCAACGCCGGTTTTAATTGAATGTTTTAATTTGTTGTAGTCACGTTTTACACGCTGCGTAGCGCGATTTTCGCCGGCTAATAACTTGATTGTTTGATTTTAGTCAGATTACTTGTTTGTTTTGTGAAATAAAAATTCGAAATTCAGCTTCAACCTGCTGAAGTTCAAGTTTGTGCGCATCTCTTATCGTGACTAATATACGCGCTTAGTTGACTGCTTAGTTGAGCAGATTAGTCGAACTTTTTTTTTTTAATCTGTAGCCAGCTTTTATGACCACCGGCAGCAGATTAGCGTAATTTACCAACTGGCTCTGTAGAAATTATAGTAAATCATTATCGAGCTCGTCGGTGGCTATAAATGATTCGAGATAAAAAATCACGCACAGAAAATATGATGTGTATCTGTGTGTGTTGGAGTGTAAAAATAGTATACCACTTGAAAATTAATCTGCGGAATGGTCAATTAACTTTTTTTATACGATAATGAGGTGATTTAACGCCTTTTGAGCAGCTATTTCAATTGAAACAGGAACGCCATAAAAATTGTTGTTGTAGATTTGTTAATTGACTGTACAACGTTGATAATCATTGAAAATAAAATTAAGCAAAGCGTCGTAAATATTTGATAAGATCTAACAACAATATATTTGTTTCGATAAAGTGTTGTTTTAGACATAGAAGAGTTGATTACTAAATAGAACATAAAGCGTTTTTGTAGGTTGATATATGAGTGTCTGGACTTAGTACGAAAGGTTCTAAGTTCTATGCTTGAATAACTTTCCATGAATAATATCCATGGATAATTTCAATCAAAAACCATTTCCGTTTGTAAAACTGTTTTTTTATATAGGATGGATTAACACCCACTTACTCTCTGATTAAATACTGACGGACTACCTGATTAAATAACTCACAAATTATTAAAAAGAATTTAGTCACAGTTAAAAATTCTATTACCACTACATTGACAGATATAAACCATATTTTAATATTTAACATTTGAAGCTCTCTACTCTACTGGGCTATGTGCTATGTAAATTACATCAAAAAAGTAAAAACCATCTTTCTTATGAAATATTAGAAACACTTGCCTTACATTAAAATTATCAGAAACATCTATAAACAGCTGTTTTAGCTACAATAACAATTGCTCTACATAGTAAATTCTTAAGTATTTCTTATCTATAGATTTGTTATTAAAATATTAATAACAGTGGCTAATAGCTCTTATCGCATAGCTAATTAAATAACAGATGTAGTAAATAATAACGGACAGATACAGATGTACCTACATATATCGCAATAAAAACAGACGTAAATCAATTAGATATTGATAACATAGAAGACCTTATATATACATATGTACATACGGGTATATATTCATAGCGGAAACTAGAAATGGAGCATTGCTGGAGGCAAAAAGGTGGTGGTGGTGGTAGTTTAGTATCTTAATGTTTGTTAGAAGGCAATGTTATAGTATTTTTAGACAGCCACATTAATTGAACAATTAAAATTTTTACTGAGAAACCCTTTTTTGCCTCTTATACTGCCGACTACTCGATAACCGTTCAGCTGTTATACATTATTGTTTTTATTTTTCATAAGAAGTTGGTAAGTTTCATCAGCTGGTTAATATTTCTTAGCAGCGACATCTATCGTAGCTTTTTTTGTCAAAAAATGCAGCCAATCGCAGACAAAGAATGTATATCATACGTCTTTGTCGCAGAGTTGCATTTGATTTTCAAGTTGATTAAAATTCAATTTAAAATATAATAAATGTATATTTTATTTTGTATGGTAAATCGATCTTAATAAGCGCTTTACTCGAGCAGAGACGGTTAATTGAACAATTAGCACCTGTCTAAAAACGCTTTTACAATCTACATATACCCATTTTTGACTCAAAAATAACTCATAAACTATAAGAAGTAATATAAGCTTTAAAAAAGCAAAATATCTCTCATATCTGTACTGTGATCCTTACATCATTGCTTGGATGAACAAACTCAGTTCCTAGCTAAGCCAAATTTATCAATCTCGAGTTATAATATGCGAGTATATTTAATTTATCCGTCAGATATAAATATATAATATAATAGCAATTTTAGCCACCTTCGAAGCTATGAATGAATACAAAAAAACGAGAAATTTTCATTGACTATAAATAATCGACAGCTTCTATAAAACAATAATTCTAACCTTACTATTAAAGCATCTACCAACCATGAGTAATCAAGTGATAATCACTCAATTCACTCAGTTGTGACTATATAATAATAGCTTTTCAATTGTATGTAAATTATTTAGTAATATGCTAATAACTGTGCTTTAATTTGTATAAACTTAACATGCAATTCAATTCTGACACACATAGTGAGAAGTGTATACTGATTTAGACGCTTAATACTCGTAAAACATTGAGATAACGGAAATTCACCGTTATTATTGCGGTATTTTAATAAGCACAAATTTAAATTGATTTTTTTTAATTCTCTACACATCAAAGGCAATCGCGTTTTGATAATTGGTAAACAATGTTTATAATAATTATTACTTTTTAATTTCCGGATTGTCTGCATTTAAAAACGAATATTATATAAAATAAATTTCTGAATATACAAGGTTTAAGCCGCATATTTATTTGTACACGGAATTTGTACCTAAAATTTTGAGGTAAATGGATAGTTTTAGAGAGGTGATGCCTAACCCGCCTATTACTAAATTGTTTCCAGCACTTTTGTCTGAATTCGTTTATTGATTACTCAATTGCGACATAAAATACAATTTTCAGACAAGATCTATGTAACTTTAGAGTCCAAATATTTTTGAGGGGATTGTTGATGGTTATTATAAATATAGTATTGACCAACAATTTAGTCCAAATATCATATTTCTAATTCGATTTAGCTTATATCTGAATAGTCAATCACCTGGAAAAGGATATCGGAATTTAACATACCGATAAAGGTGGCTGATTTCTAGGTGTTTCAAACAATTGCCATATTCATTCGTCTTATAAATATTTTTTACGTAATAAAGGGTTTTTCAATAAGAGCCCTACACTATTTATGTTTAAATAAAACAAAAACGGTTTGGGATATCAATAAAATTCTTTATTCCTGTGAGAGAACATTCGATGCCATTATGTATGGAACTGGATTTCTTTTGCATGGCCAACACGGGCAGGCTTGCAGAAGTCCAGACGTTGAACCCAATTTCGACGGTTTTCATGCATAAATCGGCCGATACTGCTGCAATTTCACGTTCGATATTCGTACGAAGTTCAACAATCGTCGCTGGCTTGTTGGCATAGACCATAGACTTGACGTAGCCCCACAAGAAATAGTCTAACAGCGTCAATTCGCACGACCAAGGTAGCCAATTGACTGGGCCATTTCGTTAGATAACATGTTCATCAAACTTGGTTTTCAATAAAACGATTGTGACATTCGTTGTGTGGCTTGTGGCGCCATTCTGTTCGATCCAAGTACAGTCCAAGTCCATATTCGGACCAAAAATATTCGGTTATCAATGAGCGGTAGCGCTTCCCATTCACAGCAACGTTCCGGCCTTGATCAATATGGAAGAAGTACGACCCAATAACGCCGCCGACCATAAACCGCACAAAACCGTAATTTTTTCGGGATGCAAATGAGTACGTGTGGATTGCTGCTTGACCAATAATGCCTATTTTGCTTATTGACGAAGCCATGCAGACAGAAACGAGCTCATCGCTACGTAGGACGAAGAGCTGTTAAAGTTGAGGCCACTGGCTCCGAATTTCGGTAGTAAATTTTAATAATTTCGGCTCGTTGTTGGATCGTATATCCTTGCATGATGAAACGCCAAACCTTACTGAAGAGAAATGTCAAAATAACGGGGAAAAATATGTGTCGTTTGCTGTCCCTTTCCTTTAACTTGGTTTGCAAATGACTGTCATTAAATTTGACTTAGTGAGAACTGAGCATAATAAGGGGACTGCAGCAATAGCCAAACATTCTAGATGGTTTTAGGTATTATAAAAAGACCTTGAAAATGACCCTTGAAAATGTATAATGTCTTTTTTAAAAAGATTAGATAGATAGATAGTGACATAATTTAGGGACGACTGCGAAAAAGAAACCAAACCTTTCCTTTTCAAAGATACTTTAATTTAAGTTTATAACTTGGTTATAGTTTTGTAGAATTATCTTCTAGTTGGGTTAATATTTCACACTATAAAATCGACAATTAAAACAATAAATGAAAGCAAGTTTTATGGATGTAATTGTTTACATCATTTAATTTTCTATTTGGCATAGCGAAGTACCATGGATAATATCAGTAAATTTCAATTATTTACAGTTTATTAATTTGTTTATTGAAAATTATTCACATCATAACAATCGCAGTTAGTCATCGAGCATCAGGCAGCTGGGCACGCAAGTCAATGAAATTGGCAAGCATCAAAATGCCGCTGAATGAGCACCCATTACGTTAACGCTAAACCTGCGCAAGCTTTAAAAAAAATTAAAAAGTCTAAGATAATTGTATTCTGAGAGGTTGTTAGCCATTAAAACCAGAAAAGTGTCTATAAATTTTTCCATTTCCGCACCGGCCGCATTACTTAAGCAACATTAAATAATACTTGCTGTACTATTCCACTGGGAGATGACGGCTCATAAACAACTTTATTATAAAATTGCGATTATAAAATTCTAAAGTACAATTGTTTTTCACCCAAGTCTATTTTTTTTGTTTTGCACATGCGCGCGTGTGTGTGGCTTTATTAATTAATTTTAATTGCATAATAAACAAATTAGGGAATACCAAAGTGAAATGTGTTACGTGAGCATTAGAGTGGAAATATTTCTAACTACAGTAGTGTATATACAGACATATCTACACTCTTATATATACGTATAAATTATTTTTGTCATCAACTTTTGCGTATTTCAAAGCCAACCGCCATTTAGTAGTCATTAATTAGAACTCAAAAAAGCGTGAGAAAGCAATTTATTTGACAAATAATTAAATATAAATTGCAGATGAATGGAAAATTTATCATTTGAAAAATATTGCTTAGCGATGACAGCATCATTACACTTATTTTAAGTGTTTTCATTTTTATTACAGACTCTTTGTAAAACGTAATTTATTCTGACTCAGAGAGCAGAAGGTGTCAGTTAACTCAATTATGGCACCTAAATTTTAATGTTCCGAGAAATTTGTTCACTTACGTGAGCTGTTTATAGTTTTTATTGGGACAATTATAGTCACCTACTATGGAATTATTATTCTTATTGTTCTCAGTGTGCTTGATAACACTCTCTATTTAATGTAGATATTTGGATAAATATAAATCCATATCAGCTTGAAATTATGGTGTTACAGAAGATTTTTACATAAATAGAAATATTTTTGAAATCTCGATTAATTAACAAATAAGGTTATAGCCTTTTCGCACAGTAGCTAATCGATCAATTAACGACCTCTGCTCGATTAAAAAGCTGTTTTAGATGGACTTACAATACAAAATTAAAATGTAATTTTTCTAAATTAATTTTTAATCGAATTATAATCGAGTTGAAAATGCAACGCGAGTTGTTATTGAGAAAATAGCAATCAGCTGTTGAAACTTACCATCTTCTTATTAAAAGCAAAAATAAAAATGTATAAAAGCCGATCTATTCACGAATAGCCGGCAGTGCGAAGGGCAAAAACATGTTTCTGTATTAAAATTTTAATTGATCAATTAATTTGGCTGTGCGAAAAGGCTCTTAGTTAGGTTTCTGTGATGTACCAAAGAAGTAAAATACTTATGATACAACACTCTCTTCTATTGACAGATAATTAATAAAGAAGCTTCTTGCCGACGCTCTAACATTACTTAAATCGTCTCAGATTAAAATATATCTTAAATTTTAGGTTAATTATTTCACTTGATCTCAGATTTCAGTTAAAAATTCTGAGTTTTTCGAATTGATGTTTAACGCAGCTCAAATTTTTTGTAGGCCACTCCTTTTGTAATAACATAGACAGTGCGGAACCACTGTCTCAATACTTCTAGAACGAATAAAGGATTTATTTATTGAAAATATGGTCTTCGCTTTATGATTATCACAGTTTTTGATTACTTTCATACATTTAATATGAAGGATGGGATGGTGGACATGGCGTATGAGTCACTTTCTGCATTAAAATGTGAACCAATATTAATATCAATATTTCTGACTTAATAATGAAGTTCAAATCATTATCTTATTTAATAATATTACAATGAAAATATTCCCTATGGGAAATTTAATATTTTTTTTTTTTAATTTTTTATGGAATAAAATTTTTTATTGAAAAAAAAATCCATAATAAATTAAATAATAAACCAAATTACAAATTCAAAAAACCACAGATGCGTCCTTCAAATTTATTAATTTTTTCTTAAATACAATAGTTTTTTATTTGCCATATAAGAATTATTTGCCGAAATTGTAGATAACTACTCAAATGTCTTCATTTAAACTAACGGTTTAAGCCACACTTAAAGCTATTTATCTTAATCTTACTTCAACAAATTAAATATTATAACTAACAATAGGAGGCATTTACTCAAAAAATAAATACAATTATTTATTTGAGTACACTAAACTAAATAATATGATATCAAAGCACGCCTTAACCTCTTACGAGTACGAGTATGTATGAACATGAGCACATGTGTAATTCTACTCAATAACAATTACACGCACGCGCTCAATAAACTGTTTTACGCTTCAAAAGTTTATTTACCTGTACTAGCAAATAGTTCGGAAATATGTCAATACTGTTAGACTTTCTTAATCTGCTTACTTAGATACTTGTTTGTCATGCAATCGCATAACTATCTAGTATGTTCGAAATGTTTTCGTATTTCAAGTTTAAATTGTTGCATGTCTCACTTTCCACCAACTCAACACCGGCATTATCTTTTGTACTCTGTTGTACTCATATATCATTACTTCTTCATTACCTCAGCTACTCTGTGCTCTCTTCCATTTCTTTCGAATTTCTTGCATGTTTTATGCTCGACATGTTTAGAAAGCTAAACAACACGAAAACAGAAAGTAAACGCAAGTTGAAACAAAAGCAACAACAACAACATTAATAATAATAAACAATTTAACTGAATTGGCAAGTGAATGAACTCCACACACACACGTCAATACGCCAAGAAAGCGGTCGTAATAACAGCAATAATAACAATTAAGTCGTTGTCATTTCCGTAATAATTCTTAATGGTTGGAATTAAAAATCAATGACCCAGTAATCTGTTGCCATTTAAGGTGTTCGATAAACGACTTTTGCCGCTTTTTATTAGTGCTATGTGTTAGAAAAGTGGAAGAATGTGCGCTGATTTCGCGTATTTACGAGTATTTGCTGAGTTGCTGAATGAACTCGTTGGTATTGAAGAATTGAAGTAGCGCAAAGTATTAAACTGTATAAATTAATTGTATAGAGTCTCATCATTTTTATACTCTCGCAGCAAAGTTGCTAGCAACAAAGTTGCTAAGAGAGTATTATAGTTTTGTTCACATAACGGTTGTTTGTAACACCCAAAACTACACGAGTTAGATATAGGGTTATATATACCAAAGTGATGAGGGTGAAAAGTGGAGTTCAAATCCGAATGTCTGTCTGTCCGTCCGTCCGTCCGTCTGTGCAAGCTCTAACTTGAGTAAAAATTAAGATATCTTAATGAAACTTGGAACACTTATTTTTTGGCACCATAGGAAGGTTGCTTTCGAAAATGAGCAAAATCGGACCACTGCCACGCCCACAAAATGGCGAAAACCGAAAACACATAAATTGACATAACTAAGACATAAATAAAGCTATGGAAATAAAATTTGATATGAAGGATCACACTATGAAGGGGCATACATATCTCGGAAACCAATAGAGCTATATAAACCAAACTTTCTGCAGCCTTTTTTTTAGTCACTTCTTAATATAGTCCAAAAATAAAAGAAATCGGATAATAACCACGCCCACCTCCCATACAAAGGTTCGGTTGAAAAGTACTAAAAGTGGGTTAACTCACCAACGAATAACGTCAGAAACACTAAAAGAATTCACATAAGAATTGGCAGATGGAAGCTGCACTCAGATTTTTTTACAAAATGGAAAATGGGCGTGGCGTCGCCCACTTATGGGTCAAAAACCATATTTCAGGAACTACTCGACCGATTTCAATGAAACTTAGTTTGTAATAGTTTGTTTACATCCCAATGATATGTTGTGAAAATAGGCCAAATCGCTTCACAACCACGCATACTTCCTATATACCAGAACTTTGAAGACGATCTGAATCGGTTACTTTACAATATATAAAGTAAGCACTAGTGAAGATATCGGTGCAGAACTTTGCACAAATACTATGTTTATAGTGTGGCAGTCCCATTCTAAAAATCGCCGAAATCGGACCATCGGTTTTTAAGGCCCATATATCGAACACGAGGACCTCGGTGCTTCTAACCTAATATTATGGTTTCCAACTTTCAATGGACTTTATACAATATATATGACGAATATGTGGGTCAAATTGTGTATTATATGTATAATATAAATAAAGTTAAATAAATAAATTGCGAGAGTATAAAATGTTCGGTTACACCCGAACTTAGCCCTTCCTTACTTGTTTTATATATATAGTCAAAAAATATTTATTCAATGTATATTTTAATACAGTTAGAAAAGCCGTTCAAGTTACAAGACTAACTATTAAGTAACTTTAAGGTTATATTTAGTACTTAAAGCTTAAAACGGGGGTTATAGATATAAAAAATATATGTTTATGATAAAATACGAAATTTTATAAAATCACTTAATAACCACGCCCACCTTCCATATAACGGGATTTTTTAATCTCAAAGCGCAAGAACTACCTAATACATAGAATCAGGGGTGCTACATTTAAGAAAAAATAATTTAAGAAGTTTTAAAATTTCAAGTGATATTTCAATAGGAAAATGGGCGTGCCAATAATTATTAATTAAGCATTAATTAAAACCGAATCCAAATAAAGTTTCGAAATCAGTTCAAACCTTCTCCTAACTTTTACACTCATCGGGGTTTACTGCGTTTTCCTGAGTTTGATTAGAGGAATATCTTCGACTATCTTTAGTATAGACGATTCTTGCAGTTCTATAAAAGATCGGGTTGTCTGTCATAGAAATTATGAGCCATAAAAGACACTTTGAAGGTGACTTACTGCTATAGAATAGCTTGATTGCGCTATCGGTTCCATGTCTTTGATCCTTATCATATTTTGGCTGTCGTTTTGACAAAATTTAAAAGTGTTCTGTCCAACATTTTGTCCTTACCTTGAAACCATTTCATGTACCTTTACTTTTAACTGCATTTTTTTCATTCTGAGAACCTAGACTATTATCTCACGCTATAAAATTATTCCATTACTCAAATCATCAAATTTCTCGTACAATGAAACTACTCAGTTAGTTAATTGGTTGTAAACACATATTTTATACGAGCAATTTCTCAGCTGATGATGTAACACTCAAGTGTATTAATACCTAAGCGAGTCGTTAATTATAGCTCTTAAAATAATTTTATAATTTTTGGAAATTTTTAGAAATTACTTTCCATTAGTAAATGCAACAGACCTAAACACAAACAAATAACTGTTGTATATTGTATAGCTAGCGACACGCGAGCCGCCACCAAAGTGCCTCACAATTAGATCATAGCGACACCTATCCAAGTAGGTATGACTAAACCTATAAATGGCAAGCCAATGAATTATAGACTGTATGGTTTCCATTTGTTGTTGTTTTTTGCTTCTGTTTGTCGGCGAAAACTTTATGACCACTGCAGTGAGGTCGTTAAAGAGTTACAACGTAATTGAAGCAAGTTTAAATTTACTTACATGTGGTGAAAATAATAAATAAACGAGTGCAGCAAAATATAACGCGGCAGGTGGGTCATTGAAAATAAACTGAAATGAAAGTGACATTGACAAAGGGTGATTTGCAAATTTAAATAAATTCTTTATGTTCGCATTTGCATAAGTGGTGTATAATTATAGCAAGTTGCGAAACAAGACAAATTAAATACATGCAAGTCAGTTGTTGAGCCAAAAATGTTAAGACACTGCAGTGAAATAGTATTTTTAGGCTTGTCATTGTCTTTTGCGTAGCATTTATTATTGAACATGGTAGCACTTCTAAAACTCTTAGGACGCTTTTTATTTACAAATATTCCATATAGAAACAGTGGTCTTTACAACTTACATGGACTCGGAGACGATTAAACTCTAACCTAGATGTTTCATAAATAATTTTAGATACAAAAGTCACATAGGACACAAGTCCTGAAGAAAAAAATTATTTACAAAAGTTCTTCTGCTGGAAAGGAGATTTTTTATAGCAATAATAACTTTCTTTCATGTAAAGGGTTTTTTCAATAACAGCGCTAAAATGTATTCTTAATAAAACAAAAGCGGTTTGGGATTTAAATGAAATTCTTTATTCCTGTGAAAGTATGAATATTCGATGTCATTATGTATGGAACTAGATATCTTTTGCATGGCCGCCACGGCCACGCTTACAGAAGTCTAGACGCTACACCCTATTTTCAAGCATAAATCGGCCGATACTGCTGCAATGTCACGCTCGATATTCGTACGAAGTTCATCAATCGTCGCTGGCTCGTTGGCATATACTTGACGGAGCCCCACATGAAATAGTTTAACGGCGTAAAATCGCACGACCAAGGTGGCCAATTGACTGGGTCATTTCGTGAGCTAACACATTCACCAAAATTGGTTTTCATCGATTGTGACATTCGCTATGTGGTTTGTGGCACCGCCCTGTTGAAACCACATATTCTCCAAGTCCATATCATGCAATTCGGGCCAAAAATATTTGGTTATCCTTGAGCGGTAGCGATTCCCATTCACAGTAACGTACCGGCCATGATCATCGCGGTAGAAGTACGACCCAATGACGCCGCCGGCCCATAAACCACACCAAATCGTAATAATTTCGGGATGCAATTGTGACTCAGATTTTGCTTATTGACGAAGCCATTCAGGCAGAAATTAGCTTCATTAGCTAGGACGTAGCACTCTTAAAGTTGAGGCCACTAACTCCGAATTTCGGTAGTAAGTTTTAATAATTTCGACTCGTTGCTAGATACGCTGTCCTCCAGTTACTTGAATTAGTTTGTTAGTCTTTCGTCAGTCAATTTTTTTATTTTTATGGCAAGGAGCTTCCAATAGTACTTTCTAACCTTTTCTTAAATGAGCACTGTTATTATGTTCTAGTCTTATATTATGCTTTTGTATGATGAAATGTTCCTAGTAACGGTATTCAGCTTTTTCTGAACCATTTCGCGACAATTTCTCTGTCAGTTGAAGCTCTTATTAGCAGCAATCGATTCGTAATAAAATTATTAGCTCATTATGATCTCTAAATACTTCTTAACAAAACGATTATTTCATTACAAAAATTTCGAAATATTGTTTCAAATGTTTCTTCGTTCCAATGAACGACTTGCATAACAAAAATTCTATAGTACAATAATACGATCCATGCATAATGAGTTGAGATGGCTATTGTCAGCTTCAAAGCACTTATAAAGTTATGTTCTCATGTCTTCTATTTTTGATTTCTGGTTTAAACTGATAATTTTTCATTAAAAATTTTATCATCATTTGAGAACGTTCCTTCAGAGACATAAAACTACAAACTATGTAACTGATTTTTGTTGATTTAGTCAAGGTGTATGAATTAATCAGCTTAAAAACTTCTTTGTTTAAAATTTTACAATATTTTCAACACTTTCGAATATTACGAAACTTCAAATATATATTTTGAAATTTCAAAAGTCTTCATGAAAACATATCAAAGATTTCGAAACGCGTGTGCCCATATTTAAGTTTATTTATTAAAATAATTTAAAATGTAAATATGGAAAAGGAGCGGGAGACACGTTCTAGCCAATCTGTGCGCACAACCCCGGATTATAATAGCTTTTACTATCCTTCGCCGAATTATAAACGACGCAGTTCAAGATCAGCATCAAGATCACGTGAAGGCAGTGTAGCAAGAAGATCTAATCCGCCTAAAAAATCGGCAAGTAATAGTTCTGATCATCTACACAAACATTTCAACACTTTCTTAAAGAAACCAAGTGTGACTTGGAAGATTCAACTAACAAAAACTTCTTGACTTTGAAGATTTTTATATAACAGAACATTGAAAAGGCAAATGAAGCAATAAATACATTACTACTTTTCAATAACAGCTTTTCGACCGGTAGTTACAAACAGTGGAATGCAGTTTCCGTTAACTTGAAAATATGCTAATCACTTCCTTCACAAAACAGGCAACAGCTTTTTCGGACACGCCACGAAATTCTTGAGTTGTTCTTCATTCAAAGCAACAAAAGTGCATAGAAACCTCTGGTAGCCTTGGTTAGAAACGCGGTAAATGCAAACGGCAGATAGCAAACACTTTAATTTATAACTAAAATGAAATATGAGCAATTCAACTGAGGTCCTTTAAAAGTTGTGCACTCATGCAACATTTGCAAAATGTGTGGTCAAGACAGTCAGAGACATTGTGTGCGGCCGCTTTTATTATGCAAAAACTCTTCAATTGTACTATGTAATGAAATATTGATTCGATTGGGTGTGTTTCATAGGGTGGTTCGAAAACAAATATAGCAAATTTAAATAATAACCGAGTGGTCTATTAGAGAGGTAGCAGAGAGTCTTTGAAGATAAATTTAGATTTTGTTTTGTGTGGTAAATCGAACTTAATAAGCGGTTTAATCGAGCAGAGGTCGGTTAATTGATCAATTAGCTCCTGTCTAAAAACGCTATAAGGTACTAAAAGACAATAGTTCACGGAAGAAACTGAAGATCATCCTATCGGAAACTAAACTCAAATGTGTATGGAAAATGGTTTGAGTAGTTGTACTGACCAAAAAGATTATAATAATGATTTGTGATAGTCCAGGCTTGCTTTTAGATCGATGAACAATTTTTTTTCTGCGGAAACTTCTTGTTAATTTTTTCCCATACCGTTAATATTATAAAGATCGATTATTTTATAGTTATCGATAGTATTACAGCTCATTTATCGATCAATAAACAATACGATCAAAGATCTATAGCCGGTTGCTCAAGAAGGCTTTTGGGTAGTTTGAGTAACATATCAGTTAATTTTTACCTAATATTAATTTTATATTTTTTGAGAAATTGTTTCTGATCCAGTATTTATTTCTTGTTTTTAGAACCAACCCTTCCCATTTCTTTCAAAATCCTTTTTGCTGTGGCATGACCTGTTTTTCAGCACTTAAAGACACACCTTTGTCCTATTTTGCTTAGCAATGCCTACTTTCATATCCATAACTTATTGTTATAACCCATATCCTTCTTTATGAATATAGTGGCAAATGGATATTGAAAGGTGTGGACTATTGCCACGCAAGTATCAGAAGACTTACGTACATACATCTATATATGGTATATACATATAAGCATAATTACTAGTATGCAGCCTGACTTATTTCACTTTGACATGAAAAGGTGCGTAAAGCCGGAAACGTACATTTTGTATGAAGCAGGTGGATAATAAAATGTGATTTGCATAACATACCATAACATATCTACATATACCACATATATACATATAGGATTACACGAATAAGTTAGAAGTTATTGTCATGTTTAGGTATGAACGAATATAATCTCTTCTTTGAGGGTCATACTAGTACTACTTTTTGTTAACCAAGTTTCAAGTAAATAAATTTTAAATAAATTATATACACATTTTAAGTTCATTATCAACTGTGTACTACTATGTAAGGATATTAGTACCCTTTCTTCCCTTGAAAGCAAGTGCCTTGATTATTACTTTCATACACTCAGCTGATTGACATGTTTGTATTCCACGTTTATGGACTTCACACACGCTATCCGTTTTGTTTTACTTTTCCTTCATAGGATCCGTAAAGTTTACAACGCCTAAATGTGAAAGTGTGTTAACCATAATATATTAGTGAGATATTTCTGACATCTTAATGGTGTTGCTATAAATAACGATACTCACTGTATTTCGCATGAGTAAAAAGTGCAGAAAGTCATTTTATATATTGTTGTATTAGGACATTTTGATAGAGAAGAAAATGTAATATCCTAGAATTTTATTGTGATCTCAGTTTTGGTTCTAAAACAACATTCACTTCTTATAATCTCATATTCAACAAATTGATTCAAGATATGCAGTGGTCTTTGCCTAAAAGATAATGATAAATCTGGGAATATTTAATGTATCATATTAGGTTAGGTTAATGGGCAGATCTCCGCAGACGCAGAGAAACTCACTTAGACAGTTTCGACTGTCCATTGTGACACCCGGAAAACTTCTAACGAATCGCTAAGACCCTTAAGATGCGACATAGCGCTTGGACTCTATAATAACGTTCTTAAGTCGGCTAATTTCAGTCACATCGCTGGGTTCGCCGAAGATATGCCTACCGATTCCTCTTGGCCTTCCTCCAAACAGCTTTGGCAACTAGCGTCTGACTTGACCCCTAGCCTCACCGAGTGTGTGCCTATTGGAGAATGACCAGTAAGCACTCCAATTATCGCGGAGAGATGAGCCTTCTGAGCGACTGCAGCTGTAAAGACCGTTTTCGATCCACTGTGGGCCAGAAAGACCTCGTTAATGCGCAGGTGCTGGTTGTCCTCCAGCATGTATCATATTGTTTTTATAAAATTTGGGGTTTCGCTGTCAGCCTCGCTCAGGTGAAAAGGTAGCCTTCCAATATATTTTTTCCGTAAAGAATTTTTTTTCCAGAAAATCAATCACCCTTCAGTCAATTGACAATTTTTAGATTCATCCATTTGTTAGATAATATCGAAAATACGTTTTTCAGTTATAATATATTTATAGCCACAAAGTTCTTGACCAGTAAACTTATCTTTCATGTATTTGTTTAATTTTTTAAACAGAAGCACTTAAAATAACTAAATTGATTTTATCTCCAAAAACATAGTAATTATATGACACTATATTAGCATATTCCAAACGTGTCATAGAAAATACGTGAGTAAACATAAACCCATTAAAATCTGCTTACGTCCATCACAGAAAAAAAATTAAAATATTCAAATTCTTCGCAATTTTTCGCAATCAACTTATCTAAAACACAATCTAAAAAAGCCCCTTTATAAGTGCACCTAGAAATACGTGGTTAATATTATGATTGACAGAACGTAATCAACGAAATCTCAAGTGGAACTTTAAATAGCAAACAAACTGACGATAAACTACGAATTCCAACAACAGTACGAAACAACTTCTGTAAAGTTGTGAAAACCAACAAGATCTTGTTTATGGACACAAAAGAACAGCATTTGATGTGCCACACTGATAACTTGCTAATAAGTTGTCGTCAAAACAATTAAACATAATTATGAAAACACAAAAATTAATTACGACACTTTTTCACTGTCGATTGATAAACGAAATCTCATAAATCAAAACTTAAAGAAATTCGGGTTAAAGCAAAGGTGTCAATGGCAATAAACAATAGAATGAAGAATGACAAAAAAAGGAGAAGATAAATTTTTAATTTGTTGTTGTAACAATATATGTTGTTACATTTTGATGAATTATAGTTGTAACTTATTACATTTTAATTTAGTGTCACATTGTTAAATATTGATTAATTTCTTTTAGTTCTACCACCCTCTAAAGCTCTTTAGCAACATCCAAAAGAATGCATAATTAAGTAGGAAAAATATTGAAATTGTATTCTTTAACTGTTGATTTTTTGGCTTAAATAGAATTAATCGTTTTTTGAAGAATTGTATTTAGTGATTTCGGCATTAGCCCTTACTTAGCTTCAACCAAATATCTCTTGCGTAATAGCAAAGACCAACAAGCGCCTAAGGCTATGTGCGTAGTACATCAGCGAGTCAGAAGAGTATGAATTATGTATAATTAACCCAATCTGAAGACCTGAGGTTAGTTCCTTCTGAATGAAATATAAAAAAATCTCAAATTCCATATTTACTTATTAATATTTAATCACAAAATTTACAATTTATCACTCGGAGGGTCGTAATTCTAATTCTGGTCATGGTAGAGAGTAAAAGCATATAATTTAGAATACATTTAATAAAAAATTAATTCACTAATATTGTTAAAAACTATTAATCAAACCTTAATTAACAAATGATATTTATTTTCTTGACGAATCTAAGAATCCTATCTTAACCCCAATTTATCTTAAAATGATAAATTGTCAAATACTTGATCGTTCACTAATAGTAAAATATTCTGATAAAGTGGTTTACTATTAAAGGGTGATTTTTTAAGAGCTTGATAACTTTTTTAAAAAAAAAAACGCATAAAATTTGCAAAATCTCATCGGTTCTTTATTTGAAACGTTAGATTGGTTCATGACATTTACTTTTTGAAGATAATTTCATTTAAATGTTGACCGCGGCTGCGTCTTAGGGGGTCCATTCGGAAAGTCCAATTTTGGGCAACTTTTTCGAGCATTTCGGCCGGAATAGCCCGAATTTCTTCGGAAATGTTGTCTTCCAAAGCTGGAATAGTTGCTGGCTTATTTCTGTAGACTTAAGACTTGACGTAGCCCCACAAAAAATAGTCTAAAGGCGTTAAATCGCATGATCTTGGTGGCCAACTTACGGGTCCATTTCTTGAGATGAATCTTGTCTTGTTGAAACCACATGTCAACCAAGTTCAGTTCTTCCATTTTTGGCAACAAAAAGTTTGTTAGCATCGAACGATAGCGATCGCCATTCACCGTAACGTTGCGTCCAACAGCATCTTTGAAAAAATACGGTCCAATGATTCCACCAGCGTACAAACCACACCAAACAGTGCATTTTTCGGGATGCATGGGCAGTTCTTGAACGGCTTCTGGTTGCTCTTCACCCCAAATGCGGCAATTTTGCTTATTTACGTAGCCATTCAACCAGAAATGAGCCTCATCGCTGAACAAAATTTATCGATAAAAAAATTTCGAACCGAACACTGATTTTGGTAATAAAATTCAATGATTTGCAAGCGTTGCTCGTTAGTAAGTCTATTCATGATGAAATGTCAAAGCATACTGAGCATCTTTCTCTTTGACACCATGTCTGAAATCCCACGTGATCTGTCAAATACTAATGCATGAAAATCCTAACCTCAAAAAAATCACCCGTTATATATCAGCTGTTCAAATACATAATGGTCAAGCAATTAAGTGTTAAGTTGGCTGCGGTAAAATTTAATAAGATCAGCTGTTGTCATAAAAAGAAATGACTTAATGAACGAGTAGTATAGGTGATTATAAAAAAAATTAAAGTATATTATTATTATTATATTATTAAAGTATAGTATAGTTGTGCCAACTGTTAAAGCAAAAATAAATAATTAGTTACTTGCTGAATCACAGCACTATATCTCTAAATCAAGAAATTTACTACCTGATGAATAGCTTTGTTCACCGCTCTAGTGTACACATAGCCTTATGTCTGCATGAAGTTTAGGTAATACATACTAAAAGTTAGATTAGATAGAAGTGTTGTACTCGTAGTACAAAGAATGCAAAAAGTATTTGCAAGACAATCAAGCAATGAAGCATAGTAAAATGTTGCACCATAAATTAGGCGGAGCTGTCTAACGGTGTTGTTAAATAGGAAATGGTGAATTGCAATGCGGGTTTAAGGCCAACACATGCCCAATGACAACTAAACAAAGGCATTGCCAATGCAGCTATTTTACTTGAAATAATGGCCACAACAAAAACGAAGCCTTTTAGAAGCAAATTTTATTTGACCAGTTGAATGGTAACAAGGAGTGTAGAAGTTAGGGCTTAAAAGGTAGAGTATCATCTGCGAATAGTGATAGTGATTTTTTAATATTTTCAAATCCAAAAAGCTGCGGAAAATATTTAGTTGAGACTCCTTAGGGAGCATAATGCGACTTATAATGGTTTCACTGCGGCCACATGCTTGTACGTCATTCTTTCAATCAAACAACACTCTTAAGAACTAGATAGGTGGTCTTTGAAATATCCGAGTGGTGGATAGGCATCGATAGAACTTTTGTATAAAAATTTAGGATCAGAATATGAAAGAATAAGTACGAAGATCCGCATATCCATATCTCATATCATCATCCATAGGGTAATCTCAACAACCGGGTTCTACCAACCCAAAGCTAAAGAAAGTCTTTCAAGAACAGAACCTTTCGCTTTTTTTTTCATTACATAAAAAAATACTTTTTTATATATTTTTTAGTTTCTCTATTCGCCCTTGATATGAAAGTAAGAAACACGAAGCACTACAAAGGAAACATATAAAAAGCATACCAAATAATATGCAAAACATAGCTCAAGCAACAATGCCACATATATTTTAAAGTAAAGTGGAGTGCAGATAGCCACTCTCTCAATCATAGATTAAATTGCACTCTCGAAAGTGACATTTAAACTACTGCGATTGAAATGGCCGATAAGTTAGGTAACGGCATTCAACTTGGCCATAACATGCAATCAAATAGCGAATGGCCACTTTTCTTGAGTTCCAGTTGCCAGCTAGCACTTTTTGTTGTTGTTGGATTGGTCAAAGTTAAGTATTTATAATAGCACTCACGTGTTTCAATTTACTGAAGAAATTTATTTTTGAATATTTTGTTTTTCTACAAATTCCGCACACATTTTTGATAAGAAATGACGACAAATGTTAATTAAATTCGATAAGTGCTACAAGAGTTCGATTAGAATTTAGAAGAGATTAAAACCGAACATTATTTGCATTTTTCAGAATTAGTTGTTAAACATTGATTTGATACTGGTAAAAACTAGACCGGAATTTGTTTTCCTGTTATTATTTAGGTTTGTAGTTTGGTATTGGTGTCATTCAATATGTATCTATATTCAATATCTAGTATATATTTCCCTGTGGATTTCCATACTTAGTAATCCTCGGTGTATGAAGAAATTCTATCGATTCCTGTCTGATAACAACTATCAGACTATTTTTTATAGCGAAAATGTTGGTGTGAAAATGTTGTTCATGGTTTTCCGTTCCTAAAGTTTTCGACAGCTGATCAAGTGCTACTAAAATAGTTTTCTCACAACATATATGGTATATGTATACAGAAATATCTATACTATCATAACTTTAAATAAACCAAATATATAGTAGTTTCACACTGCTCCTAGTCAACAAATATTACTCACTAATTTTACAGTGATAAGATTCAGATCTTTGATATGAGGTTCGTCACCAGACTTATTAAGTAAATATTAGAGTTGTCTGTCTATAAGCATAAGTTTATAATCAGTTCCATGTATGCGCACCTATAAATATAGTATAATCACCCAACAGGAATAGCATTGAACAACTCAGACAAATTTTATAGTTTTCAAGTTTTTATATAATGTACTTTATCACGAGACTCCAAGGTATAAAATAAGTTTCAATAGTTCGCACCTAACTTCAAGCTATGACGCACTGTCAAAGTTGACAATCTGTTTTTGTTTGCAGCAAGCGTCTCATTTTTTAGATATCCTATAGATATGGGAGTTTTTGACAGTTCTTTGTCGCTGGACGAAATGTTAAATTATCCTAAAAATTTCCTTCAGGGCGGCTTCTTCACTAAAGTTACTAACACAAGTTTTTGCAATTCAGCATAAAAACAATATCGCTATCTTTTCATATAAGGCGCCATTCGAGTTCAATAACAGCAATAATTAAAAAAAAAAAAGTTATTTCGTTTTTCTATTTCACCGCCACTTAGTAATTAAACGAATTCAACTTTTTTCCTCTCCTCCCTTTTTGTGGCTGCCGTCATCAGGGCTGGGTTTCATGTGAGTGAAAGCCTTCAAGCCTTCTATAAAATTTCATAATTATTGTCATAAAGTTAATGCAAATATTGCGTTGATTTGTAAACAGAACATAAAAATCGCTGCAGACTACTTTGCACGTGCTTTTTCACCAAACAACAGTTATGACTTTGGCGGCTTGCTTACTTTTATGTTCCCTTTATCGATTAAATGTCTTCTGAGTTTTATGAGAAACAACAGCTACAGAAAAGCAAATATTTGGCGCTGAGTTGCCGAAAATTAATATCTTGCCAACACCTAAATTATCTTTTATGGTTGATTAGGCGAGTGTTTGTTTGATGTTTAAAAATTGAAAATTTTCCATTAGCCGTGATTTACGTCGATTTTTTATCATTACAGTAAACTTCACGTGGTATAATGCCAATAAAAAGTAGAAGTTATCAACAATTATTTAAAGTGCATATGTAATTGATCTAAATGATGTTTGTTGAGCCCATATATGGAGTTATTGGAGTAATATTCTAAAAAATAAATTAAATTTTGTAGATGTCTTTGTATTTATAGATATCTTTATTCAAGAAAAAAAACTTCCGCAAAAGTATAATCCCTACCTTACATAAATTTTAAAGAAAATTTTGAAAGATTTCATAATTCTCGTCATTGTAATGTTTTATAATTTTCTTCATATTTGCATCGCTTATAGTCAAAATACTTCCATCTCCATGAAATGCTTTTTATTATGAAAAATTAATGACGTGGAGTACTCAATGGTCGTAATTACCGATAATATGTCAAGTGTTACTCCTTAACTTTCTTCTAATAATCATCGTATTAAAGTTGTATTGCCTACATTTAGGGTGAATGTGGATTAATTTTTATATGCAGTTTTCCTTTTTCGAAAGGATTTTTTCTTGGTATATTTCTAAAGGAGTTCTCTAAATTATTACCACAAGAAATGTGCTGAAATATTGTAAGTTATTATCCCTCCTGGTTAAGAGTAAAATAAAAGTAATAAAGTAAAGTAAGGAATCGAGAGTAACCTGTAATAATATTAAGTTAGGTTGACGTAATGGTAGGCGACATTTATTAGGCATTACCTACATTTAGGGTGATTTCCAATTTGAGTAAAATTTAAGACGAAAAAGAAAGGCATGGAAACACGTTTCCTTAACATCTTCTAAAGTGATTCATTATTTTTAGTCATTATCTTTAAAATATATTTCAATAATGATATTGATTCAAATACTATGACTAATATAATGTGATAACAATAATAATAATAAAATAATATTAATAGGCATTTGTTTTGAGCTATTGTTGTTTACAATTGATAATCTTCAATTTATAGTTGATAAGTTATTTATACTTTAACTATAGAATTTTGTTAACACAAGCTCTTAATAAATCGCTGCTAAAATCATGAAAATCATTTTATAAAATTCATAAAATTATTTATTCATAGTGAAAGACACACCCGCTAATGCGCAGGCGTAACGCGACTTCTTTTTATTTACTTTTTTTCCTAATTTATTTAACCGCCTAACAATAGGCGCTGATGTTAAGCCTCTGGGCATATGCCACGCATGATTTGCGACGTTGCGAATATCACACAAGCACAGATATCTTTTTAAATACATATATATATATATGTCTGTCTGTATCCAAAGCTAGATTACTATTGTTCAATTTGGGCTGGGTATTGTTTACATTTCATTTGATCTTAATGTATTACTCCATGTTCGATTGCTTCAATTTTTGCATTACACACATACACACAAACGCCCTAATGCTGTGCTGTGCCCGTAGTGCGTACGAGGAGCGTTGCAAACACTCTATCAAAATCCTTGACAGGAAATGTCAAAAATATTTCAAACGCTCGCCTACAAATTTGCTCCAATTAATCGCAACAAGCAACATTCAAAAAAAGGCAAACAAAATTTATCAAACGCATGTATGAATGTATGTAATCATTAGATAGCAACAATTAATCACAAGCAAAATGCGTGGAACGAACAACAGATATGTTGGTGTTCGCGAGTACTTGCTTGTTGCTTGTTAATATGCTGTGCCTATTTTTCTCGCATGCGATTTTTTTTTAACTTTTTCATACAGTTGGCGAATATATGCATGCATTTTACTTGTTTATGTATTTATGTGCATGCGTTTGTTAAAATGTAGAGCTGCTGTCTGTCATGAGCGTAACATAATTTATGTATGCCTTTTGTTGAATAAAATGGACCATAAAAAATTTAAATATTATATTTCAGGTCTAAAAGTATTTTCTTTGTTTATTCCTATTATTTAGCATATTTTTTATTTTTTGTATTTTTTTTTTAATTTCAAACTGTGTTATAATTAACTCAATTAATAGTCCAACATTTGTTTTTTTTCTGCTTAATAGTCTCAAATGCGGCTGTGTTTACATAAACAAGGCATTATAAGTAATAATGTAGATTCTGTCTAGCGATTACACGCTTATTAACATTTCGATATTAGAATCAACGCGTTAGACTTGAGAATAAGTATATTTAACTACAAATGTTAATATTTAAGTTAAGTTATTAGCACATTTTAAATGGCTTTTTCCTAATAAGGGTGTAAAATTTGTTAATCAATTATTAACCGAATATTTATAAAGAGTGTTTTTTGAGGAAATGTTGTTTTCAAGAACAAATAAAATGCAGATAATTTAATGTTATGGTCAAGAAATAAGCTTTATTATAAAGATTTTCCATTATGTTTTAACCTTTTCATGCTCAATGTTGCCTATAGGCAACAGGCTTCTAATTCTCACTATTCTAATTTTTTTGACCAGCTGTTCTAAAAAAATTTTTAGCTCCGTCCATTTGAATTCGGGCATGAGAGGGTTAAAATTGATTCGGTTAGGTGACCGTCGCTGTAAATTCGAATAAATTCAATTTTCGACCAATTTTTCAGCATTTGGGGACGTATGTCACCAACGTTGTTCCGGAGTCTGTTCATTATGAAATGGCAAAACCCAAACTGAGTATAAATCATGGAATAGCTGTCAAAAAGACAAACTCTGAAAAATATATTTCCACACCTCTAAATAAACACCCGTTGTATTTATTATTATCGGCATATTGTTTAACTAAATATATTTAATTTTCAATTAAGTAGTCTGGTAATTTAGTTCGCTTAATTAACGGAATAGGTGTTAAAGTAATAATATTTAGCGACTAATTAAAAACGTGCTAATACGAAAATAAACATAAGTCTACGAGTATATTAATCAATTTTTTTAATTTGTATATTACAAGTCTAGAAAAAAAAATAATTAGTATGTGAGAAATTTAGTGAATATAAAGCTATTTAATGATTTAAATGGTTATCTATTCTTATTAATTTTTTTTTGGTACACATTTCATTAATAATAAGATTTTTGACAAAAATGACGTTATTGAGGAATTCCGAAGAAGATAGGTGAGAAAAAATATATCCAATCATGGTTTTACATGAGATCCACTATTATTTCTCTTGGACTGTAACAAGTACAATTTGGACACACTTTTCTCTTTTTAAGATTTTGATCAGTTATCAGTTCAATTGAATGAATCTCAAAGCCATCCATAACTAAATAACAATAATTGAAAGTAGTTAATTAACATAACTTCTCTTTAGCGAATGTAATTAGACTCTGTTTATTTATGTGAAAAAAAAATGAAAATCAAATTATTAGCAATATTATTATGAAAGTTTCTGTTTTTTAGTTTTTATATAGATCAAGACTTAGGAAATACTCAGAAAACAATTGTGTTTCAAGCATCCAACATAAGTATATTATTTCGATGATCTACTATCTTACAGAGTTAACGAGAACTACATTGATATTAGATTGACGCCGATTTACTAAAATAAATCAAAATTGGATTTGAGTTGATTGAATTGATTTCAAAATATAGAAGGAATTCACTGATTTTTCGATAATGACTTATTCAAGAGAAGAAAAATCCAAGCATATACATATACCGGCTTTATACATTTTTTAATATTCTCCGCTCAACTGCATTCTAACCTACACAAAAGCACACAAATTAAGTCCAGAACAAAGAAATGCTCAGCGTTCGAAATTGACTTCACTATTACAAAACCAATTGCACATTCATAATTATTTTCACACTTACGTAGGCACCGCCTGTTTATGGGTCATAAAAAACAACAATAGCACTAACAGCAACAGCATAGCGGTGAAAACTAATTAAAATAGCAAATATTTATTTATGATTGTTGGTTGTCGGCACTAAATTGTTTATTTTCATATTTTTCACCGCCGTTGCTTGTGCTATCGAAGGAATTTACCCATTTTACAGATTAAAGTGTGGCAAGTGCAAAGTGATAACAAAAAAAAAGCAAAAAAATATCAATTGCATTTAGAACTATTAGCGAGACAAAAAAATAATAATGAGAACAAAAAATATTTTCCAAGTAGAATGCTCAGCGCAAACTCACAGCCAGCGACAAAATGCAAAAAGTAGCAACAAAAACCCGTTTAACAACACCAACAAAGTGATGAAAAAACACATTGAAACGTGTCAGCAATCAGTATTTAAGCAAAAACTATAAAACAAATAGTTGTAAAAAAGGAAATATTAAATACAAAAACAACAAAAATAATTCGCAAAAAAACGCTGCTGTGAACAAGCCAATACTGTATTGAAAGCGAATTAAATTTGGTATAATTACAAAGCGCGCGCGCATGAGGCTAGAGAACTAATTAATGCTAATTTACGGCTTACTGTTTCACACATTAGTCAAATTTATTTCCCTTTTGCGCGCTACTGAACAACCAAAACATATGTATATATCTGCTTTGGTTCATATTTACATTTATTTAACCAAATTTCGCATGTCATTTCAGCATTTCGAGAAGAATAAAAATCGGTAATTAATTTTTTTACCACATTATCTGTCAATATTTTTTTACCAAAATTGTTTGAATTTAAATTTAGTGGGAGACTTAATTAGTTAAAGTATTGTCTTCCTGAATGGCGCCATATTGTAAGTGGTCTTAGCCAAGCTTTCAATAATGAGTGGATTTCTTGTTTTCAAATTTAAAATATACTTTCTAAGTTTGATGGTAGTTAAAGCTCAAATTCATTGAATGACCAGTAATATTCACTTTGATCGTTCCAGCGTCAGTTTCATCCACGGTAATCTCCGCAACCCTAAGCTTCGGGGACAGAATTTTGAATCGTGCTCGAATTCGCTAACTTACAATAGTTCTTAATTATAAGCAATCGAAAAAACAGAAGTTTGTCTTACAGAAATACACATTTTTGATATTGTGCTTGCTGTTATAGAAATGAGGTCCCGGTGGCTTTAGTATACATCTCTAACAATTAAGAATGTGGGTCTGGAAGGGTCATCATATCAGTTGAAAATAGGTCTTAATTATAAGGATAACCTTTTCTTCATCATATATCAATTATAAGGATAACTTTTAGTTGTATTTATTGTTGTTGACAAACGAAATGTTGAAAATCTTCAAAGATATTGGTCTTAGAAACATATAACCTACCTACCTGTATATAAATTCTGTTTCAACTTTGCTTTAATTAAGTTTTTGTAAACTATAAAAATTAGACCAAGTGAGGCATTTTCTTGAGATAACAATGTCTATAAGTTAATTTCTTTATCCTTAACCTTTCATTGAGTGCAAATAAAATATTTCGAATTTTACTCAGAAAAACTGTCGATGAAATAAGTGGCAAGACTCTTGGTCGGATGTAAAAACGGTTTTGTTGCGGTTACGTACACCCGACTTACTTGATAACGACAACAAATTTAAAATTCGATGTTTATTCATCACAACTACTACCAAAATCAAACTCTGCAAGTCACTTATCATTCCCGTCCTGCTTTATTGTGCAGAAGCTTGGACGATGTCAACATCAGATGAGACGACACTAGGAGTTTTCGAGAGGAAAATTTTACGCAAGATTTATGGTCCTCAGAACATTGGCAACGGCGAATACCGTAGACGATGGAACGATGAGCTGTACGAGTTATACGACGTCATTGACATAGTTCAATAAAAAGACAGCGGCTACGCTGGCTAGGTCATGTACAAAATACTCCAGCTCTGAAAGTGTTCGATGCAATACCCGCCGTAGGAAGCCGAGGAAGGGGAAGGCCTCCACTCCGTTGGAGGGACCAGGTGGAGAACGACCTGGTTACACTTGGGATCTCCAACTGGCGCCGAACTGCGAGGGAAAGAGAGGAGTGACGCGCTATCATCGATTATGCTATAATCGGCTTATTGGTTTCAACGCCACTCACATACATACTACGACTACTACTAGAGTAAAAAAAATATTGAATAGTGAGATTGTGCAATATATTTTTTTTATTTGCGAAGTACTAAGATACTTTTTGAACTTGGTCCATATTTACTATAACTGTTCTTCCCTTCTGTATTAAGTATGATTTTTATTTATTAAAAAAATATTTTGTATTGATTTGTGGACCAATCAATCAGAATATATTACACGCAGTTAAGTTACAAACATACTTAATTGCAAAATATATTGTAAAAAGGCACTTAAAAGGAAAAATAATATCACATTCAATACATTTTTGCAAACAATGGCAATAAATTGTCATTGAAATATTAAAAAAAATAATGTACGCAAAATTAATAACTTTATTAGTGTGCAATTGAAACGGCAGAGTTGTGATAAAGAGCTTGTTTACACGTACAACAAAAACGAATTAGTGAATTGTGCAAACAAAAAATAAACAAAACACAAATTAGTAAAGTAATAATACAAAATCAAGTTCATTGTAACCGCTAGCGAAGTCATGCAAGCTGTGAGCCGGTAGCGTAACTTACACCGCACACAGCTTAGCGCCTCACCGCTGCTATGCTACACAACAACACAACAAATAAGCAATCAGCCGCTTGGCCGCCAAGTTGACGACGTAGCACAACAAGGTGACGACTTGAACTTCAACCGGCACAACAAATGCCAATTTTGTTGTAAAATTTGCATTATCGGCACTGTTATTGTTGTTGTTCGCGTTGTTGTTGCCGCGACCATTGATAGCTACCGCAATTGCCGCATTTTGTGGCAACTGCCAACCACATGCTGTTGGCGCAACACAATGCTCACCGCTGAGGTGATAAATAATTTGATTTAATCTACTATACAACTCACAGCTACACACACATATACTTGAAGATACATTGTTATTGTTGCAATATATTGTAAATTAACTAACTACTATTGGCTGCCGCATTCTAATTGCCAGTTCGTGGCATTCAGCAATGGCATATTTCAACAACAAGCCATTAAACGTCCAAAGTGCTTTGCGTCTCATTTGAGGTCCCCCTCACAGCGCCTTAATGTGAGTTATTTTTCTCAGAGACACGTTTGAATTGGCGTAAATGAGCGATTTGCAAATATTAAAAAAAAAATATAAAAAAAGATTGCAACACTGTATTTTTAGCGCAATATTTCACTTATGTATTTTTTTAAATAATTTCACGTTTTTTCCAACTTTTACATCTTTTTAGACTTATTTTCCCTTCACTTCTTTACTTAAAAAAAATTTTACTGTTTTTTTTCTATTTTTATCGCAACGTAATTTCTCAACTCGCCGCTAATGCCTTAATTACTTAGTACCCTATTACGTTTTATTACTTAAGCGTTTGATAATGTTCATGTGTACACGAGTATTTGGCACTGATACTCGGCATTTGCGAGTTCAATAACAGCACATATAATCGCCTGTGACGGCAAATTTTTATTGATTACATAAGTAATTGTGATTTAGAGGAATTTCGAAAGAACAATTCCCCAAATGTTTGTAGGTATGATTGACTACCAAAAAATGATTGAACTGCTACGAATGACGTATTTTTAGAACGATGAGACTTCGAATATCTTAAAATACACTTTCGAAATTGCGATAGGTTTGGTTAGATATAAACTGTCAGTACTAAAATTATATATTAAGTAAGGAAACGATTTTAAAATCATTCGCCTTTCTAGAAGGTAAAATCGGTAGGAAATTACTTTTTATGAAAAACGTCCAGATGTAAATTGTAAAATATTATAAATGATAGATCTTTTTTGTAAACAATTGGGAACTCTTTTTAAAGATTTATTCGTTGATATTTCAAAACCGTTAGTTAAAAAGATTATCTACGCCACAGAACACGTATCTATGAAACAAGTAGAAAAGTGATTTCTCCTTTTCTACATAATAATATTTTTGCGCAACCATCTGCTTTTAGGCCTATATTACGATTTTAGAAACTAACCTCGAAACACGACTTACTGTTCCAAACAATTTTTTAATTCAAACGCAGAAACAAAGTCTATTAATATATTTTAATAGTAACACGACTATTTATTAAACCTTTTTGAATACGTATTGCTGATATACGATGGACACGAGATTTTTTCAAGTTTGAGCAAGTTCCGCTTTTGATTTGAATAGAACTCATAGACATTCTTGTATAGAAATTACATGTTAAATGAAACCTATTGTTAAGGCTTATATCTTTAGCTTTATGAAAAAAGATCGTTAGTGGCACTGAGTGGTTCTTTTAGTCGGATTAAGTGATTATCGTTTTGTCTATAATCATAGTAATATTCTAATTTTCTATAGAAAAGAGAAAGCGTTTTCGAAGTAATATATCATAATTTATTATCAATATCATGTTTCTAATCTTTTAAGAATATTAGTTATAAGGGTTATATTGACCAAAAAACAACAAACAATAAGTAAATTCTAAAATTTTTATCGAGAATTCGCTACGTAACATTAGAACGCGCCCACAATCATCTACCCAACTCTCAAATTAAATTTAAATAAATCGAGTGTCAATCAGTATTACTGTTGACCTCGTTTTACGAAAAAGCACCGCCCAAATATCATATAGTATAAAAAAATTGGATTCAAATTTGTATTATTTAATTTTTTTCGGAAAAAAATTATCACAAAAAACTCATTATAAATTCATTACAGCTCAACAAATACATCAGTTGTTTAACATGTCTGTATTTACGGTCAATAAACCTATTTAAATGTCAATATTAACACAATTAATTTAAAGCCATATGAAATCCACTTTGAGCCCGTAATTTAAAGCACATTTAGCTATAATTTATAAAAAAGCACGCTTTTACATTACAATTTGCGATAAAAATGTGATTACACACGCCCCCGCCAAAAAAACGCAATAACCAGTTGATATTTTTTAGCGAAATAATTCAAAATAAATACCAGGGAGTGTAGCAGAGGTAGATCATAATAAATCGCTTACGCTTAATCAGAAAACGTGACTCAAATTAAATTAGAAATTGTCAGCAAGCGTCGTCGTCGAACTGTCGTCAGCATACGAAATTTGTGCATGTTTTTTTGGAGCAATTTTTGTTTTCATTGCTTTTTTATGGATATGTTGTTGTTTGATATAATTTTTTTCCGTCTTATAATGACGTCTAACATTTGATATTTGCATTTTAATAAATTGCAAATATGTGCATTAATTGCTTTCGTCATATAGGTGAATACAATTTACTTTGAAATTGTTTGAAAATATTTGAGAATAGTTTTGTCGATTAATATTTAACTACAGTTATTTTTTTCTTTTAAGAATTAAATATACCATTCGATTTTCTTACTTTTGAATGGTAATCTTTAATGTATAATTAATAATTTATAAAAAATGGTTAAAGTATTCTTAGAAGCAGGGACCGTAACTCTTATGACTTTTATCAAAAAAAACAAAAAATAAGAGTTATTTTTGATTTTTATATATTTAGATCAAAAATAAAAATTATTTTTGATTTTTATATATTTAGATCAAAAATAAAAGTTATTTTTGCTTTTTATTTTTTTAGATCAAAAAATAAGAATTATTTTTGATTTTTATATTTTTAAATCCATAATAAAAATCAATTCGAAATTTTTATTTATCTATTTATGCCGTATGTATTACAATATGCTGCATCATTCAAATTTTTATATGTCACAAATTTTGAATTGATTTTTATTATGGATCTAAAAAAATAAAAATCAAAAATAACTTTTATTTTTGATCTAAATATATAAAAATCAAAAATAACTTTTATTTTTGATCTAAATATATAAAAATCAAAAATAACTTTTATTTTTGATCTAAATATATAAAAATTAAAATTTAAAAATCATACAATATTTCGAATATAGTTCACCTAAAAATCATGATGGTGTAATCAAAACTTTTCTACGATGTTCCTTTATGTATGATTTTTTTTTATTAAAAATTGTAAAATAACTCTTATTTCCGGTCCCTGCTTAGAAGTAATTAAAATTTATCGGTAGTCATTAGTAATTCATTGTAATTAATTTCATTTATCGTTAATCATTACAATTATAAAAGAATATTTATTATGGTTGAGAAAATTCGAAAGTAATTACACTTCTCGGTAATCATTAGTAATTGACTGTAATTAATTACATTCCTTGGTAATCATTACAATTACAAATTAATATGTTTTATTATTAATATAATATAAGAGAATTCAAAACATAATTATACTATTCGGTAATCATGAGTAATTCATTGTAATTAAGTACATTTATTTGGTAATCAACACAATTACAAACGCATATTTGTCTTTATAAATATTAGAGATTTTTTGTAAATAATTATGCTTATCGGTAATTATGAGTAATTCATTGTAATTAGATACATTTATCGGTTTTAATTAATATTACAATGCTATGCTAGGTATTAGCATTATTAATTCCAGATAATTCTTAAAAGTAATAATACTTTGTGGTAATCATTACAATTCACAATCATTATTTAATGCTCTGAGTAATAGCTCAATATTATAATAAATAAATAATACAAATTTTATGATAAATCGGCCCATATTTTGTGTTCAATAGTTTATTGATCATTTATTGACCAGTGACTTAAAAAGAAGGAAAATCAATTCAATTGAGACGAACAATGATTAATGTTTATATTTATTATGAAAACTTGTTCTGAAACTCCCCTACATTTTTTAGAAAGTCTCTCCATAGGTGTAATAGATTATTTGGAATCCACCCAAAAACTTTGTTGGGTATGAATGTTCTTATATACATTTTCGATAAATGATTTTTTTACCAATACAATACAATACCAATACAATAACAATAAAATTCAGTGACCACAATACTTTAGCTACTTCCTATCAACATTTACTGGAATGCACTTTTTCATAAACCCATTAGGCTTTTTCAACGCTTTCGGAAGCCATCAAACACCATTTAATTCCAACAATCCGGCGCTTACGTTTTCATATCATTAATTTTGACAGCTGTTAACACATTTCGACTGCTGACAACGCCATCATGGTGTGAAAGCCAGCGAAAAAAAAATTAAAAATGATTGAAAAGTAAATACGGTAGCCACAAATGGCGGTAGCGAGTGATTAATTTTTTATCAAACATTAAATATTAAAAAATATTATTTTTTACGCTGAATTTAATTAATTGTCTAACTGATGCTATCGCTACGCGTGTCTGCGCATTGGTTGTCTCAAGTTTTTTTGGTATGTTAGTTAGTTTAGTAAAATTTAATTTCCATGCCAGTATTCAGATACTTAAATGTAATTACATATAAATACTCAAAAATAACTACAATATTATGTACATTGTACTACCGGAATTTGTAAATATTTACGCTCTTCAGTAAATGCATGTCAACCACTCAGAATCGAGTAACATTGAAGTGTGATAAGACAACGGTTGTACTCATATGTAGTGTCACTTAATAAATACATTACCACACACTCTCACCCACCAAACGCGCCCTTTCGACGGCAATCCCATCTTCATTAACGTTACGCGGCGCGTATACGTAACCATGTTTTATCGTCACCTTCGGCAGATAAAGAGTTTCTCACTGATATTCACACGCTACTCCACTGCTATTGCTTGTTGTTGTTGCGGTTTTTATCACCACTGCTGGGCTACGTCAGCAAACATACTCAATATTCACTCGGGTGTGCCTCGCACAGCGTCACATAGCCACAGCCCCAAAGAGCACAACCCTAGCAACCAGCACCCAACCAGCTTTTGCTACTGTTAAGACAGTGAAATGTAACGGTAAAGTTGAGCCACCCCCACCGAAAAAAAGCGATCGCACGCTGACCGCATGCTTCAGTTCAAAACTCGACTGTCAAGCAAGCGCACCTGTTGTCAGCACCGAACGAGAAAATTTCAACCAGAAAACCTTCTAAAAAATATACGTCGTAAGCAGCAACAACAACAAGCGATTAGCGTGAAATATTTCACATTATTTGCTATTTAATTGAATATTACGTATAAATTAGCAATTATACATGCTTGATTTTCGTTTATTTTTGTCATTAAATCGACAATTAAAGCAATTAATTAACAATACAACTTCAGTTACAACTTCCACGAATTGTTGCTGTTGTTGTTTTTTATATTCGCGTGTATGGCCGGTACTTATAAATTGCTACTCGTAAACTAGAAATCAAAATAACGCAATAAAATTAAACAATATAATTACAAAAGCAACAATATAAATACAACAAAAACAATAGTTGACAATTTTCACACTGCAAGTTAAATAAAAAAAATCAAACGTAACCAACTTATTTACGGTGTTAGAAAAGCAGTAACGCTCGCGTAAATTCATTCAGTTCGCTTTGCGGCGTCGTCGGTGTCATCATCGTCGTCATTATCACTTTTACTCGTTTTGATTTCCGATTTGTTAACAACTCACTCATTGTGGTCGGCCACATATCTGAAATTATCGCCGAAAAGAACACACAATCTCAAGTGTAAGTTCTTCTCAAGTGCCTACCACAGGTAGTATTTAGTTGCATGGCGTCCGTGGTTCAGCAGTCTCCTCAGGAAGGCAAGACAACGCAAGTGCAAATCTCTTACGAGCAGCGTGAAAAAAAAGTTTTCCACGAAAGTACCGAAATGACTTACTCGGCGGATCGCGTTTCTGAGGGTAATTTCTGTTTCTGTTTCTGTTCAGAATAATAGTGATTTTGTTTTCAATTTCTAGTGCGGTTTTGAAAAAATAATTTTTATACTTTTGAATACCAGTGAATACCATATATCAAAATGCTATAGCATTATTATTTGTGTGGAAAATTTATGAATTTTTACTAACTTAAAGGATAATGCAGAATGTTAATTGATGTTGTTAATTTCTAGTCTTATTGAAAATGTTAAAATTATTGGAAATTTTTTTTTTAAAGAAGATGAAACAAAAAGGGATTAGGTTAACAAAAAAATTATTTTGTGTGGGTTCAAGTTTTTTGGTATTTTTTTCTGTGCATTAAAAAATATATATTTTTGGTAAAATCATACTTATCAGTACTTGTTACAGTAAAGAAAGAACAAAAGTGTGATATATGTTAAAAATATGATTTTTTTTTTATATTATTTCCTTCCGGATCTTTTAAGTGACAATTTTAAAAAATATTATTTATGTTTTATTTAAATAATAGAGGAAGAGAAAAGAAAAAAATTAATTTCAGTGAAAAATATTTCAATTTCTAGAATGTGATGAAAAGTAAAATTTCTTTTTTTTGTAATTAAAAAATAAATTGAAGAATATCAAATTTCGAAATTATCTCTTGAAACCTAACAATATTTTAATGCAAACTACCTAATTACGTAATCTAAAACGTGCAATATTAATTAATCAAATAAGTAAATAGACTTATAAAGAAAGTAAATATTTTCCTTTAATAAAAAATAGGAAGAATAGTATAGGTTTCTGAGTAAAAATAGATAGATTTTAACGGCAATCAGTCCAAATAAAAGCTCGGTCAGTATTTCTGAAAAATATATGGGATGATGGAATTCTTAGTTCCTTCAAATACAACAAAAAACAAATAGAAACTACACCTAGCTTCTTCATTGTCCAGCTTTTGCAAGACTGAGGTTGAAACACCTCGGAAGGCCCTTTTTCGGCGATCCTAGCGGATTGGCTAGAATCGATATTAGCCGTCTTAAGAAATTTGTAACGGATTCCAAGCGTTTTGCTGAATCTTTAAGGTCTTTGATCCAAAGGGAGTTTTATGGGTACCACAATGGACAGCGCCAGGCTGTCTAAGTGAGATCTTCTGTTTTTGCAGAGATCTGCCTACAAACCTAACCTAACACCAAGCTTCTAAAAAAATAACTTA
Organism: Zeugodacus tau; assembly: GCA_031772095.1. Lineage (NCBI taxonomy): Eukaryota > Metazoa > Arthropoda > Insecta > Diptera > Tephritidae > Zeugodacus > Zeugodacus tau. Next base: position 19,309,421 of record CM062652.1, on the reverse strand, counting down.
AGTCATTACGTTTATGTCTGCCATATTTAAGAATCGTTTACTAATAGTAACAGACTTTCGACTTCCTTGTAATATTCAATTATTCTTCGAGAAAATTAATATAAAGTCAATTGAACTGACGGAAATTAAAATCATCATACAAGTACTACAGATGGCTTTGTTATCACTCGCTGATTACATTTTCTCTGGATTGATAAAGTAATTTTTCATAATGTTAACCATGAATGAATAGATAAAACATTTACAATATTTCAGCAACATTTTTCACTTAAGCAATTGGATGCAAATAGGAGATATGTCAGACCTTTTTAGCACGGCTGCTGCCTTACGTAGTTTTTACTTATATTATACCCTTTTTCAAAGGTCTTGAATTCGAGTTCACTCTATGTTGAGGCATAATATACGATTTCTGAGTCAAATTTCTTTCTTTAATGTGTTACTTAATATTATTAATAACAGAAACTTAGCATTTTCAAAAATAACATATAGAAACAGTTATATGGGATTTAAAGGTCGAACTGTATATTATTAAAATTTTAATAAGTCATTTTCATAAGCTATTAATTTTAGAGAAAACTAAAAAATATTCGTTTTTCATATTCAAAAAGGTTTACGTGATCTAAAAAATTTAATCAAGCACAAGTTCGCAGAACACAAACTTTTTTATAACCACTTGCATTCCTGTATCTATATATACATTTATAGTTTTATATGTCATCTCCTAAACCGTGTCATAAATGCGCTTCCATGTTCTGAATGTGATTTATGACTACTTAATCCTAAACCATGCGTTACTTGATAACCGTTATGCTACTAAAAGTAAAAATAACATTATTCATTACTGAGATAAGTGAGCTTATAGCAAAAGTGTGACGAAATATTCAATGTCATAAAAATGATTGCTGAATATTTGCTTGTAGTATATTTTATGAGAATTTTTATTTGAGTTTGCGTTGTGGCCAATATAATTTAGTTTAGATAAAACAGAGTACAAGAAATTTTGTGTAATAAAAAAAGTTTTAAATGATAAAACTTGGAAAAGGTTATTGGAAAATTTAAATTTTTAATTCAAAGCAAATAACGTTTATATACATTAGTATTATATTGTTTTATATACATTAATATTTGGTGTATCAAAGATAGTTGTTAGTAGTTGGATTTAGTTCACTTTGAAACCTAATTTACTTAGCTTGAATCACAATTATATAGCTTTGGAATAACCGAAGTTACTCGGTTGCAGTTAACAATTGAAGTCAAAAACTTCGAATATTAAAATATCATCTATCCAAGAACATTTTTTCAGCAGAGTTGATAATATTTCGACAGTTACTTTTCTCTACTTTTTCAATTGTCTTTCTGTCTTTGTCAATCCCGTCCAGTAGAATGTCGCTGATGCCGTATTAGTCTATAGCTGTTGGTATTCAAGCATTTTACCATCTCATTAACAATTGATCCAGTGATTTCCAAAAATCATATTTTCATGGATTTGAGAGAAATTTGTATCGTGGCCTTCAAACTAGACTTCTTTTAATATTCTCTTGAATCAACATTGGATTTGTAACAAATTTCGACAAACAGAAAACTTTCTTTTATGAACGCAACCGACTCTTGGGTCCAAAAAAAATACCTTTGTATCTTGAGAGCAGATACTACATCGTTTTATGGTACCTATAAGAGATTTATATCATGTGACATCTCTCCAATTCTAACACAAAGAAAAATCGATGGTAATATCTTTTACTCTTTCGAAGTTCTGGTCGCTAACAGAGATGCTGGAAAACTCGCATGAGACACTTCTACTGAGTTCCTCTCATTTTCACTGAATATTAAATATGTGACTTCATAATACTAGTTCCTTTGGGAATGTTGTATTTTAACTTAACCTTTAAATAATTTTGTTTTTCATGAAATGTTTTGAGTCATTTTTGATTTCTGTTTTATGTACATAATATTAAATCTCTATATTCTCAGTGGATGTATTAATTTCGTATAACTTACATGTCTAACAACAATATTGTATAGACGGATTCTCAACATAATCGAGTAACTTCTATAAATCAAGTGCTTCACACACCACTGTCACATATTTCTAGACATCACGTGTTGCGTAGTTTCCCAACAATAAAATATTTAGTTTGTGTGCATAAGCATGTTTATACAAATGTCAAACTTCACGCCTGTCAATCAAACCAATCACTTAGTCTTTATGGGTGTTAAAACAAATACCGAAAATTTGTGGTATTTTGCGCTTCAATTTGTGGTAGTATATTAGAATTCTCCTAGACAAAGAAATGTTTGTTTATTTGTATAAATAAAGTTAGTTATTGCTAGCGGTAGAACGCTACTCATTGTCTTCAAATAGCGCATAGTATCTTGACTCTTTGTTGATTGATTTGCTTCACAACAAATTTACGTTTGAATGCCGGAACATCAAAATGCTCTTTACTACTAGCCCTAATAACTTTTGTGTTGTGCTGTGAAAATATTTCTTTGAAAAATAAATTCTTTGTGATGTTTTTTGATTTGTTGTCATTTGAAGTGCAAATGAAATTAAAAAGAAGACAGTACTACAATTTTGTGAGTTAATTGACGTACAAATGTTATACTCAGATTGCTTACTTCTTATTTTAAATGTCAGAACACACCCACAAATATTTTTTGGTTAGTTATCAGTTGCTGCATGACCTGTGCTTTCTACCATTTTGAATAAATTTTTAAATAAATTTTATTATTTTTATTAGCTAGTCAGATTTTATATAATACATATAGTATATATAATTATTTTATGTTTTCTTTTCCATTGCAGATATTCCAAAAATCATTGGTGTCAGTGACATCACCGAGAACAAGAAAATATGGCGCGCACTAATTGGCGAATTCTTGGGCACATTCTTCTTGGTCGCCATCGGTGTTGGCAGTTGTACCGGCGGTGATGCGTACTCACCATCGGTGCCACAAATCGCTTTCTGCTTCGGTTTAGTGGTGGCCACTATGGCGCTGGTAAGTTCAGTAAAACAATATTATTTTTTTGTTCAATATTAATTATTTAAAATTAAAAAAAATCGATCAAACTAAAAAAATGTAATTGAAATGGTACAAGGAAATTTAATAATTTCAAAAAGTAAATTTTCCAAATAATTATTTTTAAACTTTTTCAATATGATTTTATTATCATATTTTCTCACTCTTTATATGAACACAATCTCTAACTTTCGATATATTTAACTGAGTTCTATAACTATTTTTCCTACATACATAAATTTAATGCTCCCATACTCGTTTGGAAGGTTAAGCTCGTAATTAAAGCTAAATGATCACGCTTTTCAATTGCTCATCTCCATTTAATTACTGTAGAACAAGCTTGGAAAATATCGCATATTAAATCAATTGGCACATAATTGTTTATTGGGGTAGGTTCAAGTCAATCAAAGTGCAACTAGATAATATTTACAGATATACATATATGAGTCGATAAAGTACAGTGTCATAAATAGCTTTAAAGTACACCAATCTGTTCAAAAATATCTTGTTATTATTCTTCGAAATTTTTAAAAATATGATCAGCCGATTTGTGCTTAATTTCTAAATACATTTCTACATTAATTCTCTCTATTCATAAAATATTTGTACCACGAGGTATGACAATTTTTATAGTAGTTGTTCGTTTTCATCAGGTATATCCTAAGGTAACTAATTTCTATGTTGAAGCTTAATCGATCTATTCTTTCATCCATAAATACAACATAAAATCTATATATATGACTCTCTATGAGACCACCTTCTAAAATTGTGAAATTGTGCAGAGTTTCGACGAATTAATCTGAGTATGTTTGATTTTTGTTATAGCGCTACATCAGCTGTATTTCTCATAAGTTGCCAGTGTTGCCAGCTCGCAATATTTGGAATCTCACAAAATTATATCAAGAAAAATGTCGAAATATTTTCAACATTCCAATGAGTGTATTCATTTATACAAGAAAAATGTAAATTAGTTATATACGTTATCAAAATTAGTCTCACATATAGATTAATGGCAACACTGCTACTCTTTAAGGCCTCCAAAATTTCGAATACGCTTCAATATTTTTACTTCAATGAATAATCGTTTATGGTTCTGTCTTATAGCCCTTTGTTATGGGAGTCGGAAATCGAATACCGCTTATCAAACTTTTATATCGATTTTATATTCCGTCAAATAAGTAACCGGAAATTCTCAAATTAGTTAGTAATTAACAAATTATAATTAGTTTGTGTGAAATTTTCTGTTTCTGTTTCTTGTGCCAAAACGTGGAAAAAAGGTTGGCTTGTGCCTAATGACGCCGTAATCAAACTAAATGACACATAACAATAAAAATTGACAGAATAGTGGCTGACAGTTGTGCCAAAATGGGAAAGAAAATTTTGAAATATTCTCAACGGGAAAATTTAAAATAAATTTCCGGTTACTTATTTGACGGAATGTATATACGATTTTTTAATTGCTTATATTATGTTTTAAAAAGGTACATCGGCCTACGTTATCGTTATATTTCTCATAATCTTCTGGATCATTCTATTTCTCTATAACTTTCCTTTAATATCTTTCTCTTTCACTCTCTAGAACTCACTTATACAGACGGTCTGTTATAGAGGTTACAGAATTCAAAATGTGTTCCACTATTTTCGATTAATTTCTACCCAATAAGTGTTTCCGAATCCTTTGGCAAATATTTTCAATAATTTTCCCCAAGTAAAGTATTTTATCTGTAATACTTCGCCCACGTGACCACTGTGCTTCCACTTTTCCAACACAATTTTAATAAACCAGTAATGAACTCATATTTAGGCCTAAGCCACATATTTCTAAGACATTGGCATTCGTTTTTCAGAGTTGTCAAACCAGCTAGGCATAAAAGCAAAAATTAACACAGACAATTAACTGAAAATGAAATCATAAAACTCGACACATAAAACTGTTTATTTTTATTCATTATTCGCTTTGTAAACCAGAATAATGTTGCAAGTGCAACAAACAACGGCAAATACAAATGAAAACCAGCGAGTGAATTGTATTGCTGACAAAACTACATTTGCTGTGAATGGGAGCGAGCGATCGACCGACGGCGCATGCGTGACAAACGCATGGCATTAAGCCGTGTATTAAAGCGTCTATTAAAGCGAGTATATCTGCAACTAAATCGTTCGGCTGATTTGTCAGCGAACGCCAACTGAAACGCTTGCAACGCTTAATTACGCGCAAGGCACAAGCAAGCACACACACACACTTATATATATCTTTGTATCTATGTATGTAATTTTGCAACTAAGTGTGCGCCTATTTATGCACGCACGTACTTAACCAATGACAAGTGCAACGCCAATGCAGGCAATGAAGTTCTAGATTGAGTTGGAGCACCGGCGAGTGGATGAAATCCACTTTGTAGAGGGCAGCGGCTGTTGTAAATGGCAGGCATTTGCCGTAATTAGCTTTAATCAACGCTCGCTTAGATGCTCGCTTACTTTGACTGCGTTGTTGTTATTATAGTTTATTTCAATTGCCTTCAATCTTGTACTATTTGTTGTTGTGCGTGTTGTTGTTACTGCTGATGCTGCTTAGTTACCTCTGGCTCATAGTTCACTGCACGCCACTGTAGCATTGAAATTGTTGCAGCGTTGTTGCAAATGCCAGCGCATTAATGCATTTGTTGCAGCGCGATCGCCTACGGTATTTTCGATCATGTAGAGGAATATCCTGCAGTTATCATGCATCAGTTAATTGTTGGTATGCTAAGTAATAGTTACTCGAAAAATTTACGATTTTCGAGTTGGGCGAACAATAGCTTGCAATCCGCTTAGATTTATGGTTTATTATAAAAAATCGCCAATTAATCAAAATAATGATTAAACAAAATAATTTATGAATTTTACAAACATTACCACCAAATTTATGTTGTTAAAAAAATTAGAAATAAATTAACAAAAATAATGGCATTTAATTGCATGTTATTTGAATTTGCATGGAGCGAATGCTGAGGTTTTCATGTGAGCCGAAATATATTAAGGTCGTCCTTAAAGATATGGTGTTTTTTTTAATATCATTCAAGTAAAACTTAAAAAAAATATTATTGCCAACATTTAAACTTCATTATATATACATATATATATCTTTGGCGTAGGAAACCGCTTTAAGCGATTATAGCCGAATCCACCAGAACGCGCCACATATTCCTCCTTTTTGCATTTTGGCGCCAACTGGAAACACCGAGTGACGCCAGGTCACTTGATCCTTCCAACGGAGTGGAGCGACCTACTCTTTCGCGGCTTCCTCCAGCGGGTACTGCATCGAACACTTTCAAAGCTAGAGTGTTTTCATCCATTCGTACAACATGACCTAGCCATCATAGCCGTTGTCTTTTTATTCGCTGAACTATGTCAATGTTGTCGTATAACTTGTACAGCTCGTACACGTTCCGTCGCCTGCGGTATTCGCCGTTGCCAATGTTAAGAGGACCATAAATCTTGCGCACAACCTTTCTCTCGAAAACCCAAAGAGGTTGCTGTCATCGTCCACGCTTCGGCGCCATACATCAGGACGGGAATAATAAGCGACTTGTATAGTTTGATTTTGGTTCGTCGAGAGAGGACTTTACTTTTCAATTGCCTACTCAGTCCAAAGTAGCACCTGTTGGCAAGATTGATTCTGCGTTGGATTTCGAAGCTGACATTGCTGGTGTTGTTAATGCTGGTTCTCAAGTAGACGAAACTATCTACAACTTCGAAGTTATGACTGTCAACAGTGACGTGGGAGCCAAAGAACACTTAAACAACTCTTTAAACTTCATTTATTCAGGAATTGTTAGCAATTTAGTGCGGCTACGTCCTTTGAAGACCATCTTGCTAGTTGTAAATCCTACAACTTTTTTTAAAAGAAAATTGTTTCCCAACTATGTTTTTCTGCTTGCCAGTATCGTTTGGTATTCCTCTCAAAGCATTTTCCACGAAAGTCGGGTATAAATATCACGAATATTTTTACATTAAGACTTGTCAACTTGGCAACATTCTACAAATTTATTTGGGTCATCTTTTCTATCACCAAAAAGTAGTCTAACTAGGTCAAATCACCTGAACTACGTAGAATAAATCAGAGATGCATTCTTTCATATGGTTGGGGTACCAGTAGTTTGTCCCAATTATGTGTTGTTTCTTGCTCTTTTTGACATTTAATTGAATATAATTTAATTAAAATTGAAGTGTGGAACCACAAAGTCGTAAATCATGTTGCTTTAATACGGACAGAGCAGTAACTTTTTCGAAAAGGAAAGGGTGTCGAGAGAGTATTTTCTAGAGTCTTCGCATTATAAATACAGAAATTTTGCCAATTCTAGTAACGGATGAGTCAGACATCTCTGCTTCTATGTTTACTGTATAGAATTCCAGCTCTGGAAATTTATTTCTCAAATTTTTAAACAGTATTACAGTGTTAGCTTTTGCATGCTAGTTTGTCAACGCATACTGAACATAAATGTCGAAACTATGTATTTATCTGGACAATTGTTTTGACAGTTATCCCAAACACCCAATAAGCCTTAAGAAATAACAAAATAAAACAAATATTTCACTTTTTGTCACATTTTTTTCTTGTTTTGGCTACGGCAATATATTTTTTTAACGAAATTCTAAAGAATTGCCTACTTATACTAAATTGTGGACCTGCAGTAAAAGAAATATACAAAGTTGTTTTAATGGTTTACTGAGGAACTTTTCGAGTTATCGTATACAAAGTGTTTCAATACAAAGTTTCGAGAGAGATAGTTGGTAGTACCTTCACAAACAGATTTCTGTTACTAGAAAACAAATTTATTATAATATATTTTTTGAAGTCTCTCAAAGCGAATCTGAACTCTATTTTCCTACGCTTCTTTTTTGTGCTGTAGTCTATCTTTAATTTTTTTTTTGTACCACCCTAATATAAGCAGCATATGCATATTCATGCAAACAGTATACCCCAGCTCTCAACCTTAGCATTGCAAAAAGTACATATGTATATTCATACATTGTTGTTTTGTTGTTGCTTGGTAAGCACTGTCAATAATAGTTATAACTTATCAACCAACCAACCCAGCTTTCCATCACTCAACTGAACTCGACAAGCCCATTGTTCTTTTTGTGTTTTTATTTTTTGCGCCCATTTTCTCATGTTGATTTATGTAATATCATTTACCGTTGAATTTATGCGCAAACAATGTGAGTGCATGCATGCATTCATATGTAAAAGTATACGCAGACAAGTGTACATATGTACATATGTATTGCAAAGGTATAAATAAACTCCATGCAAACAGGTGTTTTACTTGTATTACTTTATTTTTGTTGTTGTTCTCGACATTACTTTTGTTATTTTGTAGTGTAGGCCAGTCATTTTAATTGCTAATCACAAGTATTGCACGCACATTTATGAAGCATTAAATACCACAACGACAACAACAACAACCACAATCCACTTAACCGTCACAGTAGGCGTTCAATTATTGTTAACATGATTATAATGAACGGATACCTGCGATAAATATGTACATATAACTGCCATTGAGCGCGAGATAACAATGTGTGCGATAGCGTTATAGATAGCTATTGATATTAGCATAGCCAATTGTTATAATATTTACAATACTTGCCTTGTGTATTTGCACAAATGTTTGGTAGCTCATGTGTAATTGTGCATACGTAGGCAGCATTACGCTTTGATACGCCGAAAGGTGCCGAGTGAAAGATAATTTTATTTAAATTTTTTTATCATTTCATTTTTGTTTTTTTTTTGTACCTTGTCCTTGGTCCACATGAGCTTGTGCTTTCTTTGTTAATTATTGAGTCGCTATTTGCGATTGGCATTCTTGAATTTTTTATTTTTATTTGCTTTTTATCTTTATATTGTCGGTTGTTTCAACGATTAATGTAGTGCTGTTTAATTAAGTAAGTTAATTAAATTAGGCGCCATAACGGTGAAAGAAGTTCTCTTTGTTTTTCTGTTTCTAAAGCAAGGTGTGAGATATAGTGTCTAGACCTATTTACGTTCACACATTCGGTATTTATACGAACAAAATGTATTCTGTCAACTCCATTCAGGTAATGTGTACTCTATGTATATACATATGTTTAAGACAACTCTCTCAATTATTCTAAGTACGAGCGTGTCTTACCGAAACTAACATCGTTCACATCTTTTGGAAATTGGTAAATTAATAGCTTATCAATTGGAATTTACAATTGCTTCAAAAGAAAGAGCAAATCTTAATTGAGATGGTCCTGCTCTTCGTGATCTTCAGATTTATTAAGTGAAAGGGTGGAGATTTTCATAAGCAGAGTATTGAGGCTTCCAGAAATAGGTCCAAATTTCCAAAGAGTTACCCTTTTGAAGGGATGCTATATATTCTTCCTTCCTTAAGAAGAAGAAGGATCAAAATGACGTTCTATAAAATCACCCGAAGTTGTAGTCCCATTTTTGCTCACTAAAAAATCATACTAAGCCAGTTCCATAGGAATTATAAAATTTTCCCCAAAAGTGCTGCCGCTCCAAATCCATGGTCCATCCATATGAATATCAATATTTCACTTTCGCAACCTAATTTTACCTCTATCTACCTCTCTACCATTCTGTATAAGAGAATTATCCCATATCTGGTAGTTTTAAGCAATACCGTTGTATGGAATGTGACTTTGACCATTATTCCCATTGTAGTAGAAGGTGTTAAAATCCAGAGAGTTTGCTTTATATAACTTTAGTCAATTAGGAGATACGTACATTAGATCGTAGAACCAAAACATGTTTGATAGTTTTGTTACCATATATGTACATACAGATGTAAATATATCTCCTAGAACTCCTTAAGGTAGCATAACAGTTTACCAAATTATAGGTAAAATTAGGGTTTTTGAATAACACGGTTTTGTAGGAGTGTAATACTAGTCCTCATACAAATTCGAGTGAAGGAATCGGGTCAATATGAACTACTTATTATTTATAGGAAGATGATTCTTATCAAATACCCGAAGCAAGAACTTTACAATCGCGGAAATATTATAAATTACCATTTAACTCTCGAAAACATATATGTACATATTGTTATTAAAGTCTTAAAAATCTACATTTTGATTACCCTACTACTAACAATTACTATTATATGTGGATATTGCGTAACTATTGGTTATTTATATAATCAAAACATATAGTTTATTTCAAAATACTATTTCTTAGTACTCACACATAACTATTAAACTTGATTTATTGCATTTCAAACCAGCGTTAATAGCTTTTACTTTATTTTGATGACTTGACATTAAAAACATTTTAACGATATGGCGAATGTAATTAAAAGCCATACATAATGTGATTAACTGTTTTTTTGTTTTGTTCTAAAATTAAAAACAATGATGATACTCAAAGCGTGTAACGCATCAAATTAAATACTTACTACAGTAATTAAATTGCCCGAGACTCTTCGAATTCGCATTAATTTAGTGCTGTAAATAGTTTCGATACCACTGACTTCTATTATACTCCTAACTGTTTATTTTTAATAACTGTTTACAGAAAAAGTTGTTTATGAAATTGTATTAAAGACCTTGAAAATAAGTATATTAGTATGGATATACTATATAGCATAAGTAAATATAGATATATGGCAAGTGGTAGTAAAAGTTCTTGACTAGATTAAAAACAGACAAATAGATATTAAGTTGATTTGAACGGAACTCAGTATTTCAAAGTTGGCAAGATCGAATGTTTTCACCTAGTCTATCTTAGCTAATTTATCAGCATAGATTATTAACTTGACGTACCTTTACCACCCTATTACCTCTAACATAACGCAGTTCTATCGGAGTACAATCGATTGACATAAGGTGACATGATTTTGCCTCCAACAGTTCATTTTCATAAAGTTCCAAACTCTGTACGGCTTATAGTCCCATAGAAAAACGAAAAATGTTGAATTCTGTGACTGTAGCCTTTTTATTCACGAATGACAGTAACATTAGAGTCTTAAATGTCAAAGACATGTGTCAACTTTGACAGCTATTTTGGCAGCTACCCCTCTAGGAAATCCTATAAATTCAATTCAAATGTAGCTTTCTCATTTTATATGAATATGAAAATTTACTTAACAGTTGCATCCATTAATTTTATATAAATTATACGTCAAACCTTTTCTGTAACTCTCATAGAAAAATGCGGAAGACTTACATCTGCCATATGTTGACAATTTATTCACAATATGGCAACACTTACAGCATTTTCAAAGTGATTTTCAATTGAGTAATAGTTGTGTTGATTGTTGGCTTATAAATAAATGGGCTCAGCCTAGCCCCATACCAGCTTAAAATGCCTCGAGGCATACAAATGATGAATTTGACATACATACAAATCTATAAATATGGCTTTCATCGCGAAGAAAATCGTTTGGCATGGAAAATTTATTTGAGTTATTCGTATGCCTACTACTGCTTTTACACATTTCTGATTTATCTTATGATCTTTATGCAATTGATAGCATTAAACTGTCTCTGGTTGCAGTATCAGGAAGCAATATTTGCAACTATAAAATGTTGATTTGCATAAATATGCCAATTCTGTTAAGCGCCACAGTGCGTTAGAAAAGTCAAATGCAGCTTTTACAAAAATATAATAAATATTTATAAATAGTAAGTTGTTTATTGCAACAAATTTCCAAAGCCAATTGCCATTCAATGCACCCACGCAGCTCTGGATGTTTGCCAATTGAGTGGCAAATTCTCTCACTCGCCATAATAAATACAAATGTCGTTTGGTACGTGTCGAGAATTTAATGGGTTAATGTAAGCCAAAGTAGGTTCAACCCATTGTAATTACGTGGAAAAGTCTATTTATAAATATACAAATATATTTACATAATTATATAATGAGGCAGGAAAAAATGTTTAGAAAGAAAACAACATTCCATGCAGCTCTCAGCTAAGGCGCTATTTTATGCCACTTCTTGGAATTTTAATCTCTATTTAAAGAGATAATTATAGTAATAAATAGATTATGTCACTAGATCTGACAGGGAATTAACATATGTAATCGATTATTATAAAAAATTGGTTTAATTAATTTGCCGATTAACATAATCAGCAAACTGTGAAATATTAATCCCTCCAAGAACCAAGAAAATCTAAGATAAATATTACCAATAAGAAATTTGCTATTTGTTTTACAACTACAGTTAGACTTGGACTATTTGTCTTGTCATAATTTTGTCATTATTGTTGTCAGATTCGAAGCGTTTTTTAAACGGCTGCATGTGAAAGTAAATTTATCAAGATTTTCGATGGTTTCTGTGTGCTTTAAAATAGTGTGGACTAGCAACTGGGATACCTTTATTTTGTGCATTTGTCTTTGTGTCAAATTTACTGACAGTTTCAATCAGCTTAATTAAAACGGTTGTCATTTCTTTTTAAGCAATTTTTTAAACAAATGTAACTAAGTTGACGTTTCTACCATAATTTAAGTCATTTATCTCAATGTAATAAGTAAATAAAATTATAATATTGCCAGTTTAGTATCATTAAATTTGACATAGTAAAAAGGAGGCATAAATCTGGTTATTGTTATAATGTGGAGGTTTATGTTCAAGTATCAACTAAATCTAATAGTTATTATATTATCTGAATATTTTATATATTAAGTTTGTAGAAACATGTTGTCTCCATGTCCATCTCTTGATTCGAGTCAGAGTATATTTTTCGATTTTTTTTTTTTGAAATTTGAAATGAGATCGAGTTAATCCCTCAGTGATATACATATACTGATTAATCCACGTTAGTAAGGATTTAGCTTTACCTTGGATTGTTTCTATAGATGATAGATCTATCCATATTAAAGCAAAGAAACCATTTTCCCACTCCAACGAGTCTACAGTTCAAACATTTATATACGCTCCTTGGTACCTGTACATGTACCAAAGAAGTGCATTGGATCCATGAACGTACAATAAAAGTCAAAGTCAGCTGCTAGAGGCAAATAGCCAAGTGCAATGAGTTAGATAAGCATTGAGTTTGACAGTCAATGCACTGTCACACACCTCTCCTCCTCGTCGGACTACGAGTGCAAAACTGCCTTTCAAGGCACCACACTAAACAGCAAAACCAAGTTGAACAGCCAAAGCGAAGCTCAACAGCGAACGCTGGTCAAACAGGCTGCTAACGCAAATCAATGGGCCAATGGCTAGTCAATCGGTAAGCAGGCCGGCAGTCAGCCAGGCAGGCGATTGTCGGTCGTTATCGTTTCAATCTTGAGCATATAAATTGAAGTTATGACTTACGACTGCTGCGACGATGTGTGGCATTGATGGTCATGTTTTTGGTGTTTTTGCAACTGCCGTTTGTCGGCTTGCAACGCAGTGATGCTGGAGCTCCATGGCGGCTACTGGAGGTCTGTTGCGCATGCGTGCGTGCGCAATCGAAAGAGCGCGTAATTATTTGTTTACACGGCATTTGGTGGCATTTAAATATGCGTTAAAATGTGTTAAATGCTGTCACTGTTGGCCACTGTCATTCTGCGCGTACGGAGCGCATGCGCGCCGCCATTTGGGCTACGAGCTAACTAACTAACTAGCGGCTGCCGAGCCGTGTCCATTGTCGCTGTCGTTGTCACATGGTCCACTGGCGCATTTGCGGTGTGGTGCGTGGCAAATTTCATTGGCGTTCGCTTGTCTGCTCGCATTTTTTTGCGTCTCTATGACTATTAAGCCGAACTGATTGCTGTTGGATAATCATTTAGCGTCCAGTTTTGATTAGTGCGATTTGGTTGGGCTTCAGCATTCCTACGGTTCGTTGAACAGCTGTGGTCACCACTTGTTTTTTCTAATTTTTATTTCTAAATTATGCGTTTGTTGCTTTACTACGCTTATTGCGTTTACGTTTGAACTGAAAATTTTCTGAATGCACTGGTTATTCAATGAAAAATGCTGCAGAATTTTATGATTTCATAGAACTGCATTTGGCGGCACGAAATATGTAAAGTAAATGTTGTTTGCATAATTTAAATTTTCATTCAGTCCATTTTAGTAGCAGCAGTTTCCATTTACGCGGCGGCGGCCTTTGCGTAGCAAAATTTTTAAGTGATTTGTTGTTTTTTTTTTGTGGTAATTTGGAATTTCCGTTGCTATAAAAGTTCATTTACTGTGCGAATAGCCAGTGCTGACGTAATCTCGAAATGACCTCATTACAATGCATTTGATATAATTTTGTTAATTAAAACAAGTAATAACATAACAGTTGTTTACAGATTTTCATACGAAATTTATTTAAGAACTGATTTTTATGCCTATTTATTTATGGCATTGAAAGTAGCTTAAGTCGCAAGTTTTTGAGAATAATTTGATTCACTTTGACCTACTACTTCGAAATTATTATTCGGATGTTGTGTTTTGCTTTAGTCGCCAATAATTCTCAGAGAGTTATAATTTAAGCCCAAATATTGAGTTTTGCTCCAAATACTTATCTTTTCTTATACTAGCTTCTGCTGTTTTAATATAATTCCATTGTTTTATATCGTCATTTTCAATAAATTTAATTTAAATTTAATTGTAAAATCTAATTTCGGCAAGTGACTGCCACAGCAGGCTCGACTAAATTCCAGCCGAGAGACCTATTTTTCGGCCACTTTTTGCACCAATCCAGGTCGTATGTCAGCAATAAACGTTCTTCCTGAATAAGTCTCTTCATTATGAAATGGCAAACTCCAAACTGAGTATAAATCATGTAATAGCTGTCAAAAAGAGAAACTTCGAAAAAAACATTGCCTCATTGAAAACACATTTAAAAAATTGCCGTTATTTAAATTAAGGTGTTCTTTAAATTGTAGGACTGCTTTTCTTACCGCTCCTCAAATGCTATGACTATATTAAAGTATTGCCAGTTGTCATTGGTGTATACATCCTCTGTATTACAAATAAAATGAAAATGAATTTGCCCAGCGAAAGACAATTATCGGGACTGTTTGCAAATTCTTTACATCTATTAGAAAAAATAATAATTTTTTTCGTATTATTTGAGGAAAAAATAGACCAATTTCGTTTTCAAAGGTACCAAAAAATGAAATTTGGTGAAGAATGTGTCCCCACCCAATATTTCTAATTTCCAAATACAAAGCAAAGAACTTGATTGGTTTGAAATGAAAATCACTGATTATTTGCCGATTATTTAGTAAGAAAATATGTTTCTCAAGAAACTAGTATACCGTTTAGTATATATATTGTAGAAGGGAAATAACTTGGGTTTTCCAAGGCTCTTCTTCCCGCAAGGAAAATAACTAAAATATATTTTTGAATTCAGAAAGAGATACAAACATCCTCCTCGGTTTTTTCTTCTTCTTCTTTCTTTTAAATTTTGCCTAAATTTACAGTGGAAGGAGTTTTTCTATTTAACTCAATATACAGTAGCTTTCCAAAATAACGAATATTCGTTTTAACGAAAACCGCTTATAACGAACAAGCAAATTTGTAACATTGAGTACCTTAAATAACGAACATCCGGGATTTGTAAGTACTCGGTTCAACGAACAACATGAAGAAGACATATGAAGAAAGAGAAAAAAAATCAAATAACATCGAACCAGAATTAAAAATATAACTTGAAAAAATTCAAAAGAAATGTGCAAATTGTAAAAATGGTGAATTTTATAATGAAATTAAAATCATTCAGCAAATTAAAATTATCAGCACTAAATAGAAGTAATTTTTTAACAAATAATTAATAAAACAATTTATTAAACTGCAATTTACGGATATTTAACTAATTTTTATTGAAAAACATACCACTGAGTACTCGAATTAGCGAAAAATTCGATGTAACGAACAGGCCTGACAATTAATGTGTTCGTTATTTCGGAAAACTACTGTATTTCATACATCCTTCTTAATTAATTTGCTGAGATCAGATTTGGCCCTTCGATAGTAAGAACAATGCACGTAATCAAAATAGACCAGCAATGACGTCCGCTCTATTACTGTAAGAGTTCCATAAAACATTTTTATATAAATACCTATTTTTTTATTGATAAGTTAACAACAGCAACCTACCTACATGAATTTATCAATGTCCCATCCGCAAATTACCTTTTTAAAATGTTTATCTTCCCTTGATTATTATTTGGATTAAAAACGCCAAAACGTTTTTGTAAAATAAAAATATTTTAAATTAAAAAATCGGTTACTACTATAATTTAACTAGCAGACCCGGCCACACGTTTTTGTGGCTAAGGTGTACATTAAATTAGTAAATTTTTCAATACAGAGAAAAGATTCTTACGCATAGAGACGAAAAAGTTATTGCCGGTAAATTTGAAAATTCTTAATATATATTATTGTAGATCTGTATTAATCGTAAGTTGGCTCAAATTTGGCTTCGTTGACTATACTGATTACCTTCTTCACAGCCAGTCTAGTTATATTGAAAAGTCGAGAAATATTGAAGTCAACCCACACTTATTTTAATTGCAGGTGAGTGGGGATAGTCCAGGCAATTTTAAATAGTCTGTGGGACATACTGGTTTGTAGCTGTGTCAACTCTCCTTGGAGGAAATTCTAAATTGTAGCATTAAGATCACCGAGCTCCTTGTTTTTTACCACAAATAGTCATTTATGATTATCATATTATGGTTTCATGTCAGAAAAAAGACGATGAATAAGCTTCTCCTTCGAATCAATGAAGTGACAGAAATCTGTTTGAAATGTTATTAATCCATCAGGGTGTCAACTGGGACGCTATCATTTCCAACTGCTTCCACAATCGCAATTTGATATTGTTTCTAAATCACTCGTATATTAGTTGTTAATTGGCGATTCTTTATGTGTCGCCACAAATTAGATTTAGGCATGCGATTAGTTCGTCAGCAACAGTTGGTCCAGGAATAATTGGAAGGGTCTGGCGTAAATCACCTGCCAACAGAATCATGTCTCTAACAAAAACGTTTTAGTTGTCGCGTAAATCCTTTAAAGTCCTGTGCAATGCTTCCAGCGACTTCATGAACATCTGGAAAATCTTCGCTATATCGCTATTTTTGGCGATTTTGCAGACTGGTTTATCATTGATTTGCAATTTATGAGTAATTTCAAGGCCGAATATGCAATTTAACTTTGATGATTTTCTATTGGATTATATGCCGAATAAATAGTAGGTCAGATTGTGTGTTGTCTTAAAAAAA
This sequence comes from Zeugodacus tau, assembly GCA_031772095.1. Taxonomy (NCBI): domain Eukaryota; kingdom Metazoa; phylum Arthropoda; class Insecta; order Diptera; family Tephritidae; genus Zeugodacus; species Zeugodacus tau. Next base: position 19,292,221 of record CM062652.1, on the reverse strand, counting down.
ATATAGCAATAAATTGCGAGAGTATAAAATGTTCGATTGCATCCGAACTTAGCCATTCCTTATTGGTTACAAATTGTTTTGGGATATCGGCACAACCTTATACATTTGAGAAATGACAAAAATATTTTAACAAAGCAACAATGACAACCTTCAAAATATTATTATTTTTTGTTTTTTTTTTTTATTTTCTATTTTTGTTGTCATTTCAAATAATTACATAATTCAAATTCATTTCTGTTATTATTTTCTTCCTCGCAATTTTTCCATATTTACTTACTTTCTCAACCTTTCTTGGGCTTGCTAGAATTTTTCAAGACTAAAATTAGCCAGATCGGTGTGACCGTTCTCAACTTTTTGCGAGACTAACGTACAGCAATTCATTTTTTATGTTTGTACAGTAGTTTGTATGGGAGATTAGAAAAGTGTGGATTTTAGACTTTTTAAGGATTTTTTTTAATTTTTCTCTCCGTAAGAACCATCCTTGTACTTTAAGAAGCATTGCAAAAAAGAATTAGCGAAATGGGTTCAGCTGTTCTCGAGTTATGCGCTTAGCAACACATTTTGCGATTCATTTTTATATTATAGAAGATTAGTTTTTTAATTCCACATGGTGTCAAAGAATAAAACTTTTATATGAATCAGTTCGAAGTAGCAACGAATTGTCCATCTGAGAGACCACTTCGTATGAGTAACATTTTTCACATACCATCCTAGAAAACTCAATATGATTTACATATGTCATAAGAAAGGCAGATCACAAACGCTCGCTATGCAAAATAAAGCGACTAAAGCATGTATGCAAATGATAATTCAAAACAATACGACAATAAATATGAACTCCAAGCGATTGCTAAGAAAACACCAATTTGATAGGCTGCCTTTGCTTGCTGTAATTTCGCATTGCTAGAGTGAACTATGGGAATATGCATTTTATTACTAAGAGCAGAGTGTGTTTACTGACTCAGCGGCAACTCGCTTATTAACTGTTAATGCGCATGTCAGCATGCTGAAGTAAGAACGTTCCACGAAAATCAGCATAAAATTAGTTGCAGGCAAAGAATACATAAATTAAAAAATCGAAAAAATCAATCGCCGACAGACAGGCGCGTATAACTTTATTGAGCAGCAACAAAACAAAAACAATAATGTGTTCGCACATAACCATAAACAATGCGAAGATGTGATCTGAACATGTCACGGTGTGCGCTATGCAACGCAGCAGCAGCGCTGCAATCACAATTCAAATGCTTTTGGTGACTTTAAGCGATGAATATACATACATACATATATCTATACATATGTAAAATACACGCTCGCGCTTAAGTTGGCAGTAAGACACTGCACTCAAGGCCATTACAGCAACAATCTACGCATGTACTGCAACAAAAACAATAACAAAAGCAATAATACCCAGAATGAAATCATTGCAATGATCGCCGCTGCTGCACAAACGGATCTACGGTCAAGTCGCTGTGGCGCGGTCTCTTTCGACTGCCAACACGCTTGAATGCAATCGAAAGTGTTTTGATTGAAAATGCATAAAAGTTGCCAGCAGAAAAATCCTACAAAAAAAACACAAATCGCATATAAATAATGCTCGATGTTGTTGTAGGCCTAAAAGTGTTGTCGCAGACAGCTTGGTGTGTTGCCTATGCCAAGTCTGCTTGTGGTTCTTGCCACTGTAGTCAGTTGAGCTGTCCGCGACCATTTAGTGACCGCCTTTAAGCGCTAGCCATGACTCTGGCATGTCGCATTTGGCGCGGTTTGGCGGCTTGGCGCGCTAATGATTGTTGATACCGATAAATTGTAGGCCTTTGGCAAGCTAACGCTTATAAGCAAAATAATGCGAAGCTTTTGCTATACTACAAGCAATATGTATGCGACTAAGTGTAGTAAATAAATAATATCATTCAAAATATCACGCTTGGTAGTCAACGCACAGCTGCTGGGCCTGCATTGGTCGCTCACGCATACGCGTGTATTTCTGCGGGCCTTATTGAATTCTGTAGCAAATATCCAACCAAGCCGCCATTTAATGTTATTGTGGTCCATTCACACTTATTTTTTATATTTTTTTCTTATTATATATATATATTTTATTATTTCTATTTATTTTTTTAATTTTGTTATTTTAAATTTTATTTTTTTATTTTGTATTTTTTTTCAATTTTTCTTCAATAATCGCCGCATTTATTCAGCTTAGCGTGCACGCGAAACTTTAATTGCGATTTTTTGTCTTAATTTAGTCGTTTGAGACTCACTTGCGTTTCACTCGCGATTAATTTTGATTTTTTATACTCTCGCAACATGTTGCGCAGAGTATTATAGTTTTGTTCACATAACGGTTGTTTGTGTCACCAAGAAATAAAAGAGTTAGATATGGGGTTACATATATATAAATGATCAGGATGACGAGTGGAGTTGAAATCCGGATGTCTGTCCGTCTGTCCGTGCAAGCAATAACTTGAGTAAAAATTAAGATATCTTAATGAAACTTGGAACACATATTCCTTGGCACCCTGGAACATAGGATCGCATTAGAGAGGGGCACATTTGGATGTAATTGTTTTTGAAAAGTGGACATGACCCCGCTCCCAAATAGGTTTTTTGTATATATCTTGCAAACCAAAAAAACTGTATAAACCAAACTTTCTGCAGTCGTTTCTTTTAGCCATTTCCTTATACAGTCCAAAAATGAAATCGGAAATCGGATAATAACCACGCCCACCTCCTATACAAAGGTTAGGTTGAAAATTACTAAAAGTGGGTTAACTCACTAACGAAAAACGTCAGAAACACTAAATTTTACAGAAGAAATAGCAGAAGGAAGCTTCACTCAGATTTTTTTACAAAATGAAAAATGGGCGTGGCATCGCCCACTTAATTGTCAAAAACCATACCTCAGGAACTACTCGATTAAAAGCCGGTATATAATATTTTCTTGACACCCTGACAACACGGAAAAAAGAGCGAAATCGGTTCACAACCACGCCTACTTTCCTTATAACTCAATTTTGAATTCCATCTTTGAATTCCAATGAAGATAGCGATATAAAACTTTACACAAATACTGTATATGAGCTGTGACATCACTTGTGGAAAAATTGTCAAAATCGACTTTTTAAGGCCCCTGATATCGAACATGAAGAACTCAGGGCCTAAGGTTAAATTTTAAACGAAAATGTCGGTAAATCTCTCAGATAATTTAATGTAATTCAGAGGAAATTGTTTTCTTACAATAGTGTGTCTCTGTTGCAAAAATTATTAAATTCGGTTAATAACATCTCCTAGCTTCCATGTACTTAATTATAAGTGTTTCAAAAATATCATCTCCTAGGTCCCATATACCTAATAATAGTTTTTTTTTTTAATTCGTTGGGCTTTATATCGCATATATGTATTGGTTAATATGTTGATATATCTTAGCAAAATTAAGTGAGCGTATAGTGTTGGATATAGTGTACCTTGCTGGTGAAATTGAATGAAATCGGTTCAAGAATTACCTCAGCCCTCATATCTATATATATGACTATTTGCGTTATTCTATTAAATTTTATGCCGAATTTATGGGTAAATTTGTGTGTTATATTAATAAAATTTCTTCAATAAATTGCGATAGTACAAACTATTCGGTTACACCCGAACTTAGCCTTTCCTAACTTGTTTTTATTTTTTTTACTCACCTGGCTTTTACTTTATTTATTCGTTTTTAAAAACGTTTAGTTTTTCTCTATTTATTTTTTGAATTTAGCTGACCGCCACCTTCAATATGTTTTGAATAGTTGCTTGTGAATAATATCAGTCAGTGTTGGTATGCTGGTTGTAAATAAAAAATAATAATTTATTAAAATTATTAGTTTGTTTCTCAATTATAAGCTCATAGTGGTTCACAGGGAACTGGTTTTCTAGAGATATTTGCATTTTTTCATTCAATTTTTTTCTCGTGAACTCGTGGATGCTGATAATATGAGCAAAGAATTCACAGCATCATCCACGAAACTTCAGAAATGGCTTATGGTCCGGAGTGGCTACCAAGTCTTAAAAATTTTCGTCTCATTATTCTAAATTTTCTCTTTCGATACTTCATTTTACTCGTACGAAGCTTATACATCCAAATATGAGTATAAGCGTCAAACTAGTACAAGATTACTCCAATTGAGTGAGAAACGAACAATCAAGTGAAGTATTCAAATATAATTGAGTGGATCATCCCTCTATTTCACACTGTTGTTTTGAAAATCCCTATCGTTTTCCTCGAATAATTCGTATCGTAATAGATTTATTTCTACAAAATATCATCAGTGTGCTCCGTACACTCTAGAAACTATAAATTTTTAGATAATATTTTTCGTATTACGAAACACTCACGCCACTTGCAAGCCTATAATCATCCTCAAAAACCTGCCTACCTCTCACTAACGCATTCACATTTACCTATAATTCACCTGTGGCGTGAAACCTTCAACACATTCGTAATACAATAATAATAATAACTCCATTTGCAGCACTTGTTAGTTGTTGTTAAGTCATCGATAGTCAACTAAATGTTTTTTTTTCTAGGCTCAAGTGCGCATTCAGATTTAATCGCTGATCTGCCTTTTTATTTTTTTCGCAAATAATCACTTTCAATTTCAACAACGCATAATCGGCGAACAAAGTTTCGAAAATCATCGCATTATAAATTCATATGCGCCAAGTGCTGATGCAGCATAAATGCATGCGTAATATGTACTATTCTTAATCGAATATATTTATTATATTATTTACCCTGTAGAGATTTAAGAAGTTTAGCAATTTTGTTGAAATTCTCTATTTGATAAACATCAGCGCGATGGGTCATTCACCACAATTTAGCTAAACGAAACTTTTTTTAAATCTGATGAGAGAGTGGCGATATTCTTCTAAAAATTATATTATACCAGTCTATTTGGTTTATACCAGTTGGTTGTTCGATTCATTATCGAAGGCAGTTATTATAAAACTGATGAGAGGGGTGAAGCTTTTGAAATGTGATGAGATTTGTAAAAATTATGTTATACCAGTCTTTATGATTTATACCACTTTTTTGTTCGATTCATCATCAAATACAGATATTAGAAACCTATCTTTAAAAAAGTTTTTTTATATCAGTTTATTGGATTTATACCAGTTCTTTTTCGATTCATCATTCTACAAAGTTTAGCTAATCGAAGACAGATATTATAAAACTGATGATATTATAAAGAGAGGCGATATTCTTCTAAAAATTTTATTATACCAGTATTTGTGATTTATACCAGTTTGAGACAGGCGATACTATTCTAATACTAGCTTCGAAATTATAATATTATTGTATTAACTACCTCTGAACCTTATTGAAGTGAAGATAGTATTGACAGGTTCTCACAGTCATAAAACACTCAACATACCAAAATGTCTCGATACCTTCATCGCACAAATAATTTACCAGCAACATATCACTTGTAGCTGTCTTAACATTCGTTTAAATCGCTGACAAATTATGTCATTAAATGCGAAGAACTTTAAGCGAAACGCACGCATGCACAGTGACTTTCAATAAATTTGCAAAGAACTCTTTTTCGAGTACATATTTTTGCTCATTTTTGCCAACAAGCACACTTGAGTACAAATATTTCAATGTGAGAGCCTTATTTATTATGCTTTGATTTCAAACGCATTTCAAGGCAGTGTGTGGCAGTGAAGGAATACATACAATTGGCGCAGAATGACAGCGCATGCGCACACCTAAATCACAATTTAGCAATGCAAATTTTAAGCACAATTGAATTTCAAGAACCGTGTTGAACAATAATAATGCGGGCTTACGTATATACATATGGTTGCTTATGCATGTGAAAAGGTGTATAACATATAGCTTGTGTACTAGAAGAGTGTCTTAAATCAAAAAATAAGTGAGTTTGCTTAAAGAGTTATACAATGTAATTATTTATTTCAGTTATAATTTATATTTAAATATAGGAAAATCAGACAGAGTACTTGGAAATCACCAATAATTAGTTAGGAATTGAGTCAGCTGTGAAGATGCGATAGAAAACATTTAGGTATCGTTCTCAGCACTCACTTTGTGACGATGACCTCTTCTTTTGATTTATGTATATAGCTTCCCGGGTATGTCATGACTTTAGTAACAGTATTTCAGAAAGAGTGTTACGTCTTTCTACACTGGAGTGCTTTCGGAACTTCCAGATCTAAACTTTTCCAAATTTTCTCTCTATTCCAACCGAATTCTAACCAGGATTACATTTTGTATTCATTCATTCTGACGGAAATACAATAGTAATTGTTGTGGTTGTTGTGTTTGTTGTTGTACCATGAGATATTCTCCAAAATAGTTTAGAAATGTCTCACCCTGTCTCTGGCCTTACCTTACCAAACCGGTACCGTGTTTGTTACAAAGCCTTGTTTTCCTATGGAATCGAATGGATTAACGAGTCGGGCTTAATATATAATGTGAGAGGTATTATGAGAATCGTGATGTGCAATATAAACTCAGGTGATTATGTAGATTCAGCAACAAGATCTTAAGCTCTTCGAATAATGCCGAATATCCTCTATAGTTAACCTTGAACTTCCAGAGCAATGGTGGTCCTTAACTTCCATTCTTCACTTTTCTTTTTCATCTTTCCTACATCTTCTGAGGAGATTAATTTCTACTAGGAACTGCTTAAATAATTCTATTCACAATATTCTAACCTAACCTTACTTAATTTAAGTCCCAAAATAATGTCTCTTTCCAATAAAAATATATAAAATGACTGTAATATTTACAATTTCATTTTCTTTGCCATTACAGGGTCTGGGACATATCAGCGGTTGTCACATTAATCCAGCTGTGACAGTTGGCTTTCTCGTTGTTGGTGAGATGAGCATACTGAAAAGTGTGCTCTACATTATTGCGCAGTTAATCGGCGGCATAGCCGGAGCAGCGGTCATAACTGTAAGTAGAAGACAGTTAAATTAACAAAAACAAATATTTTATATGAATTTATTTATTTTTACCAGGTGGCCGTAACCGATGAAATCGCCGGCGCAAAACTGGGCGTGTCTTCGTATGCTGGCGGTCTCGATGCGGGACGCGTAGTACTCATCGAAGCGTTGATCACCTTCATGTTGGTATTCGTTGTCAAAGCTGTTTCAGATCCCGGACGCACTGACATTAAAGGCTCAGCACCATTGGCTATCGGTCTCTCCATTACGGCTGGACACCTGTGTGCTGTAAGTATAAGAACTACATTATTTGAGAAAAAAAACTATAAAAATTTTTTTTCTTTTTTAACAGGTCAAATTGACCGGTTCCAGCATGAATCCGGCACGTTCTTTTGGCCCCGCTGTCATACAGAATGACTGGACGGATCATTGGGCCTACTGGGTGGGACCCATTGCCGGTGGCATTGTGGCTGCCATTATCTACCGATTTGTCTTTAAGGTGCGCAAGGGCGATGATGAAGATCATTCGTATGATTTCTAAAATGTTGCCGCATGCTAATATGTAAACTGTAAAATGAGTACTACAGCAACAGCCGCTACAGACACATACATACATGCATATCTACATCCATATGTATATGTGCCGCAAATGCATGACGACAGGCATTTTTTGATTTTTGATTTTGTTTACATTTGCTAATTTTCAATATATAATAAGCGCAAAAAGCTTTTACACATACATATATACTTATATATGTAAAAATAAGTATATATTTGAATGCACTTGTATTGAGAATGAATATGATGAAAATGTTACGTATACCCCACGCCACCACCATTTGTATTATGCATAATTTTATTTGTAATTTTAATTTAGTGATTTAAGCACCGCATACATACATGTATGTTTATATATCTATATCGATACGATGCAACTCATATGCCAAAATGTACACATTCCACATTCATAACCGAAATTGAGTGCTTTAACAAGCAACAGCATCCCACTCATCCTCTTCCATTCCGAAATCCACACACATAACCGCCGTCCGAACCTTCCACAGTACGCTAGTAGTCAGTGGCTTACACGAAAAAAAATATTTTTGAAATTTTATTCAAAAAGTTTTTATAAAAAAAACGAAATTTTATTTTGAGCAACAAAAATTAATTTATTCAACACCCGCTTGTAGTTTCCATATTAACTGTAAACTGTTTACACGCATATTTTGTATTTTTGTATGTCAAATTTATGAAAAAAATGTACCAAGGAATCACATTTATATGTTTATTATATACCAACAAACATATCACCAACCGCAATTAACATACACTTTTGAGATATATATATTGTATATGTATATGTATACTTACATAATTGCAATTTGTTTGTAATTTTAGAAATTAAGCGAGGATTAACAAAATGCAGCAGTGAAATGAAATTTACAAACTTCAACAGTTGTTTGTGCAACCACAAGTTTGCCTTAAACGTGTAAGCAAATTACGTTAAAAAAGCATATATTTACATGTTTACAAAGCAATTATATATTTATGTACAGTTATGTATGCATTGTAACATTGTTTATGTGCATATGTACTTTTATTTAATATATTTGTAATTTATATGGTCAAAAATTTATGTGCCTGTTGCGCCATTATGAATGTTATTAATATTTAAAAGAAATAAATAAAATGCTAAAAATAATTAAAATTAATTTTTTTATGAATTTGTGGAATATGTAAGTATTTAAACATAAATACAATGTTGTTATATATGTAATAAAATTAAATTTAAAAAAAAAAATTATTTTATTTTATTTTATTTTATTTTATTTTATTTTATTTTATTTTATTTTATTTTATTTTATTTTATTTTATTTTATTTTATTTTATCTTATTTTATTTTATTTTATTTTATTTTATTTTATTTTATTTTATTTTATTTTATTTTATTTTATTTTATTTTATTTTATTTTATTTTATTTTATTTTATTTTATTTTATTTTATTTTATTTTATTTTATTTTATTTTATTTTATTTTATTTTATTTTATTTTATTTTATTTTATTTTATTTTATTTTATTTTATTTTATTTTATTTTATTTTATTTTATTTTATTTTATTTTATTTTATTTTATTTTATTTTATTTTATTTTATTTTATTTTATTTTATTTTATTTTTATTTTATTTTATTTTATTTTATTTTATTTTATTTTATTTTATTTTATTTTATTTTATTTTATTTTATTTTATTTTATTTTATTTTATTTTATTTTATTTTATTTTATTTTATTTTATTTTATTTTATTTTATTTTATTTTATTTTATTTTATTTTATTTTATTTTATTTTATTTTATTTTATTTTATTTTATTTTATTTTATTTTATTTTATTTTATTTTATTTTATTTTATTTTATTTTATTTTATTTTATTTTATTTTATTTTATTTTATTTTATTTTATTTTATTTTATTTTATTTTATTTTATTTTATTTTATTTTATTTCTATCATATTTTTGCATTTAATTGCATAAAATTCCATAATTCACTCATATTCACATTTCGCATGCACGTCGTACCCCTAATGTGGCCGCCATATAAATCGGGTTCGCGCAAATTGTTGAAATTCTAAATCAGTAAACTCGCATTGCACCAGGCGACCAAAGTCGTGCAGAAGGTGTCTCCCGCCAATTTTTTGTGGCAAAATTTCTCTGAAGTGCTGCATAAACCTAGGCGTTATTTGGCAAACGTTCACAATAGCGCCCATTTGTGTCATTGCTAGATCATTTCATATGGAACACCCTGTGTTTTGCATATGTTTTGTTGGTACATCGTTTGTTTACTTCTTTATTTATGTTTATACGTGTGTATATTATATGTATACATACTTACGCTGACTGAACCACCGCATATTTTTATAAGAAAAAAACAAGTTTTTATGAATGAAATTTCTTTATTTAATATTAGTTTAATGGAAATTTAGTAAATTAATGAATAAATGTTGAATTACAACCAAAAATATTAATAAAAACTTTACTTATTATATGCATATAGACATCATTTATTTATTATGTTACCGAATGCTTGTTGTTGTTGTTGCTGTAAAAAATATTATATAATTTAATTTTAAAGTGTTCATTTTATTTGTTTAAATAATATTCTTGCATAATTTTATTGTAATATTTAGTTTTTAATTCATCATTTTATCAATAAATAATCTCCTGCAATGTAAACAAATCACCCACGTGCGACAATCGCACACAAACTCCCGCACACACAAACTCCCGCACACACACGCACGTGCTCGCCTGCTGGCGAAATCTTTTATTTCAAAAGTCAGTAAACTTGCATTTCACCAGGCGAACAGGAGCGCTCAGCAACTCGTTTGTTTTGCAGAAATATAACAAGTTGCCGTGACGTCGCTGCTATTTTTGTGGCAACAACAAAATACTAACAAACAACACATTCACAATGGATTTTTTGGTTTTTGTCTTCACTAAAGTTGATTTTCTTGCACACCCTGTGCATATTTGCATTGTGTTGTTTGTGTGGTATTTTTGGCACTATTGAAAGTGTTTTTGTTCGACATATTTGTTGACAATAACAAATAACACCGAAGGAGGAATACAGTTGTAATATTTAAGCAGTAAACAGCAAAACAAAATTACCTGAGATTTGTTGTTATATTAGTTTAAAGGGCAATCAATTGCACATGAATTTAGTATTATAGAGTAACGAAGATGCTGTAATGTAAGTATAATTATATACAAATAAATATATTATTATAAAATTATATCCATATAAATGCATTATATTCATATTTTATGTATTTTAGTTCCAAAAGTAGGCTGACCGAGAATTACAAAAGGATTTTTATGTGAAAAAGTTGCAATTCCTCTACAAACCAAACAGCAAATTCGCAAATGTAATTGGATATTTCGTCATTTTAAACATTTTATGTAAAATACAACCTTTATATTTCTAGGATATGTGGATATTTTCCTAAAAATGCTTTTGATGGAGCAAATTCTTGCCGAACTCCCCCTCTTAATGAATGGAAAAACAGACTTGACTCTTCCAATCATTCAAGATACCAATTCTCGTGTTTATAAGTTTCCAATACATATTCGGTGTTGTGGGAAAATATTTAAGCAAGCAACCTGACTTTCCCATGACCAGAATGCGTGAAATCGGGCTAAAGGCTTTCAACCTTTTATTACATTTGGAACTGCGACAAGGTTCAGCAGAGAACTTCGGAATGAAAGTGCAGTGAGAAGGTTGCTTTAATTATTGCATCTTCATTTCTTTTGTGAAGTAATTTAGCTTTATTAATATTTCAGCACAAAATTGTATGCGCTATTAGGACGGATTGGTGATAAGATGCAAATAATCTCGGAGGATGTAGAACATTCTTCATTCAATAGCTAAAACTTTAGACAAGTCAGAAAATATTTTAAGTTTTCCGTCTACAATATTCAAAATATTTTTTCAGCTGTTAAATGTGTTCAAAGTTATAAACAAAGATATCAGAAAAAGTATATTAAAAGTGTGCGTAAAACAAAAAAAGTGAGAAGTGAGGTGTTATGGAGAATAATGTACACACTTAGTCATACCTGAAGCAAATTGTGGCTATATATGGAAATTACTGAAAATTGTCGCATGTACTATATACCGATATAAGTAGCTACATATGTATGTATGTATGTAAATGTGTCGCAGTGTATTTGCTCTCGCTTTCGAGCAAACAATTCTTAATGCAGATGTGTAAACTTTAACAATCCATATTTGCGCATACATACGGACATACATATATTAGTCAGTTAGCATATCAAATTAGTCAGTATGTAAATACTCACACTTGCGACTTGCTATAAATATAGATATAAGAGTATGTGTATTGAAAAATGAAAATTGCCCTTTTGCCATTGAAAAGACCAGAACGTTAGCAGCCGGCTGACTAAGAAAATTTTCTTGGATTTCATATAAATCATAAATTACATGACAAATAAAAACAAAATTAATAAAAGTATTTACTGTAACGTCATATTATAAATAGGCGCTACTTGACGTAAGCTTAAGCTTCTTATCATTTTGAAATGTAATGTAATTTGTTTATATGTATGTAAGTGCATCTGAGTGTATGAGTGTGTAATATAATGTAAACTTCCCCACTTTATTGGTGACTGAAACGTGTGTCAAGGTCACTGGCTTATCAATTCTCTGAAAATAAACTTGTGTGAAAGATGTTGAAGAGATAATCTAGAAAATTTACAACTGTATGCAATTGTCTTTTTGATTAAATTTAGTATTATGTAGGTATTTTGTGTTATTATTTAAATTTTTTTTTTGTTATGTTATTTTACTTTTTAATTTTTTTTTTAATTTTTTTATTTAAAACGATTTATTTTCTAAATTCGAGAGACAAATTTTGAAAACAAAATTACGAGTTTTTCAAACCGAAATCTCGCCAGTAGTCCACGATAGTGTTTTCGTAAATTTCTATAAGGGACTTGGTTCAAAATGTTAATCAGACCCTCAACACACTTGCTTATATTTGTTAGCCCTTCGAATAGCAACATTTCTCCGATATTTCTTGTAGAATATTATTGCTAGTGCTACCAGTTTATTTGATTTTACAATGGATAATTGTTTCAAACTAAGCACGCTTACAATTTCTAATATACAGTTATGTGAAAAATAATAAAGACAGTGACCTAGTCTCAAAGACAAATAATGAAGCAAATTTATTAGCATTATATTCAATTTAAATGTTTCTTTAGTTTTACTAAGATTTAGCAAAGTTTTGTATTTTATTTAATTTTTTTCTATAATATGCCGGTTTTGACATGTGACAAATAATAAGGACACGTCTACTTTTACTAAAAAAATTACAATATTTAATAAGAACAAAGAACTAGTTTTCCTTCAATAATGTTAATACCGGTTTCTAATTAGTATGAGATGTTTTTTGAAAATGCATGGTTGTTTAATTACGCTTCGGCATGGAACAAACTAGGTTTTGGCAGACGGAAACCGGAAATGCCTTCCAAGATTTCTGAAAAGTTGCCAAAGCTCGTTATTGTTACTTTTCATTGTACTTCACTGTATTCTACAAATTTTCTATGGAATTTTAAACCGGGAATTGCGGAGGCCACTGTACCTTATTGAAGTTGTTGGCCTCAAACCACACATTTGCCCACTTAGTCGTGTGTTTTGGGTCGTTGTCTTAATGACATATCCACCTAAGTGCTGTAATGTCTTCAGTGTACTGTATCATAAATTTTTCGAGTATCCCAAAATGGTTTGAAAAATATCATATTTCAGGCAGAGTGGCAGGAGACAAGTGGCATGTAAGGCTCAGTAAAGATAACCAACAGAGGACCCCGATGGTTATGATAACCTGCTTTGAGGACGAACTAATTTAAGAAGACGAAATACTATTTAGTCCTTACAACAGGTGTATTTTAAGTGCTATGTACTGTTGTCGGCTACTCCAGCTACTCTTTACATAAAGATGTTTTACACATGTGCAGATCATTAATTTCCGAGGAATTTTGTATTAAAATGAATATAGATACACTGAATTTAAATAAGCATCAATGTTTCTAAGAAGCCTAAGAAGATGCGAAGATGAGGCCGGGATGTCTCAGTACGAAGAAAATAAAAACTGAATGTTAAAGAAGCGGCTCCGCTTAGCGATTAAAGAAGCTGCAAATGAAGACTTCGTCTCATTTGGTACGGTTCAGTAATAGAACTTATGTTTTGGGTCGGAGAAGAATAGAACTTAACTGCCGAATTTAATTTTGAAGGAGTTTCATTAGCCTAGATATTAAAGAAGCTTGAATAATGGGTATGGTGGCGAAATCAAAACTCAATCATTTTAATGAACGAAATCAACGGAGCTTCAACTGAAAAAGCTATATATTTGGAGCAGCTATTACAAAATTTAGTGCCTATTGGTTTGAAGAGGGTAATAAATATTTTATGAAAAATCATAAAAATTCGCATTACTTTTTAAATAATCTCGTATATACATACACATGTATATGGATATATATGTAGGTAAATTTTAACACTAAAACATAGTTGTTGCAAAGCTCTAAAATATGGCGCTAAATTAGTGTTTTCTAATCACAAGTGCCAAACCAACACAGAATGACACTAAATGGAACGTTATTTGAAAATATGTTAGCACTTAGGTATATATAGTTTTAAATAAACAAAGCTTATTGATTTTAATTTTTATTGTTTTGTCACACATGTTGCTAACTATGTAAGTATGTATGTGTGTATGGGCATGAACATTGGATTAACAACAGCTTAGTCGGATAAACAGACATCCAATAGAGGGAATTACTCATCCATTTTGCACCGAACAACGAACGTCACACACAATAGACGATAATATCGGTTTGCCCACAAATGCCTATCGCATTTCTAGGTGAAGAGCGTTGCCAGCCAACCGATTGAAGTTCCACTGAAGCTGAGGTGCCAACTTCACCGGCATTGTTTACCTAAGCCAAAGTGTTTAAATGTAGTTTATGCGAATTATGTGGTTGACTGTGGTTAATTAAGTGCAGTAGCTGATGGATTTAAGCCCGAAAGACCATACATTGTTGATATGTCAAGGCGTTTAATTAATTAAACCGCGAGTGCGAGTTATCAACTTCAATACGGAGGAATTTGCACTAAAATGCTGGCGGTTACACAACAATGTTTGAATAAATGCATGTAGAAATTGAAAGGGGATGTGGAGTGTGTGTGTGTGTGACTGACTGAAAACGATCATATTTCGTCGTTCACATGTGCGCGATAATACTGCTGCCAGGCAGTGCGCGGCGACGCTGAGCTTAAGCCGATATTTCAGCGTGAATACAATTGGATGACAACAGTCGTGTGATCCAGTGAGAAAGAAGTTCTGTTGGCGAGAAGACGCCACAAATAGCGTACAGCGGTGTTTTATATTGAAAAACTTAAACTCAAAAATATTTCGAACTGTTTGAACTTACAAATAGTGAAATGGTAATTAAGTGCAAAAAACAGATAATATTATTAAAAGTTAAATTAATTCATTGATTTATTCCAAAAAATAGGCGAGAGTATTGTTTATATTGTGTGTGGCTTTTCTTTGCAATTTCGTCTTGACACAAGATTTCGAACCAGAACCATTGGAGCCGGAGATATACCAAACGACTACATTAAAAACTACCACTGAGCTGCTGCCACCCATCACAACAACAACTAGTGTGCCGAGTACAGAGGCACCAACAATTCCAACAACAACAAAAGAAACACCCATCAATACTACGCCACCCGCTGACACAACGGAAGAGGATATTCCAACCACTACGATTACTTTAATAGAGGAGACCATAACGCCAACAACAACAGCAGCAACTACGACACCGAGAGAGGAGCCTGCACCAATACCAACGCCAACACCAACGACAGAAGTAACGATTTTTGACTACCCAACAACAACGACTAGAACGACCACCAGTACAACTACAACAACTCCCAGACCATTGCCATTTATTCCCTCTACAACAAACACTCTAACACCACAGATCCCCACCAGACAACCCGGTTATCCTGTTTATCGTCCAGTGAAACCATGGATTCCATATACGCCACCCACTCAACCGCAGAAACCGACTTATCAGCAGAATCGCTGCTATTATCGCACACAACCGCATATGCAGTGGAAGTGTGGCTGTAAGTAGCAACAACAACAATATTTGTATATTTTCTTTTATTTCTTTGTGTTTGTATGTGTTTGACCCACATGAGTATGAAAATCCAAATATGGTCGATTTTGATAGTTTTTGAATGATCAAATCGTTCTTAGTCACGATTGAAGTACAAAGATTCTGAGTGTATAGATTTTTGTAAAGCCAAAAAAAACAGTGTCCTGAATCATTGAAGTAGCCAACGGAATAATAGTTAGTAGCAAACATTTTACTGCAAATTAACTAGTCCAAAAATAACTAGAACTACTCCAATTCTAAAATAATTTATTTGTGAACAACAAAAAGTACAGTAGAACTTCTCTAACATGAATCACCATAAACCACAAAAGAAGGTCGAGTTAGAGAGACTTCGAGTTATAGAAATTTTCATTAAAACATAAAATTTTTCAAAGAGGTGTAAAATAGAAATTTACCCAGTTTTAGTTATTTATTTCGCATAAAGTGTTCTGTATATACGTTAAAACATGTATTCCGTAATTTTATTTGTTGCAGTTTGCCATTATTGGCTCTTGACGTCTATGTCCCATTCCTTTGTTATATGATTTATGCAATCCATAAGTGTAATATCATATTTTTTTTTCTCGTCCGTACGATATAGAGGGACTCTTTTAAAATAGGCCTCGATAGTAAAATTTAAAATTTTGTATTATGCCCTGGTCGAAAAGTTCGATTTATGGAAGGAGATTTGTATGAAATTTGACTTCTATTGCCAATTCAAGAGTTCGACTTATGGAGAACTTCGAGTTAAGGAAGTTTGAGTTATGGGAGGAAATTTTTATGAAATTACAAAGGAGTTGGTAGGTAGCTTGAAACTAGTTCAACAAAGCTTGACACGTACTTATTACACGATTTCCATCGATTAAAAAATAATTTAATTAAAAAATAATTTAATTATTTTTTGAAGAATATCCCATAACAAATTAATCAGACCCTAATGTGAATTTTTCTACCACATACCCAAGAGTAAAAGCAAAGGTGTCTCTATATTAAAATGAAGCAATAACATGAGTATATAAAGTATAAAGAATTTTTTTTATTATGTAATTTAGGAAGAATAATATTCATACTGGAACAAGTTCTTCCAAAAAAATTAACGATAATCTTAGAGCAATTATCGATGTTTGAGAAAGATAAATCAGTGATCCAAAGAACGGTATTTAATAAAATCATTTGGAAGGATAAAGAAAAAATGACAGAAAGTTGAAGTCATCAAGACTTAAGTAATATTATTAAAAAAAAACTTCGTAGTGCTTGATTCACTAATACAGTGGAACTTCCATAACTCGAAGTTCTCCATAACTTTTCGACCAGGGCATATTACAAAATGTAAAATTTTACTATTAAATAACAATTTTAAAGGAGTCCCTATATTCCTATGGAGGCGAATAAAAAATATGATATTATACTTATAGATTTCATAAATTGTGTAACAAAGGTATCGCATACAGACGTCGAGAGCCAAACAATAGCAAAGTGCAAAAATTTAAGAAACATGTTTTAACGAAGTTTCGAAGTTTTTTTGTGGATTATGGTGATTCCAGTTAGAGAAATTCCACTGTTTTTTGGAAATAAAATGATTTTCTAAGACACTTTCTGTTCGAATCCTATATTAATACTTTTCGAAGGAAGTAATTATAATGCTCCAGATCGACATATAAACAAACATATATCCCGGAAAGGAATTGAGGCCCTAAAATATTTATTTCTTAAAGAAATAACACAGCCACACAAAAAAATCTTATCTTATTTTGTGTGCCTTATGTTTTTGGGGTTGCTGAATCCGAGTCCACAGATCAAGGTTTTGACACAACGCCAGAAAAGCAATATGACGGACAACGATTTTTAAACTCCATTGGATTCGCTAGAAACTCGCTTCTTGAGGGTTTACGGGGTCCCAGATTACGAAACCGGTGTCCGTTTTTCAAAATAAAAATCACGGAAGTAATATGGCGAAATTTTAAAATGAGTTCACCATATTGATTCGCCATTTTGAATTTTTAAAAAGTAACGTCAAATTCGTAATCCGCGACCCAAAGAACCCGCGAGTAACGAGTTTCAAACGATTCCGATTGAATTTTTCAAAATAGCGTCCGACACATCGGTTATAGGTCAATAAGTAACAAATAAACAAATAATCATATGTAATTTTCAAAAGTATCTACATAGACGAGCCGTAGCTAGATTTAATAGAAAAATTATCTGACCATCGAAATGGAATAAACATACATACATACTTTAGTACTTCAATTTAAATTAAGATCAGTACGAAAACTATTCTAGGAATTCAACGAATTTCACTGGAAATAATAATTATTAATATTTTTGCATTTAAAAACAAAAACATAATTTATGAAGCACAAATATTTCTACTGAAATACTATCACTTATACTGATTTCATTAATGCTTATCATTAATTAATTAATGGTATAATGTACGAATGAAATAGTAAACACTTCACTAGAGATTCTAGAGCGTTATAGTACTTCTTAAGAAACAAAATTGTGTAAAATTTAAATTTTATTTTTATGGGAACCAACAGAAAATTTTAAATATAGATTTCATGCAAATGTTAATTAAAAGATTACAGCAATATTAGGATATGTATATCCTTAAATATTCCTTCATATGCTTGCTATGATGTTTTAATATCAATTGGCGTACTTTCTATGATTAAAATGCTCTGAAGACCCTTCAGATGTATCTAGCATAAGCCCGTATATAAAAATATAATTGCTGGAGAACTGTCACGTGTATACTCAATTTGTATGCTCAACAGCATATTACATTCGCTCAATTAGTTCTAATTAAACACGCATTAGCGCTTTTACGATTAACATTAGAGACGATTTTTGAAATATGTATGCTATGACATATCGTGCTTCAATCATTTTACAACTCATATTACTTACAATACAACAAATGCGATCATTAAATCACATTGTTAACCCTGGCAATGGGTTAATACAGTTTAGTACAAATGCATTCTGAAATAATAATATTATATACACTTTACTTCTCTCACCCAACAGATTGGCAATATGTAACGCATGAACATTGCTATCGCTGCTGCTTTTACGCCGGTTGCACCGAAGTCAATCGCTATTACTGCCAGCAAACGCAACAGCAAAAGTTCAATAAAAACACGAATACATACAGCAATTATTGGTTGTACTATTGATGAGTGGAGCTGCATGGACCACATACAAAATATTTATGCCTGCAATTGTGGTGGTGAGACTGTAGTGATGTGATGAACAGTGGAAATTGTGTGCGAATTGTAAGCACGTGGCACCTATTTAAGTATAGCTCATATATGTAGCTTTTGTGTATCTAAATTTTTTTTAAATTATTTTATATGGGTTTTTTCAATTTTATATGCAATATTGTGCAATATTTTTGTTTTATTATTTTTCATTATTTAATATTATGCATGCCTGTATTTGCTCGTCAGTATATCAGTTTTGTATATAAAAAAATAAAATTGTATATGAATTATAGCTGAAAATAAAACTTTAATAAATATTGAATGTCAATGATTACACAATCGCAAATTGTTGCAGTGCAACCAACTCGAATTTCATTACTAATTACAGCGTCACAGACAACAAACAATTAGCTACGGCATTACAATAACTACGCTTTAATTGAGATTATAGAAATTACCCAAGTGCAGGAAGCAATCCTTTGCATGCTGTTGACATTGACAAAAATCGGGGAAGGGCGGTGCCAACACCTCGTACATGATCTTTAGTAAATCAATGAATTTATTGAGTGACTTTGAGTAATCGCCTGCTTCGTAGAGACGCTTGGCGGTGCGTGTCATCAATTCGGTATCCTAAAAATTAAAATAAATTTAATAAAAAACAAGTAAGGAAGGGCTAAGTTCGGGTGTAACCGAACATTTTATACTCTCGCAATTTATTTATTTAACTTAATTAATATTATATAATACACAATTTGACCTACATATTCGTCATATATATTGTATAAAGTCCATTGAAAGTTGGAAACCATAATATTAGGTTAGAAGCACCGAGGTCCTCATGTTCAATATATGGGGCCTTGAAAACCTATGGTCCGATTTCGGCGATTTTTAAAAATGGGCTGCCACACTATAAATACGGTATTTGTGCAAAGTTTTGCACCGATATCTTTACTAGTGCTTACTTTATATATTCTAAAGTAAACGATTCAGATCATCTTCTAAGTTCTGGTATATAGGAAGTAGGCGTGGTTGTGAAGCGATTTGGCCAATTTTCACAACATATTATTGGGAGGTAAGGAAACTATTACAAACCAAGTTTCATTGAAATCGGTCGAGTAGTTCCTGAGATATGGTTTTTGACCCATAAGTGGGCGACGCCACGCCCATTTTCCATTTTGTAAAAAAATCTGAGTGCAGCTTCCATCTGCCATTTCTTATGTGAAATTTAGTGTTTCTGACGTTTTTCGTTAGTGAGTTAACCCACTTTTAGTAATTTTCAACCTAACTTTTGTATGGGAGGTGGGCGTGGTTATGATCTGATTTCTTTCATTTTTGGACTGTATTGGGAAGTGGCTAAAAAAACGACTGCAGAAAGTTTGGTTTATATAGCCCTATTAGGTTGCGAGATATGTACAAAAAACTTAGTAGGGGGCGGGGCCACGCCCACTTCCCCAAAAAAATTACATCCACATATGCCCCTTCATAGTGCGATCCTTCATACCAAATTTTATTTCCATAGCTTAATTTATGGCTTAGTTATGGCACTTTATGTGTTTTCGGTTTTCGCCATTTTGTGGGCGTGGCAGTGGTCCGATTTTGCTCATTTTCGAAAGCAACCTTCCTATGGTGCCAAGAAATAAGTGTTCCAAGTTTCATCAAGATATCTCAATTTTTACTCAAGTTACAGCTTGCACAGACGGACGGACGGACGGACGGACAGACAGACATTCGAATTTGAACTCCACTCTTCACCCTGATCACTTTGGTATATATAACCCTATATCTAACTCGTTTAGTTTTGGGTGTTACAAACAACCGTTATGTGAACAAAACTATTATACTCTCTTTAGCAACATTTGTTGCGAGAGTATAATTAAACAATAGCCCTCAATGAAATCGTTAAACATTTATGCACGCGCACCTGCATCACTTTGAGGCCCTTCAAAATGTTTGTGCACTCGCCGCAAGTCACGCATTTAATCATGAAATCATTGCACGTTGCCGGCACCTCAATAATAGCGCCACACGGCTTGGGGCCGTCACAACGGAAACGTATGAGGTCGGTTGGCATCTGCTCGAAGGTGGGCCAATTTTCCAAACACGGATCGCAAGTGCAATCGAACCAGTAAAGTTCTTTGAGTTGAGCCTGACGCTGCTCACGTCCTTCCTGTGTATAAATTGGACCATAATTCTCAGCAATTTGCAGCCCCGCCTCAATGGGGCGTATGGTGTTCACATGTATGGTAGTGCCGCGGTAGTATCTATAATAAAAAAATATTTTATATACATATATTACATCAGATAACGGTATTTAATACCCACCTCACCACACCCGGATCGCAAGAGTGATTGAAGAGCGCCAAAGTTGGATAGAGTCCACCACCAATGAATACCGTCTTCTCATTGCCATCGCTCTTCTTCGCATGTAATTCGGCCACTTCGTGTGTATTGAATTGTATGAATTGTAGATTGCGCAACATTATGCCGCCAATGGTGTTCAAATCTTCAGCTTTAGGTATTGCACCAAAGTAACCAGCTTCGGCGAGACACTTGGTTAGAAAGCGTGCCATTAACGTGTGCTGGAATATATTAGAGGCTGGTCGCGATTTTTCATGACGTTCCAGATGTGAGACACGTCTGTAGTCGTCGTGAGGTAGTCTACGGTATAACAAAATAGTTAAAAGTAATTATCGTCATAATCGGCCTTTTGGAATGGCGAATCGTACAATAAACTGTTATTAATATTATATTAAAAGGTACAGGAAGGGTTCCAAATAATGTAAAGAACAATGTCAAATATATATTTGGTTTAGATATAGCTTTTTAGGTCCAGGATTTAAGCTGGCTCGATATTTTAACCAAATTTGTAGTGGTGAATCGAAAATGAAACTGGTATAAAGATAATAAACGGTATAATGTTATATTAAAAGGTACAGAAATGGTTCCAAATGGTGTAAAGAATATGGTAAAATATATATTTGGTATAGATCCAGCTTTTTAGGTCCATGTTTCAAGCTGCCTCTAAATTTTAACCAAATTTGTAGTGGTGAATCGAAAATGTAACTGGTATAATTGTTACTAACAGGTACAGGAACGGATCCAAATAGTAACAATAACAAAAGTTATTTTTGGGGTCAAGTACGGAACTCTTTATTGCATTTGGAAATTATACCAAAGCTTTTTAGGTCCAGATTTCAAGCTAGCTCGACATTTAAATCAAATTTACCGTAAAGTAATCGTAAATCTATATATATATATATATATATAAATGCAAGTACTTACTTAATTATTTCATCAAGAGGTAAGTCCTTTTCAATATCATCTTTAATTTTTAAGAAATATTCCAAAGGCTTATTGGCAAGAATACGCAAAGCCATATGACAATTTACTGAAGCGCCCGAACGCCAAATCGTAGGCAAGAGACCGCATTCGTACTCATGATAAGTGGAACTGGCTTTGGTTAAACACTCTTCGGAGCAGTAGAGCACATCAGCGCACTTTGGACAGGCGACTGGTATGGCGGTTCTAAAGGAAGTGTTATAAAAGTTATGTTTAGAATTACCCAACAGTTTTTGATATCTTCGAAATTACCTAATAAAACAGTTATCGCAATGTGTTTTCGAGAATTTCTCCAATAACACCGCTACAAATGGTTTCTCCACCAATATCTCCTCACCCACAGTAATGTCAGTAGCAGCACGTGCAAAACGACCCTCCGAGGGGTTTTGATCGAAACGCACATTTTCACTGAGAAACTCCTTCTCATCGGGTATCGCCATTGTCAATTTAGCCTCACCGAATTTCTGCTGCCTTGCTGCCTGTTTAGCAGTTTGGGGATCTCTTTCCAGCATTTTTATCATCGTCATGGCATCCAGACTCAATTTGCTACGCCTATCAGACGGTACTTTCGCATCATCCAAGGCGGTGATGCATTTTCTGCAATTAAAGAGCGTTTAGTAATTAAAATACAATTTTTTTCTTAATTGAAGGCATCTCACTTGAAGCAAGCTATGGTATTGGGGTAGTCTTTTTTTACCATATAACAACGCGCTTGGCGTTCATATAGCTTGTAGATGAGATCCTTTGGATAACCCAGATCGATTGAGCGCTTAACATCAATCAGTGCCTCATCGAATTTCTCCATATGAAAGAGGGTGGCAGACCGATTAGCCAAGATGATGGCGCGGTCACTTACTGAAGAAGGGGATACAAAGGTAAATAAGATTTCAATTATAGAGTCATTCAAAGTTCTAAAGAACCACTCACCTTTATCCTCTGGCAATGCCATATAACTTTTTGTATAGAAAAGCATCGCCTCAAACCAATTTTTAGCCTTGAATGCCTGATTGCCCTTTTCCTTGAGTTGCGCTGCAGTGTCGGCATTTTTTCCAGCAAACTCCCGTTTCACCTGCAGTTGTCCGTCATTCTCACGTACACCGGGAAATTGTTCGACAAATGTCAGCCGCTCGTAATCGTTGCGACATGCAGCTATCTTACCAATCTGCACATCGAAAACGTCCGATTGCGAGTTTTTCAGGTTAAGATAGTAGTCGGGGAAGAAGCCGGTTTTCTCAACCAAAGACATTGTGTGACTAAAGTAGCTGTTTGATTTCGGATTTTTAGATAAAAATGCTTAACAATTTATATATAAATATATTTATGGCAAATATTTTTAATCTTCACTATATAAATTGTAGAACTTTTCTTTCACAAAACTGCAGCCAAACTAAAAATGTGGAAAATCTGCCCATAACGTGGTGTTTCAGTATCTGTAGTCCAAATATATTTTTAGAATTCTTAAGAGCAGTTTTCGAACAGAAGAGTAAGATGATTATGCTCAGAGAAAGCTTTTTGCTCTTTCTTCAGTTTAGTTCAAAAAGAATAGTAAAATTGTTTTGTTTACAAACAAAAATAGCTACGCAAAGAAGACGAGGTGGGGTCATAATAGGTAGAATAAAGTTGTGGGGAGAAAATTAGAAAAATTACATGTGTATCTTTTGTTTTTTTCCTCGAAAGTTAACGAAATGGACAAAACTTTCGTGGAGTTTTAAATGCCTTGGTTTTGTGTTCAAATCCCAACTAAATCAAAATCTAAAAAAAATTGTTTCCGGACAATCGTGTACTCTATAAATTCAAAACAAATGTCACACATGGCAAAATAGTTAGGTCTAATATTTAGCCAACCCCAAAGAGTCAATTTCTATATAAGCAACAGCGATATTGAAGATATAGAATGGTTTTTAAAAGCCTTAAAGGAAGGTCTGTAAGATATGATTTCAGATTCTTAACAATTCATTAGTCTAGATTACTTTAACAATAACAAATTTTTCTGGAGTCTAATGGCCTATACCCAAAAAATCTTGTATGTACATATGTATTTTCATGGAAATGTAAGAACTGATGAATAAACCAATGACGAGGTACCGTCTGATGAATTTAAGTATATATACATACATATGTATTTGATAAAGGTTTCTTGAGCTAGCGACCATACTAAAGTTGAGACAAGGGTGACAGCCTTATATCCATGAAGGCTTTTTCTTAAAAAAAAATGGGTTTCATTACCAAAAAAAATGACCTTAGTATAAATTGGAACTGAAACTTGCCACCTAATCTAGAGAACATATGCATATAACTTGATGCGATTTTGAAATAACATTCTTCGGTATTCAAGGCAAATTAATATTGAAGATGACCATGATCGGAACATTCAGATAGACCACGTTTATCAGAAATAAATGTGAGGTTATAATTACGAATACAAAATTTGAACGATCCCATCAACTTAATGTAAAATAATAACAACAGCGCACTCTGTTGTAGAATTTATTTAAATTTTACTGGTTCTGGCGACATCTAGCGCAAGCGACTGTTAGCGGAAAACCGAATGGTTGGAGTATACGAATATGCCGTCCGGCCGCTTAAAAGTGTTGTAAACACACCCATTTGCGGGCAAAGGGGCTTTTTTTTGCTCAAGGGATTATTTAATATTTTTAATAAAAAAGGGTTTATTAAGAATAATCATAATTAGAAATTATTTTAGAGAATATAGAATAAGATAAAATATATTTAACATGCCTGTCCTTACATTTAATGTATAGTTTTGCTCCACATAAACACTGTATTCGAAGACACTATATAAAGCTCTTAGAACTTTTATGATTTATAACTCACACACACATACACATATTTATATCTCTGCATATATTGATGCTCACTTGAGGCACTAACGTGACTCATATTTGACATTCAACTGCTAATAACAACAACTTAGAGGCTTTCAAAATGATTAAACTTCTTTCAACTCTTGCGAAATTTCTATTTTAAGCCACGGTAAGCGCAAACTTTTGGCGCCAACACACACACACGCCCACACAGCATATATTCTTCTCCACATATCGCGTTGCTAATTTGGCGCTGCTAGCCCCAAGCGCCTCTTTAGCTCAGTGGCAGAGCACTGGTCTTGTAAACCAGGGGTCGTGAGTTCAATCCTCACAGGAGGCAAATACACCCATAATTTTTGGTGGTTATTTTATACATATTATAATGAAAGAATATGGATTTTAATGGTATGTTTGCAAAATAAAATGGTCGATAAAGAGTTGGTACTTAAAGAAAATAAATTAAAAAATATAATACAATACTATTAGCTGTTCTACTGAAATTCTAATTCTAATATTAATAAGTTAAAATTTAGAAATTTTTCTGCAATTTTTTTTAACCAGAACATAGTATATTTCAAAATATATGCTCACCCACCACCCTAGCCTTTGTACCCATATAGTATATGTAAGTATGTCTGTTTGCCACTGTCACTTTGATTTATGATTATTATTGCGCACGCATTTTAATATTTTTCGCGAATTTTGCAAACCCCTCTTTTATAATATTGTGTAACGAGCTCTTAACAACCCTTCTGCATTACAACCAAATTAAGAAACCAACTGCGAGGGGTTGCAAACATTTAGATTAATTACGCGCATTTTGACTTTTGAATAATAAATTGCAAATCTCGTTAATATGGCTATTATTTTGCACAGGGGTTGGCATTACTGGAGAGATAAGAATCATAATAAAAAAGTAAATAAATAATCTTAAAATTTTTTAATGTCAATAGTTTTTGTAATGAAACACCTAAAGTTATGAAAATAAAAAAGTTAAGGCTTTAATCACCATGCCTCCTGTGAGGATTGAACTCACGACCCCTGGTTTACAAGACCAGTGCTCTGCCACTGAGCTAAAGAGGCTCACATATTTTCGTAAAATATTTTTTCTCAATATTATTAAATTTTAGCAAATAAAAGTGAAGCTTAGCATATACAATTTAGCAAATAAACGAAAAAACTAATAAACTATTCGTAAAATTAATTATGTAAATGAAAAAACATTGTTTTGTAGTGATAATGTCAGAAACATATGTATGTACCTTATGTAAGCATAAATAGCAGTGTTGAAGATAAGTGAGGAGAAGTAAGACGTGTAGTTCCAAGTATAACTATTTCTCACGAGTAATTAGGTATCAAATAATAATTACTCTTGGCAATTAAATTCATTCTGATATTTAGTTTTACGACAATTGAGATACACAATTTCAATTTAGTACAGGGTTTCTCAAAAGTTTGTACACGGCAGTTTAAGGGGTTATATACAGTTAGGATTTTCAAAAAATCATTTTTTTGCGTTTTCTTAATATATATACATATATCTGAGTATACACACACAAAATTTCAAGTCGATCCGACTAATATTTTCGAAGTTATAGACACATTAGTGAAGGCACGCCGACTACATGTGCTACAAAGTGCTTTCAAAACTTTAGACTCGTTTTTCTCGAAACGGTGTTTTCAAAGTCGGTGAGCAAGATTTCTCAGAAACGGCTGAACCGATCGGTCTGAAATTTTTACACAAGCTTCTTAACTATATTTTTTAGTAATTAATCGAAGGATTTCCCCATCCGATGAAAATTTCATATTTTTATAAACAATTAAAGACCCAAATTCTGGTCGAAAATCGAACCTTTTGCTTTGAGTAGAAGCCATTTTGTGAAATTTTGTTTTTTTGCTAATCCCTTCGATCAATCACTAGATTATTTATTATATTAATGAAATTTATTTGGTTTTTGCATTTTAGATGATCCAGTCCAGAGATATCGTGCTCACCGCAAGAGGCCTTTTTTTTGCGGACCTCTGCAAAATTGGCAATATCAACGTTCCCGATAATTATTTTTGGCTATAAAAAAAATGTGAATATATTTTTGGCGTGAAGGTTGTCATAATATACCTGCCAAGTTTCAAATCAATAAACCAAATAGTTTGCTTAAAAAAATTCTTGAAAAATGTGTTTTTTCGACTCCTAACTGTATATAACCCCTTAAGTAAAATTAGCTACACAGGCTATCTCTACTTAGAATATCAACAACTTTAGTATTTTTGTTGCTGTTGTAACGATACAATATAATTCAAAAGTAATAAATTTTGAGAAATGCTGCTGACAATGCTGTCTTCCCTTGATTCAAATCCATGTCCAACCGCAATAAATTAGAACTACAAAAAAGGGATATAGTTTTTCCCATACTGAGACTAAATATATTTGAAGTAAAAAGTTAACCAACATAAAAAACGATAATTAATGCAGTTTATAGTAGGGCTCGTAAAATTATTCGATTAACCTGAAAACCGATTATTCGAATATCCGGTTTGTAACCGTTCGTACGAATATTAACCGGTTAGTACTATTCGATTAATCGCAATGTTACGACTATTCGATTAGTCGCTCAAATGCGGTTATTCGAATAGTTAATAGAATAGACAGTATGTCACTATTCCAATAAATGAAAATTGTTTGAAATCCAAACAGCTTTTGATTTTTTAAAGTTTTAGCATTCCAGCCACTTTATCAGAATCAAAGAGGACGTTCTCCATTGCTGGAAACATTGTGGCACCACGTAGAAGCTGCTTGCAACCAACTAATGTTAACCTTTTAACTTTCTTATATCAAAATAGACTTTTTATGAAAAATACCGATTTAATACATTCGCCCAGTTGAAATGGTTAAAAACTATTATGTCATTACTAATAGTTCCCGTGAAATCATTGTTATTTTTTCCATTTTAAAGCAAGTTAATCGTTTCCCGTTTTTCAATAAAAAATAAGAAAATTAATTAACTTGCACTATTTGAATAGTCGACAGTGAACGGATAACCGAATAGTCGAAAATGAGCGGTTAAACGAATTGTCGTTGACTGACGACTATCCGAATAGTGCAAACCGAATATTATTATCCGGTTAGTCGATTAGTCGAATACCAAGAGCTCTAGTTTATAGGGTGATAAAGGATGAAGGTCATTTCCAATAATGCGTCGATTGTTGAGCGAGAATTATTGTCTGTGCGTCTCACCATTAACGGTAATGCTAGTTCGTAAAATATCACCAGATTCTTAAATATTTGTGTAAGGTAATGGGATCCGGAGATCCAGAATTACAGACTCTATAACTCCAAATAACACTACCTAAAGAAACCTTTTGTAACTACCAATTTTTAACGAAAATTACAATGAACTTATAAGAAAGGAAACTCGATAATAAATTCAATCCTCGGCCTATTTTATTGAATATTTTTTAATATTCCTGAAAACAAAAAATATGTATTTGACAATTTGAAAAATTTTTAGTCATAGGCCTCAATCACAACATCCACATCAGCTCTCGTAACGCCATCAGTTTCCCAACGTGTATGTACTTCATAGAATCCAAGAGACAATGGTACAAAAGCGGTGAATTTGTCATCGATATAATAACGATCTAAGATGAGATCGTGCTGGAAGAATAATAATCGAAATTTTAAGTTTTTGAATAAAATTTACCACGTTATTTCCAAATCATACATCGTAAGGACAACTGTGATTTGCATTACTGTGACTCTTAAGACCCAAAAAATTGTAGAATAATTCAGCTAACGGATTGCGACGCTTGTTGCGAAAGAAGGCGCAAGCGTCAACGTGATAGTCATAAAGTGGACGACTGCGATAGTCATTGCGCTTCTTCAGTTGTAGGAAGATCTTGTGAGAGTTTTAAATTAATTAATATAAATTTTTTTTTAATCACACTTGCTAACACACACCTTCACATTATCGATAGGCAATTGCAGCAATTTCACGTAAATCGATAACTCATTGATGTTGCGTCTTACGGCTTTCAGACGACACGTACGAAATTTGGCAAACGATTCGTTCGGCGAAAGACATTTCACATTTGTAATTTTGAATTTCTATGCACGGAAGTACGCAAAAGACACTTATTAAAGCTGAGCTCCGCTAAAGTTGGAAGAAACTTACACTTTCTGCACACCCAAACAGTATTGCAACAAGAAAAAGCAAGCAACTTGTTTTCGAAAATATCAACATTTCGTGCACATTGGACCGAAATGAATGAACGATGCGATTCAAATGAGTTTTAAATTACTGTTATATGAGTTCAATGTCTATAAATACGAGTATTTAGATACATGTGAATAGAATTGGATATTTATAAATGCCGAATTAAATACTAAAATCGACCATTTAAAATGTAATTATTTACAAAAACACCGTAAATGCCAGTACAATTCTACTTATTTGGCCTGATAATTGCATAGTAACATATTCATAAACTTATCGTAATTAAGCGATCCAATATTTTACTAATAGTTGCCCTTCGATTCGCCATTTCTCTACTCGCTATATTTGCGCCATACTCTCTTGACAAAAAATATAAATGGAAAATTAATAAAAAATGTTATATTTACACTTATACTTCAGAGTATATGTGGGATAACAATTTGAAAATCTGGTACAATTTGTTCGATTCGGCACTCTCCAATGTTTAACAAGTCGAAGACAGTTACATGTTATAAACGATGGACCAAATTTCTAAGGTAGAATTATTTTGTTAGTACCGTCATACCGTTATGTTGTTGATAGTATAGTATTCATATTAAGTACTCGTAGGTCGGTAAGAATTCGCACTCCGTAACATAATATAAGTCCTGTAACAACAACATATCAAAGGATCATGCAAATTGACGAAATTTAAAATAGACCTTTAAAGTCCAGGTACATTTGTGATGCCTCCTGTGAGGATTGAACTCACGACCCCTGGTTTACAAGACCAGTGCTCTGCCACTGAGCTAAAGAGGCACATAAATAATTATCAAATTAATAATTAATTATGCTTTAATATCAAATTGCAAACTTTAATTAATTAAAATACCGCTTGAAGTTCGAAGATGCTGAATTCAATAGTTATCTAACTAAGATAAAAAGGAGAAAAAAGAAAGATAAATGCCTGACAATTGATATTTCAAAAGTATTTGATCATGTGTAATTAAGTAATATTTGAAGTGAACGTATGCAGTTGGGAAACCAATTGTTAAAGATCGATTTGAACTAAGCTTTCTCTACACTGCATCCCTGTTACTATACTACTAAAAGATCTTAAAAGTTTGTAGCTTTAAAGTTGACCAATTAAAAAACATTTACCACAACTGTGATGCCTCCTGTGAGGTTTGAACTCACGACCCCTGGTTTACGAGACCAGTGCTCTACCACTGAGCTAAAGAGGCCCTTAAAAGCCACTTCCAACACTATTCATGCATTTCAAATTTTTCAAGATAAGACGGTTACTTAAACTTTGATTCTTTAATGTTATAGTCATAGAACCCAGTAATTTTAGTGATCTTTTGTACCACATTGTGTGTTGATAATGAAAACGAACGCTACAAAAAGGGCGCATTAAAGGAGTACAGATGATTTATACTCAGTAATAGGTATTCATCCGCAAAATCTAATTAGCTATAGGTTACTTTTAGCAACAACTTATAACAATTTATTTAGCAGAACCGAAATTATGAAAATTCAAGAGGTCTTTTATTAAATACTCTTATGACATTAGACATCTTCCGGAACATAAATGATTGTTATAAGAACATACATATGTCATTCACTCTTCCCTACTAACATTTTCAAGAGATGTCCAACTTTAACTGAATCTCCGAAAGTCAACCCACCACCATAGCAGATGAAGTGCATGAGTTGGTTAGAGGGGCTAAAATAATCTTATAACATTTGCGTTCTGGAATCTACAGCAATTTAGCAATCATGCGGGATCTGGATACCACACCATATCTATCTATGTATGAAAAGATACCAAATATTCTACATTTATTGACTTAACCCTTTCATGCCAAATGTTGCCTATAGGCAACATTGTACTTATCGGCTTCTAACTCTCGTTATTTAAATATTTTTGACCAGCGGTTTTTTCAATTATGTAGACTTATGTGTTTTGCAAGTTTACAGTTACATTTTTTGTAATGAGCTGTGCACGTATTCATTCAGTAGGCCTTCTCCGCAGAGTGGAATTGTCAAAATCGGTTTCGCGAAAAAGTTATACTGAAGTGTTTATAAAAAAAGTGCTCAAAAACATAAAAAAAATGTTTTATTTTAAAACAAAGTGAACTATATAAATAAGTAAAGATAAGAGAGTTATTTAAAAAAAAAATTTCACGAGAAAAGTGTTTAGTTTTTTTTATAATAATCTAATTTGTGCCTATAAGCAACATTCTGTAACTAATGAACCAGGATACATAAGACTTTGAAATTTTTATCACTTCATATTTGAGTTAAGACTAATATATATCTGTCCTAAAAAAAATGTTAGCTCCGCTCATTTTAATTCTGACATGAGAGGGTTAATATTAGTTGACGTCGAAGACGAGTTCCGATTTAAGTACATTAAACAGTTTTTACGTAGTTCATACACTAAATTCAGTTATCGTCTTTGGAATCAAAAGTTGTTACGCATATATAAATAGTTTCGATACCTCATCCTCTTTGCTCTCTGCCACACAAAAAGCTGAACAAGCTATAAGGAAATCCCCAACATATGGTACATATCAGCTTTCTCCTACACATACCTTAAACTTAGTTCTGGACTAGAGTCAGTTTTCAACTAATGTTCTTAGGACACAACACAGGATTGGCTCGAAAGTGAAGAATCACAAGCGTACAACTTTCATATCTGACCAATTCCTCAACATCTCAAGTTCAGTTCTACGTAAATTTCGGGATGTCGTAAAAAAAGTGGAAAGCGTATCTCGCATATGCCTCCTGTGAGGATTGAACTCACGACCCCTGGTTTACAAGACCAGTGCTCTGCCACTGAGCTAAAGAGGCACCTGAGATTGTATTCTTGTATAAAAAGCCTGACTTGTTTAGTTTTAAGCTTTCATAAAGACACTTATCATTTGTAATTACTTTAAAAGCATTTCTATGTATAATACGATAAAGTTTCGTCTGATTTGCTGACCTCGCTGACATTACACTATCTTAACGGCGTTTCACTGTTAGTTTTTAGGTATGCAGAGAGAAAAGCACTCTATTCTTACAATTTCTTTAAAACAAAGGCATTTGAATTATTTATTTATTTATTTCAAAATCACATGTCGGCAGTCCATTAAATGTTTACTTCTCTTCTCAAGTATATACAGACATACATGTATGTATATGTATATATTTAAATTTCACGTTTGCAAATCTACACAATAATAAAATGCATTTCCCTGTCGTTCAATCTGTTGCATTCAAGTCATTCACATTGCACTGCTCTTGACTCTCCTGCGGCCCGCTGTTATCGGGCATATCGTGCATGGCGAATGGTCGTGGTAAGCCCTCCTGGGACTCTCGCTTCGGTGTACTCCATGAAAATTTCGAAAAGCTTACGTTTATTTTGCCACCATTCCGCATGCTCGCCCAGGGTCGCACCGCTGGCGTGCCAATACGCTGTCCCGTTACATTGGTGTCGTTGATTGTTGCCGACGGTGTTGACATTTGAGGTGTTGCCGGTGATTTGGTGTGTGTTTCCTTGCGCACACCCACCATCAACGCTTCAC
This sequence comes from Zeugodacus tau, assembly GCA_031772095.1. Classification (NCBI taxonomy): domain Eukaryota; kingdom Metazoa; phylum Arthropoda; class Insecta; order Diptera; family Tephritidae; genus Zeugodacus; species Zeugodacus tau. Next base: position 19,259,393 of record CM062652.1, on the reverse strand, counting down.
GACGCGCATTCTCCTGAAACTGCTTGACTCGCTCTCTCATTGCCGTTTCGCGTTTTATTTCTTTGTCGATTTCCGTACGTCGCTTTTGCTCAAACCGCTCTACAACTAGCTTATCACGCTCTTTATTACGCTCCACAATTAAATCGGAAATCTCTAAACGCTTTTGCTTCAATTCGTCTTTGGAAAGCTTTTGAAACACTTCAGGCCAGATGCCTTTCTGCTTCTTGACGAGCACAATACGCGCTTCATTCTTGAAAATGCGACAAAAACTGGATAACTCATCGATCTCGTGCATCAGATGGCGTTCAAAGAATATTGGTGGATTATTGAATTTGATATATTGTGACAGTAGCACCACATCCGGTTTACGCGTGATGAGCCGATTCAATTCGATAATTATTTTGATATCTTCTTCGGTTTGTGTTACTTGCACCATGGCGGTTGGATTGTAGACTGTCTGTGACACCGTCAATGTACTTCTGTTGTCAGCGGCAAATGTTGACCTCTGTCTGTTGATCTGGGCGAGCTCGTAGTGAATAGTAATTGTGTTTTGTATTTTGTCTGTGCTTTCATTGATTGCTGTCGCTCGAATTTGATTTGTTTTTGACTTCCGTGTTTGTTTTATACTTCAAAGAATTGTATCAATATTTATTTACTTTTTCTTTCAATACCTGTCTACCGCATTCGATAGATTTATCGACCAAACAACAATGCATAGTTGATAGCTTTTCGTCCTGCTTGGTCGCTGGAGCAGCGAAATGACGACTACTCGGCTTTGCATAAAAGTTTATGTAGGTACTAATGTATACTAAGGGGTGGTTCAACAATAGGCTTACGAATGCGCGAATGAAATATAATTTGTGAACCTTATTTAGGGTGAGAGTTTTTTAAGTTAGTTTATTCTGCTAAACTTGAATACAATATTGCAATTCACGTCGAAATACATGTGCTGAAAGGTTTTTAGTTTTTACCTTAATTCTAAACTTGCATGGTTCCATTAGTTTCGATATATTTATGACATTAAAGTGAAAGTCATCATGACTTTTACGTGACATGCCAGGAATGAGAGAGTTATGATTGCTACACTTGACATCTTAAAGGAAACGAACAGTCCAATGACAAAGCATTCCCATCCTGTCTGTCAAAAGAACTCCAAAAATAATAGGACGAAAATAACGTAATCTCTGTTTTCTTGAGGTATTCATATGGCTTTATAGCTTATTTTGAGATCTATAATTCTACCACATTGTACAGGTGGCCTGCAAAGATAAAAATCCGATTATTGTTTGATGGATCACCACGCACATCTCTAATGTGAATATATCTCTACTATTTCCGAGCACACAAGTATCGGATTATCCTATTACGGTGCATTATTTTCAATTCCACATCAGACCATTATTTCTATACTAGAAGGTACTAATTACACCCTACGTGCAGATTTCTGGTTCAAATTGCCTTAATCTAAACAAAAGTAACTTTTTGAAGATTAAGAAGAGAAATAACTAAGATTATAAAAATACTTTATTGCAAGTATTTTTTGTACCACTCCTCGAAGCGAACAGTAAATACACAAATAATCATCGATACACGGATATCAATGGTAATTGCAATACTGTGCCAAAAGTGTTATTTGCATAACTATGCTAATCAAGCATTGCCATCTTGCACATTTCTTTTTGCAAGCATTCTTGTAATTGTGACCTGCAGGAAACATTATGGAATCGGAATTATATTGGTCAATGAAATAAATAATAGTAACTTTTCTTTTTGCAACAGTTAGATTTGGTTAGGCTCTATAGCAGATCTTCTAGTTGAGAATCATACTTGGGCTGATAAAGTCCTTGAAGCCAAAAGTCGAATATAATTGAAACTAATCCAGCGACAACGCTTCGAGAACCTATAAACATCTTCTGAGGTCTCTTATTTCTACTTCCTCTAGTTCATCTGGATGTCTGTGTGAGGTGTGAGATCCAATGTGTTTTAGTGTTGATGTTATAAATGTGGAACACTAAAGAAGGAATAGTTAAATTAATTCTACATCGTCTTCTTCGAAACAACTTTAAATCAACTATTACTAGTTGGAATCGATTATTTTCAAAAACAATTTTAATTAAATATTAATCTAGAATGCGTTTAAGCTCTTTATTTTTCCAATGGGGAATATTTATATTAACTTATCGAAACAAATAAAAAACCGAGTAAGAATTTATGCAAATATATGTGTTTTAAGGGGATGTGGGTTTGCATGGAAAATAAATAAGTCATTAGGTAAAATAAAAGGGAGTAAAGGAAATAATTAAGTATGCAGCACGTGCAATTTTTGGCAACACAAGGCTTTCTTATTAACGAGGTATATATAGAATTAATGGAAAGTTATATTTTCTTAGTTAAGAAGGATAATTCTTACAATTCAATGGAAACGAATTGGAGAAGTAGATATCAATAACACTCAATATAGATGTATTTGAGGAAGTAAATTACCAAATAAGTAGAGAAGACTAGCTTTAGAAGAAGAGAGCGTTGAATAATGCCTAAAGTGCATCGTACTATAGAAGTTAAATTTTATGCCTTAAACTAAGGATGACACTATTCGTTTCTGTGGTTGTAGTGTACTGTTAAGCATTATTAAAATTTAATAGAAAAGTTCGACAACACTTGGGATAGATCAGATTATATGTGTAGTCTGATCCAGTCTTTTAGTGTGTTGTACGTATTACAAATCAAACTTCAAAATTCTTAAAAATGTTTTCCATAATTTCACTATCAATTGGATCGAGGTAAAACGGATATACTAGGAACTTCACGTTTAATGATTTTGTAAGAACGTTTAATGTATTACCGAACAGTTGAGAGATCCTTGGCGGTTTAGTATTGAACAGTTGGGACTCAGTAAAGCTCAGCTATCTAACTACCACAAAATCAACAAGTTAGGAAGGGCTAAGTTCGGGTGTAACCGAACATTTTATACTCTCGCAATTTATTTATTTAACTTTATTTATATTATATAATACACAATTTGACCCACATATTCGTCATATATATTGTATATAGTCCATTGAAATGTGGAAACCATAATATTAGGTCAGAAGCACCGAGGTCCTCGTGTTCGCTATATGGGGCCTTGAAAACCTATGATCTGATTTTGGCGATTTTTATAAAGGAGCTCCCACACCATAAATACAGTATTTATGCAAAGTTCTGTTCCAATATCTTTACTTGTGCTAACTTTATATATTGTAAAGTAAACTATCCAGATCGACTTCAAAGTTCTGGTATATAGGAAGTAGGCGTGGTTGTGAACCGATTGGTCTATTTTCACAGCATATCATTGGGATGTAAGGAAACTATTACAAACCAAGTTTCATTGAAATCGGTCGAGTAGTTCCTGAGATATGGTTTTTGACCCATAAGTGGGCGACGCCACGCCCATTTTCCATTTTGTAAAAAAATCTGAGTGCAGCTTTCATCTGCCATTTCTTATGTGAAATTTAGTGTTTCTGACGTTTTTCGTTAGTAAGTTAACCCACTTTTAGTAATTTTCAACCTAACTTTTGTATGGGAGGTGGGCGTGGTTATGATCCGATTTCTTTCATTTTTGTACTGTATTAGGAAGTGGCTAAAAAAAACGACTGCAGAAAGTTTGGTTTATATAGCTCTATTGGTTTGCGAGATATGTACAAAAAACTTAGTAGCGGGCGGGGCCACGTCCACTTCCCCAAAAAAAATTACATCCAAATATGCCCCTTCATAGTGCGATCCTTCATACCAAATTTTACTGTTATAACTTTATTTATGGCTTAGTTATGGCACTTTATGTGTTTTCGGTTTTCGCCATTTTGTGGGCGTGGCAGTGGTCCGATTTTGCTCATTTTCGAAAGCAACCTTCCTATGGTGCCAAGAAATAAGTGTGCCAAGTTTCATCAAGATATCTTAATTTTTACTCAAGTTACAGCTTGCACAGACGGACGGACGGACGGACGGACGGACAGACAGACAGACATTCGGATTTGAACTCCACTCTTCACCCTGATCACTTTGGTATATATAACCCTATATCTAACTCGTTTAGTTTTGGGTGTTACAAACAACCGTTATGTGAACAAAACTATAATAATCTCTTTAGCAACATTTGTTGCGAGAGTATAAAAATGATCGTAAGAGATCTAATGTACTTCCTGCGATCATCAAAGTATCGAAATAAGAAAGATATCTATATGTGTAGGTTTATACATAACGTTTACTGTCTGTATTCAGGAATCAACCACAAAAACCTAACAAACCACTGCTACTACTGTTCTTTCAGACCATTCAAAATTTCAAAATTTTGAGAAGAAACCCGGTTTTGTTCACGAAGAACGTTTCGGGAACTTCATAAAATTATGCTAATGCTTGTGTAAAACTCTCAAACGCTACAAAATATAACCTCAAATTTGTAATAAACACCGCAGCACGAAGTGTGTACGTTACACAGATTTGTCTTATTTCCGAAAAAAGATTAATCTAATCCATCAAGGTGGCGCTAATGATTAATTGAATTATTACAACGGTGAGAAACCGGTTTTCCGATTTAACGTATGGTAACCCGAATTTAACAAATGTTTCAGCTTTGAAATTGCAACTTTTGATTGCAACAAATCACAACTCAACCCTTAAACCAGTCAAATAAATCAAAATCATATGCACAGCTCGAGTAAGACGCGTGTCCTGCTTCAGTCATTGGAATGATTGTCATCCATTTGTGTTACAAAAGGTGCTACGACATATGAAATAGTAAGTGCAGAAGCGTGTAAATTCAGCAGTCAGAACATTTGTCATAAATGTATCTAACAAATGTGGTTGTGTGTCATGTAAAAGTATGTATGTAGTTGTTGAAACGCTGACACTTTGCGCTTGTAACGCGTCACGCATGCGCACATGTAGACAACCAACAAACACCACCCGGCTCAACCATAAAGAGCTGCGCGCGGCATTGCAAATAGCTAACGGGCTATCTGTCTGTCTGTCAGCCGGTCTGTGATGGTCATGGTCGTGGTGATGATCATGTCAGCCGTCAATCAAAGTCGTGCAGACAGTTGTAAAGAGAGTTAGTACAACAACAACAATAACAGCAAAGTAATGCAGCGCCAGCTTGAAATAGACGAAATTTGAATGAAAAGCAGCGGGCAAGTGAACTGCGCCGTGTTAAAGTCGCATGCCGGCCAATGACAGGCGACAACAACAGCAATAACAACGGGACAGCGAGGAAATTAATGGCACAGCTGTGTTTCGGTGTTCGGCTAGCTTCGTAAGTATATAGGCACATATTTGTTTAGCGTTTTTCTAACTGCCTCGCTAAGTCCAACTGTCCGTCGGGGGCAATTACAACGCTACCAACCTCCTCTTTAGCATTTATATTCGCCGAGTGTTTTTTCTTTGTATTAACTTACCGTGTCCGATCGCCTTGTCGGCCACTTCTGACCACACTTTTGGTGGTTGCTCGGTTCAGCGCCTCGTTTGCTGCTAAATTTTTGCGTAATCTGCATAAATAATTATTGCGTTGCTTTTCAGCTGCATCTTATTTTGTTCAATATATTATTGTTGCAAAAAATTCATCGAGATCCACAACCAAACAGATAGAGGCTGTACTTACAGCAGCGCTTGTCGACCGTCATTATCATCAACTTTACATGTGGCGCAACCTTTTCACCTTTGGGTCCGGCATTTTACATTGAAGGAAGCACTCATAGATACTACTGTATTGCTACATGCTGTGTCGTTGCATTTATCCGAGGCGTTCAACGTTTTGACTGCAGCATTCCAACCCCCATATGAATACACTGCAGTCGAAATCCCCTCGCTGATTGCCGGTCCATTGTTCTTTTGTGTTGCAGAGATACACGTACATTGTGCATGAATCTGACAATATTTGAGTAATTGTCCTGACAATATCGAGATTGAATTATAGTTACAGTTTTATGACAGTTACATGCGTGTATTGTGACGAGCTACATTTTTTATTACATTTGGTCATAAAAAGAGATAACAAGCGGCTGCTGTGTGTATGAGTTGAGTGAGTAGTCGAAAACTGAGTACTTTTTAATAAGCAGTGGACATGTGTAACATCCTGATTATTTGCGTGATTTCCTTTTTATATTGTGCGGAACACAATGAGTTTATAAATAAAGGTATGTAGATGTAATCTAAAATAAATTTAGATGTGACCGCTGATTAGAAAAAAATTTTGGATGGAAAAATTTTCTAACGAAATTTGTGTTTGCCCTGGAGATTAGGCAAATCCAATAAAACTGATTTATTACAGCATTTATTGTTAATCAGTAGACAGCATGTAAATTTATGAAGACTAAACATTTAGGAACAGAGATTTAAAAGTGGTCAGTATTGTTGAATAATTGTTAAATAATTTTTGTTTGTTCATCCCGTGTATCCAACCGTTCTTCCTAATTCGATCAATAGATTTTCAAATTATTATTCATCTATAATTTATTATAATTTCTATGAATTTGACATAAAATCTAATTTAAAGTCCGCTTTGGGTCCAATATGATATATATTTGACAAAGTAATTGGAACTAATTTTGGAACAAAATCTCTCCATATACCACGAGAGTATAATTCTTAACGAAACTAATATAGTTTGAATACTGACCGATACCTTATTACATTTAAATCAATCGCATTTATCCGATGTGCGACCCACTGTAGTTACTTGAAATTGTGTACTATGAATGATGACTTTATAATGAAGGATGAGGCTATAAGTTCTCAATGCTCATGAAATTAGACTGACCAAAAAATTGGCTTGCGAAAACTTTGACTTGTAGTCAAATACCACAAATCGTCACGATCGTTTGACGATCAGATATGTCTTCAAAAGAGTATGGAAGTACACAAACTATATAAGCTTATGTTTTGACGAAATGTTACAACAACAGACTTCTCTAAAGATCAATTTCAAAACAAATGAGCTGGAAAAAATCACTCTTTTTAAAGCGACTAGGGGACGATATAAAATTACTTCATAAGACTTCTCTATAATTTTTTAGGTAATCTCATATATATAAATACAAAAAAAAATGTAATAAAATTGCTAAAGTGATGTGTATATTAAATTCTAAGTCAATACGAAATAGATCCATATATTAGGTTGGCAAATAACTCCCTTCCGCTTTTTTGCTCTTTATTCAAGGCTTTATAAAAAGGAGTTACAGTGATCGGGTTTAGTTTAAATATGCACCATTTCGTTAGATAATCTGTTTCCATCTAGACGGCAACTTTACAATACCACCTCGTAGAAGCCCCCCTCCTTATTTACGAAGAACTGGGACGGCCACTTTTCACAAGTCTCTTTTAAGTTCAATTTTACACCACCAAGGGCGTTTGCCATGGACAATAACAGGTGGTAATCACTTGGCGCTATGTCCGGGCTATATGGTCGATGCGATAAAACCTCCCATCCGTGCTCCCGTAGAGTCATCAACGAAGTGTGTGGTCTGGCGTTGTCCTGGTGGAATACTAAACCCTTCCTGTTTTTCAATTCTGGACGCTTCTGGTCGATCGCCTACTTCAAGCGGTCCAGTTGTTCGTAGTAGATTGTAGAATTAAGCGTCTGGCCATATGGGAGCAGCTCATAGTGGATGATTCCCTTCCAATTCCACCAAACACACAGCAAAACCTTCCTGGCCGTCAATCCCGGCTTTGCCACTGTTTGGGACGATTCACCGGCCTTCTACCACGACCGTTTTCGCTTGATATTGTCGTATGTGATCAAGTTTTCGTCGCCATGTTGATTCAGTTCAGAAGGTTTTTTGCGTCAAATCATGCGGCACCCAAACATCAAGTTTTTTTCGTTCTGAATCGTCGAAACCATTCCTCCGCAGTTCGAAGTGTTAAAGTACCATCCCCCAAAACACCTCACGGAACGTTTCTCTAGCAGATACGAGTTATGTAGCGCTTTGTCCATAGTCGCGAAATTCAAAGGACAAAAAGGCGTAAGGGAAATAATTTGAAGTTAATATGTTATAATTCCCTCTGAAGCTTACTGTTCTAGGTTATAGTTAAAGTACGACAAAAACTTATTTAGAAATATTTGTGGTTTTAAGGTAATCCATAAACTTAAAACTTTCATGTATGTAATGAAAAATTGAAAAATATGCTCGAGAGAGAAAAATTGCCATTACTGAATATGCCTGAAAAGTCTACTATATGAGATCGGAAGTTAGCTATTGTAGCGATTAAAACTTACTTTCAGAATTGATTTAGATAAATCTCATCATCAGAATTTTAAAAGTTATTTGAATTTAATTAAATTACAATATTCGAATATGAATATCTCCATTTAATTACATTTATAAGTACATCATATAGTATGTGAAATAAAATTTTCTCAGCTGACTAATTCATTCTGAGCTGCATACAAATTCTTCATCGAAATGCAGGCTAGACAACTCAAAATATGGGAATGCAATGCAGTAAATAGTTTAGAGAAATGCCTGTGCATTGTGGGGAATATTAATTCTTCAGTATTTTAAACAGTTTTTTTTTTCTAAAATTCATTTAATTTTATTATACAATTTTCAATTCCACACTTGTTAGAACAAACATTATGCCACTTAAAGGATTTAAATTAAACTATATGCAATTGTATGAGTAATCTATTACAAACACAAAATTTTATGGGAGCCCACAAATGTCTAAGCGACTGTCTATTGCTCACCGAAAAGCATTATAAATGCAAATCATGTCGCTGGGATTGCTTGTAATGCTTGCGATTTGGTCAGAATGGACTGTTTGATGGTTTGACAACAACACTTTCAACATTAAGAACCGTGTAAGAAGTGGAGTCGAGTTGGGTGTAAACAAATGCCGACGAATAAATGTAGATAATAAATTATCCGAATTACTTGTAAATCGTGTTCGCTTAGTGGGAAAAAAATTACAGTATTTAAATTTAATTTATAGTGTGGCAACTTAATGAATTTTAATGCGGGAAACAAATTTAATATAATTTGTCGTATAACGAATATAAGCGTTGAAACATTGAAGAAGAGATGTTTGGATGTAAATAAACCGATTTACCTGTCAACAAATCTTAGATATCTATCTATATATCTATACTATACAGTTTAGACTATGGAGTCAATCCGTGGAACAGGGGTCTTGAGAAGAGGATGGATTTGTAGTGGTAGAAAAAAATCCAATAAAAAAGTTGGAATAGAAGACCGAACTTTCGTGGAAACGTCCGAATCTGATGATCCTCATATAGAACCTAATGTCTATATCTACATGTATTGGCCGTCGCAACACTCATAAAGAATAAATTTGTTCCCGAACAAAGTATGGGAATATTCTTATGCTTCTCAAAAAATCTTCCTTAATAAATTACTAACCAATAAAGTTTATAACAACCTTCAAATTACCGACAGCATTTAATTAATTTATGCTTAACGAATAGTGTAATCAGGGAATAGTTGAAAGAGACCAGCCGACAAGTTGTAAAACAAAAGCGAAGTCTGAAACAAAAGCCAATCAATCACCTTTTTAGGTCATTGAATAAAATGTAAATAAAATCTCAAAAATTTTTCGCACATTTTTTCAACGCCGATACGCACAAGTTGCTGACAACAACTGTTGTTAAGCTTTCTTCCAAACGCGATGTTTGTAAACAAATACAACATACATACATAGATTTTCAAGCCGCATAAATCTTGAATTTGTGACCCACTTACATAAATCGCACAAGTGGTTTTGCTTTTTGTTTTATTTTCATATATTTTGAGATAAGTCAAAATATTAAACATGATTTTTAATTGTCAATGCAAACAATTAGTGGGTGGGCAAATATGAAATGGCATATGATTACTTGTCTTATTCACTGGTGGTATTGCCTGTATTGCATGTCTCGGTAAATGGGTGTCGTCAGTTCCACCTCAACAAATATGTACGAATACATGAATAACAATTTAATCGAAAAAGCAATTCTCTCGACTCAACAGTTTCATGATTTGATGGACTACCAAATGTTTGAGATATGTACGAGTATATATATTATGCTAATAAAGGCATTTGCAATGGAACTCAACACATATATGTAAAGTCTCACCTCAGCATTTCTATTAATCAAGTCAGATTTGTGAATAATTTGCGAATATTTTACACGTACTACTATTGCTCTGTACAACCATGGAGTGCAGTGAAACGTCAAAAGATCGAACTAGTGAGAAAAATATCGGACTAATACGAATTAGAAACAGAATATTTAATTTATTATGAATACAAGATCAAGGTACATTTCAATTAACTCTCATATTGTGATGATTTCCGCATGGAAGTTTCACTCAAACTCTGCCTTCAATGGTCTTTGCATTTTTTTTCAGATATCATCACAAAACAAGAGAAAATAGTATATTTGAGAGGTCATTAAACTGAACGTCTTTTTGAAAGAGCAGTTTCTCCAAAATCTGCCAGACCATCACTCAACAAACATACACATATTGAAGATAGGGATGGATTTTCTGATCCTTAAATTAAGAGCTTTGTCGCTCTGAACTGAATTGAAGGACTATTTTCCAAATCAAGTCATATATATATATATATACATATATATTTGGCGTACGAACCGCTTTAAGCGATTATAGCCGAATCTACCAGAGCGCGCCACTCATTCCTCTTTTTCGCTTTATGGCGCCAACTGGAATCACCAAGTGTAGCCAGGTCACTTTCCACTTGGTCCTTCCAACGGAAGCCTCTTCCGCGGCTTCCTTCAGCGGGTACTCCATCGAACACTTTCAGAGCTGGAGTGTTTTCGTCCATTCGAACAACATGACCTAGGCAGCGTAGCTGCTGTCTTTTTATTCGCTGGACTATGTCAATGTCGTCGTATAAATCGTACAGCTCATCGTTCCATCGTCTGAGGCATTCGCCGTTGCCAATGTTTAGAGGACCATAAATGTTGCGCAAAACCTTTCTCTCGAAATTCCCTAAGAGCGGTCTCATAGAATGTTGTCATCGTTCACGCTTCAGTGTCATACAAGAGGTTGGGAATAATGAGCGACTTGTTGAGTTTGATTTTGGTTCGTCGAGAGAGGATTTTACTTTTGAAAATAGTTATTTAAAAGATTAATAAAAATATGGCGAATATAGTGTATATATATATTATAAATAATTAACTTTTAGAACAAATATGATATTTGCTGTATTCATAATTTACTTGTAGATTTTCAAGCGAAGATAATTGGAAAAACACTAAGTAGTTGACCTCCCGTTTCGTACTAGTTGCAAAGTTGTTCGTAATTAGTTCAATTCACTATAGAGTGTGTTTCACAATTGTAATTATTTAAATGTGTGATTTTTTTTCTTCGGATTAGCTGGCTTAACATTTTAATTGCTTTTCAATATACATATGCATTAGTGTTAGGTTGGTTCTTAAAAACTCATGGAAACAATTTATTTAACATCGTCTTAATCAATATTAATATAGTCGACATTAGATACTTAAGTTCACATAGGTCTCCACCGTCTCCTATCAGTTTAAAATTTATAAGTGGTCTCTTCGAATAAAATAATGACGAAATTGTCAATTTAGGGTCCACATATTGTATATGTTATTTATAGGTACGAATTGATTGAAACCACACAATTAATGTAAATTCACGATGCATTTGTTAGCAGCATATAACTAATGTGGGATTGTCTAATTAAATATTCCTGCAATTTTGATTTCTCCAATTAAATGTGTTTAATACGTCTGACAATGCATAGTTTTAGTTTTTACACTATAATCTTGTAATGATCTTTACTTCCATCATTTACGTCTCACCGGTTGACGCTACCATCATTCGTCTGTATTCGATCTGTCTTATACATTGACTGTTCTGACAGACATTTTAAGAGTTCCAAGAACATAGTTACTTTAGTAGAGAAAAAATACAGGTATAATCTTAAGATGGTCTTAACCTCCGGAGAGTTATGCTGTCAGTTCGAGTTGTCTGTTATGCAATTCCCTTGGGATATATAATATTATTATTCGAGATATACCTCAAAGAAATATTAACTATATGAAGGTTGAGGGATAACACTTCATACAAATTCAATACTTTAAGGAAATATTAGTGTAATCTAAGATAGTTTATATACATAGTTTGTGACCTTGTGATTCTCAAGAATATCACTGTTGTTGTACCGGTTATTATAACACTGTTTGTTGTTAGGTTGTTCTTAAGGGGGAACACACTCCTAATGTCGGTTCTACGTTAATTAACAATGCGACACACCTCGCTTTGCGATCATCAATAACGCCCGCAAAATAATGCAAATATGGAGAGAAATATTTATAGACATTCTTAAATGTAGGGTCATGTAGGATGCTACATTTTTCGCACTGCATACAACAGTATTATTTCAAATTTGTGATTTCGGACTGAATTAGCAATGTACAAGTGAACATTAGACTAATTTGTAAATGAAAATACATGTCCGAACGAGCCGAAGATTCGACTCTTGTTACTGCAATGGAATAATATGTGAAGGTTTAGTTTTCAGGGAGCCCAGATAATATATTTTCCATAGCGGCCAATGCTCGAATCAAAAAAAAAAATAAATTGCTCGGAATGTTAAACATCTTCATCGGAGATACATAAGCTTGAATGCTTGTTTTCTTAAGACTCATTGAAGAACTCTATAAGCTCAACTACTCTAAAGTAATTTAACGTGATAATGTATCTACATGTGCCCCACCTACAATTTACAATTTACTCTCCTTCAGAAAAGGCCTTACAAATGGATGCATATCTAACGAAAAATTGCAACGGTCCAAAGGTTACGCGCTGATCCGACAACAAAGACAAACTTAACGATACGTATAATTGCAATAATATAATCATGTTTGCGCAATCAAGCATTAAAATGTGCATTCTAAACTATCAGACGCTCAATTACATCGCATAAAGTGCAATTTAATGCAAAAAAAAATTAAAAATAAAAAACGAAAACGTTTAACACAGAGATGTTTCAAAAGGTTGAAAAAAAAAACTCTAATGAAAACACACATCACCAAGGCATGCTGTATACTTAAATAAATTAATTTGTTGGCTTCAGTAGTTTGAAGATACTTTAATTAGTCAGCACTTATGGCCGCATCATTAATTTCGGCGAGGCATTCGTGTGGCATAAGCTCTTGGTACAACGCAATTTTTCGCCGCTAAAAATTTCAACGCTCATTCATCACAACTCGCAATTCACGTTCGTCATAGTCATATAATTCAGTTGAAAGAGCTAATTAGATCGTGAAATATGCTTTCGCTTAGCAATCGCAAACTGTTGGGTGCCGCCGGTGGAGATTTTGCCAACAATCAATGATCTTATGACACGGACGGAGAATCGCTCGAAGCAATGCAGGAAACTTCTACAATATTTTACATTTTATTAATTTTTATAAGTCTACTAATTATTTTTGCTTTTACGCTTTCAAATTTAGATTCTCGTGTTAGAAACAATAGACTAATAGCTGTCACTTGTTAGCTCTGTGGCATTATTGGCGTAGTAGAGCGGGATCAGCATCCCATATGTATGTATATATACCACATATGTATGTATTCAAACTGAATTAGGTTGAGTTGTGTGGCAATGGATGTACATAAATAAAATATGGCTAATAAAAAGCAGTCACAACTCTAATCAAATCTTGTGGAAGAGACTGTGAAAGATTAAAAAATATAAAAAATATGACTAACTATTATTTTTCATTTAGCAAGTCATAAAACAACAAAGTAATTAAACAAAATGCTAAGCGCTTGTTGTATTTGAAAAGGCTAGAGCCCTCAAAAGCTTCGAAATGTCATTGACTCTTGAAGAAATACCTAGTTGAATAAAAATATTATTTATTTTTTTCACAGATTTCACAGATTGTATTTTTATAGTTTAAATGAATACATCGCTACTTAATTAGTTATGGAATATGTTGTAGATTCCAAATTAGTACCTCTCTTGAAACCCCTTAAAGCAGAGCAATGGTTTCAGAAGTATGATTTAGGGTTGGTCATTCACCCCACGAAGTTTTGGGAATAATAACTTTAAATTGGATTGATGTGGATGAGTTCTACAAAATTACTTTTCGAAACCGATGATTTCCCAGTTTCATGGCTATGCAAACACTCGAGGACAGACCAAATGGTGAAGAAGGTGAATAAGGAACTTGGGCATGCCCTGGTCACAGTTTTCAAAATTTAATTGCATTTTTGTTTAAAATTTAACTTTTTATACTCTCGCAACAAATGTTGCTAAAGAGAGTATTATAGTTTTGTTCACATAACGGTTGTTTGTAACACCCAAAACTAAACGAGTTAGATATAGGGTTATATATACCAAAGTGATCAGGGTGAAGAGTGGAGTTCAAATCCGAATGTCTGTCTGTCCGTCCGTCCGTCCGTCCGTCCGTCCGTCTGTGCACGCTGTAAATTAAGTAAAAATTAAGATATCTTGATGAAACTTGGCACACTTATTTCTTGGCACCATAGGAAGGTTGCTTTCGAAAATGAGCAAAATCGGACCACTGCCACGCCCACAAAATGGCTAAAACCGAAAACACATAAAGTGCCATAACTAAGCCATAAATAAAGCTATGGAAATAAAATTTGGTATGAAGGATCGCACTATGAAGGGGCATATGTGGATGTAATTTTTTTGGGGAAGTGGGCGTGGCCCCGCCCCCTACTAAGTTTTTTGTACATATCTCGCAAACCAATAGAGCTATATAAACCAAACTTTCTGCAGTCGTTTTTTTAGCCACTTCCTAATACAGTCCAAAAATTAAAGAAAATGGGATCATAACCACGCCCACCTCCCATACAAAAGTTAGGTTGAAAATTACTAAAAGTGGGTTAACTCACTAGCGAAAAACGTCAGAAACACTAAATTTCACATAAGAAATGGCAGATGAAAGCTGCACTCACATTTTTTTACAAAATGGAAAATGGGCGTGGCGTCGCCCACTTATGGGTCAAAAACCATATCTCAGGAACTACTCGGCCGATGAAACTTGGTTTGTAATAGTTTCCTTACATCCCAATGATATGTTGTGAAAATAGGCCAAATCGCTTCACAACCACGCCTACTTCCTATATACCAGAACTTTGAAGACAATCATTTACATATATAAAGTAAGTACTAGTGATGATATCGGTGCAGCACTTTGCACAAATACTATGTTAATAGTGTGGCAGCCACATTCTAAAAATCGCCGAAATCGGACCATAGGTTTTCAAGGCCCCATATATCGAACATGAGGACCTCGGTGCTTCTAACCTAATATTATGGTTTCCAACTTTCAATGGACTTTATACAATATATATGACGAATATGTGGGTCAAATTGTGTATTATATAATATAAATAAAGTTAAATAAATAAATTGCGAGAGTATAAAATGTTCGGTTACACCCGAACTTAGCCCTTCCTTACTTGTTCTATATCACATCTTCATCCAAAATAACTTATTTACACTGAGAAAAAATAAAAATTATAATTGTTAAGAAATATCTGAGAACAAATATGATTCCTCTGTTAAACGTTTCGGCTCATATTCATGATCATATACGTATATACATATATATGTATGTTTAGGGGTCTGAATATATACCCATGAACATCCAAGTCCCACCAATTAAGCTCTGTGACACATTTGTCTGCATGTCATCGGCTTCAAATTGCAAATTTGAGTTGGTTAAATAATGCAATTTTATTGCCATTAGCCGAGAAAACCTGTCAAAAGTTAAAGAAAAAAGCATGGAAAACAATTGAAAATACGTTAGACTGCTTGCACGAAATGACACAATGATGACGAGGGCACTCACCGACACTGTGACTAGTTTTTCTCGGATTTTAAAAGAGACGCTGTAAATTGTATTTTTAGGTTTCGAGGGAGTTGCATGGAAATACTGCAACGAGAAAAAATTGCCAGTTTACTGGGACAACATTGTCAGACAGACTGTTGTTAGTCGTTAATATTGTGTATTTAGGGTTTTTGTTATGTTATGCATAAACATATTCCTCGTAGGTATAATAAATAACTCATACATGAATTGTCTAATAAATTTAAATAAAAACGTGTTAATTATTCACTTAATTATTACTCAAGTACACATATTATATAACGTTCAATACACGGAATACCAAGCTATTAACGCTATGTATCATTTTATCGGTCAGAAAATGATTTATAAACAATATTCGGTGAACATGCTTCGTTTAGTATACTATGTTACAGAAAATGGTGATGCTGGACCTTATTTTCCCTAAATCCTAATACAACGAGTTCTGGCTTTCTGGAGAACTTATATTTTATACTCTGGTTCAATATCATACTTTTCTAGGATTTTGAAAATCACTTGATTAGTGCTTTTAGTAATGCATTAAGTTTAAAAATTTCCTCTTCCAAGTATTAAATCGATGTTCTAATATTTATCGTTTCAAATCTAAACATTTAGAATATAAAATATTTTCGAATAATGGTTAAACTAATAAGAAGGCGCCGAGTTTATCTCTAATATGGAAAACGTTTTTGTAGAAACTAATAGGCCACTTGGCGTTTTCGGGATCTCATTTGTTAGACAACGAAGGCCACGAATCAAACATTGGAAGAGACAGAGTTGCAATTAAAGGCAAGGAGGAACAAGTCGCCGGAATCAAACCACCTCAACAAATTTGTCACAGACTCAAAGTGCTTTGTCGACATATAAGGGTCTTTTACGATCTAGATTCAAAGAGTACTTGGCATCACAAACAAGCGGTTTTCAAGCGGAATCCTTCGTGACTCTTAAAGATCAGTCACTAACCCTTAACCAAAAGTCTCCAAATATACACAATAGTTTGATTTTCTTTAAAGACTTTTCTGAAAGCACTTTGGACGAAAATTATATATTTAAATAAATTAAATTTTACTTAATTAAAAATAATTCAATTCACTTATGAGAAAAAAACATAACATATGGCATAGCGGCCTAATGACTTTTGTCATGACCAACATGCTTTATAAGAAATGAAAGACGCGACTGGAGTTCTTTGTGTTTATTGTGTAGTAAGAAGTTTCACAAAGGAGCTCAACAACAAAAAGAAATCTAACAGTTGTTCTTTGAGAAAGGACATCATGTGGCTAATGTGTTAATGTGCACAGAAGAAAGGGATAATCTAAGGTTTGATGATTGGAATAGAGAAATGAGGGCAACATAAAGAAAATCAAACATATGTTTGGAACAAAGACTCCAGCTAAGTTGGAGAATGTGTGTAATAATAGTAAAAGGGAAATGTCGGCGATTACTTTCGAATATACATATTGAAAATTGATCTAAAAAAGGATATTATTACTAATACCATAAAAGGCGGCATTATTGATAAATCGCTAAATGCGATTAGCGGCAAATCCGCCATATGTTGAACAAAACAAATGATTGAAATACAATTATTGGCGATTTAATTCGTTAAATGCACTTATTGGGAGCTCAAATGTCGAAATCGCAAAAAATTTGAAAAAAATGTGAGTGAACGCCGCAATGCAATTGTATGCCCTTAAAAATCGTATTGGCCCATCTACTTTGCTTTATTTAGTGTGAAATAGCATTAGCGGAAAAGTAGTGCACAGCGGAAAACAACACGCACAAATGAAAAACAGTAATGCATGTGGCATGCAACACACAATCATGCACCGCTATAATCCGCACTGCTTAACACATCAAACGCTTGACAATTCGTCAAAGCGGCAATTTTGCCGTTGACATGTGTGCGGTGCGTTGCAACAATGCCATGAGGAAAAGGTATAACGCCACCAGCATTTCACACTCACAGCAGCGTGGCATGCCGAAAAAGGAAAAGTGATAAATAATAAAAAACAAAAAAATGAAAAGCATTCAGTCATTGCAACATTAAGAAGATTGGCAAAAAACGGTGGGTCGTTGTTTGGTTTTTGTACGAAAACAAAATGCGTTGCGTCAGTTGATGCGTAATAACAGTTGTTGACAGCAATCAATCAAGCGCATGAAGCGAGAAATGAAATGAAAATGCTGGAAAAAGTATTAATTAAAACGAGGAAAAAATTCAGGTGTGCGCACGCGCCTCAGCGGGCTGCACTTGCAAAGAGTTAAGCCGGCGGCGAGAATTACAAAAAAAAACGAAATAAAAAGCATGAAAATCGCAACAACAATAGATGTCGGAAAAGTGTAACATCGCTTTTGTTCCAGCTCGTAATTGCAACGAAACGAAAACAATGAACACTTTTCACACGGAAGAACGCAATTAATTGCAAATAAAGCTGCGTCTTTACAAAATTTCGACGCTGCACAGTGCGTGTTTTTGGGCCTCCGTGGGCCAATAACCTCCTGATCATTTGACTCAAAACAGTGAGCAGTTCGTAACTTCATTCGACCGATTATAGCAGACCCCTTTATGTGGGATAGATCACACATACTGAATCCCAGGAAACGGTTGTCATAAGCTTATAGGACAGTATATAGCCTTTGAAATAGGTTGCCGGTTAAAATCCATTGTTTGGACTGTTTCTTGGCCTGTGTACCAGGGCATCTGTTTTGTCTACAATCGCCAAAGACCCAGAAACACTTTTTGATTGCGCTTAAATAGTGTCCGAAGGGTATGTATTGGCTGTTTTTAAGATTCGCTCTTCTCAAGAGTTCCCGAATTTGAGTCCCTATTTCATGTTAATTCATGTTAATAAATGTTCTTCACCTAGTCGAAAATTCATATAGACTTCTACTATGAAATAGATCTCTCAAGTCTTAGAAGTTCGTATGTCTTAAGTATCACAGGAGACCATTGGATCTACGAGTACCAACGAAGTCAGATATTTCGATCTGTTTCATTATGAGCTCTAAGACATCCCATAACAATAAAGACTCAAAACAGCTAAACCGTTTCAAAATGTATTTGTATTGAGTAGGAACCGATTGTTGATTACTCTGTATGAACTCCTGTGAGACTCAGCTTTCAATTACATTACCCAATAAATTCCCTGTATACCGATTTTTCAAAGAATTTCGGAAAATCTCTATTTTGTAAAAGATACCTTCAAAATTTTCAAAAACAGATACAAAATTAGAAGAGATGACTAAATTTTGCATAGGACATAGTTCATCTTTGGTTCATAATATTAGAATCTGCAAATTTCTATCCATCCATAACCTAATCTGAAGAAGCTTGTATTGTACTGAGGAAACTATTTAAGGTACTTAAGATTCCATAAAACTGTTGTTGGTAAGGACTAGGCAAAAAATTAAAGACAATGGGAAAAATGGTGAAAAAACACTTTCACGTAGAATCATAAACTCTTACTATCCTATACGAGACATAGATTTAAACTTTCTTAAATGAATTACTTAATAAATAGTATACCTAATCAAGATTTGATCTAATCATTCACCGAATGCACCACTGTTTCATCAAACAAATACAATAACAGCGAACAATAGCACAGCAGGCCATCGCGTAATTGAGCGGGTGGTGTGCACCAAGTCAACAGCTGTTAGCGCTGAGAAGAGAAGTAACGCAATGAAAATTAAATTAAAATGCAACAAATGGAAAACCGTAATGCGTTTACAAAAATAAAATAACAACAATATTAGTGATAGCAAAAACAAATTGATGAGATAAGCACACACGCGGTTGAATTGAATATTTTACGCGCAAAAATACGCTTAAACACATGCAAAACACACATACATACATATGTACAGAGATGTATATACATATATTACAGTATATGTACTTGTATTTCATGACTAAGTACACACTTTCGCAATTAGTAAACCTTAACATTAAAAACCGAAATGCATTTAATGCGAAATTAACACGCATGCGCAACAGTTGCAGTTCTAACCCTCAAAGCAGCTTTTCTCCATAGGCTGCTTGATGTCTGCTAATCGCACTGATAATCGTGTGATCGGCGCACTTTTATACGCTTCAGTGAGCTTCCACGCAGTTGAACAAGCAGACGCAAACATTTACCTACATATTTAAATATTCATTGAACACACATACATACACGAGTAAAGACATGAGTGCACAACACCCATACATACAACTGCTGTATTATGCACTTTTGCAATTTCCGTTGTATTCACTTCCGGTCGGAAGGGGTGAAGTAAAATGCAAATTCGCAGTACAACCTTTTGCCCACTTTAATTATTTCCGGTCAATATTCAACTAACTGCATTCAACTCTCTAAATGTGGGGTTCGATTTTTTTTAACAATATGTATATAAATAAGTATGTATTTTATGTATATATGTAATTGAGTTCGTAAAACGATATTTGTTGAGCTTCTCACATTTACCACCATAGCAAAGGCATGCAACGCCAATTTTCAATGTCTGAGTGTGTATGCAATTAATTTTATTTATTTTCAGACATTGAATACCGAATTGCATTTAGACTTGCAAACATTTCATGCACAATTTAACTGCATTTCAATTGTAATTAAGTTGCTGGTCAATGCATTTGCCTCCGATTACTCGTCTAATGGCGTGTTATACAACAAAAGCGTTTTAAAATTGATTGTGTATGAAAAGCTTTAGAGCAGCATGAGAAATATATAAATTCATGTTTTTAAACAATTATCTAGATATAATAATATTGAGCAATAAATTACGAATGAAATATATTTTCACTTTTTGAAGTAAATATAGTATAACTGGAGCTTATGATTTCGATAGTTGTTTGAACGTTATATTTGTGGTGTGCATTTGGTGTTATTCACCAATTGAGCAGATATCTACTGTTTTAGGCGACTTCGAACGTCAAATTATATCTAAGCTTAGCTAACTTTTCCACAATGATGGCAAGATGCATTTGATTTCACTATTACAAGTATATAATGACTCCAAAAAGTAGGGAAACTAGTAAAAGTTATTTATTATATATATGTAGCTCTTAAACCTTCTTGAAGTAGCTAGCACTCGGACATTAGCAAGATATGTAGACCATATTCAAGCCATATTAAAATTGTTCTAGAGCTTTTAACAACTGAAAAACCAGAGATATGTCATAGAAACCATTGAGATCTGTCTGCAAGTTATTCGTAAATAGTAGATATAAATTAATTATATTTCTAGAAATTCACTTCTTGAAAACAAAAAGGGGTTAGGCTAATCTAGAGCGCCTAACTTTGATGATTCATTCTGGAAATAAGAAAACAGGACTCGAAGCGTGTATTTGGAAAACAACAAATGTTTATACTGATAATTTAATGGCGGCTACTGAGCCAATCTTCGGAGTTAAGAGAACCTCTACAGGCGACGGTGTTTCTTGGAACTCATACTATCTGAAGAGAAAATAAATATACAGTAAGTGGGCGACAGTTTCGCAGTACTATCGTCGCCTGGTTTAAAACATTTGGAGGAGAAATTTGTTTCCCCATTCTACCGATGGATAGATTTTATAACCATAAAGCATAACTATAAACCTAAAAAAATACACTTGATAGAGGTGAAATGAGAAAGGAAATCTAAATCAAATGAACACTCTTAACATTTTGTGGTAAGACAATAGAAAAAGATTATATTTTGTCGACAAATGTCGTGTAGGAAAAGTTTCAGTATCTCGCACAGAAAGCAGAGTTATATAAAAGAACAAGGAGAAAAACCGATTAAATTCACCTTCAGTTCTTCAGTCTAATGAAGATACGGTACATTTCTGACATATTTACAATGGAGCTGATAGTTCACATTTAGTTCTAGATTTGCTCGGTAGTCAATAAAACACTACATCGAATTAATTATGACCTAAACGGTTTATCAGATTTCAAGGGAATACTAATTAAATGGACAATAAATGGTGAGGCTTCTTGAACCAAAGGATCTCAAATTCATAAAACATCTAGTATGATAAACAAATAGTTTTAAAAGGGGACAAGCTCCAGATAAATTTTTTTAGATGACAAATGGAAGATAAGCCCAGTCTCAAATATTTCTGACAATCTGTGCACTTCACTGAATGTTGGGTAGCAAGTTGCATAACCTTCTCAATTCTTTTGGAGTACACCAGTATGTTATAAAATTAGTACGGTTCTATCGGTGACCACTAGCGCAAAACTCACCTCATAGCATCTGCATATGTAGTACGGTTTTCAGAAGCTACCAATATTTACTCGTAGCGTTTGAAAACCTTTTTTATATCGCTACTAACCTCACTTATTATAACGAAACACTAATAGTTATAACATAACGAATATCATATTTCCCTTACACTACACCTATAGTATGACCGAGCAATTGACTTCTGACTAAAATCCAATGAAGTGTAGAGATTATGAATATTATAAAATGACTTCAATTGACCAGATAAAAGCACGTTTTCATACAATCAAATGCATACTTTTATGAACCCTTTTCAACCAAATAATATACACTAAGCGAAAATCAACCATTAATTGACCTAACAGCGGCGCCAGCCAGGCACCGGTGCAACTAAAACTCATACACAAACAAACACACACGCAAGTAATAAAATCATCAACTGAATGGCTGAAGTGCCACAATCGAAAACACCATCAGTGACAGCAGTGCTCGAGATAGGCACTCTAACAGCCGCTACAAGGCAGAAAAATATATTTTTGTATATTTTTGTTTTCAAAAAAAAGGGGTAAAGGGTTGCTTTACATGGATTCTGGCTAGCACTCGAAGGAATTAGAACAGCAACACAAAAAACCAAAACAATGGAAATAGAAAGCAAGCATTGTAACGAACAGACAAATGCTATAAATCAAAATCGAGAAATAATGAGAAAAAGGATAAATGCATACAAAACGGAAATTATACACATACAACAACAGCAGCAACAACAATGCGGGAAGCGGAAGAGTGCAATCATTAAAATTAGAAATTAGGGTTGCAATGCGGCACATGTGTTCGAACTGCAGCTCGCCTCATCTGGTCCTGAGGGTGCCGTTAAGGGCGGTAGGGTAGCAGGAGTACCCAGCTCAACAATCGACAGATTGCGTTGTGAAGTGCTGCCGCTGGTGTTATTGTTGTTGGTGGTGGTGGTGGTGGCGACAATGTGTGATGCGTGCCAGAAACGACATTTTTCGAAATTAGATCGATCCTACGACGGAAATGCAAGCGCGTTAATTTCGTTTTGCACCTAATATGTTCCCGTTTTAATTAGCATTCTAAATGAAAAATTATGTAAAAAAATCAAAAAATATAAAAAAAAATTAAATTTGTTTTGTTGTGATTCATTTTGTTGATTTTTGGTTGCATCACTTGTGTTGGGTAATAAATTGTAGTTTTAGACAAAATTAAATATAAAAAAAATTATCACAAAAAAGAGTTGGTTAATTTAAAAAACACGTTTTCATGTTCATTTCTAACGCTTTCATTGAAGCGACACAATAAAAACGTAACAGCTGTTATGCAAATATGGCATTGTACAAGTATATTCTGTTCGTCCATATTTGTTGTTGTAGAACGGTAAAGAGTTCTATTCATGTAGGGAGGAGAGTCATCATCATTTGTATTTGAAATTTACATAAAAGCACAACCAAAATTTCTTCGAACCATAAAAGGTAGTAACAAACTCGAAAAAGATTTTAATTATCTGTGCTTCTTAATGAGTAGCGAAAATACTTTTTTATGTATTACTTACCGGACCATTGTTTTTGAGTGCATGCAAATATGGATCCATGAAGATGTATATTTTCACAATTCACTGTTACGCGAAATTAAGAATCTGTAAAAACAAAACAAAAATATGTAATGAAGCTAAAATGTGTATGATGAGATCTGACTTGATTGGTTGGAAAAGATTTGAATATCTCATATTAGAACGTATATAAAATAATGTAAAATAACTGTATGAATTTAAATAAATATCTCTCTCTTCTCTTTCTTTTCTTCTTTTTTTTTTGAATTTGTCTAGTATCATATTATGGAAATGATATTGGATGGATTGTCATTGATCTCATTGAAAATATAACTACGAACGAACCTACCTTTAAACCCACTGCATTTCAAACCGATATTTTAGTATTAAACTATGAATTTCATCAAGTTTTCTATCAGTTGGAAACTCTACTCAAAAATATCTGTGACATGAATATTTCTTAAACCTTGACTCAATAGGTGACTTTATATTATGATTCCAACGATTTAATAAAATAAATATTTATTAACGGTTGGCAACCCTGAATACAAGTATTTTGAACTAGAAGTCTTGTTTTGTGTCTCAAGTTTAATTTGTGCTTTAGAATAATTCGTCTAGTTTTTATACTCTCGCAACAAAAGTTGCTAAGAGAGTATTATAGTTTTGTTCACATAACGGTTGTTTGTAACACCCAAAACTAAACGAGTTAGATATAGGGTTATGTATATCAAAATGATCAGGGCGACGAGACGAGACAAAATCCGGATGTATGTCTGTCAGTCTGTGCAAGCTGTAACTTGACAATGCTTGCCACACATGTTCCTTAGGACCGTGAGAGGGTTGCTTAAATAAAGTTATAACCTTAAAATTTGGAATAAAGGATCGCAGTAGGGAGGGGCACATTTGGATATAACTTTTTTGGGTGATTGGGCGTGGCCCCACCCTTAAATAGGTTTTTTGTATATATCTCGCAAACCAATAAAGCTATATAAACCAATCGGATGTATATGAACAAATCGGATAATAACCACGCCCACCTCCCATACGAAAGTTAGGTTGAAAGTTACTAAAAGTGGGTTAACTCACTAACGAAAAACGTCAGAAACACTAAATTTCACATAAGAAATTTCAGATGGGAGCTGCACTCAGATTTAAAAAAAATAGAAAATGGGCGTGTCGGCGCCCACTTATGGGTCAAAAACCATATCTTAGGAACTACTTGACCGATTTCAATGAAACTTGGTTTGTAATATTTTCCCAATGATATGCTATGAAAATAGACCAAATCGGTTCACAACCAAGCCTACTTCCTATATACCAGAACTTTGAAGTCGACCTGAATAGTTTACTTTACAATATATAAAGTTAGTACTAGTGAAGATATTGGAACAGAACTTTGCATAAATACTGCTCTTATGGTGTGGTGTGGCAGGCCCTTTCTAAAAATCGCCGAAATCAGATCATAGGTTTTCAAGGCCCCATATAGCGAACATGAGGACCTCGGTGCTTCTAACCTAATATTATGGTTTCCTACTTTCAATGGGCTTTATACCCTTTATATGAAGAATATTTGGGTCAAATTGTGTATCATATAATATTAATAAAATGAAATGAATAAATTGCGAGAGTATAAAATGTTCGGACACAACCGCCAGTTCCAAATTCGCTCAGAACTCACTCTAACTATATGTTGCGAGAAGGAATCTCTATACACTTATCGAATCTTGTATGAGCATGCTCTTGGCTATCGACCTGAAGTCTTTCATTAAATTTAAAAATCTATCAATTCTTCCACTGACGGTACTTTATGATCTAGGTAAATTGATAAGAAACATGATGGTAAAGTAGGAACAATATTAATCCCCTAAATCCAAATGAAAATTACTTCATAACCAAAAACTTAAATTACCAATCCCTAGCAACACAATTTAATTAGATTTGGGATTAGAATACCTTTCTTTGTATACAGAGATTGTTCAAAAGAGATTTTCTTGAAGGTATTTGTGGTTTCTAGTTATAACTTTATCAAGATGCATTATTACATTACAAATCGTTTATTTATTAAACAGCCACGAAACAATTTCTCGATGTTGTTGCTTTACATTAATTTTGTTGTTTTAGCGAGTATGCTCTTGCGGCTCACTGTGTGGTGTATAATCGTACAACACAAATTACTATTTGAAGCAAATAAACTGTTTAAAATACAAATGGTATTTATTACATAAGGAATACAAGGAATTAGAAGTAGAAAAGGATATAGGTAATTAAAAGTGCGCCTGATTAGTATGTGACAGCCTATAAAACTGTCACATTACTTCACTCAACTGGCTATTGTTTAGATTTTCACTTTAAAACAATACAAAACGTATCAAATTACATGCGACACAACAACAACGTGGAAATAAGGTAGCAGCATAAATAAAACAACGTGATGTATGCCTTCGTGAGTATATATGTATATATATGTAGGTATTTATGTATACATTTAGCACACACAGCATGCCACCGATTCTTCATATACATATGTTTATAGCAAATGCGAACACGCATGAAATCGATTTGCAACGAGGCAAATGCACTTCAATTGTTGACAAGTGCAACGACGCATGCGCACTCGACGCAACCCGCGGAGGCGCACACCTATCTACCCACATGCACATACATATACATCCGTATAGTAAATGTTTGGTAACAAAGAACGCAAGATTTTTCATACATTTACCTTTTGTTGTTGTATAAATATTTAGTTACAAAAACATTTTTTAATGCGTCAGTGCGTATTTCTGTGGAAATGTCGGCCAAGCGGCAATAATTGCAGCGCACTTTACTTGTACTTGTACGTAGGCCGTTAAGGGGAAACCTTAGTAGCAAATAATGCAAGCATAAAGTGACGCTAGAACCCACACACTAATTATTTTATGTATTAAAGTGTATGGAAAATTTTGCTGAAGATGAAATGTCAATGAGTTGGCAGAAAATGTGAGGAGAAGGAGATAAGAAAATATAGTTAAATAACAGGAAAATAAAAAAATAAATTAAATAAAAAAAATAT
The DNA here is from genome assembly GCA_031772095.1 of Zeugodacus tau. Taxonomy (NCBI): domain Eukaryota; kingdom Metazoa; phylum Arthropoda; class Insecta; order Diptera; family Tephritidae; genus Zeugodacus; species Zeugodacus tau. Next base: position 19,232,705 of record CM062652.1, on the reverse strand, counting down.
ATATTTAAAAAAATATAAAAAATTAGAAAGATATAAAAACAAATTAAATGTAAAAGAAATAAAGATAAAAAAAACTAAAAACAAAAATTATTTTTTTCTAAGAAAATAAAAACAAAAATTTTCAAAAAAAAATAAATTTTGTTTCTGTTTAATAAAATTTTATTTTTTCTAAAAATTTTGTTTTTGTTTTTACATTTTCAATCAAATTTAAAACAACTTTAAAAGAAATAAAAAAAATTTAATATAAAAATATATATTATAAGCTAATTTTAAAAGAAATGAGAATAAATATAAAAAAATTAAAAAATAAAAATAAGTATTTAACAAGTAAGAAATGGCATATGGAAGCTACACTCAGATTTTTTTACAAAATGAAAAATGGGTGTGGCATCGCCCACTTATGGATCAAAAACCATATCTCAGGAACTACTCGATCGATTTCAATGAAACTTGGTTTGTAGTAGTTTCCTCACATCCCAATGATATGTTGTGAAAATAGGCCAACTCGCTTCACAACCACGCCTACTTCCTATATACCAGAACTTTGAAGACGATCTGAATCGTTTACTTTACAATATATAAAGTAAGCACTAGTGAAGATATCGGTGCAGAACTTTGCACAAATACTATGTTAATAGTGTGGCAGCCCCATTCTAAAAATCGCCGAAATCGGACCATAGGCCCCATATATCGAACACGAGGACCTCGGTGCTTCTAACCTAATATTATGGTTTCCAACTTTCAATGAACTTTATACAATATATATGACGAATATGTTGGTCAAATTGTGTATTATGTAATATTAATTAAGTTAAATAAATAAATTGCGAGAGTATAAAATGTTCGGTTACACCTGAACTTAGCCCTTCCTTACTTGTTTTCTTTCAATTTAAAAATATATTATTTTTCTTAATCTTTTAATTCATTAATTTTATATTTAACTTTTTAAATTTTAATATAAAAAATATTTATTAGAAATGAGAAAAATATTTAAAAAATTAAATAAAAAAAATTAAATAAAAAAATTAATATAATTATTTTACTTAATATTAAAAATATTATTTTTCTTAATATTTAGCTTATTTTTTTACAATTTAATAATTTTGTGTTATTTCAATTTTAACTTATTATTTTTTTAATTTTTTTTATTTCTAAAACAAATTTTTGAATAATTTTCACTTAGTCAGTTTATTTACTTTAATATTAATTAATTATTTGCACCATATTTTTGCTTTAATACAAAACACAAGTAGCTGATTAGCGACTGTCTAACAATAACAAAAACATGTACAAATTTTAGTCTTCATTAATTATGACTTAACATCGCGAAGAGGTTGAATCCAATATGTGCATATTTAAAGTTAACTCATCGACAAGATTTAGTGGGCGTCTGCTTGACATTTTTCCTTTTTATTGCATATATGTAGGTATGAATATTAATATATTTGTACATATGTAATTGTCACATTTGTGTGTTTTACTAATCAGCTAACGAGCGTTATTTTCATTTTATTTTACTATTTACACACGTAAACAAATTTGTTCATTCAACGGGTTAAAGTAGTTGGCAACGCCATCAAATGTTCGAACAAATAGTTGTAAGCGCATAGGTTGCATTGCAATTGTTTCGAACTTGTGTTTTCTGCGCTACATACATTTTGGGGTTAATTCGATTCGTGAGATGATACAAATTAACCATAGACATTACAACATATAGTGATCATTTATAAAGTTTAAAAGGCAGATTATTTTCTTAAAACCATATATATAAATTGAAAAATCCGTAGCATATATCCTTGGGTTTGTCAAGAACAACTGGATGGAATCTAATGATTTCTGATTTGTTGTAAAAGTAATATAAATTATAAGTTATAAAGATATTAATCTATAACCGACATCTGCTTAATTGAAGTGTTTATTCACAGAAAGTATGCCTTATAGACCATTAAAAATCACGAAAAAACTGGATGCTATATTGATTTCTAACTTAAAACCCGAACGAGAGTCCATTTTATCGAAGGAGAATTCAAAGCAATACAAAATAGGCAATAAAATACATCGAGCACATATGTAGACAGATCTGATATCGGTCGATAGAACGGGTCAATGGGAAACCCTATATAAACTTTAAATATTAATTATCGAATTTGTAGTTAACATAGAAAGGGATTTGCGAAATCTTCACGGCAGCCAATTTTATGATATCGAAATTTAATCTAATTGATTATCCCACCAGAAGGTGTCTACCCCTATTTTTTAAGTTTTAATTGCAATTTTAGAGTGAGTGAATGAATTACGAAAATGTTGTCTTTGTTTGTAAGATTATAGATTTTTCATTTTCTTGCCTTTTTGAAGATTACCTCTGTACAAAGAATTTATGGTTTTCGACTAGGAACACTAAATTCGAACTCACCGAAATTATATATCAAAAATATTCAGAGAATTTAGAATAATCTAACAGGTTTTAAGCATTGGAAATATGTATCTTAGGCTAAATAACACGGTCTGAGATCAAAAATTAAATATATATGAAATATTACTTTTTTACACTTTCATACGGTCGAGATTTAATCTCACAACCCCTAATATAGGTATTATATAGAAGTAATAATTGTATTATATGGAGTACTAAGAACTCCCAATAGCCACCACTACCGATTGTAGCTCAACAAAACATTCCCATCAGCCGCATTACGTGTTGTAAACACAAAACCAGCTATGGTGTTAAGTCAACACATCTTCATTTCCGAGCGGCATGCATCCACCACCACCAGCACCACTTCTAACGCCAACAGCCAGCACCACCGACCGACCGACCGATCGGCCAACCAACTACTTGCCAAACGTTAAACGGTGGTGACGAACCACACACAACACAAGTGCCGAGTAGACAACCAAGAGCAGCTCAATTTCAATTGCTGGCGTTCAGTACGATTTAAGCCGCCAAACGAAGTGAATCGTTCGAAACGACTGTGCGTAACTGTGAAAATAGAAATTACGAACTCGCAACGAACCACATACGAAACCCCTCCTTTAGCGCGTGAAATAGTGGAGGACGCTGATTTCGAATCGAAGAAGTGAAGGGTCGGAGCAGTGAATGCTGTGCGCATGTGCAATTGTTTACAAACGAAGCAGGGATAATTTACGAATTTGTATAACACAAACGAAATAAACGAAGTGAAACACAAATACAGGCAAAATACAAACAAAACAAAATAAACACAAGCCGGAATTTATTTGCTTTATATTCTACCTTCCTTCCTGGAGTTCGAGTCTAAATTAACTCGACGTTTGTTTACATTTTTTAGTTACTCAAGTGTAGTTGGATTTCCTGTTTATTGTCGTGTCGTATCGGAAGTGAATTAGAACAACGCAAAGAATAATAGATTTAAAAAAAATTCCAACAGTTGAAAGCCGGCTTCGAAGTCGAAAATAAATATAAAAAACACGGCAGTAGAAATTCGAAGTAATTTGTGTGCTGATAATAATTGGGACGCAAGTGTCTGGTGAAATGTAAAAAACCCAGTCCGAAGAATGCTTCAAAAATAAATATATTTATATATTATATATATATTGAAAAAATTAGAAAAGATAAAAAATAAATAAAAGAAAAACAAAAAATACGAAAATCAATATTAACGAACAAACACTCGACACAATCGACGCGCTAACGGTAAACAACGGTAATGAACAAATTTCCAAGTGTCCAACTAAAGTTGTGTTGACATTTCATCACTTCAACCGCTCAGCGTTAAAGCGTTAAATTTACGCTTTTCGCCAAATACTATTTCGAAATTAGTTTTGTTTTTTCGTTACGGTGTTCGAATTGTCAACTGACCGGTGACCGGCAGTTGATTTTTGCTTTTCGACCGACAAGTGACTTGATTTGCTAGTGTTGACATTTGAAAGTGTGGAAATAATCATTTGATTTATTGATATTTCGAAAGCAGAACAAGCTGGTTTATTAAGGTGATTTGTTTTTTGGTAAGTGTCAATACTAATTTTAAATGGATTTTAGTAGATAAATTATTATAAAAAACAAAAAAATAAAATAAAATTTTATACCTGAAAAGTATATACGGTCCGGTAATGGTTTGATATTGGTTAGGGTAGGTCAGGTTAAGAGATGAAGTGTTACCAAGGTACTCTTATGATATATATATATAAATTTAGCTGAAATAAAAATGCCGAGAACTGTTATAGAAACACTTTAGACGCATCTAAAAATTCTTAATCGAAATTTAGAAATTACTTTTGATTTTAAATCTGTCATAATTTTGAGAACTGAAAGAGAAATTGTTATATTTCACCTTCAGCCATTTTAATCAAGCATTCCAATTTCAAAGCTTCTCACCAAACCTTACGGATAATGTTTCTGGAACTATAAAAATATCTCCCTATAGTTCGCTGAAAACAAACCGCCTCTGTTTAGAATAACTCTATACTTTCCTTACCACATTTATTTAATCAATTTGCAACCAAATACAATTTTTTCCTCTCCGACGACTCCAAATGGTAACATATAACATCTTTGTGGACTTACCCAAAAAGCTTGAGGAACTTTGGAAATATCTACAGAGAGGTCGCTGAGGGCAAAAAACAAGCCTGTGGGTTATATAACACTTCACCTCTTTTACCAATATATATTGTTCATTTTCCATACAAAATCTTATGAAAGAAACCACTAGAGAATTACATTTTCACAGATGAGATACACTTTCCCTCCATATGTTTCCTCTAACCTTATTCTTAACTTTCGAACCATGAATAAAGACGAAATGTACCGCCCACTCGAAACGTCTTTTTAGTACTTTCTTGAATAGAAAACCCAAATAACAGCAAAGGAAAGTGATTTTCAATGAGAAATATTTATCTACAATAACTCTACTTTCTCACTTCAAATTCAAATCAAGCTTAATAATAAAAAAATATTTTCATATTTACATATCCATACATGAGTGTATAGCAAACATTTGGGGATCAATAGTACACACCCAGTTTTCCAAATAATCCTTTTCTTCGAACACTTTTTTTCTAATTAACCCATTTCCTCTCTTTACTCATGCAAATCGTATATGTACTTATCGCTATACTCTTCATCGCCAGTGTAGTATTGTGGAACAATTTTTTACCGCTTCGCAGCCAGTGTCAAATACCTTATCAATATATTCGAATCATTCATTAATTCTAACAATGTGCGCTATAATGTGTTTCCTTTGAATTTCGAATCGATTGTTATGCCATACCCAAACTACTAATGGGATTTCGTAACGAATCAATGGAGTGCGGGTACGGACACATGTAATATCAAAGATTCTTATAACTTATCATAAGATAATGTCGTCTTCATTAGCATATCTCGGGGCACATTAACATGACAATAGTCAAGCAGCATTTGTGTTGGTCTCTTGTGGTCTTAATTACTAAATTTATAACAAATAGAAGAATATTTAGGATTTCGACATTTCTTTCAAAAGGTGAAAGACACTTCGAATGTGCGCAAGAGGAGAAGAGAGAGAAGCAGAGCAAAAGTGTAGAGTTGTACGACTGTATGAAGCGCTCCGTAGCTAATTGTTATACTTCGACTGTTTGAAGTGCCAACCAAACGTAAAGAATCCCAGTCTCACGAATGTGTGACATACCCACATGTGTTTAAGTTTGAAACTGCCCTCCCGTGGCTTCCTGTTTCTCATCAGGCGACGTGACATGTTTTGAGAAATAGCTAGCGTTATGACATTCTGCTTTTTATATGGATGTCAAGGAATGATCACGTTTATTTACGTAAATGTGATGGCTAAGTATGACAAGTAGCTGTTGCCAATACAAGTTGGCTTTATGGCTTTATATGTGTCTATAGATTTGCAATAATTCATTATCAAGTTTATATGATTTTGCGTCAGCATCAAGAAAGGTCGTGCTGCTTGAGCGCAATATGCTCTCGCACATTTAGCTTATTATTTCATTCATGGAGGGGAATAAAACAATGCGAGAATATCATATAAGAATTATTATTTTTCAAACGTACATGTATAGGTATACAGTGGCGGTCATTTATATTGTGAGAGCTAAGAAAAATCAAAATTTAGCTTATTAAATACTGAAAGAACTGGTTGGCACTGTTGGAGATTTTTGCATACTTGGAATAGCTGAACGAAATCCATTAAATGGTTCAATCACTCTTAAATATTTATAAATCTTATCAATGGATTTCATACCATTATAATATCTTGGTCAAACAGGTCAATTTGCTCATCATCATCTTGGGTGCTTAAGCGAACACAATTTAGCTTAAACAATTAGTATTTTACGGCTATCATGTTCCATATTTGTTGTAAACTTACAGAAAATAGGGATAAAAATTAATTATTTTGGTTTATAATGAATATGAATTCGTTTGTTTTATAAATTTAGAAACCCTTAGAGTTAAATTTATTAAATTGTTTTAATTGCTCAATTAAGACTCTATTTAGGTATTTATATAATAAATAGGTTATTTCGCATTGTAAAATATCATATTATGAGTCTTGGATTTTAGTTCTTCTTCAAAACTTGTACTATAGAAATGGCTTGATTATCAATGAAATGAAAAGAGCTCTTTAAATAACTACTTCATCTGAATTGAATACAATTACTGGAATTAATCTAAAATATCTTTCGAGAAACAAATGTAACTAATGTACTCAGTCTAAATCACGGACTCTTAGGTTCATAAACTTTTCTGTTAAAATACACTTTTCATCAATTAAAATTTGAAGAAAATTAGAACATTTATCGTAAAGAACTTTTAGTAAGTTGAAGATGTCTACATTTAACTATTCTTACCATTCAAGTATCACTTCTAAGACAATTTATCAACAAATCATTTCAATGCAGGCCTTTCTACAGTCCATTGCCCTGCCCCAATATCTCCGCCCGCCACTGTATAAATAGTCAAGCAAATATTTCTGCTCTTATATGTATGTTGAGATGTAAATTATATTCTTTATGGATTTATGAAGAGAATCTGAGCGGATGAGATAATTTATATGATAATTTACAAATAACAACAAGAGACATATGGCCGCATGATATGAAAGCTTTTGAACACCTGACAAGATGTGATTGAATCAGCATAGATATTGCTAATTGACATATCAATGGGAAATGTTTGTCAAAAAACAAGTATGCAAATATTTTTTATGGCATTGACACATTTTTTTGAGAAATTTTTGAATTTTTTTTGGTTAAATTTTTTATAAAAAAATACAAAATTCATTATTAATGTCAATAAAATATTTTTTAGCATGTATTAATTATTAAAATAGACACATATTATTTGTGTCTTATAAATTAAAATAAATCGCTTTTCAGCCAGTTTTATACAAAAAATTGTTTATTTTTACAAACAAAAACCTCCATTAAGTGACATTTAAATAAACTTTTGATTGAACTTTCACAGCTTCATTGCAAGCATTTGGAAAGCGATTTACCGCTATACAAAAACAAAGATACTGAAAACAAGCGCAACAATGCGTGAATACGCACGCATGCGCAAGAAAGTGTAAACGCTTATGCGTTTGAAAAGAAATGAAATTTCAGCTGATACCAAAATGATGGAAGTGACAAAATATTAAAATTAAAGGAAAGTGAAAAAGAGAATAGTTCATATGTGATTAAAATCAATGAAAATTATTTTAAAATATGTGATAAATGTGTGAAAGCAATAATTTGAATAAATTTAAATGAAGTTTAGATTGTATTGAATTGTAGGTATTTATGAATTTATAAAATTTCTAAGCCCTTCTGACAACTAGTGAATCACTTTAATAAACAACAACAATTTCTGTATTACATATACTACATATGAGCACCTTCACTCACTCGAACTAATAAACATAAATTATTATAAATTATTTAATCGTGTTTAAACAAAGTTAATATTCACTGCAAATAGTAGTAGTCAATATAGTATATACATATGTATTTGAAGATCGTATATATATGTATGTATGTTTATGTATTTATTAATATTTATTTACGCCAAGCAATTAGTTCTGCCAACTGCCATAGCAATCAGCGCCTCGATTAAGTGACTTCTTGCTTCCAATATTATTTGGATTTACAATAATAACAATAATTATTGTATATGTACATATATGCTTTTTACCAGTTCAAGCCCAGCTCAAGGTTACGAAGCGTAACTTAAGTAATTTTATTTCACACCTCGGGCATTTCTAACTAAACAAGTAAATATGTATATGTAGTAAGAAGTCATATTTTATATGCTATGTATAAAAATATAATTTACTGTTTTTTTATAAATGGAATGACCCCCTGAAGACCTAAACTTGAGCCTTCATAGTGTCAGTTGTTAAGTTAATCATTTTTGTTGTCAAATTTACAGTAAAGTGGATGTCTTACATATGTTTGAATAAAAAATAGTAGTTTAGTTTTGTAGCCGTTAGTTCTGCTTTTTCCCGCCTGGATAAGGAAGCGAAGCGAATGGGTCTGGTGGTGAACGAGGACAAGACGAAATATCTCCTGTCATCAAACAAACAGTCAGCGCATTCGCGTCTTGGCTCCCACGTCACTGTTGACAGTCATAACTTTGAAGTTGTAGATAATTTCGTATACCTAGGAACCAACATTAACACCGATAATAATGTCAGCCTTGAAATCCAACGCAGAATCACTCTTGCCAACAGGTGCTACTATGGACTGAGTAGGCAATTGAAAAGTAAAGTCCTCTCTCGACGAACAAAAACTAAACTCTACAAGTCCCTCATCATTCCCGTCCTACTTTATGGTGCAGAAGCGTGGACGATGTCAACATCCGATGAGACGGCACTAGGAGTTTTCGAGAGAAAGGTTTTGCGGAAGATTTACGGTCCCTTAAACATTGGCAACGGCGAATACCGCAGAAGATGGAATGATGAGCTGTATGTGTTGTTCGACGACATAGACATAGTCCAGCGAATAAAAAGACTGCGGCTACGCTGGCTGGGTCATGTTGTTCGAATGGATGAAAGTGCCCCAGCTCTGAAAGTTTTCGATGCAGTACCCGCTGGTGGAAGCCGAGGAAGAGGGAGACCTCCACTCCGGTGGAAGGACCAGGTGGAGAAGGACCTGTCTTCACTTGGTATTACCAATTGGCGCCAAAACGCCAAAAGGAGAGATGCGTGGCGCACTGTTGTGGACTCGGCTATAACCGCGTAAGCGGTTTCTACGCCAGTTAAGAAGAAGAAGAAGAAGTTTATAGGGCGCTTTTTTAGAGTTATAGAATTTAAAAATAAAAACTGGAAAAGGTGAGAAATATTTAATATGCTGTCTTTATGAGTTCTAAAGCTTTTTAACATTTATTATGTGAATATAATTACACCAAAACTGCTTCATAGGAAGACTATCCATGATGCTGATGGTATATGTCAAAAACATGCTTCTACTTTGACAGCTAGTTTGACAGTTTTAGTGCTATAACATTTCATACCTCTAAACAAAACACCACAAAACACCCTCTATATGCTTGATCTACACATCATTTTCCAATTTAAAGGTAATGCGATGGAAAAATAGCAATTCACGGAGAAATACTAGATTATTCTTACTAATTCCAATCAACACCAAATTTACTCGATTTTGGAGACTTGATCATTATTTGCAAGGAGTTATCGAAACTGAGTTTGCACCGCGATTCGTCTTACCAAACTTCAGTAGATACTCTTATATTATAGACGATATTTTCGACTATTGTAGCATTTCATATACAATTTTTTTCCACCACATAAGGATCACCCTAATCCATGAGTGAATTTTGCTTAATTGATTTTTGCTCAGAACACAAATTAATTTAAAAATATGAAAAAAAAATCTTAAACACTAAAAACTAATTTATTACAAAGGTGAAATAGAAAAATATCAGTAAAAAATAAAAAAAATATAGTACAAAACTTCATTCCTTTATAGCAAATTGTATTAAAAACAACAAAACTTAAAACAGTGTACATATATAAGAAAAATATACTAAATTCACTATAATTATTAGCAAAAAAAAAATTAATAAAAAAAAAACTTTCAACAGTCGAAAGTTTATTGTGTCACAATTCACAAATTGTTTTTGTTGTTGTTGTTGTCATTTTTTATTATTATCACATGCACTAGAGCTACAATTACGATAAATCAAGTACAAATGTACGAGCGGTAATTTGTACTTTTGTATATTTGTATTTATGGACAGGTATCTAACTAAGTAAATATTCATATACATACATATGTATGTATGTATATAACATAGATAAGCTACAACAAAAACAAACGCAAGCATTATATTAAATGCCGACAGTCATTTCTCATGGGCTTTTAAAACCAATAGCAATTAGAGCGCCACTTATGTTGTCAAATGCGCCCAAAAGCATACATACATACATACACATATACATGTATATATTTATAAGTGCATACATATATACATAGCTTATTACAATAGACAATGTAAAGTTGGAGCGCATTTGCTTCGAACGCCTTAACGACCGACTGACTGCCTACTTTTTTATCTGTACAACTAACAGACCCACTAAATAACCGCTAGACGACTACTGTCGATGCGACTACATTAACTAGATATAGATATATGTACATATGTATATAAGTATGTTTGTATAAATTTCTTTATGTTTGTCCGTAAACTAACTGCACGTCTCAGCTAAATGTATGACTTCTAGATATCACTCTGCTTGGGTTTGTCGGCGCGCTTACTCTGTGCTCCATTGCTTTTAGTTCAGCTACAGCTTAGATTTATGTTTTAGCTTCTTGTTGTTGCTGCACTTTAGTACTTCAAAGTTTATTGTATCATACGTTTTTTTCGTACTTCAAAGTTTATTGTATCATACGTTTTTTTTTCGTTTTTCATGTTTTGTTTTCCTAATCCTCAGCATTTTCTTTGCCATTATTTTCCGTTGCACTAATTATAGTTGTGCTTTATATTAGCGACACAATTTATTATTAGCAATGAACCGTTGCTACAGTGGGGACTCCATATAAAAAGATATGAAACAAGTAAGGAAGGGCTAAGTTCGGGTGTAACCGAACATTTTATACTCTCGCAATTTATTGATGTAATTTTATAAAGACAACACAATTCGACCCATATATTCGGCATAAAGTTCAAAAGAATAACGAAAATCAGCATAAATAGTATATGGGGACTGAGGTAATTCCTAAACCAATTTCACTTGTTTTCACCACCAAGATACAATGTATCGAAGACTATACGCTCACTTAATTTAATATTACTTATAATTAGGTATATGGGATCTGGGGGAAGTTATGACCCGATTTTTACCATTTCAGGTACAGAGAGAAACTGCTATAAGAAAAAAAATCAGAGGGAATGAATTATATTAAAATATCTGAGGGATTTACCTATATTTTCGGTGAAAATTTACCCTTAGGCACTGAGTTCTTCATGTTCGATATCAGGGGCCTTGAAAAGTCATGATCCGATTTTGACAATTTTTCCACAAGTGATGTCACAGCTCAAATACAGTATTTGTGTAAAGTTTTATTCCGCTAGCTTCATTGGTTCCTTATGAATACATTATAAAGTGAACGAATCAGTTGGAATTCAAAATTGGGTTATATGGGAAGTAGACGTAGTTGTGAACCGATTTCGCCCATATTCCACCCGTGTCATAAGGGTGTCAAGAAAGTGTTATATACCGAATTTCATTGAAATCGGTCGAATAGTTCTTGAGATATGGTTTTTGACCCATAAGTGGGCGACGCCATACCCATTTTCCATTTTGTAAAAAAATCTCAGGGCAGCTTTCTTCTGCCATTTCTTATGTAAAATTTGGTGTTTCTGACGTTTTTCGTTAGTGAGTTAACGCACTTTCAGTCATTTTCAACCTAAACTTTGTATGGGAGGCTTCTGCACCATAAAGCAGGATGGGAATGATAAGCGACTTGTAGAGTTTGATTTTGGTTCGTCGAGAGAGGACTTTACTTTTCAATTGCCTACTTAGTCCATAGTAGCACCTGTTGACAAGAGTGATTCTGCGCTGGATTTCGAGGCTGACATTGTTGGTGTTGTTGATACTGGTTCCCAGGTATACGAAATTATCTACGACTTCGAAGTTATGACTGACCATAGCTTACAGGTTTTTGACAGATATGGAGATAAGGCTTCCAGGAAAGATATTAAGTTGATGACTTAATACTCCATTAAGACTCCCGATCCTTTTTGATCTGAAAGACAGGAAACCGAGCTAGGCCAAATATTATTAGACTCCACCATAAAGTGGTTCCAATGAGTTTATTCATCAATATTTATTAGACCTTATGTTCTCATATCGCTGTTCACTGTTAAGTAAAATAGAATCGGGTCTATAATTTTATGCAAGTGCCTCAAGAATGCCCAACTAGTTCCAATTCTCAAAATAGGGATTAAATAACATCGGTGAGAACTCGTCACTCAAACCTTTCATTTTTTTGTTGTCGATATTTTAATAATAATTTGGTTGAGATAATATAGAAATACAATAAAAATATTTTTTTTCGTCAGTAAATTATTTTAGCGAATGTTCTTTTGATGTCCACTTAGAGATTAGGTTCTAGTTTGAGTTCGTGCTAAAAGAAAATATTTCAGTTTGGCAATAAGTATACAAAAACTGCTACATTTTTTAAATAAAGTATATTTTCAGGAATTAATATCTGAAGTCAAGTCAAAATTGTTGTCGGTTGTTATGAGGAAACGCGAGATTTCGGAATGAAATCATAATAATCCTAGAAATTGGTATCTGGTATTCTTATTTTCGGGAACTATTTATTTTTTGGAAGAAAACCATTAGACTTTAGAGATTCCAATATTGCTCGACATGTATCAATATTATGCAAAATGCTCTACCTGTTCTCATATGGCCTAAACCTAATCAATTTGAAGAGCATGTGAGCTCAGTGACTAGTTTAAATGCAAGCGATTCCCACTGTACCACTAAACACATAATGACAGGCAAGTAGAACAAAAGTCCCACCATTAACTACAACAGTGAAACGAGTGCACGCGGTCACAATAGCACGCCGATGCTTTAATTTAACAAATCACAATAGAATTTCTCAGTAATTACACACATTTACGGAGCGTTGCATGCACAAATGCCAAAGCAAAGTCATTTTAAATTATTTAATTATTGGTTAAGCAACTGGAAATCATTAAGTAGTGTGTAGATATGTATGTTGAGCTCATTTAAAATATTTCTACAGTCACCTCCACACATATTATTAGTAATCATTTAAATTTACAATGCTAGAAACTGTTATAGAAAATGCGGGAGCATAAATGAAACGAAAGCAAGCTGTGAGAGAAAACCGCAGCAACATTAGCATAAATTGATAAAAGAAGCTTGGAATTTCGATGACAACAAATATTTAATATACAATTTCACAGTCAAAAATTATTATCACCCATTGAGGCTTTGCTGTATTTTGTGACTTTTTGAAGCTATCAAAATTTCGCTTTGAGTATAATAAACAAGCTTTTGATGCGCGTTCACTTTTACTCTCAATTTTTATGTCAGCTAGTCGGTCGGACAATCACTTAGTTTACACATGAAAAAGAGAAGAAAGTGCCGGCTAGTGGAAATTGAAAGATAAGAAAAAATAGAAAACAAAATAGAAACTGAAAGTTTAACGCATTGAAAAAATATTGAAATGAATGCATGAAAATTTCAATAAAACAATAACAACAAAAATATATTTTTTTATATTAAAGATAGATTCTCTTAAGATGTTAAGTAGAAGAGGTTATAGATAATGAATTTATATAATAATTAGTTTTAAACTGCATAAGTCAATTTTTTAAAATTCTGAAGAGAGTCTTCAAAGATTAAAATGTGAGGCTTTGAATTATATTTTTTCACTATAGAAGAAAAAATGTACTTCCATAAAAACTATTAGTCATATTCTAAACTATTTTTTTTTCAGTATTTTTCAAATCCAGTATTTTTTAAATCCTGTTTCTTACTCTATATCGAAAACATCGAACACTACAAAAACAAAAAATACTATCTACCGCAACACATAACTTCTACTGAGCGCCGTCAGTTTTTTTCGTGATCACACAAATCCACCGCTTCTTGGCACTCAGGCACTCAGTAGCCAGATTGTAGCAGATTTTATTTGTTGTTTGTCAATGCAACAACAGCTGACAGCATTAGCGGTAGCGGCAACAGCAGTTAATCTTAGGCTTTTATCGCCACAAGCACAAACATGTAATACATACAAACATAGATGAGCCCCACCAATGGGTTGAGCCCTTCTAGTTTCAGTACAAGACAGCCGCCTAGAGCTGCGGCACGTTTGAGACCAACAAGCAGTGGCAAAGTCGGCACTTCACACTCGAAATAAAAGAACATTAATCCTACTGACTGAGTGACTGAAGCACAATGAGATTGCTTGTGATAGCTGCACAGATATATTTATATAATTTTATATATATTTAGATGTGAGTAGTATAATACTAGCAACAACAATGAGCTTTGTTGTTATATCTAGCCGTATATATATTTTTAAAAGTGTAGTATATAAGCTCCATAGACTCATTTATAAGTACGTCAATGGCTTTATAAGCCATCAGCTTTGTATCGTATGTATGTGCCCCGCTCATTCTTGCCGCTTTTGTAGAGTGTGCATGTAGGGAATTTTAATTAATTTTCAGCACAAACCCTGATTTGGAAAAACGCTACGAATGAAATTTATGTACAACTATACGAGTATGTAGCCTCAGATCAAAAAAGGATTTACACACGCTTCCATTTCTTTTATTCTTCTTTTTCTATTTTTCCCCGCTTCCTCCATTTCCCCCACTCTCTCTCTCTCTGTCGCTTTTCATCGCACCTCTCACCTTTGTCATTCAAATTATTTGCCTTTACCAATGAGAACAAATAGTGGATAATTAAAATTAATTATCAATAAAGTGATCGAGTTGCAAGTCCAAAGCCCTACTAGTCGCTGACAGTCTATTGAGTGTGGCATAATGGAGTAAGGTAGTGCATTAAAATGCAATAATTTACATATCGGCATATGTAGATATTTGTATGTATGTATTCCTTTGTAAGCAAAGGGTATAGTGCGGCATGTAACTTGAGAGGGTCGAATGGTATGTTAATGAGATTTTACGCTGACAACTATTTTCCAATTCTGAAATTTATGTAAATTCAGCTTATCAGTGTTAAAGCTAAGGATTAATGGACTTCAATATATTATTTATAGAAAATAATGTTGATGAAATATGATATTGACTTTTTCGGAATAAAGAAGGGAATGCGAGAGATGCTTGAATACATAGATATATAGGAGATTTTTACTTAAAAGAAGGAGCATTGAAGTTTCCATAAATCAGATCCTCAATTTTCTGTTGATTCTGAAGCCATTAGAACATTTAAATTCTATGAAAAACTTATACCACCTTCCTTCAATGAGCAAGGCGACTACAAATTCTTTAGAACTAATAATGTTGAGTGTTGTTTCAACTTTAGTACTTAATTGCATCAAAAATATAAATTTGGCAAATTTTATTGCCAATAACTGACTTTAAAGATCTTATATGTCAAAAAATACAAAATACATTTGCGCCTAATTGTATTCAAATATGTATTTAATAATATTATATTATTCTAGTGCAGGGGAAGCTTTAGCCTGGAGAAAGGGTTTATTATTGCTAGTTAAACTACAATCTACAGTACACAGTCGACAAACTCATACGGCAGCCCACCTGAATAGCTTTGTATAGCTTTTTCTCTGCACCCTTTTGGAACCAAGATCAATAAGGAAATATATCTTAGTGATAGAGATTACTAAAATAGAAATAAAATTTTTCAAATAAACATTTGTGAGCTCGCCAAACAGACAATTTACATTATGAAGTGAGTTTTACTGTCGAAGTTGAAGTCGAAGCTTGTTTAATATCAGCTTGCTGAGTAATAAATTTCATTATGCAAAATATGTTGCAACCATCCTTAATGCCTCCTGTGAGGATTGAACTCACGACCCCTGGTTTACAAGACCAGTGCTCTGCCACTGAGCTAAAGAGGCAGCCGAAGAAAGGGTTGTGTCTTCGATATGGCTGCCAAAAGAGTACCCAATCAAAAAGAAGCTGCGATAATTAAAGAATAATATGAAGACTCAGTGATAAATAATTGTTTAACAAAGCAATGATAAGAAGCAGCGATGAGTTGCCAAATTTAAGATGACAGTATGTATTTCAAACAACTAGTATATTTTCATAGAACTAAAGGTTAAAAGCAAAAAAAAAGTCTAAAAATAAGTGTTGAGTAACAGGTACAGGCTTAGGCAATCAATCAAAGTTAAGAAATCACAACAACAAATTAATTACAACTCAGTTAATCAAAAACCACAAAAAGTAAACGCAAACAAAAAGAAAAAAAAAGAATAAAAAACAAAAATAAATAATAATAACAATAACAATAAAATAATTAAAAAGAAGAAAAATAAATAATTACATTGCATGTCACCAACTATTTACAACAAAAACAACATTTTATTAAAAAAAAAAATTTGCTAAAACTCCACCAAACCACAACAATACACAAACACCAACAACAACGCAACTCTTATATAAACAATCAAAATGCATTTGCATTCCAACAAAATTTTGTCGATGCACTCAAATGAATTCACCGGAATCGGACGACAAGCGCGTGGGATGTTCTCAACGCTGTCATTTTCGTAATTTTACTATTGTGTAAATGTCATTGCCAGCTGACCAACACCTGTTAACGTATAAAACTTGTCGCTACTGTTGTTGTTGTGTTTTTAAAAATGACGTAGACCCTTCCAAATGCATTTAACTCAAGCGTTCAGTGACGTTTCCAAGTGTTTACCAAAGCGAAATCGGTTGGAAAATCATTGTATGACGTTGGCGTTGGAAGAGGCGTTTTTTGGTATGAAAACAAGAGGAAAATACAACAAACATAAAGCATTCACTAATAACTGTGCATTTGTAACTTGTTGTTATGTCGCTTATTTGCTTATATTTTATGCTTTATTATCACTGCGCCGTGCTTTGGTTTTCTTCAATTTCTTGCTTTCAGCTCCCACACGCTTTTTCTACAAAAGTCTACCCAAGTCTTTCAAGCTGCGCTTGATTGAAGATTTTCTTTTACTGTCTACTGTCTAGCTAGCAGGCAATTGGAGCAGAAAATGTTTGTCGCTGTTTGGAATGCCATTGAATTTCTATTTAAGCGTTTGGACTTCAAACTACTTATACGACTATTTAACTGAAACCTTTGTCTTTCTGTCTGTATAAAATTACTTGAATTATTAAAAATATTTATTGAAAATCAGAATAGTCCATTCATGTGTGACAAAAGAGTACTCGCTAAAAGCATTGCTTTCTTTCATGCAAAAGAACAACACAATATAGACTTTTTCGCCGAGTTTAGCGAGTTCGGTTAAAAAAAGAAATAAGAGAGACTTCAAATGAAAGAAAAAATAAACAGCAAAGCACTTACGACAAAAAAAATAAAGCATATGCTAACAGAAGGGGTTATTTTCAAGAAAATACTACTTGATTCGAGTGTTCTTTTTCAAACTACTTACAAACAAACTGGTATGGACTGGCATAATCAGTAGTTATTAACTTTATTTGAGAGATTCACTTCTCATTAGAGGTGTTATTTCCGATGCTTTTACAGAAAACCTTGGCTTCCAAGGCGTACAGCGTCTCTGTGCAGTGTTGACAGAATCTCGGGTCAAACCTTTTTTCCACTTGAAGTGCAGAAAACTTTTCGGTTGCAGCATTACGATAAATCAAATCTACATATAATAGAATGTTAGATCAGAATATTATTACCATTGTATCGCCATAAGTAACTGTCACTTTCCCTAAGGTCTCTTATGTTTCTATAACAGAACTTATTAAGTTCATAACTCACTCACTTCAATACATGCTTTTATGAAAGAATGAAGAATGATTTCACAAACGTCGTCATGTCATAAAACTATAAAATGTTGTTTACTAGAGTATATTAACTACAAAAAGATATAGTTCCGTTACTTGCCTGTGTTGACAATGTGGATCTTAATTTCATACAAAAGACCTACTGCACAAGGAAATAAACCTACAAAGGCAGAAAAGTGTCGAAATTATGCGACGACGAAAGCAAAGTAGTAAACATAGGTTTATACAGGGTGCTTAGAGATGCCAGCAAAGAAACGATATAAATATAAAGCCAGCGA
Organism: Zeugodacus tau; assembly: GCA_031772095.1. Taxonomy (NCBI): domain Eukaryota; kingdom Metazoa; phylum Arthropoda; class Insecta; order Diptera; family Tephritidae; genus Zeugodacus; species Zeugodacus tau. Next base: position 19,214,474 of record CM062652.1, on the reverse strand, counting down.
AGTGACTGGAATCGACATTAGCCGACATAAGAACTTTATTGGCTTTGTCGCATTATAATGGTCTTGGCGATCAGTCAAAAGTATAAGGTTGTCACAATGGGCAGACAAATCTGTCTAAGTGAGATTCTCAGCATCTGCGGAGATCTACCACTTAACCTAACCTAACCACTATAATCATATTTATATTTCTCTTTAATTTTCATTTCAAATGGACATTTGAGATGAGTGAACTTACTAGAGTTCATGACATCTCTATGGAGAGAATTTTTAAAGCTTCTACCAAACAGCAGATCCGAGATGACTCTCGTACAATCTGAGTTGTTGGGCAAAACCCCAAGATTGAGGTTTCATCTTTCGAAGAAAATATCCAAACATAACTTATTTAAATTTTGCAGGACTGAATAAGACGATGACTGATCACCTAAGCCCAAAGTGATACATCTAGTATGACATAAGTGAACTAACTTAGCTCAATCACCCTGTATTTCTATACTCATATTTGTTGTAAGCAACAACTTTATACCTGTTTTATACATACACAACATAAATATAAATGTAAGTACATTTGTATGGCAATGCGTAAACATAAACCCGCATTTCTTTCATAGTGTCATTATAAATTGTGGAATATGGTCCACTAACATACATAATTATCACTGACCAATGTTGCTGCTACTAACTTACTGACTGACACACATCGAGCGCGTAGAATACGCGCTGACAAACCGGTGCACTCAACAATAACAATTAAAATAATGGCTATTAAGCATTGACAGCTGTCATAATGCGGTCACTTAGTGTTGGCGGCAACAATAACAAATAATTTAATTGAAGAGTGAAGCAATATTCTTGACATTTTGGTGCAGAAAAAATCGGTGAATAAAAAATACTTGACATTCATAGAGACCTTTGTTATAACGGTATGAGATTTTCTAACAGTAACTATGTGGAATATTGAATGAATGAATGGCAGAGAAGACTGAATGCCACGAATAACTATAATGTCAATAAGAATGACAACAAAGCAGTAAACAACAAAATAAAATCAGATGGCAGATGGGTCAAGCAACAACCGGATTGTTTGTGTGTGGTGTGTAATATATAAATATAAAATAGTATTTCAAACGTGTTCCACAAGAATTTTCTGTTGCAAATAAGCTACGCACTTTTCTTGTTTCTCCCAATTTTCTGTGTGTCGGAATTCAGCATTCTAGCACACGGGTGTATCGCAATGTAATTTGCTGAGACAACTGTTTGGTGTAGCGCGCCATTAACATATCCGGAATGTGTGGGATTTTTTTGTATGCGTTCCAAATTGATTGTATGTAGCTGTCGAAACATATAAATATTGATGTAGGTTATTGCTAGATCCTATATGTGGAATAAATTTCACTTTATAAATACATTAAATTCGCTTTCAAAGGAGAGAGTTCTTCAAAATAGAACAACAAAATAAGAAAAAAAAATTGCACATAAAACTCAATTTATTTGTGTAATCATAATCAAGCGACACGCCTACTTTTTCTTTGCTTTTTTTAGGCAATTTCTTACCTCTCCTCCTTCCTATTTTTCTTAACCAAAAAGTTGTTTGGTTGTTCTGCTGAAATTTCCATTAAGCCACGCCGGATATTCATGTATTAACGTAATCTACACATATGATTTTATGTTTTTTAATTAAGTGCAGGGTACAATTTTTCATGCTCACATACACACTTACACTTCAATTTTTTTCTCTATTTTCTACCTGTGCTGGTGAACGAAACACCCTAGTGAAAATTGTTGCTACTGAAATTATCAACACTTTGCTGGTTGCGGTTCACTGGCTCAGAACAATCAGACAACAAAGTACTTACTATATGTATGTAAGAACATTCACACAATATTTACCGACATTAGCATAAACAAGTGCGGTGAATACGACCCTGTTGAAACTCCTAGTGGGGAACATAGAGTGATATGTACATATCTAGGCAGGGGGTGTACTATATATAAAACAAGTCTAGTGAAATTAAGTGCATACAACTCCAGGAGGGTTTCTGTTCTAATTTTAACAATTTATCAAAACATTCAGGCCCTACGACATTGACATTAACACTAAATAATATACCCTTAGGCTTAGGCCTCTGCTTAAAGCCTATTACTTATGTCCTATTACTTTACTTTACTGGCGTATGCCGATGCCATTGATATCATCGGAAGCAACAACCGCAAGCGAAGCCAATGGGTCTGGAGGTGAATGAGGACAAGACGAAATATCTCCTGTCATCAAACAAACAGTCAGCGCATTCGCATCTTGGCTCCCACGTCACTGTTGACAGTCATATAACTGAGAACCAGCGTCAACAACACCAACAATGTCAGCCTCGAAATCCAGCGCAGAATCACTCTTGCCAACAGGTGCTACTTTGGACTGAGTAGGCAATCGAAACGTTAAGTCATCTCTCGACGAATCAAAATCGAACTCTATAAGGCTCTTATTATTTCCGTCCTGTTTCACGGTGCAGAAGCGTGACCGAAGTCAACATCAGATGAGACGACACTAGGAGTTTTCGTGAGAAAAATTTTGCGCAAGATTTATGGTCCACAGAACATTGGCAACGGCGACTACCGCAGACGATGGAACGATGAGCTATACGAGTTATACGACGACATTGACTTAGTTCAGCAAATAAAAGACAGCGACTACGCTGGCTAAGTCATGTTGACCTAGAGCGAATGGACGAAAACATTCCGGTTTTGAAAGTGTTCGATGCAGTACCCGCCGGAGGAAGCCGAGGAAGGGGAAGGTCTTCAGTCCGTTAGCGGGAGCAGTTGGAGAGCGACCTGGTTACACTTGGAATCTCCAATTGGCTCCGAACTGCGAGGGAAAGATCATCGATTCGGTTATAACTAGCTAACCGATTCCAACGTCAATCACATAAATACTTTATATTTTTATACTCTCGCAACAAATGTTGCTAAAGAGAGTATTATAGTTTTGTTCACATAACGGTTGTTTGTAACACCTAAAACTAAACGAGTTAGATATAGGGTTATATATACCAAAGTGATCAGGGTGAAGAGTGGAGTTCAAATCCGAATGTCTGTCTGTCCGTCCGTCCGTCCGTCCGTCTGTGCAAGCTGTAACTTGAGTAAAAATTAAGATATCTTGATGAAACTTGGCACACTTATTTCTTGGCACCATAGGAAGGTTGCGAAAATGAGCAAAATCGGACCACTGCCACGCCCACAAAATGGCGAAAACCGAAAACACATAAAGTGCCATAACTAAGCCATAAATAAAGCTATGGAAATAAAATTTGGTATGAAGGATCTTACTGTGTAGGGGCATATTTGGATGTAATTTTTTTGGGGAAATGGGCGTGGCCCCGCCCCCTACTAAGTTTTTTGTACATATCTCGCAAACCAATAGAGCTATATAAACCAAACTTCCTGCGGTCGTTTTTTTTAGCCACTTCCTTATACAGTCCAAAAATGAAAGAAATCGGATCATAACCACGCCCACCTCCCATACAAAAGTTAGGTTGAAAATTACTAAAAGTGGGTTAACTCATTAACGAAAAACGTCAGAAACACTAAATTATACATAAGAAATGGCAGATGAAAGCTGCACTCAGATTTTTTTACAAAATGGAAAATGGGCGTGTCGTCGCCCACTTATGGGTCAAAAACCATATCTCAGGAACTACTCGACCGATTTCAATGAAACTTGGTTTGTAATAGTTTCCTTACATCCCAATGATATGTTGTAAAAATAGGCCAAATCGCTTCACAACCACGCCTACTTCCTATATACCAGAACTTTGAAGACGATCTGAATCGTTTACTTTACAATATATAAAGTAAGTACTAGTGAAGATATCGGTGCAGAACTTTGCACAAATATTATGTTTATAGAGTGGCAGCTCCATTCTAAAAATCACCGAAATCGGACCATAGGTTTTTAAGGCCCCATATATCGAACAGGAGGATCTCGGTGCTTCTAACCTAATATTATGGTTTCCAGCTTTCAATGGACTTTATACAATATATATGACGAATATGTGGGTCAAATTGTGTATTATATAATATAAATAAAGTTAGATAAATAAATTGCGAGAGTATAAAATGTTCGGTTACACCCGAACTTAGCCCTTCCTTACTTGTTATATTTAAGATTCTTCAGGACTCCGGCGGATAACTTTTGGTTGTAGTCAGAAGCAGAAGTCTATATAGAAAGCATTGTCATAAACCCCATATTCTTACCACCCAGCTTTATTTAAAATTAAAATTTAAAATATTTTCTATTATTCTTTCATTTGGTTACTATCTTCGAAATTTACCGAAAGTACTGTAAAATTTCCTCAAATAGAGAACTGAAATTTTATCGATATATATCCAAAGAATGTTTTATTGTTGTATTATTAAGGTTAGAGTTGGATTAATTTGGGAATCTGAAGAAAATAAATTTAATCTTAAGTTAAATGATTAAATGATTTGAGACTAAATACTATGTAAAACACCTACTTGGACGGGTATTCAAAAGATAAAGAAATCGTTTTAGAAACTCACACATTAAATGAGTAAAAAAAACTCTATCAAGACTTATAATTTTCAACACTTAATTAACAAGCAATGAAATCGATCTTAAATATGATTAAATTTATGCGAAATAAATTAAAATTCACGTTTTTAGAATGCATTCAAGCATAACTATGATTTATGAGTGAAATATAAATATGAAACTGAACGTTGTAAAAATATAATATATCATACGATATATGAGAAGCCGCGCACTACGCATGGCTACAGTTACGATTTCGGTTTCACTTACATGCCTATAACTGTATGTATATTTAATTACCATATGTGAACGCATTAAATTATCTACTGCCAGATTTATGTTTCGGTTTTAAGAGTGTTTTTTTGTTTGTTTCTAAGTCAGCAGGGCGTGCAAAATAGATCAATGATCTTTATGGTCCAACGCTGTTGCGCATTTGGCCTGCAGCAGACACCTGAGACTACACTAATGAAGGCAACTTTTCAAAACTCGAAAAAAAAACAGTTGTAGAAACCTCTTTAGTGCAAGCCAGCTAACTAACTTAGTTAGTCACTAATGAGCGTTTGTATGTTTGCTTGTGCTTATTCATATTTCTGGCTGTGATTTCTCTGCTGGCACGCATCGCTTGAGTCACAGCTGTCAGCAACTCGGAACTAGAAGTTCAAGTCGATTTCTACGAAGTTGAACTAAATTTTTCATTCAAAGTGAACCTACAACCTACAACCTATTACACGTGTGCATATAGTAGAAGCTCTTACAGCAGAGTTCAGGAGTATGTAAATAAATATGTACATATGTATTTCACTTCTTTAAGTTATTATTTAGTTCCTCATATTTCGCTTTGTTAGCCGCTACTTAATGAGTCTTCAAAATATTGTAGAATTAGATTAATGGCTACTCAAGCCGACATTTTTCACATACCTGCATATATATTAAGCTCTAAATACATATATACATATATATATATATATATATATATCCATATAAATATATATAAATCCATTTATATACTTATTTTTGTATAATTTCTGCCATCAGAACAAAGTCTCAAATGCTTTCAAAAGTCATTCGCAATTACGTATATTAGTATCTCACTAATGACGCGTCGAGCGTTGCAAATGATCTTGGCCAGTTGATCTGCTAATTGTTGTGCTACTTTTGTAACACACATTTGCAAGCTGACAGTTGAGGGAGCATCATTTGTTTTTTTATTAGGAACGAATGCTGAAATTAGCTATGCTATACTTACATATATTATTATTATATGTATGTATAGCGCTATAAATTTGCTGCTGTAAATAACTATAGACATTCTAAAGAAAAATCATTTTTTAAATAGTTGTGGAAATGTGTAATTTTCTTGATTTGCTGAGCACAAGTTGATTTTACCACATTACATTCACCATAAATTATTTATGCGTACAAGCAGCTGCGAGTTAACCGGAAATATACTAAAGACTTAAGCAGCAAACTCGAGTAGCGTATTTCGTCCTATTAAACCGAGGAAAGTGAAATTCAGCATGTTAAAGTGATGACTTTCGAAAATAATATTTATTGATCATATTTTGAATAAATATTTATTTAAAATTATAAAAATTAATTTTGTCGATAAATAAAATAAATTATTTTAGATTTCTATCTTGGTCTATTTATAATGTGTATATAGATGTATGTCCTGTTAAAGGTTAGCCAGTTCGTCAGCGTTTTTCAATCATGTAGGTAATGTTTTCTGCCACTAAAACAACAACAACTAAAAGCCCTAGAAATATTTGATTTTTGTAGATATGTCCTTAAACTATATTATACAGATTTTTTGGAATATATTAATCACCTTTCCATACGAATTGATCTTCTCGAAAATCCGTTTTAAACAGTAAACACTTGCCAAACATGACTTATGATCGAAATTTTTTCATCAGCTTTGGTTTCAAAAATATGTAAAATTACCCATTTTATATTAAAGCAAAATATCTTGAATGTTAGTTTTATTTTTAAGAAGAAGTTTAAGCAAAGAGGGTGTTCCCACTACTCCAACAATAATTCACCATAAGGAGCATGCTTCAATTACAACGCTGCTTCATTTTACGAAACGTCTGGTGTAATCGCTTACTCTGATTTAATCCTTGAACCTCATGAAGACTGAAGTTTCCAAACCAATATCAACCATCATGTTATGCCAGCTAGATTCAATGACATTAATGTTTCTCCATCACACTGGAGATCAGATTCGTTGATATTAATAAGTAATTCTCTCCACATTCTGAATTCAACTGTAGTATCGCAAAATAAAAACTTTAATCCTTATTTCCAGGGATCGGTCAAAGTAATTTTTGTAAGCCTCCTAATGACACATTAATAAACTGGAAAGTCTTTCATAAGTCCATTATGTATGCTTTGTTAGTGAATGTGATTAAGCACCTTCAATTTCAGAAAGTGGTGAATCGAACGAACAACTCGCTTAAATAATTTAGTTATATACAAACAATGCTTGCAGAGCACGAACCGGAAGTAGGGAGTGGGAGAAAGATATTTTGAAAATTTTGGTGAACTGTATAAACCAAACCCATATCCCGTACATTCGTACAAAGATGGCTAGGTAGTCCAATACAGTACATGGAGAATTACCGCAGGAGAAAAATACTAATTTTATTATCTTTGCTAAAAGAATATAATTTATGCGATAGAAATTACCGTTTCATTCATGGATCATCATAAAAGACCTCTTTAGAACCTATATAAATGCTTTGAGTTCGGGCCCAAATAGGCTCTGAAACATATTTCTCAACAAAAGTGTCCATAAATTTTCTTTTTCTGGAGAGGTTCGCAAAATTCTAATATAAAGCGCATATTAATTATAATTCAAATCTACCTAGTAGTAAATTGCTTAACCTAACGTAACCTTATGACAACATATAAGTCATTCCTCTAGGTATCACAAGCTTATAAAGCTCTAACCTACTTATTAGCGGAGTTACTCAAAACTATATTATTATTTAAAAGAAATTCTAACTAAAATTATTAGTTAAACTCATTATATAATCAACTATATTATTAACACAAGTAATTTAGTTAAATATACGTATACTATATACACACAGCACACAACTGATAACTTATAAGCTTGTGCAAAGTAGTATAGTAGTAGAGTATAAGTTTCCATTATGGCGAAGACACTCCCAACATGTCAGCAGTCATCAGTCAGTCATGCAAGGCATGCTTCTTCATTATTTGAGTTTGTAATTTTAATAAACAAAATGCCTGTATGCCAAAGATAACTCCCCCACTAAACGTGGGATTGAAGAATTATAGAATCATAATAAGAATAAGAATGAGAATAAGAATAACTACAAGCATTAAAAGAGTTGTATGTATGTATGTATGTAGGCAAGAACATTTATACATAATTAAGCAAGCGGCGCTGACGACGCGAAGGTAGGCTGTGAAAAGCGCAGGCGTATGGGACACAAAATATGAGAGAAACACACCTACTCTAATGGGTGTGAGTGTGTGTTTGTGGAAATTGCACAGTGCAAATTGAGGGAAGTCAGAAATAAATAAATACACAGCAGAAATAGTTGAGCTTAATTGTTCTCATGCAACAGACCGTGAAGAAGAAAATGAGACCCACGTCCGTTTCATGTACAAGCCATGTAAGTAGCGTGTCTGTATGTATGCATGTATGTATGTATGTGCAAGCCTACAGATATGGCAAGAACATCATCAAAAGGTAAAATTAAATATTTTATATGTCTTCTTAACTGCTGGTGGGCTTCTGGAAGAATGTTATGTGTCTACTAAACTACAAGATGACGTTCAGTAAAGGAATTTCATTTCATTTAAATGCTGATTGTTGTTGGTGTTATTGTTTAATAGCAGACAGACAGACACATGAGTACGCCCAGTTTGATTGGTTAAGTGAAGGAAGTCGACTCTAGACTGTCGTATAAATTGCTTTGTAGATATTTTTGTGTATGGGAAATAATTAAACTCGAAATTAAAGTCACACAGCCACAACAACAACCACTGTATGTAAGCGCGTATTTTGTATGAAGCGACAGTCGGCGTGGATGCATTTGGTGGTTGCATTATTCAACGCCGTTTCTTGCTGGAAAATTGCTGCAGGAAGTGCTGTGGGTGCAGTAAGCATGCGCAGCCGGCTCTGGCGCTCGCAATTGCCTACATAGGCAATTTAGCGAAGGCAGTATTTTTGTGCGAACTACGCATTCTCCCGGTTGCATTCGCTCGTTGCAAGCTGCCGCTGTTGCGCGAAATTTATTTTAAATTTACTATTTTTTTTATTCGCACTATCAAATGTATCTGTTGGGAAAGATCGCTGTAACACTTGAGTAATGTGTGGAAGTTCCGGCAATTGAACGAGCTTTGTTTATAATTTGCTATGTGAGGTGAAGCTATAAAAAAACTGTTCGCATATATTTATTTCCCTTTTCTTAAATAAAAAAAAGAAATCTAAAAAAATAATCTAAAAATATATATACTAAATATTAAAATTTCCAAATAGATAAAATTCATTTTGGGGTCCTAAAAGCATTTTTCAATTTTTAGAACATGAAAAAAAAGGTTTTTAATGCCTTATATATATGTGACCTGGTCTACGAAAAGGGAGCTAACGTGCGAAAACTAGTTTTCTGGGAAACAGCTGTTAAAAATCAAAAGCATCTCATCTTCCATCCGAATCAACTAAAAAGTGAAAATTGATTTTTTGACACCTAAGCCCCCTTTCCGTATGTTTAATAAAGTATAAAATTTCTCTCTTTCGATTCATTTCTTCATTCTTTCAGAATTTTCAACTTAGGCCTTTTAGTACTCTGGACTGATCTAACACCTAAAATTAATTTCTATACAAAAATAATAATTCTGACAATACAAGCACCTATAATCTCGAGGAACTAGTCCAGAAATGAAAAGAATCATCTTCTCAACTACTCACGGAGAAACTACCAGCTTATATTGGCTTCCTCAAAACTCCCCAAAATTCTGCCACAAAAATAATTAAATTTATACTATATATAGCACCTTCTTTAAATACTCGCTTCTCTTCTCCTATATTCTGTAGTATCTGTATGACAGACTAAGTAAGTAAGATCCTCAATGCTTACTCCGGCTATTTCTACACATTTATTTATGTTAAATATCATTATGGGATCAGAATTACTATTATACTGCTACCTCATTTCTGGGAAGACTTTGCGTCTGAGGTCTGACAGCAATTTCAGACGGTTTGCTTTAGCTATAAGACAGTACTTCCTCAGCATAATGATCTGCGTCCAGTTAACCAGATATAATGTAAACGGCCTTAAAAGTATGTTCTGAGAATCCCTACGACAGATTCAGGATATATTCGAAAACTTCAAATTGACTGCTAACAGTTTGGTGTTACTTCACTTAACCGAAGAGAAATGATAAATTAATCCATAATAATCTTCAAAGACTACTATGGGTGAGTAAATTCCGTGATTGCAGAAACTGGTGTAAAAAACAATTTTCACCACTTAAGCAATGACTCTTCTTTAGAGGCCAAAATCGCTTGCCTAGATCCTGAACTCTTATACATTTTCAAAGTCCGTTACATGATTCTAAGGACCTAAATAATATTGTACAATTCTAGCGTTTATTATTTCTTACGAGACTATAATATGGTGTTAAATAAATAATATATAAATAATAATATACAATTTTTTGTCTGATAATTTTAAGTAACAGAAGAAGGTCCCGAAACTGACAGTTAAAATATTCTATCTGTTTTCATAATTCAGCAAATTGATTCCTTAGAAGCAGCAAAGAAATTGTCTGAACTTAAGATCACCATAAATAAAACCGATTGCTTTAATGATGAGGTGAGATCAAACCTTTAGAACTTGAAATCTTAAACCACTTTTCAGGTATTTAAATTCGATAAAAGCGAAACTTCGTTTTTTCATATTTTCTTCTAATGGAACGGAACGACTCATTTACTAGTCTGGTTTATGATTTTTTATCACGCGGAGTTCAAATTCATACCCCTCATAGTTAGATGGCTTCATTATCTATCTTCCAATTCTATATATCAACAACACTATACACATTTCCCAACTGGTCTCCACTAAGACTATATTAAAGCTAATAAAAGTCAACAATTAAATGCATTTAACCGGCACTAACTTTGAAGTGATACGGCAGCTAATTTATCAAATTAAAAATTAATCTTACAAAAACGAGAAAAAAAAACTAAGAGATAAAAAATAAAACCCAACTAAACCCGCACTATTTACCGAAATGAAATTTATTTGCGCCACAGCATTACAACGCTTTTGAACTTGCCAGCCTAGGTGCTGTGTCAACGCTTCTGTGCTGCGCCGCCCGTGCCGGTTACAAATACACAGAGCTTACAGCAACCAACCAAAGCCAACACCAACGCTACCGAGAGGTAGCATCTTCGTCAGGCAGTCCGCAGCTTGGCTGGCAAACACAACAGGTGAAACATAATCCGCGCGATTGTTTCGTGGCTTTGTGTGTTGCCGCAAAATGCGCCACAGCGAGCGCTGGCATGCGGTGTTTGCTCACTTTTAATGAGCCGGTGTTGCATTACCTAATGCATGTTTTTACCTTTACACCACCGCGCAGCATACCTTCGCGGCGGCGGCAAGCGGTGCGCGCTTTAAAGTTATCTTGCTGTTGACTTGGCCGTGTTCATGTACAAGCTTATTTTTTTCGTTTTATTTTTTTAATGTTTTCTTCATCTAATATTTTTTTTTCTGGCCCGTTTAAGGTTTATGGCATAACATGTCGGCCAATGTAACTGTCACCGCAACAAAGCAGTGCATTCATTGCCACATTTTTTGTTTTAGACCGACTACGAAGTAATTTGCTTGCTTTTGCCTTGTGACATGTCACCAATGTCACGCTGTTGCATTGTAAATGTTTGCCGAAACAGTTATGGCCATTAAACGGCAACCCTGAAAATATGTATTTAGCCTTTGACGTTTTATTTAATGGTTCGTGTAATAAATGTTGCAATTTTTTTGTGGAATTGTACATTTTATTGTTTGCTTGCCAGCAAAAAAATTATTTTAAGTCGCTTTCGAACATACTTTGGTTTGAATTTTTTATTCAAGGACTCTTTTAGGAAAGATTCCAAAACTAAATTCAATATGACTTAAATTTCAGAAAGATTTTTTATTTTTGACGTCATATAAAAAAATCTTAATCTCGAACAATTTTCTAAGAACAATATTCTGAAACTAACCAAAACTTGACAACCGACAGATATGAATGGTCTAACCAAGTGATTGCCGTTTGAAGAATCATGAATTCAAATCTCATCTTCTCCCGATTTAAATTTAAAAAAATATGTATTTTTGTCCAAGTGAAGAAGAATCATGAATTCAAATCTCATCTTCTCCCGATTTAAATTAAAAAAATATGTATTTTTGTCTAGCCAGAATTTTCATCTCGTAGATGGATAAATTGAAGCTCCAATTTTATTACCAATGCGAAAAGTCTTTTCATTGAGTCCAAACATTCGCAGACGGTTTTTACCGAGTCCCAGCTTTCGATTAGTACTTTTGGCTGATAATATCAAGTTAATGAAATCAAAGAACTTCGTCGAAAGCTGTTAGGCCCAGATGAAAGCTGACGTATAAGATTCACCAAATGAGTTTATAAAACATTGAATTAAGAAGAAAATTTAGATTTGATCTATATTTTGGATTTTTTAGCAGTTATATCCAGTAATTAATAATAATATTTTTTAAAAGTCCTTTCTTCGTACTCCGAATCCACATATTTCGATTTTGCAGGCTAACTACGAAAATTGAAGAATACACTTTTTACTTAGGACTCAGTCTCGCGGAAAAAAATTAGTTTGGTCCCCTATCCAGCTGAGTGTTTTACGGTGTATTAATATGCTACTTTAAAACATAGTAAATTCACATTCACCAAAATCGAAAATATAATTAATAATAATAAATATTGTTTTTTAAGCCTTAAATATAGTACACTATCGTCTTAAAATTCCGTTTACCGCAATCATTTCTTTCTCTTTAAAAAAAAAATTACAAAAAAACGCTTTTTTTCGGCTTCTAAAGCAGACTATATAGCCTTAAGACTTCTCGACGATATTTCTTTCTTTTCAAACGTATCATGGCTTTTAAAAAAAAATAGTTGATTAGTTTATAATATGAGTTCTACACTCTATAGATTGGCTACGGATCTACTTGTATTTTGGAGTTTACTGAAAATAAAATACTCAGAATCGAAAATTGCTGAAGATCTCAACACCAGTCGCCTATGAGCAATGAAGAATTATTGGAACGATCGTTCCGTTACAAAACGAACGAAATCTAGTTAATGCTTAAGATTCGAAAAAATACTAACAACTTTGCTGGAAACTTCACAAATCGCAAAAGCTAATACATATGTCTATACTTAAATATGATATTGCTCACACGAAATTTTTATTTTCAACAACAAAATCCAGAAATCAACGGCAGGCTATGTCACTCAGAATTATTTTAAGCCGCGTAATTAAAAATGTAATGTTCTTTCAAAGATTTTTTTAGGGTTTCATAAATATTTCAGCTATTATTCATATGGACTTAGATGTGTGATATTATACCACCGCAAAAATTATTATCTTGGACACTATATTTTAATAAAGTCCGCTTTCTTTCACTAACCAAATTGCGTATTCCCATATCAACATACCGAAAAATATTGAAATTTTACGAAAACCTCTCAACTCAACTGATTCTCATCACTTATACAATAAAATTTGTAGCACTGCTTAAATATGCAGACCAATAATTTCAACTGAAATCTTTAACAGACCATTACCCACACTCCAGGCTATAATTAACACTCTACACTAAACACACAGCGCTGATAATAACGGCATTTGCAATATCACTTTAACCAAAAAAAAACTCATAAATATATAGTTTATGTAAATTACTAGTTACATTTGGCAGCAGGCAACAATAGAAATGCATATTAAATAGCGCCGCAAAACGCACCCCACTGTGCGTTGCGTTGTGCGTATGTAATGCAAATGTAATGCGAGCGTATCTAACTGTGTTGCGGCTGTTATGCGATGCTTTGCGTTCAAATTTCAGGAAAAGCACTACAATTACAAGGGGGTTGCAATGCATTTTGGGGAGGTGTAAATGCATTTGCATATTTGTAGTGAGCGAGTATATATGTATGTATGTAATAAGTGGTTAACTGAAACAAAATGCAAATAAAAAATGTTATGCGGTTGCATGCTGTTCACTGCATACACTTATGCTTATATTTATTATAATTTCGATTTTTTTTGGTTTTTTCGAAATGTTGTTTATTCCCAAAAATATTAAAAAATGTGTTTGATTTAATTATAGTGTTTTTTCCCAGTGTGTTTTTACGCATTTATTATTATTATTATAATTTTTTGCTTTTCGGAAACTTCAAATTATACATATACAAATTGTACTCACCAAATTTTCCTAATTTGTTGTTTTTTTTTATTATTTTCAGTTATGTTTGAATACACAACTTGTGAACATTAACGACTGTACGCGATAATAAATATGGATACTGGCAGTGTGGTTAGTGAACCGATTTCGGCGCATCATCGCGCATTTGCGAAACAGAAATCCGCATCAATGGTGAGTAAATTAACTGTAAGGGAAATGAGAAAGTTGTTATTATAGTTTTTGAGTGTTTAAATAATATAAATTACATAAAGTATTTAATTTAAAGAATATTGTAAGGTATTTTTTACTTCAACTTTTTCAAAAATTTTCAAAAAATACTTTATTTGAGTCAACAGTGTTTAAAAATATAAGTCGCTTTTACCTTTCGAATACATTAAAATTTTACAAAAATCTTCAAAAACATTTTTGAGCCTACTGGTTTAAAATTATATTTATTGGATTTTCAGAAGTTTCAACTCGACGCTCCAAAAAATTGTTTTCCTTTTTTAACTATTTTCATATAATAGTTTTCAGAAAATTTTCATGCTTTGGTAAGGTAAAATAATATATTTTTGAAACCTTACAGGGGTCTGAAACCTTAAATTAACTTTTAATGTTTTGGAAAATTGGAAAATGATATATTTTTCCTAAAATTTTTAGCGTTTTCAGACACCCCAATCAATTAAAATTTTTTATTGAAAACCCCGTTTTTGCCTTTTATACTGCCGGCTGGCTACTCGATAGCCGATCAGCTGTTATACATTTTTGTTTTTGCTTTTCATAAGAAGTTGGTAAGTTTCAGCAGCTGATTAATATTTTTACCAGCGACATCTACCGTAACTTTTTTTATAAAAAAATTCAGACAAAGAACGTGTATCGTAATTCATTGTCGTAAAGTTGCATTTGATTTTCAAGTCGATTAAAATTCAATTCAAAATAAATGAAGATTTTATTTTGTATAGTAAATCGATCTTAATAAACGTTTTAATTGAGCAGAGGCCGGTTAATTGATCAATTAGCTCCTGTCTAAAAACGATATTATCTTTTTAGAGCGCATTTGACAGGAACATACTTTATTTCTATTCTATTAGCTACTATACCCAATTAGTATGAAATCTTAAAAAAATCTAAAAATGTATTAGATTACCTGATAAATAATGTACCATATATAGCTTTAAGATCACACGAAAAGTCAGTAACTAATCAAGTGTCTAAACTTCTCTTGATAATTACTAATTAATTCAAATATCATAATAATCAAAATCACATTTCGGTTTCCGTTTTAACAAAAGAGTATTGAAACTCATGCACAATAGGCAGATAAAAGCGCTTGAAAGCCAAATAATTATCAGCAACTTATTTCTTCCGCTGTGTTTTGAGCCACTTGTTAATGACTCGAACATTTTTTCGATCCACACCGAATGAATTCAATACAAATATATACACTTGTGTTTGTAAATATGTATATGCCATTGAAAATCGGTTTAAATATCAATTATATACAACTAAATATAATCAATAAAAAATCAGCCGCATATGTTATTGTTATAGCTTATATAACAACCACATTTGGTAAAGGAAAGTTTTCGTAATTTATGAAATTCGATATTGATTTCGCTTTCGATTCACATTTTCACATTGAAATTTAATAAGCGCACAACTGATGTGCGGTTTTCACGCATGCAACAAAGCAGCAACAACATGCAACACTGAAATGCTTCACTGATTAAATGAAATTTGGCGCGTTTAAAAAGCAAATAGGCGCTGTTATAAATGAGTAATTGTTGTTATAGTGTGTGTTCACAGAATGGAAAATAATGAAAATAATATTATTATATTAAATGCATAAATATAGTGTCTGTTGGTGAAAATTGGCATGTTGTGTAGCTGTTATATTATTTTCAGCTTTTCGCTCAATATTATGCACAAAAATCACAAACAAATTGCTTGTAATTTTTACATACTCAAATGGCTTCAAATATTTTCAACTAATATTATTTAAAAAAGCTGCAAGCATTTGTATCAATTAATTTTCAATCAAAATAATTTATTTTTTTTATATGTATGGGCAACAAGCACTTTCCCTAAATGACATGCAATGTCGCACAGTGCGGCAATAGTGATAAATAATCCTTTAAATATTTTTTTTTAATAAAAAAAATGTTATTAAAACAGGAGGGAGCAACAATTTAATATTACTTTCGAACAATGTTGTCAATATTTTTTTACAAAACTTTAAATAAGAAGTATGGAAGGGCTAAGTTCGGGTGTAACCGACAATTTTATACTCTCGCCATTTATTTATTTAATTTTATTAATATAACACACCATTTGAGTCACATATTCGGCATTTATATGGTAAAAGTCCATTGAAAGTTTGAAAGCGATAATATTAAATATATGGGAGATAGATGGAGTTATAACCCGATTTCACTCATTTTGGGCACGGACACATATTATAAGAAGAAACATATTCCCTCCGAATTTCTTCTAAATATATGGGAGACTTACCTATATTTTCGGTAAAAATCGGTAAATTAGAAGCCTAATATTCGATATATAGGGTCTTGAAAACTTATGGACCGATTTCGATGATTTTTTTTAGAAGGGTGATACCACTCTTTAAATGCAGTATATTTGCAAAGTTCTGTTCCGTTACCTTCACTAGTACTGACTTTATATATTGTAAAGTAAACCATTCAGACCGACTTCACAATTCTGGAATATAGGAAGTAGGTGTGGTGGTGAACCGATTTGGACTATTTTCACAACATATCATTGTGAAATATTTTTAAAATATTATAAACCGAATTTCATTGAAATTGGTCGAGTAGTTCGGAGATATGGTTTTTGACCCAAAAATGGACGGAACCACGCCCTTTTAAAATTTAAAGAATATTTCTGCATTAAAGCATTTTTAGTAGTTTTCATAACCTTTGTATGGGAGGTGGCCGTCGTTATAATCCGATTTCCTCCATTTTTGGACGGTATAAGGTAATACCTAAAAGAAACGACTCTAGGAAATTTCCTTGATATAGCTTTAGTAGTTTGCGAGATATGTACAAAAAACTTAGTAGGAGGCGGGGCCACGCCCACTTCCCCAAAAAAATTACATCCAAGTATGCACCCTCATAGTGCGATCCTTCATACCAAATTTTCCTTCAATAGCTTAATTTATGGCTGAGTTATAGCGTTTTATATGTTTTCGGTTATTGCCATTTTTTGGACGTGGTTGTGGTCTGATTACGACCATTTTCGAACTTAACCTTCTTATGGTGCCAAGAAATACGTCTTCCAAGTTTCATCAAGATATCTCCGTACAGACGGACGGAAAGACAGACATTCGGATTTTGACTCGTCTCGTCACCCTGATCATTTTGATATATATAACCCTATATCTAACTCGTTTAGTTTTAGGACTTACAACCAACCGTTATGTGAACAAAACTATAATACTGTCGTAGCGACTTTGTTGCGAGAGTATAAAAAGAAGAAAAAATTCTGTTAAAAGAAATTTTAAACTTTCATTTACTATTGAATTCATATAGAAGGTCCCTATTTGACAAAAAAAAAAATCTTGAAAAATTATATTACTATACACAACAAAAAATTGTTAAAAATATATTCATACTATTTTCTATATTACAAATAGAGTTTTCAGAATTGTTAACCTGGGTTAAAGTTCACAAAATTAATATTGTAAAATATGGTACACAATAACATAATTATCTCAATAAAAAAAATATTTTTTTATAAACCAAGAAAGACTCGCCTAAAAATTTGTTATTTACAATGAATTTCAAGAGTATTTTAATTTCGAAAAATATTTGAATAAATTTAAAATTTAGCAAACAATCTTAGCAAATAAACCCACGGTGACTCAATATAACATATGTATGTACGTAAATTTCGAACTCACCATCTACCGCACACATTCACACTCACTCACATTTAAATTACGCCAATTATGGAAGTCATTGAAGTGCGGCGCTACCGTTTTCGCTGCAAATTGTTTACACATTTTTGCCAAACGCAAACTCACAAAACTTACAACAAAATAATTCCCTAAATTAAATAAATACACGCATAACTATTATAATTATTTTCATTACTGCGAATATATGAATGCCGCTATTCGTTAGAGTTTTCTGTTGTGTTCGCTACACCGTACCGACAGCCATGAGTGAAGAGGTTAAAGTCATTTAATTACTTTTCTTTTATTTTCATTTCCTACACTTTTTTTACTGTAATTGAAGAAATGTGCAAAAAAATTTGCTCGCATCACTATTATATAACGGTACAAATGGTGTACATGTAACATTTATACAATAATTCACAACATTTTAATTAATAAAAAACATTTTTGTTTTTGTAAAGTAATGCGTTGATAATAATATATATGTATATGATATATGCGCAAAGTGTGTAAGATTACATGTGTCTTTTTTAGGCGTTGGAAGTTGCAAAAAGTAATTTCACTTCAAATTACAACACCTCTAGCTGTCGATTGCCATTGTCTGTACGTGTTTGACCTCACTTGAACTTGACAACTAAATTTTGACGAATGACTGCAACTGTAAATGGTGAATTTTATAGACCGCAAGCAGTTTGAACTTCAATTAAGCATAATGTTTAACTTTACGGTTCATTTTTTATAGCAGATGCAAGCATTGTGATCTTTCGATAAAAAGTTGTACGCCTAAATGTATGCTATACAATATGAAAAGGTATTGTAGAGTTGATTTAGTACCGTTATTTAAACATTTAGTATTTTTGAATGAACTCTAATTGAAAAAAAAAAGTTATTTTTTTCGAAAAATTCTTCAGCTTTTGCTAAATAGTTGACAGTTAATGTATACTATGCAAAAAATTTACAAAATTTCAGCATTTAGTATTTCTGAATGAAATATTTTTGAATACAAAATATATTTTTTCGTAAAATCATTTAGCGTTCGATAATTAGTAGACAGCCTAAATGTACACTATTCAAAATTTCCACAATTTCAGCATTTAGTATTTCTGAATGAATTCTGTTTGATTAAAAAAGTTATTTTCTCCTAAAATCGGTTTATTCGACTACATCCCTCTAAAAATTCACACATTTCTTGTAATATTTCTTACAACAACCTCTATGAACCATGAAATTGCTTGACCCCACAATTAGTGTAGCCACAAAAATACCTGAAAAACAGGATGTAATAACAATAAAAATTATAAAAGCGGATTTTTGAAAACTTAATCGACTGCAGAACGAATTTACATTCTGAACCGACTTTCTTCGTCTACTTTCTTGTGAGAAAAGCAAATATCAATTGTGCGAAAGTGGAGTGTCGACTTTCTTTATTATCCTTACAAGAACTGCATACCAGCTGTAGTCATGTATCCTAAGAAAGTAAGGGTTGCAACTTTATTTAGGAAACCCATAAAATAGCTTATAAAAAATCTGAGAAGACACCACAAACCAGTCTTTAAGACTTGTGACAGGAAACAAGTTTGTGTACAAATAAGAGAGTGACACAAAAGAACACATAAAATTTACATACTTGACTACAGAACTTGCTTCAGAGGAATGAAGGGGTATAAGCAGTGAAATTATAGGTTTCATTGAGTGCTGAGCGTGTGTTGCTACATTGTTTGATGAAAATGTTAGTTTGAGCAGAAAAGAACACGCTTAAGCGAGGGTTGAATGAAAATGATTTTTAAATTTGATTAGCATGACTGGCTAAAAAATGTTATTTTTTATTTGCCACGCCAGATTTAGAATTATTATTATGCAAAATTTATTAAAATCGACGTCATTGTTGCTTGTCATTCTTGTCATGGTGATACCATATTTCAAATGAGTACCCAACTTATCGACCACTTTAAAACACACACGAAACAGTTATCAATAAGATCAATTTAAGAAAGTTGTTGCTTTTGTTCTGCTATCAGCACAAAACAAGTTTCAAAAATTTGTTTAGAAAGCTGCTGAAGTGATTACCTTTGGCCAGACGTAAATATCGCTTTGCTCCGATTACATAAAAGTGAGTATTCGCTGCTAAGGATGACGCATTATTTTATTTGTAATCGTGTGGAAACACCCAGCTTGAGAAGAGTTCTAGATCTACACGCAGCTGGGAATGACTTGGTTCTCTTTGGTAATTTTTTTTGTTTCCTTAACTGTTGTAGAACTTCAAACTCTTGCTCTCTTAACCTGAAAAGTACTTTTGAACTACTTAATGATCTGCTCTACAATAGTGCTTCGTCACTTTGTTTTATAGTCATGCCCCTTCTGAACTATACCAAGGCAATCAATAAAGATATGATAATTCATATTAAACTATTTGTAAACACAAATTACAGTTTATTTCGTCACGCACATACTTTGATAATTAATACAAAATGACCAATAATAGAAATTGTAGTGCAACTTTTTATCAGACACTCAACTCAGATAAGATAGAAATTCGGTTATCAAAAAAAATCAAAAACAAAAAAAAAATAAAAACAAAAAAAAAATAGAAATAGAAATAAATACAGACAAAAACAAAAACAAACCAAACAAGTAGTAAAAATTTCACAGTGTCATCGTGACTTTTTATTAACTTAAATTCGGCGAGTTTATTTGCACGCATGTGATATAGACCAAACCCTCTCAAACGTAGATCAATGACTAGCATTTGAGTTCATAAGAAAATTATTTTTGTTTAGATTATCTATTGAGAGGAAATGTAATTATAAAATATGCATTGTTGACAATGAAATTGTACCAAATTGTGACTACTTTTCGCTTTAATTAATAATGAATTGTAGACAATATTATATGATATTTGAACAATCGGTTGTATCGCAGCCGTTTAAATATTATTACTTCAAGCATTACGATTTTTATTACACATTGATAATGTTGTCGCTGATAATGGAAGAGAAAGAACGCGAAAATTTGTTAATGAATCAAAAATATATACTTCATTATACAGATTTTATCGATAATTTAGATAAAATCTGTATAATGAAGTATATATTTTTGATTCATTAACAATTTTTTTATTAAAAATATATATTGTATAAAGTTTTTGAGTTAATAAGTCATGTTTTTGAACTTCCAAAAACTAAATATTTTGCTACCAATTTGTTTCTTTCCCCTAATGTCATGTTTTCATTAATAAATTTCGTAACTCTGATACCACTCTGAATTATAAATATAATATTGCTTGTACTCTTTAAGTTGAGAGAGGTTTACAAAGCAATAAGTAATAGAGAGCATACTCAACTCATTACTGCGGCATTCGAGTCTACATCACCGGAACTCTTTCGGAATTTTGATCCGTTCAATTTTATTCGAACAATTAGTAAACTAATTTTAAAATAAATTATCTTATTTAATTGTATATTGATTTGGTTTGCTATTTGCTTACGTAAAACGTAAACATCGTAAAATGACAGATAATCTGAAACGTGCCATGAGTTAAATAAAGATTGAAGTACGATTTCGATATGAAAAAATAGTAAAGTAAACTCATTCTAGAAGTCACATAAAATTAAAATACTCAAGACTTAATTTTCAAGATATTTATCAAACTTTATGTCGGCACTGAGATATCAAGATCAACTACAATTCAATAGAACTGAAAAAAGAAGAGCTTAGTTTCCATAAATTCTTCTGAAAATATTTCTAAACACAAATCGTTTGCTAAAACAGGACATACAGTCCTGGTTTCCATAACAATTTTTAACCGACTTTTCCACAACAACAAATGAACCGTTAAATTTGATCTAGGTTAAAGAAAAGTTAATTTTCGACGTTTATTGTCTTAAGATTCTTTAGACCTTAACCCCATATAATCAATTTCGAAGCAAAATGCACACACATACATATACATTTTCATATAACAATTAAATATTTATTAAAAAAAAATTAATAACATTATATATACAAACATACATATATTGCAAACAATAACAGGACGGGATTTTACACTAAAAAGCACCACGATTATACAGCCAAGGCAATAAGGCTTCAGCGTGTTTACGGAAACGTTCATTTCTGTACATATTCTTTTTAAATTCTTCACCCTCAGCCGTATGACCCACTAAATTATCAAAATCTGCAGCATCCGAGGGATCGACAAGCACAATAGACATATGCCCCGACAGTTCATAAAGACCCCAAGTACCGTATTTGTAAAGTGCTATATGGATATCCTTCAATGTTGGCAATGCCTTTGGGTATTTCAACAGCTTCAAGCACTCAATTAAATTGTCATGATAATACTTAATAAAGTAATCGAACTGCTTCAACTTCACATCCAGACTCGTTGAAGATATCAGCAGGCCATACAAATCATTCACCGGTGAACCATAACGCACACACTGGAAATCAACGAAATATGTTTCCCTAATTTTGCCAAAAGCATCGTATTGGAACATGATGTTGTTGGCCCAGAAGTCACCATGATTTAAGACATTAAATTCATTTGGATCTGGTTTCATAATTGCGCGGAAATCTTTGAAGAAGTTCTCGCGATTTTTTTCCTAAAAGCAAAGAATAATAATTGATAATCATTTCAAGAAATGCCGTAAGTCAGTTAGTATTTACCAAACTCTCGATGTACACCTCATTGCCTTCATATAAGGGTACGCTGTTATAGAACGCATTTGACGCCTCTTGGTCCATTTTTTCCATCGCCCCAACGAGGTCTTCGCTGTAAATGCCAACAGTCACAATTTCCGGATATTTTCCAACAGTCTCAACACGCACCGCTGAGGCGGCATGCCATTGTGCCAACTTTTTCAATGTGCTTTTAGTGTGTTCCAAGTCGAAACCGGCCAAACGATTGGCATTTTTGAAATTGCGCGGACGTAAATCCTCCATGAGTATAACACCGGATTCGGATGGTGTCTCAATATCATAGTATTTTGGTGAAAATCGCACATTAACACCAGCATCACTATACAATTTCTCCATCTCAGGCACCACATCCTTATACATAGCGCGTTCCGTATCGAATATATTATGGCTGCCTAATAATTTTTGTACGGATTCGATGGGTAACTTTATCATGTGTGAGACCTGTTTGGTTTTGCCATCTAGAAAAATGCAACAAAATAGTTTTTTTTTAATATCTTCACATAAATCCACAAAAGTTCGATACACCTACCTTCAAGCTCTACGTCCAAAGTCACTAAACCCATGAGTGTGGCATAATTTTCACCCGCAGCTTGTGCTGGTTTTACATTGAATTTTTTAATGCTCTTAAAATCAGGTATGTTTTTCTTCAGCAGATCTACAAATAGATCTCCATTCAACCATTCTGGGATTTGACGCGCATCTTTTGGTGCCTCGGCGGTTTCTGTACCAGACTGCGGCTTAACCTCTTCTGTTGGTTGTTTACCATTTGTATTCACCACCTCTACCGTAGACATTTTTATGTTGTTTTGAAACGTTTTATTCACAAAACAAAAAAAATAATAATAATTAAAATACGAGTAAACTTAAACCGTTAGATGTGCGTGGTACGGATTTATCACGATCGACATACGACGTAGAACTATTCGAAAAAAGCTTTGCGTTCGCATTTATATAGTGAATTAATTATCAGACCGCACTTCATAGCTGAAACAATCGCGTATATACTTATCTATATACATAAAAAACATATATACATATAGATTGTTTGAAATTTTGGTAGAGCTTTTATTAATTGACATGTAGCCGCAGAGAATCGCTCTCACAGAGATTCAGTGCAGCAAACATTTAATGATTAACAAAACGAAACAAGAAGACTCTGGTAGATTTAATCAAAATTCAAAGTACTGCTAACGAGAGCGTCATCTAGTATATTATTTGGTCAAATGAGTATAAATAAAAAAAAATAAAAACAAAGGCAATGTTTATCAAGCGTGCCGAAAATTTTCATTATCAAATTATGCATTATTATTTATTAGGGTGGTATACGAAGGTAGTTTAAAAATTCTTAAAAAAAAGTAGAACTTTTAAATACCATCTTTTAAGTCTATATTCCTGTTGTATTATAAATTTTACATAAAAATTGTCTTAAGCAACGTAAAAAGACATATAGTATAAAACGTGTTATAAGGAGATTTTCAGTTCTAGAATTGTAGAAGTCACATAAGATTAAATTACGTATGACTTAATTCTTAGCCAAGTTGTGTATTCAGTTTTATATCGACCCTGAGAATAACAGAGATATCGAGATGAAACACAATTTAACCGAACTAAATAAGAAGATTCTGTATATGTTTCTAACGCGGGATCGTACTCAAAGATAACTTAAACTTCATATAGCTATCAATAACATATAAATTATAGAAGGCGAAAGTTCAAATATCTTTAGAAGAATCAAAACAATTATGTTTCCTTAGAATTTACCTACCATATACTTTGTGTGAGACTAACTTTCGTTGTAACAAGCAAAAAAAACAAATAATTTTTAGCCAGAAAATACCGGATCCGTACTCGAAACATGAGAACGGTGGGAACTTATATTTATATACTCCTAACCATTCATGCGCAAAAAACGCTTACACTGAGAATCACTATAGTATTTATATAGCGATTTTAATGTGTTTATCTCATTGAACTCAGTGATTGTTTAATTATTAGATAGTTAACTAAAGGGTTTTTCAATAGGGTAGCTACAAAAATAGATCGATAAGGACAGCAAACGCCATATTTTTTCCTGCTCTTTTAGCATTTATCTGCAGTAAGTTTTGCCATTTCATCATGGAAAGATATACGATTCAACGACGTGTCGAAATTATTAAAATTTATTACCGAAATTCGCAGTCAGTGGCCTCAACTTTAAGAGCGCTACGTACAATTTATGATGAGGCTCATTTCTGGATGAATGGCTTCGTCAATTAATAATAATAATTTGATGGTATGGACTGGGACATACATACAGGACGGCGCCATACAGCGAATGTCACAATCGACTTATTGAAAACAAAGTTTGGTAAACGTGTTATCTCACGAAATGGTCCAGTAAATTGGCCGCCTCGGTCGTGCGATTTGACACCGTTAGGCTATTTCCTGTAAAGCCTATGGTCTATGCCATAAAGTCTATGTAATAAAATCTAATTTGAGACGATTTTTTAGTTTGGTACTTTTATGAAATACCATTTTAACTCAAAGTTTAGGAGAACTTCGAAATTTGGTCTTTTTTAAGGCAATGGTAACAGAAAAACCCGAGTAAAAACTGAGATTATTTCATAAAACGAAGTAAAATTGGTAGAGAACACATTTGCTGGGCACCAAAGAGTCTTGGAAAAACATGCTTTTTCCAAAATCTCTATCTAAAACAATGCCAACATTTTAAAAATCATATATTTTCTAAATATAAGTAGATCCATAGTATAAAAATGTTTAAAAATTATTAATGCAAATTTTTTTTATAAAATATTTGTATATGGTATATTTATTACTTTCATAAGTCAACATACATACATTTTGATAACGATGGTATCAAATATTGGCACCAAACAACGGCATTGCAATTTTATCAGCTAATCAATTGCGATAAGATTAAATTTATTTTAGGAAAATAGTTAAAATATAAAAATTACCAAATTACTCAGCATCATCGTGACCAAAATTTTTAAATTAAATTCAAACTAGTTTTGATTTACTCATGTGACCTACGACAAACCTGTTCAAGTGGGTGATTTGCCCAATTGATATGAAAATTAAAAAGTTAATTTCATATGAAATCAGTGAATTGATTATCGAATCTTTTGCAACTGATTATAAAACTAATTGAAATCCAAAGATATTCCATTCTTAATTTTAAAATGCATATCAAGAAACATAATAGATAAGAAGAGTATTTGTTTATGAAAGCGGTGAGTCAACTGTTTTGAACTTTGGAGCTTCAGAATTCGATCCTATAGTGTAAGTGGAATATTGCAAATTTATTTCTTCTTCCGATTTTGAACAACAAATGCTACTTTTTCAAGCAAAATAGGCAATAGCAACTAATAGTTTTTATAACAGATTTGATCAATTTTCAGAACCAACTTTCGAGTTTTGTAAGTTATGGAAAAATAAATAACCTTAAGTCAAATGAAATCTTGAAAATGCTTTTACATTACATTTAGATCAAGATATAGAATTTTAGTATAAATATTTGTAATATATATTTATCGTGTTTCTATCCTTTGAGCAAAATCAATTACTCAATTGAAAAACACACTGAAGTTTCTTCACATATATTATATTTACATTTATTTAAAATAAAATTAAATACATTAATACATTGTCTACATAATAATTTTCTATTATAACCGTCTCAAAGTAGGGCAGTTTATCACTCAAAGGCACCACGATGGTAAAGCCAAGGATATACCACTTCGATGTGCTTACGATAACGGGCATTTGTATACATATGTTTTCTGAACGCAATACTTTCTTCTGAAGTGCCCATCAAATTACTCAACTCAGCCCCTTCAGTAGCCTCGAGCAGCACGATGGGCATGTGACCTGATGCTGTGGAAACAGCTGTTGGAATAAAATAAAAATATATATTAATTGAATACAATTTTTTTAAATTTATAAATATTTTTACTCACCCAAAGTACCATACTTCAACAGAGCGATATGGATTTCTTTTAGAGTGGGTAACTTCTTTGGATATTTCAACAACTTCAAGCATTCAATCAGATTATCATGATAATACTTAACAAAATAATCAAAATGCTTTAGCTTCACATCCAGACTTGTTGAGGATAACAACATGGTGTACAGATCATTGACAGGTGAACCGTAGCGCACACACTGAAAGTCCACAAAATATGTTTCTTTCACTTTACCCTCATCATCGTGTTGGAACATAATGTTGTTGGCCCAAAAATCACCATGGTTTAAGACGTTGAACTCATTCGGATCGGCTTTCAGCAACGGAGCGAATTCCTGAACAAAGTTCTCACGATTTCTTTTCTAAACTCAAGATTAATTTAACAAAATGTGTTCACGTATTTTATGCCTTGGTACATACCAAACTATCGTAGTATTCTTCGTGCCCCTCATAAGTACGCACACACTCCAAGTACAGTGGTGTCATGGATTTACCCAATTGCTCCATCATTTTCAAGAAATCCTCGGTAAAAAGTCCCACACAAACTTTTTGCGGATATTCACCTTTGGTCTCAACACGCACCGCTGAGGCGGCATGCCATTGTGCCAACTTTTTCAATGTGCACTTAGTGTGCTCCATGTCGAAACCCTCCAAACGGTTGGCATTTTTGAAGTTACGTGGACGTAAATCTTCCATGAGTATAACACCGAATTCGGATGGTGTCTCGATTTCATAATATTGTGGTGAGAATTTCACTTCAACACCAGCGTCACTATACAATTTCTCCATTTCCGGTATCACATCTTTATACATGGTTCCTTCAGTATCGAAAATATTGTTATTATTCAACATATTGTGTAACGTTTCGATAGGCAGTTTGATCATATACGAAATCGGTTGGGATTTTCCATCTAAAAAAACAACAATAAGTAGTGTATTACACCATATGTTTGCTCCCAACAAGTAGTGCAATAAAATTGTTTTACTTGCCTTCAAGCTCTGCGTCAATATTCACCGAGGCCATGAGTGTGGCGTAATTATCACCAGCGTCTTGTGAGGCTTTAGCGCTGAAATTTTTAATGCACTTGAAGTTCGGTATGTTTTTCTGCAACAATTCTACAAAAAGGTCTGCCTTCAACCACTCGGGGACTTTACCCGACGCTTTCGGTGCGCCATTGGTTGCTGTACCATTATTAGTTGTTTCCGTTGCGCTTTTAAGCGTTTCCGATTCTGCTTTACCATTCGTATGCGTCTCTGTTGTTGCTGACATCTTGCTTTCGTTAATTTATGTTCTATTTTATACACAACAATTGCCACTTAAATTCACTAAAAGAACCCGCTTTATGCGTAGCACGTCTAACGCGATCGCTGTGCGACGTATAACTATTCGAAAAAAAGCTTTGCTTTAGCATTAATAACCCATGTAAATTGTGCGATGACTATTCATGGTTGCTGCATTAACCCTTTGTATGTCTGTGTAGGTGTATACACAATCATTCAGAAAGTTTGACATTTTCGTAGAGCTTTTTTAAATTAATTTGTTTGCTGCGATAAACAGAAGATCGTACACATTTAGATACTCAATTCATGTGAGCTACTCAAGTGTGTGTAAGTATATGATTATGTTAAAAAAAAATGACTTGCATTTTAATATCGACGAATTTGTAGACTTCCTAAAGCGCGCTTACGACTCAAGTTCAAATGTGACATATTCTCTTACTTATCGTAGAAACATCCGGCTCCTTTTTTTTGGAAAATTAAGAAGAGTAATATCTACTCGGTATAATCATTTAGTGCTCTTGGAAAAAATACAATGCAAAGCTTTCTTAGTAACTAAAGCTAATATCAACAAATACATTAATCACTTGTTATTTGAATTTGAAATTGCACTAGTAAGCGTGCCAGAATTTATTGTTTTATGGCAGTAATTTTATAAGAACTTATCTCTACGGTACACTTATGTACATAGCTTTTCATTTTATAACGAGAAAAGCAGGGCATACAAAAATGCAAAATAATGATGAAATTGTTTACTTAGTAGTCGAAATTTATAACAGCTGTTTTACCGTATACGAGTATACATATATGCAGCTAACGTTCATTCACTATAGATTTGAAGTTCTTACATTTTCAGAAATGCATTAACAGCAACAAAAAAGAATATAGTATTGAATGAAAGCACAAGCTTTCGAAGTATCGTTCAGAAAATTGAAAGTTTTTTAAAGCTTTTGTGGTGTCCGTTACGATTTTGACATATAGACTCACCTCAACCTTTTAAAACATATTTCAAAAGAGTTAATGCAAATAAATAGTATTTCTTTATTTAATACTAGCAGACCGCCCCGGCTTGCGTTACGAAGAGAACGATTTGTAAGCGATTTTCAGTTTTAGATTAAGATTCTCCATCACGGAGTCTTTTTGATATCCTCACCTTGGAACTATTTCCAGAAAGTTGAGATTCTAGCAATAAATATAGCCTATATTACTCGAGGTGAATGTCGCTTACAAATGGTGAAAGAGTTTTTCAAAGCGGCACAGTAGTTTTTGAGTTTATTCATTACAAACATACATAAAAATCTTTCCTATTTATAATAGTATAATAGTATAGATGAACTTTGATCAAACACACTAAAGTAATTATTCGTAAATAGCAATATAATTGATCAAGTTGTAATTACGGAAGTCAAAATATTTACAATAATTAACTTTTGCATATATTTATTTTTTTGCATATATTTAAATACATATAAACAACTGTATATAAAATAATTATTGGCAATCAAGCAACAATATATAATTTAAAATCATTAAGATACCTATTTACATACATTTTTTGTATAGTACCTAAGTTAGTATGAAGAATCATATACAGTAAACCCCATATAATTGGCAACCGGTTGTTTAACTCATCAACTTTGAATCACTTGCTTAATAGGAACAACAAACTACACATGAAATATATTTGGTTAAAAAGCTATGTTATCGATATATATATCGATACATTATATGCTAACTAGAGGTTCCAGATATTAAGGAACCGCTTATGAGACATGTTTTTGTGTTTTTCTTTATAAATTATCATATTTTTCAGCTTTGCCACTGAAAATAAACCAGCAAGTTTCCGAAAATCATTATTAGCATTTTGGATAAAATTGCAGGAAGCATCGGGGTATTACGATATGTAACGAGTTCTATACCTAACAGAAAAAGCCAATTTTTACTAGAGTTGCTGAACACTCTTTTCGCTATTCGATTTCGAGTGTGTCGCTTCGTTAATGAACATATTCAAGTTAATGCAGTGCAACCCACACTAGATAGATTATAATAGCATTGTATACGCCGATAAACAATTAAACTATAACTTTATTTATCCAAATGCTACAGGATACACACCTTTATTTTAAATAAACTTAAATATATTACTACACACTGTCTACATATTTTTCAATTACGACAAATTCAAAGTAGTTCTGCTTATTATTCAAATGCACCACGATGATATAGCCAAGGAAAGACCACTTCGATGTGCTTCCGATAACGTGGATTTGTATACATGCGTCTTCTAAACGCAATGCTAACTTCTGAAGTGCCAAGGTAACTACAAAGATCAGCCGCCTCAGTTAGCTCGAGCAGCGCCAAGGGCATCTGAATCATAATAATGGACACAGCTGTTGGGATAAAATAAAAAATGTAGTTTTAACTATCACATTTAATTTTTCACTCACCCCCAAAGCTTTTCTTCAAGAGGTCAATATGGATTTCTTTTAGAGTGGGTACTCTCTTTGAATATTTCAACAATTTCAAGTACTCAATCAGATTATCATGATAGTACTTAACAAAATAATCGAAATACTTTAGCTTCACATCCAGGCTAGTCGATGATAACAACAAATAGTACAGATCCGTCACAGGTAAGCCGTAGCGCACACACTGAAAGTCGACAAAATATGTTTCTTTCACTTTACCCGCATCATCGTGTTGGAACATAATGTTGTTGGCCCAAAAATCACCATGGTTTAAGACGTTGAACTCATTTGTATCGACTTTCAGCAGTTGACATAATTCGCTCATAAAGTTGTCACAAGTTCTTTTCTAAAAGCAATATCAATAAAATACAGGTACTGAAATACTAAATTCCTATGTAATCGAACATTTTATACTCCCTCAATTTTGTTGTTTAATATTATTAAAGAAAATCATTAGACATATACAGTTTATGGGGGCTGTGGTAATTCCTGGATTACACCAGAAGTTTGAAACTCGTAATATATATAAGGTATATGGAAGTTATTAACCCATTTTTGTCACAGAGGCACATTATTACAAAAGAAGTCAGGAAGTTGACTTTCTACAGAATTTAAGAAAGATATAAATATGTTTTCGGTAAAAAATTACACACAGGCCCTAATGTCTGTACGAGTAAATTAGATATATGCGGGTATGAAAAGTTATAGTCATATAACTTTTTTTCAGTTAAGCAAAGCTAACCCTCAGTGATGTATATTGGTTGTTTGGTGTATCATAGAGTGAGTGTATCAGATGGAATTTTAAATTTTATTATATGGCAATTAAACATGCCTCGTCAGTATATTTAACTCTATATTTATTTCGATTAGTTTTAGGTGTTAAAAACCATCGTTATGTAAACATAACTATGCAAGTTGAGAGAGTATAAAAGTTAGATCTCAGCACCTTTATTATATAAACATACCAAACTATCGTAGTAGACTTCGTGACCCTCATATGTGTGCACACACTCCATATACAGTGGCGTCATGGTCTTACTCATAGGCTCTAGCATTTTCAAAACGTCGTCGGTATAAACTCCCACACAAACTATTCGCGGATATTCACCTTTGGTCTCAACACGCACCGCTGAGGCGGCATGCCATTGTGCCAACTTTTTCAATGCGCACTTAGTGTGCTCTATGTCGAGACCCTCCAAACGGTTGACATTTTTGAAGTTATGCGGCTGTAAATCCTCCATGAGTGTTACACCGAATTCAGATGGTGTCTCGATATCATAATATTTTGGTGAAAAACGCACTTGAACACCAGCGTCACTATACAATTTCTCCATTTCCGGTATCACATCTCTATACATAATTCCTTCGGTACCGAAGAACTTACGATTATTTATCACCTTCTGCACCGTTTCGTTGGGTATTTTCATCACATACGAAACCTGTTGGGATTTTCCATCTAAACAAACATTAAGTAGAATGACCATATAGAGATCCCACAAGTAGTGCAATAAAATTGTTTTACTTGCCTTCAAGCTCTGCGTCAATATTCACCAAGGCCATGAGTGTGACGTAATTCTCGCCAGCATTCTGTGAGGATTCGGCGCTGAAATTTTTAATGCACTTAAAGTTCGGTACGTTTTTCTGCAGCAATTCTAAAAATAGGTCTGCCTTCAACCATTCGGGGATCTGAAGCGAAGCTTTCGGTGCGCCATTGTCGGCATCTGCTTTACCACTCTTATGTGTCTCTATTGCTGCTGACATCCTGCCTTCGTTAATTTTTACTTTTTTACATTCAACAATTGACACAAAATTTCACTAAGCGCACTTTGAAGAACCCGATGTATTAGAAATACGTTTAACGGGATCGCTGTGAGACCAATAACTATACGAAAAACGCTTGGCTTTAACATTTATAGGCGATGTAAACCTTTGTTCAAGTAAGCGAGGTGCTACATAATTCGTTCCAGTCTCAGCCGAAGCGAAGTTTCTTAACTATATTTTTACTCCCCGATTTCGAATATGTCGCTTCGGTAATTAAATATTAATCTTATAGAAGCCGTAATCCTCACGTGCTATAGTGAACCCCAAAAATTGTACCTTTCATTTAATGATGAACTGTTTGTAATATATGTATATATGTATATATAAATTATTTAAAAAAATTAAGCAACTTGTGTCAGAGTTAAGTAGTGTATACTGTACTGAATATTTACGAATTCTACGAACCATGAAATGTGAACATGTCAAATTATGCTTAATACGACATGGTTGTTGTTTTGAATACAATATTAGAATTATTAACAGCAATAACAAAACAAAAAAAAAAAACAATTAAAATAATGATAACATGTTTATATTACAAAAATAGTTGTGTAATAGAAAAAGTGCAATACTAATTTGTACTTAATAATACCGCATCATTAAACGCTAAATAAAACGGGCGATATACGACTACAATTGACAATCGTTAGAGTTCAAAAATGACGCGGGATACATTTGAAACTGTTATTACACTAATTTCTAAAAGTTTGAGTTTTCGTTTCATTTTATATACTCTCGCAACAAAAGTTGCTAAGAGTGTATTATAGTTTTGTTCACATAACGGTTGTTTGTAAGTCATAAAACTAAACGAGTTAGATATAGGGTTATATATATCAAAATGATCAGGGTGACGAGACGAGTCAAAATCCGAATGTCTGTCTGAAAAATCGGACCACTGCCACGCCAACAAAATGGCGAAAACCGAAAACACAAAAAGTGTCATAACTAAGACATGAATAAAGTTATAAAAGTAAAATTTGGAGCAGAGGATCGCACTAGGAAGGGGCATATTTGGATGTAATTTTTTTGGAAAAGTGGACGTGGCCCGCCCTCAAATCGGTTATTTGTATATATCTCGCAAACCAATAAAGCTATATAAACCAAACTTTCTGCAGTCAGTTCTCTTACGTACCCCACCCCACACCATGAAAACAGTTGAAATCGGATAATAACCACGCCCACCTCCCATACAAAGGTTAGGTTGAAAATTACTAAAAGTGAGTTAACTCTGTAACGAAAAACGCCAGAAACACTAAATTTCACATAAGAAATGGCAGATGGAAGCTGCACTCAGATTTTTTTACAAAATGGAAAATGGGAGTGGCATCGCCCACTTATGGGTCAAAAACCATATCTCAGGAACTACTCGACCGATTTCAATGAAACTTGGTTTGTAATAGTTTCCTTACATCCCAATGATATGTTGTGAAAATAGACCAAATCGCTTCACAATCACGCCTACTTCCTATATACCAGAACTTTGAAGACGATCTGAATCGTTTACATTACAATATATTTATAAAGTAAGCACTAGTGAAGATATCGATGCAGAACTTTGCACAAATACTACCTTTATAGTATGGCAGCCCCATTTTAAAAATCGCCGAAATCGGACCATAGGTTTTTAAGGCCCCATATATCGAACAGGAGGACCTCGGTGCTTCTAACCTAATATTATGGTTTCGAACTTTCAATGGACTTTATACAATACATATGACGAATATGGGGGTCAAATTGTATATTATATAACATAAATAAAGTTAAATAAATAAATTGCGAGAGTATAAAATGTTCGGTTACACCCGAACTTAGCCATTTCTTACTTGTTTTTCTTTAAATTAGTTTGTACTTCACTTTAATTTACTATCAGCTCAGATAGTATAGTTCATGGGAAATTCTTGATTTATCAATTAGACTTGCTAGCAGCGCATGACTAAGCAATTTGAAACAACTGCTATAAAATCGAAAGTGATAGCGAATTTGAAAGCAAATGTATTTATGACCTGATAACAAATAGTTTATAAACACTTTACTAGTTTTACATTGTTCCGAATGACAGGTGAGGGCTTTAAGAAATGTATGAAATCGCTTAAAATGTATAGAAGTACGCTAAGAATGTTTATTAAACTACTAGCCTAAAGGAACTAACTAACACCTGACTCATGCTCACCATACCAGACGTCAAATTCATTACTAGATCACATTTAAAGTAAACAATCGTCGAATAATTCAAACTCATCAAAATAAAAAATTCCTCGACTACAGCACAATAGATTTAAATCAGATTCAAATAAATACAATCCTCGAATTCTAAGATATTCAACTAAAAAAACCCTCGACAGGAGCATACTTGATTTATATCAAGTCCAAAGTAAACAATCCTCGAATTATCATATTGGTCTACTGTGGGGCAACGAATTCACAACTTAAAGACTGACGCACACCAAGCACAAGCACCAGAGTCAAATACAACCGTCGATCTCATATTTGATCAATCGTTAGCTTAATATCGCCTTATCAAGACCTTTACCACCATAACATGCTATGACGTTAATTAAGTACCTTGTCATATGACTAAATGCTGTTATATCGCTAAAGCTGGGGTATATTACAACTGAAATATACCAAAAAGTGAGAGAGACCACACTCTCATATATCCCATGGAATAGCTAAAGGGGAAATAGAATAGAATATTATTTAATAAAATTGTTAAATAATATTTTTATACATAAACTCCCAAAATTATATTCCTAATTTCACAAATTACCGTTTGTCGGTATCGATCTTAAAAACCGGTATTTTTTAATTTACTTCAAAAGCTTTCTCGAAACTAACTACGTACGAATATTTGGAAGCTGCAAAGA
Source organism: Zeugodacus tau (assembly GCA_031772095.1). Taxonomy (NCBI): domain Eukaryota; kingdom Metazoa; phylum Arthropoda; class Insecta; order Diptera; family Tephritidae; genus Zeugodacus; species Zeugodacus tau. The sequence continues at coordinate 19,179,476 of CM062652.1, read as the reverse complement.
AGAAGATGTGAAGAAAAAAACAATAAGTTTCCACTTTAAGACAAAACAAAGTCATACATTTTATGTTTCTTTCAATTTAGCAAAGCTTTCGGCGTTAACAACTATTTAAACTTACTCAGATTGTCGACAAAGGGGTCATACTAAAAAAGCGCAAAGAAACACATAAAAAAATATTATATTATAAAGTTTAGCTAGCTTTTATGGGAGCTTTTTGTTGTTTACCATAAAATTATGTGAGTATTTCGTTTGACAGGTGAGCAGTCTACTTAGTATTAAGCTGCAATGTATTTGTTTCGCCACGGACCGGGACAGCAGTTGCTTTTCGGAGAGCAAGCTTGTTTGTTTAATAAGTTCAAATGTGTGCCGAATGAAAGTCTTTTTATACTCTCGCAACAAAAGTTGCTAAAGAGAGTATTATAGTTTTGTTCACATAACGGTTGTTTGTAAGTCATAAAACTAAACGAGTTAGATATAGGGTTATATATATCAAAATGATCAGGGTGACGAGACGAGTCAAAATCCGAATGTCTGTCTGTCCGTCCGTCCGTTCGTCCGTGCAACGGATAACTTGAGTAAAAATTTAGATATCTTGATGAAACTTGGAACACACGTTCCTTGGGACCGTGAGAGGGTTGCTTTCGAAAATGGGCAAAATCGGACCACTGCCACGCCCACAAAATGGCGAAAACCGAAAACACATAAAATGTCATAACTAAGCCATAAATAAAGTTATAAAAGTAAAATTTGGAATAGAGGATCGCACTAGGAAGGAGCATATTTGAATGTAATTTTTTTGAGAAAGTGGGCGTGGCCCCGCCCCCAAATCGGTTATTTGTATATAACTCGCAAACCAATAAAGCTATATAAACCAAACTTTCTGCAGTCAGTTCTCTTACGTACCCCACCCCACACCATGAAAATAGTTGAAATCGGATAATAACCACGCCCACCTCCCATACAAAAAAAATAGAAGCTGCACTCAGATTTTTTTACAAAATGGAAAATGGGCGTGGCATCGCCCACTTATGGGTCAAAAACCATATCTCAGGAACTACTCGACCGATTTCAATAAAACTTGGTTTGTAATAGTTTTCTTACATCCCAATAATATGTTGTGAAAATAGGCCAAATCGCTTCACAACCACGCCTACTTCCTATATACCAGAACTTTGAAGACGATCTGAATCGTTAACTTTACAATATGTAAGGGTAGCACTAGTGAAGATATCGATGCAGAACTTTGCACAAATATTACCTTTAAAGTGTGGAAGCCCCATTCTAAAAATCGCCGAAATCGGGCCATAGGTTTTCAAGGCCCCATGTATCGAACATGAGGACCTCGGTGCTTCTAACCTAATATTAGGGTTTCCAACTTTCAATGGACTTTATACAATATATATGATGAATATGTGGGTCAAATTGTGTATTATATAATATAAATTAAGTTAAATAAATAAATTGCGAGAGTATAAAATGTTCGGTTACACCCGAACTTAGCCTTTCCTTACTTGTTATAATTTGTTTTCGGTAAAACAGTATTAAAATATTATGAAAGATATAATATAATTTGTGTATAAATATTTTAAGATGCTTATCCACACACATACACCAGCCATATGCATTGTACATGAAATAAATTTACTTCTCACGACAGAGCATAAAACCATAAAAACATGTATTGAGTGTGTGTTAAATTAAGATATTCGTCCGATCATTCAACGATCTATACTACAAAAGAAAGACGGAACAAATAGGACCTCCCTCGCTAGAAACATATTATATACTTAATGTATGGATTCCATTAAGAGTTCACCTAATTATAAAAGCGTCGCGATGTATCCCACTTGAAAGGCTCAAAAGACTCCGGAGTATGGATCGCAAAGAAGATACTTACATATTGCCATAGCGCTTTGAGCCGATCACAAATTTTATGAGGCGGCTATTGTCTATTCCGGCAAGTTCGCTTGATTCGCTAAAGGTATAGCATGGAGCTGTTTGAATCTCAATCTTGCGAATGCTGTATAGTAGAGAAGGCAATGATTTGGTGTTTCCAGCTCGCCTTCCTTCGTATATCCATATGATAGTTTGCGTCTGATAGGATTCCTAGCCTCATCGCATACTGCCCATTCTGCAATATAAAGGTAGTGCTCCTACTATTGCGGCAAGGTGAATCTTTTTAAGTGCAAGTAGTTCGGCCGATCTCTTGCGTTCCAGTATTGGCCAAAAGGTTTTGACAACCGAGCACGTTCTGGTTGTTAATCAGCGTTTACCACGCTCTCGAGAGGTTCAGTGATCCGGTGCTAGAGCACAAGAGAACAACGCAGACAACCCGACTCCGTTAACTCCGGAACTATGTTTTTTCATATATATGATATATGCATTTATTTAAAATAAACTTAAATATATTACATACACAGTCAACATAGTTTTTAATCACGACCGACACAAAGTAGGCAAATTTATTATTCAAATATACCACGACGATGTAGCCAAGGCAATAACACTTCGATGTGCTTTCGATAACGGGGACTTGTATACATGCGCCTTCGGAACGCAATGCTATCTTCTGACGTGCCAACGAAGTTGCTTACATCAGCTGCCTCAGTTAGTTCGAGCAGCGCCAAGGGCATCTGAACCATAATGGGGGTTACAGCTGTAGGGAGAGATAAAGATTGTAGCCTTATTAAATATAATTTTCATTTAATTTTTACTCACCCCAAGAGCTTTTCTTCAAAAGGTCAATATGGATTTCTTTTAGGGTGGGTAATCTCTTAGAATATTTCAACAATTTCAAGTTTGCAATCAAATTATCATGATAATACTTAATAAAATAATCGAAATACTTTAGCTTCACATCCAAACTAGTCGATGATAACAACAAATAGTAGAGATCAGTCACAGGTGAACCGTAGCGCACACACTGAAAGTCGACAAAATATGTTTCTTTCACTTTACCCGCATCATCATGTTGGAACATAATGTTGTTGGCCCAAAAATCACCATGGTTTAAGACGTTGAACTCATTCGGATCGACTTTCAGCAGTGGAAGAAATTCGTTTAAATAATTCTCACGACTTCTTTTCTAAAATTAAAAACGAATAATTAAAATTGTTTAAGTTTTTTATATGTACGCAAATACCAAACTATCGTAGTACTCTTCGTGACCCTCATATGTGCGCACACACTCCATATACAGTGGCGTCATGGCCTTACTCATATGCTCTAGCATTTTCAAAACGTCTTCGGTATAAACTCCCACACAAACTATTTGCGGATATTCACCTTTAACCTCAACTCGTACCGCTGAGGCGGCATGCCATTGTGCCAACTTTTTCAATGTGCACTTAGTGTGCTCCATGTCAAAGCCTTCCAAACGATTGACATTCTTGAAGTTACGCGGACGTAAATCCTCCATGAGTATTACACTGCATGGTGTCTCGATATCATAACACTGTGGTGAGAATTTCACTTCAACACCAACGTCACTATACAATTTCTCCAATTCCGGTATCACATCTCTATACATGGTGCTTTCGGTATCGAAAATGTTGTGATTATTCATCACCTCCTGCACCGTTTCGATTGGCAGTTTGATCATATACGACAACTGTTGGGATTTTCCGTCTAAACAAATTATGAGTGGAGTGAGCACATACTAGTTCCCTCAAGTAGTACAAAACATTTTTTTTACTAACCTTCAAGCTCTGCATCAATATTAACCGAGGCCATGAGTGTGCTGTAATTGTCGCCCGCGTCTTGTGAGGCTTTTGCGGTGAAATTTTTAATGCACTTGAAGTTAGGTAAGTTTTTCTGCAGTAGTTCTACAAAAAGGTCTGCCTTCAGCCATTCGGGGATTTGATTCGACGCTTTCTGTTGACTATTGGCAGCTGCACTATTATTAGTCGTTGCCGTTACGTTTTTAGCTGTTTCCGATTCGGCTTTACCATTCGTATGCGTCTCTATTGTTGCTGACATCTTACCTTTTTTGTTTATTTACGCTTTGTTTTACACTCAACAATTGGCACTAAATTTCACTAAAAGAACTTTAAAGAACTCTCTGTATGCGTAGCACGTCTAACACGATCGCTGTGCGGCGTATAACTATTCGAAAAAAATAGTTTGCTTTTTCATTTATAACCGGTGTAAATTGTGCGTTGAACCATTCAGAAAGTTTGACATTTTTGAAGAGCTTTTTTTAAATAAATTTGTTAGCAGAGATAAACGTACTTTGATAAACTTAAATGTAGTGTAGTGTTCTTGAGTCAAGCAAACTTCGTAAGCATGAATCGGCAAGTCATTGTGAGAATTCGCTGCCCATTTCTTGACTACGTTGTCGAATTGATGTTCCTGAACTGTCAGCAATACTCTCTCGAACTGCTGCAATGTTTTCAGCTGCACGACTTATAATAGGACGCTCAGTGTGTTTAAGATCACTAAATAATATAGTCTCTTTCACTGTACCAACAATTGCCGTAAAATGCAAAATTTGCGTGAAATATGGGACTCCTTTATTCGGATATTAAACTAAGTATCAAATGAAATACATATAATATAATAATATGAATTAATATATAATTGGAGTGAAGGTTTGCTACAACGACAGTAGCAACATCCAATTAAAAAACATGTTCCAAACTAATTTTATATCCTTTTAGACGGTTGCTATTCAATGACGACATCTTTTTTCGACAAATATAAATTATTATTAAAAAAATATAAATTTAAAATCAATTGAATGTGTCGAATCCAGTTGAAGACACACAAAAAAAATGTATGCAAATCGGTCCATCCGTTTCATTTAAAGGCCCCACGATAGTAAAGCCAAGGCAATATCATTTCGATGTGCTTACGATAAACGGGGATTTGTATACATGCGTCTTCTAAACGCAATGGTTGCTTCTGAAGCGCCAATGTAACTACTAAGATCAGCCGCCTCAGTTATCTCGAGCTGCCCCACGGTCATTTGAATCACAGCGGTATTTAGAGCTGTTGAGAAAATTAAATAATATCGCTTTATTAAATATCCTTTTCATTTAATATTTCACTCACCCCACGCACTTTTCTTCAAAAGAGCGATATGGATTTCTACTAGGGTGGGTACACTCTTTGGATATTTCAGCAATTTCAAGCACTCAATCAGATTATCATGATAATGCTTAATAAAATAATCGAAATACTTTAGCTTTAAATCCAGGATTGTCGAGGATAACAGCAAATAGTAGAGATCTGTTACAGGTGAACCGTAGCGCACACACTGAAAATCAACAAAATATGTTTCGTGCACTTTACCCTCATCATCGTATTGGAACATAATGTTGTTGTCATATAAGTCACCATGGTTTAATACGTTAAACTCATTCGGATCGACTTTCAACACCGGAGTAAATTCATTTATATAATTCTCACGACTTCTTTTCTAAAATTATTAACAAATTATTAACAAAATAAAATTGTTCAAACATTTTATGCTTGCGTTCATACTAAGCTTTCGTAGTAGACTTCGTGGCCCTTATAGGTACGCACACACTCCATCAAAATTGGTGTAATAGTCTTACCCACATGCTCTAGCATTTTCAGAACGTCTTCGGTATAAAGCGGCTCACAAACTACTTGCGGATTTTGACCTTTGACCTCAACGCGCACCGCTGAGGCGGCATGCCATTGTGCCAACTTTTTCAATGCGCACTTAGTGTGCTCCATATCGAAACCTTCAAAACGATTGACATTTTTGAAGTTACGCGGACGTAAGTCCTCCATGAGTATTACACCGAATTCGGATGGTGTCTCGATATTATAATTCTGTGGTGAGAATCGCACTTCAATACCATCGTCACTATACAATTTCTCCATTTCCGGTATCACATCTCTATACATGGCGCTTTCGGCATCGAAAATATTACGATTATTTATCACCTTTCCCACCATTTCGATGGGTATTTTGATCATATACGAAATCTGTTGCGATTTTCCATCTAAACAAATAACATGTGCATCTAAGCAAATAATATGTGGATCAATCAAAATTTTTCACTTGCCTACAAGCTCTACATCTATATTCACTACGGCCATGAATGTGATGTAATTTTCGCCAGCATCTTGCGACGGCTTTGCGCTGAAATTTTTAATGCACTTAAAGTTCGGTAAGTTTTTCTGCAACAATTCTACAAATAGTTCTGCCTTCAACCACTCTGGGACTTTACCCGACGCTTTCGGTGCGTCCTTGGTTCTTGCAACATTATTAGTTGTTTCCGTTGCGCTTTTAAGCGTTTCCGTTTTTGCTTTACCACCCGTATGCGTCTTTATTGTTGTTGACATCTTGCCTTCTTGTTAATTTATGTTTTTTACACTCAACTAATGCCGCTAAATTTCACTAACCGACTTTGAAAGTACCCGATGTTTACAAAGAACAACTAACGCGATCGCTGTGAGGCTTACAATTATTCGAAAAACGCTTTGCGTTAGCATTTATAACTGTTGTGACGATTTGTAAGATTTAGTAAGCGACGTACTACATAATCGGTTCCAGACATAACCGTAGGTAAGTTACTTAACACTTTTTTTACTCCCCGACTTTGAATGTGTCGCTTCAGTAATTAAATATTATATTGTAGAAGCCGCAGTTCTCACGTGCTATAGAGCCACATAAAGCCATATAATTTCGCTTTCCATCTAAAATATTGATATTTCCTTTGAATGGTGTAATAATGAACTGTTTCTCATATGTATATGTATTATATTATGAAACTTCACTGTAACAGTTAAGTGGTGTATACTGTATGGAATACTTATGAATTCCACAATGAAATATCTACAAGTCAATATGTAAGCAAATTATACATAATATGACATGGGTGCTGTTTTGAATACAATATTAGAATTATTAACGGTAATAACAAACCAAAAAATAATAAATAAAAAATATTAATACAATTTACGATAGTATGTTTTTATATTTTGAAAATAGTAGTAATAGAAAAAAACAGTAAAAGCATGCAGTAATAATTTAATAATCCGCCCCATTCGAGCACAATAAACAGGTTCAAAATAAGCAATCCTTGAATAATGATGTGGTCTATTTTTGGGCAACGAATTAACAACTTTCAGACCGACAACAAACCATACACAAGCACCGGAGTCAAATACAGATGGCAACCTCATATTTAAACAATTGTTTGCTTAATATATGTAGCTTTCTAATCTTTAATACTATTCAGATAGTCGATGGAAGTGGTTAAGCTAAATAATATTATAATAAATAAGAGAAAACCAAAAATTATGAACTTTTGCAAGCTTTTATGGGAGCTTTTTGTTTACCATAAAAGCATTTATATTCTATTATATTACGCTTGACAAGTGAGCAACTTGTTTCGTATTTAGCCAGCATTTGTTGCGCCACTGTCCAATACCGCAGTTGCTTTTCGGAGAGCAAGCTCGTTTGTTTAATAAGTTCCAATGTGTGCCAAGTGAGGGCGCATTGTTTTTTGTAATTTGTTTTCGGTAAAAAAAAGTGTCAAAATATTGTGAAAATTTTAATAAAATTTGTGTATAAATACTTTTCAAAGTGTTTGTGAGTAAAATGTAAGTGAACAAGTGTGGCAAAAAAAAAATTTATTAAAAAATATATTTCGCCGTATGCTCAACAACAATTATAGAGTTTTAAAAAAGTTAATGATAGCACATCGATTAATATTCTAAAGTGGTTACGTTTGTCTGCTGGTAGACAGTCGTATTTGCTAATCGAAAACAAATACAGAATACAAAAACACACGCAAAAGTTGTCAACGAATAACAAAATGTAAAGCAACAACAGCCGGCTACGCGTGGCAACAAGTTGGGAATATACATATATAATATTTATATATGTATAACTTCATATACATATATGTATTCTTCACACACTTATAGCAGATTAAAAAGAAAAATTCACTCCACGAATAGATAATAAAAAGTTGGTAAACGTGCATGGGGACTTGTACACAGACCCTCCTGGAGTGTTTTCAAAAATTTTATGTATCTTTGTATTAGTACACACAAATATCCATTGATCTTTGATAAAAGCAATCAAAATACCAAAAGAAAACAAAAAAACAGGTTTATAATAAAAACTGATAGAGAGGAAAGTCATATTTGAAGTGCAGACCATTTTTGGGGGCTTATCCGCATTATATATGTGCACGTATACACCCATACACCAGCCATATGTATTGTAGATATTATACATTTAGTTCTCACGAGAGAGCATAAATTCACAAAAACAAGTATTGAGTGTGTGTACCCCAGCACAATTTGTTCCATATGGAGTGTTGTAGTTTTTCTCATAAAATTTCTGTTTTTGTCAGTTTAAGGGGATAAGTACAGTATGTGTTTATATGTATGTATGTATATAATATATACTAATAAGATACAAATAAATTAAGATATTCGTACGATCATTCAACGATCTATATTTCAAAAAAAAAGACAGAACATATTGGAGCACACTCTCTATAATCTCGTAACCATGTTCTTTCTATTCATCATAGATAAATTGTATTGAGAGTTGATACATTTATTAGTACAGTAAAAAATATATAAAGTCAGTGGATAATCATTGTGATTTAAGGTAGATACTGCACGTTCGGTTCCGCTCGAACTAAGATATTCCTTACATATCTCTGTTTATTTTAGATATCTCAGTTTGTAATCCACTAACTTTTACACCGATCACCTCCTCACCAACAGCTGACAATTGTCGCTCTGAGTGGCATACGCTCTCTTACGAATTCACACAAAATTCACACTTGACAAACGTCAAGTCATTAGCAACTGAACATATATAATTTGACTGCAAATAAAAGTGAACAACATGCGACTGCCAACGCTTAGTATGCTCACGGCTTTTCGCCAAACACTATTGCAACAAGTACAAAATACAAGTGTCACCACACCACTTCTACTACAACAATATCGTCTGAAGCATAGTGATAGTAGTAAAATGGTTTCGCCGGCGCCTTTTACAAAAGATTTCTTCTTTCGTCAGGTGAGTACAATAATTCCAAAATAATTTAAAATTAAAATAAACGCTGAAAATATTCTCGAACAGCTCTTCGATGAGGGCACCTGGACCTACACTTATCTCCTAGCCGATTTGAATACCAGAGAAGCCGTAATTATTGATCCAGTGCTGGAGAAGGCGAAACGCGATGCAACGCTGGTGAAGGAACTGGGTTTCACTCTAAAATATGCTTGTGAGTATGAATTGGAGAGATTTCTAAATTTCCAAGCTGGTTTGTTTTGGTCTAGTGTTGTTGTTGCCTTTAATGAGTTTTTAATATGTAGTCAACGTAATTTTCCTGCTTCGTGATGAAATCTAACGCTCAACAAGAGATTTCATAATTTAGTGTTGAATATTTGTTAGCCACTCGCTTTGCAGTGTAGTTTAGAAAAGGTGTATGTTGAGTTATCATTTGTAATCACAAAGTCTACACCCTTCACTTATCAGATATTAGTAATCATTAAAACAATTTAACTACTCTTCATGTTGTTTGATATTTACATAAATATAACATAGAGAGCTCGTTCATAGGTGTTATTACTTAGACCTTGTTCAGACCTGGCAACTGTTGTTGCTGCAGTGCGAAGTTTTAAAGGAATGCCGTGCATTTTTTTTGTGTATATAATATTGTAGAAATATGCTTAATAGACAAATATGATTTAGTGAATGGTATAACCGATGTAGATGTAGGTAGATGAAATAATAAAAAATATTATATTAGAAAAAAAGTGAGTTGCTCTGTGTGTACGCGATGACCATTACCTTATCATACTAAAAACAGTACCTGATATGCATTGTTTATCTCTTATTACCTCCTGTAATGTATTAGAATTCTCAAAAGTAATATCAAATACTTATTGAATACTTAGGAGGCACAACGGTGGCATAAATTCCAATATATGTAATTCTTCGAATAAAATTGTATACCATAAATATACAATTTCAATGCTTACTGAGTAATTATCTCGTATTCTTCCCAATCTGAAACTGAAAACCAGACACCTAAAGTATTGAATATATGTTCCTTGCAACACAAATGTAGTCTGATCAGGGATCGACAACTCCGTAAACTTCATTAAATGACTGAACTGAAGTATAAAATAAATCGTAAATAGTTGGAACTAAATTGAAAAGCATGTAAACAAATAGAACCTCGAAAGCACACAATTCTCCTAAAGGAACTATATAGTGAAACATTATAACTAAAGTTTCTTTTTTAATACCATTTCCTAACGGTAACAGGGTTTGAAAAACTTATGTGGACTATACTTCGACTACGCTTTTTATTCTCACTGGGAGGGTTTCAATATTCACTTAAATTCAGAACTCAAAATTTTTAACCTAAAGTATTCGCTTCTAAGATATGGTATATGATTAACGATCGATTATTGTCGAAAAAACATGACCCTACGAATTAGGTTTCCTATAGGTCACTCTGCGAATGTTTACACTGTACAACACTCAGCTGGTAATTGGATAAAACTAAATTTTCCGGAGAGATTGAGTCATAAGTAAAAAAAAAATCTCCGATTATCGAAGTACTTCACCAGTAAAATAGGATTGAAGTCATTAAAATAATATATTACTTGAAAGAGGTAAAATGATTGGACATGGGAAGGATGCTGGGAGTGAAAACTTCTTTCGAAAACATAATTTTTCCAAAGTAGGTGTGAAAAATACTTAGTTCGATTTGAATTTACTTCGATCTAGTTTTAGGAACAGCATATCATTAGGATCTCGCAGATAATGGCCATATTTTCGAACAATTTTAGATTAGGTATATAATATATATTTAATAATCAAATATTTTCGAAAATTTTGATATTGTAGTTAAGTAATTTTCGAATTATATTTAACATATTAAATTGAAATTGGCAAATCTATTAAAGTTAATTATATATTTAATTCATAAACCAATTAGTGACATGATAGCATGAGAGACTTCGTTACTTGACGAACTATATTTAATAGTTATTTGAAGGGTATATATGAATGTAAGTAGTGAAGTTGATTTTTAAATATTGTTAAAAAGTTATGAAGGTTCTTGTAGTTTATAGTATGTATATATACATATGAACTTTAACTTAATGAGGCATAAAGTAGGTTATAGTAATAGTATAGTATAGTTGAACGTATTAGAATATGAGATGACCTTCACCAATGGCAACCAATTGGTCAAAACAAAACGTCAAACAAATTACCATTTACCAATAACAAATTAAATTATATCTAATAATATCCAATTACAACTAGTGAATACACACATGCACGCGGATCACATCACCGGCAGCGGTTGGTTGAAACAATTGTTGCCCGGCAGCAAATCGGTGATTGCCAAAGCGAGCGGTGCCAAAGCAGATATACACCTCAATGAAGGTGATCCCGTTACATTTGGACGTCATCGCATCGATACATTGGCCACACCGGGACACACCAATGGCTGCATGTCGTTTGTGATACATGAACAGGGTTGCATTTTCACTGGTGATACTGTGCTCATACGCGGTTGTGGACGTACCGATTTTCAGGAAGGTGATGCCGGGCATTTGTACGAAAATGTGCATAGTAAAATATTTACATTGCCAGATAGTTTTCGCATCTATCCAGCGCATGATTACAAGTGAGTGGATTAAATGAACATGATTTGGAAAAAAAAATATCGGAAATATAATAACAAAATATATATATATTTTAATATCTCTAGAGGCACTATGGAGAGCAGCGTTTGGGAGGAGAAAACCTATAATCCACGCTTGACCAAAACCAAGGAGGAATTTATTGAAATCATGAATAACTTGAATTTGCCTTATCCCAAGAAAATCGGTACTTTACATTAATATATTTCATTCAATTTAAAAAAAAAAATATTAATTACTTTTTGGGTTCTTCAGATGTTTCCATACCAGCTAATCGTGAATGTGGCGTCTATGATATTCCCAAGGAATAAGCTGTCTTGATTATTCTAAAAAGCAAACTGTGTTTCAAATCGCTGCTCAAATGTGGTACTACTTTTCTAAAAAGCGGAAAACCACCGAGTCATGGTAGACTCAAGTAATATGTAGAGCCTTGCTGTTAGTTATACGGCAAGCTTTGTAAACGTGTCTTCAAAAATAAATAATTTTATATCTACAATATTGTAATAATATGCTGAAATATATTTTAAATAAAATTGCAAAATTATTGGCTCAAATATGAAAAACTTTAATAATCTTGGAAAGCAACCAGGGTTTATTTTCGAAAACATTGTTCTAGAGTAAAAGTTTCTGTTCTTTTTTGAGAATAAATTTCAAGATTCGAACAGTTTTGAAATCGTTATAAGTGTTTTCAAACGAAATCATTCATAATCTTGGAAAATGTTCAGGGATGATTTTTAAGGCTTTGTTCTTAGGTCAAATTTTGTGGCATTTTTTTAGAATACGTTTGGAGATTTCTGCAATTTTGGAAATTTGTATAACACCTTCAAGGAAACATAAAGTTAATGAAGGTTTTATAAGTAATTTTTAAGGTTAAGTACGAGACGACTCACAGATTGAGGTTGAGTACGAAATAATTCTGGTTCTAGAATAAATAATATTTAAATTATACTCAGTACAGTTTCAATATTTCATAATACAGTTGAACTTTACTAACTCGAATCACCATAATCCACCAAATACTTCCGAGTTAGAAAGACTTCGAGTTATGGAAGTTCAACCGTATTTTGAAATATTTTAATTCAATATGTGATAATTATGCTATAAGATTATAACCTCAAACTACAATTAATTGATTCTCAATATTTTTTCCCACTTTCAGACGATTCTAAATCATCGTTCCAACAAATACAGTACACACAACGATAATAAAAATGTCGACACGAAAATGTCCGAAGCGGAGGCGAACCTCATTAATAGCGCACAAACACAAAGCGCCACGACAGGACGACGACGCAAGGTCTCTTCGTTGGGCGGTACACTTTCTGCGCGTGCCTGTCGTAGCGAAACGAAAGAACTACGCTCGGCGCTGCAAGATCGAGAAGCTGTCATACAAAATCTACGCATACAACTCTGTTTGGGCAAGTTGCCACGCCCCACTGGACCACCTCTCGATGACAGCGAAAAGCCGGCGGCAGAGCAAAAACTACAAAGGTTAAAAGCCGAAGCGGAAAATAAGAAAATCAAAATTAAGAACTTGAAAAGTGCGTTGGAGAAACTCGATATTACAGAGTAAGTTGAGGGAGTTGATGAATTACGACCTAGTATAAACAGTTCTTTTTTTTTATTTTTTACTAAAATAATTATTTTGAATTATTAATTTTACAGTAATATTGATATACGCATCAGGCAAGCGGAATTGGAGTATGCGCTGGGGCGTGAAGAACTGCAGATGCTATCGATTGTGGAGGAGGCGCGAGCTTTGCAAGCACGCTTGGAGAAATCAAAGCCGGAATTACAAACCATTTATAAGTGAGTTACAGATATATATAGCAGGGATTTCAATTTACTAATTTTAGAATATTTTTCAAATATCCATAGCATTCTCAACTCCGGCGCCACGCTCAGCTTGCACGCCGTACATGCGACCACCGGGCGCTGGGCCGCGCACACCAAACCCGATCAGCCCGGTTTCTACGTGGAATGGGCACTCGAAGGTGATGGCCTGTACAAAGGTGATCGCATACTCGAGATCAACGGCAAGATGATCGCCTGTCGCACCAAGGAAGAACTGCAGAAAGTCATAGGCAATTCAGGGAAATGTCAAATTGTGGTGTTGCGTAAGAAATGCGCGCCCATACCACAAAAACAGCTGGATCAGGAGAAAGAGAACAATATGCGTCTACAGCATCGTATCTCTTATCTCGAAGAGCAAGTGCGTGAATTGCAAACGGCGAAGGAGCCGCCGCCGCAACAGCAGCAGCAACCACAAACTGTACCGCAGACGCCACAAAACCAAATGACGGCGGCGCATATAAATAACGGTACGAATAGTCATGTCACAAGCATCAGCATATCTTCGCCGCCCTCAACGCCGCCAGACAATAAACCCTTAATTTTTCAACGTGGCAACTACATTACTACCTTAGTTGGTGGCAAGCCAATTGAATTGATCGCTGATAATAATGCACAGAATGCTTTGAGCAAAAGTAACTCTATGGCGCATGTCACCAAAACACTGATCAAGGAGAATACACAAATTGATCTACATTCCGAGCGCACGTCACGCGCATGTGCGCCACCAGCCTACACCTGCATGCCACCCAAATCCTTGTCCGCCTCCAAGATCTCGATCAACAGTGACTCGGCGTATATGCAGCACACACACTATCGGCGAAGTGAGAAGGAGCGTCATGCGCGTGAGCGGGAGCGTGAACGTTACGAGCGTTCCGCGAGCAAGGCGAGCGCACTGCAGCATCGTGCTAATATGCATGCGCGCAGCGTCGAACATTTGAATCACTATAATGGGTAGGTTCTGATTGTTATACTTTTCAAAATATTGTTTCTATAACATCAACTCTCTCTCTCTCTCCCATAGTATGGACCGCCGTCGCGATTGCTCTGCCACTGCGAATACGCACAACCGCGTGCCCTCGGATATGCGTAGCGTCAAATCACTGGATTTCGACAGTGACAACGAATGCAAACAGATCAGCGACACCATTTCGGAAGTGCGTGCGGTGCGTCCCACACCGCCGAAGAAACCACTTCGTCTATCGCTGCAACGCGCACAAAGCTTGCAAACTGTCGAATTGACACCCAACTGCGATGCGGAACGAAAGCGTCCCATGAAGCGTGCGCACATCAATGATAAGTCACCAGGCGAACGCGAGGCTGGTGCGATACTCTTTGAGAATTGTAGTCCCTTGCAGACGGCGTCGTTGGGGCGGCCGCGTGCGAACATATGAAAATTGCTGAATGTTCTCTTTAAGCGCAACGAAGAGACACATTACTAGTGAGCAGGGGTGGGGTGGGGAGTTAGGTAGGCTTAACTAACTAATTTTTAAGCTAAGTAGCTATCGAAAAATAATCATGAAATTATTTTAGGCGGATGCGTGCAAGATTTATATTAATTTTATTGAAAGTAATATTGTTTACCAAATATTTGAAAATATTGCAATGTTTACAATTAAGTACTTAGGGCAGTTAGGGTATGCTAAATTTTTGAAGAAATGCTTTACTTAATTATATATACGCATATATTTATTAACTAATTAGCAATCATATGTTTTTTGAACTCAATTAAATTGTACAAATAATGTTTTTTAGCACAATTTTGTAATAACAAAATAATTTTGAATGTAAATACACAATTAAATCATAAAAAAAATGCATATTCTACTTATTTTTTGAGTTTAGGGAAAGTATAAAGTATTGTAAGAACTGCGTAACTGTCTAAAAGAACTATATATTTTTCATGCAACTTCGCTGTAGTTTTATGAACTTTGAGAAATTTCCGTTTCAGTGCACGTTTCGCACATTTTGCACCGTTATTCACAATGCGCCCGTGACATTTTATTTGCATTTTGTCAGAAATGCACGCTGTCAATTTCCTATCAACCTCGTATATTTACATAAATACAGGGTGTGTCATCTCTTATGTTAGCTCTAGAGCAATTCTAACCATCACTTTACAACGAAACATCTCTGAAAAATACTGACGCTTAAAATTGAAAATAGTCAGTTTAATTACAATTTGACAACATTCTGAGCACGGGAAGTTGGAAGAATGCCAATATACCCGAAATCAATGATCAATATATTTGAATGAACTTTTTGAAACTATAAGAGTGAATATTTGACATTAGAGGAACCACTTCTCGGCCAATTTGATATTTCAAATTGGTTCCCTAATAGAACATACAAAATATGTTGACTGACGGTTTACTGAATACAGTCAAACCGCCTAATATCAAAAATTCGAAATTTATCGGTCATCCAGATTTATAGATTTGGTTCATTCAATTTTGCTATGTGGTCACTTCAAACTAAAATCTTCATTACAACGCTCGGGATGCGAGAGGACGTAATTGAAAATTTAATAAAAAATATCATTATAGCTTTTTCACACAGGAGCTAATTGATCAATTAACTGGCTTCTGCTCGATTGGAACACTGATTAAGATCGATTTACCCTACAAAATAAAAATCTACATTAATTTTTAACTCAATTTAAAAACTAGACTAGAAAATGAAATGCAATTCTACGACAGAGACCTTATTTGTAATTACATATACAGCCTCTGGCCATCGAATTACGAACGAATTTTTTTGACAATGTTTTTAATTTATGGTGAAAGTTACAAAATTACAACCTGGGTGGCATCCTTTGCCTATATTTCTACTGTATAATTAACGGTATAATATTCGATAAGCTTGCCTACTTTATAGTTATCGGCTGACAATTATTGTAACCGTAATTTTTTTGTTATTCGTAATCGTTCGTAATTCGATGGCCAGAGGCTGTATATACGTTCTTTGTCTGCGAGTTGTTGTTCACGCTTGGTCAATTAATTTGGCTGTGTGAAAAGGCAATTATGCGATGAATATATGCCCATTGGTCACTTAATTGCTTGTCTATAAAACTTGCTTCGAATAAATTGTAAATCTAAATATCTGAAATATATGAGGAAGTTGCATTTTCAAAGGTATTCAATTTTTACATACCAATACTTCAAAGTTGGCGAACCCTGTATATGAGCTAGTATATGCTACTGCCAATAAGGTAATCACAGGTGGGTAAATATTTGCTTAAACATGTTCATATGCGTGTATGGTATGCTCAGAACTATTAGGTAGTCATTAACTTGCGTATGTACATTTAGTGGGGTTACATAATCCCAAGCAGGCGTGTTTTTTTGAATATTTACGCATAGTAGACAGTAAATTCTTTGAAAAAATACTTTGTGTAAGGAAATTGTGGATGTAACTTCCGAATAAACTGATTTTTAGCATATCATAAGACAAATAGCAAAAAAATTCGCATACAGGTCATTAAAGGTTCCCCATTGAAATAGTTTTGAAAGTTTGTACATATGTATTTGTTCTTCGAGATTATAAATAAAATGCTTTAAGGCCCGATTATAAATGAATATACAAAGAAAAACATCTATTTTGGGTAGAATTTCTATCGAAATGAATAACATAAAGTACTACATTTTTACTGAGAACTCTTCTCTTTAGTTTTATTATAAAACGGAGTTGTTGGTAACATTATATCGAAACAAGTCGTCATATATATTGTATAAAATCCATTGAAAGTTGGAAACCATAATATTAGGTTAGAAGTACCGAGGTCCTCATGTTCGATATATGGGGCCTTGAAAACCTATGGTCCGATTTCGGTGATTTTTAGAATGGGGCTGCCACACTATAAACGTAGTATTTGTGCAAAGTTCTGCATCGATATCTTCACTAGTGCTTACTTTATATATTGTAAAGTAAACGATTCAGATCGTCTTCAAAGTTCTGGTATATAGAAAGTAGGCATGGTTGTGAAGCGATTTGGCCTATTTTCACAACATATCATTGGGATGTAAAGAAACTATTACAAACCAAGTTTCATTGAAATCGGTCGAGTAGTTCCTGAGATATGGTTTTTGACCCATAAGTGGGCGATGCCACGCCCATTTTCCATTTTGTAAAAAAATCTGAGTGCAGCTTCCATCTGCCATTTCTTATGTAAAATTTAGTGTTTCTGGCGTTTTTCGTTATTGAGTTAACCCACTTTTAGTAGTTTTCAACATAACCTTTGTATGGGCGGTGGGCGTGGTTACAATAAAAGAAACGACTCTAGAAAGTTTCCTTGATATACCTTTAGTAGTTTGCGAGATATGTACAAAAAAATTAGTAGGGGGAGGGGCCACGCCCACTTCCCCAAAAAAATTACATCCACATATGCCCCTTCCTAGTCCGATCCTTCATACCAAATTTTACTTCCATAGCTTTATTTATTGCTTAGTTATGGCACTTTAAGTGTTTTCGGTTTTCGCCATTTTGTGGGCGTGGCAGTGGTCCGATTACGCCCATTTTCGAACTTAACCTTCTTATGGTGCCAAGGAACACGTGTTCCAAGTTTCATTAATATATCTCAATTTTTACTCAAGTTACAGCTTGCACGGACTGACGGACAGACGGACGGATAGATTGACATCCGGATTTGAACTTTTCTCGTCACCCTGATCATTTTGATATATATAACCCTATATCTAACTCGTTTAGTTTTAGGACTTACAACCAACCGTTATGTGGACAAAACAATAATACTAATATATTGTAGTGAACTTGTAGTGATGTTCTTTTAGATTTATAAAATCGATTTAATCTCACATATTAGGCGTATTTTGTAAATACATTTATGAATTATCAAATAAATGTGAGATTTCTTCATAAAATGTTGACAACAATTTGCATTATGAATTTTAGAAATTCATCCAACGCTTCGACCAGTCTCCCTAACTCTCTAAACTCTGTTTTTGACTCACTAAAATATTTATTTGTTGGCCTACTTTTCATTAACTATTCACATCTTCAAAGTAATCTTATCTTAAAACCCATCGATAATCAAAAAATTTCTAAACTTCCTTCAATCTATAAGTCATAAAACAAGTAAAAACTATATTTCAAATGATAAGCTAAACCTACGGGGGTATATAACATTTGTTGCCTATCTACACATCTCATTATTTTTATAGATTCGGATGGTTGTATGAACTATTAGGAGATATTTGTGTCTATCTGCAAATATTCAGTTGAAAATTTGCATATCTTCTAAAAGGCTCGATCAATTTGTAGTGCATATGCTTCTTAAATTTAAAAAATGTATATGAATCATACCTACATTGCATATGATGCCATTTTGGATTCAGATCCTTAGACAATAGGTAACTTATGTAGGTATTTTTGAAGGTATCGAAACGTCCGCTTTCGAATTAGACATATTTTGGATAATATGGAAATTATCTTAATAAAACTAAGCACTAATAAGATAATTTGGTCCCAATCCATTCATTCGTCCCATTCTTCGTCTAATAAAGTTTAAATTTTAACCATTTGAGCATTTTATATTCCGTTCCGTGAAAAATTAACCCCCCTTATTCGTTTTAATTTGTTATTTATTCAAGAACAGGTAGAGGATATGTACATATGTATTTATTGCATTATTACAAATCACGATCAACAGTTTAACGCAGCGCGCTCCCCAATCACTACTCTCAATGTACTGTTATAATTCTCCAAGCAACTCAACGCCACTCACGGAAAACAAACTAATCTCACCGTGCCGTGCCGCTGTCCACTACATGTCGAATACGTCAAGATATGGACATTTATTTGTTTTATAACAACAAAACGCAATTCGTGTTTTATTGCAAGTCACAAAAGCAAGAGAACAAAACGTGATATTTGCATGCCGAAGTGCTCAATGCTGTGGCTATAACTTAGAATGCGAGCAAGCGGATTGATTCTCACGTTACATCACCGCGACAGGTTACTGCGTTTTAAGCGGCAAATGGCGCGGTGGGCGGCTGCGACTGATCGCCGCAGACGAGAGTAAATACAGTTTATAAACAGTTTGCGTCCAACCGTCGTTTAGTTCAGTTTTGTATTGTGCATCGTCGTTGAAGTTGGCGCGCAAGCGTTAAATATATAAAAATTTGCAATAATCAACCACAAACAACAACACCTACACCGCTTAATAGACGGACGGACTTACATTCGCATATATATATATAATATAAAGGTGTAACAGCAACGATTTAAAGTGGTGCAAAAAATTATTTGAGGTGAGGCGAAATTATAACAAGTGTATTAGCATAAAGTAATAAGGTATTTCATAGGTATACATACCATATATCTTTATAATACCCACAAAGGTTTAATAAAATACTCGATTTTTGAATTTATAATAAATATTTTACAACGTAAATTTCCATATTTGCATCGTAACTGTACTCAAGTACTTTGAAGTAAAGTGGTTAAGCCACAATTTCGTGCCTTAAAACTCGGCATTGACTTCTGGCCTGCACTCGAAATACTGCGTACATACATTTATATTTATTACTCGTCTTATTGCGTTTGTGGTTTTGTCTTAATTGTCGAAAATATCTAGTGAATTCCCCTGAGCAAGTGTTTAAGGCGCTGCCTCAAAAGCCTTCGCAAACTGGTTCTGCATAAGTGTCTCCAGCATTTATCAAATACACATTAAAATATTTCTTGGGAATACCGTTTTTTTATAAGTGCAAATAATATAGATCTTCATTTTATTGTTTATTTATTGAATATGTATAAAAATACTTGGTAAACAAGTTCGTAACATTATCAAAGTATAGAGCTTTGACTTTTAAGAAAAAGTCGCTTCAATTCGTATTATAATCAATATTTTCAAATCTCTTATGATAATTTAATCACTGATTACCTTAAAAATAGTCCTTAAGACTTTTCACGTTTAAACTATCTACCAAGGACAAGTGTGTTTTCATCTATAGGGAACTTAAACTATAGGAAGTTACAAAATCTACTTCAAATCAGCTTGACTGAAAATTTTTATACGCCAATGAATTAAGACAAAAATATAGATTATATCCGTATTTTAGATTTTTTAGTAACTATTCAGTAACTAATTATAATTATTTAAAAGAAAAAGCATTTTTTCGTTCTTCAAAACCATATAATTACAAGTTAGTATCCGAAATAGGAGTTTGCACTTTTTTTACTCATGATGCAATATTCTGGAAAAAGTTAGTTTGGTCCAATGCTCAGTTCATTTTTGTTCAGTCTAATGAAAATAAATATTGGATACAGATAAATCATAAAATTTGATCTGGAAGGGTTATGAGAATTTTGAATAAAAACATTCAAAATATCCTCTAAATATCACTTTAGTAATAAATCGTTTCCTAAGCTGTTTCTAGGATATATTTTACTTTAGGGGACAAGCAAAAGTCAACGAATACTTTCTTTTTGCGTTATCTAAACGTACTCATAAAAATGGACCTCGAGAATTTTTGGTAATCGTTTATCATAAATACTAAAAGTCGAATACTTGGAATAATCATGGTTTAAGAATCTATTTACCAAATACTATACGTACTATATTGGATCCTCATTCACCAGTACCTTTAATATTGTGATATTATACACCTAGAGAATATATAGCTGTGAGTATAATAAGATCATTAGAAACATGGATCAATAACCCATAAGGGCATTTAATACCGCAAAAATACTTTTGATTAATTTCACACTAACGACGTGAGCGCCCATATTCTACCTAATCCTAAAGATCGCGTACAACCTTTATTATCCACAGTATTTAAATGTAATGCAACACTTAAAATTTTCCAGAGATCAAGCGATTTTATTTTCTTACATACTATAGTTATTATTTGCTATTTGAAAATAACAACGTTACACTGTAATCGCCGAAGCGATAACGCGAAAATTGTCGTACTATTGTTAATGAGATTCTCTATTATTTAGAACGACTTTGGCATTTACTTTCACAAAATGCAAAAAAAAATTTCAAAAATTCTGAAGTTATTTTAATTACTGATTATGTGTTAATTTTGTTATTGGCATTCATTGTTGCACAGAATATATTATTCAATGTTAAGTTTTGCTTCAGAATTACTAATACTTGTAAAAATGTTCTACGTAGTGCAACTATAGAACACATTAATAAATATTGTTTATAGAATACCTAAGATCACATAAAACAATTAAATTGTACGTGTGAATTTTATAAATCTCTTCATAGTTTATGAGATATGTATGTTTTTGAATAAAAAAGCAATATAAACAATAAAATTAAATTTAGAATAAATGTCAATTACGACATGATAAGCAATACGTGAGTCTAAGGTAGCACTCTAGGAGCCAAATACTTATAGAAATTTTTGACTAATTATCTACAATGGAGATATGCGAAATATACTAACGATGATAAGAACAGTGATTTAATTAAGGTGCAATGCTAGACTAAAATACGGTTGGACATCTATATTTATGTTTTGAAAGTTCCTACTCATATACTTTATAGTTCCTTTAGCCACAGTACTGATTTATTTTCATATTTCGGATGACCTATATTGTTGATTTGAACTAAATTTTTTACTTAAAACTTTTTTATTATATACATACATATATTTATTGTCTGAAATGAAAGTTTGTTTTTTTTTCTGTCAAAGAGTTATCAAAATAGCTAAGCTTATCAGTGACTACCTTTAGTTATCGTTATAAGCTTGGGAAATAACCACTTAAAACTTATATTTTTGTTTATATACGAGTAACATGTGTCTTAAATAAATAATAGAAATAAGAAGAAACTGCATTTGATAGCATTGAAGTTGAAATTCGACAGGCAAACGCAATACAACATAAAATGCACTTCAAAATTCATTCACTGGGTTTATTTATTTCAAGTGATTTTCGTATTTACTAAAAATGGTACAAAATATATCTTTTTAATGATGCAGCATATTTCATTTCATTACGAGGGTCAACCAATAAATTTGATGGTCAAGAGAAAATGTCTAATTCTTCCTTATACCTGAGGCAGACATGTAGTACATATTGTAGTATGCTACAGAGACCATATATGTGTTACCGGTGTACAAATGGTGTTCTGTACTACAATACGATTCTAGAAACCATTGAAATTTTGTGGTGTTGTGAAATGTACTACAATGGATTGCATTGAACACACCGAAAGCTTTAAGCTTTTCTGCCACAATCATATGTTTTCTGACATTTTGACATACAGAAATTGAATTAAATTCAAAATAAACTGACATCAAAAAACAAAATTTGAAAAAATTATGTGAAAAATACATTGAGAAGTAATAATTATAATGTACAATAATTTTTTAAGATTGCTTGCAGTTATAACTAATTTCCTGCCTGTTATTCATAATTATATTTTCCTTGAATTTATTTGTGTCAGCTGAAGGATGTAAACATAGTACATTACTACATGTTTGTCACTATGCTGGTACATGGTTTCTTGAGCTTTTATTGTAATACAACATCGTAGTACAGAAACAATATGCCTCTCTTAGGCATTAGCAATTAGGTTCAGATTTCTATATAATTTTCCTATTGACATTAATTTGTGATTCGATTCATTATCAAATTTCTCTTACGGAACCCCTCAGCAGTTTCGTATCGGTAAAAAAAACTCATTGTTTTAGAAAGATCGATATTTGCAATCAATGGGTGCTTTCGACTTCTTAATTGTCTATAAATTTCTCTTCTATATTTATTACGAGTGTGATGTGGATTCGGAAGCAATTCAAAATCTATTTCTTGTCATTGATATAATCTTCAAGTCCTTGAAATTGGACACATTATCATGCCTCCAAAGGATTCAATAGCGAATAGTTGTGGGTTCAGCGTCTATGGTTTTGCCAGTATGGAAATTACAGTGTTTTCTCCACCTAAAATAGAAAACGAGCCGACATTTTCAACCTGTCTGCTATAACTCCGTCGTAAACCTATACATATATGTTAATTTACGACCTTCTTCACATACTTTTTTTGCGTACCTTTTTTCGCTGTCTGAGCTTCATATAGATTATTTGTTATTTGTGCAATTTATGGTATTAAAATATAAGAGCTTTCAAGTGGCTCTTAAAAATAGAGTTTTTTGTATTTATTTAGTTTAAGGTTGTGTCTGGCAGTTTATATAAAATTCTTTTAATAAACTGAAAACAATTATACCACCCTCGTAAGCGTTAATTTCGTATATAATGAACAAGGTCACACTTAATTAAATAAAACCCAGTACAATATGAAATAGTAGGCCTAGTATTATTCCAACAAATATTTATATTTATGCATATTGGATAATTAAATTGGAAAGTGAAATGAATCTCATGGATATACGGAAACATACTTCCATAAATGCGCATACATTACTATATTTGAGCATTCCGTAGGTTAATAATCATACAACTATATCTACTAACCTACAAAAATGATATGCAAAAAAAATCAGCACAATTGGAAAGGCAGTGAATTTCAAGTGGACGTAACCCTGTAAGTTTCTACATTTGTATCAAAATTACAGAGAACAAGTGCTTTGGCACTAAAGTGCCATGCAAACAAATATAACTACATACATATGCGAGTAAATATGCCTGAATTTTGCATGAAAAGTGAATTCACCTTTGAAATAATTTCATTTTATTGGGCAAACCGCACTTTATGCTCAGTGACCCACAAAAAATTTAAAAAATTAAGGTTATGCTGACAGGCAGCGTAAATCACAAGTGGAGGGGGAAATGTGGCGACTTGTGTTGATTTTTTTTATCAGTAGATGGTCTACATGGATTTACAGAAATATTGCTATGTATTGTATGTATGTAAAATTGCAGTTTTGCGTTCGCTTCCCGATTATGTATGTATATTTATATACCATATAAGTGAGGTTAAACTTTACCAGCTGGTTTTGAGGAAAGTTGTTGACATTCGCTATTGTCGTCAACTATTAAATCGGAACGCAACGCTTATAATACCGACATGTAATATGCATTATTATTACAGTTGTAATTTACTATATATTATTGCTGTGATAAATGAAAAAATTGTAAAAATACAGGTACTACTAGTTTCTTGAGTACTTGTTATAGTTATATATATATATATATATTTGGCGTAGGAACCGCTTTAAGCGATTATAGCTATAGTTAGATTATTGTTATAGTTAGTTAGTTCTATATTTAACTGTTTTTAAGTAGTTAAAAAAATACTTATTTTACTAGCTTATTTGTAATTCGAGCAATGTATAAGTTATTTAAAATTAAAAAGATGATATCTTGTTGTCGCTTCGTTTTCACCTATTTTTGGGTGCACCTAGAACCTAGAACTTTTTCCACGTCTTAAATACTTTGGAATTGTTGTTGTAGCGGCAAAAATACAATAACAAAATTTTCCAAGAAATTTTGAGAAATTCTGCCGATATTGGCCGAATACAATTTGAGTCCGTTCCGATTACCTAGACCCGACTGTCGTTGGAACGGAATACGCTCGAATGTCTGCCTTTATTTGACGAAAGGCGAGAGCTATTAGAAATATTTTTCTATCATGGTTGAAGTTTAGACTGAAGCTAGGTCTTCCGTGCTGGTAGTTTGCACTACCGTGATGAATTGTTGTTGTTATTGTAGTGGTAGAAAACCTTCCGCAAATAATTTTGGAGACATCGACAGTCTTTTTCCGGATAAGAATTCGGATCCGTTCCGGTTACGCAGACCCGACTCGTATGTGTAAGATCGTAATACACTCGAATCTTTGGCACCGCTTGCCATGTACACTTTTCGTTCTTAGTTGGAGTTGGAACTGAAATCTGGTACTCTATAGCAACTATCGGATGTGTCGTTTGATTTTTGATTTTTTCTTTAAAAAGGTCTCCTCTTCTCTTGACTCTTTGTTATAATAATGAATATTGTCATTCTTCTTTTTGAAGTGATGTTAATATTCATTGTTATTTGTGATATATACTATGCTAACTATTAATTATTCAACTTTAGAAGGATGTGTTTATCATTATCTTCCTAGAATTTGTCCTACCACGTATTACATTTCTTCTCATTAATTTATAATACTAGTAATATGTAAACTATTGTGTCTTATGTAAGGAAATCAAAGGCTTAAAATATATATATGTTTTTTATATGTTCGAATAAGAGCGAATAGACAAAATTGAAGAACCTTAGAACTAAAGAATTATTTTACAACTAATTGCCAAGTGATTTTAAGGAATTCTATGAGGAAAATGCCAGCTGGAGATCGAGTGATTGTACCACGACTTAACCTAATTCCGATCTACATATGCTTAGAGAACATCAACTACATTTTTACTTATATGAGATTATGAGTATCTCGAAGGAGTTTTTTTAGAGTTAACGGGTTCTTTTGTAGTTTTGAAACGGAACCATTATACATATAGTAGATAGTAGCTAAGTTTGGTCGAGGTAACCCTTGTATCTTAAAATATATGATTTATCTAGTTTAATTACAAAACTAATAAGAATATAACACGTTTTATGCCTTTTTCATTCCTTGGGCGTAACAATGTACTGATTTTATAGAACCATTGAATGAAAAGATAATAGAAGAAAAAAAAGATAAAGACATACACCAACAAATATATACTAAAATTAATACACATATTCTCATAATCCATTGTTACCTTCACTCTTTCTAGTGAATTTGCCGAAAAATGCATTCTCATTTTGCCATAATAGTCACATTGGCCTTGTGTGCGGTCAGCGCCCTGGCTCAGGTAAGTGCTCAACTTTGATTAAAGTTTATTTTAACACACATATGGATTTATTTATTTATATTTGTATATAAATATATGTATGTATATAGTGTACATTAAGTATCATTATTAATAATTTGGCTGTCTGAATCTCAGAAAAGTGCCACAATGGAAGCGATTGCCTACTTGGAGGGCGCCGCCGTGAGGGGCAACGTCACTTTCATACAAAATGGCTGCTCCGAAAATGTTCACGTGCATGTCTATTTGACTGGACTGGCACCGGGTAAGCACGGTTTCCATGTGCACGAGAAGGGCGACTTGACCAGCGGCTGTCTCAGCACTGGTGGACATTTCAATCCCGATAAGGTAATTATTTTATATATATTTATGTGCGACCATACTTAAAAGTTCTTATGATATAACTCCTTCAAATACTAATATATATTGCTCTTTAAAATATCTCCACAGATGGACCATGGTGCGCCTGGCGATGAGGTGCGTCACGTTGGCGATCTCGGCAATGTTGAGGCCGATGCAAATGGTGTTGTCGATACGACTTTCACCGACCACTTAATCAGTTTGACTGGCAAACGTACAATCATCGGACGCGGTTTGGTTGTGCACGAGTTGACCGATGATTTGGGCAAGGGTACCCACCCTGACTCGAAGAAGACTGGAAATGCGGGTGGACGTTTGGCTTGCGGTGTCATCGGTGTTAAGTAAATAAAACATACTACAAATCATACATACACGTACAACACAACTATTTGAAAGCTTAAAAAAATATCAGTCACTGTTGTTTATAACTGTTTTACTGTTGTTGTAATGTCAGTAATTTGCTTAAGCAGCGACACCGCTCACTCAGTGTATCAAATTAATGTAGTCTCTACTCTTTTCATTTATTTGGTATTCTTTTCTTCTGTTCTACTGTACTTTCGTTGTTTTCTTATATACTCTAATTCTATTTTCCGCTCATCTATTTTTCTGTTTTAATATCTATTTTTATTGAAGTTGTATATTTTCTGCACTAATTATTGTTTATAGTCACAAAAAAAAAATAAGTTCGCAATACTCTGTGCCTTTGGCATCGCTTTGTTGTAAAGTAACTCGAATAAAATCGTTTGTGGTTAATCGAATCTGCCAAATTAACATTAAACTGTACTTTGCTTATTTATCCATTTAGATATGCGTGTTTATATTTATTTTTTGTGTTTATTTTTATTAGCTGTTTATTTTGTACTAGTGTACTTGTGTGTCTACTATTTTGGTTGATTTTATTGTTTATTTAGTTTTAATTAGCGGTGACACAAACACACTCACTCAAATGTAAATGTACTGCGGCAATCAGTGAAGCGCGCTAAAGGCCGCTTCCTTAAAGGGTAGGTATGGGCTTATAAAATATTTAGTATCCTTCACTACCACTCAAGGTAAATTGATATATACCATTTATATATTATTTCAATACACACGAAAAAAAAGTATAACATTATATTTTAACGCAAGACCTTAACGTACCGTAGCAATTTCGAACATAACCACACCTTTCTTTACCAATACAGTTGAACTTCCGTAAATCGATTGTCTATTACTCCAAGTTCTTCACTCCCAACTCGAACTCTTGAATTGGCAATAGAAGTCAAATTTCATACAAATTACCTTCCGTAACTCAGAGGTCCCTCAAAATCAAAGGTTATTTGTGGATTATGGTGATTTTACTTAGGGATGTTCAACTGTAGTACAGTGATAAAATTGTGAAATAAAACGATCCAACTGATTTGGTTGGCATAGCTTTAGAAGTTTACGATATATAGTCTTCACACTACCACGTGACTTCTATATTTTAAAACATTTACAACAAGGACCTCTTTGCCAAGTTTGAATTGTATATGAGTGGCAAGGTTTCGTCATATTTCACATATTTCAATGTATCTCGTCAATCTGATCAGTTTGACTCTATATCCCTCTAAACATATAGTGACTCTGCGCTAAATTTTAGAAAGCTATAGAAATGCTTTCTTGGTTCAGAAAGTTTTGATTCACCAAAGGTTCAACTTTGGAGATCTGAGAAGTATTAATTCCCAACTTGAGCTTCAATTTGACTCAAGCACATTTTCTTGGTATTATTAAAAATACTTTAAATCCCAAAATCAAAGAGTATACCCCTGGTCTATGTAAACTTAAATTAATATATTGTCTTTGTATATATGGACATAGAGTGAGACATCATACTTAAAGAGAATAAGTATAATGAATTTTTAAGTCTAACATCATCAGATGCTTCGACGAACCTGTCCTTTGGAGCTATTCTACAAATGTAGATCCTCATAAGTACCTAAATTGAACCATCTTTTTGCAATTTTTGTGACGTTTATACCCTTATATTTAAATCAACAACGTCTTTCTTAGCTTGATTAGGAAGGGGTGTTTTGGTATTATAAATTAGTAGACCTAGTCAAATCGTAACTTTAAAACAATTGCGCCCAATCGATCTGCTTATCTTTAAACCAATAAATAGTAAGAATCCCTAAATCTTTATTGTAATATTTCGAAGTGTTCTATTTTTAGGGCCATCAAAATGTGAAATCTTGTCGCTGATAAGCGCTTTATTTCCATCCAATAATTTGAGACAGAACCAATTCGTCAGATATGAAAACTTAAAATCTTAAAAAAAGATAATTCAACAATATTTATTACCGAATTCGACAGTACGTTATACACAAATCTCGACGATATCTTAGCAGATGGAGCATTAAAGTTCGGTAGTAACTCTACCAGTATTTGACATACTTGTGTTTAAACACTTAACTTTTGTGCTGTATATACTAAATATTGAACTTCGTGGATTAATTAACAATTTTCAATAATTGGGTAAAAAGGAGAAGATATTCAAATAGTTTATGAACAAACGATTATTGAGTAAACAAACTGATCTTGTATGATTGGAACTTATACCAATTTGGTGGTAGTGCTTGATATAAAATCTATATCCATAGTGAATAATATTCTCTGACAGATAATAATAGATCTATGATAAACCCTAAAGGTAGAGTAAAAGCAAACACACTCGTATAACCTCAAAATTTCTGGTGAAACCATAATGGAAAGCACTTAAAGTAACTAACCAAATATGATTGCAACAGTTGCAACTAATGTCAAAATCATTGAAAACTTTGAACACATATTTTCTTCCAGCGCTTATACATCACCACAAGCATCGGCCATAAGTTGTGAACCGACATTTTATGTGCCCCATGAACAGCCGCACGATCATGTTGTCTATCCCATTCTAACATCGAGTCTGCCATATCCATATGCATTGCCATATTTTTATTAAATAAAATAAAAATATCAGCCATATAACAATGAAATTAGAGGCATCATTTGTAAAACGCATCATACAAAATATTTTATAAATATCTGTTTAGAGTAGTATATGTTTCTATGTGTGTGAACCAATTTGCATTGTAATCATTACAATTTTCATCATAAATATCATAAACAATTATTTTTCTACCGTTAGTTATGATTTTAACTACTAACATTTTTAGCGGCAACATTCACGAATGGCCCTGTTCGAGCGCGGCAGTAAAAGTAGTTTCACTACTTGCCTTCGTCCTGACGGTATTCATCAGTCGCGTATTGTCTTAGGTGATTCCGGAGAAGTATTTAGCTAATGAGAGCAAGATGTCTACGGTTGTATTACATTAACTTATATTTCAAAATAATAGAAAAGATAATTATGTTTAACAATATTTATGTATAAGTTTACTAACCTATTGCATAGGAAAATAAATTTCGCCATTTGCCACAAATAAATTTAGTTTTATTGGAAAAAAATTCTTCACGAAATTCGAAATGATATAATTTGGAAATAACTGAAAAAATAAATGACAAGTCCTAGTGAGACCAAAAAGTAGTTTGTAAAATGGTACCCAGATAACGATTTGTGATTTCTTAAATTCCGTATCTGCTGTACAAGCATGGAAGACCCAATGAAAATCGTAATGAGTCTAAAACGGATGGAACCACAATCGGGCGAATATAACATAATTTGAAAGAGAGGAAAAATTTCAAAGCGACAAGTATATAACATTTTTGGAATGTCTAACAGAAGAGGTCTTAGAAAAAAAGGATTTGAAGAAGGGATGTTACATAAACACAATTCTCCGCATCTAGACCCAGTGATTTTTGTCTTGAAAACAATGTGAAATTAAAGGAAATTTAACCAAGTGAAGCGAAAAACAGTTAGTGTATCATCCTCAAAGATAACTGTATTGAAAAATAAAATCAAATTTGACCAAAAAACGTTTTCTCTAAAACAATAAGAACTCATGAACAATCAACCCACAAATAAACTTACGGGTATTACCTATTGCAAGTAATCGATTATGCACCTGCAAATAATAAGAGTAACGAGTATAATATACATATGTATATTCCCAGAAAACGTCATAGTCTTAAAATAAGTTTGAGCTCTTGTTGAAAAGAACACTCCCTAGCTTTTATTTCATACACCCAGCAAGAAAAAATAGTTGGACAGTGAACATTCCAGAGATAACTAAATAGAATAGAGCCTTCAACTGTCATGCTCATAATAAAATTATATGGTTATATGGTAAAAATATTGTACAACAACAATAAAGGGCTATTAAAGAGGATAAATATCTGCAAATAATAATTTCTAAACAACTAAAACTAAACTTATATTAATAATTCTTACGAATTAACTATTCCTACTGACCTCATTGGTGCACCACATAATTTACCTAGTAAATAATTGTATTGTAGTAGCACTTATTCAACCAGGACGGAATGCGATTACCATCTATGTCAAGCTAAGGTAAATAATTGCCTATTATTTTTTTGGTATTTTCAATATACTGCACTTCCTACCCTTTCTTTTCACAGTTATTTGTGGGGATTTTCCCACCAAAAATTTTACTGTTACACATTAATTTTTGCTCTCATTATAGGCTATTGACCACTTTGTCACCCATGTATGTGAGGTTTGGTGGTAGATACAATTAAAATCCATAGACTTTCACTTTCACATTGCCCTGATGGGTACTAATTCGAAATTAATAGCATATGTTTACAAGTCAAGGTAAATAGAAAGAAATGGGCCTTGAAGCACGGATGATTTTTTTAAGTATGCAAATTGAAAAATATCTAATGCTAGCATCAGAAGCAGAATTGATTAGGCAGTGTCTACTTGAATAATAATC
Source organism: Zeugodacus tau (assembly GCA_031772095.1). Classification (NCBI taxonomy): domain Eukaryota; kingdom Metazoa; phylum Arthropoda; class Insecta; order Diptera; family Tephritidae; genus Zeugodacus; species Zeugodacus tau. The sequence goes on along the minus strand of CM062652.1, from coordinate 19,147,985 downwards.
GTATAGGGTCTAATAGGAGAGCTTGGGGAGATTATAGACAGATTTTTGTTCTAGGAGAGCATTCCAATAAAATCATTGTTAGAACATTTTGCTGAGATGTCATTCCCATTAACAATATAAGAATCAAGAATAGGTATCACACATTTATTTAGGGTCTTGCAGGAGGAGTGGACCGATTTCCTCAAATTTAGATACCAAATCAATCAATAAATACATTGTGATATAGCGTACAGATCTAAGTTTATGAATAAACCTCACATCCTGAATGATAAATATAGCGTTAAATCAGCCGAATTAAAATAAATTCGATATTTTTGGTACCAATGGGAGAATATAGATCAATTGTCCTAAGTCGCATTTTGCAAAACTAAACAAAATATTATTATTTATATTCCATACTAACCAATATATACGATTTTAAATCAATTTCATTAATATATACGCTATATGTCAAATATAACACAAAGTTTACGGATAGTAAAGGGTGATTTTTTAAGAGCTTGATAACTTTTTTATACTCTCGCAACAAATGTTGCTAAAGAGAGTATTATAGTTTTGTTCACATAACGGTTGTTTGTAACACCCAAAACTAAACGAGTTAGATATAGGGTTATATATACCAAAGTGATCAGGGTGAAGAGTGGAGTTCAAATCCGAATGTCTGTCTGTCCGTCCGTCCGTCCGTCCGTCCGTCTGTGCAAGCTGTAACTTGAGTAAAAATTAAGATATCTTGATGAAACTTGGCACACTTATTTCTTGGCACCATAGGAAGGTTGCTTTCGAAAATGAGCAAAATCGGACCACTGCCACGCCCACAAAATGGCGAAAACCGAAAACACATAAAGAGGCATAACTAAGCCATAAATAAAGCTATGGAAATAAAATTTGGCATGAAGGATCGCACTATGAAGGGGCATATTTGGATGTAATTTTTTTGGAGAAGTGGGCGTGGCCCCGCCCCCTACTAAGTTTTTTGTACATATCTCGCAAACCAATAGAGCTATATAAACCAAACTTTCTGCAGTCGTTTTTTTTAGCCACTTCCTAATACAGTCCAAAAATGAAAGAAATCGGGTCATAACCACGCCCACCTCCCATACAAAAGTTAGGTTGAAAATTACTAAAAGTGGGTTAACGCACTAACGAAAAACGTCAGAAACACTAAATTTCACATAAGAAATGGCAGATGAAAGCTGCACTCAGATTTTTTTACAAAATGGAAAATGGGCGTGGCGCCGCCCACTTATGGGTCAAAAACCATATCTCAGGAACTACTCGACCGATTTCAATGAAACTTGGTTTGTAATAGTTTCTTTACATCCCAATGATATGTTGTGAAAATTGGCCAAATCGCTTCACAACCACGCCTACTTCCTATATACCAGAACTTTGAAAACGATCTGAATCGTTTACTTTACAATATATAAAGTAAGCACTAGTGAAGATATCGATGCAGAACTTTGCACAAATTTTATGTTAATAGTGTGGCAGCCCCATTCTAAAAATCGCCGAAATCGGACCATAGGTTTTTAAGGCCCCATTTATCGAACACAAGGACTTCGGTGCTTCTAACCTAATATTATGGTTTCCAACTTTCAATGGACTTTATACCATATATATGACGAATATGTGGGTCAAATTGTGTATTTTATAATATAAATAAAGTTAAATAAATAAATTGCGAGAGTATAAAATGTTCGGTTACACCCGAACTTAGCCCTTCCTTACTTGTTTTAAAAAAAAACGCATAAAATTTGCAAAATCTCATCGGTTCTTTATTTGAAACGTTAGATTGGTTCATGACATTTACTTTTTGAAGATAATTTCATTTAAATGTTGACCGCGGCTGCGTCTTAGGTGGTCCATTCGGAAAGTCCAATTTTGGGCAACTTTTTCGAGCATTTCGGCCGGAATAGCCCGAATTTCTTCGGAAATGTTGTCTTCCAAAGCTGGAATAGTTGCTGGCTTATTTCTGTAGACTTTAGACTTGACGTAGCCCCACAAAAAATAGTCTAAATGCGTTAAATCGCATGATCTTGGTGGCCAACTTACGGGTCCATTTCTTGAGATGAATTGTTCTCCGAAGTTTTCCCTCAAAATGGCCATAGAATCGCGAGCTGTGTGGCATGTAGCGCCATCTTGTTGAAACCACATGTCAACCACGTTCAGTTCTTCCATTTTTGGCAACAAAAAGTTTGTTAGCATCGAACGATAGCGATCGCCATTCACCGTAACGTTGCGTCCAACAGCATCTTTGAAAAAATACGGTCCAATGATTCCACCAGCGTACAAACCACACCAAACAGTGCATTTTTCGGGATGCATGGGCAGTTCTTGAACGGCTTCTGGTTGCTCTTCACCCCAAATGCGGCAATTTTGCTTATTTACGTAGCCATTCAACCAGAAATGAGCCTCATCGCTGAACAAAATTTGTCGATAAAAAAATTTCGAACCGAACACTGATTTTGGTAATAAAATTCAATGATTTGCAAGCGTTGCTCGTTAGTAAGTCTATTCATGATGAAATGTCAAAGCATACTGAGCATCTTTCTCTTTGACACCATGTCTGAAATCCCACGCGATCTGTCAAATACTAATGCATGAAAATCCTAACCTCAAAAAAATCACCCGTTATGATCGTGTCGGATCGATCTCAACCATTTTTGGATAAGAGAGCATATTTCTGATATTATGATTTATGTATCAATATGGTGGTGGAAGTAAGCCTCGTTAAAGGCTGGATGATGATGGATAATAGATGAACTATTTTCCTTTTAAATTATTAGTAGTTTCTGAAATATGAAATTTCGTCTAAGGTTGACCTTATCTCCAATAAGCCTGTTATATCAACAATGTAATCGAATTTAACGAATCCGGCTCTATTTTTTATTGAGACTTTTCAATTTTAGTAGTTTATCCGTTTCATCGTTGAAAAGAGTCAGAAGGGGTCTCTTGCAAGTTTCAAGTTATTTCCTCACCCTATTTAAGGTGAGTATTTATAGTCACATTTTGAGACGACATTAATTAAATGGCTGAAATGATGATTGCTGTTTCATTAAAATACTATTAAATTTGCTAAATACAATGGAACCTAGTTAATTTATAGTACGAAAATAAATTTAATCTTAAAACAGAAACCCGGAAATAGCAGGAAAACACTTTGAAACCCTTAATGTTTCTTAGAACGAAGCATTTCCTGTGTAAAAAAGACAAAATAGGACATACGACACATAAAAACACTGACCTCAAAATATATTCTAACAAATATATACCGGTACATGCTAGTAAATTATAATAAATAGCACTATTATTTCAGCAAATTGTTTTAATTCCAACTAAATGAGTTTGACCAAGTTCGCTTAAAATGTCAATAAATTGCGAGTATGCACAAGTTTTCTTTGTAATTTTCTCCAACCTTAAGAATACTGGCAAGTAGGTGGTATATACTCGTACAGATATGTATGTAAATTAGTATCGCATGATGAATGTGAGTATTTGGAGCACTTTCTCGGACGCTTTCAATAAATATTGATTTTCTTTACTGCCTACATCTACATATAGTATATACTTAATGATTACACCGCGTCGTATTGCGTGATTTCTATGGTCACATAAAGTGTCAAGAAACTTGTGGGTAATGTGCCGGAATTCACGGCGCACACAAATGCCTTTCCTCTCTCTCGGCCAAATCAAGATTCAAATGCAAATTTCCATGTGCTCGGTATGCGATTTATGCCAGTAATTAAGGTTATGTGTTTTGGCATTTGGAAGTATTGCCAGGAGCAACGAGACTGTAACCAAAAAAAATTTCTGTACACTTATTTACAGTTAATTACTCAAAGTTATATATGTTGCGGTGCGTCGTTGGGTCAGGCCTGATTCGCATGTTTTTATACTCTCGCAACAAATGTTGCTAAAGAGAGTATTATAGTTTTGTTCACATAACGGTTGTTTGTAACACCCAAAACTAAACGAGTTAGATATAGGGTTAAGTGTTTTGTACATATCTCGCAAACCAATAGAGCTATATAAACCAAACTTTCTGCAGTCGTTTTTTTAGCCACTTCCTAATACAGTCCAAAAATTAAAGAAATCGGATCATAACCACACCCACCTCCCATACAAAAGTTTGGTTGAAAATTACTAAAAGTGGGTTAACTCACTAACGAAAAACGTCAGAAACACTAAATTTCACATAAGAAATGGCAGATGAAAGCTGCACTCAGATTTTTTACAAAATGGAAAATGGGCGTGACGTCGCCCACTTATGGGTCAAAAACCATATCTCAGGAACTACTCTACCGATTTCACGAATTCAACTTGGTTTGTAATAGTTTCCTTACATCCCAATGATATGTTGTGAAAATAGGCCAAATCGCTACTTCCTATGTACCAGAACTTTGAAGACAATCTGAATCGTTTACTTTAAAATATATAAAGTAAGTACTAGTGAAGATATCCGTGCAGAACTTTGCACAAATACTATATTAATAGTGTGGCAGCCCCATTCTAAAAATCGCCGAAATCGGACCATAGGTTTTTAAGGCCCCATATATCGAACACGAGGACCTCGGTGCTTCTAACCTAATATTATGGTTTCCAACTTTCAATGGACTTTATACAATATATATGACGAATATGTGGTCAAATTGTGTATTACATAATATAAATAAAGTTAAATAAATAAATTGCGAGAGTATAAAATGTTCGGTTACACCCGAACTTAGCCCTTCCTTACTTGTTTTATGTAACAGTAGTTGAATCAGAAGAAAATTGATCATGAAGCAAAACTTTTTTTTCCGAGTAATTAATAAAATATATCGTGTGTATGGATGAAAGGTGTGAGTTTGTGAATAAAATTTGTCAAAATAAAGGGAAAATTATTTTAAATAGTAGAAACACAGGGGTCTGACACTTTATAATACTTTTCGATGGTATAGTAAGTTAGTGCGTAACTACCACTGAGTAAGTTTGAGTTTTAAATGCTAACCACAGTCAAATTGAATGTTGTAATTTCACCCTCGTCCATTGGAAACCTTTTTGGCAGGCAATATCGAGCCTCCAAGTGTACAAGCTTAAAAAATAACATATTTTATAAAATCGAAGACTTATTCGACAAGAGTAGAATCTGGACCACAAATCTAGTAAACACCTGACAGTATTGACTACTCCAAATGAGTTAAATATAACGTCATAGTTGATTTATGGTCTTAAAATGTCACTCGATCAATCTTTTCATTCTCCTGAAAAACCAAAATGTCTACTTAACACAACTTGTTTTTATCATTTTCATTGATGTAAGAAGTGCCTTAGACAGGGGAGATTTGGTCAATAAACTTAATGGAACCGTTCTTATTGGCGAATAAAGATTTGTATAGATAGTATCTACATTATAGAGACTAAAGGAATGATATAACGTGTCTATTTTAGCAAGGATTGGTCTAGAACAAAAAATCATCTAAAAGATGTCGTGTTTTCTGCTATATTAGAAGAGTCCCGCTAACTACATCTCTCAAAATAGCATCTATTTCCTTTATTCAACTACCAAATTAGCTTCAGAAAGCGCTAAAGGCTCTCTCCTCGATAAAGTACATTTATTTCACTAATTCCTTTCCAGATGCAAAGTTTTATTAAGACAAACCTTTTTTTTTTTGACAGACTTCATCGACGAAAAGTTATATAATGACTTTGGATCCTGAAGAACTGTTTTAATAGCTTAATCATTCCTAAAGAACGTTTTGGCACATTTTCTTTTCATTTCCCATTCTGATATGGTCCTAATTTAGTAACTATATAACCGGCCTCCACCCCCTCAATTGATATCGAACTATTATTAGCACAATATTCGATGAGTGCAATGACATGTTGGCCTATAATAAGAACGAAACAAGCTTTTGCAGCTTTAATGTATCAAGAATTAATGCCACCATAAGACTTACGGCTGTTTAACGAAAATTCTTAAGTCCCTACATACCGTCAACAATGTAATGTACAAACGTCACACGCAACATCGACAAGCAACAGCCGTCGGTCGCAAGAAGTCAAACTGTCGATTAAAGTGGGCTACACAGCGCCAACACACTCCAAGGGGTTGCGGTTGCTTAAAACAATACATGGGAAAATCCAAAGGAAGATAGAATATAGCGAAATAGAAATTGGAACAGCAGTGTAAGACCTACACCACCGGAAACTGGTGCCCGTTGAACTCTATCGTTAAACTTTGTAACGCCGTTGATGGCGATAAACTCTATGACCGAAGTTGAGTAGTTTGGCACTAGCTGTTTCCAAAACGGAGAACCTGGTGGTGAATGAGGGATAAAAAGGGTAAGAAAAAGGAAATAGTGGTATCCAAAATAGGGGACAAACAGCATAAGTCGATAATATAGGCTAAAGCGCTTAAGCGGTATGCGAACGCGTTCAGCGGGAGAAGCTAGTTACTCTAAATTTCACTTTTACTTTCACAACGCCCACACAGCGGACAGTTCGGTGAAGTATAATCAAGGCATATGATGGTAGGGTTCAGTAGTTCTCGTGAAATGAAGTTCTCCCAGTAGTTCAGTAGTTCTCCCAAATGAAACGAATTAAAAGGCAAATAGTTAACAATAATGGACCGTACTACGGACTTCAGTGCTAAGAACACCCCCCAACCCCGACCAAACACCTCAAGAACGCCACTCATGTAGGCGTCCAAAACCAGAGCGCGCCCAGAATGGGAACATGTACTGAATTCATTTGTTGCTATTTTGGACACACCGTCAACCATCGTTTGCGCCTAAAAGCACTACAGCTTTGGTGGTGAAGTCTGCTACGAAGCAGTGGTCAGTTCATTTAGAACCGCCAAATTGAACGGACGTGATTGCGCAAACGAAGTTCTGAGTTCGACCACAACATTTAACCGTTAAATGTTGCTTGTGGTGAATGTGTGTTTGAATAAAGCTGGAAATACAAAAACAACTCACTAAGTGCATTTAATAAGTAAATAAAAAATAATTATTAGTAGAAATACTGTGTGCCCGTGAAAACATTAGAGTAGATAAAAATCTACTGTTGAGTTGAGAAATATCACACTTTACTACCCTTCTTCCCTGTCGCTGCATATCCGTTGGTAAATGAATTTCAAAATGCGTACGTGTGGCATGAGTTTGATCAAGTACATACTATTCGCCTTCAATATCATATTTGCGGTAAGTAAATGTCATTGTTAATTGCTTAGTTCGTAATCTAGATAATAGGCAAATCGCCGAGGTACACGAGCGAATACCCAATTAAAAGTACACTTTTATTAATAATTGTCATTCAAAGTAAATATTTATGGCTGAAGGGGAATGTCCTGTGTAGATGTGCACTGTGTTGGGGACAATGTGCAATGGTGCATGTCCATAATTTACTGTACATATTCGTGATTAACACTAGCAGGACATTAAGCGCCACAAGAGGGTGTTGAAAATTAACCACAACTAGTATTTTTTATTACTTTGGAAATATTTATGAGTGTAATCATTATAAACAAGCTGATTCATTAATTTTAGTTGAGATCTAACTTCATAAAAATAAAAAAGATAAGAATAAAATAGTATATGGTATAAAATAATTAATACCATAGTTCAATTCAAAAAGCTAATTGTTCTAAAGGCTTATAGAATTCTTACGAAAACTGTTTCATTATAAAAAATCATAATATATAATACTAGCAGACCGCTCCGGCTTCGCACGGGTTTAAACAAACATTTCAAAAGTTATAAGTTTTTATATACTTATACACATCCTCCCATAAATCATTTAAAAAAGTAAAATGAAGAAAATTCGAACATGAAATGATATTTTATTTGCAATGAGCTAAAACTTGATTACGACCTCTGGTCTTTGATGTCCTTGTCTCTGATTTCTTGTCTTTCTCTCTGATTATGAAAGCGTTGGGAACGCTCAGAGTTCGACTCCCTAGTGCGAGCTTGTATATTTTGATTAGTTTGTTCTTCAAGCCATGCGATTGCGATGCGAAGAGAATGACATGCAAGACGATTTTCAGTTTCAAATTAAGATTCTCCATCACGGAGTCTTTTTGATACGCTCACCTGAAAACTATTTCTAGAAAGTTGAGATTCTAGCATTAAATATAACCTGTTACTCGGTATGAATGCAGCTTTCCAATGGTGAAATGATTTTTGAAATGGGCACAGTAGTTTTTGAGTTTATTCATTACAAACATACATGCAAATATTTCCTCTTTATAATAGTATAGTATAGATAACCCACAAAAACACAATCATAAAGAATAGAAATAAAGAAAAATACATGAAAGAACAGAACAGCCTCTTTTTCCCCATAAGCCAAATTTGGGAGAAGTATTTTTCTTTTATCTTTTCTGCTTGCAATAGAAGAAAGGATATTACTTTAATATCGATGCAAAATGATGGGCTATTTTTTACACCAAAGAACTAAATATCAGGGAACATGGATTGATTTAATGCCCACTGGACAGTTTTTGGGAGGATAGTATAGTAGTATAGGATTTTAATAGTTTTAATACATTATTATACTTGCTTGTATAGATTTTAATTAATAGCACAAATCAAATATTTAGATGAAAGGTATTTAAAATTAGATTGGAATAGCATATGTAAGACAGAGCAGTTATAAATAAAAACAAAATATCATCATAACGATTTTTAACATGGTTTTCCTACCACTTTTAAAATAACTCGTCTGTTTCGAAAATCTCAAAACTGATTTGTTGGTTTGTTATAAATACAGTGGAACTTTTCTAACTCGAATCACCATAATCCACAAAAAACTTCGAGTTATGGAAAATTTCAATAAAACATAAATTTTTCAAAAAGCTGTAAAATATATATTTATACACAGTTTTATTTATTTATTTCGCATAACATTTTATTTAAATACGTTAAAATGTTATTCTGTAATTTTGATTGTGGCAGTTTGCTGTTGTTTGGCTCTTGACGTCAGTATCCCAAGCTTTTGTTACATGATTTATGAAACCCATTAGAGTAATATCATATTTTTTATTCTCCTCCGATATATGTAGAGGACTCTTTTAAAATTTTGCCTCGATAGTAAAATTTTAAATTTTGTATTATGCTCCTGTCGAAAAGTTTAATTTATGGAAGGAAATTTTTATGAAATTTAACTTCTATTCCCCATACAAGAGTTAATGAAAACTTCGAGTTGAGGAAGTTTGAGTAATGGTAGGAAATTTTTATGAAATTTTATTTCTAAATTTATTTTATTTTCAATTGCCAACACAAAAGTTCCACTGTATATAGAGATACCAATATTTTAATAATTTTACAATCAATCAAAATTTCTGCATAACTATCATCATTAATTACCTTCACGTATTTTCAAACAGAAATCATTAGAAATTTTTTATAGTAAATCATTAGCCTAATCTATTTTGTTAAGAGGTTAAGTGGGTCTAGAGATCTCAAGAAAAATCTAGCTTTAATAATTTGTTCTAGGAGTAAAGAAAACGGAATCGAATTTCTATTTTTTAAACTATATGAAACATGTGTTGAAATATATAATTTTTTTATGTTGATATTTGTATACAAAATAGCGGTTACGGGGCAAATCTATGAAATCCCTTTTTTCAAAAACCTACGAGTGCTAGAGATTTTAGAAACACGTACGTTTTTGGCTATAGATCGCAAAATGGTGAATTTGACAAAATTGTTTACTTTTTTCCAAAAAAGATAAGGTACGTAGTTTACTAGTTACTGTCTATAGTTAAAATTTGAATTTGATACGTGCGATAATCTCCAAGTATCGCTGTCACCCGATTTAAATAATGCAGTTTCGAGAAAAACGTGTTTTAAATTTTACGCACTTAAGCTGACTAACCCGAACACTTCCCCACTATACCAGATTATACAGAGAAATTTTCTTTCACTATTCTACAAATGGAACAATGTTTTTAGAATTCGAAAGTATAATTTCAGCCAAAAACTATAATTTTGTTATCCAAAACTTGTCCAACCCTTTTTCTATAAATTTTTTTTGTAATTTAGTATATAATTTAGCATAATATTGTATTGATCATTTAATCTTGTTAATTAACAAAATTTAAGAGTTTTTAAGGTATGTAGAAGATATGCTGTAGGAAGAAGAGAAGAGTATACCTAAAAATCGAAATTTACTATATTCTATACGATCTAATTAAAAAATGGACAATTACATGTTAACAAAAAAAATATATATATATTTATATAAAAATATATGTAAATAAACAGAGACCATTTAGAAAAGCACACGATTGCATAGATTTTCTAGAAGCACACCGTAACATGCCATTGTTAGTGCCACACGCAATTACCACTCCATATATTTTATAAATATGTACCTCCGTATGTATGTACATATGTACATATATTTCCCGCATGCAAAGTGCATGAATTTTTTATTACCTGCCTTAACTTTGACATTAGGCGCCTCGTCAAAACTAACTGCGCCATATATTCAGGAAATTTGTTGTAATGAGAGTTTGGATTTAAGATAAACACGAATAATAAAGCAAACACCATAATGGTCACTAGCCATTAGGCATTGGCGCAGAGGCAACGCAAATTTAGTTGGCCCTTTCATGTGGCCATTTTCCAAACACGGGCATTCGTCGTTGCGCATTGTATCGCAAATTCTAATCTGACATTGAACTAACCTTTCCAGCGCAGTTAGTTAGTGCGCACTTTGCCTTGTGAGCCGAGTAAATATTTCATAAGCCAAAAAGCAATTGAACAATAACAAAACCATTTGCATAACAATGCATTTGTTTCAATCATTTTCATCGAATTATTTGATATTCATTCGCAGATATCGGGGCTTGGTATACTAATAGCCGGCGCTGTTGTCCTTGCCGATGTCAACCAATTTAGTCACTTTGTTGAGGGGCGAGTGACGGCGCCACCCATTGTACTAATTGTAACGGGATTAATCATATTTCTCATTGCATCGTTGGGTTGTTTTGGTGCCATCAAAGAGTCACCAACACTACTGCTCACCGTAAGTGATTGTGATTTAACAAACGAGTGGTGATTTTAAGTCTCTTTTCGCCCCACTTTAGTACGCTGTACTGCTCGCCGTCATCTTCATTGTCGAATTAGCCGTGGGCATTGCCGCGGCGGTCTTCAAATCGGATCTGGAAATGATGCTGAAGAACTCACTGCAGGAAACTATAAAACGTTCAAATCACGAGGATATGATGGCTTGGGACAATGTGCAGCGCAAGTTGATGTGTTGTGGCGTCGACAACCCCGCAGATTGGCGTACACTTAGCGCCAATAAAACTTTGCCGGCCAGCTGCTGTCGCGAGAAATACATTGATGAGGCCGTTGGACATTGCACTGAATCGTTGGCGTTGGGTGTGGATAAGTACTTTCAGGTGTGTACACAGAGTAATTGAGGCAAAACATAAAACTTTAAAATTGTTTTTCTTTGCATCCGACAGGAGGGCTGCGTGGGCAAACTTAGGGAACGAATCGATAAGAATGCCGTCATTTTAATTGGTGTGGGTATCGGTATTGCCTTCATACAAATATTGGGCATCATACTGGCATGCTACCTGGCTTCCACAATACGTCACGAACGCATGAAATAAATATGAGGAAAACGAGGTTAGTCGTTTAGAAGTGGTTAAGTTGCATTGTATATATAAAATTAACTTCCTTCGAATTGAGGTCAATATATTCTTGAACAAGTCGTAATGTATTGAATGTGTGACTTTGCGTGCCTTAATACTTTAGTAGAAGCAACGGTTCGCATTTAAATTATAATAATTTAGAAAATTGTAATCTATTTCAAGCAAAATTTAATGTTCACAATACCCTTTCGTTTCCTTTATTTTTAGCTACTAATTCCATCATTGATGAAAGTAACAAAATTTCGAAAATCACCAACAAAGCAACTAATCATAAGCAATAATCATCTTGAAAGTAATATTAAAGAGCAAACCATCAATTCCAAATACATATATACACACATACATACATATGTACAAATATCGGAACGATGATATCAAAGACTACGGACCATCTGCATATAACATAGAAGCATGTTATAAGTTCACTCTGATATACGTGAAGTCACAGGCTCCACTTATTTTAGTATTTTTTTAACAATTTCAGATATTCACAATCACCGTCCACAATTATTCTAAATACATATTACTTAATATAAAAAAAAAATATTCTAAAGAAGTGCTTATAAATGTATTGTTGCTTTTTATATGTTAAATAAATAAATTTCTTAAATAAATAGTCATAAAAATAGTTTTTTCATCTAACACAAGGAAGTACCATTTCAATTTAGTTAATCGAATATGGCGATATTATCGTGGAAAAGGAACTTGTGGTATTAACCGGATATTACAATATTTTATATTATATTTTCAATCCGTTCCAGTTCCACTTTTATTTTGTCATAGTAGTGTACAGCGACATCTATTACATTTTACATGCAACTTTTGCAACGTGCGTTCAGTGTATGCCACAATGTACGCTCACATCAAATAGCTCAACAGCTGATTTTGAAAAATTACAAAAAATGAAATTATTCAATTGCTGACTAAAAAGATTTAAAATAATTAAGAAAACCTTATTTGGACTGTGCAAGTGCGCCACACACTAAAGTATATGCTTAAATTGTAACTAATGACCAGCTGTGGTCTACTTGCGTATTCATGCCACTCATGTATGTAGGTGTGCCTTTCCTTGGTCAAATGGAAGCAAGCAGCAGAGTTTAATGATACTAGAAGACACTTTACTGCAAATTTGGTGATAGATACAGTTAAATATAATGGCTTGAAACTACTACTTTTGAATTTCTACCAATTTTGTTTTATTTGCGTTTGAAAAGGTGCAGCAGCTAGTGTAACATAATTGTAGAAGGAATCATTAAGAAAATCCTAACCTAATTTGCTGTGTAATATGAAATGCAATTGAATATGTTACAGGATCAACGCTTATTGTTACTTAGCCTAGAATCTAATATTAATTGATATACCATATCTTGGATGAATTCTTAATTGTAAATTGCATAGTATTTTATAAACTTCAAAATGTTAAAGGGGCTATTAATTCAGCTTACCAAATTACATAGTTACATTTTTAAAAGTGTTGGCGAATAATATAAATTGGAAAAATGCAGTAAACATTTTAAATTTAATAATATACTAGATACTAGCACTTACTTGCACAATTGAAACACCTACACATCTATTTAAGTATTATTGTTTGGTTGGTGCAGCGTAAATATCAGCCCGGTCCGCTCAACTGTGTGCAGCAAATTAATGGTAGCACATAATTTGATTTATTTCTTACTTTATTTACATTTTCATTAACTAATTCACATATCATTATCATATGAACGCAAACACTTCACATCTGCCTTTAACTGCAGCTCATGAGCTTAAAATCTCACACACAAACGCTGGGCCACTGCTCAGGCATTTGCACAATGACGTGCTTCAAAGGCTTATTTACACTTATTCACACTTTATATGCACTAATGAACTTTATTTAACAATTGATTGGTTAAACAATTGTTTTCAACCGAATTTTTGCAATTTACACATTAAATGAACAAATTTGACAAGTGAAAAATCGCGACGGAAAATTTTGCACTGACGCGCGAAAGTACCGTTTGAAACTAGTGATGTGGGAAATGCGCTAGTGTTGTAATAACAACAGATCGCTTTTTTCAACCGGATATGTCATTTGGATGAAGTTAAGCGGATATGAGTAACCAAAAAACCGGTTTTTCACCGGAAGTACAGAATTTATATCAACAGAAAATGTATAATTTCAATAGGCAACTGTTACTGTATACTTCTGCGAATATTTGCATAGTAAATTGTTGATGTTTTCTCATTATAAAGTACAAAAATAGTTAAAATATTTTGCACATGGTACCGGTTCCATATATTGTGGCGACATCTACAGCGATTTATTAGAAACATAATAGGGTGCATTCAGTGAGCGCTTTGACATGCTTGCGCGCCAAACAGCTGATCTACCAAAAACACAACATTAAAGAACTGGACGCATTATACAACTTAGAATTAATTATTATTAAATATTGTTAAATATGAGTGCAGAAAGTCTAGTGAAACATTATTGGGATTGTGCGAGAGTTTTAGAGCCCGAGGGGCATACCAGAAAACTGCTCAAGTCTTATTTTATGACAAAATGTCGTAAATTGGCGAAATCTACCATTTGGATGCCAAAAGAGAAGTTCTCAACGCACACGATGTGTCCCCGTTGCTCCAGCAAATGGAATGAAACAGATTACAAAATGTTTTTAAAACCACAACAAATTGCCTATTCCACTAAAGCCAGGAAGCAAATCGAGAAATTACAAGAGGCGAAAACCAGTATTGAAAATAGACGAGCACTAACAAGAAAGCAACGAAAAAGGGCCAAATGGTTGCAGAAGCGCGTTTTGAACAGTGTGGTGAGTAATTGATGGAAATGAAATTGTGCAAAGAAGATTATATTTTGTATACATTGCAGGTAATCCAGTGCGAACTGTGTGCACACAAAACCAAAATAGAAATGCAGAAACCAAATAAAACAGAGAGTAACAATGAAACTACAGACACTACAGAGTTGGAAGATATCGTTCCTACAGAAACAGTAGCAGCCACACCAGTTAACCTGAAAAAGAAAAAGAAGAAGAACAAGGATAAAACAGCTGGGCTCAAACTTGACAAAAGCAAAAACTTAGCAACGAAAAATAATGAAGTTCAAAATAAAACTAGTGTTAATAAGCAAGTAGTTCCCGCAGCTACAATAAAGCCGCAGCCAAGTAATAAAGTAGTCGCTAAAAGGAATCCCACAAACAAAGTTGCCGCTAAACCAACTAAACCAACCGCGATTCTTAGTCAGCCACTCAAGGCTAAAAAACAAAAACAGCAGAAAGCTAAGCCTGCGAATAATACTACACCGAAAGTACAATCCAAAACACAACAACAAAATTCGCTACTACAACTTGCAGCTTTACTAAAATCGCAAACTGCGGCTAAGACAGGCGCGAATGCGACACAGAAGAGATTGGAAACGTTACTTAAATAGGTACCTTGAGTAGTTAGTAGTATAATTTTAGTATAGTACATTAGTAAATGTAGTTAAATGCAATACAAAATTACACTTTAAGAAATAATTAAATATAGTCAGTACAAAAGTAGTTTGTACTCCTTATTTACATATTCTTTCTTTGTATATTTGAGTAAAACAAAGCTGAATGCAAGTGTCTTTGTTGCATAAATACGTCATCGATAATAACTTGTAACACTCACTTTGGGCATGATTTATATCGAATATTCGCTTTAGTTTGAGCTTATTGTATGGTATTCTATATTGTATAATACTATAATATGTTTTATGGATTTACCTGCAAACATATATAAAAAAATGTTTCAAAGCACGCTTCTTCAAAACTGTTAACAACGACGATTACTAAAAAGTGTTAAAGAAGTAATTATATAAAGAGGAAAACTAAACTTCAATGTGATTTGCGGTTTATTCGACAAAGAAAACAACGAATTTTTCATATAAACAATCTTGAGTTCGCGCCGCGCTATGTGTGTATTAGAAAAAAAAAACTAATGTGAACACGCAAAAAACCTGTTGTTGTTAAGCAACCACACTATTGACAGCAGACATAGACATGTACTTAATAGGTAAAGTAAGACGGAGTCGGGGGATACAATAAACCACTTGGTCTTTGGGCACTAAACCAAGCAGCAGCTGCATGTAGCATACACACATAAAACCAAACAAGCAATACACACATCTCTACATAAGAATATATTGCAGAAATTCGCTGGTCAAAGCAATCAATGAGCCAAAGTCAAGGCTGCAGAACGAGAACTTTGTAGTTAAGCACAAACAACAACAAAGCTTTAGTAGAAAGTGCGGACATGCACATATGTGAATGTTTTTATTTACTATCTGCAAATATCCATGACTCCGCTCTTTGGAGCTTTACTTTGTACCTGTTCTTACAATGTTAATAAACGTTTAATGTTGTTGTTATTGTTGTTGTTGTTCTATGAGAAATCGACTGTTGACCATATATTGCAATCAGAAGACATCAAACGCGTCTATAAGAATTTTCCAAAGAAAATTTGCCCATTAACCATGCTGCTAAACGCTTATGTGTTGTGTGTATGTATGTAAGTATTAGGCCAATGTAGCTACTGTGTGAAAGTTGATAACTAGTCTACATGCGTAGATTTATGTCTATGATTGCTAGTCGGGTTTGACTTTATTTATTTAACTGCGTTTATGCTGTGAGTGTTTATATAGAAATGTTTGCTATATGGTTGAAATGAAGGTAAATATTTAAGGTTTTATAAAAAATGTTATAGCTGTTTATACTTGGGGATAGACAGTCTATAGTTAATTTGAGACCAAATGTACACAATTTTGTTTTTTTTTCAACTTTTAGCCAGCTGTAGATTAAATGCAATTTTATTTTATTATATTTTAATTGCATTAACAATCTTCTTCATCGTATTGAAGATCTGTTTCATTGAAATAACAATTTTGTTTGAATATGTGAAAAAAACATATTTTTATCTGCGCAACTCCACAGTGCCAACAGTCAATTTCATAATTTTTTCGCTTCAGTGCCTCAAAAAGTAAAAAATAAAGCACCGCACATTAAAGCGGGACTTTTGACAGTTATTAACGCAATGCTTGTTGGCTTCATGTTTCGTGGTTTACAGACAGCTTCTTAAGATTTTTTACATACTTAATTTTTACTGCTTTCTTTTCTGTATTCATACCTCTTCTTCCTTAGTGACCTCCAACTTATTTATGTAGCTTTCAACACTTCTTATATTAGTCTTAAGTATGCAAGTTAGTGAAGTGATGGAAATACATATAAGCTTTTGAAAAAGTTTTCATATATAAATATTATTCTAGATATGAGTTGAGTTTAGACTCATCTTATTATTAAATACACGATTTTGATTAGCTAAATTGGTGGATTTTAAATAACTGTACAAACCACTACATGCTTAAAATTTGCAGACATCGATATGCATCTATGTACAAATGTATGTATGTATATGTATTGATTTTTTTCCACACTTCCCTCTGTTAGTAAATTTATTGCTGATTTATAAGCCTACAAAAGTAAAGAACATACATACATACATTCAAACATACTTCCACTCGAACATCTCAGCAACACGCAACCGTCTCGCAGTTACTTAACATCCAGAGGCTTTTAAAAGATTAACATTCATTTCGATACACCTGAAAGCCATCAAGGTATCTTCATATCAGTTATTTGTGTGCATAAATGTGTGTATTTACCTTTGCATGTGTAAATAAGTATATATCTATGTATAATATATGTATCTTCATATATTTATACGAATATCCTTGGCCTGCGCTTAGCGACGACCTTCTGCATTTGCGTTTCTCTCTGTTCTAGAGCCGTCATTCGATTTGCCGATAACCACCTCTTTCCCGCCTTCAAAGCGTTCGAAATCTGCAAACGGTGCACATCAAATCGGTTCGGCCGCTTGCAATGCATATTATTTTGCGTACATATGTATGCATTTATTTATTTATTGTTGTCTGCATATTAAAAAGTAGAAAAGAATGTACTTCATTCGCTGCAATAAAAGGAAGCGAAGTGATGTTCTATATCAGGAATTCTATAACAAGATATTACAAGCATTTTATAAGGTCTGCGTTCAATTCGTTGTGCATTAATAATTAAGACGAGTTGGTTGGATGTTTCTATTTGTTGTTGTTTAGTTTATATGTGTATATATATGTGTAGTTCTTGAATTCTATATATTTAAACACACGCATACACTTCACTTTCATTAAACTTAACTTGTAATTAAAGAATTATGTGCGCAATATGAAGAAGGACATGGTGAGATCTTCAATAGTAATCATGCAAAATAAAGAACTTTTTCAAATTACAGGGTCTGCTATTAAAAAGTGATTATATATAACATTTATAAAGCTTTAAGTGGTGCTTCTGTGATTCAGAATTCGAAATTATTTTTAAATTTTGAACCATACAATTCTGAGAACTAAGCCGTTCCCACTACAGTCTACGTCACTTGGATTTTTATCCGGCCAAGAACTGTTATCTCGGCGTTATTACTCAAAATTATTTGGGGAAATTTTTGTAGCCCAACAACAACAACAACATTTAGTTATTCAGTATAATACTATTAAATACTACCTATTCCTCCGACCATTTTCACCGCGCAGTGCAATCGGAATCGCAACCGAACTTGAATTTATCTCCATGCAAGGACTGTCCTCAAACTCGTACTTGGGTTATCCATCTGCTTGGACGCGTTGGGAAATTCAGAAGTCTTGACTGTTGTAGAAACATACTTAGTAGCATGTCCAGATTCTATCGAAAATCCGCTTAATCAAATAGATCTCTTCATAAAGTGTTAAATGAGTTATAAATGCTTTTCTTTGGACGCAAAAAAACTGGCCTACGTAAATTCGCAATACTTCCAACTGTCTGTAGCCTAAATATGAAACAAGTTGGATTACGCTATAAGCAGCATGATGAGTAGTTGAAATAATTGGGTGAACTTTAGCTAATTAAAGTTGTTATATCCAACTTATTCGATACTTCACGTTTAGTATTACCTTATAGAATACCCTAGAATTATAAAGTCCAAATTACGATAAAATTTCATCCGATCTTTACCAGATAAGACAACACCTACGAAAACTCACGACTTAAGCGTGGGTTCTACATAATCGAAACGGACCCGGATTTTCATCTGCCCAAGAGGACTGTAAAATCGGCAGCATTCATCAAAATTATTTTTGATTTTAAGAATACAGTTGAACTTTCCTAACTCGAATCACCATATTCCTAAAAAAACTTCGAGTTTGAGAGACTTCCGAGTTACGGAAAGTAATTTGTATGCAATTTCATTTCTATTGCCAGTTCAAGAGTTCGAGGTATGGAGAACTTCGAGTTATGATAGTTGGACTGTATACAGGTCTGGATCTATAGATCTTGAATGAAGTACATAACTCCTTGGGTATCAATCAAGACATGTATAAGTATATATTAATTTCCTTTTCCATGCAAAATATACAAATCTACAAAGCTTTATTTTATTTTAAACTATTTTTTAATTAAACAAACCGATTTTTACAAACCGTTTGTAGCGTACTATTGATTTCATGCACCATCTACCTGCCTTCGGACAGGCACGCAACAAGAACAGCAACTCCACAAAAGTGGCTGCAGTGGAGCGCCGCGCCAAACAGATATACAGACATCCATACAGAGATTCATATGTTGTGTTCGATTTTCGATCGAAATTGCCACTGTGGTGCACCTCCGGTTGTGTTGTTGGCCTTTATTGAAGCGACTATTTATTCATTGTAGCTGATATACGTTCTTTGTTGTTGATTTTGTTCATTTGTATTTGCTGTCTTTCGCAACTTGGCGCGCTATCCTCATCGACATGATCGGTGGCCGTGCGCCAACCTTAACCATATAGACCATATAAACCAGCCATGCAAACGGCCAGCCAATCACTTCTGCCGTCGTCATCCGCGCATTTGTTCCACTTCTTCCTCCCGTCCTGTCCACCAGCGGAGCAGAGGATGAGGCCTCCATCGCTTAGTGAAAACCGCATTCGTACTACTCGTAGATGGTTGTGGTTGCGCGCAAGTGCGGCGCATAGCTGCTATTTTATTTAGCGTTCATCTCTGCTGTGCACTTTTTATTTTTTTTTTCATATTTGATTTTTTCGAATTTTTATTGTTCGTGCGAGTTATTTATTTTTTCGATTTTCCTTTTTATTGTGGCTGAGGCGAGTGATTCACACATTGTGAGTTGAAAAGAGTATCGAAGCGAATCATTTCTTCATTCTACTGCAAAATTCTCTTCGTTCTTGATTGACCACGCTCAGTTTGCTGGACAGTGGGTTTTGGTTAGTTGGAGTAAAATTTGTAGACTTTAATAATTAAATAAAAAATTACAGGAAAGCTAAAAATTGTCCGAAAGAAAAATAAATTAATGAAATTATTAATAAATATATAACTTTGATTATAGCGATTTGCCAACTTTTGATACCGTTTATGTAGGAAAAGTATAATTTGCTTCGAAACAGCCCTACATCTCGGCGATTATGTCTGTTTTGTTTCCAAATGTCAATCCAGGCCTAATTCTGCTGAAATCTGAGGGCAGGATAAAGTCACTGAAACCAGATCCAGGTATATGATGGATGACGGTGGATGTGAAGACAAATTGATTCACTTTTGCCGTTTCCATTGATTTTATAACACGGTCTTCTTCTTCAAATGTTACTGTTTTCTTCGATTACTTCCAAGCATTCCAGTAAAGCTGTTGAAGGGTTTTCCTTTCCAAGATAGTGGGTGTAAATTGTTTCATGAGCAATGCAACTTATAGACGCCTTAACAGTCAGCTGACTCTTGTGTCTTTTCACGTTGTATTCGGTTAATCGCGTGTAGTCAAAAGAATGCCGATTAGAATCCGAAGTCAAGTGATAATCCATCTTCTTACACCAAAGTCAAAACTCGGTTTTTTTTCGAATGACAACTCGAAATACCAATCAAATCATAAACTCGTTTTTAGTCTATTATGAGGTCGAGCAGCAACCTATTTATACAAAGCTTAATCAAATATTAATTAACGATTTGCCCAGACGTTCCATCTACATAAATGTTTTGAGTGTTGCCTATCTCGTTCCACTTCAGTTTACGGTCATTCAAAGATATTTAGTTGATTTTTCGAAAGTTTTGGTCTCGAATACTCTCTTTTAGACGTATGGTATCAGATGAATTTTGTCCATTAGAAACAGAACACAATATTCGAACACTTGACCTTTTGATCTTGACAATTATTTTTTCGAAAACACTATATTTGAAGACTTGACCTTTTGACCTGGACAATTAGTTTTTCTCGAACACACAATATTCGAAGGCTTGACTTGGATCATTTATCCATTTATATATGTTGCGTGTTGTCTATCCCGATCAACATCATTTTACGGCCATCCAGAGACATTTTAGTGGATTTTTCAGAAATTTTGGGGTCCAATACTCTCTTTTAGACGTACCGTTCATGAAGTCAGTTTTTGATATCTGAGGAATCAGAACACAATATTCGAAGATTTGACCTTTTGACCTGGACAATTAGATTTTTTTTAACTTGAGTTAAACAAGCTGCTCTATCGTTAAATCAGTTGACCCACTGCGTTTCTTTTGAAGATTATGTCTAACTACAAAACATTAGAATTCAGTTCAAGTGGCGCCCTCTCACATAGTTGTGGATATAAACTTTTCCGCCTGCAAAGCAATCATTTTTATATACAACCCAGCTATCATAAAAAGACTTTTCCCACTCAAACAAAAAAAAAATAATACCAAAAATAAATATTTAATTTATAATTCTAACATTTAGTAACTTCAAAAGAACCCTCTGTAATGCTCAGCGCACAGCACAATGCTCTCGAATCGCTCACTCACTGACTTACTCAGCATGTGGCAGTGACTTTGCTTGTTGGCGCTCGCTAGCTGCTAGCAATTGATGGTGTGGTGTTTTTAGCCAACTGCTAAATGGATGTTTACGTACATAGTTGGTCTGGAGACAACGGCCACGCTGATTTGGTTGCATGCAGCGCATACGCGTTTAAGACTCGAAACGGTGAGGTACGCATGCGCGACGCTCATAAGCAAATACGGTACACCGAATTGCGGCAAATTTAATGTGTAATAAATAGTATATGCTTTAAAATTAAATGATAAAAAATTGTATACTAAAAAATTAAGTATTAAAAAAATTTAAAAAAAGAATACTGGTAAATGAAGCTGTTATATTATAAATGAAGCATAAAGAAATGAAAATTTTAAGTGCAAAATTTTACGTTTAATGCAAACCTACATAGTATGTCTGTAGCAGCACATAACGAACGAAAGAACAAAACGGGTTAGTGGTCGTCGGCAAAACAGTTGGGACGGTTGGCCGGTGTTGGTGGACAGTGGCGACTGTCTGCGTACATAAATACAGCTTATATGTATAGTACGAGTATATGAAAATAGTGACCGTGTTGGCGGCTATCGGCGCACCGGATGCAAATACATAAAAAGTGACCATAGATATCAAGAACTAAGTGTATATAAAAATTGCCTTATATGTGGCACAAAGAGGCTTTTGCACTGTCTAAATGCGCTAATAGGTGCGTGTTATCACAGTGGAAGTTGTTGTTGCTTGATTTTCTACTTTAAATTTTTTTTAATTTTTCTCAATTTTTTTAGTTTAATTTTTATTTTTATTTATTTATTCATTTTTTTGTTTTTTTTTTCAATTTTTGCCTTTTCTAAATTTTTTTGTTTTAATAATTAAATTATTATTATTTTTTTTTTTACTTTTATACTTGCTCTTTATTTTATTTATTTTTTTGTTGTTGTTTTTAACGCACTTCTTGTGTAAGCATGTACCATGTTTCTAGCAAAGTGTGTTAACATTTGTCGCGCGTCTAATGACACAGGAAATCGCCTTAAATTAGTTGGAAACGAAAACTAACGAAAGCTCTGTGGTGTGGAGTTGCGGAAAAAGTGTTTCGAAGACATTAGTTTTTTGTATGCAGGAAATGCAGTTAGTGCCTTGCGTGCAGCGTCGGAAATTGCAACGCATGCATACAAACTTTATGACGTATGCGTGCATATTATTATGTTATATTTATATATAAATGAATATGGGCATATGACGCACAAGTAATGAAGTCTGCAGAAATGCAATGACTTCACTGCACTGGTGCGAATTGTTTTCAATGTATTTACTTCATATTTTTATAGCGACCTTGATTGACTTTTGCATATTGTGATATGTTACATATCCATATGTCTTTATAGCTCTGATGATATAGTTGTTACCTTTACAGCTTCTTTATTTCGCTTTTCAGCTTAAATATTAGAAAAATTCTAAAAAAAATCTAACTTTTAGCTATCTATAGCCATATATGTATAAAATACCTTTGTGTCAGCAAAAATAAAAACAAAGCTTTTGAAAAACACAAATATTTTTTTTACACCGATAAGAATGCAATTGTTTACATAAATATGTATTTATATATTTGAGCCAGCTCTCGGTAGATTAAATGTGCCGGCAAATTTTTATGACTGTGCAGTGTATTTGCTTTATTTACTTTATTTTTGCGTTTTTCCCATTTGATATACTTATACAGTGGAACTTCCATAACTCGAAGATCTCCATATCTCGAACTTTTGTATTGGCAATAGCATTTAGAAATCAAATTTCATACAAATTTTCTTTCATAACTCAAACTTCCTGGGCGTGGCAACGCCCACTTATGGGTCAAAAACCATATATCAGAAACTACTCGACCGATTTCAATGGAATTCAGTATATAATATTTTCTTGACACCCTGATGACACCTGTGGAAAATGAAATCGGTTCGCAACCACGACAACTTCCCATATAACTCAATTTTGAAATCCATTTTATTCCTTCACTTTATATATGTACGTACATAAGGGACCAATGAAGATAGCGGAATAAAACTTTACACAAATACTGTATATGATCTGTGGCATCATTTGTGAAAAAATTGTCGAAATCGGAGTATAGCTTTTCAAGGCCCCGGTTATCGAATATGAAGCACTCAGTGCCTTAGAGTAATTTTTCACCGAAAATATCGGTAAATCTCGCAGATATCGTAATTTAATTCAGAAGAAATCTTTTTATTCTAAATCGGTTAAAATCGGCTCATAACTTCACCTAGCTCTCATATACCTAATTATAGGATTTTCAAAAATACGATGGGCTTAATAGCTTATAAATCGGTTAATATGTGAAATATCTTAGCCAAATTAAATGAGCATATTATCTTAGATATAATGGGTGTTGGTGGTGAAAATGAGTGAAATCGATTCAAGAATTATTCGTTATTCTATTGAACATTATGCCGAATATATGGGTCAAATTGTGTGTTATCTTAAAAAATATAGCAATAAATTGCGAGAGTATAAAATGTTCGGTTGCACCCGAACTTAGCCTTTCATTACTTGTTTATATTGTTTTTTTTTTCTTTTTGAATTTTTTTTGTTTGTGCTTTTTATTATTTTTCTAATTTCTTTTAATACTTTTTATTTGTTTTTCAATACTTTTTTGTTTTTTTTTTTTTTTTTTTTTTACTTTTAATTTTTGTATATATTTATATTTATTTTTTTAAATTTAATTCTAATATTTTTTATTTTACTTTTTATTTCATTTTTTTTCTCTTAACCAAAGTATAATAAATGAGTTCTTTCCGATTTCATTCATTCTCGTTAAACCAAAACTCATTTGCTGGGTAAATTATGCAAATTTTTACAATTCTTCATTTTTCATTTTCTCCGCTCAAATGGCAGGTGTTTTGTTTGCAAAATCGTACCAGTATTTACTAACATATATATTTATATGTATGTTCTTCTTATATGTATATTTTGGCATGAGTAATATTTTTGTCGTTGTTGTGACAAAACAAAAGCCGCAGAAAAACGTCATCAAATTTAATATTCTAGTAATGAACGACTCAATGCAGATGTGAGTAAATATGTTTCATAATAAAATCATGCCAAACTTACATATAATTACTCTTTGCATTACATTACATTGGAAAAGGAGCATTAACAAATTAAAAAAAAATTTAATATTATAGATATTCTGTGGCTGCTCTCATGGCGCATACATTTATGGTTATTATTATTACCTGGCTTACTTTCACAGTCTTAAAGCAAAAATCAGCTAACTCCATTTTTAACAAATCACATATTTTCCCGCATGTTAAAACAAATGTGAAAATAAAACATTAGAAAGCTTTATTTTTTTATCGATACATTTGTTTTGAAATTGTGCGCAAAAGTGCAAAGTCAATAGTTCACTTGCTTGAGAGTGAAATTTTCATTCCAATTTTTTTTGCAGATTTATTATTTGAAAACACCTTTGCCGGCTAAACGTGCAATATGCCAATACACAAGTGGTAATATAAACAAATGATTGCGAATTATTGCGAAATACTTTCCCTTGGTGAAGCATTTTTCCTTAATAACACGCTTTAGTAACTTCAGATTGCACTCTCTTAGCGATATACATACATTTGTATATATAAATTAGTAGTTACAGTTACAAAGTGAAATCACACACGTTTTTTGCATATCCACATATAGATTTGTAAGTATGTATATACATATGTACATACGTGAGCCATTGATCAGTCGAAAGATGCGACTTCATTTTACGTTTGACCGTGTTTTAACGCATGAGATGCAAAATCTTGAAATGAAAATCCATAAAGCAGTGATTTATGTATGTGCGTGGCCTATATGAGTCCATACTTGTTATAGAATGTTCAAAAAATAACGGCAATTTTCGTTTTTAAAATAAAATAATCTCCAATAGCTATTATATAGTTATACCAGCGCTTCTTCCATCTTCGAAACACTTCTTAAACTCGATTTTTGGGATAGCCTTTGGCTCTTTCAGCTATTTCTCATATGCTTGTAAAACAACGGGACTTTTAAAACTTCTTCTTAAATACTTAAAACTTACCGATCAAACCAGTGTTAGTTCGTCGAATTAACAGCCCTTGGACGAAAGAATCCAGTTCAATTCCAGTATCTCAAAACCGACTGTTGTGAGAATGGGGAAGATTCTTTTTATTTTTGGAAATTACACGGAGTCATGTCTGGCCAATATGGCCAATTTCGTTGTTGACCCCTCCAAACCCGCGAAATTTTAAAATTCCCGTTATTTTTTGAACACATCACACATGAAAATTAGAAAAATTTAATTAGTACCTAAGAAAAGTAATAACTCATCTTTATTTTTTAACATCTCCAATGACTGCTAGCATTAAATTAAAGGGTGATTTTTTAAGAGCTTGATAACTTTTTAAAAAAAAAAAACGCATAAAATTTGCAAAATCTCATCGGTTCTTTATTTGAAACGTTAGATTGGTTCATGACATTTACTTTTTGAAGATAATTTCATTTAAATGTTGACCGCGGCTGCGTCTTAGGTGGTCCATTCGGAAAGTCCAATTTTGGGCAACTTTTTCGAGCATTTCGGCCGGAATAGCCCGAATTTCTTCGGAAATGTTGTCTTCCAAAGCTGGAATAGTTGCTGGCTTATTTCTGTAGACTTTAGACTTGACGTAGCCCCACAAAAAATAGTCTAAAGGCGTTAAATCGCATGATCTTGGTGGCCAACTTACGGGTCCATTTCTTGAGATGAATTGTTCTCCGAAGTTTTCCCTCAAAATGGCCATAGAATCGCGAGCTGTGTGGCATGTAGCGCCATCTTGTTGAAACCACATGTCAACCAAGTTCAGTTCTTCCATTTTTGGCAACAAAAAGTTTGTTAGCATCGAACGATAGCGATCGCCATTCACCGTAACGTTGCGTCCAACAGCATCTTTGAAAAAATACGGTCCAATGATTCCACCAGCGTACAAACCACACCAAACAGTGCATTTTTCGGGATGCATGGGCAGTTCTTGAACGGCTTCTGGTTGCTCTTCACCCCAAATGCGGCAATTTTGCTTATTTACGTAGCCATTCAACCAGAAATGAGCCTCATCGCTGAACAAAATTTGTCGATAAAAACATTTCGAACCGAAGACTGATTTTGGTAATAAAATTCAATGATTTGCAAGCGTTGCTCGTTAGTAAGTCTATTCATGATGAAATGTCAAAGCATACTGAGCATCTTTCTCTTTGACACCATGTCTGAAATCCCACGTGATCTGTCAAATACTAATGCATGAAAATCCTAACCTCAAAAAAATCACCCGTTATTAGCCATAAATATCTCAGTTACTTCAATTATAATACTCAACCTTAAAAAGTATAAGTGATCATGATAATAGGCCTCTTCAAGCACTTAAATGTAAACTCAAAATATTTTCCACCGAAAAAAATTAATTTTAATTAAGACTACTTAAGCAATCAACAATTGAACAATACCGATCTGAACACTTAACCTTAAAGAGCAAGGCAGATCATGGCAATAAATATGTCTTTTCCACCCATCTTCTATACCAACGACGATACCGCACGCCACATTTACCATTTATAGCACTATGCAAACAGTCCAAGCCGCCATCCACTACTCATCCATATGATCATCGTCTTTATTATGGTTTCAGCCATGCGTCTTGTGGATATGCACTTACAAGCTATCTTCAAGTTGCTATATTTGTACCCGTTATGGTGATTTTTTTGAGGTTAGGATTTTCATGCATTAGTATTTGACAGATCACGAGGGATTTCAGACATGGTGTCAAAGAGAAAGATGCTCAGTATGCTTTGACATTTCATCATGAATAGACTTACTAACGAGCAACGCTTGCAAATCATTGAATTTTATTACCAAAATCAGTGTTCGGTTCGAAAATTTTTTATCGACAAATTTTGTTCAGCGATGAGGCTCATTTCTGGTTGAATGGCTACGTAAATAAGCAAAATTGCCGCATTTGGGGTGAAGAGCAACCAGAAGCCGTTCAAGAACTGCCCATGCATCCCGAAAAATGCACTGTTTGGTGTGGTTTGTACGCTGGTGGAATCATTGGACCGTATTTTTTCAAAGATGCTGTTGGACGCAACGTTACGGTGAATGGCGATCGCTATCGTTCGATGCTAACAAACTTTTTGTTGCCAAAAATGGAAGAACTGAACTTGGTTGACATGTGGTTTCAACAAGATGGCGCTACATGCCACACAGCTCGCGATTCTATGGCCATTTTGAGGGAAAACTTCGGAGAACAATTCATCTCCAGAAATGGACCCGTAAGTTGGCCACCAAGATCATGCGATTTAACGCCTTTAGACTATTTTTTGTGGGGCTACGTCAAGTCTAAAGTCTACAGAAATAAGCCAGCAACTATTCCAGCTTTGGAAGACAACATTTCCGAAGAAATTCGGGCTATTCCGGCCGAAATGCTCGAAAAAGTTGCCCAAAATTGGACTTTCCGAATGGACCACCTAAGACGCAGCCGCGGTCAACATTTAAATGAAATTATCTTCAAAAAGTAAATGTCATGAACCAATCTAACGTTTCAAATAAAGAACCGATGAGATTTTGCAAATTTTATGCGTTTTTTTTTTTTAAAAAGTTATCAAGCTCTTAAAAAATCACCCTTTATATTTGCGCCTGACCATTGCTCTTTTTCCACATATGTGTATCATTTGCTATAAGTATACTCATTCGCACTTGCTGTTCAATACTTCATTTGTTGGGAGCCAGTCCAAGCTTTGCAGAAAAAAATGAATACCGCATTACAAGTGGACGGTCGATCGGTCGTCGCTTGATTAGTTAGTTGGTGGCTGGTGGCATTCAACATGACTCATGTCTCATGTCTACAAGTTGTGGCGTTGTGTGCATTGCTGCCACAAGTATGTGGTACATGAATTGCTTTCATGGCATAGCAATTTTTGCTTGAACGCTTGCTGAACGGTGGCAATGAGCTCAGCTTTAATAAGAAATAAAATTACATTAATTAACTTGGCTGGTGCATGTCGAGGCGTTCAAATGGCGCTGTTGACGATTTTTAATTCGTTTTTATGTTTTTTATTTTTCGAAATTACTGTATGTATGTAGTTTTGCGGATATGGCAAATACCATGTGTGACTATGAAGCATAGCTGGAAAATTATTCGCAGAAATTTTGACATTTTTGAGAATGATTCAATACCAGCTGGGGTTCGATTGGAATGCGGAACGTATTATAATGAGAAATATACTATTTATGTCAAGTTATGAGGTCATCAAAATTATAATATTAATCTTATTATATATGATCGTACGCTAGGGTAACCCGGAATATTGTCAATTGACTCGATTTGCCGAGGTTAAGAGCTTCTACTATTTTACGAATTTCTTCTCTCATTTCAGTTAGATAATATTTTAAGCTTCATGGGAGCACATTTTCTATATATTTATTTAGATCTGTAAAGATTGGGTATTGCCACCGATTTCATTTCGACATTATCTGGCTATGGCAAGAGAGGTGTCAGACGATGGATACCAAAATATTATGTCCAGAGTTTTAGAAAACGCCAAACGGCCTTAATGATTTCGCATACAGCATGCAGCTTTGTATGATATATTCTAGAGCAGTATGTATGTATATATATGAACTGTAGGAACCGCTTAGGCGATTATAGCCGAATCCACCAGATTGCGCCATTCATCCTCCGTTTTGCAACGAAGCACTATTTGATCTTTCATTGAGAAGTTTTTTTTTAATGTGGTGGGTCCCTAACGCTACGCACAACCGTAAAAGCGGTCTTCGCCTTCTCACTTTAGCTCGCCTCCAAACGGATGTCTGTTGGCTACCCAGAGGATACTAGGTCTAAAACCGGAAGAATCGTTCCTGGCCACTCCCAATTGAATGACAGTCAGAAAATTTCCTCACTTGCGTGAACTTCTACAAACGGTCTTGTCCGTGGATTTGACGAGATAACTGAGACAGTAGATATCCGAAAGGAGAACAAACGCAATCGTAAGACCACTTCCCAGCAGTACTTTAGAGAGTTTAAGGTCAATTCGAAAGAGTTTCCGTGAAATATCCTGACCGTCTATAAAACATTGATTCACTGGAACGTACCTGCAACTGAGAAATAGTCGAAAAAGTGGACTTCACCCGAAGACGGCGAAGATTGACCTATCGGGCGGGCCGTTTGCGCTACCTTCTAAAAGCTTTCTCAAACGGGTTATCGCTGGACCAAGAGTATCGAACAAGATTAAGATGTTTTCTGTTAAGTACTTATTGGAACGTACATTAACTGAAACAAATTTTCATTATGAATTAAAAATTTTAATTACTCACTAAGTCTGAAAATATACATATTTATATCGAAGGCAGTTTTATGCTCTTGACTGCCAAACAAGCACAAACAACAAATTCACGTCACGAAAATATTAGTACGAGCTCTCTGTGATGTAATCGATGTCACGCTATTTATTCCATTACGGGTCGTTCATATTTTCGCTGCTTTGTTAAAAAGCGATTTCGTGCAGATTTCCACTATAAAAACTGATTAAACTAGACAATTAACGCAGCAACGCCCAACTCAGCATGCGACCCATTTACATATACAGTTATACTCGCGTTGCTCGATAAATGCGATTTTAAATGATTGTCCCATAATTAATTGTTTTGTCTTACACTTTCAACCTTTTCGACATGAAATGCAATTTCACTCTCATTCGGACTACATACAAGTAACAGTAGAGTGAACAATTTAATGATCTAATGACAGAGCTCTGGATTTGTCATACATGAATCATATTACACGCATGATTCACATACAGATTATTTTCATACATATGGGAATACATATTATGGGTTAATTCTAATTCCAGTTTTTGTGTTTTAATTTCGAAGTAATTGAAAAAACATATATATTTTTTTGTTGGTTGGAGATTTTGGTTAGCAATAACTTCCTAAGTAGTAAGCAAGTTTTTAAGTTGAATCAGTGGAACGTTTTATATGTTAGTAATAAAAAATATATAAACTGTGCTGGCAGTATTTAGTCTGAGACCTAATTGAAGGTCATATTACCGACATCCAGCTTTTTGATAATGTTTTTGTAGTAAAAAGGGACGAATATGATTCAAAAAGGGTTCGGTAACATCGATCAACACTTCCATATCGCTAAATTTCCTTCCACCGAGCATTCTCCTGAGTTCTAATGACAGGTAGAACTAGGTGAGGATCAGGTCCGGCAAATACTTGGGTTCCGGAAGCACAATTCATACAATTTTCTACACGGGGAATCGGTCGATCGCGAGTTCACGCGATGTTTTCGTCC
Organism: Zeugodacus tau; assembly: GCA_031772095.1. Taxonomy (NCBI): domain Eukaryota; kingdom Metazoa; phylum Arthropoda; class Insecta; order Diptera; family Tephritidae; genus Zeugodacus; species Zeugodacus tau. Next base: position 19,117,122 of record CM062652.1, on the reverse strand, counting down.
ATAACAGTCACTTCTGGACGTCCGACAAATACTGGAGTACCGAAAGCTCGGTTGATAATTAGTACACATGATGGTTTCGACCTTCTCGACATCCACTGAGTTTATTGTCTACTTAATTTTGAAGTTCTCTCGTTTCTATACTCGGAAGCCAAGATTCTTGGCCGAGATACTTACATACGCTTGCCATTGACTAACTTTACATAAAGATAAGCTTGCAAAAAAGCCTGAAGCTGATATTATTATTGTTGTAGACATTCTATTCCGCGAATTTTTTCAACCTCGGGCCAAAACAAAACCAAAAATTCGAAAGAATGTTTTCGGAAGCTGATTATATAAGCCATACTTGAAATAAAAGAAACCACAACTTTACGTAGAAAGTTCAGTAAAACAAAAATACAAAGAACTACAACAAATACCAGCTTTGCGCAACAATATAGTAATCTGCAAAGACTTTCCAGAGCTTGAACTGTTCTTACGAGTATTTCACAAATAACGTCATCGCGACGACACAATTTCAATGAACCGCGAATGGAGTGAGACAGTAAAACGCTCATAAAACCAACTTAAAACAAACAAATAAACATAAAACTTTTAAATAAGCGGGCAGACAAATAGCTAGCATACAACAAGGTAGACAATACACGAACAAACAAACAGAATGTCAGAGAGTCTGACAGACAGACCAAATGATCACATACTATAAAGTGAAGCACGAGGCGCATATAATGTATGAGCTGAGCAAGAAAAGAGCTGTAGCTGTTTGTTGATAGAGTTCGAAGACCACAAGTAACGCCACGAGTGAAGACCACAATTGTGGCAACAATAATAGCAACAACAACAACAGTAGCAATGAGCATAATAAAAATAAGCTCAACAACATAAATATAGTAGATAGTAGATACTAACTGGCAACATTTTGCCAGGGAAAATTAACAACAACAACAAAAAGTTATAAAAAAACCCAGAAGAAGAAGTCGAAAAATTCACCAATTGAACTCTGGCAACAGGCCACAGCAATTGTAACGTTAGCAGTGATAGTTCCAGCATCGCCAACAGCTGAGTTGAGGTGGTGGTGGTGGTGGCGCTGTGGGAGGCACAATGTGAATACTCGGATGTCTACTAATAGAATTCCCATATGCATGCGGGTCTTTAAATATATACAATCTCACATATATAGATCGTATATGCATTTCGTATGCTTGTGTATTTTGTTATTATTGCCATGGCGTGTGTACTGGAGAACGGCATGTGACCGACAGATCGATTGCTCGCTCGTTGACTAAGCTGATTTTGTTTCAGCAGCCTGTAGCAGCAGCAGTTGCATGCGATTGTTTTGTGTAGAGAGTCTCAGCGATAGCAAGCGCGATCAGCACTCGTAGACACGGCGGGGTTTCGAACACACACGCGTGCATAACATATGTTGTTATCAAAATTAATATACTCGGATTAAAAAAGAATAATTTTTAATAGAATTTCCAAAAAAATATGGATTTTTGCCGAAAATAATACAGCTTATAAATTTAAGCTTTCTCAATTAATTTTGTGTGTTTTAATATAACAAAAAATATATATTTTTTTCCAGTTCCTGCACAAGCCAGACCAAATCAGGTGCTCAGTCCGCTCTAAATGGTGTGAACCACTTAAAAAAATAAATAAATTTTTTATAAAAACAGTGAGTGCTCCAAAACAACACGTTGATCAAACAATAAAAAATAAATAATTCAAAAAAATTATATAGAAAATAATAAATACAAAAATCTAGCGTAACTCCAGCTGTGCTGTGCGAATCGTGATCATAGTCACCGCGCTCTGTGATCGTTGATATACTTTTAACACTAAAATGCTAATATATTTCATTAACAGCGCCAAAAGTGTTTTCAAACGCAACAACAAACAATAGGAAAAAAATTAAAAAAAACAACAAAAAATAATATATTTGACAACAACAACAAAATATAACAAATTTAACAACAACAACAACAAAATATAATAAATTTAACAAAAACAACAAAAACTAGAACAAAAAATAAAAACAACAACAACAAAAAATAATAAATTTAGCAACAACAAAAACAAAGATTATGTGAAAATTCAAATCAAATCTAACAGCGAATGTTTAATAATAAAGAAAAACACACGCAACAACAACAAATAAACACTCGAAAAAAAAAATAAAAAATTAAAAGTGAGTTTTAACACAGACACTCCTCACCTCCCACAGCGACAAAAACGTTCGTTCGTTCATTCGTTCGATCTATGGCTTTATTACGTGCCGTAAAGTGAAAAGTGTACTAAAAATATTTACTCAAATACTAAAAACCGAATTAGCTCAAATACAAGCACAAGCGTAGCAGCAGCCGCAGCGCACACACCCGAAAATGGCTCGGATGGAGCAACCGGCCGCTAATGATATCGAGCAATTTCTACGAGGTAAGTCGTTATGCTTGACTAAACGCACTGAATATTTCCCATTTAGTATCTAGTATCACTCAACTGCAAGTACTATAATGTAAGATAAGCTTAACTATGTAAATATTTACAAGCATTCCATGAGATATACATACATACAAACAATGGCAATAATAGTAGTTAATTCATTGCCAAGTGTTATAACGTTTTCACACATATGTGCAAGTTCTACTTTACTACGCCACTACGTGCCGGCAACGTTTTCTATGTCTTTTGCTGGAAAATGCATGCATTTCGGCGTATGTGTGTGTGTGTGTGTTTACAAAATTACTTTTTTTATTATTATTGTGCCAGTTTTTGAGATTTTTTTTTTCGTAGAATTACACCGGAAGTGATTCTTTGCTGACGCTTTCTGTTCCGACTGAATGAGTTTAAACCTACACTTAACACTCGAAATTCAAGTCGTTGAAGCGATTCAGCGATTTGCATCGGAAAATGTTAAATATGTCAGCTGAATCAGCAAAATGTAAACTAACTTTCAACTGGAGACATTAAAACGTAATAAGAACCATTCGAAGCATTAAGAAAAATATAAAAAAAATCACCCCCCACAAATATAGAAAAAACAAGTAAGGAAGGGCTAAGTTCGGGTGTAACCGAACATTTTATACTCTCGCAATTTATTTATTTAACTTTATTTATATTATATAATACACAATTTGACCCACATATTCGTCATATATATTGTATAAAGTCCATTGAAAGTTGGAAACCATAATATTAGGTTAGAAGCACCGAGGTCCTCGTGTTCGATATATGGGGCCTTAAAAACCTATGGTCCGATTTCGGCGATTTTTAGAATGGGGCTGCCACACTATAAACGTAGTATTTGCATCGATATCTTCACTAGTGCTTACTTTATATATTGTAATGTAAATGATTCAGATTGTCTTCAAAGTTCTGGTATATAGGAAGTAGGCGTGGTTGTGAAGCGATTTGGCCTATTTTCACAACATATTATTGGGATGTAAGGAAACTATTACAAACCAAGTTTCATTGAAATCGGTCGAGTAGTTCCTGAGATATGGTTTTTGACCCATAAGTGGGCGGCGCCACGCCCATTTTCCATTTTGTAAAAAAATCTGAGTGCAGCTTTCATCTGCCATTTCTTATGTGAAATTTAGTGTTTCTGACGTTTTTCGTTAATGAGTTAACCCACTTTTAGTAATTTTCAACCAAACTTTTGTATGGGAGGTGGGCGTGGTTATGATCCGATTTCTTTCATTTTTGGACTGTATTAGGATGTGGCTAAAAAAAACGACGAAAGTTTTGTTTATATAGCTCTATTGGTTTGCGAGATATGTACAAAAAACTTAGTAGGGGCGGGGCCACGCCCACTTCCCCAAAAAAATTACATCCACATATGCCCCCTCATAGTACGATCTTTCATACCAAATTTTATTTCCATAGCTTTATTTATGGCTTAGTTATGGCACTTTATGTGTTTTCGGTTTTCGCCATTTTGTGGGCGTGGCAGTGGTCCGATTTTGATCATTTTCGAAAGCAACCTTCCTATGGTGCCAAGAAATAAGTGTGCCAAGTTTCATCAAGATATCTTAATTTTTACTCAAGTTACAGCTTGCACAGACGGACGGACGGACGGACGGACGGACGGACGGACAGACATTCGGATTTTAACTCCACTCTTCACCCTGATCACTTTGGTATATATAACCCTATATCTAACTCGTTTAGTTTTGGGTGTTACAAACAACCGTTATGTGAACAAAACTATAATACTCTCTTTAGCAACATTTGTTGCGAGAGTATAATAAATAAATTCTAATTGTATTCCCAAAGAGCTAAATAGAGCATAAAAAATGACCAACCAAATCTTTCATCACCGTGTTAAAGACAGTTGAAATCAGTTCTTTTCATGATAGTGTATGAATTTGTGCTTTTTAGAATTTTATGGCATGCAATGTAGATAATTATTTCCTAACTTCTAATAGCTCAACAAAAATGCATACAAATAATCTATAAAAATCTTCTCTCTCCCATATGTATAGATTCTTTACTTAGTTAATATTGTTTTATATTCATGAATTAACCCGTAAAAGTACAAATAGTCTACGTTTGTTGAAAAAATAACGCTATTTTTTAATATATATTCATGCGCCTACATTATCCCCATTCGATAATATGCACTTATGCCAGCGCTTCTTACAGTCGCCGAAACATTTTTTCAAACTCGATTATTGCGATAACATTTGGTTCTTGTAAAACGACGGGCCTTTAAGGTTAAGCTTATTTTTTAGAATTACCAAAAATGTTACACGGAGCCACCAGATACTATTTTGTATCAATAGGGACGATTGTTTTCTAATTTAAAGCACCTCCAAAGAAAATAGTCTTAAGGAGTCTGGTATCACAGTCAATAACTAAGGCCTGTCAACACAAAGCCATTTCTTGAATTAATTGAGTCACCAAAAGGTCGTTCAAATAAAATGATATTTTAACGCTCCTTAGGTTTTGCCATAAAGAAAATAAAAAAATCAGGTATCTAAGGCGCTCACCATTAACAGTAAAGACGTCTCTTCAGTTTAACCAATTATGGACGAATAATGCCTTCTGAATTCAAATTTCCTAGCAGCGAGTAATCTTTCCTGGAAGGAACGAATCTTCCAATCGGAATCTTTAAAGAAGTGTCTCACCCATGCTAATAAAACGGGCTTTGAGCGACCATATCACGAATTGATGAGCTAAAAACAAAACAGTATATTCTCAAATTAAGAATAATTTAAGATATTCATTATTTTCGTCACTAGAACTACGAATGATATTCAAAATGCATGTTTCGGGGGTTACTCAATTTAGTTGACTAAAATCTTTGAACTAAGGGCCCAAACACAAAAATTATATTGAAAGCAAATCGAACTGAAAGAATAAATAGAAACCCTTCAAGGCTCTATGAACAATCTTTAATAATTTTTTTCTTCAAATAGTGTCTCTCTGTTCCAAAAATGGTGAAAAACCTTATACCTTATATTCGGATCATCAAACTTCCTGTGGGCTTTATACCGCATATATCGGTTAATATGTGAGATACTCAGCAAAATTAAGTGAGCATATAGTATAGGATATAGTGTACCTTGGTGGTGAAAATGAGTTAAATCGATTCAGGAATTACCTCAGTCCTCATATACTGCATATGATGATTTTCGTTTTTCTACTGGACTTTATGCCGAATATATGGGTCAAATTGTGTGTTATCTTAATAAAAATAAAGCAATAAATTTCGAGAGAATAAAATATTCGGTTGCACCCCAACTTAGCCTTTCCTTACTTGTTTTACATGCGTAATACACTTTGAGTATTGTCCATTAAATGATGACTATTGTTAGACATCTTTTTATATCTCTGCCAACATTTTAACACATTTTGTGCAGGCGCCTGGCACAGGCTGCCGAAAATAATGCTAATTAAAATTGAATAAACTAAAGCTTACTTTATATGTTTATAAATATGTTAATAAGTCATAAGTACCTCCACATGTGCTCCCAAACTCACACATTTTCGCAATTATTGTATGAAAATATGTGCCGCGAAGCCACAAATCACCGGACGCTTGTTTGTAGCAAATTGCTTGGCAACCTACTTATAGCGGAATAAGACTTTCTACAACAGTTCACACACTTTGCCGTGGTCCATATTTTAGCGGCTTTAAAGCGGACTTAACTAATTATATGCTAAAAGCATTATTAGCATGTTTCTGAAAATACCCCAAAAATTTTTATATATAAAATTATAATATTAGACACGCCTCTTCGACGTCCGCTAAATTGATACCTCGAGTTGTTGGAAAGAACCTTTTACTCTCATGCAGACAAGCAAGCAAGTAGATCATACTGTTTCTAACTGGTGGCTTATTTAGTGCACTTTATTAGCTTACTGCTTGTTTGACTCACTTATATACTTACTTACATACATATATACAGTTAACATGCCGCAATTCTTGAGTTCCTCGGCGCTTCAACTTGTTTGTTGTTTGTTTAGTGCCTCGCAGTAGTTCATACTTTATTTTGTGCGTTTTTTTGTTTTTTCAATTTTTTTTTGCCACAACACCTCGATTTGTAACAACGCTTGCGGTTTTTGTCTTCTCAGCTTAATTCTTTTTTATTATTTTTTGTTGTTTTCTTTGCTTTTGTAATATATTATTCATTCGCGCGTTTCATTTTTGTGGCTACAAACGCAGCAGTTGTTGTTGCTATTGTTGTTATTGCTATTGTTGTTGTTGTTGTGTATTGTCTTTCGTCTGTGGTTAATAGTAAGCAGTCGTTTGCCGCTATAATATATTTTTAATGTTCCTTTATTATTGTTATTATTGTTATTTTCATAATTTTTCAGTTTTTCTTTGGTTAAGTGGTGTTACCGTTATTCTGCCGGCTTTTACTTTTCATGTCGCAACATTAACACATTCGCAATTTTTATGAATTCATCATCGTTTAGCAGTCAGTGACGTTTTTTATGCTTTTTCACAAAGTCATTTAAATTTCAGAGCACAATTCGTTGATGGAGGGGTTCATAACTTTAGGCCATATTCATACAAATATATATGTACTCATGTACAGTTTAATAGTCACACCGCTCCAGGGTCTCATTAACTCTTTCACTTGGTTTTGATTAATCTTTGAATTCGCTTTTTGGTGTCTGCCAGGGCTAGAGACATGGTGGCAGCAAACTTTCTTCTGGAAAATTTAAGCTTTTTTACTTCATATTACAGCATATACAATATTACTTTATCCAGTAACTTTAATTTCATTTTAATAGCTTAAATTGTTATACATACTTACTCATATACATACATACATATATGTATGTATATGTAGAGCCCCCTTTATTAAACTAGCGTTATTTGACTTTTACTCTCTCCAAAAGCGTTTAGTTAGTTTGACAATTTATTTTGCGCTACTTAACTGAGATCAAGGTGTAGAGTTGCTCAACAATTTTACAACAACAAAAAGCAGCAAACCTCATTACATCATTAAGTTGCGTTTTAGCGCTTTTAATTGCGATTTATAGTTCCGCTTATAATTATAATGCGCATTAAGAGGTTGCATGTGGTTTTAAATTGCTTTCCGCGGAGACTCTTTTCGACCGGTGCTTTAATTATGATGAAATGTTGTGTTTGTACCGATATTCTCTTTTATTTGTGTAAATTAACTGTAAATGAGCGCTGCCTGGAACAAAATACTTTTCAAGATGCTGCATCTTGACCGCTGAACATTTGTAGGGTTAGCTTAAATTGGGTCATACTTTGCTCAACATGAAGTTCTTCACATATGTAGGTCAAAGAGATGCTATCAGATCAGCTTCTTTCTTAAAGCAATTATTCGGCGTATCATGGTTGGCTGTATGGTTGCTTGAAAAGGGAGACAAAGTGAGCCTCACCGCAAGCGACTGCACCCAGGTCATCATTAATCCCATTATGCTTCCCAGAGAAACTGTGATAAGCGTCACGTAAACAACTCGGTCAATTTGACAAAACTTCTAAGTTTTTTCCATCCCAGCTGCGTAATCTCTCTTAGTTTAGAGTATTGGGAGCCGTGAAAAGTGTCCCTTCTTAACCGACTGAAAGCTGGGCATTCGCAAAGATAATGCTCTAGCGTCTAGCATCCTCCGCGCATGTCCTGCATTCTGCCGATTTCACTATACCAAATCTTTGCAGGTGGCCTATTAGGGGTAAGTGCCCCGTGATCACCCCTGTGATACAGTCAAAATAAGAAGTTTTTTGCTCTGTCTATTGTCAACATTACCCTAAAGTAGTTTTGTGATACGATCCGTGTTGCAAATGATCCAAGGCATGAGATGTCCATCTGCATTCATTGCTTTAGACAGCGCTTGAGTGAGGTAAAAAACCTAGGCCAGTTTAAGGGAACTGCGTTCCCAGCTGCCCTTGAGCGAGCCAACTCATCCGCCTTTTCATTTCCTTCGATACTTAAATGACAAGGTGATGTTAACTGAGTTTTCTCATGATTTGGCGCATAATTTTTCTTTTTTATATGCGATATAGTATGGAAGAGAGAAGGAGAAAATATCGATTGAAAATCAATCTAGACGCCTGTAAAAAACAAAAAAAAAACGAGTAAAAACGTACCAATTTCTAAACGATCCATCCTTATGTATCTCTCAATAGAACGGGTGTACCAAGCTTACTAAGAAATGATATTTTGACTAACTTTAGCACTCCTATAACTGTGTTTTCAACTTCTTCGGCAATAGTACTTTAAAAGTTGGAGCCAACTTCCACACAGCAACTGAATTCCACTTCGTCCCTAGTTGTACCTTTTAACGAAGAGCTGAACTTCCCATTTTCCCCTCTCATTTCATGCTATACGAGATTCCCTGTTACCTTAAAATTTCCATATTTTGTTCTTTGAAATATCCGAGAACAATCAAAAATGCTTCTGCAGACATACATATGTATGAAGCAAGGCTGCTAGATTTGAAAGTTTTCGTTTGGTTCATTATACTCTCGCAACAAAAGTTGCTAAAGAGAGTATTATAGTTTTGTTCACCTAACGGTCGTTTGTAACACCCAAAACTAAACGAGTTAGATATAGGGTATAATATACCAAAGTGATCAGGGTGAAGAGTGGAGTTCAAATCCAAATGTCTGTCTGTCCGTCCGTCCGTCTGTGCAAGCTGTAACTTGAGTAAAAATTAAGATATCTTGATGAAACTTGGCACACTTATTTCTTGGCACCATAGGAAGGTTGCTTTCGAATCGGACCACTGCTACCCCCACAAAAGGTCGAAAGCCGAATACACATAAAGTGCCAGAACTAAGCCATAAATTAAGCTATGGAAATAAAATTTGGTTTGAAGGATCGCACTATGAAGGGGCATATTTGGATGTAATTTTTTTGGGGAAGTGGGCATGGCCCCGCCCCCAAATAGGTTTTTTGTACAAATCTCGCAAATCAATAGAGCTATATAAACCAAACTTTCTGCAGTCGTTTTTTTAGCCATTTCTTAATACAGTCCAAAAATGAAAGAAATCGGATAATAACCACGCCCACCGCCCATCCAAAGGTTAGGTTGAAAATTACTAAAAGTGGGTTAACTCACTAACGAAAAACGTCATAAACACTAAATTTCACATAAGAAATGGCAGATGGAAGCTGCACTCAGATTTTTTTACAAAATGGAAAAAGGGCGTGGCGTCGCCCACTTATGGGTCAAAACCCATATCTCAGGAACTACTCGACCGATTTCAATGAAACTTGGTTTGTAATACTTTGTTTATAGTATGGCAGCCCCATTCTAAAAATCGCCGAAATCGGACCATTGGTTTTTAAGGCCCCATATATCGAACACGAGGACCTCGGTGCTTCTAGTCTAATATTATGGTTTCCAACTTTCAATGGACTTTATACAATATATATGTCGAATATGTGGGTCAAATTGTGTATTATATAATATAAATAAAGTTAAATAAATAAATTGCGAGAGTATAAAATGTTCGGTTACACTCGAACTTAGCTTACTTGTTTTACTTCCTTACTTGTTTTACTTCTTATTTGTCTCTTCAGCCGGAGTAGCCCTTCTTACAAATAAACAGTCTACTTATAGTCCAAGGTTTATATATCTGCTAAGGTAACCTTTTGACACGAGATCCATTCAAGTTCAGTCCCATATTCTCCTTGCTTCTTAATCAAATTTAGAAAAGCGCTGAATGATGTGGTTTTTTAGCTTGAATTGATGTCGTGCGATTTCGTCAACGGTTAATCGCTTTTATACAGAATTGTAAATGATTGGACCTTTTCTGGATCGATATCCATCAATGGTCTTCTGTAAATTAGATTGAAGAAATCGCACGACAATGAGTCAGAAGGTCTGTCCAAATTATGCATGTGCTGCTGCTATTGCCAATTGCCGTTTAAAAAGATACTTAAGTCTTGCGGAGTATTACTGAAATTCAGAACTTGACTGAGATCTCGAACATAACCAATACAAAGTTCACTGAGCTGATTTAAATCAAGCTTTGTGTTGTCTAGACTGATTTTCGTTCTTCTTCTTACAATAAGTATAGAAATACCGTACAATACGCATACGTATATGTATTTAATGTTGAAAATTACAAAAATTTTAAATACTTAACAATTTCAGATGTTCGCCAACATTTTCGCGCCTCACTCGAGACATCCGAGTATGAGAATACCTCGAATATGTTTCACATGACCGAAGCGGATGCGACGCTCAAACTCTTGATACGCTGTGAGCTACTTCTAGCGAACTACGGGCTAAAAGATGTCAATGCAACAACGAACAATAACAATAAGTCCATTATGGGCAATGGCAAAATGGAGTCAAACGAAGTTTATGATGGAATCAATGGCGTTAATAAGGTCAATGAACCGTCAATGCAAGCGCACACAACACATACAACCGTGAGCATCCAATGCAATAATCCAACAAAGCACATTACGAAGCAGACAGAGCGACAGCATGAAGACGCCTCCTACTTGGATATGAGCGGCGGCGGTGGTGGTGGCGGTAAAACGTGTGGCAAAAAATGTAAGTAAATGCTTGACCTCTGGGCGCGGCCCACAACTACAAGACAACCAAGAGTTAATTAATGTAAAATAGCATTCAATTAATTTTAATTTTTGTATTTTCAATTGTACATTTCAGCATCCAGTTGGTATGACGAGTGGAATAGTGACATGAAAAGCGATAAAACATTCCGCTGCTCGGGCCGTCTTGGCAACAAAACCAACAGCCAAGCGTACAGCGATGAGGATGTTGACGACGATGAGGAGGATAGCGATGCCAATGAAGATGATAACATTTCCCAAAATTACGATATATGCCAAGTGTCCAGCCATGACAGAGATGAAATGCAAAAGGCAATAACACCCGAGCTCGAACCCATGCAGGCCTTTGATTGTCCATATATGGATTTGCCAGCCGGACATCTTTCGATTGAGCGCGCCACCAAATATGGACAGCTGCAACGCGTCGAGAAGCGACTGTTCTTCGATCAATGTAAAAAGTATTACTGCGGTGTGCTTGACGATTGGCTGCTGTGCTATGCCGACGGACCCACGGCAGCACATCCAACGATAACATTGTATTTGAAGCATAATGGCGTTGAAATCGAACACTATGGCGAGGGCAAGCGACGTGAAGTGTGCTTTCAAATTACAACCGCCGATCCCAATAAGAAATTCCTCTTCCAAGCCGTTAGTGAAGTGGATGCCAAAGAATGGATTATCGCTGTCGAGGCGGCTATACGTGGCGATACATCGCCGGCAAATTTGATAAGAAGCACCAGGAAACTGCCAACACCGCCCATGTCCAAGAAAATGACATTTATGAGCCACATAAGTAATGTGCCAACACACGACTGCATTTACGAAGAACCCTCACCACTCTTTCAAACCGAAAAAACACCCAACAAGCTGAAACCCAATTTGCCACTCAAGAAGGATGCCCCAGCCAACGTGGACTTGATCAATGAACTGGAATACGACATACCCAAATATCCAGCACAGCCTATTAAACCGGCTGAAACGACACAATCGGAGTTGGAAACCGCCGAGCTATTGAATCTGAACGAAAACAGCCAAATCAGCACCGAGAAACTCGAATTCCAATCGATCGTCAAGGATGTGCATAGCAAGTTGTCTAGTCAGCTGTCAGCGGGTTCGACGCCGGAACGCTTAAAGAAAGCGCTCATAAAAACCTACTCCGGCAGCAGCGCCAGCGATGTGGAACCTTTGGCGTTAACACCTCCGTCACCGTCCACAGTGAAGGAGAGCAAGAAACTACGTAAATCCACCACACCAAATGCCAGTCCACAGAAGTGTGGCAGCAGCGCGCAAGGTAGTCCCAACAACAGCAGCAACAGCAACACAGTTAGTGGCACAGACCGTGTGGGTGTGAAATGCTTTGATAAATGGTTTTTCAATCGCATGAACAAGACAACATCTTCGGGTCGCAGCACCAGCTCAACCAGTTCCACACAATCCTCGCCAGCCAAGTGTAAACAAAGTGAGAAGGAAAATCTACTACAAAGTCTCGACGCGTGTGATGCGGTCGATGGTGGCGGTAGCGGTGTTGATGGCTTACACAGCAACAACAGTAATCCCTCGTCGCCGATACTGAAGAACACATTTTCGAGTTGTAGCGCCGGTGTCGACAGCACCATGAAGAGCAAAGTCGATCTGATAATCAAAGAGTTCGAGACGAGCGCACACATGGGCATGCTCACTATGGAGACGTTGGCCGGCAGCGCTGTGGCCTCACTGAGTTCCTTCTGCGACAAAGATTGTAATAATTATGAGCCCATTATGACTGTGACAACGCCACCGAGTAGTTTTTTAAAGAAAATATAGCATGGCATTGGCAGCAATAATAAATGGGAGCAGTAGTTACCGTTAGTTGGTGCATCGTGTGATAGGCACTCAAATACTAAATGACTCTCTCTCTCTCTCTCTTTTGATAATATTTAGTTATGTAAGCGCTCTTGTAACAGTTTTTTTCAAGCGTGTGGACAGTAAAAGTATTCATTATTTTATTAAAGTACTGTTTGGAATAAATAATTTTTGTTTAGTATTAATATGGAAATCAATGGTGATTCTTCATTTAAGTTACTTATATCAGGTTTGTATTGGATTGTAAAGGGTTTTTCAATAACGCTGAAACGGTTTGGGATATCAATGAAATTCTTTATTCCTGTGAAAGTACATTCGATGCCACCATGTATGGGACTTGATTTCGTTTGTGTGGTCACCATGGGCACGCTTGCAGAAGTCCAGACGCTGAACTCAATTTTCGTCGTTGTTCAAGCATAAATCGATAGATACGGCTGTAATTTCACATTCGATATTCGTACGAAGTTCATCAATCGTCGCTGGCTTGTTGGCATAGACCATAGACTAGGCACAGCCCCACAGGAATTAGTCTAACGGCGTCAAATCGCTCGACCGAGGCGGACAATTGACTGGACCATTTCGTGAGATAAAATAATAACGTTCACCAAACTTGGTTTTCAATAAATCGAATGTCACTCTCTGGGTGGCTTGTTGTAACCACACATTGTCCAAGACCATATCATCCATTTCGGGCCAGAAATATTCTGTTGTCATTGAGCGGTAGCGATTCTCATACACAGTAACGGCCGGTCTTGATCATCACGGTAGAAATACGGCCTAATGACGCCGCCGGCCCATAAACCGGATCAAACCGTAATTTTTCCGATATACTATTTTGACTCATGGAGTACGTTTGGATTGCTGCCTGACCAATAACGCATATTTTGCTTATTGACGATGATATTCTGCCAGAAATGTGGCAGGATCATCGCTTATTTCGTAGGACGTAGCGCTCTCAAAGTCAAGGGGACTGTCTCCGAATTTCAGTAGTAAATTCTAATAATTCCGACTCGTTGTTGAATCGTATATCTTTCCATAATGAAATGCAAAACCTTACTGAAGAGGAATGTCAAAAGAGCGTCCCTTTTGAAAAACAATGTACTATATATCTAGTTGGAGTTCGTTGTTATATACAACCGCAGTAACGTTTCTTAATCATTGGAGCTCACGGCTTGAATGTGATGTAAACAACTACCGAAGATTAAACTCGTTGTTTGGTTATTAAATTGGCAGTTTCTTTACCACATTTAACCAGATCTACTCGTTCTCTCAAGGAGACCATCCACTTTCCACAAGATCGACTAAATAAATACCCTATGGGGCGAAATATTTGATAGCTTCTTCTTCTCGGCATATTCTACCACAAAGCCGTCAATTCTCTTATCGATAACATTAAAGATTATCTTTACAAAATATTTGGAATCATTCTTATGTCCAAGGAACCCCTCTCATTGAAAAAATTAGGAGTGCCGCACCGGGTTTCCCGTTTTATAAAGAAAAAACCAATGCTATGTTGAACGGTTTAGAAACATCTGAGGATAAGGCTATATAAAGAAAACGCTTAGATCCCCACACCATGACTGGATTTCGGTAGTTGTTGTTGTTATAGTTTCAAAAACCTTCCTCAAATAATTTTGAGGAATGCTGCCGAGTTGACAGTCCTTTGCCGAATAAAAATCCGAGTTCATTACAATTCCATGGACCAGACTTTTATAGCGGTGTCACGAATAGGCCTCGGTCCTTGTTGTTGTGGTCGTGGCTGAAAACATTCCTCAAATAATTTTAACTTTCCAGTCCTTAGTCGGGTAAAAAATCCGTTCTGTTCTGCTTACGTAGACTCTCGTGGGAACGACTTGAATATGTCTCGGTTATTCCCCAAATAATTTTGAATCATCTGTTCATTTCCGGATAAAAATCACGTTCCTTTCTGGTTACGTCGGGTCTTTCGTGAGAACGCAACAAAAAAAGTGACTGAATATTTTTTACTTTTCAAGACCACTATCAAGAAAACACCAATGTATGGTATTATTTTCGCACATTTATTTCAGATAACATTTATATGATTGTAAATATATATATATTATATGTATGTGTGTAAAAATCGTTAATATATATATTAACATAGTACATTCAAAAGTGTATATTATGTGTTGTTATTGTATGCATTATTGTTTTATTTATTCAACTATCGCAGCAAATAACAGAGTTTACTTTGAAGGCCTGAAGAATTACACAGAAAAAATATATATGAGTTATACCGCCAAAAATCGCAATACTTTGGTGTAAAATGCTTATATTCATGAAAGTTGCTTGAATATTTCGCTTTTTTATATTCATTGCTGGATTCATTAATGAAAAGTGCCATGAAAAAAGGGGCGCACTTTCACTAAAATTTTATGCTTCTTTCTTCTTGTTTGATGATTGCTAACAATTATAAAATGTTTCAAACGTAAAAATGTAGTAACTACAACAACAATAATATCGTTTTGCATTTATTCATAGAATTTTTCAGTAACAAAATTATTTATTTATGTGATGCTAACTATTTCATTGAATATATTATATATTTGTATGTATATATGTATTTAGGTACATTATATGTATATCTTTTTTCAATATTCAACATGTATAAAAAAGTAGTAATAATAATAATTCAGCGGAAAATTATTGTTTGCTTTCTTGCTTTAGCAGTAACAACGAGGTAGTCGCTCGTGATGTGAAACGTCAAAAAAAGGAAACAGTTTGCTACATAGTGTAAACTACATACAAATACAGGATGGAGCGTGTACAATAATATCGAGCCAATACCGCCAAATTATCGTAAGCGACAATTTTTTCGAAAATTAGTTTTTTATAGAAACTAGTAATTTAAGACGTAACGGACCTATCCATGTTGATGTTTATCATTCAATTATATATGTAAATGTCTGAAAAGCATTAATGTATGTGAAATTTTAAATTACTACCACATTAATGGTTAAAAGTATTTAAAAAAAAACCTTCTCCTATAAAGTTTGGTTTTTGTCGCTTACGCTAAAATGGCGGTAAAGGCTCGATATTATTCATAGCAGTATCGGAAATAAGAAACAAAAAATAAAGAAAAACAAAAAATAATACAAATCCATGTTAGAAAAGCTTAACAGTTAGTGTTTAAAAGTACATAGTGCTTGATTTTATTTCAACAGCAATATGCTTACATTTAGTATATATTAAAATATCAATTTTCAAATTCAGTTTATTACTTCATATTTTTCTTGGTAAAATTTCTTTCGGTGCGCACTCGATCGTTGTTGAATTTATGTCGTTTGTGTTGCGTTTGCAGCTTTAAAGCGCTTTCATTTAGCTTGTTTAGCTTGCAGCCATTTAATTTTGAAACAGCAAATTGTGGTTTTTGAGTATCAAAAACGGTGATGAGCAGCTAAGGCTACCGCACAGCACGCATATTAAGCGGTAGATGAAATGGTTACACTTTCTTGTGTTGAGATTCCAAAATTTCAATTAGACGATCACGTCGCTTCGCATCTTTTATGGTGATTTGTTTGCGTACCACTTCGTTGGTTGAAAACATGCCCATTACTTTTTTGTTTTGCTTTTTCAGTCTGATTTCCACTCCCTTATCTGTGGCCGTGAATACGTCGATGTTTTCAAAGCGATATTTCCATTGGACCTGGAGGAGAAAGTAAAGGAATATAAATGAGAATTTATAAATAAAAACCATCAACTAAATTTGAAATAGAAAACGTTCTCAAGAAGATTGCAAATTTTATGAATTTAGGTAGTGTTTATAGTGAGATACCCTGTGAAAAAACAGAATTTTTTAAATTAAATATTTTTTAACTCTCACAACAAATCGGACCCCTGACACCTCCATAAAAATTGATATCATCGAATACCACCTCCCATACAAAGATTATGTTGAAAATTTCGAAAAGTGCGTTGACTTACTAACGGAAAACATCAGAAACATTGAATTTTAATGTGGGCGCGGCGTCGCCCACTTATGTATCAAAAACCATATCTCAAAACCTACCCGACCAATTTCAATGAAATTCGGTATATAATATTTTAGAAAAATTGTCGAATTTGGACTATAACTTTTCAAGCCCCCAGATATCGAACATGAATAACTCAATATTTTTCAACGCAAATATCGGTAAAACTCTCAGATATTGTAATTTAATTCAGAGGGATTTTTTTAATACAGTATCTCTGTACCAAAAATGATTAAAACTGGTCATAACATCCCCTAGACCTAATTATAGGTATTTCAAAAATTACGGTGGACTTTATTTCGCATATATCGGTTAATATGTGAGATATCTTAGCGAAATTAATTAACCGTAGAGTAGAGTAGAGTAGAGAGTTAAAATGAGTGAAATCGGTTCAGGAATTATCTCAGTCCTCATATACCACATTGGACTTTATACCGAATATATGGGTCAGATTGTGTGTAACTTAATAAAACTATATCAATAAATTGCGAGAGTATAAAGTGTTCGGATGCACCCGAACTTAGCATTTCTAAAAAATTCTAATTAATCCAACTTTTTGTTTTTGAAGATTTTAAATAAAATTTCACTCACCGTATATGTGCCGAATAGATCGTTCTTCGTTGCATGTATAACACGATGATTCGAAACGACAAAGAATTCATGCTTTGGTACCAACTCCTCACAGTGTATAAACACATCGGTGCCGGCATATTTGCCCTTTTCGATTTCTCTGTAATAGAAATTTTATTATAATTTTAATAAATTTGATAAAATTTTTCTACTCAAATATATTTAACTGTTATTCACGTATATACCTGAAAACACGATTGCCCTCCGCCTCGGCGCGACAATATGGCCGTATCACATTGTCCTGATGTACGTAACGCGGTGCTCGCAAGCGCATTGTGTCGTGTTGTCCCTCAGCAGCACGACGCACTGCACCAAAGCTGCCACTAGCAAAATCAACCACACCGGCTGTAGGTTGGGCGACAAAACCAATGACGCCCTTGCCGACACCCTTAAAGAAGCCTTCAACACCCTCTTCACGCGCACCAGCAACAGGTTTGGTTACAACACCCGAGACGCCGTCAACGAAGCCCTGCGAAAGAGAAAGTTAGGTTAAAAGATATTTTCTTGTTTGTTAAGTAATTTTAGTACACACCATAACCAAACTTTTGCCGCTGCGCGCTATGCCTTCAGAGAATGTTTGTGGTTTCTTATTCATGTGTAGGCGACGCTTCTTCTGATACTCTTCATCAAATGTGAGTGCGGCCAAACCTTTGCCCATAGCGCCGGTGATCCTTAAAATATGAAAACAAAAATTAATTTATTAAATGTGAATCTAAGAAAATTCGTTCCGAAAGTACTTACTTCGATACCGCACCAGCAGCACCACCCACTGTATGTCCGAAAAGTGATTTAACGCCGAGCGCTAGACCTTGCGCGAATTCGCCTGGTCCTTGTATAGCACCCTGTAGAGACAACGCAAATTAATAACAGCTTTATTACATACTCCACGCAAAATTTACCTGGAATGGTTCATAGAACAAATCTTCAACACCCTTCTTCAGGCCAACAACTAAGCCATATGGATTGCCGAGCACATCCAAACCCAAAACAAGCACGTACAGCTGTTTCAGCGCTTGACCGGTGTAATGTGTTGTGATCTCTGAAGTTAGCTGCTGTTGCGTGAAGAACTGATACTCGCGTTCGAAGAAAGCCAAACGGAAAACAACATCATTTACATCGGTTAAAGTAACACCCACACCTTGCACCAGCGTCGAGAGTATACCCGGCAAAGCGGTAGTATCCGAGCCGGCCATTGAGAAGCTGACGTGTATTTTAATTGGTCCCAAATGCAGATTATCATAGAAATTCTTTTGTTCCTGCGCGGAATGGGTCTCCACCAGATCAGCCAATGGCTTTTCTATGGATTCAACATTCATATTGAAGAGTTTCGCCGCTTGCACATCGTCCACTTTGCTTGCGAACATATCGGCGAGCGCTGTGAGGAACATTAGGTCCACTTTGAAGTGGAATTCCTGTATCAGCATTGTTGCGTATTTGTATTGTTTCACAGTGGAGTTGGGCACCACCCATTGCACGACGCTGACTTCGATAAATGGCTTCAAAACTGTCGTTGTGGCTACACTCTTAGGTGGCGGTATTGGCGCCAACACAACCGGGAAGATATAATCGTTTAATTGATTGTCAATTTGAATTTTATTGATTTTCGCATGTAGCTGCATTTGATAGGGCGACGTGCGCATTTTGAACCAAACACCTGGATAGAAAGTGCGATGCAGTTCGCGATCTTTATTCTTTTTAAGTATCATATGTTCGAAATCGACCTGAAATTTATTGATTATTGATTAGAAACAATCATTATAGTAAATCGTATATAGACATACCTCATATTTGGCATCCAAATAGTACTTCTTCACTAGATTCACACTACGATCGACCAAATACTGTTGGTACTGTTCTTCCAGCTCTGCTGTCTCGTGTATATTCATCTGCTTATAGTGTTTTGAGCCCTTCTTTTGCTCCCAAATAACACCTGTAATCAATAAAACACAAATTTTAAAATACAGTTGAACTTTCCTAATTCGAATAACCATAATACACAAAAAAATACTTCAAATTGAGAGAGACTTCGAGTTATGGAAGGTAATTTTTATGAAATTTGACTACTATTGCCAATTCAAGAGTTCGAGTTATGGAAGTTCAACTGTACTTGAAAGCTTCTTTTCCACTCCAGCGTATCAATTTAGTTTGAAAAAAAGTTCAAATATTTTTAAAAATTTTATTAAAAATTCTAACCTTAAATTTTCACTGAAAAATTACCAAAAATTCGTGGACTCTTACCTGAGCTTGCTATACCCATATACAATATGGTTGTGTTAATCGCATTGTTAATCAATGAAAAGCCAATGCCATGGATGCGTAATTCCATCGATTGTGTAATCTTCTGTATGGTGGCACTGCCTTCAAGCTTCTTAGCAATACCAACATCTTTAGTAAGAAGCAACACACGCTGCAAACCATCCAAAAATGTAACCCAGTAAGCTGTCGAACCGTCATTGATTCTATAAGTAGGAAAAAGGTTATAAAAAATATTATAAAAAAAAACATAAAAAATATTATAAAAAAAAACATAAAAAATATTATAAAAAAAAACATAAAAAATATTATAAAAAAAAACATAAAAAATATTATAAAAAAAAACATAAAAACAAATTATAAAAGAACAAATTATAAAATTAAAAAAAAAATTAATTCAAAAGAAAAATTAAAAAAAAAAACAATAATTTAAACAAACAATTAAAAAAAAAAATTGAAAATTAAAAAAAAAATTATAAAAATTTTTTATTAGAAAAAAATATAAAATAAAATAAAAAAAATTTAACACACATTTTATATTTAAAAAATTTAAAACAGAAATTAAAAAAAAAATTAGAAAAAATATAATTTATAAAAATCACACTTCACTCACTTCATTTCACCGATTTGATCACGTCTCAGGTCCGTCTCGGCTTTAGTTTTGCTCTTTTCATTTATAGTTATACCAAAATCAAAGACAATGCTATTCTCGCCGGATGGGTGTGACCAAGCGTGCAGCAATTTTGTAAACGGTTTCACCACCACATTGTCTTTAACATCCTTCTCTTGATAGACAATTGGTAAATCGGTGTGATTAATGATTAAGCCAGGCGCATCACCAGGATTAAACTCATTGAATATGATATAAACACCACCTTCAGTGGCTTGCACATCCACATTAATGCCACCGTACTGAGAAGAAAACGAGAAATAAGAGAGCTGTATATTTATTTTAAATTTATATTGGACTCTCTAGTAACAACCTTATTGCCTGGCAGTTTGAGTAATGTACACTGTGCCTCGGAGTATTTAAAAGCTGGTGTGCATTGTCCAAGTACGCGTGCAATAAGCATAAGATCGGAATCATCTTTGGGCCAGAGTGGTGTACAAGAGTTGGGTAACACCTGCGGGAGCGGTAAGGAAAAAGATTAAAAACAATAATAATATAAATTATTTAAATTAATTTATGAATATGAATTATTATAAAAAAATAAATTAAATCACTTATTATTTAAATCCGCACATACCGTCATCCATGGATCACCCGGTCTGCTTTGCTCTTGTAAATCAATTTCGAAATAACACTTATTACTTGCTATGTAAAATGGTATGAATGTGATCATTTTCGTAAGCGAATTGTAGGTTAAATGATTGTGTACGCCAATCTGGAAGCGAAAAGAAACCCAATTAGGTAACGTTAAATTTTCTAAATTCCGCAAATTTTAGTTTATGCGCATGCTTACCTGATATGGCGTGTCTTTGGATTTGCAAGTAACAGCACCCATCGAACCGGCAACGTCCAAGGGTATTTTATTACTCCAATCACCGTTATCGACACGTATTGTGGCAGCTTTTTTGTCAAAGAAGAATTTCTCACGGAATGAGAATAAGATCGGCCCATTATATTCTGGTGGATGATAAAGTACATCAACGGTTTCAGCGTCCGTTTTGTAGCTAAGCATCAAGCCGGTTTTGTTGATCATCCAGAAGGGACTGTAGAGCGATATCTGCAAGGCGCCACGACGATCTTCGAAACTGAATTGCAAAAAAAAAATTGTTGAATTAAAAAAAATATTTTTCAAATATATGAAATTTATAAACATTACCGCACACATAAATCCATATCCATTTTGGCCTCAGAGTCATAGGAACTAAAGCGCCAAGTAGCCATATCATTGTGATCTTCCGAAATTTCGGTGGTGCACGACCAATCCTTCTCCAAATATTGTATTAGCTGTTGGAACAAATATTTGTAATAAAAAAAACAATATTTTAAAAAATAATAATGAAATAAATTCAATAAAAATATATCAAATTCACTACAAAAACAACAACCCACCCGCACTACGAGGAAACTACGATTTTCACGCGATTTGCCACTTAATTTCACCGTTGGCAAATGCAGCACATCACCTGGAGCCACTTCTTTTTCGCCATAATCCAACATATCCTCCTTGATTGCGCTCGTTGTGCCTCTTTCAACACTCTCGCTTTCAGCGCTGCGTACGCTGCAACCGGCTACCGAGACACTAATACTAATCGGCAATGCATTGCAGAGATATACAGGTGGACGTAAGTGCAACGTATAATAGGCGCTCAATATGGTGTATTTGTCACTGTGTTCGTGGAAGATTTCAGTTTTAACACGTTTCGCATTTATATAGAATGTTTCGAAGGTGTCCAAAGGATCACATTGCAATTGTCTGGAATAGTCAAGATCAGTTGGACAGTCGTTCCATTTAATGCCTTGCACAGATATGTTGTAGCCCTTGAGAAGTGAGAAAAAGAAACAGTTATAATGTGTTGAGGTATGTAAAACTTGAAAACTAACCTCCAAACTGAAATGTAACTCTTTGATATCAGCGTAAATGGCATGCAGCGGCACATGGAAGACTTTGCCGGGCAGCACTTTGCCTACCAGAATTTTCTCTCTACCCGCGCCATGTTTATAACGATGTATGAGCAAAGGGGTGGTGAAGTGATTGTGTACCTAAAGAACAGAAAGATGTTTATTATATAATTTTTTGACATTCAAGCAACCATATTTCAACAAACCTTGACCACACCGTGTATATTGATTTTGGTGGTGCCAAACTCGGAGCGCACCTCGGAGACAATACCCCAAGGATCTTGATTCGAACCGCGATATAATGGGAAATAGCGTTGATCCGATTTGGATACAGGCAGTACAACCTCTTTGTCGATGCCACCCACCTGTGGATTAAGAATTATTTTTATTTCTTAAATACTCCAATTACTTCCTTCAACTTACCTGCACATATAGGTTATATTCCTCATCTTCTTCATTGGTGATTGTGGACAAATCTTTGGTTTGCAAATAGGCGCGTCCACCAGGCGAGATCCGGCAATCCTTTACTTGCTCTGGCGAAAAGTTGGCATCTGCATCTTCAGCCGCAAATACTAAAGAACTATTCAAGCTGGTGCCTGCCGTGGCTTTAGGCGAGTGACATTCATGCAATGTAAATATGCCACATCTAAAGTTTATAGAGATATCAAAGCCCGTATCGTTCTCAACAACGTAAGGTGCTACAACTTCGGGTTTGGTAAGACCCTCAATTTGTATGGCCTGTGAGAAGGCCTCACCCAAGACACTTAACAGATCTAAGCAGGACTTGGTAACGGTAAATTGCAAATCCTCATCAGAATGTATGGCGATTTGTGTTACTTTGCCCAATTCCTCCTCCTCTTGCTCCTCATCGTTATCGTTTTCATTCTTCTGATTTATTATATCCACCTTGTAGGTGAGTTCCCAAGGCAGATACTCCTGCTCACCATTGCGGTTAATGTGTTCATTCATTTCAATGATGGGCTCCCACACGGCTAGGGATTCATTATAATAATTGGTGCTCAGTGTAAGCGAACCGCGTATTTTCAGATCATCACTCCAGTCACTTATAATGGCATTGAGACGTGTATCGATTGTTATGAGCGGTTTCGTATAGTAACCAATACCCGTTTCGATGACTATCGTGATATTAGGAACTTCAACAACACAACGCTCAGTTTTCCGCCTTTGAGAATCCACAGCTACATGACTCTCGATATACTCTAGCGCCTCGACAGCACGGTCTGTGGAACAGAAGGATGAAACAAAAGAAAAACAGTTAGTAACGGTAAATTAATGAAAAATTAATAACAAAAAAATATAAAAAAATAATATAAAATAGATTAATAGATAAATAAAGTCTATAAAAAATTAATATAAAAAAAGATCAAGTAAAAATATAAAAAACTTAATATAAACAAGTAAGGAAGGGCTAAGTTCGGGTGTAACCGAACATTTTATACTCTCGCAATTTATTTATTTAACTTTATTTATATTATATAATACACAATTTGACCCACATATTCGTCATATATATTGTATAAAGTCCATTGAAAGTTGGAACCCATAATATTAGGTTAGAAGCATCGAGGTCCTCGTGATCAATATATGGGGCCTTAAAAACCTATGGTCCGATTTCAGCGATTTTTACTTACTTTATATATTGTAAAGTAAACGATTCAGATCGTCTTCAAAGTTCTGGTATATAGGAAGTAGGCGTGGTTGTGAAGCGATTTGGCCAATTTTCACAACATATTATTGGGAGGTAAGGAAACTATTCCAAACCAAGTTTCATTGTTGAGTCGAGTCGAGTCGAGTAGTTCCTGAGATATGGTTTTTGACCCATATGTGGGCGACGCACGCCCATTTTTCATTTTGTAAAAATAAAACTGAGTGCAGCTTCCATCTGCCATTTCTTATGTGAAATTTAATGTTTCTGACGTTTTTCGTTAGTGAGTTAACCCACTTTTAGTAATTTTCAACCTAACCTTTGTATGGGAGGTGGGCGTGGTTATTATCCGACTTCCCACTTTCCCAAAAAAATTACATCCAATTATGCCCCTTCCTAGTGCGATACTTTATTCCAATTTTTACTGTTATGACACTTTATTTTTTTTTTGTTTTCGCCATTTTGTTGGCGTGGCAGTGGACCGATTTTGCCAATTTTCGAAAGCAACCCTCTCACGGTCCCAAGGAACATGCGTTCCAAGTTTCATTAAGATATCTCAATTTTTACTCAAGTTATCGCTTGCACGGACGGACGGACGGACAGACGGACAGACGGACAGACAGATATCCGGATTTCAACTCCACTCGTCATCCTGATCATTTATATATATATAACCCATATCTAACTCTTTTATTTCTTGGTGACACAAACAACCGTTATATGAACAAAATTATAACACACTGTGCAACATATTGCGAGAGTATAAAAAGTAATATTAAAAATATATATAATATAATATAAAAAAAAAATTAATAAAAAAATAAAATATAATATAAAAAGAAATGTATAAAAAAAATTAAAAAAAAAATTAATATCAAAAATTAATATAAAAAAATTATTATAAAAAAATAATAAAAAAAAATATAAAAAAAATTAACAAAAAAAAATAAAATAAAAAAATTAATTTTAAAAAACTTATTATAAAAAAAATTAATATAAAAAAAATAATTCCAAAAAAATTAGTAAAAGGATTAAATAAAAAATAATAATTTAATTAAAAATTAATATAAAAAATAATAAGAAAAAAAATTTAAAAAAATATATAAAACAAATTATTTACCAGCTCTTAAGAACCAATAGCGTTTCTCTTGTAGCGGTTCTTCCAACCACAGTTTCTTGTAATTTGTCTCGAGCCTCATATTCGTCTCACGCTTTGCATTGTCAGCGCTTATGCTACGCATAGCTTTGTTCAACAACTCGATGGTGGCCGGTGAAACATTCAACATAATCTCACTCAATTTCAAGCTGACATGTAAGCCCTCCTCTTCCGGCGTAGAGCCATGCAAACTGATCATGCACGGATGCAATATGTAATGACGTGTTGCCTCGCGACGCTCTGGCATAAAGGAGCACATATACATTTTCAGCGAATCGATTTGTCCATTGATATTCTGGCGCTCGCCAATTGCGCGATAATTCAGTTGCGCCTGCACATTGAAAATAATCGCATTGGAATTCATATCGTCCAGATTTTCCACCAGGATTATGTCCGGTTCTTCGATATGTAGTATTAAATTCATTTTCTTGTTATTAACAGCAGCATCCGCTGTGGAGACCGTGCTCACCGTTGGTTTTACGGCGGTCGTTGATGCTGTGGGAAGAAAATTAAATGTTAGAAAATGTATTTGTTATTGTTTTTAGTATAAAACTGTGATTTTTATGAATTTCCTACCTATATTTGGTGTAACAGGACTAGTTGGCGATTTTAGTTCTGGTTTTTTAAGCGCAGTTGGTGTTTCGGTATCTTCGGGTAATTTAAAGAAATCGGCTAATCTCAAAAGGTAGTCAACGCATAAAATCAAATCGAAACTACTAACGCGCACCTCGGCTGTTGGCGGTAGAAAAAATAATAATTTATTTATAACATTTTCAAAAATTATTTTAAACAAATTGTTTTGTTAAATAGCAAACAATTGTAAATTCGAAATTCAAAAACCACATTTCACCTACCAAAAACATCATCCTCCTTTATGCTGGCCGTTAAATCCAACATATAATTCAGCTCGGTCTTGCAAGCGTCTATCATATCCGCTGTTGGTTCGGTTTGTTTATGCAATTGACTTTCGTTCCAATCTTTGCGACATAGATATTTCTTAATGGGACTTGTATTAGATGTGCGTGTGTCATCGATTTGTATATTGCAAAGCACAATGGAGGTATTAAGTGTGCCATTCACCAATTTGTTGCCCTTCAGCGATAGGAAGTATAAGCCGAAGCGCGCTAAGCCCTCATCGTTGTCTGCGGATATGAGGAAAAAAGTTATTAAATAAATATTTATAATCCATAAATTATATATTTTTTTTTAACTTACTCAACAGCAAATTGATAACAACACCGTCAAACAGGAAACTGAATTTCATTTGCACATGTACGGTACTCTTCTGTGGTGTATTCTGTGCGCTCACCACGGCGGCAACTTTACGTTTAGCTGCTGCGCTGCTTGTAGCTGATTCTACATCAATTTTCGACTCCTGTGAACGTTGTTCGTGCAATTTCGGTGTTTGCGGACGTTCGGGTTCTTCGACGGGTGGAAATTCATCGGCGCCTTCGCTCAAATTACGATTTAAAATTGCCATTATGACAGCGTAATCTTCCATAAAGAGATTAAACTGTTTTTGAGATGAAAAATAATAATAATTATTATTGCATATAGCCGTTTTTTTTAATATAAACTGTACCTCAATGGATTTCAAATGTCCCGAAATATCCATTTCCGGCACCTCTTTGTACCATGTGCTGGATAAGTTGCGTTTGACGATTAAGGCGCAACTCACAGGATCCAAAATATTCAAATGCGACTTGATGCCGTATGCCATGTCAACCGCTACAATGAGAGACAGTTATCCAACAATATTTACACAAATTTATTTTAACTTACTATCGACTGACGATCGAATACCCTCATCTAACAAAATGGCCGCCTTTGCTAAACGCATATTTTTCAGCTCCAACTTAATTTCATCCAGTACAGCGCGTCGGCTGTCACCCGCTACATCAACTTCTGTAGTGACATTGTTCAATGAGAGGAAACCAAGATCCAACACGATGGCATTGAAACTTTGCGAGTCCATCGGTACAATAATAACGGGTGCTTTCACCTTGATATCGAGTTTCATGCGCGATGCATTCTCATAGGCAACCATAGCGTTTTGTTTAGCCGCATCTGCAGCGGCAGCGCTGGCTTGCGCAAGCGCCGCTTGAGCGGCTTGGAAATTGTTGAGGAAACTCTGAAAATAATTGGGGAATAAATAATATTTATCCTTTAACGAATAATGCAGAAAGCAGCACATACCAAAACGCCGGTGACAAACCAGTTAAGGAACACTATCTTCATGCCACCAATCGACACCGTTATGCGCATGTCATCCGAATTGTAGTTGGAGGTTTCGTCCAAATTAAACTTGATCACTTGACACTCGAGCGCATTATCGCCGACAATGGAGAGTATCTACACAGCAACAAAAACAAATATTGAATATAATTTTTTGATCTCTTCTGTGGCTCTTTTTTTGTTCTCTAAAATAAATAACCTACACCACTATGCTTCGTCAATGGATTCAAGTCGGTGACCACGATATCCTTCAAACGCAGATTCAACTCCGTGTAGGATGACTTCAAAATGACATTCGCATCAAAATGTTGCACTTGCATTGAGGCTAAAGGACGTTTGTGACATGTGAGCAGCAATGAAACCTGTTCCAATTTCGCCTTCACATGCACCTGTATGCTGTCGACCACTTTGCCTTGACGTGGCCGATTTTTAGCAGGCGCCAAAGGAGTCAACACATCATCCTCTTCACCCTCTTCAGCAATAACAGAAAGTTTACTAAGAATGCCCGTATCACCAGCATTGCCTACACGATCTTTGGGTATGGCACCCTCGGAATTTGGCGACTTGAGTACAGTATCCAATTTGCGTTGTATGGAATCGGCTAGTTCTAGTAATTGCAGTAGCACTTCTTGATGCAGCGTAATATTCAAAGTTGAGAAGTTGATGTTGATCAGTTGTTCGGTAGCATTATATTTGGTGAAGAATTCGGGAGAAGTGCGTTGTGCCATTACGTAGGAGACATTCAGCAGATATTGCAGTTCTTTAGAGAATTTCGGCGTATCAATAATATTCAGTTGATATTGAGAATTCTCAGCACTGCCATGACGTTTCAAATTGATGGCGCCCAAACTGTAACATATCGAAAGGATTTAATGAAAATAGCTTCTTCAGAAAACAACAACTACTTACTTCGCTTCCACCACCATTTCATAGGTGCGTTGGTACATTTTCACGCCCAGCTCGAGCACATGGAACGACAATATGGTCTCAACCTCACAAGTCGCCGAGGTGCAACTCTCAATTTTATCAAGCACAATATCATTTGGCATTTCCTCCACGGGTGTACCGTAAGCATTCGAATCCTGTGGTGATTCTACTGTAGAGTCCATAGGCGATTCCGTTGGCTCGGTTTTAGGCTCACTCAAATGCGGCTCTTTAACGGGCACCGATTTATTTAGTGCAACGGTAAATTCTTTTAATCTGAATACCAATTCTAAATTCGTATATTGTACAATCTCTTCGGAAAGATCAACTTTCTCTGCGCGCTTCTTCCGTTTCTTCTCTTGTGTCAAGAAACTAGCTAAGGATAGCTTCGACGAAGCAGTGCTTATAGCTCTCGTGAGTGGTGAGGGTTGTGCAGCCTCACTCTCCGGCAATGGTATGCTTGTGGCGACACGTAAAGCATCGAACATACGATCTTCCGTTATGTTGAGCGCAATCGAAGGTAACTCAATTTCGATTTTCATCTTCGGCAAACGGGGATCATCGTCGACGGCGCACAGGCATACATTGCATAGCACGGATGTTGGACGTAATATATGCATATCTGATTGCACTGCTGAGGCGAGTGTATTCTGCCAATCTTCGCCAGGGCGTGCGACAACCAGCTGTGAGTGAAATTTTTAGTAATATTTCAGGGAAATATATTTTAAGTGATAAAAACCAACCTGTATATCAGCAATGCTGACTTGTATTTGATCGTATGCACGTTCCAATACGTTATCTATAGAGACTCGAGTGTCCTCCAACATACCAATCAGATCGCTCGACGAAACATTGTGCGGTTTCGAAGACACGATGAACTTGCCCAGCGTTATAACAATTAGCGAATTATCATTGCAGTTCGGATTATATTTGCCACTGCTCGGTATAATAACAATGTTCGGCATAAATTGTATATCTATCTCCAGCACAGATTTCGAGTCGATCATATATTGTAGACCAGTGGCGGAACGCTCTTTGAAGTTGGCCATACGTTCAGTTGCGGCTAATTCTAACTCGGACAAATTCGTTTTGGGTGGTGTAAACACTTTAGCCAGTCGTATAATCGTGTCGGCATCGTAGACGACTTGTAGCGGACGCGCCGAGACGCGTATACGCTGATCGCATTTCTTATCGAGCGGATTGGTCTCAAAGAATACGTCGAGTAGATTTAATTCATCGGTTGTTTTCGATTCGATCAAAATTGGTGCGACGCCATCTTGATGCAAGCCCAACAGCTTGATTTCGTGCATGCCAACAGTGACGCTAAAATAATAGCAACAACAACAATAAATAAATGTGATAATAAAAAAATTAATATTATTTTAAAAATTAAAATAATTTTTTAACCCACCTCAAAGCATTACCGCCAGGACGTTGTCTTAAATCGCAAGTTGTCATCGAGAAATTGAGTAGCATCAGCGTTTTAAGTTGTTCCAAAGTGAAACTCTCCCTGCCGACCACTTCACTGTCATCATAGAGCCCAACTTCCAAGGCTAGCAATTTAAATTGCATTTTTATTGCCTCGTAGTGCGCTGGCATGTCGGGCGGTGGTGTGCCCTCTTGATAGCCTATAGCTTCGTACAGCTTCGACTTTTCGTCAGCTGTCATTGCAGCTTCCAGTTTTTTAACTGAAATTGAATTAATAAAAATATTTTATATATAAATTGAGCAGTAAAAAATATGTTTTTGAAGTAACCTACCAATATCGTTCGATTCGCCATCTTCTGTTTTTTGTCCACCACCAAACCAGCCGCCAAACCAACCGCTCTTTTGTGATTGTCGCGTTTCTTCATCTCTACGGATTTTATCCACCTCAATTTGTACACGCTTGCGTATCAAGACCAAATTGAAGAGATCTAACTTCTGTTCGAGTAAGGTGCAGGTTTCAGTGAGACTAGCAGGTGGCTTCTTAGATAGTTCCTTCTCTTTGAATTTCTGTAGAAAGCAAGTAAAATATTTTTTGAAAATAGTTATATTAACGTTATATGAAAAAATAAACCGTTATTACCTCTGCATATGTATTGCACAACTGTCGATGCTCTTTAATGTGCTCCCAAGTCCATTCTCTATTGCGCTTCTTGATGTCTTCCTCTAAAATGCTATTGATAGCGAACTTCCACCACTCGCGATAGTGTTTCTTATAAGCTGCAAAAATAAAAACAACAACAAAAAAATTAATTTCTATATAATTTTCAATCATCGCTAGTCAAAAGTCTCACTTACGCGTATTAAACGGTCGATATTTTCTATAGCGCACACCCAACTGCATACGATTCATGGATTCGCCCAGTTTTATTGCCTCCTGGAATTGTGTGCTTGTTAGGCCGACACGCAACTTTTGCATTTCCAAAGCCAAATCGATTTTTGGTATCACAAATGCTGGTGTATCATATTCGGGATTCATATTTAACTGTAATTTACCCATCACCGAAATCGGGCCGACCACTGTGGAAAAACCAAAGTTATTAAAAATATTTTTTCTATCAAACATTAAATAACTCTTAATGCTCACCGTAATTATAATCGTTGGGCACCGAATCCTTTTGTGCGATATTTTTTCGAAACACCTCAGCGAGCTCTTCCTTGGACAGCGCTGAGTACATATTCGTTCTGCAATTCATGTAGGCAGACAAAGAGTCGAGATTGGCGATTTTGAAGACACGACTGACTTGTTGTGTTAGATAGCATTTCTCCCAGTTCTCATCTGTGGTGTATAGCTCTAGATCGTGTAGTGTCACACCGAGCGCGAAGTTCTCACCCGTCGTGGAGGCATCTTCATAACGTATATGTATATTCGATATTTTCACTTGCAGATTGTTGACAATTTGTGCCGTTAACTTCTCGGAGAAGGTGGCATCCGGTTTGGCTTCATCTGAAAACAATAATAGTTGTATTAAAACTCTATTCCGTTCTTTATCAATTCACATTTATATACTTTTCATCAACTCCTTTTTGTGTGCCTCTTCCAACGCTTTGAGCGCCGCTTGTTTTATTTGTAATTCGTACTTTTCCTCTTTCTCGGGATCGTACTGCACTGCCTGCTTGGGCGCAACAAGCATATATAGATCCTCGATTTGTGCAATCACCGGTTGACTGTAGAGATTCTTCCATGGTATTTTCAAGACCAGTTTACCTGTTTAGATTAATTAATTATAGTGATTATAAGACATGCTGAGTATGGTTGAAATTTTATTTTACTTACCCAAAAAACCATAGACAAGCTGCACCGGCAGATCTACCTCATCGAGAGCATTTTCTTTAACCTTGAGGTTATGTAGTACAACATCGCCTACAAAAAGAGATAATATATATGTATGTATTTTAATAAAATTAAAATATTTAAAAATATAAAATGTACATATTTGGTAGTGAGTATAATGAATGAGATAAACATACACCTACGTTCTCAACGCATATAAGCCCTACCCAGACACCTAATTAGCAATAAATATATTTACACTTGTATTTGTATTGAGTATATTCATATTTATAGGCTTAATGTGCAATCAATCATTTAATATTTAAAATGTGCAACCAAATTATCGCTTATCATAATAAGATGAGTGATTTTCTGTGCAAACAGCTATCAGCTTCAAGTATATTTTATATACATACATATGTATATATTACTTTCAGTTGACTCAAATGCATATAAATAGATAATTAACATTCTTCATTTTTTTTGTTACAATTTGCCTAATTACCCTGTAAAAAATGTGCGTTAATAATGACACATCCCCGTTGTTTGTTCTTAATTAATTTGTGACAGGCGATTGCACCGTTAATATTCAAATGTCACGCAATACATTTAATTGTGCGACGAGGGAACATAAATATTTGGAAGTAAAATTGTAATGCGCGTCACACACCTGCGAAATTGACAGGTACATGGGAGTAAGGTGACCAGAAAAAGTTAAGGATTGTAGACAATTTGGTGAATTTTATTTTTTATAAAAATAAATAATTGAACTTGTTAAAATTATGAAGCTATTTTATTGATAATTTAAAAATATTTTGGCCACTAAACAGATTATTTAAAACAATTACAACAACGATAACAAGAAAAGTAACAATTTTTTATATCACCAAAACCTGGTCACCTTAATAGCAATGTAATAAGCGAAAATATTAATTTTAAGCCCAGAATTTTGAGTAATTATGTAAATTTTAATAGAAATCATGTTAGCAAAACGCGGAACCGTCATTTAAAGCGACTAATTAATGCAAATGAAGATGTCAACGCACCTTCATTTATTTTAAAATCAGCATAAGCAAGTTACAACTACTATAAACTACAAGTTAACAATAGTACGAGTTTTTTGACAATAAAATATATATTATATAAAACCAAATTACACATACACTGCTGTTTTATGAATAGCGCCAATGGCAGTGAAGGTGTTGATAACGAAACTGTGTCTTAAGGTACGGTTCAATGGCATTGTAAACAAACAGTCGATGGTGGTGTGTGAGTGAAGAAATCTTTTACATGTATACAAACAAATATTTATATATATTTGTATTATTTATTGCCTAGAAGTGGACAATAAGTGTTTACGCAAAACAAATAAATGCAAAGAGTCATAAACACAGCCAGCTACGACCGGCCGCCTTCTTTGTCTTAATTGTAAAATAATAATTACATTATTTTTCTATTAATAAAATAATATTTTAATTGTTAAAACTATTGTGAAAAAAGTCTGCTTATAAGGTCGGGTGAAATTTGGCCACCAATTGCCGACAAATATGTCAAAATAGTCAGACGTTTGGAATTTTAATTAATTTTTACCCATAGTGTTTGTAACACTTGCTGGAATTCAATAATGTAATTGTTCAATTTGTATACACTATGTAACAAAATTGCTCCAAAATAGTCACAAAATTCATTTTGTATCGCTTAAGAGTTATTTTAAAGACTTAAAATGTTTTTTCTTGGAATCTCGGAAATGTTACGAAGAATATAAATTATCTGAACATAATTATTTGCATTTTTTTGTGTTTTTTCGAAATCTCTTAAAAAAATGATAAATAGCCTTTCCTCATTTACTTATAATTTTAAATAAACTATTTTGATAAAAATAAATAAAATTAAATTAAATTAAATATTAAATACGCGAGTATATGATAAAATTTCAATATCCCTGAACAATGGATATTTAAAAAACATTATTTAAAATTAATAAAGTATAATATTTGTTGCACAGTGTAAATATGAATACACAAACCAAATTTAGATGCTCAATAAATTTCTAGCGGAATATGTTCACAATGCTGTCATAGGTTAATTGACGGCATGTGGTACATACCATAGGTCTCGAATTTACGAGGAGTGTCTGAGCGAGAAATTCAATTAGTTTGAAGAGGTTAACATACTGATACAAATTGACAAGAGTAATATTAATGTTTATACATTTACAACTATACAAATTATGCATAAAAGCTAAACCTATTAACCTATATGGATGGTTATATTTTGAAAATAAATATAATATTTTAAATTTTTATGGAACTACAGTTGTGTTTATTTTATAAAATATTTTTTGAAGTTGTTTTGTAATTTTTTTTTTTTTAGCTTTCTTTACCACTGGAGTCATGCCTATATAACCGGGATAATCTCGAATTTAGATTCGGTGAAATACGGTCAACTCGGCAGTATTTCTCAACATTTCTTGAGTAATGTTTTCCGTAGCAGCAGCGACAACAACATTTAGCTTATCACTGGTAAGCATGAACTCAAGCAGGTGGCTCTTTCTTCCAGACAGTAAGCAATCTCTTATCTGAACGAGTTGCTTTTCGTAAACATAATAAATTTATTCTGCTTTATGGATAAGAATATTCTCGAGAGTCAATAAATAAAATATTAAATTTAAAATAAAACAAAAATATACATACATACTTGCATTTAGTGCTATCAATATTTTTTTTAATCTCTGCTGTTTTACTAACATTTTTATGTAATATACATAGTTTATAAAGTATATAGTATAAACTCGTATAAGTCAGTTGAGTAGAACTTGACACTCCTGTGTTAGGTTTCTATGTCAAAATATGTATATATCTCATATATGTATCTCTGTATGTCAATATTCTTAATGATTAAATTGATACCGATAAGCTAAACAGTTGGCTATCACCGGAAATACAATCGCGAATTGATGTAGTAAAAGTGAATTGTGCCACTGGTCAACCAGGTCAGTACAACGCGGAGCACAATAAAGCAAACTGTGAAATATATATGTACATACATATTTCATTATATATAGTATATAAATATACAGAAATAAATATATATTTTTTTTAGTTAACTGCCTCTAAATTATTATATACCATTAAATTTTAAGCCTTGTGAAAACACCGGTTCTAGGAATGAGCTTAAACAATTTCTAAATTTATGCTATTAAAAAGCGTACAATTTTTTACAAGCAACTGAAAAGAACTGGTTACAAAAATGTTTGGAGGTCAAATCGATACCCAACTAAGACAAGAAAAGCGAACACACATACATCTAAATGTAAATTAGCGTCTCTTAGACAGCTTAAAAAGCATATTTCTTTACAATACACATACACTGTGGAACGTGTAAATGCGTAAATAAGCTATAGTAAAACAAGCAAATCAAAAATAAAAGCTTTAGCATTGTTCTCTAAATTAAGTTACGTACATTTTAAATTAAAATGTTGAAAAAGAGATTAATCAGAGGAAAATTTCACCAAGTTTGGGCGCATACTAATTACAATTATTTATAAGTGAAAAAAAGAGAAGCGGAAAACGTATGAAGTCATACTTCAACGATATTTGTATTGTATTTAAATAGATGTACAAAAAGGAATACATTTTTAATTTTCTGTATACCGTGCAATTTGTTTTAAAATGCTAAGTGGTGAAATAAAAGCCCATTGAAATAATATCAAATAATTGAAAGTCTTTTAATATATACATACATATGTATGTCTAACATATATGTATTTCGTCAAAGCATGAATCAACAAGTGGCTATTAAATGATAAATGTATGTAGAATTACCATAAAAAATACACTGAAAGTCTGCCAAATCGACATTTCACTTTACCGGTATTCAATTCTCGACGTCCTCCTGACAGTTTGGTTTGCGTAAACGTAACCGCAACTGAGTTTATATGCCACCAACGACTTTCCCCTCATATTCTTTTCCATTACATATAGTGACCAATTCAACTTAATCAAAAAGGAATACTGTTTAACGGTCACAGGGGTGTCTACAAGTTAATATTCCGGTTTTCAGCCGCAAAACTTAACTTGAATATAAATACTTCTTTAATATAAAATATTATAATTAAGTGCATACATCGAACATAACTATATAATCTTTTCCATATGCTTAATGTAACACCTACTTATGTACATTTGCGGATGAACTACTTGAGGTTTTAAACCACATGAAAAGCAACAGGGCCAGTGAAGCCTCATGTGGCGCAGTAATCGAATCGATGTCGTCACGGACTACATGTGAATGAAGCTGAATTAAGATTTTTATCACAAACGCATATTAACACATATAAAATTGCCTTCAAATGCTTTAACTGCTTTAAGTTCTCGATGAAATTTCAATTTTTTCTAGCTTTCAATATGAAGTTGACCTAACCAGCAGTTTATGGAATAAAGTTTTAAACAAATTTCTGTTTATATTGTGTTGTACATAACAACAACACACCATTAATGACATCACTTCGGAGTTAAGTAGTTAAAAATGGTGGAATAACAAGATGAAGGAGAAAATAAACAAAAACGGAAAAGTTAAGTTCAATGTCAATGTTAAATTAAGTTTCATGCGTACAGACATAGCTTTGCATGTACATAAATATCTACATATATTTATATACACCCAGTTTTTTAAGAAATTATGCATTGATAAAATTTTTACGAATTTGCTTTATGAGTTCATAATTACAAATATATATTTTGATATATTATTTTATTTATAAGGATTTCATGGAACTACACAACAGTCTATATTAAATGTCGGCAGGCATAAGTATTATTAATGACGAATACAAATAAATTGGGATAAGTCTTGCATATATGTATTATCAGGCGATTTTGTTACTTTTAAAATGACTAATATACAAAAATATTCACATCTGAATGCATTTATTGTATTTATAAAGAAATGTTAGCAATATGTTTCATTTCGAGACCTTTTATCAGTTTGTTAGATACAAGCTATTCGAAAGCTTGGTGTGCCAAAAGCAAATATATATATAATAATATAAATATGTGAATGTAAATACACATTGTACCTGTTTGTAGGTTGTTTTACTTTATTATTTTTTAATTTTTGAAATACTTTATGACCAATGTAATATAAAATTACTTGTTTATAATATCTAACATATGTTATGTTTACAATAATATGAAAACACAAATATTTTCACTTATAAACACTTTGTGCATAAAGTATACACACATACATAAGCATTTATTTCTACATAAAAAGAATTCGGCGATGGAGCATGACTGATTCATCAACAGCATGCAACAGTTGAATATTGCGAAAGCAAAAGCACAAACAGCAGGTCTTCCCTAAGTGGATGCAAACAGCAGCACCCACCCACCCAACAAACATGTTGGTTGGAACTAGCGTGAATAGATATGCGTGAATATGTAAATACCAGCAGCATACAAAGAGCTAAAATGCTAGAGAAATAAACAATAGGAAATCGTGTAGAAAAAGTATTACACAAATAAATTTAGGTCAACAGCAGACAAGCACGAAGAGGCAGCGAAGCAGACTGTCGGTGATGATAGGCATTAAAATTCAATGTTTTTTGTTTGGTTCTAAATAAAAATACATACACTTGTATGACGATATATTATAAATGAAACAAGGCGTAGATATTTGTGAAGGATAAGGTCACCGTGGCAGTGCTCGAATAAAATAGATTAATTATTCTTTTGGGGACTAATAGAAAAAAAGGCAAAATGCGAAATATGAATTTCGCGTGCAGAACTTGAATAAAAGTGTTTGATAAGTAATAAATACACATAGCTACTATTTGAAGCGTAATGGAATGGCACTGTCTATTAAACATATGGTACTACCTATTTTTTCAATGCTAGATACATATTTGAAAAATATGGAATTTATTAAATTTATAAGTATTCTCATAAACTTACCGCCCCAAATTCCAATTTTGAGCTGCTTTTTATCCAAGTTTTCGACATAATCACCTAGTACCTTATTTAGTACATCGGTGACCACCGACTCGAAAACCATATTGTTGCTGCCTTAAGGTTACAGAGATGGCTTGGTCGTCAATAAGGTGTGTGGTAGAGCAAATTTTAGCCAACAGCGATATTGTTGGACATTAAACTTTTCAAACAATTTTCACAGTTTCTTAATAGCACTTTTTATTATTACAAATTCGGTTTGTTTAATTTTATATCCTTATTGATTTTCTCGCTAAGTTACGGCAACACAACGCACCTAAACGTTAGAAAAAAATGCACAGATAATTATATTTAAATTGCTCATTGGAATTCATATATTCACTTTGATACGATTTCTTATTATTTTCTGATGTGCAAAAACAAAATAAATATTATTATGACATCATCAAACCCGAATCGATGTCAATGGCAAATAGCACACAACCCTATATAATAACGCACGCAGGTATATTAGTATATTTAATATATATTTGTTTAATTATATACATATATAAACAAATATTATTATTTTTTTTATTACATAGAGCACAACTTTTCACTATTTGGATTTTATAGTCAGCCAAAAAATCTTTTAGACGCACTAACCACATTAGATGTTGCAAGAAAATTCCAATTTGACCAACTAACTTGTAAATGTCAAAAGTACGAAACTGGTCTTAAAGCAAAATCCCAAAACAGCTGTTCATTATTGTGATTATCAATTTTACAGGGTTGCATCAGAGAACCTCAAAATTTTACATGGAACATAATGCAGGGTGTGGCCAATTTTCAAAGATCAGCTATACCGAATATTCGTAAAAAAATCTATTCGCAACTAACATTTGCGCCTACACATTGTAAATCTGCTTGTTAAACTGATTTGTACACACAAACAAAATATTAAATATTTTTATAAGAAAGGAAGAGCAAATAGTTGTACACTAGGTTTTGTAGAAATTTTGCCAACTCGGCAATAAGAAATTCTATCAATTTACGTATGATTTTACCACGAGCTGACTTGCTGGTCATTATATATTAATAGTTTTTATATTTTAAATACAATAAGAAATGTAAAATGCTATAAAAACTAATCAAAATGTTCATCTTGAGTAGATCTCCTAAACTAAATCACATTCCAATATAGACCCCAGTTGCAATTCATGTCTCCCACGTAAGTTTCATTAATTTCATGTCATTCCTCCATTGCTAACTTCACGTCTCATCATTTGCGGCAAATATTTCGCGTTGTTTAGATATTTTTAGAGAAAAGTGTAATATTTGCTTTATTTTATTAAAAATCACATAAATATTAATTAAAAATGGCTGATGTTCTCGATATTGATAATGCGGAAGAGTTCGAAGTTGATGAGGATGGTGATCGTAAGTGAAAACATATTTGACTAATACAGAACCTAGCACGCTAAAGAAATTGGTCATACATATTTATTTTCTTATAGAGGGCATTGTACGTCTAAAGGAGAAAGTCAAGCACCGCAAGGGTCGTGGATTTGGCAGCGAAAGTAATTCCCGCGAGCCCATACAAAGTTATGAACGTGTACGCCACGAAGACGAAGATGAACTTGAGCCGGGTCCACAACGTTCCGTTGAAGGCTGGATTTTGTTTGTAACCTCAATACATGAGGAGGCGCAAGAAGATGATATACAAGAGAAGTTTTGTGAATTTGGTGACATTAAAAATATACACTTGAATTTGGATCGACGTACCGGTTTCTCTAAAGGCTATGCGCTAGTCGAATACGAGACCCATAAGCAAGCGTTGGCGGCAAAAGAAGCTTTGCATGGTACAGAAATTATGGGTCAAGTTATACAGGTAGATTGGTGTTTTGTGAAAGGACCCAAACGCATGAAAAAATCAGAGAAACGAAGGAGATAAATGCTGAACAAATACTGATATTTATGCGATACTTTGACAGACATGGTATCGTTTTTAGAGGAGACGATGAAGGAAAATTACTTTTTTAAGATAATTGAATATTGAAAGAAAATGTAATAAATCTATTTAAAATGATTTCCATGTATTTAGGTATTTAAAAACTAAATAAATTAACCTCATAAAAATAAACAGAGTGTGCTATTTATCATCGATTAAATTAATAGAACTTTCACATTTTCTTATATTTACTTATTTAGTTTATTCAAACTGTATAAATTATATACAAGAAAAACATATATACCGTGGAATCGCCTATTTCATTTTCTTTTGATGTAGTAAATGTTTTCTCATCGCCTTTTGTTTGTCTTGGAAGCTTCTCTTCACCTTGCCACGCGCCTTGTGCCGCATCATCACAAAGTTCTTCTTTTTACGATTTTCACGATTAGTTTTCGAACAATTTTCATTCTTACGACCATCCTTATAACCGAATTTCTCACGATCCTGACGTCCAGCCTTCACTGTTTCTAATCTAGACTCTTTATCGTGTTTGCGTTTCTTATAAATCATTTCAATGCTATTTAGTTTTACAAACTCTGCACGGTCTTTTTCCAGCGGTCTTTTACGCGCATTTGTAACGGTTTTCTTGAGCTGCGCGGCATTGATGCGCTTGAAGTCCTCATCAGTGAAAATGCGAGTCATTGCTAATTCTTGAGCTGCTTCTTTAACGTCGAGAACTTGAACACCGTCTTTTTCAATAATTTTCTCGCTATTTTTCCTCTTTTTCTTCCCGCTGGTGTTAGCTTGTGACTTCTCTATGTTTTTGTTTTCTTCATCTTCATCATCCTCATCTTCACTTTCATCCTCCACATCCTCGCTATCATCATCCTCTTCTCCACTTTCATCTTCATCCTCGTCTTCGTCAACTTCATCATCATCATCACCCTCTTCTTCGTCATCATCTTCCACATTTGCACCTTCATCTTCGCTATGCGACACATTTACCCATTCTCCATCGTTGGAGTCATTATCGCTTTCGTCATCATCACTTCCCAGATCGATTTCCTTGGAGTCTTTAAGCAAAGCTTCCGCTCCAGGTATCGTGTTATGCACTTCCACCTCACCATAAGCGCGTATTTTACGCTCCGCTTGCGCTTCTGTCAAGCGACCACGGTCCTTTTTGTGCAGCAAAGCCGGTAACTGTTCACGATATAACATAATAAGCGAACGTGCAGCCATCATAACAGATTTCTCTTTGTACGTCTTGTACATAGCCAAATCCTGTAATAGATCTTCCCCCATAGCCAATGGACAGCGCATACAGATCTCACGCGTTGCATTTAAACCAATTGCCATTACATCGCTGGAATTACGTTCCGTTATGAAATTATTAGCAATTGTTTTCAAAACTGGTTCAATAATATCGCCAGGCACTAATTCATGTGAAGCTTGTGCTGCAAACTGCATAATGCGTGTGACTTGTCGCTGATGTGGTTGCAGAAATCTGGTTATATATGGATAATAGCCGAACAAAAACAGCTCATGTATACCAATGAGACGTGAGATAACATCCAAATGCATCAGTTTGACTTCGAAGCGTTCGTTTGTTGACTGCAGTTGTTTGAACAGTCCCTCGGCCATGCCTTGAGGGTTGTGCACTAAGTGAATGCCGGAAAAATTGAATACGGGCGCATTCTTCTTTTTCTTCTGAGCTTTTACGGCTTGCTTTTTAATTTGTTCCAATTGCTTCTTACGCTTCTTTGTCTTTTTATTGACACGATTTTGCATAATAGCACCTTTGAGGTCCACTTCATTATCGCTGTCATCATCATCGGAACCCTTTTCTTCATCGTCATGTCCTAAGAAGAATTTCAAGGAAGCTACGAGCACCTGTTCATAGAAATATTTGTTTTATTTCTATACTTTCTTTTTATTCAGCGTTACTCATACCTTCATTATTTTCGAAAAGCAACCTACTGTTGCTATAACGTTAACGGTCTTCTCGTCATTCCAAATATTTTTTTTATACAGCTCAATCATAATATCTACCGACATCTTTGCTGCCTTTGGGTTGGCATCTTTCAGCATCGAGTACATGAAATTTTGCAATGTCTAATGGAAATTGAAAATTTAATTTTAATATTACAATTAAAAACAAAAAAATATTTACTTACCGAGTTAAGTTTCATATCCTTGTGTTTCGCATTCATATTTTTTATATCATTTATGATATGAGTTTGTAGGAAAGAACGCAAATTCTTATCAGGACAGCTTAAGAGTTGGAAAAATAATTCTAACAAATCTATGGCTGGTATCAAGTTCTTGTTACGCATCAATATTAAAGCCTTTACAAAGCAATTGCGCATAATGGGATCTAAAGTTGTAGCATGATTCTTCAGTAGATCCACTAGATGTTGTGGGAATTTCTCACATTCAACCGGATAACATTGCGCGACCTGTGCGGATATACACTTGTTAACATATTAAATAAAAAATATTTTAAATATACTAACCTGCGCTATAAACATCACCAGCTCATCTAAAGATTTGTTCTCCTCTGCAGGATTGAGCGCAAACACTTCCAAACTACTGAGGAAGTGCTGATACTGTTGATGGAAGTCATCCTTGTATGAATCCGGATCACGTTTTATAAGATTTTGAAGCTGTGGCAAATTGTCAGGCAATTGATTGTTGTGACGCACCATGTTGTGTTTGTTGTCAAATCACAACACAGTATTGTTTTGAAAGTAAATTTGGTAAAAAACCAAATTAATATTTATTGAACTGCGTTTTTGTAGCCAAACACGTTGTTGGCCTCACGCAGCTTCTTGAAAAAGGAACAATTCACAATAATTCTTTTCTGACATTTGTTTTGTCTTCGTGGTTTTTATTTTGATAACGATTTGGAAAAGAAATTGTTTTTGTACACTTCAGGGTTGCCGAACTTTCTATGACAATTTTTTAACAATACCGCTTGAAGGTATAATTAATCAAAGAATATAACCTCATGGGTGCAAGTGTACTTAAAGTAGTGTATAAAATGTTGATTATTGAGTGAACTGAGATTTAAAGAATATTTTATATATTTCTCTGTTTAGTTCGAAATTCAAACGTAATATAATACGATTAATGATTGATATAAAACTTGTAAGTATAGAACGCATATACACGTATCCGCTACATCTGAATTCAAAACGGAAACAAATTTAACGATTTGCCTGGCCTAATTTCAAAGGAGGTAAGGGTTTATGGCATTGCATCCGACAGTTTGCAAGGTAACAAAATTATATTCAATATCCTCAAATTTTCTTTTTTATTTAACAGTTGCCCTTTTAAAATCCCGAATTTTCTAGAGCTTTTCGGGATTAAGTGGCCTAACTCTAACAAATGCCTCTCCACTTAAGTTGAGATAGTGTAAGTTGCTGAAAGCCGTTATTGCTTAAATAATGACGTTGTATTGCCTGACCACCTGCTCCATACAATATATACGCTCTTCGCTAACTTATCTTTTCGTTTTTCACGTGATAACAGTCACTGACTCTCTTTCATACAAAAATGGTTAATTGTTAGTTAGTAAAAGACAGCTAAACAACTTGTTACTTAAGTCAGTTGCGCTTGTTTTGTTTTCTATATATTAAGTTGTGAGATATATAAGACTTAAATATTTATAAACAAACTGTATTTAATTTATGTAAAATATTTAAACTTACTTACTAACTGGAAGCAAAATGGAAATGAGAATACGGGAAAATATTTTTCCGAGGCGGTGGGGTGATAGATTTTGTTTTCTGCTCATTGCACTTTTTCTACCGCCAATTGCCTTGTTTGATTTAATTCTTGTTGTACCGGCTATACATATGCCGGGCGGGTTTATGCATACGTTAATTTTTGCTTTGGGAGTGTTTTTATTTACAAATATATTGGGGAATATGCTTGCAACAATGATGGTGGACACCAGTATCGATGGTAAATACAACAATGTGTGAGCAAATAAAATATTTAACTATAGAAAATTACTTATAGCTATAGACTTGGATGAGGCAACTCCACGAAATGCACGCGCCCAAGGCTGGTACACCTGTAGGCATTGTATAAAATTGGTGCCACCAAGATCGTATCATTGCAAAGGTAAATAATTGATTGCTAATTAGATAAATATATTTGTAAAAAATTTACATACATTGCTTCTATTTCAGCTTGCAGAACATGTATCTTGAAACGTGATCATCACTGCGTATTCACCGGT
This sequence comes from Zeugodacus tau, assembly GCA_031772095.1. Taxonomy (NCBI): domain Eukaryota; kingdom Metazoa; phylum Arthropoda; class Insecta; order Diptera; family Tephritidae; genus Zeugodacus; species Zeugodacus tau. Next base: position 19,073,463 of record CM062652.1, on the reverse strand, counting down.
TGTTGCATTGGCCACTACAATTTTCGTTATTTCGCGTTGTTTTTGTTTTATATGTTTATTGGTTCAGTGCTTTCTTTCGGCTACCTTACATATTATATGTTTTGGGTGCATGGTAATATCTTTCTACATTTTCTCAGCTTCTATAAAATGCTTTGTCCGATACTAATGACAATTGACGGTAGTGTGTGGGACAATGTACCGCTGATATTTTATAATTTGAACATAATTGCGGTGATTATATCCTCCATATTACTATTCTTTCATGGCATACCAATTCTTAATGGCAGCACTTCATATGAAAGACGTTTCGATTATCCTTATGGGAGGGATATCTACACTAATTTGCGTTCAATTTTCGGAATACGAATGTATTTAGTGTGGCTGTCACCCTTTATAAGCAGTGACTTATTGGAAGATGGCGCTAATTGGAATGTGGATTTGGATGATATACCATTAGAGAGACTATCACGGCAGACAAACAGGAGACAACGTATATTACGTAGAACACGTAGAACGATTTCAGAGTGAAAATTGAAATCTAATTGTTAAAATTTGTTAAAATATCCGTTAAAATATATGTTATAGAATAAATGATAATTAATTTAAATACATATACTATAACGTTTTTTAATATTACTGAGCTATTACACAGCCGTTAGTCATATTTTTAAGTATATAATAATTTATATTTTGCCTTTATTAGCTAGCTAAAGTTATACATAAATATTTTAGAAATTTAGTGTGTCCATTATAGTTTACAACACTGTTTGGAAAAAATACCTTGATTATTTCGGGCTTAAACGGAAAAGAACTTACACCAGAAAACTTGGCAACTCTGTTCTTTGTAGAAGCAAACTATACGGAAAAAGAAGAAGAACGTATCGTTACAATTTACCACAAATTCTTAAATATTTGTTTATATTGATTAAAAGTGTTAAAATAAATTATTTGAAACACAAGCATCATAATCAAAGTGACTTTTTCCATATCAGAGATATTTTTGTGTCTAAATATGCGTCTCCGGCGTACATTTTTGCCGCGATCTTTGCGCGATATTGGCTGTTTCTTAATTATGATGACTTTCATACCAATAACATTCGTATTTGAGTTGACCGTTGTTCTCCCGGAGTTCCATGCAACAAATGGCATAGTTTATTTCCTTACATGCTTATTTGGAATATTCCTTTTATTTAACTTAATGGCGAATATGCTAGCATGCATGTTGGTCGACACAAGTGCGAGAAGTCAGTTTGTAGATGAAAATTTCAACCATTTAATTTTAATTATAAATCGCTCTTTTTTTGCAGCTGTTGTGCTAATGCCACCAACAAATGAACGTCAACGTCAATATTGGCGTTATTGCTCGGTTTGTGAAATGTTGGCGCCACCACGTTCCTGGCATTGTAATATTTGCGATACATGTATACTCAAACGGGATCATCATTGCAGTTTTACGGGTTCGTGTATTGGACATCAAAATCAACGTTATTTTGTTTTCTTTGTGCTATATTTGGCCATTGGTGCCACATATGCGGCAATTTACAATAGTATCTACTTTTGGTGGTTACACTCGGAGACTTACGTCAACTGGTTGACTGCTATTAAAATCGTATTTCCCATGTTCATGTTCTGTCTCGATGTATCACGGCAAAACTTCTATTTGCTCATCTATATGCTGAATATAATTACGAGTGCTTATTCCATTGTGCTAATCGCTTATCATGCTCCTTTCATATTACGCGGAGGTAAGGAATGCGAGCGAGAACCAAAACGATATGATCTTGGTGTACGACGAAATTTGGAAATGGTTTTGGGTAAGCGTATGAACATGACATGGATATCACCATTCATACAAAGTGACTTACCACATGATGGTATACACTGGGAGAATGTTATAGACGAAACGGAAAAACGTCGATAATATTGAAATGTAAACATATGCGAGCTAAGCGAAGAATCTCTAGTCTAATTCCGTATTTTATGTGAATTTTAAAAGCATTTATCTTACGTGTATCGAAATTTACACTGCGTGTTGAAATCGAATTTTTCGTTTATAAACAAATTTTCTACCTTTAATTTTAACTATAAAAGAAGAGTTAATTTCTTGAAACTTTACATTTATTTTTAAGCATCCACTTTATTGCTACAACAAAGATACTGAATCATTACGCAACTAATTTAAATACAAAATAACTAACTTTAGTACATCAGTTTTAACGATTTCACTTGCTAACGAAGTTTTCGCCGACCAGTGATTTAAGTTTCGATAAATGTACCTCATTGAGGGTGAAGCCAGCGTTAATTCTTTCTGCCATTGGCTGTGAGTCCATATTATTCTCCACAGCATACTGCAAACAAATTAAAGCCTTCGTAGGCGCCTTATTTTCAATGCAGCTATCAATATATTCCTGCAGACATTTTTCGGACGGTGTGCCCGGTATGCGATGTTGGTTTTTGTCGATATGCGTAAACACATCACTCGCCTTTTCGAAATCACCACTACGCACCAATAACACAAGAATATCACCAATCATCTTGCCTGTGAACTGCAAGTCCTTTGACCGACGTCCTTCTGTATCAGCAATTTTTTGGTAAATGTCCAACGCGATCTTACCAACTTGTTCGGGCAGAGATTGATGTGCTGGTAAATCGGTGTGCGCGGGATTATCGACTAATATTTGCAATGTACGTGTAAGTAAACTTTCACGTGTGATGTGATCAAAAATCACCATATCGGACCATAAGCGCGGCATCAGTTCGACAGCGCCATGCATTTCGACGGCTTTCAATATTTCTTCCATTATGCCCGGTTCTGGAATGTACACATTCGGTACAAGTAAATCGTAGATTTTCATAAAGTCATCGATGGACTCAGTCTGAGAGAGCAGCGCAAAGTAATGGCGATAATATACCGACTCTTTATAAGTATCACCAATCAAATCGTAGTTGTTGCCAGTATGCAGTAATTCATCGACTTTCTTCGCTAGGGATTTGTCATGTAAGTGATTACGGCACACGTCCATGGCGGTTGCAAAGAAATATGTGTCCTTTGGGTGTTGTATCCTAAATTCACGTCCTTTAATCTCATTCAAGATATCGACAATGATATGCGAAACAGGACCACGCTCGCGACAGAAAATAATCAGCAGATAGTAGTATGTGCCTAGACTTGGTTCAAGTCCCAATTGTTTGAATTCGGCGAGTGCTTTTAGTGCCGAGCTGCGTGCCAATTTGAAGTTGCCGAATGTGCTAACTACTTCTAACACTGCGTTTAATGTACCCAAATTAGGACGCAATTGCTGTTGTGCCATTTGTTGTAGTAAATCTCGGCAAAGCTCCCAACGTTGATCCGCTGTTTCTTTTAAGAAATTCGATATACTTATAATGGCATTGAAGGTTTGCGTGTCCAATTCAAATTGTTTCTCAGTAGCTTCTTGTAGCAGTGCATAAGCGCGTTCAGCCTATTTGATAGGAAATTATTTACACGAATTCAATATTCAAAAATATCAAAAGCTCACTTGTGAATACTTCGCCATGCCCCTTATCAGCGCCGCGTAAGATTGCGCAGTTTTTGGTTCGATTTCTGCGAAAAGTTGCTCTGCTAGTTCACCGTCTTTCCACATTTTACGATTGCGCTCACGTGCATCTGCATTTGCCTTAAACCAACGTTCCTCTATCCACTCTTCCGGCAATGGTTCATCGTTATTGTAAAAGCTTATGAGCTCGAGCAGTTGTTGCTTCGTTTCGTTGTTTATTTCAATACCTTTTTGTTTCAACAAATTGTATATGAAAATAGCATCAGTAACTTGCGAGTGTCGTATCACATTCTGTAGTGTATCAGCATTTACATCGGTGTCTTCAGTAAATACCAACTTTGGGGCAAATGCTTCAATAGCCGGTTGTGCTTCTTGGTGCTAACGTAACAGTAATTGCATGTGAAATACGTAATATAAATTGTGCTGCAAAGTATTACCTTAAAGATATCACGATGTTCATCTCTTATAAATTTGGCAGCCTTACGTCCGGCCTCTTGTGCCATGGCAAATGTACGCTTACCCACATTGGACATGGGTATTAAATAGGAATCATCATGATATTTATAATGTGGCGCGGTAGGATCACGACCCACTGTGCTAGCCAATGCATTTAATATGTCAGTTGGAGAACGTTGTACCCGGTTCGGTACTTCAATACGATCTTCTGTTGCGGCTGTAGTGCTATTGAAACGCCCGCTGCTCTTAGCCAGCAACTGTGTTGTGCCTGTGTAAAGTCGTGGTAACCGGCGCGTTAAATACATCGTTAGTGTTTTTAGTACAAAATTATATTATATTTATTTAAAAATGTACTTAAAATACTGTTGTTACGACAAAATACGCGCAAGAGTCGTAAAAGTGAAAATTAAAAGGTTATGTCATGCCCTGATGTTCATCTGACAGCCGAACAGCTGATTTGACTTTATGGTGAGTGTACATTGAATATTTTTTCGTTGTTAATTTTATATTAGATTATTTATTAGTTTTTAATGATTATTAATTATTATGAAAAACTGGTCATATTCAATATATATACAATTAATTTGTAGACATAGTAATTTATTTCAATAATGATATTTACAAGTAATCACAAAAAAATGAAAAATATATATAAAATAGTTTTAAACATAATGCATTATAGATTTAAACTTAAGACCCATAGATGGTAGCTACTTTTGTTATAATACCATTTTTGGTTAGGGTTGCTTGTGCCTTGCCTGATATAAATCATAAGATCATGTTGTTGTTGTTGTAACAATTATCCAGCCCTGCTGGAATGGAAAGCATAAGTCTAGGTGTCGTCGAGGTCATCTAACTGGAAGCCCAGGCTACGTGCTGTTTCGATGAGGTCAGACCAAAAGAAAAGGGGTTTTAGATGAGTTGAGTTCGTTGGGCATGTATTCTGTATGTCGGGGTTCAGTCTGGATAAGTAGGAGTTTAACCTGCTACAATATCCAGAACGAAGTTGCGCAAGGGTCTCTCTGATTTCACGTGACAATTCGAGCTCTTCGTCTGCTTTATGTGGTGCTTTGACTCCAAGTACGCCATCTACTGGGAGAGTGTCTGAAGCATTCCGCGTCCGTAGTCTGGTCGGCATATTGTGTTGAGTCGTCGTAGGAGTGACCCTTTGATGCTCATGGCTAGCGACTTGAGGATCTTGTTGCGGACCTGTACCTGGCCATTATCGCGATCGTATGTGGAGTGAAGGACTGTCAATGGTTACACCCAAAATCTTAAGGTTATTCATGGCCGGTAGCGGTATAACATCGACGTGAATGTTAAGCTGTGGATTTAGCGGTGTGAGCGCCAGGCTCCTCGCAGAGAAGAAGCTAGAAAGTTCAAGGAGGTAGTCGTTCACTTTCGATCACATGTCATCCACTCCTGTGTCCGACGTCGTTATTGTGTAACAATCTGCGTAGGACGTAGCTGAAATTTAGACGTATTACCTCAAAATAGTACGGAACCGACAACTCGGTCGTCTTGCCTTCTCGGGTTTGACATAGGATCATCGAATGCCGTCCTTTATTTCCTCTTTTTAAGCAATACTATACCTACTTTTGACTTTGGTTTATCTTTAACAAACATTTGAAGCTCCGACTACATATAAAATATATATAAAAATGTATGCATGTATAAGCCACCAGGGAGACAATCGTAAGTCGCTGTTTTCAGCAGATCCAATTACCCTTGCAAAATAATGCAGGTTTATGTACTTGCATATATACAAATACTGCATACATACATACATACATATATATATCATGGACGCTTGTATATATTATGTAGATTCACAGATATTTATCGCACCTTCAAGTGCGGCTTAAAAGTGCTTCTCAACGTACAACTGAAGTTAGTCTTACTCGCGATTGTATCGAATAAACATTAAAATTCGGCGGATCAATTTAAACCAAGGGAACTCCCGTACTATAACTATATATATATAACTATATATTCCAACTTATTTACATTTACACATATTCCGCATTGCTATCAGTTGAAATGTCGAAGCTGGTGTTGTATTACGACGATGTCAGTCCACCAGTACGCAGTTGTATGATGCTTATTAAAATGTTGGAGTTGGATGTGGAATATAAATTTGTTGATTTATTCAAGGGTGGTCAATTGGATAAGGCATTCTTAGAGGTGAAAAATGAAAGTCTTTTGTTAATTACACGTTCCAATAAATATAATTTTAATGCATTCTCAGCTGAATCCGAATCACACAGTGCCCACTTTGGTACATGATAACCTGGTTATCACTGATAGTCATATTATTCTGATGCATCTTTGTGAGAAATTCGAGCAGGATAGCAAAGATCAGAAGTTATGGCCCTTAAATTATGACGAGCGTATACGCGTTTGGAATATGCTCTTTTTTGAATGCGCCGTACTCTTTCGAAGAGATAGTGAGTTTTTGGTGAGTAACATAAAAATATTCTCCGTAACATAAAAACTGATCTGTAGAATCCTGAAAGAAAACATTCATTACAAATCCGTCTAACAGTGTTAAAAATTCGAGGTTTGTCCTTAATATGAACTCATTTAGATTTTTTTTAAATTCAGATATTTATACTCTCGCAACAAATGTTGCTAAAGAGAGTATTATAGTTTTGTTCACATAACGGTTGTTTGTAACACCCAAAACTAAACGAGTTAGATATAGGGTTATATATACCAAAGTGATCAGGGTGAAGAGTGGAGTTCAAATCCGAATGTCTGTCTGTCCGTCCGTCCGTCCGTCTGTGCAAGCTGTAACTTGAGTAAAAATTAAGATATCTTGATGAAACTTGGCACACTTATTTCTTGGCTCCATAGGAAGGTTGCGAAAATGAGCAAAATCGGACCACTGCCACGCCCACAAAATGGCGAAAACCGAAAACACATAAAGTGCCATAAGTGGCTTAGATAAATAAAGCTATAGAAATAAAATTTGATATAAAGGATCGCACTATGAAGGGGCATATTTGGATGTAATTTTTTTGGGGAAGTGGGCGTGGCCCCGCCCCCTACTAAGTTTTATGTATATATCTCGCAAACCAATAGAGCTATATAAACCAAACTTTCTGCAGTCGTTTTTTTTTAGCCACTTCCTAATACAGTTTAAAAATGAAAGAAATCGGATCATAACCACGCCCACCTCCCATACAAAAGTTAGGCTCAAAGTTACTAAAAGTGGGTTAACTCACTAACGAAAAACGTCAGAAACACTAAATTTCACATGAGAAATGGCAGATGAAAGCTGCACTCAGATTTTTTTCAAAATGGAAAATGGGCGTGGCGTCGCCCACTTATGGGTCAAAAACCATATCTCAGGAACTACTCGACCGATTTCCATGAAACTTGGTTTGTAATAGTTTCCTTACATCCCAATGATATGTTGTGAAAATAGGCCAAATCGCTTCACAACAACACCTACTTCCTATATACCAGAACTTTGAAGATGATCTGAATCGTTTACATTTCAATATATAAAGTAAGCACTAGTGAAGACATCGGTGCAGAACTTTGCACAAATACTATGTTAATAGTGTGGCAGCCCCATTCTAAAAATCGCCGAAATCGGACCATAGGTTTTTAAGGCCCCATATATCGAACACGAGGACCTCGGTGCTTCTAACCTAATATTATGGTTTCCAACTTTCAATGGACTTAATAATGTTTCAACCAATTTATGAACAGTGTTGACAGTTTCAAATAATTTAAAGCAAAATTTACCGTCAGCTTTAATCAATTTGATGGAAATCCGTACGTCGCTAAACCACTAAACCACAAAAGTTTTCTAAATTCTCCCCTTCAACGTGATGTGTGGTGATTTACATACAAACATCCATGGTTGCTGTAATTTTCAATAGATTAAAAAGTTAAGAACAATCGATTTTCATGTTCAAGTGTCGTTTTGGTGAAAGTTATGTGAAAATACTTTCAATTTTCCGTGTACTTTGGTAATAGAAACTTTACTACATTGAAGAGGAGAGGAAAATACTTTAAGTTGCTGGCCGGAAAATGGTAAAGGAAAGACCATAAAAGATTGAAAATAAACTTAAATTGCGGAATCGCATTAAATTTTGAATGAGATTTTATTATTGGAAAGAAAATCACACTGTAAAATCGAAGAGCGCTTGAATGCTGCGGACTTTAAAAATTGGTTCAAGGAATTTCAACGTAATCTCTCCCAGTGAAGAATAAAACGGCCACATAACTACTCTATGGCGAATAATAGCGATGATTCTTTTAAGAGGGATGATTGTAATCCGATCACATTTGAAGATGAAAGAAGTACTCTTCCACCAATGACGTCGTATCGGCTCATATCTTCGCTGTCGATTCGGCCTATTTTGTCGAATTAAGCTTCGAATATATTCCATGGTATATTCCCCGTGCGATTTCTTGTTATTTGAAGATATTCGAGAAAACGTATTTTTAGATGGGCTCAAGAAGTTGAAGCAACGATGGGTCAAGTGTATTGTACAAAAATTTCTATTTTACAAAAAACAAAATATCGATTTGCTTATGTGGGTTAAGCTCTTATCGCATCGACCTCGTATAAAGCGATGAAATAGAAACATCATAAATATTAACTTCAGATAAGAGTATTTACAACCTCAAAGTAGTGATATTTCAAATAACTTTCTTGTTTTATAATACTTTGGATATGATTTTAGGATATATTAAACTGTAAATTAGAAAAAAATCCAAAACTATATCAAATATAACCTCAAATAATAATTTCAAATATATATAACCTCAAAGTAGCATTATTTTTAACACAAAATTATTTTTTACAATTTTAGTCCGGTATAGTGCGCAATGGTTTTGCAAGTGTTGATTTCACTTTACACGAACGTAAATTGTTGGAGGCGTACAATATGTTGGAGTCATATTTGCGGCGACACAAATATATGGCGGGTGATCATGTAAGTACAAAAAAAAAACACTTTATCAGCAATTCCTGTGCACATTCATATACACATTTACTTCGGTATACGCTAAAAATAACTCATATTCATCCACACTGCTCTTAACAGCCCTCACTGCACTGTTATAATATGATTAATCCCGATTTATTATGAAAGATCAATCAGACTAACCGCAATTTCATTTGATTTACTGGTGTCAGTTACCGAAATTTAAACAAATTCAAGCATCTATCATACACACAAACACTCACAAACATTTAAATAAATACATATATTTACCAACTATATACTTATTTATGCGCATTTACAATGTATACATACGTACATACTTATGTATTCGAATATAATACAATCGGCGTTGCTGTGGCAGATGACAATTGCCGATATCTCCATTGTGACCACATTGAGTACGGTGAATCTAATGTTTCCGATTGCTGCTGGCGCCGCAGATAAATGGCCTCTGCTGAATGATTGGTTTGGGCGCATGCAAGCATTGCCGGTATTTCACATTAATCAGACGGGACTGGAGAAACTGCGTGTTGTCATCGAACGACTGGGTAAATTTAAATTTCCAAATAGCGAAAATGCGGCGACAGAGGTGAAGCAGCCAGCAGAAAGGGTCGCTGGCGATGAAGCAGGCGCCGTGGGCGAAGAAAAAACTGCAGAAAAGTAGAGTAAAAGTAGTACAAAATAAATATATTCTAATACTTACATACATACACTTATAATGAATTAAATCTTTAAATACCACATAACAATGTTTAAATTCTTTAATTCAATTCTTCTAAATTCCCAATATTTAAACTATATAATATCCGTGGTAAGACTTTTATTAATTTCGGTGAAAGATGTTCGTTTAGGAAGTAGAAAAACCAAACCAAAATAAGTCGTACGGGCTGTGTCTGAAAAATATAGTAGATGGGACAGCATTTCCAGGTCTAAATCGATTCGTATAGGCCGGAGTTTTGGTGGCAAATCACTATATTCTTCGTCAAATTATACCGTTTTTGCAAAATCAGCCTCGCAGACGATGAGCTGTATGAGTTATACGCTGACAATGACTTAGTTTAGCCAATAAAAAGACATCGGCTACGCTGGCTGGACGAAAACACTCCAGCTTTGAAAGTGTTCGATGCAGTAACCGTTGGTAGAAACAGAGAAAGAGGAAGACATCCACTCCGTTGGAAAGACCAGGTGTAGAAGGAACTGGCTGCACTTAGTAAAAAGAAGAGGAAGAATCGTATCTGTCCAATATTTCGGCATAGCCGAGTCCTGTGACCGCTTTAATACCTTGGTTTCTGGTGTGTTCCTGTGGATCCATATTTCGTCGACGGTCATGAAACTCCACAGAAACTCTTTCGTAATGCGCTTAGACAGCGTTAAAGAGGCAAATGGACGCAGTTCATTGTTTAAAAAATGTTTACGGTTATCCTAGAAGACGAAGAGGTATGATATACAGAATCCAAATTTGACAGTAGTCGGCTACGAAAATTATTAGAATAGGTCTATCTGTCGAAAAAACTCAAGACTTTTCGAGAAGGAGAAGGGCACCTCATCTGATGGTTCGTGAACTTAAATTCTAAAATTACAGAGGAAATATTTTAAGGGAACTGTATTAAATCATTCCGGGGGTTTCGGCAGTGTATTGAGATACAAACGATGTTCCCACCGATTTTTTTTTCTGTTTTATGTCTTGAATGAATGTTTCAAGAATCCGTTATTTCAATCATCCGATTTCTATGCGATTACATACACAACAAGCATTTCAAAACTGTTCCCACAACTCATTGCTTTCTAATTCCATTTGCAGTGTAATGAAATTGTAAACTCAACGATCAGTCTCTTTTTTACAAATCAGATTGAAAGTCATGTGTAAAATTTTCATTAAGTTTCAAAATTCAAGCATTTTGGAAATGATTTGTATAAAATTTATATAATTAACTTCAAAAACAACAAATTGTCAGTGTTTTTAGCGTCTTTCATTAACTAAAAAATAAAGCTTAACAAATTTTAACATAGCAAAAGTGAAATTTGAGTAAATTTTTTTTTAATTAATTAATAACAACAAATTACAATAGTTCCATGAGAAAATGTTTGCCAATAACAGTAATTACAATGTGCGTCCAATTTTGTATTACGACGACATAAATCCGCATTCGCGTGCCGTTCTAATGATTTTGAATATGTTGGATGTGGATATTGAGCTGCGCGCCGTCGAAATGATCAAAGGTGAACATCTGAAACCGGACTATGCGAAAATCAATCCAGCCCACACCGTACCCACTATGGTGCATAAGGACCTTGTCATCACCGGCAATGCGATATTCTCGTACGTGTGTGAGAATAATGACAATGAAAAGGCAAATCAATTGATTGCTTTGAAATGTTATAAACGACATTGTTGCGTGTTGTCTCGCCTATTTTTTGAGAGTCAGGTATTGCATCGCATACATGGACATTTGATGGTAAGGTGTTAAGGTGTATCCATCATGTACGTTTCTACAACGCTTGCATTGCAGACGGATTTAGTGCGAAAAACCATTTTCCAAACAGATTTGGATTATCATCAGAGAAAGGTGGAACATGCCTATGATGTCATGGAATCGTATCTGAGCGAGGGCCAGTTCATGGCGGGATCTGTGGTGAGTGGAGCGGTATCGCCATTTAGGGGTTTTGTGTTCTCAGATTCCGATTAACAAATCCCCTCTGAGAGGTCCCTTTATAACCATTTCTTATAATATACATTCGAAGTAGTTTCGCGGTACCAATTAATGAAGATTTATGTCAGTTCCCATGAGGCTTTGATAGATTTTAGAAAGTGCTTACAGATTCCTTTCAATTATGACCATTTTTTTGATTTTTTTATTTTTTGCTAAATGGATAATCAGTCTCTCTCAGTGCCGATTTCGAAAACTCCCTTCTCCCTATTTTGTGGCTATTTTTTTAGAGGAATGTTATTGGAATATGCCTCCAGATAATTCAAAACTCGAATGAATGATTTACCAGTCTCTCTAGGTACCGATTTCGAAAACTTCTTATTTCCTATTTCGGGCCTGTTTGTATTTTAGAGAAATGCAATTGAAATATGCCTCTAGACAACTCAAAACTTGAATAAATTATTAGAATCTCCCAATAGCGGTTTCGCAAACTCTCTATTTCAGGTCTGTTTTTATTTCAGAGAAATCTATTTGAATTATTAAACTAGATATTTTAATGGGTTGATCATTTCAGAGGATATTCTCTTAGAATTAGTGTATCTGCGGTCTTCTTTTTTTATACTCCAGAGTTTCCTAAAAATTTAGAGCTTTCCTTTCGTCTTAATTTCTCCCCATTCTGTTTTTATAGTTAACCGCTGCTGATATTTCCTTTGTCGCTTGCCTTGGTGCCTTGGATATGATGTTTCCGATAGATGGCGATCGTAAGAGATGGGAAAAATTAAACGATTGGTATAGGCGTATGCGTTCACTATCAATACAGAAAATTAATGAATTCGGCATTGAGAAACAACGACAAATTGTCGAATATTTTGCAAAATTTCAATTCAAATCAGATATCAAACGTTTTACCACCGGACTACGCGAATCGCAAATACCAAGTTTTCCATCACGTCCTGATCGTTGTAGTGTTAGCATACAAACGGGCAATGGGCTAGTATTGACCGCAACAGGTAAAGAGCCCACCGTTGATATTGTGAGCACGCAACATAATATTGGTCAAATCACGTATTTACAAGAACAAACAGCGTTGTCAGTTAGTGGTGAAAGAACTACACTAGTAACACCAAATACACTGAAAGACGGTGTGGCGCCGAAAATAGTTGATGAAATCAATAAAATTGCCAAAACCAAAATTAGCAAAATATTGAACGAAGAACTTGAAAAGGAGTTAGCGTTATTTACGGAACCTGAATTTCCACCTGCACCATTAATTGAGGAACCAAATCCGTTGGAAAGAGTCGTGCCAATATTAAGCGACGCTGAAAAGTCGGTTTCCCTTTCCAAAACACTAGAAGATGATAAAACTATATTGGCAGATAGAAGCTTAGGTGGTGCACACAAGGAGAAGCCACCTGTGCCACCGAAGCGTAAAAGAAATGCGCCTACCCAAGAAGATAATTTGGAAGAGTTAAGTAATACAGCGACAAATGCTCAAAATCCTGAAGAAACTGTGGAACCAACGAAATTAGTTGAAAATAGGGATTTAAGTACAACATCAGGAAAACAAGAATACGTTGCACCAAGCCAAACAGACAAGCTAAGTCGTTTAAATGGTGGTGTTGAGTCCACAATTCTTATAGAAATGGAAAAAAATCAGATTCAAATACAACCGCCTGCAGCTTTCCCATCAGCTTTGTCGAAAATAATTATTGATCCGAATTCCACCAAACCCACTTCCGGAAACCTGTCCGAAACTTCTTCATTGATATCAGCTAGTAATTCGAAGGATGTACACAAGTTGTCGCAGAAAACCGCAAAAACAAGAATTGCGTCAAATTCTACGAAAATCAACAACGAAGCAAAGCACAACGTTACCGCGGAAATGACAACAACAGAAACTCTAATAACAGAGGGTTTGCCGATTAATGGTAAACAAGTAGCTTTGAGTTATACTCGTGGTGCCGCCGCACCCAATTTGCTGCTAGCTGCGCCACCACCTTCACCAGAAAATCACTCACAGGATGAAGAATTTCCACCGCCACCGTCGGAATTATTAATACCGAAACCAACTCCGCGAGCAAAATCAACACCAAATCCAAGGATACCCAATGTCAAAGCAACGTTTGAACCAAATGAACGGTTTGGGAAGAAAAAACTTAGTTGTGGAAAACCGAAATCCGAGATTGCAGTTGAATGTCCAACGAAGCTTGTCCATAAGAGATCATGTGAGTTCAAGTCATTTACGGGCAGAAAATATCCCGCTCAAGAAACTAAAGTTTGCAAACTCGCGAAGAAATTGAATAACGGCGGACTATTCGCCAGTGGCACAAGGTCGCTTTGCTCTAATCCTTCACAAGGCTCCATTCCGCGTGAGCGTTGTAAAAGAGTTTCGCATCCGTTAAATATAATAAAACCGATTCCAAAATTTGTAGCAGGAAAAAAGGTTTCACCGCAAGCCACACGCCTGGATAAAAAACCACAAAAAGTTGAAAATGATTCAGCAGGAACATTGGTCGAAAGTTCTGACTCATCGACAAATTTTATGCAGAAGCTACTTGGTCACATATCTAACTGTAGTGAATCAAAGCAATTAAAAAACCAGAGTCCGGAAGAACAGCAAAGAGTAGAAGGTGGCGGACAATGGACTCCCGCGATAACGGCTGATGGCAAGCAAAAAGCTTTAAACTCTTTAATACAGCAACCAACTATGGAAGATGAGAATAAGAATGAGGCAAGCTGGCAACGCAACAACTCTTCAAAATCAGCCAAACCGAGACCAAAAACTCCACCGAATCCAATTACCAAAGATATGAAGACTGCGAACCAAAATGTTGTATCGAAGAATAAACAGAAAGCATATCCAACACAGACACGATTTCAAGCCAAAAACTTTAAGACATCAACCTATACTCAACCGCCAAAATTCTTTGATACGAGTCCATATAGACCTGGTCAGAGTTTCAACAAACAACAACCTAAGGTAGTAGCAGAGAAGAGATCCACAACCAAAAATAAAAAGAAAAAAGCTACGAAAGCCCACAACAACGCTGATTCAAGCGACAAAGCACAAGCTCTACCCTCGTTGCCCACACCAACGCCAGTGGTAGATCAAAATACAACTCTGCAGTCCACGCCCGCTGCTACAACAACACTACCAACCGCAGTAGGTACTGTTAGTAGCATATTGAAAACGCTAACTGAAACTATTCATATCTCCCCAAATTGTTGCAGATGTGCCGGTAAAAGTGGGCTTGGTGGCCAAGGCACTACAAACACTTAACGTTGCAAGCTCAAACTTCCGTCCACCGACTTATAATATAAGTAAAGAATTAACACCAGCGAGACCTCTACTACCTCCACCGCCGCCGCCGCCAAATCATTGGTCATTAGCAACAGCTAAACCGCCACCACCACCACCATTGCCAGTTAAAGATATCCTACCACAGGCTGGTACGGTGGCAAAGGCGCTACAATCTTTAAGCGCCGTGACTTCGGAAGCAAATCCGTTATGCGGCTCAGTGAAACCTTTTCGTAAAGCAGACTTGAAGATGAAATTCATGAACTCAGCTAGATCTTCAGTAGTGACAGAGAAAGGCTTAAACAAAACTGCACCTTTTAATGGCGATGAGAAGAATGTTGCGAAACCTTTGGCCGAAATACTTACAGCAACGGTAAAGCAAATGAACCAGAAAAAGTTCGATGAACCAAAATCAACATCATTGTCCGATGGCATCAAGGAGATGTTAATAAAAATGAAAACTCTGCCAGATAAAGATGTGATGCCAGTAGTTTTGGTAAATAGTATGACTGAAAGTACAAAACCATTCCAAAGCACACAAATAAAACCTACAACAAGCGTTATTACTGGTCTTAAGAATTCAACAGCTAAAATAACAATAGATCCCGAGTCCAACAAATCGCTATTACCAGCACAACAATTGTCTAATATGTCAGATTTCTCCGAAGCCTTAGCACCGCCGATCATATGTGAGCCCGTGCAAGTATTGGTACCACAGAAAAATATTTCAACTTCAGAGTCACACGATGTATCCAAATCTTACCCCTCCTGGGCCGCTTGCACCGATAATACCATTTTATCAGCAAGCGAAGTTAAATCCAATAAAGAAGAAAAGAATAAGCTTGAAGCATCCAAAAGCAAACGTTACGCTATAGATAGAAACATGATAAACAATGGTATTATAGATATGGAACCGACACCACTGCCGGGACAACCTAATATTATAATCACTGGCTATACACGTGCCGAACCGAAAAGCCACAATCCAGTGTTTGTTGGAACAGGTCGACCGCTAGGTAATGCCATAACACCCACACTAAGAAGACCGACAAACGGATTATGTACGCATGGACCCTCTGCTAACGTCGTAATTTCAACTTTTGGCTACACACCCGTGCCCGATTTAGATACGATTCCGGAAAATCTCATGCATCTGATTAAAAAACCGTTGTTTAATGAACAGCAGACATTACCTCCACCTCCACCATCAGTTTTGAGTACAGCGTCAGCAGCGCAGCAGGTCACTGCGGTTAGTGAAGAACGTGTGCTTGCTGCACGTCGTCCCTATCCTACTGCGCATAGAAGTGGTAGCCAGCGAAGGTGAATTCAACCAACCAATATTAGAGTACATGTTATGTGAAGGATTGTGTGCAGCTTTCAAAATTATTGCCAACGGTAACTCGTTCGCGGATCAGTGAAATATATGGGTTGACTTATTTTCTATAAGATATTAGTATATAGGCTTGTCTTTTTTTATTATTTGTCGTTTAGAACTCAGGCCAAATCTAACCATAACTGCTGTAATATTATGATGTAACAATTGTGCAATCAAACTGCTAAAAATAAAGTAATCAATGTAAAACGAAAATTATTTCTGAAAATAAGATATTTGCTGGTTTGATCTTCTCTTCTAATTTGTGTTGTTCGTCTTTATCTTCTTCCGAAAGGTTGTTCTTTATTAATACCCGGATTCGACTCGGAACTTTTAAAACTCAATTTATTGATTCATAGACTGTGCTAATATATACATAGAACTATGAGAGTTCTGACTTGCATTGATGCCGTGATTTCAATATGAATCTCTGATTTGGCAATAATCATGTAAGGACGATGTTAATGGTAAAAACTTCTAAAAATATCACATCTGTAGCAGGCGGCTTCTGTATTTCGTCCTTTCGAAAGGATACTCTTGCTTGATAATTAAGAACTTTCTCTGTTTCTGGTCCAGATTGAGAAGTTGCTATTATATCCCTCGACAACCTTTTTACTTCGAGATTTCAAGGTATCTTTCGTAGTATTTTTCAATCGTCCAGTAGAGATCTTCGTCGAGTGGATACATATTTCGAGTATTTTTAAAACGTCCAGTAGAGACCTATGTCGGTGTAGTTTTTAATCGTCCAGTAGAGATCTATCCGGAGTAGTTTTTCATCGTCTAGTAGAAAACTATTTCGGAGTAATTTCTAATCGTCCAGTCCAGAGATATATTTCGGATTATTTTTTAATCGTCCAGTAGAAACCTATTTTGGAGTAATTTGTAATCGTCCAGTGGAGATTTATTTCGGATTATTTTTTAATCGTTCAGTTGACACCTATTTCGAAGTAGTTTTTGATCGTCCAGTTGACACCTATTTCAGAGTAGTTTTTGATCGTCCAGTGGAGACCTATTTCGGAGTAGGCTGGAAGATACAAGTGAGTCTCTTTATTAAAGAACAGGAAGGAAGACTGAGATTGACAAAATTCTTCTATAAAATATCGTCGGCCCTCAATGAATTGCACAGCGATTGAAGTCCAGCTTATCAATCGTAGTTTACGAACGATTGTGACGGACATTATGCCATGCAGACAGCTACCAAATTTTCAACAAGCTACTCACACCAATTGGAAGCCCCTTCAGGATACACGTTTTCAATGACACTCCGACGCATTACCGATTCGAGTGTCCTTTATGCGACAGAGGACAAAACAATGTGCATAAAATAAGATTGTTCACAGATTCACACACATCCATACTTTCCGAGTACTTGTGAAACATAAACGTTTAGAGTATAACGCATGAAAGCTGATAACAAAACCCACGACAATAATTTCCGAGTTGCAAACAATAAACACACACAAAACCAACACAATTTCGGCTTGAATTGCAAATAGCGAAGGGTGCGAGTGAAATGCAGATGACGGTCAAATCATCAATATGTAACCGGATGCCGGTGCGTAGAGCTCGAGTTTAACGTTTAACCGTAAAAGCAGGCCGATGATGACTATGTATGCTCAGCATATTTGCCTAATGCCTACATAGGGCCTTGATGACCATGACAACAACTCATAACGAGAAAAGTACTTATCGATGCTTGGCTGGTGCGAGGTCAGACAGGCAGGACATTTTAAAAATGAAAAAAAAGTGAATGAGTTCGCAAAGCAAACAAATGCTTAACCAAAATAATAAAATACACAAAATAACCCGAAAGACATTAAAATGCCCTAACAAAGTAATGAGTTGGGTATGAAAACATACACCTAGAGCAAGTGTGAAGGTTATCAAGCGGAAGCCATTCCCGTTGAGGTCTAAATATATTGCAAATATGTTCGCAAAAGTATGTCTGTATGCTTTTTATATCCATTTCATATTCACGCCACATTTATGATGCCATGCCATGATTTTCTTCACAGCCTGCTGGAAATGTGGCACATAAAAGTATTGTAACAGGTTATAAATCGGCAGGCACTTCGTTGGGTGCATAAAAATGCTGATTGTGTAAAGGAATTAAAAAATAACACAGCCATTGGCTTTCCAGCTGTTGAGGAAATTAAATCAAACCCATATTTTACGTCCTTTAAGTCCGTTAAGGCGGCAAAAGGCTTTTAATGCAATTAGTTTACAGTCCGAGTCAAGTCAAGGGCTCCCGAAGGCTGTGGCCACTTTTGTGGTACATTTGTTTGTGTATTCTGTTGATATTATTGTTGCCCTTTTGGCTTACACTAATTATGATGAAATACATTGTCATCTGCTTTGGGTTGTAGTGTTAAGTATCTTGTTTACATTTTTATTAAATTTCTCCATCAACTGATATGTTTGCAAATTATTTTGTGGGTAATGGTTTCAAATTATAATTGTCTAACTTATATAATCAAATTAACGGGGTCGCACCTTTTAATTTGATGTTATAATTGAGAGGCATCGTAGCAAAGAGTTGAAGGCTTGGCTATCTACTCGGTCACTTGTGAGGGTAAATACCTGTTTAGGCAGATTGTAGAAAAGGATAGTGACCTACGCCGTCCAAACCTCCCTAAAATGTTCCAGAAGAAGTCATCAACTTCTTAAAGGCGGCGATACATGGATACAGTTAACCAAAAAACAGGAGATAAGTTCGGACAAATGTCTAGAAATTTCGAATGCAGAAGTTATAAAAAATAGGCATCGTTGAGTTGAGTTTGAGAACTCTTTGTCAATATTTTTCTAATCGAAATCAAGCACAAAGTATATTGAGGATGAAACGATGCGGTTAGAATCAGGGTTGATTTAGAACAATACAGAAAGCTTCCATCTATGTCTAACTACTTTACTGGAAGTCTTGACACAGGATATTTCAGTTGATAGGCTCAGGACTACAAAGCTCTATGATAGATATGACTAAGATGGAGGGTTAAAAAAATAAATTTCCATGGTAAAATAGACCTATGATGACCCGTCAAAGATAGACCCTTTTCTGAATTTCCAGTAAGTGCGCCTAATATATATCCATCTATCTTTTCTTATAGAAATTTTTGAGTAGAAAATGTAGTCCAGCTAAATGTTTTATCGTTTATGGTAGTTTATGAAACAATTGGATTTTACAAACAGAGGCAGGGTCCCAACTCATCAAAAGGCCTCCTGTCTAAAACTTCAATTTTTAACTTCACAAATTTGATAAACAAACTTTTCTCACAACTTTGGTTTGGGGATGTCAATGACGTTGTTCCGATTTTTTGCTAAATTTGTGGTAAAGACATCCTTATCCCCTGTACAGTCTTTAACAACTTTTTTGAACTGATAATAGTTTCTAAGCACCTTGAGAGACTCGAGTTTCTACTTAAAACAGCTTTCAATTTAGTTAGCTTAGCGGTTTGGAATGTGGCGGTTCAATAATAATAATGGGACATGATAAAGTTTCTTCCAAAATTAAGTTGATATGCATCTTCGTTCATTTAGTAGTAAAAGTATATTAGTAATCTCCGAATAACTAAATGTGATTATATTAGAATCTAGATAATAAATTATTATTACTTTACGAGCATAAAGTACATTTAAATTTTATATTGTATATGAGCATCTACTTGAGAATGTTTAATGCACTGCGGTTGACAATCAAAATGTGTTTGCTTTTGTTTTACCAAGCGTTCATTTAGACGACTATTTTATGTGCACTTGTTTTAAGTTGGCAGGAATCTACACAATTACACTACGTCTTCCGTTGTGGAAATTCAAATTTCACTGCAGTCATTTGTAAAGTTCAAAAGTTCACTTAATTGCTGTTTAAGTTTCTGACCGAACGATTTCATTGATGCTATTGCCATACAGCAAAGTTTACATTTATTGCTTTGATCCAATTAGCCACAAGTGCCGGCAGAATATTTATTGGTTAAATATTATAATTTTAATGTTTAAATGTATGCATGTTTTGCTATTTCTCTGTGGCTAATGTAATAATTTAAAGTCTGAAATAACTTTCGATTTCTTGGATTACAATAAACCAGCATGAGTAAAATTTTACTTGAGGAAATTATGAAATTTGTCTCAAATATGTAAGTTATATTTAATTTTATTTTTTTTTAATTAAATTAACTGGCCACAATTTTAGAAAATATTTTTATAAAGGGTGTTTTTTTTTTTAAAGTACAGCCATTAACTTTGATAGCTAGTTTTATAGCTAACCCTCGACCCCTTTATACTGATGACTCTCGAATTCTTGAATCTGAAAGTACTATAAAACCAAAGAAATTCCTTTCCCATTTATCAACTCGTTTCTGTTGTACTACAATGTATCCAATAATGTTCTAAACAAATGTCGAAACCCACTATTTGCTTGTCGGTATGTATTCTGATTACTGAGAAGACATTTCAATCACAAGACTCAAAACTTGTACATAGCTTGTTTACTCTTTGCACGAAAATCTAAGTTTCGTTACTTTCTACAATGTTTGTAGTCTCAAATTAAGATTCACACTGAAGATTACCGGCGTTACGTACTTAGATATAGAATTTAATTTACTAAAGAGTAAATTGTACAAGAATACGGTATATTGGGAACAAGTTTGAATTATTAGATAATTGTAGTATCCGTGTGGAGAACAGTAATCTTCATTCCAAGTACTCGAAGTATTGATTTATTTAAACCGAAATATTTGGATGTGTATCCTCATAAGGACGATTCCAGATAATATTGTGACGCAAACGGTCTAATAGCATATGTCTTACGTCTTTGACGCAGAGTTGCATTTGATTTTTAAGCCGATTTAAATTCAATTTAAAATAAATGGAGATTTTATTTTGTATGGTAAATCGATCTTAATAAGCGTTTAAATCGAGCAGAGGCCGGTTAATTGATCAATTAGCTCCTGTCCAAAAACGCTATAAACGAGATTGACAATCTCGAACCTCCGATTGTATTTATGTCAAAACATTCTCATGAAAATCCTGTTCTTATACTTAACGCAGCAGTCATGAACCCCTAGTGAGTCTGAGACTTACTAAGGCGAAAATGAAATTTATTGGTTATAATGGTTGAACCCTAAACTTTCCGTTCAATCTGAATATAAATTACAAGAAATAGAAGAGGTTGTGTAACTTCATGCATACATCAAGCAACAACCTGGTTAGGCAGTTCAACAGTTTTATTATTTCGTTGTCAAATAATAAATCACTTCGGGGTATTTATTTTGTTTAAAGCATTGCAAAATAGGCTCGATTGTGCTTAAGTAATTCGGAGGACATAATAAATTCTTTCATAAATCTGGAAGTCATTGAAGCAGCTGAGACGGAATCTTTATGAAAAGAATAAATCCCTTAAGGAACAATATTTAGTCAGTTATCCTAATTATATGAGTGTAGTGAGTTTTCTCACGAATATGAAACATTTTTGTATTATAACAAGATCTCTGCAGGGGTTATGAATCGTGTATGAGTCCACAAAACAACAATCTGTGCCACAAAGCAGTGCAACTTCTAGCCATAACTTCCTATATATAGTAAATATGTCACCGTTGCATGCGATTCAATTGCTACCGCTTGAGTACGTGCAACCATGAAAATCGATTGGATTGCATAGACCAATATTTGCTATTGCGCGTATTTAGATAATTTCGTTAAAGTTAACGGTATGCAGCTGTATGTCCGAATGCCTTCTGATCATTGTTGCAATAGCGTAAAAATTGATATGCAAACTTTGAACGCTGAATAAATGAATTTCACGCTCAATGCCAAAAATCCAACTTTGTCTTTAGTCAATTTGTTGCTTGTCGGCAGTTCGTTGTTACGTTTGCTAGCTAGTTTGTTTGAGCATGAAATGCTTCACTTAAAAACATTTCAGCTGCGCTCAATTCCACTTTGACACTTTGCTGAGGACTCGCCACTGAATTTGCCTGGTCTGCTTGCCCGGGTGTTGTCATGGCGCTTTAATGCCGTGTTGGGGGCTGTTATTGAGTGTCGAAAGCTGAAAGCAGTAATTTTATGCAATTTTGTTTCGCTTGTTTTGCTGTCTCAAGCAAAGAGACACTTTGTTGTAGTTGGTTTTGGAAGTAGATGGACTTACGAACTTATATACAAATGTACTGGAAACTCGGTGCTTTGTCGCCTCTGCCAGTTGAGCTGTTAATGCCAGAATTCAACTACTTTTTCATGTGAAGTGTCGGCTCAACTGCACACTGCAAACAGAGGCCATTATGGTCCAATTAATTATTTTCGCGCGGTTTTTTAAGTGTTCTGAAAGAGATAGGCTTTTATATTTTCGCGCTTTTCTGAATTCGAATTAACGAGATACTTTAGTTGATACCGCATTGTCTTTGACATTTTACAGTTTTTAAAATGATTTAATTTTTATTCCGCTACAAAATAAGAAATAACTGAATAATATCCTATTGGTTTTACCAATTAAAGAGACAACTTTACAGTTTGTTCTCCAGCTTTCTTTTAAACATGCTCAACATAAGCTTTCGAAGGTCTTAAGCTCAGAGGAATTGCAACGGTCTTTTGTAAAAGCTCTGCTCTACAGAGAAACCTTTATTGAGTCCAATTAAATCTAATATTAATTAATATTATAACACTTTCATCTTCGATTAATGGGATGGTGTGCCTCCGAAAGCTCAAAAAGCTCTTGGGCCTGAAAGCTTTTTTCGCCCATATTTCGAATACGAGACGAGTGGTCTACGATGTTGTAATATGCTGACTAGGGTCTTTCTAAGGAAAAAGTAATCGATAAAAAGATGCTGAGTATTACTACCTTCCATGAACAAGTCGGAAGCTGGATCAGCAATAAACGAAGATAATTTAAGACTGCCGCTATAAGGATTATTTAACTTTAAGATACAAGATTATCTAATTTTTATCATTATTCTTAACTTTAGGAAACTAAGAGAGTTCCGGAAGAATTTTTTAAATTTTTATATTGATACGAAAATCCCTATATACTTCTCTTATTCTTAGTTATCAAAGCCAATAAATTAGTCACCATTTGTATATACCTTAGTAGGTTTCTATTGCCTATTTTGAGGAGATATTGAGAGAAAGTGTTATTGCAAAAGCGACAACAATTTTTCGAGCGAAATTAACAATGAATGCTTTTCCCAGGATTCTCTCATCAGAGTCTGAATTCAAATGAATTGAAATCCCTTTCTACAAATTTCGTGTTAAATCAACCGAAAACTTAATTGGTTTGTGTACAACTTTTTAACGACTTTTTTGTAGTTTAAATCAATATAGTTAAAACACGCTCTCGCATGCTGTACAAGCTTACAAGTTCGTGCGAAATTTAAAGCTTTTCGCTTTCACACATTCACCAAAGTTTCGGCTGAAACCCTTCTACATACACTTTCCAATAATCCAATTTAACTTGCCTTAACTCTATAAATATGCTCATGATGTTACTTTTTTGAGGTAAAATTTCGAAAATACCTCGCTGCTTCTGGTAATTTTCAGTGATTAAAGTGTAAGCACTTTTCGAGTGTTGTTCGATTATTGGCTGTTCGCTTGTTACCAAATAAAAGGGTATAAAAAGTTTATCCGTGCAGTTTATAGCAGTGAATTTAAGTCATGTGGGTTACAATGATGTGCGTAAATGTTGCGAACATTGTATACAAGTATATATGTATATGTATGGTGTGGTGGTATATATTCATGTATGTGATATTGTTTATGGTTTGGTGTAAAAGTAGACTTGTTTTTATGACTTTTATGGATTTTTATGGCTTGTTTGATGAATGCCGATAGAAAAGAGGTTTTACTTTGCATTTCGGTATGCACGGTTTTTTAATTTTCTTTTCCAGCTTTTTCGTAAGTGTTATAAAATTTATCTGCATGCGCGTAAAGGAAAATTTAAGGTGGTGGTTGTGGGTAAATCAATTTTAATATTGAAATAAATGAAATTAGAGTTTTAAATTTACAATCTCAGCTTGGATTATTTAACCCGAAGATTCTGCACATTAAATTTTCGCAAAACCAAAATTTGGTTCATAATATATTCATAAAGACCGTTTGCTAAAGGGAACTATTACAAGCACACCCCTTTCGTCCTAATATGCTTTAAAATAATATATATCTTCCACAGATCCATGTATATACCACTACATCTTTGAGCGATAATTCAATATTTCACGTTTATTCATGAAATTAAGAGTTTAGGTTTTGAAAAAATTGATTTGCTTTATACTTACCACCGTAGGGTTGAAGCATTCGGATCAGTCAGCTATAGCACCTAAAATTTTTAATGAGTTTTTCTCGAACTTGAAATTTTAACTGAATGTTCAAAAAATAACGGTAATTTGCGCTTCTTCCAATCGTCGAAATGTCACTTCTCAAACTCGATTTTGGGACAGGCCTTGGCTCTTTCAGTGATTTTTCGTATGCTTGCAAAACGAGAGTTAAAGGAGCGCCCTTTATTTTTGGAAACAATAAGAATTCACTTAGGGCCATGTCTGGCGAATATGGAGGCTGGGGCATTGTTCAAAAATTCATGAACCTCATAAAAACACATCTATCCTTAGAGGCTGCTAAAGACAGAGTTAGCAATGAACGCACCATGTATCTATACTACTATTATAAAGAGGAAAGATTTGTATGTATGTTTGTAATCAATAAACTCAAAAACTACTGTGCCGATTTCAAAAATTCTTTCACCATTTGAAAGCTACATTCACGCCGAGTAACATATGCTATATTTATTGCTAGAATCTCAACTTTCTAGAAATAGTTCCCAGGTAAGGGTATCAAAAAGACTCCGTGATGGAGAATCTTAACCTGAAACTGAAAATCGTCTTGCAAGTCATTCTCTTCGCACCGAAATCGCGTGCCAGAGAGTCGAGTAACGAGTGCTCGCAGCTGCTTGCTGAACAAAATTTCAAAACCTAGCAAGTACGCGCTTGAGAGTCGAGTACGGAGCGTGTGCAGTGGCTTGAAGAACAAAATATTAGAAATATACAAGCTCGCACTAGGGCGTCGAACACTGAGCCTTCCCAACACCTCCATAAACAGAGAGAAAGACAACCGACACCAAAAACTGGAGGTCGTAATCAAGTTTTAGCCATTACAAATAAAATATAATTTCATGTTCGAATTTTCCACATTTTACTTTTTTAAAATGAACCCATGCAAGAAACGGCAAAGTGCATACCTATATATAGGAGAGTGTGTATAAGTGGTGTGTAAAAGCTTATAACTTGAAATGTTTGTTTAAACCCGTGCGAAGCCGGAGCAGTCTGCTAGTGTTTAACAAACTCTGAAATAGAGAAAAATTATACAGGCTTTGGAAGGTGTGCGCTCCAAGTCAGGTATTATTGTTACTCAAAACTTTAAACGCGTTTTTAACGGAACCGTGTTTTCAAAGTCGGTTGTCAAATTTTCTCGAAATTTTCACGAGTTTATGGTCTTACCTAAAACACTTATTTTTGTTTTTTCATTTTGGACGATCCTGTCAGGAGTTATGCTGACAACGCGGACGCACCTTTTTTTCCGAGGGTCCCCGGAAATTACGTCACAATGGAGGAGTTTTAATTTTTTACTTGGAAATTCCAAAAATTTTTCTTTAAATATGTATCTATAAGACAGAAAAAAGTTTGAATTAAATAAATATTTTATATGAAAAAAGCGAGTATCATTGAACATAATGTGGTCTGATAACAAACGATATATAGATCTATATCTTCTCCAGCAGTAATATGAGGTTTAGGTTGTCTTTTCAATTGTTTTTTTTTTTCAATATTATATTTAACCTAAGATCCACAATCCTATAGGCTTCCTCTCATATAAACGTTACGAACTTTTTTAATACTCTTAAATTGTGAGGGTAAAAAGCTCAGTTGCTTTTTCTATAACTTTCCGAAACTCTGACTTTGAACATATACATACATAGCCCATATATGTATACATATGTATGTACATTGCACATACAAATATACTCAATTTCACCAAACTTATCCTTGCTCCAGTCCACCTAACTTTAGACAACCATAACCATATGTCCGCAAATTATATAGATATGTACGCAGTCATACTGTCACACAGTCATAAAGTTGTTGATGCATTTTATCCTAATTCGTTTGGAAACTTCGTTCAGCAAATTGTGCAGATATTCAATTGTTATTTTTGTCAAGTTGAAAATGTAAGTCCATTTGCATAATTGCTTGTCTCAATTTCTATAACAGCTTATGGCTTTTGAAATTCAAAACAGCAAATTTTATCTCTCAGACATTTAAGATGATTGCAGGTAATAATTATGTAAAATATATATTTATATAGATGCTTGTATATTATGTGAAGAAAGTATATAATTTCTAATAATGCAAAATATTGTTCATGCTTTGGTTACTTCATAAAAGATTAGTGCTTGTCTTCATTACTAAAAGTAGCCACTTGTTGCAATTTTGAAGAGATTTGTCGATTTCTGGCTATCAGATTGACAAATTCAAGCAAAATTCGAAAAAGCGAATAATATCTACTTATTTACATTCATAAATCTAATGAACTCTGCAGCAATTACTTATATTAGCATTTACTACGAATTCGCATTAAATTTGTCTGACCAAAAACTTCATTCAACAACTTTTATGAGTAATATCTACCTCTACCAGAAAAGTTAATCCATCTAGTATTTTCATTTCATTCGTTAACTCAATACATCTGATTTACTTGAGCATGTAAATGACTCTTGAAACTTGATGCTTTCAGCAGATTAAAATTAGAAGTGATTCATACACACGCACACATACAATTTACAAGTAACATCAAGCGTGTCGCCATATTTGTTACTTATTTCCATTGCAGGATATCAAAAAGTTACAAACTTCATATCTTAAATGTATAACAAATGGAAATTCGCTTGAAATGCTTTGAGTACATGAATGAATTATTTACGTTATCAAACTGAATTATTTAACTTATCAGCTCGAAGCGCGTTTTGTTGAGCACGTGTCTGTCGGAAAGTTCGAAGTAACAGGTTATGAGTTGGGGGTAAATGATGTATTCCCTGTTATATATGATATTTGAAGAGAAATTGCAGTTAAATTAAATAGTTGTATTAAAATTCTCTACAAGAAAATTATTAAAATGGCATAGGAACTGAAATTTTTTAATTCAAAAAATTATGTTACTCATACGCCATGTGTAACATACTGTTATTTCTTATATTATTCTTACAATTTGTCTATATAAATAAATTTATTCTTTGAAATTTATATTATAAAAAGTTTTAAAATTTATTATTTGCTTTTTATACTCTCGCAACAAATGTTGCTAAAGAGAGTATTATAGTTTTGTTCACATAACGGTTGTTTGTAACACCCAAAACTAAACGAGTTAGATATAGGGTTATATATACCAAAGTGATCAGGGTGAAGAGTGGAGTTCAAATCCGAATGTCTGTCTGTCCGTCCGTCCGTCCGTCTGTGCAAGCTGTAACTTGAGTAAAAATTAAGATATCTTAATGAAACTTGGCACACTTATTTCTTGGCACCATAGGAAGGTTGCTTTCGAAAATCGGACCACTGCCACGTGGTATGAAGGATCGAACTATGAAGGGGCATATCTGGATGTAATTTTTTTTGGCAAGTGGGCGTGGCCCCGCCTCCCATTAAGTTTTTTGTACATATCTCGCAAACCAATAGAGCTATATAAACCAAACTTTCTGCAGTTTTTTTAGCCACTTCGTAATACAGTCCAAAAATTAAAGAAATCGGATCATAACCACGCCCACCTCCCATACAAAAGTTAGGTTGAAAATTACTAAAAGTGGGTTAACTCACTAACGAAAAACGTCAGAAACACTAAATTTCACATAAGAAATGGCAGATGGGAGCTGCACTCAGATTTTTTTACAAAATGTAAAATGGGCGTGGCGTCCCCCACTTATGGGTCAAAAACCATATCTCAAGAACTACTCGACCGATTTCAATGAAACTTGGTTTGTAATAGTTTTCTTACATCCCAATGATATGTTGTGAAAATTGGCCAAATCGCTTCACAACCACGCCTACTTACTATATACCAGAACTTTGAAGACGATCTGAATCGTTTACTTTATAATATATACTTGTTTTACTTGCTTTCTTGTTGATCACATTCTACTTTATTTTCAGAAAAATTGTCTCTACTCTACTCTAAACGTGTGAAAGGTAAGTACTCATCAAAAATATGTTATTATTGTCTATATATAAATTACCAATATACATAAAAATAAAAATACTTTAAATCCGGATATAATAAAATATAACAATTAATGAAGGGCTAAGTTCGGGTGTAACCGAACATTTTATACTCTCGCAATGTATTTTTTTAATTTTATTAATATTATATAATACACAATTTGACCCATATATTCAACATAATGTTGGGAAACCGAATATTATGTATATGGGAGCTAGTAGAAGTTATGACCCGATCACACTAGTTTTTGGTACCGAAACTTATTATTGGAAGAAAAATATTCCTATTGGATTTCTTCAAAATATATGAGAGACTAACTTATATTTTCAGTAAAAAATTTATTAGAAGCACTGAGGTCCTCATATTCCATATAGGAGGCCTTGAAAACGTATGGACCGATTTCGACGATTTTTAGAAGGGCGATGCCACACTATAAATGCAGTGTATGTGCAAAGTTCTGTTCTGATATCTTCATGCTTTGGTAACTTCATAACGCTTAACTTAAATATATAATGTAAAATAAACGGTTCAGATTGACAGTTCTGATATTTAGGAAGTAGGCGTGGTTGTAAACCGATTTGGCCTATTTGCACAACATACCATAGGGATGCTTAGAAAATATTACAAACTGACTTTCATTGAAATTGGTCGAGTAGTTTCGGAGATATGATTTTTGACCCATAAGTGGGCGCAGCAATGCCCATTTAAAATTATATATGCCAATTTTAGTGCTTCTGTACCATCTTTATAATGAAAATTAAAGTTTCTGTTGGTTTTCCTTACTGAATTAAAGCAGTTTTAGTAGTTTAATAGTAGGCGTGGTTATTTTCTCTGTTTTCGGACTGTATAATGTAGTACCTAAAAGAAACGACTCTAGAAATTTCCTTGATATAGCTTTAGTAGTTTACGAGATATGTACAAAAAACGTAATATTGGTCCCCCCAGCCCATTTTCCCAAAATAAATACATCCAAATATGCCTCTTCTTAGTCTAAAACTTTGCTTCCACCGTTTTCCAATAGATGTCTCTAGGGTCAAGCACTGGTTGATTAAATCGTTTTATATCGATTTTTGACATTTGTGCCAACATTAACCCAACAAAATATTTGTAGAGATCTGTTTGCATCCCAAACTTATTCTCAACTGAAAAAATGTCACTTTTTGATCCGAATTCTCAACATTTGAACGGAATACGCATGCTGCCAGAAAGATGGTCAAAAGTAGTAGCTAGCGACGGCCAATATTTTGAATAACATTTTTGTAACCGTTTTTATAAAAAAAGAGCCATAAATTTACAAAAAAAAAATGGCGGAAGCAAATATATATAATTCGAATATATATAATTCCCTTTAACTCCTGTTAGAGCGTAGGGCCAATCTAGAGCTAACCATTGTGTTAAATTATACTTCAATAGCTTCATTTAAGGCTTAGTTATGGCACTTTATATGTTTTCGGTTTTCGGCAATTTTGTGGGCGTGGCAGTGGTCCAACTATGACCATTTTCATTATACTTTTCATAATACTAGTTATTGTTTTTTTATGAGTTTATATTTGCAAAGTGATATAACCAAAATTATTTATTGGTTACATAAAATTCCGAAAAATCAATCCCGAACTGATCCCGACAATTTCCCGAAATCTACAAGATGTAATACTAAAGTAGTTAATAACGCGAATTCCAGTTTAACATTGTTTATTCGATGCCTAAAAACACGAAAAAACACACCCGAAATGGTCCCGAAAAAATGTAAGGTCCCGAAATCTACAAGTCATATCAAAGTATTAAAAGATTAGAAATAAAATACCTGAATAATCCTAAATACCATCAAAACATTAATTTCACATGACTCGTTAAGCTAAATTGAGTACTAAATCATAGTTTATCCCGAAAGCTCTTGAGAAATTATACCAATAAATTTCAAATTCTCTAATTTTTTTCATAATCGATTTGTAGATTTTACTCTTCATCGTGATTTAACAAAAAGAGACATTTCAATCATGAATGAACTTTCATCAACTATCTTTTTGTTCAGCAATTTTTTCCTACCGACCTCACATTATCCATAACACTTCGGTATTCAAAACGCGTGCACCAAACTTGATTTATGATTATTTGTATTGTGATTGCAGACAACAATAAAGAAAAGAAGCAGAAAACATCAAGATTATGTTAAAAATGTGCTTGAAATAGAATTGGGTTGAACAAAAGTTGAACTTTGCGCATTTTTGTGTATGTAAACAGACGTTGAGTTTATTAAATTTTAAAATTCATTTAATTTCAACTTTCAACTTAAATCACAAACTTTCTCGTCGAGTGTTTGGCATAATTTTTCATACAACAGAGAGTTTTCATTACACAAAATTCCGCACACAAACACACATACACACTGGCACTGGCGCAACAAATGATACCTAAAATTGTGTTTGATGAAGTTTGCTTTTCTCAAGTGAAGGTGCAAGTCAAGGCACATGTAAAGAGTAAGGTTATGTAAAAGTAAAAAAAACAACAACAACACCTATTATGAGTTGGCGTAAAGAATTTTCGTTTATTTTTTCGCTGCTTTTTCATATGAATGGTGATTGTTGCGTATACGCAGTGTACTGCCTGCGGGCGAATATGAGTTAGAAGAAGTACGGTGCATACGACTTTGAGGAAGTGTAATTTTTCAAAATTCCACACATAAAGATAGCGCTCGATTTCATAGCTGATGTTTGTTGTTGTTCAAAGTCTTGTACTTCCGCAGAATTGATTTATAAGCGCCACAGCAAATTTGGACTACAATCGACACTGAATAACCCACAAATGCCGCAAGCGAACATAAAAATCAAAAAAGGCGGAAACCGAAATATATGCAAGTTAAATAAATCGTGGTGCAGCGGTAGAGCAGCCTGAGAAAGGTGAAAGTTCAAATTTAGCACAGTACTCATAACGGAAATTCATTTACTCGCCGGAGGAGTAAATTGCTTGCATAAATAATAGCAAGCAGTGTCTTGTAAATTAGATGGAATACAGCACAGCTGTTGGCAGCAAAAAGAAAACAAATTATGAATTCGGAAGAGGCACTGATTTCAGTTTGTGTCAAAGGTCACGAAAGTGCGTTGAAGTATTGAATGGCATATAATGAGTACGGGGACTTATTGTAGGTCTCACAGGTGTTTGGCTGAGATGATGTTACTGAATATATTAAATGAAAGAATCGATATACTCATTTGCCAGAATCGATAAAAAAGCGAATATTTAAGTTGTGTACAACAAAAAAAATATCGATTAAATTGAATTTAATATGAAATTTGAGGGGAAAAAATGCCGAAATAATTTCGAAATTTTCATATTTTCGTTCAGCTAGTAACTAATATAAATACGAGGTATGTTCAAAAAATAACGAGAATTTTCGTTTTTTTGAAAAATATATTTGTTCATTAGTCTTCTTTAACGTTCCTTCAAAATAGTTCGCATTTGATATTATGCACTTAAACTAGCGCTTCTCAATTTTTGATATAGCCTTTGCCTCTTTCAGTGATTTCTCGTATGCTCGTAAAACGGCCTTAAATAGTTCTCTTTACTTTTTTGAAATAGGAAAAAGTCACACGTAGCCATCTGTCTACCTAATATGGAGGCCGGGGCATCGTTACAGATTATTTTTGGCCAAGTATTCACGAACGAGCAACGAAGTGTTAGCTTTAAAGCGTAAAAATTAAGATATCTTAATGAAACTTGGAACACATATTCCTTGGCACCCTAAGGAGGTTGCTTTCGAAAATGGGCAAAATCGGTCCACTGCCACGCCCACAAAATGGCGGAAACCGAAAACCTATACAGTGTCATAACTAAGCCATAAAGAAAGATATGAAAACAAAATTTGGAACATACGATCGCATTAGGGAGGGGCACATTTGGATGTAATTTTTTTTTTAAAGTGGGCGTGACCCTGCACGAAAAACGTCAGAAACACTAAATTTCACATAAGAAATGGCAGATGCCGCACTCAGATTTTTTTACAAAATGAAAAATGGGCGTGGCATCGCTCACTTACCATATCTCAAGAACTACTCGATCGATTTCAATGAAGTTCGGTATATAACACTTTCTTGACACCCCGATGACACGGGTGGAATATGGACTAAATCGGTACACAACCACGCCTACTTCCTATATAACTCAATTTTGAATTCTTTGGATTCGTTCACTTTATAATATATACATTAAGAACCAATGAAGATATCGGAATAGAAGTTTACACAAATACTGTATTTGAGCTGTGACATCACTTGTGGAAAAATTGTCAAAATCGGACCATGACTTTTCAAGGACCCTGATATCGAACTTGAAGAACTCGGTGCCTAAGAATAATTTTTCACCGAAAATATAGATAAATCTCTTAGTTATTTTAATGTAATTCATTCCCTCTGAATTTTTTTCTTATCACATTTTGTCTATGTACCAAAAGTGGTTAAAATCGGGTCATAACTTCCCCCAGATCCCATATACCTAATTATAGATTATATAAAATTAAGTGGGCGTATAGTCTTAGATACATTAAATCTTGGTGGTGAAAACGGTTCAGGAATTACCTCAGTTTCCATATACTATTTATGATGATTGTTATTCTATTGAACTTTAATCAGAATATATGGGTCAAATTGTGTTATCTTTATAAAATTACATCAATAAATTGCGAGAGTATAAAATGTTCGGTTGCACCCGAACTTAACCTTTCCTTACTTGTTTTAAACTTAAATTTTCAAATTCCCGTTATTTTTTGAACGCAATTCATTTATATACTCTCATGTCTCCACTGATTTTGCTTAGGTGTAAGAAAATTTGTATCGTACTTCACTGATATTTCGACAATGGGACTCTTAAAAACCCTTGAAATTTTAATTTTTAAAATTCCCATTATTTTTTGAACATACTTCTTTTATATTTTAGCATGCCTACACTGGCTTAGCTGAGGCGTGTAAAGTTGTAAACTCAATTATACCAAAGCTTTAATTTAGTTTTTTGCATTCTAGGAATTTCATCTGCTTTCAAACACTGACTTTTCGCAATTTAACTTCATTTCATTTGTAAATAACTACTTTATTATGCATATATTCAGAACCCACAAACCTGAAACCATTTTGAAATAATTTGCTTACAAACTAGACATTGAGGCGGTGGAAAGTTATGACAGCAAACTTATTTGTCTATTCAAATGCAATTATTTAGCTATTCAAGTTTCATGCAAACACCGGCACATGTAAGCAATTGGCTTGAGTGCGGCCTTCATTTTGAGTTGATTAGGCACCTTTCACAAAGCCACCTTTTTCCGCAAAACCAAAAAGTATTACACCCACACACACCCACATACAAAAGCGGAAGGTAAGCAACACTTTTAGTTTTTCTTTTTAAAAATTCTAAGCACACACTCTCGTCCTGTCAGGTGCTGTTTAACTGGCATAGACTGATGAGCGACACGCTTAAGCCTGCTTATTTAATGTATATAGTACATATTGCGTTGTGTGAGTTCTATTTTTCGTATTTTTGCGGTAGTCACGTTGTAATCATTTGTCTAACTTGCTTGTGTTAACACAGGTTCAAGTTTCCTCGAATTTTTACTTGTGGAATGAACGATTTCACCTCATTGCTTCTTTTATTTGACACAACCGCTTCTCTGCCGATCGGCTTTTACACTAAATTAAGGCTACTCAAACCGTAATCCAAATTGTTTGAGCTACTTTTCGCTTTTAGTTCGACTCTATTAAGTGATTGATTAAATTAGTGACAAATGTGCTTGCCTTTTTTTACAGTTAACCGAATTTTCGGTATTTTGTTTGCACCTTTTACTGTTTCCGTGTCTGTATCATGTTGACATGATTCTTATTTGTGGTTGAGTGAGTTTTAAAGTGTACAATCCGTGGCTTTGTTGTTGCGTGTGGATGAAAGTTGGGTTTGACTAGAAAGAGACTTTAAGTTGAAAGCAAAAGGATTGACCCTTTTAATCCCAAAGTAATAACGACACGTTGGTCTTTTTGTTGTAGTGGTTGGACGTGCCGATTGTCATGGATTTTTTTCTAACAGCGGTTAGTATTTCTTTCGTAGAACTATCTTTTGAAGAGCCTATCAGATGTTCGAAGCCAGTTTAAAATAGCAGAACTCGAATCTATAAATATTTGATAACAAGATCACATCACATAACATAACGGTTTACATATCCGAAAATTCTGGATCTCTTAATTATCCCGGAAATCGAATTCGCTGAATAGCCAATTGAATACCCTGAAGACTTTTCGCAAACTATCTCAATTGACTTAGCGTATAGACAAAGGAACTGTTCCGCTGAATTCAGAAGGAGAATGCCCAAGTGCTTAATGTCAAACTTCATATCTATCCCTCTATGTAATTAGTAATAGGATACATACATAATATCTTAAACTCTTTTATACCGTTCCCTAACCCAGCTGAACCATATATGTAGGACCATGAGACTTTTTCAATATTGTAAGACCTTAGGCACCAAAGCTTATATCTTATAGAATAAAATGGAGAAACGAGACCTCAATTTTTCCTCGGCAGGTAAGGTTGTCAGCAATAATTCCATATTCTGAAACACATTTATTTAACTACCTTGGTCTAACCGCATAAGCGCCTGATAAATATTTAAAAAATGATTCTCTAACGATGCTTCTTGGACATGTTAATATCGTTTCGTGTTCATACTATTTGTCCCCATTCGTCAACAAAGTATCCAAATAATTTATAACTATTTGGTAAACGCAACTTATGACCTGTATTTTAATTTTAATTCATATATTATGCTTCATACTTCAGAAACTCGACATCGCGAGCGATCAGAAATAGGTGCCTCTATCGAAGATTTTGCGGAATGTTGTTATTATCATTCTCTGAATATACATATACTGTTGAGGGTACCGCGGTACTTGTACCTTCTCTACTCAACAAACAAAGAAATTTTTTATGATATTACTAGAGATATAGAAGGTAATAGTTTCTATACTCTCATTTGTGGACAATGAAGATGTAGATTTGAGGCATATTTGTAAGGTTAAAGCTTATCATATCATTCCATGGAATCGATTCAATTGTGTCGATAATGTAACTAAGTATTTTTATACTCAAAGTTGCTAAGAGAGTATAATAGTGTTGTTCACATAACGGTTGTTTGCAACACCTAAAACTAAGGGAGTTAGATATACACCAAAGTAATCAGGGTGAGGAGTAGATTTGAAAATAGGATGGGCGTGGCGTCGCCCACTTATGAGCCAAAAACCATAACTCAGGAACTACTCGTCAGATTTCAATGAAATCTGATAACACGGACGAAATCGGTTCACAAACACGCCCACTACTCTATAACTCTATTTTGAATTCCATCTGATTCGTTCATTTTATAATATATTCATAACGAGCTTTGAAGATAGCGGAATAAAACCTTACATAAATATTTTATTTGAGCTGAGATATCACTAATAACCTGTTGGTGAAAATTAGTGAAATCGGTCAGGAATTACCTCAGCCCTCATACACTATATATGATGATTTTCGTTATTCTATTGGACTTTATGCCGAATATATATAGGTCAAATTGTGAGTTATTTTAATAAAACTATATCAATGAATTTCGAGAGTATGAAATGTTCGGTTGCATCCGAACTTAGCCTTTCCCTACTTGTTGATAATATCATCTTTCATCAAGTAATTAGTACGAGATTTCTATAAAAATAAAGCTGGCCTAATAATACCCCTAATGTAGTCTAAAGCTTAAATAAATAATTTCAACATTTTTATAGTTTATAGTTTTATAGTTAAAGTAAATAAAGACAAATATCAGAAGTGGTCAAAACTTCCAACTTTAATAAATATTTTTATCTAAATATATATGTATGTATCTCTTTTTCCATATTTCCTCAATCATCTTATATACCTAACCACTTGTCTGCTTATCTACACATTCGACCAAATCTAAGCATTTAGCAACCTTTCAGCTCAGCTGTGTGTTTCTTAACACATTAATTGTAATTGCCGCTATTCACGTTCAGCTTACCTTTCAGTTTGCAATTTGTGCTATACATACACACACACGCTCTTATCTAGAACCACCGCTTATCCTTGCTTACACTTGAATACGCACGCAGACACAAAAGTGGCACTTATTGCGGGTTTGTTTCTTCGATTATATCGCTTCTTAATCGCTCTCACAATGCTCTTACACTTCCACTCAGGCACCTACAACTTAATTAACACAGCTTTGCGGGTTTGAGGTGTATAAAAGGATATTTCTGAAAGGATTCGTGTTTCGTGTGGATTCAGTCAAGTGCATGTGTGTTTTTACGCATGTACACAGTTACCTCTGTATACATATATGGAATGAAGTAGTCTTACGTGTATACGAAAAGGTATTCTGCTATAATTTGGTATAGCAATCCAAACAAATGTGTGTGTGTGTGTGTTTGTAGTTTTGGAAAGGATAATACTAGCAATTAGTTGTAATTTATTGTTTATGTATCTTTGGCAATTTACGCTTAGTTAAGATAGAAATTTCGTAAGATAGCAACTCGAAGATACAATTGTTTCGTGTTAAATTAATTAAATATTTTGTGTATGGAAGCTGTGGTTAATTGAATGAGTGTTTATGCTATTTAATGTGCCTATTCATGGGAATTAAATTTTGAAATAGTAAAATTAAGTTGTCTGTAACAGTATTTACTTTGTTTGCTTATTTAATAATAATGAAATTTATAATTTAATCTCTATTGTCTATATAATTGTCTAAACAGTGTAATTTAATCTAATAAAGACTTTAAAACATATGTATGTCTTGTTTCAAGTTAAGGTAATGAGAGATTCGTTGACTTATTTTCGAATACTCAACTTATGGTACATTCTTCATCCGCTACTTATTTTCGAAGGATCCCCTCTATAGCTTGTTTTAGTTACAATCGTTTACACAGCTTTGTTTTTGAGGAAACTCCATACTAAAGCTTCATCGCTCTTAAAGCGTACTATTGTTCCATTCTTTGCGCCAAAGAAGTCCGTAATGAGATCAAATTTAAAGCAACTTTGATTTCAAGCTACTTGAAATAGGTAGTCCGTTGGATTTGACTTTCAGCACTTTATTGAATTCACAATCTCATAAGCTAACCAATTGCTTAAAGGCTGAACTTACGAAACAGTTTTAGTGGGAGACTGGATGTATATGAAGTTTTTTGAGTCTATCGATTATGCTGGATCTCTAATCCGAGATTTTGTAAGACCTTGGAGTGGTGTTAAAAAATGGACCTTACTCTAGTCAAAAAGGTTTAAGTTAACCCTTATTTTTAAATTAATTTTTGCCGAGTTGTATATGTTTTCAATGAAATAATTTCGTCACGAGTTGTTCATTACCTTCGCATCCCTAAAATGACTTCCAGTTGTCTTGGGAAACTGCTTTATGAATAAGGTAGCAAATAGGCTCTCAAATTGTTTAATATATGGAGAAAAGATCAATAGAAGGATTTGGCATTACTTAGGGTTTCGGATATATAATGGACTAACTGGAGAATAATACAGTTGAAAGGCGATTGTATGAAAGATGATTAGTTGGATTAGTCAGTGTCGTTTCATTCAAGTAATCGTCACTAAATTCAAGAGGGACGATTGTATTATGTAAGAGGTGTGTGAAAAAAAGAACGGTAATTTACTCATTCGTCTCTGTTGTCATCTTCAAAATAGTCTTCTTTCGATATGATGCACTTATGCCAGTGCTTCTTCCGATCGTCGAAACACTTCTCAAACTTGATTTTTGGGATAGCCTTTTGCTATTTTCATGATTTCTCACTTGTAAAACGACAGCCCTCTAAGGTTCTCTTGATTTTTGACTTAAGCGTACTTCAAGGACGTGTACTATATGAACATAAATAATATAATGTCAATTGTACTCTCCAAATCTGTGAAATTTTAATTCCCGTTATTTTATGAACATGTAGTATATATCCACAGACTTCTTAATTTATTCTAAATCATTGAATTTCAAACTCTTTTTTTGATTAAATTTCCTAAGGAATGAACAAGTGGCATTTTCTACTCAAACTGTGAGATAATTAAATTTCTTGTTTTGCGTTTCACATTTTTAGGCAGCAACACTTCGCAAGTATATTAAGAAATTAAATTATTTTGCTCGTTAACTGAACTCTTCACAGTTTTAATAATATTTGCTGTACATTCTTACGCCCGAGTACTTATACGCCTTTATGTGCTACGCCACAAGAGCTCAGCTACAGTGTGTGCGCGTCTTTTCCACATTCTTTGCTACCCAAACAAGCTGCTTAGTGTAGTCACAAGACTATGCCTCTCTACATAGTATGCCTCTCTACATAAGTAGCGAATAATAGACGAAAAAGTCATAGAAAAGTGTTTGCCTATGAGCTTAAGCCCCGTGCCGCCGCCAAGCCAACACCAACGAAAGGGGTAACTTTTGTTATTAAGTTTGCGTGCCGTACATTGAGATGCCGGCATAAAAGTCAGTTGAGTTTCATTAACTCGATTAATTAAAATAATGTCGGCAACTTAAGCGCAAGAAATTTATTTATTTAAGAGTGCTCTTTGTTTGAGTTTTACTACGCGTCAGAGCATTGACTTGTGTCAGTTAGAATGTGATTTTTGTACTGTAATTGTGAGGCGTGTGCTAAGTTTTCAGACTTAGGGAAAAGCTTTAAATGCGATATAATTATTGAAGAAAATATTCAGTGTTAACTTATTTGGACTTATTTTAATAAATTCCTTCTATTTGAAAATAAAACACAGTTCTTTTGAAGAACCTAAATAGTCACGATATCAAGAGCTTTCAATTTCGATTTTGGAGATTATTCTTAATGTTTTTGGATAACGTAGACTCAGTGCTATGTTCTAAGATGAAGTGACGAGTAATTCACATTCTCTGACCCCCGATTTTCCTTATATTTTAGTCGCTTTAAAACTGTCACCAGATGATTAAAATTCCTTGTGTTGTTTATTTAGATGATTATTCGGCGTTTTGTGGAACTTTTTTGGTGTGACTCTATTTGAAACTCCCCAGTTCAATTTTTATGATGATGATAGCTGTTTTATATTGATCAGAAACCTGATGTAAGTTCACATCATACGTGGTAACATTTTTAATCCCCTTTCTGATATGACATCTCACTGGTTTTAACGCTTCCAAGAGACGATAAGATTCTCCATAGTAAAGGTTTTCCTTTCAGTTCGCTTAAACCATAAATGTTCTCCGCCGTAATTATAGGTCCTTAAATGCTTGGTGTTGTTGTATTCTGCTCTCTGTATGTTGTTGTAGTCTGCTCTTCACAGAAATTACGAAAATTAAGTAATAACATTTTTAGTTGTCCTTTTTAAGGGGGGTAAGGTTTGACAAGTTTTTTTTCATTTTTTTTTTGTTCTGAACCATCAACATCTCAAGAATATTGTGTTAAAGTTTTAGGTCATTCGGAGAAAAACTAACGAAGTTACAGCAGGTTGAATAACGGTACCGCCAGCTACCTGCGCTGAGTGTGCAAAACTTTGAACCGATTTTCCCAAATATGTCATTTTTAAAGTCGGTGACCAGCCTACAGAAAAAACTACTGCATCCTCGCTATTTTTCGGTAAAACTTTTTTAAGTATCTTTCAAATGTTGTACTTTCATATAATAATAAGTAAAATGAACCTACAGCAATAATTTTTTCTAAAAAAAATTCATGAAAAAAGGTTTTTTTCGACGAAACAAACCTTAACCCCCTCCCCTTAAGCCAACTTATATAGATCGTTATGAATAACCAAAATGACTCAATTAACCTTAAGTTATTTCCTCTTTTTCGGATTTCTTGAAAAGTAAAGTCCTCTTTCGACGAACAAAACCCAAACTCAACAAGTGCCTTGTCATTCCTGTTCTACTTTATGGTGCAGAAGCGTTGTCAATGTCAACATCCGATGAGACGACACTAGGAATTTTCGAGAGAAAGGCTTTACGGAAGGTTGACGGTCCCTTAAACATTGGCAACAGCGAATACCGTAGACGATGGAATGATGAGCGTTACGAGTTATTAGACATTGACATAGTTCAGCAAATAAAAAGACAGCGGCTACGTTGTTCTTCCAATGGATGAAAGAGTTCCAGATCTGAAAGTGTTCGAAGCTGATGGAAGCCGAGGAAGAGGAAGACCCCCACTCCGTTGGAAGGACCAGGTGGAGAAGAAAATGGCTTCACTTGGTATCACCAATTGGCGCCAAACTGCCAAAAGGAGAAATTAGTGGTGCGCTGTTGTGGACTCGGCTTTAACCGCGTAAGCGGTGGCTACGCCAGTCAAGAAGAAAAAGGTTAATGTCCTGAGAGATCTGTACATTTTGATAACTCTAACCAAAATAAGAATAAGTCTTATTCAGTCTCTCATAAAAGATATGCAAAACTGTGTTAATTTGCTCCATGATACTCGTCTCAAAATAAACGCCCCTAAAAATTTCATTTACATTTACGCACACTTAAACTTAAAGTTCCTAAGGTACTTATCACAACATTAAACAAACATTTAATTCCCATTCACAAACGCTTTAAATCACAAAATATTTGTTTGTAGCACTCTTAGAATTTTTTCTTGGCAAGACGCACGCTCATTTTTTTTACGATCTAATTCAATTTCCTATTCGAAACGCCTTGAATCTATATACATATGTATGTACGCAAGACAGCAGCATATCGCCAGCATTCCGCTAGACGCCTAAATGACGCAAATCAATTTAATTGCTGATAAATTAAATACGAAAAATATGCTTGCTGCTGTTAACAGTGGCACTTCCTCTTGCGCGCTGACTGGCTGGCTGTACTTGATAGCTTTGGTAGGTTGGCCATAACATGCAAAGCGAGACGGCAGCGAAACGAAGTCGGAATAAGAAGAAAGCGAAAATGAGAAAAAATAAGTAGAGCAACATTGAAAAGTAAAACAAAAAAGAACTAAACTTTGAGGAGTTTCTACGACAGCAACGAACTGACGGAAGAAAACACTAAATGAAGAGGAAAATGTAAGCAGGCATCTTTAAGTTGTTGCAATACAAAGCCTAATAATGGAGCGAATAGAGTAGGCATCTGGGAAGCATTTACATACCGCACATTTGTGTGGCCCACTTTGTTGGGGGGTGCGGAGAGAGACTAAGGTACGAGTAGGCAGCCATTGAGTGATGTAAACATGACAACAGCACGACCAGTGACAAATGATTTATACGTGCGAAGGCTTTCTGTAACCACAGTTGAGCTCATTTCCTTTGTATAGTGTCCCTGACGAAATATGCCAAGCGACAGTCGTAGCTGTAAGCAAATACCGTATATGGTGAGGAATGTATTCGAGGAATTCCTACAACAGAGGAAAACACTAATTTTGACGCTTAACAAATGTATATACACTTGTAATTTCATTAAATAGGAACATCCTGCTGAGACAGCTGACGTTTGGGCAAAGTAATTGGCAGAAGGTAGTTAATGAGTAGTGAGCAAATCAGTGGCTGGATATTAATAATAACATTTGTGTGCAAATAAGGTTAAATAAAATATAAATTTTTGTGAAGATAATGGAAATCACGTGTCAAAGTGTTTCCATATTCTTAAAACGTTGACACTTTCTTGAGAATTTTGTTTAAATTTTCTGAAAAATTGTTGAATGCGTGGTTTCAACTTCATAGAAGTTACAGA
This sequence comes from Zeugodacus tau, assembly GCA_031772095.1. NCBI lineage: Eukaryota > Metazoa > Arthropoda > Insecta > Diptera > Tephritidae > Zeugodacus > Zeugodacus tau. The sequence goes on along the minus strand of CM062652.1, from coordinate 19,031,265 downwards.
TGACGCTTCTCTCGAAATATACTCGGAATTGTAGTCACTATTCATTTTAGTTCACATATGAAGCCTTATTGATTTCGATCTGAATTAAAAAAAATTCATTAAAAACACTCAAGGGTAAACCATTTAATTGCAAAATGTTTGACCAAGCGCCGCTTGTCTTCTGTGTTTTAAGTCCCTAACGATTCCCTGAAATTTGACGTCAACTGCCAAATTGTCAAATAGAAAAGTTTCTATCTATAATATTAATTCTGCATGCCTTTGAACACCACATAATTTCATCACATGATGTCACCTAGCGTCATATGATTTGACATATGGGGCATTCTCTGGAAAAAAAGCCACTTGAAAAAAAAAGTTCTTTATTTTTTTTGGCAATTATATATCTTATAGTACATGTAAAACCTAAACTAAAACATATAGTTTTAGGTCTGTGTAACGCGGGGTTGCCATATTATAAGGGGCCGTTTTGTAAAAAAATTTCGAACCGCCATAACTTTAAAACTAATGAACAGATTTTAAAACACCATGTGACTTTTTTGTACAGAATTTCTCAAACTTTAAAACTGTGTATCGTAAAAATTTTTAAAATTAATATTTCATAGCAAAAAATGAAAAAATTTTTTTTTTTGGAATTTTTAACAACTTATGCCCCCTTCGATTTTTTTCGAAAATATTTTAAAATGTTCCTCATTTCATCACCTTTTTACCCCCCAAAGGGAATTTTGGGACAGCAATATTTGTATGAGCTACAAATAAAAAACCAACTCAGAACATGATGAAAAATCATTGATTTATGCACTATTATTATCAGAATTTAGCGTAACCCAGGATTAACGACGTGGACGTAGCAGACATTTAATCCCTTTTTGTTTTTTTTTTATTTTTTAATATTTTTTTTAATTTTTTTGTATTTTTAAAATTTTTATTTTATTTTTTTTTTTTTTTGTTTTTTATTTAAAATTATCACGTACTTGAATCTAATCTACGTAATAATTAAAAAAAAAGCAAAAACCAAAAAAAAAACAAACAAAAAAAATTAAAAATTTAAAAAATACAAAAAAATTTAAAAAAATAGTAAAAAATAAAAAAAACAAAGAGGGATTAAATGTCTGCTACGTCCACGTCGTTAATCCTGGGTTACGCTAAATTCTGATAAAAATAGTGCATAAATCAATGATTATTCATCATGTTCTGAGTTGGTTTTTTATTTGTAGCTCATACAAATATTGCTGTCCCAAAATTCCCTTTGGGGGGTAAAAAGGTGATGAAATAAGGAACATTTTAAAATATTTTCGAAAAAAATCGAAGGGGGCATAAGTTGTTAAAAATTCCAAAAAAAAAATTTTTTCATTTTTTGCTATGAAATATTAATTTTAAAAATTTTTACGATACACAGTTTTAAAGTTTGAGAAATTCTGTACAAAAAAGTCACATGGTGTTTTAAAATCTGTTCATTAGTTTTAAAGTTATGGCGGTTCGAAATTTTTTTTACAAAAAACTTTGGCCCCTTATAATATGGCAACCCCGCGTTACACAGACCTAAAACTATATGTTTTAGTTTAGGTTTTACATGTACTATAAGATATATAATTGCCAAAAAAAATAAAGAACTTTTTTTTTCAAGTGGCTTTTTTTCCAGAGAATGCCCCATATATCAAATTGTCACCAATATCCAAACCATGATTTTGTCAGTTGATTTCACATCACTTCGTTCCATTATTTATCAAATTATGTCATTTAATTTCTATTGGATTAACCACATTACTCAATGGATCATTCAAATTTTTATCGAATCCTCTAAGCACATCACCTTGGCATCAAATGATTTCTCAAAGCTTCACTTCCAATTGTCAACGATATCATAAGACAAACTTGTTTCTATTTTTATCAATTGAAGGCACGTCACGTTATATCATTTCATATCACTTTACTTCGCATCACAATAAAAAAAATTCATCTGACATCACATCATATCCTTTTCATGCTCTTTCACATCACATTTTTTACTTTTTATCGCATCATTCCACATCACCACAATTTTTTCGAAACATACCACATCGCATCATATTCTTTTATATCACATCATCATACGATACATCACTACATATGAGATCACTTCCATAATCCCTGAATCGTGCCATACTTTGTATTGATCATCACAGCATCACTCGAATATATAATATTTCAAATAATGTCACATGATATGATATAATTTTTAATGGTATTAATTCATATGACGTTTAATAAGTCATCTCACATCGCCTCATATCACACTTTATTATCGTATCATGTCACATCACAACATATAAACGTCGTCACATTTTTTCGAAACATCTCACATCACATCATATTGTTTCATATCACATCAGCACTACTCATCACATCACTGAATCGTCACATGATATCATATCATTTTGCAATTTTTTTTTTCGAAGAATTTCATTTCACATCGTCACTACTCATCACATCACCGAATCGTCTTATGTTCTGGGATAACTTTTTATCAATTTATATTACGTCGCATCAATCATTTCACATCACATCACATGTGACAGCGCGTCAGCTCGTCCTAACACAGTATATTATTTTTAGTCACATTATCACTTATCGCATTACTTCTCATCAGATCACCAACCATCGCATTCTATCACCACTTATTACGTCTTGTTACAACAGTTATGATATGCCTGTCACCCTATCACTTCCCTTTACATCAGATCGCATCCTATTGCCTGCAGACGTAATTTGCATAATGACAAAATATTTATACAAATTAATGAAATTCCCTACAAAATTCAGATTGAATTCAACTAATCACATATAAATAATTGACAAGATTGTATAAAATTGCATAAATCACTTACAGAAGCAACTACATAGTCGTACTAAATTGAAGGTCATTTGCAACATTTCATCAACAACAACAAAGTGTTCGGCTGCTTTCTGTATAAAAACCTACGAAACGAGTATAAATTTATGAGTATCACTAATAATGTCAAGAACACAAACACACACAAAGCGCGTCAGCAGTCAGCAACACTTAAACAGCAGCTCAACTTCTCAACAGCGGGTGTCCTTCACTCTTTACACAGTTGTGATCAACCACACTGACGTTGACAGCTCTTTAAAGTTACTTTTCTTCCTCTTTCTTTCTTTTTGCCCACAAATTAATGGACAAGGCTGGCCCTAAAGGGACGCTTTGTATTTTTGTTAGAGTTGTTGTTTTCGTTTGTGTTAGTAGCAAGAATGTAATTGCTTGAAACAGCTTTGAACGGATGTGGTAAATATTCGTAAAATTTGTTTAATACTTAAGCGACACTTGAGGGCTTAATTAGCCACAGACACATAATCGACGACGGCTGTAAATGCACACGATGGGGGTTAACTATAATTAGGCTGAAAATAGTCAATGCCAGTTGGGTGGCAGTGAAATGATAAAGCCTCGTGCTTGACGAGGCTATGTGAATGCTAATACGAAAGGATATCATTATTTCTTAAACGGTTTTGTCTGCTTGTTTGCCGCGGTGTGTGTGACGAAGCAAGTGTAAAGGCAATGATGCGTCTAAAGGGTCAACACTGAAGAATTTTTGGCAAAAAGTGACAGATTTGCCCGGGGGCTCCTAAAATATGCTTACGGTATGCGTAAGAAATTTAATAATGATTATTATTTTTGATGTCGGATTCATACAAGTGAGAAAATTGGTGAAATTGTGTTGAGAGAATATGAAACAAAAACAGCAACAAAAATAAAAAAACAGCAAAAAAGGCTCAAATTCTTTAGTGAGTATTTTATGATATTTAAGAATACCAGGCTAGAAAAGTTCATGAATTCTCTTGAGGTGTGGGAGAATCGGGTGAATGCTGAATCTATTCGACTCCCGCTTTTCCGTGTATACATTTTTTCATATAATTTTTTTTATATAGATCTCAAAATATATACCAGAGTTTCTGAGTCGATTTATCGACTGTGTTCCGGAGCGAAATATTGGAGCCTTGATTCATCTAGTATCCTTATCGACTCTAATTCGGGCTTATAGAATTTGAAACTCTTAAAAAATTCTTCAAATCATCATTTCGACATTATTTTTGATCGACTTTAGGCTAAAAATCTCTGCACGAAATTCTTTCGAATATCAAAAATTTCATGTTCTGTATATTAAAAAGGTTCCATGATTATCAGCCAAATCGATCACTTTAAATTTTCCTGTTCGTTAGATGATATTAGGTTTTAAAATATCTCTTCTGCTTTTTGCTCTTTATTCAATGATTTATAAAAAGTGTTACAGTGATCGGATTTAGTTTAAATATGCGCTGTTTCGTTCGATAATCTGTTTCCATCATCATAATACCCCCCTCGTAGAAGTCCCCCTCCTTATTTGCGAAGAACTCAGACTGCAACTTTTCACAAGCCATGGACAGGAAGAGGTGGTAATCACTTGGCGCTATATCCGGGCTATATGGTGGATGCGATAAATCCTCCCATCAGAGCTGCCGTAGCTTCTGACGAGTCATCAACGAAGTGTGTGGTCTTGTGTTGTCTTGGTGGAACACTATACCCTTCCTGTCATATGGGAAGAGCTTCTAGTGGATGATTCCCTTCCAATGCCACCAAACACACAGCAAAACCTTCCCGCCGTCAATCCCGGCTTGGACACTGTTTGGGACGATTCACCGGCTTGGTGACTAACTCCCATCTCCTGGGCGATGTCACGAGATGCCACATGCCGGTCTAACTCGATGTTTTTCATGATTTGATCGATATTCATCGTCACAGGTCTTCTGCCGGCTGGCTTATATATGTCGTGGGTGTCGTTTTCATCCTCTCTGAATCGTCGAAACCATTCCTCCGCATTTCGAAGTAAGAGTGTACCATCCCCCAAAACACCATTAATCTCACGGAACGTTTCTCTTCCAGATTTGCCTTTAACGAAGGAAAATTTAAAAATAGCGCTAATTTCGACGTTAGTGAACTCCATGTTTACACTTCTATAACTACTGAATGCAATATCCAAACTAATCATGCATTGTCTCGTTCTGTAGGTTATGTCAAGACCTTTCAATGATGTATAGTATTACCAGATACGAGCTCTGTAGCGTTTTATACATAGTCACGAAATTCAAAAGACAAAAAGGCGGAAGGGATATTTGACAACCTTATATTAAATATCAAACAAGTCTATTCAAATCATCTTCCATCACATCAATTCTTGTTTACTTTCCCACTCATAATAATTAAATTTCCGAGACGCTGAAGTCTTCATCACTTTTGTTTGAAAGTAGTTATGAATTCATTGCCAAGCCAAATCCGCTCATTTTCCTCGCAATTTCTTGTTTGTTTATTATATTCATATATAATATTGCCACAGTTTCAACAAATTGTTGTCTACTTGGTATTTAAGTGTCAGCTCATCTTCGTTCATCTATTCATAATGTCATAATGTCGGTGTATTGTGGCCAGCTGTTCCGATGTTGTAGTTATTTTTGCTGTGATATTGTTTATTAAGAAGCTTAAACTTTTGTAGTGTTTGCGCAAACACCAAAGAAAGTAACAATAAATAAACAAAAAAAAAAACACAAAAGAAAAGAAAGAAAAACTTAGCGAACATTTCCCGATACATATGAATTTACTATGGAATTAATGTCCATATGTATCCATTCATAAAATAATATATATGGTCGAAAAGTTTTCACTTAGGCCTTGATATATCAGCATATAAACATACATATAGTACTCTCATACCTCTCATTGCCTCCCATTCTCATGCTCATGCCTTTCATTGTAACATTTCTGCATAAATGTTGACCCTTCCAGAAAACTTTTATTTCGTTTACAGATTTTGTTTACCGACAGTGTTGGTCGGTTCCATGGAAAAACTTTGTTTCCACATCAAACTTTTTTTGACGTCTCATCAGTCTCATTTGTACTTTATGTTTGTGGCGTAATAAAAAGTGAATATGCCCACAAATGATATGTCAGCGTAAGATTAATTTTTTGACCGAAGTATTCATGACCAAATCTCAACGTTATAATTATTTTATTTATGTGATATTTTGGCGTGTGAAATATGCGAACAAATTATGTTGTTTGCAACTTAGATAAGTTTACCCGAAATTTTTACTCGACCTTCAATTTTGTTTAGCTAATGGAAATGAAATTGTTATGTATTATCTTTTTTGGTTTCTTGACAGGTGATTAAAGTTACATACTTAGTAAGCTTTGACATGTAACATTTGACCTTCTGCATTTGCAAATGAATGTTACGTAGGTGAATCAGTTTTTTCTTACTAAATTCACAGTATTTATTGAACTCATACCAATTCAGAAATATCCAACCTCTTCTTGATTGCATCAAACAGAAAGAGTGACATAATTAACTTTTTTAGTTTGACTACTATTTTCCAGTGGTTATTCTACTACGGCGATCATGGGTAAATAGCTATACAAAAACCCCGGTATGTATATTTTCATTCTAAAGTAGTTTAGTACTTGTACCTGATAGCTTATCTTGAAGACACTCATCTGAAGGCGTTCAAGAATAATAACACAGCCACAAAAAAAATTTTGATTCTGATCTAGGGGTCTTACTATGTGTACTTTATGTTTTTGGATTGTTGAATCCGAGGTCCATGTAACTCCGTTGGGTTTTGACAGAACCCAAAACACTCATTTTATCGGACAGCGTTTTTTAAAATTCATTAGATTCGCTTGAAACTCGTTACTTGGGTATTTTCGGGGTCATGGAATATGAATCTGCTTTCAGTTTTTCAAAATTTAAAATGACGGATCCAATATGGTGGACGATTTTTTTTTTTAATTTATGGGAATCGCTCGAAACTCGTTTGTCACGAGTTTTAAGGGTTGCTGATTACGAATTTGGTATATCAAAATTTCAAAAATTCAAAACGGCGGATCCAATATACATACATATATATTCATGTAATTAAAATTGAACCTCAGCAATTGCGATGTTTTTTCTAAAGCTTTCAATAATTGGGCATGCTTGACAAACAATTGCTTAGAATTTTGTTGCATACATTTATTACACATTTCGCACAGTTATTTGGAGTTGTGGAAGCTCTCACAGTTCTAAACGGAAATATCCTTTCTAAAATTTGTTTCCAAATTTGTTTCTAAATGGGATGTGATTCTATTTTATTTTCTTTGCGCTCAGAACCTCCAATATCCAAATCAGTTGATTCAACACACTAACCATTAATTTCCTGTCTCTCTCACTCAAATCCATGTTCTCTCTCTTCCATAACTATAACTCGTTTTTACAAGTTCTAGGAACCAATGTAATCTAATCGCTTGGTCCAATAGTCTTAAGTTGATCGGTGCGTTAGATGAAGATGAAGCCGAGGAAGAGGGAGGCCTCCACTCCGATGGAAGGACCAGGTGGAGAATGACCTGTCTTCACATGGAATTACCAATTGGCGCCAAACTGCCAAAAGGAGAGCTGTGTGGCGCGCTGTTGTGGACTCGGCTATAACCGCGTAAGCGTTGTCTACGCCAGTCAAGAAGAAGAAGATGAAAACGCATGGACTAAACTTACTATCTTGGGTATTTGTGAGATTAAAGAACAACTATTTTTGGGCCCGAGGTTCTAGAGTTTAGAATCACTATTTGTGCTAAGTTTTGATAGTAATACCAATACTCAAGCTATCTATTGTAAAGGCAATAAACTTATGGCATTCAAAATAGCATTCTATAGCAAAGAGGCGTGGAATTGTCGATTTCAGTCAATTAGACAGAGCATAGGATGGGGATGTAGCGTGTAAATTGGTTTAAATTCGATTAGTAGTCAATGACCTTTAAGTGTTCAATTAAATGTCTTATTATTTTCGGGATGTTTTTTTTATTAAAAATTAACTTTTTAGTCGATTAGATGATTTAACGCGTGGAAATCCACTAAACCATATAGTATACTCGATTAAATGGGCAACGCTTTACTGCTATGGTTCCCCTTTCTAAAAACAAGGCAATAAACTGTTATTAATAATTGTTCAAGTTCAGTGTCCTTCACCAATGCTCAATTTATTTTCTCAAATTAAAGAAAACAACAGATTGCAATAGATAAAATATACAATATTTATATAATATAAATTATACAAATTCCTGATAAAACATTTTAGCATAAATTACTTTAATTAATTGTTTAAATAAGCAATGCACCTTGACAGAATTATGAACAAAAGAAAACATTTACTTTTATATTTGCATTCTTTAATTGAGAGTTTATATTTAGAATTGAATCATAGAAACATACATACATATATTTAGTAGTAGTGCGAGATAGTCTGCAACTGACCAATACTATATAAAACACCTACACAAAATCTATGAATATTTCAAATATGTATCTATGCATATAAACAAATCTTAAAAATTGAAATGTGCAAATTTTCATTGTCAATGCTACAATTTATCTTGCTTACGTTTTACTATTTTCTTTTTTGTTTTTGCTGTGCTTTGGAAAAACTTGAAGCATTTTTTATGCATAAATAAAGCAAAACACGCATTGAACATGTTTTTGTGCAATAAAATGCTTAAATAAATAAATTGTGGTTGATATTCCAAAGTGTTCTTGTTAAATAATTCGATAAATTCGTAGATATATTTCTATAAAAAAAAATATTTGTGTGATTGTATATTTAATAACAGAAGCGCCTTGTGCATGCTAAATTGCGTGTTTATTTATGTTTTAAGTTATTTTTTTTTATTATATTGCATACATATTTATTTGGTTAGTAATAATAATATTTGCTCACAAGCACATACCTTATCACTACAAGTATATGTGTGTACACATACACTTTGTTAGCATTTCATTTGAAATATTTGCTCATAAAAATTATTAAAAGCAAATAACGATCGCCCACTAGTGGTTGTAAATGCAAATTTTTGTGAGTTTATTTGATAACTGTGTATAAATGTACGAGTATATGTATTTGATTGCAAAATTTTATTTGAATATCATTATTTTATCTGCAAGTTTTAATTTTCCTGCAGCTGCAAAATTTTTAGAAAGAACTATTTTTAATATCTTGTGCAAATAATAATTCATTTAAAATACTAATAAATTCGATAATATGCAGCACTTAAATATTTATTAGTTAAATTCAATTTTAGTGATATTAGTGTGAGCTTTTAAAGCTTTTATAATCACATGGATTTTTGATAATATTGAATAAATATTTTCAGTATTATTAATATATATATTTTTATGAAAACTTTAGATTTGCTGGTAATATTATAAAGATTGTTGTTGCAACAGCATACAACATACATCAAATCGTGTTTAGAAACACTGCTAGGGACTATACAAGGTCTGTTAAAAAATAACGATCATTTACGTTTTTTATTTAAATATAATAAAATTTTTTTCCTTCCTACTTGAAGGTTGTCCCTCTAAAATAGTCCCCATTCAACTGGCATTTATGCCAGCGCTTATTCCAATCCTCGAAACAGCGATTTCGTCTAAGCTTGCAAAACGACTGCTCTTTAAGGTTCTCTTTGGAGACACATCTGGTGAATATGGGTGCAGGGCTTCCTTTTAACAAACGAAAATTGCCATGTTCATAAAAACTCATATAACCTATTAACCAATTTAAAAATAATTGTCAATTAGCATCTCCAGAAAACACGAATTTTTTTGATTAAAAAATTAAGAATTAAATTAAAATAAAAAATTGTTAACACACTTTGGATTACTCTTGCCACCGTCTCTCCTCAGGCAAAATTCATATGATTTTAACTATGCAAACAAAAAATATTTTTTTAACAACTGTTCTTTTCGAATTAGAAATTATACTAGAATCAATATATTTATGACCTACAAGAGGTTTAGTTCCATAAATCTTGATTTTATCACTTTTGGAGATCTATACTCATCAACGAATTCTATTTTAATAAAATATTGTTTGTCTAAAGTGGCATAAAATCATCTAGAATGCAGCTTAAAATACTCTTCTTCTTCTTGACTGGCGTAGACACCGCTTACGCGGTTATAGCCGAGTCCAAAACAGCGCGCCACGCATCCCTCCTTCTGGCAGTTTGGCGCCAATTGGTTATTCCAGGCGAAACCAGGTCCCTCTCCACCTGGTCCTTCCATCGGAGTGGAGGTCTCCCTCTTCCTCTGCTTCCACCAGCGGGTACTGCATCGAATACTTTCAGAGCTGGAGCACTTTCATCCATTCGGACAACATGACCTAGCCAGCGTAGCCGCTGTTTTTTTATTCGCTGGACTATGTCTATGTCGTCGAATAACACATACAGCTCATCGTTCCATCGTCTGCGGTATTCGCCGTTGCCAATTTTTAAGGGACCATAAATCTTCCGCAAAACCTTTCTCTCGAAAACTCCTAGTGCCGTCTCATCGGATGTTGACATCGTCCACGCTTCTGCACCGTAAAGTATGACGGGAATGATGAGAGACTTGTAGAGTTTGGTTTTTGTTCGTCGAGAGAGGACTTTACTTTTCAATTGCCTACTTAGTCCATAGTAGCACCTGTTGGCAAGAGTGATTCTGCGTTGGATTTCCAGGCTGACATTATTATTGGTGTTAATGCTGGTTCCCAGGTAGACGAAATTATCTACAACTTCAAAGTTATGACTGTCAACAGTGACGTGGGAGCCAAGACGCGAATGCGCTGACTGTTTGTTTGACGACAGGAGATTTTTCGTCTTGTCCTCGTTCACCACCAGACCCATGTAATATCTCATTAACTTCATTAATCTTCGTTTAATTTTCTCCTACTACAATTGCCTAATTCCCTTTTGCTTTTTCATTAAGGTCATACACCACCCTCAATTTTTTTGCTTAATTGCAAAATCTATATTCTAACGAGTATTTTGAGGAGTCATCGAAAACAATGCCGCAATAATTACGAAAGTAATGATCATTATCATATCGCGCCAATGGTACATTTTTTCTTATTTTGCGTTTTTTCTCAAAACCACATTGTTCGAGACCGTGTGCACGATAACTCAAAAACTAAACCGATTGACTTGAAAATTAAAATAGTCTTCTAAATAGATTTTTCACAGAATGAAGTGGCATTTTTTCGATTTAATAATTTGGAAATATTTTATCCAATTTTTTACATGGTATTTTTAGCCCAAAATATATAATCAATTTTTGAAGTGCTTCCAATTGCGTAATTTATTTTCCTAAAAAGCTATCCGATTTTCATGCGTTCAGGGTGGCGTAATTTAATTTTTTTGCAAGAACTTGATCTGTGAAGTTTATACGAAAAGTGTATTGTGTTATTAATTTTTTTTTTATATATTTCTTGATATAAAATTCACACTTTTAACTGAAAATTGTGTTTGATTATCTTTTTGTAATTATCTGGGGTGATCTTCTCAAAAAAACTATACCGTTTTTTCTTTCTTCGTAATTTATCACTTAGTTGAAATGCCTACAGTCTCAGCTAACCAACCTGTGTATTTTTATTTTGGGGGTTTTGTGGAGAAATTCTGGATAAAAAGATGTTAAAACTGATTAATCGGCAGGAAGTTTGAAAAATTCCTTACTTTTCACTTCATATAAAGCTTTTCCATTTTTTTTATCTTAAATAAGATTCCGACTCATTAAAACCTTATAAAGCATTGTTATCATGTATATGATCCAGCTTGAAATTATTACTGATGCATAAAGTACCTGTGCTTAATCTCTAATTAATAGATGTTGTCTATAAAGAAACTAATTTGTTTTTTAAAATGCCCCTAAGTTAAGAACATAGTAAATCTAAAAAGAAAGCTTGAGAAAACTATAAAATATCCCTCGATTATATTAACCAGAAGAAACATACCGCAGAACTTTTGACTAAATAATGCTTTAAACAATTTATTTTATTTGGACAACTTGTTTACCTTATATTTCTGCTACTATTGAAAAAATTTAGAAAAAAAATTGTCTGTTTGGGTTAAGTTTTCGCAGAAAAATATACACGTACACGTACTTGCAGGCTATGGATTGCAGCCAAAGATAAACAAAAATGCTGATTGCCCTCGAATATATTAGTGTTTTGACCTTGTCAGGCTTTTGAAAACTGTTTTTTTTTTAATTTGAATTTAATTTACACACTCAAATGAGCAAATCCGTTTATACATTCATACATACACATATTGGTACATATATGTACGAGTATATAGGCTTAAGTATGTAAAAATGTAAAATTTTTAATAAACGAAAGTGTGGAACGAATGAATATTTAATTTGTTTGAAATTTTCTGTTTGTAGTTGCTTTTGGTAGGAGCACACGACGGCTAAAGGCGGCTGGCTGTTCTGTTTACAGCTCAGCGAATTCGTGTGTGATTTCTTTTCTCCTTTTTATTTTTTTTTATTCCATGTGTAAGTTGAAGTGAAATAACCGGGTCTTTAGTTGTGTAGGTATGTATGTATATATCAATGTATCATAAATTCATGCCCACGCATAGCTCATTAATTTTGAACAAAAAAATATAATTTTGACGTGACGATTTTTTGTTTTTGCCACTTTTATCAACATTTTTTTGTTTTTAATTTTATTTTTTCCGAGAAATATCTGAAATGTCGCATATCGAGAAATATGCCATTTTGTGTTTAGTGAAGGTTACAAGCTTTCGTATTTCCTCAACAAACCATAAATGGTTGTTTTCGTAAATAATTGCGTCGTATGTTGTTGGTGAAAACACCGTTATAACATAAAAATTAATGAGCTTATTAATTTAATTAAATTTATTTTTGTGGCGAAATTTTACATTTTTGTGTTACGTCGTTTATTTGAAAAATATGCAAAAATAAATATAATGAAAATATTCGAATGAAATTTGAATTCTGAAAGCATTTCTGGAAAGTTTGAAATGTTAAATATTCTTTCTTTAATTTTTGTTGTTGTTGTTTTTGATTTTTTCATAAATTTGCTGAAAATAAATGAGCGAGATTTATAGTTTTTTGAAGACTATTATTAGTCGTAATATATATTTTTTTTAATATATATTGTTTTAGAATTCTAGTGATACTGATCAGTTCTTCTGATGAAATATTTTACATACTTTCAGCATTTTAATTCTGTTATATTCAGATTAGTTACTTCTTTCTTTCCTATAATCGAAGTCTAAAAGTTACTCTTAGCACAGTCATTATTTCGATTGTTGATCTCTTTACTTTATATGCCTATCACTTGTGATGTTCTGTCGATGAAACTGCTGAAATCGCATAATGTTGTTTCGAAAAAATTTTAGGCTCTAAATGTTGGCGATAATGTGCCTTAAGTGTCGTAGAAGAGTTTTTCTCATTTATTATGTTTCTTACGACTTTCAGGAGTTGATTACTATTACTATCCTTTTTGAACCAATATTTGAATTTCACGTTTTCAGCTATAATTTTCTTGTTTAGAACTGAATAAAAGTACTTAGAAGATACAGAATATCTAGTTTTAATATTCGTGTCAAAAGTGTATTGAATTTTTTGCAGATTTCAAAGCTACAAGAAAAGAAACTGAGCTCTTACGACCTGTAACTCAGTTTTCTTTACCAGTTTTTAGTAAGGGGATATTTTATTTATATATGATCTACAATCTAACTTTCAGCAGATATCTTTTCTTCTTCTTTGGTGTTAAGTTCCTAAATTTTTGTAAGTTCATAAAAGAGAATACAAATTTCAATTAATTTTTTATGAGTTTCGTTTTGGCGTTTGTTGTTCTTGATCAGTGCTGCCGCAACGTTTTCTCATCACTTTATTTCAAACACTCCAGGCGACCACTTTCCCTGACTTAACGATGTTGGCATCATTACAAATGTGTGTTATGAGTTACGTTTTCAACCATTTATTTTTTATATATAAAATAGCTTAAGTATAAACTTAAGATTATTTCTTGTATAAAATACAATTAGCGTTTCACTTTTCTTTTTTCATTCCATAACGTTACATTTTTTTGTTACTTTTACATCAATATCATTTTTATTATACCCCGGCAACATGTTGCACAGAGTATACAAGTTTTTTGTGCTTTTTATTGTTGTGGTTTTTTGAAATTGTGTATTTTGTATGAGTGTTGTTTTGGTGTTTGTTGTGTTTTTACTTATTACATAAAAAATAATAATTTTATTAATATAAAAATAATGAGTTTATAAATTATACAAATTAAATATGTAGTACAAAAATTTCGCCTAAACCAACAACACAAGTCAACGTAGTTGTTGTTTGTCACTTGTGTGCTGTTTAACGAGCTCTTCAGTTAGACTAACTGTTGTTAGTGTGTCCGAATTACTCCACCTTACTGCATTCTCTTTGACATACTGTTTACTTGCCGAGCAAGATTTTGCGGCTGGCACCGATGTTTTGACCAGCTTGTGTGGCACCCTTGTTGGAACCAGCTTGCAGACCAATGATACCATGGCCAGCGCGCAATTGTTCCTCGGAGAAGTCACGCTTGCATTCATCGGCGGGTTTGGGTCCAAGGAAGGGTCCTTGGAATTCGGGGTGTTTGTAGGCGGCACGACCGAGAGCGAAGATGGTGTTGGTCACTTGAGCGATATCCTTCTTCTCCCACAGATCAACAGTTTGGAAGACATCCAAATCGGGTACACCGTATTCCTTCAATGCCTTCTGGAAGTTGTTGATGTTTTCCATCATTTTGAATTGACCACCAGATGAGTTGATCTTGGCCACGGAGTTGGGGGCAAGCTTGTTGATCAGAGCGCACAACACTTGACCGTCCTTGAGGTGATCCTCATACTCAACACCGGCGGGGAATTTGGAACCAAGAATAGCCTCAACCCATTCCTGAGCTTCTTTGTCCATCTCGGGATTGCGCTTGCCAGCAATCTATTGAAAGGGAGGAAGATAGGAAAAGAGTTAATAAATATAAAATTGAAGTACTTATTGCCATATTTAGCAAAATTTCGATACAATTTTGAAATATATTTTTGAAAACTATTTTCGAATTTTTTTTTGAAAATGTAAAATCTGATTAAATTAATTAAAATTAAATTTTTAACTCATATTAGAAGACTTTTCGAACAATTTTTAAAAATTTCACTTATTTGAAAAGCAGTTTATATTATTTTTTCACTATAAATTTTCACTAATTGTATTTTTAGAGCCACTTATTTTCAAAAATATCCTAATGATCACACTTGAAAATTTTTAGTATTTTTTTTTCAAGATATTCACCTTAGCACGAATAGCACGTTCAAGAGACATTTTGTGTTTGTGTGTTTTTCTTGCTTTTTTGGAAGAGTTCGAAACTTTTACTTGTGATCCTCGCTAGAAGGAAGACTGTCTGTTACTGATGCCCTGCCACAGCGTGTTCGTCGCTTATAAAGTAGTCGGAGAGTCAATTCGGTACGCTCAAAAATTTTCAATAACAAAAAATGCGGAATAATTTTTGAAAAGTTCTCAAAAATACAAGAACAAAATGCATGCGATGAGCATGATAGCATTTTTCCAAAAATACCTGTGATGAGAAATTTTCCCGTTGCTCAGACGCAATCGCAATCGGTTATGGTCTCAGCTGCTGGCGTATGAAATCGCGTGGGCGTCAGTTCTTGTAGAACGTTGTTATGCCTAAGGCTGGCTGGTTGTTGTTGTTATTATTAATATTTTCGCTATAGAGCGACATGATGAGTGTGCTTGGTTAAATTTAGCGAAATAAATTCACACACAACATTTTGAAAATAGCCACCACTTCGCATAATAAATATTTGACTGCAACGCCTAGCCCGCGCCCTC
Source organism: Zeugodacus tau (assembly GCA_031772095.1). NCBI lineage: Eukaryota > Metazoa > Arthropoda > Insecta > Diptera > Tephritidae > Zeugodacus > Zeugodacus tau. Next base: position 19,015,546 of record CM062652.1, on the reverse strand, counting down.
CAGCCATCAATACGTTTCGCGTACTTTTATGAATTTCTCAAGTTTTTATTAATTTTATAGCAATTCACTTCCCTCATCGCAATGGTCAACGAATTTTCACGCTTTACATCTGGCATTTGTTTGTCCTAATTTGAGTTGAGAAATTTTCGGTTAGTTTTGGTTTATTTCCAATATGAAATCTAGCGCTTTATTATTTATTCCACAAAGTCGTGCATTTGCAGCTATTTGTTTTGTTGTTTTAACACGATTTACGATTGTTTTAGCACTGTAAATCAAAAATTTTAATTGAATTGCCCGAAAATGTGAACCAATTATTTGAGGCGTTTGAGGGAAAAAATATTTACATTATTTTCACTGAATAGTAAAAGTACAGTAGCGGTGCGTAATTGAGCAGCACAGCGGTGGTGTAATATGGCTTAAAAGTAGTATTGTTTATAGACTTCTATATGATCCTCTTTTAGTCATACAGTTCGTTAAATTATAGAAATTTTGGATAAGGAAACACTACTTTAAATTAGGATTAATAGATACTGTCGTATATTTAAAAATCATAAAGAGATTTCTTTCGTTCGAAAGGTTTTCCCAAATTATTTATGAATGCTGAGAGTTTAGTTGGTAGAGAAAGGTGGGAACAAATTACACCCATTAGTTTTTGAGCGCAGATTACATAATGCTAGGTTGTAAAGAAAACCTAATTATAATATCAACAGAAAATTACGAAGTCATAATAGTGGGTATGTAGGATCTAAGAGACGTTATGAACCGATTTGGATTGGGAGAAAGTCGGAAAAATGTAAAGATATTTCACTTGTTGTTCCAGAAATTGATTCTAAAGTCAACAGAAATATGGAAATACAAAATAGTGCGTCTGTGAGGACGAAATAATTTTTTCCCAAATCAAAATCGTTCCATGGACTTGGGAAAAATTATGTCGAAATGACTACATAAAACATACTCGTATATGATCACATTATGCCAAGATATAAATATATCTCACTCATGGTTTCGGTCGCAACAAAGTTGCTACGAGAGTATAATACTTTTGTTCACATAACGGTTGTTTGTAACACCTAAAACTAGACGAGTTAGATATAGAGTCATATATACCAAAGTGATCAGGGTGACGAGTAGATTTGAAATCCGGATGTCGGTCCGTCCGTCCGTTTGTGCAAGCTGCAACTTGAGTAAAAATTAAGATATCTTAATGAAACTTGGAACACATGTTCCTTGGGGCAGTGAGAGGGTTGCTTGGGCCTCCCATACAAAGGTTAGGTTGAAAATGATATTTTCTTTTCACCCTGATAACACGGATAAAAAAATGGGCAAAACGGTTCACAACCACGACTACTGTCCTTATAACTCAAATTTGAATTCCATCTGATTTCTTCACTTTATCATGTATACATAAGGAACCAATGAAGATAGTGGAATAAAACTTTACACAAATAGTACAAATCATCTCTGACTTCACTTTTGAAAAAATTGTCGAAAACGGACTATAACTTTTCAAGGCCCCAGATATCGGACATGTTGAACTCAGCGCCTAAGGGTAAATTTTAACAGAAAATTTGGGTAAATCTCTCAGATAATTTAATATAATTCAGAGGAAATTGTTTTCTTCTAATAGTGTTCTGTTAAAAAAATTATTAATATTGGGTCATAACATCTCCTAGCTCCCATATACCTAATTATAGGTTTTTCAAAAATACGGTGGGCTTTATTCCGCATATAAGCATGTATTGGTTAATATGTGAGATATCTTAGCAAAATTAAGTGAGCGTATAGTCTTGGATATAGTGTACCCTGCTGGTGAAAAAAAAAAAATTATCTCATAGTATATATTGCGATTTTCGTAATTCTATTAAACTTTATGGCGAATTTATGGGTAAATTTTGTATGTTTGTAAGTTTCTTCAATAAATTGCGAGAGTATAAAATGCTCGGTTGCGCCCGAACTTAGCCTATCCTTACTTGTTTAAAGATGAGATGAGATGAATCCAAATTTAATAAGAATATCAGGTTTATTTAAAGGCCAAATAATTTGTAGCTATAAGGTATCTTCCGAATTATGATTTCGAATATATTGACGTCTTCGATTTTCCTAACCAAAAATCATTTATCGGTTGTGAAACTTGCAGATTTTAATAATATAATTGCATTTTTTGTATATAAATTCTCTCATTACAAACCATCATCAATGACAAAAAATTCCACCGCACTGTAATTCCATCAAAACATTTACATATTCTTTTGATTTTGTAGTTGGAAAATCACACTTTGTATGTGAGCATCAAAATGAAATATTTGATTTTCTCTCTCATTAAATCGTGTAAACAATGTCGGTTTTGCCTATAGGTCTCTGTGTATGTATATATTTAACACTTCCATGCATTGGGTTTTAACATATATGTACATTTATCAGTATACGTATATTTCCATACGAAATGCTGAATTTTTCTTTGTAATTGGGTGTATGTGGGGCAAATACCTTTCAAATTAGTTCACTCTTTTAACGCATCGCAATGCATTTGAGTGAAATAAAATTATTGAATAATTGATGTGCTGGTACTATTGGAAAATTCCGAAAGCATTACTCATACTCAGAAAATTTTAATGAGACAGCTCAACCAAAATTTTTAAAAACGACATGCAATATATTGATATAATATACATATTTAATTTTGAAATCTGTTGTTAGTGCATTTTCGAAAAAATAAATTAAAAATTTCGAGATATTATGCTGAAAATTTTATTTACAGCTTAATCGAAAGCAACAGTAAATTTATAGCTTGAATATTAATTTTGTTATACAAGCAATATATTTTCGAACATTTCCTCTACACTTTATTTTCGAGATACCAGCGCAATAAAAATCTAATTTTGGTGCGATCTCTGTTATTAATTTTCTTAAGTTGCCAGTGCGCATGCTTAGCTAAATTTAGTTGTGTTCTCAATCATATCAAGTCCAAAAATTCGAGATGCCATGGTGAAAAATTTATTTATAGCAAAATCGCAAACAACTGTAAATTTATAACACGTAAATTTGATTTTTCATACAAACAATATATTTTCGAAATATCTTTACCTTGTTTTCGAGATATCATGACAATAAAAATCTAATTTTAACTTTTTTGGTCTGAGTGGAAAATTTTCTTTTTTCAAAAATACGAATTGCGTTCATGCAGTTTCGAGATATCATGAGTGAGAAAACTATTTTTGTTTGAGATTTTGATTGGTTTTCGAGATCTGTAGCAAACAACTGGGTATTTTCATCATAAAAAAATATACATTTTTAGAATAGAAAGCCTAGTGACCACAACGCGTGTGTGAGATATAGGTACTGAAATTTTATTTCGAAACGAGATATTGAATTTTTATTTTTTTTTATGTTAAGCGTTCGTGTGATTTATGTGATTTTTTAAAAAACTGGTAAGGTCTTTGAGGGTTATATTTAGGTATTGCTGATTGAACTAGAATATTATTCAAAATATATATAAAAATGATTAGTACCGTATGTTTTAAAGCTTAGTGAGTTTATAATCAGAAATTTCAACTTTATTTACATATTTTAACAAAATTATGAAAATTATTTTGCAGCAAGTCAATTAATTCAAAATTTTTTGCATTTTTCGAAAATTCGAGAAGTTCATACAACTCAATATTTCTTAAAATTATGATCTACACTTCATATTTGTTTTTTTAATTTTTCTCGAACTCATATAATATATTTTAATTTTTAATAAATATCTCATGCAGACATTTATGTTTTATTCTTTTGCTAAATATGAAATTGTCATGCCAGTAAATTATTTTAATTTATATATGCGACTGTTCTGACAATATTTTAAATTTATATATGAAAATAAAAATGAATTATTACAACGCTTAATTTTAATTAGGCGCTGATTAATAAAATAATGTAAGCAAGAAAATGGGCAAGGTTAATAAGTAAAGAAGCTTAAAATATTATATTTTCGAAAATTAAAAAAAAAAATTTAATTAATTTATTATTAAGAGTTTTCGAAAAAAATGATATCGGTTGATAACTTCTCCTGACCTCGATTTAATGAGTATAATAGAATTATACTGTTTAGCTCCCACTGAAATGTTTAATTTAGATAAAAATGGGGAGTCAAGAGAAGGGTCATTTGATGTAAAAGTTTGGCATTCACTGTATCTCTTTTAAGGGGATAACCAGTATAACCCATGAAAAATTAAGCGACTTTTGTGAATTTTTTTTAAAGAAAGTACTTGATCGAATCATTTGAACTATATTTTAAGATTTTTTACAAAAAATGCCAAAAAATAGTTCCCCAACTGCTGACATGGCCAAATGAGTAGCTGAAATTAAAAAACTCAAAAAGGTCATTAAAGTTGAAGGTATTTCCTATACAATGATCTATGATTTTTGAAAGATATCAACAAATAACAAAATGGCGGACTTCTGAAAAAATTGTCGTTTTTTAATGCCAAGTTTACAATTTTCAACCAATCAAAGATATCGTAGGTTAATTTGAAGTCGATCGGTCAATTTCTCGTAGAGTTATGATGTCAGCAATTTTAAGCAAATTCGAGATTTAAATTCGTTTCGAGAAAAACGCGTTTAAAGTTTCGACTATAGCGGCTTATACCTGCGAGCGGTCGCTCTTTAGAACGCTGCCATTCAAAAACTATTCAAGATACGACCTTACCGCTATCACTGGATATTTTTAAAATATAAACTATCGAATAAGCAAAAATTTTTTGAAAGTGCTACACTGTGCTAATGTCCTAAAAAAGTTGATTTTTGGGAATTTTTATTTAAAAAATACTTAATCAATTATTTCAAAATTTTAAGAATATATTTATAAATGTTTCAAGAATATGCAGTGAAATTTTTGAAGAAAAAAATTAAATATTTCACTTTAATATTTTATATGTTATAGTTGACGGCGCGAAAAAAAAGGTCCTTCACTGCTGCAGTGATTCCGGCCTTCTCCGTGGAGGAAATCTAAACAAGAATTCTCCTTAAACTAGATAATATTGTCTGTACAATAACCTACGATAAAAAAAAATCAAAAATTGACAATATGGCGGCGTTTAAAAAAAAATAATCGAATTTTACCCAAAATTTTGGTCGTTTTTGGCGTGCCAAAATTCGATTTTTTGATCAGATCAAAAATCGATAGGTCATTGTACGGAGAACTATATATAGAACATGAAAAAAAAAATTCGATAGTGATCGGATCATTTGTTTTTGAGTAATCACTGCAGCAAATTCGGAAAATGCTGTTTCGAGAAAAACGCGTTTAAAGATAAAATGATCGTTTTCACTGTTACCGAGCGGCTGCTCTTTAAATTGCTATAACTCAAAAACTATTTGAGATATCGATTTGAAATTTTAATATTTTATTTTTTAAGGTGTAATCTACCGAAATATGAAACAAAAAAATTGTTTTTTTTTTAACTCGTATAGAATAGATTGGAAGTAACTTTCATTAAAAATTAATATTTAATCATAAGCTGTAAGAAAAACAGATTTTGAAGCCTCTTCGCAACAAAATAACTTAAAATAAATAACTTAACTCAACTTAAATTTAACTTAACATAAAAATTAATTTTAAGTAATTTAAAAAGTAATTTAACTTAAAAACTTAACTGTGAAAAATTTCAAAAAAAAACACAACTCATCTCTTTTTTATTTAAGTTTTTTATTAATTAACTAAGCATAAAAACTTAATGTAAAGTTACTTAAAAAATAACTTAACTTAAATTTTAATTTAATTTTGAAAAACTGAAATTGACCTTCGAAAAACTTAACTCATATTTTCTTATTTATGTATGTTTATTATTAATCAAATTAATCTACAAACTTAACATAAAAACTTAACATAAACACTTAACTTAACTTAACTTAAATTAGGAAAAATGAACTCATGTTCTCGCTGAAAATATTATTAATTGCGTAATAAAAATTATATTGCATCAGCTGCTTTTTCCAATAATTTTTTTTTTCATATTGAAAAATGCCAAAAACAACAAGAAAAACAAGCAAATCGTAAATAAATTCAAACAGCGCAGCTAGTTAGCAAGACAAACAACCGTTGTTAGTGCCATAAAATCGAAACCTACAAACACACACACATGTTTGTTGCTTGCTTAGGAAAAATCTAAAATAAAATAAAAATTCCGCCGTGAAAAACAAGCAAATTCCTGTTGCTGCTAAGACGTAAAACAGGTGTACAACTACAAATAACATTTGGCAGTGTGATCAACTGTTTATTGGCTATTTGCTATGTGTTTTTTTCGGCTAAAAATATCCAAGTTTCGTCATTTTGCGCCGAAATCTTCCAGAAACACAAAGAATAATATGGATGCGAAAATATGAACGAGCAAAAGCAACAATAACACAGCATGTTATTGCCAAAGGCTTAATAGTTAGGCGAGTAAGTGGAAAAGTATTTTTTAGATGGCAAAACAAAGTGATCATTGTATATACCCAGCTGTAAAAAAGTAATTTCAACAAAAAAAAAATATACCTCTGCACACACCCACAGAGTTAGTCAGCTGAGGTACGCTTGCTCTTGACGCTTGTCCATCATGCCATCAGCCATTGCCCGCATGCCGCTACCAATTCGTAATCAACCAAAAATGACAATCATCCAACTAACCAAGCAACCAACCAACTCGCCAGCATGGCGGCAACGCTGCAGGCGTTTGGAACAATTGCGGGCGACGCAGTGCCATCGCAAATATGCCGTTGGCGACGGCATTATCATAGCAGCAGCAGCTGAGGCTGCCTCGGGCAGGTCGTTTCGTACATTTTTTTGGCTTCACTCATAATATTTTCGCTTTGCGTAATTGCAAAGTACTAGTACAACATTGCGTCTAGGTCCTTTATTTGCAAATTGTGCCAAATTAATTGCGTTTTTTTGTTGTTTTTGTTATTTTTTTGTTTGTTGATTGCTTGCTTTCAACCACTTAAAATTAATAATGAAAATTCAGCTAATGAGATTTTAAGTGTCAGTTCACTTTTTTTCAAAATGCAGGTATAATTAAAAACAAATTCAAATCATTAAACAAAATGAAAATTATTTTTTTTTTTCAAAGATAGCACTGTGCATAGATTTTGTAACGGTAATTGAAACCATTGCTAATTGTGACTTTTGATGAAAGCGCTGCTGTCGACATATCCATTCAAGTGCATCGACGCTTTTCGGTCAAAAATTTATATTTTTCTATTTGTTGTTGTTGTGTTGTATTCGTCAATTTGTGCAAGGACGCGTTATGTAGTGTCGTTGTTTGACATATAAATTACGGCCGTTTTGGAAAAAAAAACACCTAACTTGTTTGACAAGTTAAACCGGAAAAAGGTTGTTCGCAAGTGTTTAATTAAATTTGCATTCAAAAAGCCGCAAAAAAATAATTCAAATTGTGTTTATATTTGTTTTTGTTTTGTTTTCATGTGACTTTTGTGTAAACACGTGAAAAACTGTATTGAGTGATTGAATAATTGGAGTATTTTCCTGTGAATAATGTGTAAAATTTGCATTTGAAATTAAAGCATTATGGTGTTATGAAAAAATGTCTTCATTTATAATCATTAACGAAATTAGAACTGGTGTTATTTAACTAACTTATAATAAAAGGACTTGATCTGGTGATCATAGATCAAATTGCTTTGATTATATCCTAAATTTTTGATCGAAAATCTCTTATATTTTATACATTTTTGTTGGTTTGAGAAATTTTTATATTAAAAGTATAAATTTAATTTTTGAAATTGGTTAAAATGATTAATTTTGGATGATTATAATTTTTATTTCTGTATTTTTTTATTAATTTATTGAATTTAAAAAACAAAATGATTGACTATTTTCGATAATTTTTTTTTTATTTTAGAAATTTTTAAATAACTGATAATAACTTCTACATCAGTAAAAAACTTAAAGGAAAATTTAACTCAAATTTTCACTAAAATATTATTAATTGCAATTACATCAGCTGCATTTTGCAATGTATATTTTTTCATCTTGAAGAATGCCTAAAAAAACAATTAAAAATAAATATAAAAAAATTATAAATAAATTTCATAAAAGTTATTAAAAATCTGGGCAATATATCATTAGTGCTATTTGAAAAGTTTGTATATCTTCGAAATTCAGTTGACTATTATAAATCAGGAAAAAGTGTACAATTTCGACTTATACGATTTTATGGCTATAAACAATACTTTTTTATATACAAGATCAGATATATTACTGCATAATTACATTAAAATATGTTTGAAATTCGGTTAAAACTTTATAAACAATTAATATTTTAAAAATTGTGAAATTTTGAAATTTTGACTTATGCGATTTTTTGCTTTCGCATTTTCGCAACAACCATAATTGTAATATTTCGAACAATTAAATTAATATTAAATAAATGTTTGATAAGTGCGAAAAATTTTCACTTTCATGCGTTTCCCGCAGAGTGGAATTTTTAAAATCGGTTTCGGGAAAAAGTTGTATAAAAAGTCTTCAAAGCATAAAAATAATATTTCTATTTTAAAACAAAGTGAACTATATAAATAAAAAAGATAAGGGAATTATTAAAAAATCAAATCAGGAGAAATGTGTTTAGTTTGTTTATAATAATTTAGTTGTTGCCGGTAACTAATGAACCACGATACAAAGGACTTTGAAATTTTTATCACTTCATATATGAGTTAAGACTAATATATATCTATACCATTTTAATTGGGGCACGAGAGGGTTAAGTGTTTTTTTGGATCAACTATATTTCTACAAAAGTAAAATCATTCAAGAATTAATCAGATACAGCTGATTTGCTTTTTATTGTATAAAGAAGCAGACGATTTGTATGTTATTTGACCATGAGCTCATAACTCGCTTCAGAAAAACATATGAAAATCGTAATTTATTCTCATTGTTTACTTAAGATTTTGAGGAAAATTATTCCATTGTTTATTGTTATGAGAGCGATAAATGTAAATACAAATTTGCTACTTGTACTTGAACTGAAGAAACTTGAAATGAGAAAAACATATGAGGAAAATGAAGGAAGAATAAACTCAAATATTATGTGGAAAGAAACGTAAAAGTGATCCGATTTTTATTTGTGCCTGCGTATTCGTTCGGTGCCTTAAATCGAAACTAGTGCCTGAGTTTTAGAGAAAACTTACTAAATGTTTAATTTATGATGACCTAGTCAGATTGATTTTTAAAAAATTGATTGATTATCTGATTAATTTTGTTAATTAGAATTGTTACATTCTTAATCGTTAACCCAAAGAAAAACAATATTGCCGCTCTATATGCTATAAAGAGTTGATGTGTTTAGATAGTAGAAAGGTGAATGAAAATAATAAGGAAAATATAAAAAAAATTAAATTTCATTAATAATAATAAATTTGACATTCAGCTTATATTAAATATTAATATATTAGTAAATAGAGATAATCAAATTCACACTTCCATGATTTTTAATATTTTTGAAATATTAAATTCCAAACTTTGATTAAATTTTAATAATTCAAACGTTAAATTAAAAATGTTCAATGTCAATAGATGTTTCCCATGCAATTTGTTGCGGAAATAAGGCTTCATAACAAATGTTGCGTATACGCCATGTATCACATATTATTGAATTTATTTGTGTGCGAATTGAGCGGAAATGCGCTGTGGCAGTTATATTAAAATAAAATAACATATTGTAAAAAGAAATAAAAGATATGTTAGCTGTAGAAAATGATAAATATTAAATGGTTTTCATATATATATATATAGCTATATAAACTAGTGCATACATTTTTTTATGAATGTTAGTCATTTCGTGTAAGCGAATACGTGACCTGACTGCAGTTGATTAACTAAAATCATTCGAATTAGTAGTTTGAGCTATCATTTTAGCTGTTTTTCATATGTGCACATGTGTTGTATGTAAACAAGGTTTCCTTCCATCAGCTGCTTCCAATAAATTTTTGCACTTGACTGAATGAACACTGCCTATGTCAAGGCTGTTTGAGGTCTTATATGCATATAAATGAAGGTGTTTTGTGAATATACGAATTCTTAGGCATCCGGCGGATATCCTTTGTCGTTTGTTTGTGTTACGTTTTGAACTGGAATTTTGTTTGTTGTTGAAATTTTAAGATTTGTTGTGGTCTCAAATACTTTTAGTTGTACTATGTTATGCACAAATATTTGTGGTTGCACAAAAATCTTTCGAGAAATCTTTCTTATTTGTTATATAGAATGTAATGGACTTGAATTCCTTTATTTTATTAAAAATATATTTGCAATGTCATGACTATAAATTTTAAAAATATTTTACAAAATTTCAAAATATTATAAAATTTTACAAACATTGTAGCAAGCGCAAAAGTAAAGTGCATAGATAAATTAATTTACTAATTTAAATTCAGTATTTATATACACGAAAGTATATAAAATTTTTACTTTACGACACCTTTTACATTTTCATTACTAAATTGTATATACTGAACACCTAGGTGTAGTTGTATATTTTCACACATTTTACACCTGCAATTTGAAATTTTATTTATATTTTAATTAACAGCAAGCAGTTGTCGCATTTCAATTACAAAATTAAAAACAATAAAATTAGACAAAGCGTAACTGTGCAATTATAACCATAAAAATAAAGCAGTGAATTCATTTGGATGCTTGAAAACGGCAGCAAATCACTTAAGCAGCCGCCAAAAATGCCACAACTACATATACACTTTAAATTAACCAATTCGTTTAGTGTAATGTGTTGTTGTTGTTGTTAGTCTGAGCTTTTAATACGCCTACAAAGTGTATGCGCACCACATAAAGGTTATTTGACTTTGTTTTTACCTTTTGGCTGCTTACAGCTGGCAAATAAGGTCGCAAGAAATTAGTGTGTCACGTATACGCCACGGTGTGTGTTGTTAGTTGTAAACTGTATTTATGTTTAGTGGCATCGTAAAATGTCTGACACGTGCCGCATATGCCGCAAAATAACGAAATTAGTCGGAATTTTTATATTGCTTCAAATTTATAGAAAAAGGTGTAAAATTTAAAAATAGTTTTTTTTTTTATAAAATATTTTTAGAATCCCTTTAAAGATTTTCAATTTTATAAATTAAAATTATTTTCGCAAAATATTTTTGAAAGTCACAATAACTTGTTATTCAAGCTAATATTTATTAATACAAGAATATAAAAAAATAGTGTTGCCACCTGACATTTTTTTTCAAATAACTCAAAAATATTATTTTAAAAATTGACAACACAGTGTAGGTACAAAATTATTATGAGCAAGCAAGCATTGAAGCTTATTGGTAAAAATTTTTCCAGTGTTGCCACCTTTTAATATTTCATTGAATGTTCTTAAAGTTAAGAAGGTTTACAAAATAGAAGAAATTATAATTTTAATATTAAACATTGTCACACTAACTCAGTATTAAAAAAATAAACATTGACAAGTTAACAAAATAGTGTTGCCACCTGACATTTTTTGAAAATTATTATTTTAAAAATTTACAGCAAAAAATTATTATGAGCAAGGAAGCCTTAAAGCTTATTGGTAAACATTTTTCCAGTGTTGCCACGTTTCTTAAATTTCCTTGATAGGTCTTAAAGTCAAGAAAGTTTATAAGAAATTACAATTTTTATGTTAAAAATTTGCACACTAACTTAGTATTAAAAATCATTTTTTATAATTTTTAATTTAAAAAAGATAGTATTGCCACCCGTTATTTTTTTCAAATAACTCAAAAATATTATTTTAAAAAAATACAATACAGTGTACATAAAAAATTATTATGAGAAAGCCTTGAAGCTCATTAGTAAAATTTTTTCGGTGTTGCCACCTTTTTAAAATTTTTCAATTAATTATTTAATAATATAAAATATTACGGGTATGGTATGTTTGTTATTTATGAAAGTAATACTATAAAAAATATATTTATAATTATATGATGTTGCCACCTAATTTTTTAAATATATTATATTTTCCATAAGCGAAATCTACATTTCCGAATTACTACTTGCTGTTCTCTAATTAACATTGTTTACTTGCAAGAGTATTAAGAAAAATAAACTTTATGGTTCAAAGTCAAAATCACGCACAAAAAAATATTTGTGTATAGAGCAGTAATTGCTTCTTAAAACAATCATCATTTTATTTTTAAACGAAATGTGACATCGCGTTGTCTAAACAGAAAAAAAAATAACAAAATTTTTGACATTGCTGTCTTGCTATCATGAACACGGTTCACGTAGAACGAAAATACGCCTACGCAACAAAGCAAATGCCTATACGAATATACAGGGTGTAACAAGGTGGGTATATTAAAATATTTTAAATTGTATAAATCGAAAGAATTGTTTTATTTTATTTTAATAGTAAATTTAAAAAAAAAATTAAAATTAATTTTTTATAAAAAAAAAATAAAAATTATAAAAAAAAATTGTAAAAAATTGTTTTTATGTAAAAATAGTAAATATTGAAATTTTTTATTCTAGCTTTGGTAGCACTTTTGTGCTACTTTGTCAGACTCTATTATCCGAAAAATGAAAAAAAAACATGATGAGACACCCTTAAAAATAATATATATGTACATTTATAATTTTTGGCACACTCTCTTCTTTTATTGCCTTTTGGAAGTGTCTCGAATCGCTCATATGCTACATTGTGTATTAATAAATTCAATAAAGAAAAAAAACTGTAAATATGAATTCATGAACACGCCACATGTGGCCACTGCGTTGATTACTTTTGCGTCTAGTTGCTTTGTTGTTATAGATTTCATTTTTAAAAATATGTTTTTATTCATACATTTCACTTTTCACCGCAATGGTATGCGTATGCGTACATATACCTATGTGTGTTTGGGTGTGGGTGTGGGTGTGTGAAAATGACGACATTGACTTGTGGATGTTATTTATAATTTAAACTTAAACTTAATGAGCGACGAAAAGCGCAATGGCATTTTGGCTGTTGGACATTTTGCTGTGAATGACCAAAGCGTGCTATTTTCGAAATTTCAAAAAGTCATTGCGGAAAAATTTATCACACATACACGCACAAACGCTTGTATATGTTAAGGCGACGTGATAATTGGGAATATATTGTTTTAGTAGGCTTTAAAAGATGTACATATGTATATATGTACATATATATAAGTGTGTACATACTGGTATGTTTAGTTAGGTATACTACATATTATGTGTGGTTGACTGTAGGTGTAGTTCGAAGTTAAAGAAACCTACGAATTCCGGAAGAAAATAAGAATATTTTTTAATCTATACTAATATTATAAAGAGGAAAGATTTGTATGTATTTTTGTATTGAATAAACTCAAAAACTGTGCCGATTTCAAAAAAATCCATTCACCCTGAGTAACATAGGCTATATTTATTGCTATAAAAGATTAGGGGTCCTTATTAAAGCTTAACTAACATAATCCAAGGAGTAAAAAAAAGTGTCCTAAAATGTCTTTCGTCGCATGTGCTGCAATATTAAATAACATAGCAATACCTAGTTATTATTATAGTTTTGTCACACAAGTTATTTGAAAATTGTCGCGTGGACGTCGCTCACCATCGCCTACATACATATTTTTAGAGTTTTTGATTTGAACCTTACAACGCTTAATTACAATTAACAAAAAAAAAAAAACACGAAAACATCGAGCGCATGGATTATTCGACGGGATCTACGCACATGTTGCTACTCTGAATATTTTATGGAAATGAAAAATGATCGGAACTAATATTCAGTACTTTTCAGAACTAAATCCCTCTTATTTTAATTGTTTCATTAAATAATATATTGTAACTGTGAACTATCCGAACAGCGTAGAGACTCGAGTATTTCTTATAATTATACTCTCGCAACAAATGTTGCTAAAGAGAGTATTATAGTTTTGTTCACATAACGGTTGCTTGTAACACCCAAAACTAAACGAGTTAGATATGGGTTAATATATGCCAAAGTGATCAGGGTGAACAGTGGAGTTCAAATCCGAATGTCTGTCTGTCTGTCTGTCCGTCCGTCCGTCCGTCTGTGCAAGCTGTAACTTGAGTAAAATTTAAGATATCTTGATGAATCTTGGCATACTTATTTCTTGGCACCATAGGAAGGTTGCTTTCGAAAATGAGCAAAATCGGACCACTGCCACGCCCACAAAATGGCGAAAACCGAAAACACATAAAGTGACATAACTAAGCCATAAATAAAGCTATTGAAATAAAATTTGGTATGAAGGATCGCACTATGAAGGGGCATATTTGGATGTAATTTTTTTGAAGAAGTGGGCGTGGCCCCGCCCCGTACTAAGTTTTTTGTACATATCTCGATAACCAATAAAGCTATATAAACCAAACTTTCTGAAGTCGTTTTTTTTAGCCACTTCCTAATACAGTCCAAAAATGAAAGAATCGGATCATAACCACGCCCACCTCCCATACAAAAGTTAGGTTGAAAATTACTAAAAGTTTGTGAACTCACTAGCGAAAAACGTCAGAAACACTAAATTTCACATAAGAAATGACGGATGAAAGCTGCACTCAGATTTTTTTACAAAATGGAAAATGGGCGTGGCGTCGCCCACTTATGGGTCAAAAACCATATCTCAGGAACTACTCGACCGATTTCAATGAAACTTGGTTTGTAATAGTTTCCTTACATCCCAATGATATGTTGTGAAAATAGGCCAAATCGCTTCACAACCACTTCCTATATACCAGAACTTTGAAAACAATCTGAATCGTTTACTTTACAATATATAAAGTAAGCACTAGTGAAGATATCGGTGCAGAACTTTGCACAAATACTATGTTAATAGTGTGGCAGCCCCATTCTAAAAATCGCCGAAATCGGACCATGGGTTTTTAAGGCCCCATATATCGAACACGAGGACCTCGGTGCTTCTAACCTAATATTATGGTTTCCAACTTTCAATGGACTTTATACAATATATATGACGAATATGTGGGTCAAATTGTGTATTATATAATAAAATAAAGTTAAATAAATAAATTGCGAGAGTATAAAATGTTCGGTTACACCCGAACTTAGCCCTTCCTTACTTGTTTTTCAATTACATTTGTATAGCTATTAAGCAAATAATTTACAAGCACATGCGCGACAATCGATTATCGACCGATCGCAGATGATTGCTGAACAAAATTTCAGAACCCCCCAAGAACGCGATCGAGATTTGAATACGGCTTGAAGAAAAAAATATTATGTTATGTTATGCTGTAATATATAATGTTTATAAATATTTATATATTTATGCGCAATTGGGCCTTTGATGTTCAATTTCCTTAAAAAATCAATACTGTCCAATGAGGGAATATTATAAATCCTTTTATAGTTTTGTGTTTCTATGCTTTGCTTCATATTCATATATTCTTCGTTTCCCATGTGGACGCATGAGAAAATTAATCTGTATAAGATTTTGTAAACAATTATTAAGTTAACAAATTTTTATACTCTCGCAACCTGTTGCACAGAGTATTATAGTTTTGTTCACATAACGGTTGTTTGTGTCACCAAGAAATAAAAGAGTTAGATATGGGGTTATATATATATAAATGATCAGGATGACGAGTGGAGTTGAAATCCGGATGTCTGTCCGTCCGTCTGTCCTTGCAAGCGATAACTTTAGTAAAAATTGAGATATCTTAACGAAACTCGGAACACATATTCCTTGGCACCCTGAGGTTGCTTTCAAAAGGGGGAAAATCGGTCCACTGCCACGCCCACAAAATGGCGAAAACCGAAAACCTATACAGTGTCATAATAAAGTTATGAAAATGTAATTTGGAACATAGGATCGCATTAGGGAGGGGCACATTTGGATGTAATTTTTTTGGAAAAGTGGGCGTGACCCCGCCCCCAAATAGGTTTTTTGTATATAACTCGCAAACCAATAAAGCAATATAAACCAAACTTTCTGCAGTCGTTTCTTTTAGCCGTTTCCTTATACAGTCCAAAAATGAAAGAAATCGGATAATAATCACGCCCACCTCCCATACAAAAGTTAGGTTGAAAATTACTAAAAGTGGGTTAACTCACTAACGAAAAACGTCGGAAATACTAAGTTTTATATAAGGAATGGCAGAAGGAAGCTGCACTGAGATTTTTTTACAAAATGGCCGTGGCATCGCCCACTTATGGAAAAATTGTCAAAATCGGACCATGACTTTTCAAGGGCCCTGATATCGAACATGAAGAACTCAGTGCCTAAAGGTACATTTTCACCGAAATTATAGGTAAATTTCTCAGATATTTTAATGTAATTCATTCCCTCAGAATTTTTTTCTTATAACAATTTGTCTCTGTACCAAAAAAGTTTTAAAATCGGGTCATAATTCTCGAGATCCCATATACCTAATTATAAGTAATATAAAATTAAGTGAGCGTATAGTCTATCGATATTATTCTTGGTGATGAAAACGAGTGAAATCGATTCAGGAATTACCTCAGTCCCCATATATTATTCTATTGAACTTTATGCCGAATATATGGGTCGAATTGTGTTATCTTTATAAAAATACGTCAATAAATTGCGAGAGTATAAAATGTTCGGTTGCACCCGAACTTAGCCTTTCCTTACTTATTGATATTTATTATATATCTTAGACGTTTAAAGTCGGTTTTTACTTTGATGACCAATATCTTGGAGAGGCTGGTATGTAAGTAGTGATTGCGTAGGTATCATAATGTATTACATGCTGATCCCGCAGTCGTTGCCCTGCGTGAAAGAATTTGTTTTGAAAAGTAAAGAGTGTTGTTGGGAAGTGTTATTTTGCGATTTATTTGCGATTTTTCTACATATTTTTCACGTAACGCAGCTTGATAAACAACAATCTTTGTTTTCTGCTCCGGTGCGTAAATGTACAGAAAAGATGGCTTCCAACTCGTGAACACTCCACGTATAGCTCGCCGTGTGAAAAACATGGCATTTCCAGATTTACCACACATTTCCAGCGACTGTCTTTGTGACATGTTGATTGACATCGCATATGTAAGTCCCACTGGAAACTGAATACGTTTGAACTGAAATGGCGAATCTTTGGAACTCAAAGAATTCGTGAAATCAAGCACTCTGCCCCCTTGTAAGTCCCTTGCAACTATCACATTATTCGATAGCTGCGTCACAATCAGACAGGTTCAATTACACAGTTTCGGCGCATGAAGATAGTGAACCATAATAATGACAACTTTGAGACGCAAAGGATGCGGTGGCATGCCAGAAAAATCCAAAGAAATTCTTCTGGATAATTCACGGCTTTGTCTTCAATTACATCAAAATCGATCGATTTGTATGAACACAAATCTTTCGGAAAATTGCGCGTGTGCTCAACCAATCGTAGTTACTTATAATTTTGGCCAATGTATTCAGATATACATTCGTGATGAGTCATCTTTCGTTGACAATTGGCAGTTGGAATTGATATCAAACCATTGAAAAATCAACCGGAATTTGCCCATTCCCAACTTTTAACAGTTCTTCTGCGGTGCTATCCTATTGCAGGAACTCTCGCATATTCATGGTCAATCGTGTGGTTTTCACGTACCGCCACAAATACGATGACTTGAGACATGCGTTCAATTCCTCCGCCGCTGTTGATTTTGGAATAACAGGAAGTATTTGTCGAAAATCGCTTGATAACGGTATCATTGCACAACCAAAGCGACGATTATTATTCCACAGATCTTTCATTGTTCTGTCAAGTGCTTCTAGAGAATTGCACTTATCTCATATTTTTTTTACCTGCACTTGGTATTTACGTGAACTGAATATTATGTCAAAAGAATTACCGTAAAACGAAAATAAGGTAAACAAACCTACTTATTTAATTAATAATCTACATGAAAACAAAAAAAGGATTAATTACTGTGAAACTATTAGAAACAAAGTAACTAAAACAAAAAAATATCTACTATATAGAAAACAACTACAAAATGAAAATGTGTTTAAAAAGTATTACTACGATGATAATATATCGCAAAAACCAATTAGCGCTGAGTTATTTATTTGTAATATTACCTTTTAAGTTGTTCGTTGAAATTAAGTGTTGTCAGAATTCAGAATTTATTCAGAATTTATTCAGAATTAAATACTCTTAACCAACAACACATACGAGCATATAGAATCGATTAATTGAAAACAAAAATGATTAAGGGCGATCTCTAAATGTCTTGTATTAAAGCATTATGTTTTAAATATACGAACTTAAAACTATAGACTTATTTTTGTCGTTGAAGAAATGGAGTCTAATCCTTATTAGGTGTAGTTTAATTATCTGAGTGTTGATAGTAGATCCTTTGTAGTTCGGCGCTGCTTCAAAAGTGACACCGGTCTTCTAACAATTGGAAAATATCATGCTATCTCAGATCTATATCATAATTCCTGTACATCCTTTTAATAATAATAAGATTCAAAAATATGTTAAGTACTCTTATTATTATTGTTTATTAAGTAAAATGGCGACATTGGAAACTTTCAGAGTAATAGATCATTATTAATTCGAACAACGTGTTTTACCTGGTACATACGTTATCTTTTGTTGTTTTAAACAAGTTGACGTTGTTATTCAGTACACTAATTTAATAATTATATATATTACACAATGTTCATTAGTATTTTCTTTGGCAAAAAGTGTTATAAGAAATTCCCAAAGCAGATTTGGGGCATCCCGCCGAGTTGATTGTTTTTCAACGGATAAAAATTCGCCATGTCTATTTATGTATGTCGATTTGAAAATCTATATAGGGTGGTCTCAGCAAGTAAATGCAAGAATTTTGTTCGACGAACTGTTTTGGCTGTAGTTCGGCTGCTATATCAATTGGGAACTTGTCAGCGGATGATTATGGATAAAAAAACCTTTCATGAGCATGAGAAAACCTTACCATCATATAAATTACATTGTGTTCCAAGAAGAAAATGTGGTTTGTGGTAGCTATTAGGCCCTTAATGTATGTACATATGTATACACTTCTGTTTTTTATTTTATAATATAAAATTATTTGGTAAAACGTAATTAGTTCCAGTGTATGACACTGAACTCCTCTTAAACGGCTGGACGGATGGTGGATGGTGTGTAGTCACAATTCGGTCCAATTTAAATAGCGCATTAAATTAATTTTAATTTCATAAATATTTTAGATGTTTTATAGTGTCCAAAAATTGAATGTCGCTAATGTCTGTATACCAAATCTTCAATCCAATTATATATTAGATCCAATAATTTAATTATGGGTGTTTCATTCCATACTTTGTTTAATATCCTAATTGCTTGGAACGACGACTGTTGGGTCCGATAGTTCATTATAAATTAAAATAGAAAAAAATTAGAAATTTTATAGTGGCAGTAAACGGGTTAAATTAAACATTTCCCTACCACAAGTGTATTATAAACGTTGCCCAATTTCAGGCGCTGATCGAAATATACTTGGTGACGGCGAATTCAAAATCAATCTGTATTGCAGATGTACATATTGTAGATTATGGATATACTTATGCGCACATAGTTGGGTAAACAAATTCAGCTCTCTGCAAACAACTTGAATCTCTCAATTCAATGGCTTACCTACAGTAAACTGTATGTGGGTTCATTGTCAACATTGCCGGATGCTTATGAATGCGCATCAATTTATAAGCCTTGCAAATATAATGTAATTTTGCGAATTATATGTGGGTAGAAGTGTATTCCTGTATATGCAATATTGCTACTTGAAGTGAGTAAATATTTAACGCAATATTCATTTTTGCTTGACCATCGGCGGTATTTGACAAACAGAGACTATATATGTATGTAGTTGATGCTGTATATGTAGTTGTGTAAATAAATGCCATGTAGTGAAGTATGAACCTGTCAGTAACGCAATCGAATCTGATTCATTTGCGGAATTAGTAGAATTTAATCTTACGCTGTGATTACTGGCAGTGTTCTTTTATTAATAACTTTAAAGTTGATTTTTTATATATTTTTATATAATTTATTGATTTATAAAACTGGTTAGGAATTCTCAGGTCTGAATATAATCTTTGCCCTGCTATACTTATAGATTACATAACTCATTGTTCTGACATTTCCTCAAGTTTTATTCTTATTAAACTTGTCTGTATGTATCTATCCAAAAGTTCGTGGACTTGGAAGTGAATAAAATGAACCAACGACCATAGTATTCTCGCTGGGTTGTTGCTTGCTGTATCCCGCTATTATTTCCTTTTCATCATCGACGAAATAACGGAAATAAAATTGTCACCACACTCGTCATAACAACAGCATATCGGATGTCCATTCACTAGCCAGTTTGCCAGACACACTCTATAATGACAGTTTTACTATATACAGACGCACATATTGCTGAAAGCTCGGAAATATTTTTTTATTTCGTTTTTACTTCGCATCTTCTCTAGCAATAAATGCTTTTAGCACTGAAATTACGTGGTTATTAGCAGTAAGAATAATATTGTGAAGTGTAATAATAATACAATTTGGAGAGGAGATCTATGGTATATATGTATGTATGATGGTACAAGGATTTGCATTTACTATATAGGGTGGTCGATTGGCATCCCGTGGTATGTAAACAAACCCGGAACAAAGGAGAAATGTCAGTTCAAATTAGTTCTATATATTATTTTACTTGACCACTTCCATACGACATCTTATCATAGCTTCTTGGCCTTATAACTAATATATGTAAAAATCTGTATAGAAATCCCCTGAAATCTTTCTATTTACATATTTACCAAAACATACAATCAAACTTTTTTAATGTATTTAAAAGCTTAAAAAAGCTTTTAGTACAAGTTATATAGCGAATTCCATAAAGCTTCAGGCCTACATATATTTTATTATACTCTCGCAATAAAACTTGCTAAGAGAGTATTATAGTTTTGTTCACCTAACGGTTGTTTGTAAGTCATAAAACTATATAAAGATATCTTGATGAAACTTAGAACACATGTTCCTTGGGACCGTGAGAGGGTTGCTTTCGAAAATGGGCAAAATCTGTCCACTGCCACGCCCACAAAATGGCGAAAACCGAAAACACATAAAGTGACATAACTAAGCCATAAATAAAGTTATAAAAGTAAAATTTGGAACAAAGATTCGCACTAGGAAGGGGCATATTTGGATGCAATTTTTTTGGGGAAGTTGGCGTGGCCCCGCCCCCAAATCGGTTATTTGTATATATCTCGTAAACCAATAAAGTTATATAAACCAAACTTTCTGCAGTCGTTTCTCTTACGTACCCCACCACACATCATGAAAATCGTTGAAATCGGATAATAACCACGCCCACCTCCCATACAAAGGTTAGGTTGAAAATTACTAAAAGTGGGTTAACTCACTAACGAAAAACGTCAGAAACACTAAATTTTACAGAAGAAATTGCAGAAGGATGCTGCACTCAGATTTTTTTACAAAATGGAAAATGGGCGTGGCATCGCCTACTTATGGGTCAAAAACCATATCTCAGGAACTACTCGACCGATTCGAATGAAATTCGGTATATAATATTTTCTTGGCATCCTGATGACACGTGTGGAAAATGGATGAAATTGGTTCACAACCACGACAACTTCCCATGTAACTCAATTTTGAATTCCATTTTTTTCCTTCACTTTATATACGTACATAAGGAACCAAGGAAGATAGCGAAATAAAACTTTACACAAATACTGTATATGATCTATGGCATCACTAGTGAAAAAATTGTCGAAATCGGACTATAACTTTTCAAAGCCCCGAATACCGAATATGAGGAATTCAGTGCCCCATGGTAATTTTTCACCGAAAATTTCGGTAAATCTCTCAGGTATCTTTATTTATTTAATTTAGAGGAAATATTTTTCTTCTAATAGTGTAACTTCCCCTACCTCTCATATACCTAGTTACAGGATTTTCAAATTGTGTCAAATTGTGTGTTATATTAATAAAAATATATCATTAAATTGCGAGAGTATAAAATGTTCGGTTGCACCCGAACTTAGCCTTTCCTTACTTGTTTTAATATATAATTCATATTTCGCGGTCGTCGCTCTTCCGGCTATTTCTCGTGGCTATTTTTCCATATATACCGGCTACTTCATACTAATATAATTTTGAGATAACATTTGTGTGATATACAAACTATAATAACGGTAAAAATAACATCCGCTGGTGTGTGCGAATAATTGAAGTGTCATGCTCAACATATTTATTTTGATTAAAATGAGACACGAAACAAGAAATTATTGCCGCTACTGGAGCGAAAAGCTTTTGCATCGTCAAATATGAGTATGAAGATGAACATCTAACTATGTAACGGGTGATTTTTTTGAGGTTAGGATTTTCATGCATTAGTATTTGACAGATCACGTGGGATTTCAGACATGGTGTCAAAGAGAAAGATGCTCAGTATGCTTTGACATTTCATCATGAATAGACTTACTAACGAGAACGCTTGCAAATCATTGAATTTTATTACCAAAATCAGTGTTCGGTTCGAAATGTGTTTCGCGCTTTACGTCCGATTTATGGTCTACATAATCGACCAAGTGAGCAAACAATTAATGCGATTGTGACCAAGTTTCGCACTCAGTTTACTTTATTGGACATTAAACCAACCACACGAATGCGTACAGTGCGTACAGAAGAGAATATTGCGTCTGTTTCTGAGAGTGTGGCTGCAGACCGTGAAATGTCGATTCGTCGCCGTTCGCAGCAATGGGGTTTGTGTTATTCGACCACATGGAAGATTTTACGCAAAGATCTTGGTGTAAAACCGTATAAAATACAGCTCGTGCAAGAACTGAAGCCGAACGATCTGCCACAACGTCGAATTTTCAGTGAATGGGCCCTAGAAAAGTTGGCAGAAAATCCGCTTTTTTATCGACAAATTTTGTTCAGCGATGAGGCTCATTTCTGGTTGAATGGCTACGTAAATAAGCAAAATTGCCGCATTTGGGGTGAAGAGCAACCAGAAGCCGTTCAAGAACTGCCCATGCATCCCGAAAAATGCACTGTTTGGTGTGGTTTGTACGCTGGTGGAATCATTGGACCGTATTTTTTCAAAGATGCTGTTGGACGCAACGTTACGGTGAATGGCGATCGCTATCGTTCGATGCTAACAAACTTTTTGTTGCCAAAAATGGAAGAACTGAACTTGGTTGACATGTGGTTTCAACAAGATGGCGCTACATGCCACACAGCTCGCGATTCTATGGCCATTTTGAGGGAAAACTTCGGAGAACAATTCATCTCAAGAAATGGACCCGTAAGTTGGCCACCAAGATCATGCGATTTAACGCCTTTAGACTATTTTTTGTGGGGCTACGTCAAGTCTAAAGTCTACAGAAATAAGCCAGCAACTATTCCAGCTTTGGAAGACAACATTTCCGAAGAAATTCGGGCTATTCCGGCCGAAATGCTCGAAAAAGTTGCCCAAAATTGGACTTTCCGAATGGACCACCTAAGACGCAGCCGCGGTCAACATTTAAATGAAATTATCTTCAAAAAGTAAATGTCATGAACCAATCTAACGTTTCAAATAAAGAACCGATGAGATTTTGCAAATTTTATGCGTTTTTTTTTTAAAAAAAGTTATCAAGCTCTTAAAAAATCACCCTATATATATGATAAAATAACTCGTATGCGTTCTGAAATCATATAGAGTTCAAGGTCCACTTCAAACTGAGTAGACAATTGAAAGCTAAAGCAATACAAAAGAGCTTAGAGCATTGTCATTTTCTCTATCGTTTTATTTGAGAGTCTTTGGAAATATAAAAGAGCCACTAATATTAGAACCATTACCATTGTGACTACCAGAAAGGTACCAATCCATCCACGACGTTCTGGTTTACGCTGTCGGAACGCACTCGGATTTATGTCAATTAAATTACTATTATATCGGTAGCATTCTTCGAAATTATTTTAGAACTTTGTCTCTACAACAACAATAACCATTCAGAACAGTATGTCTCTCTCAACATGAGAGCATATAAAGAGAGTATATCGAAATTGCGCACTCGATGGAACTACATATAAGAAAAAGTTCCGAATCAAGATATGAAATCATACAGAAGCTTCGATTATGTATACTGAAGAGGCAGCATCCGGCGAGCAGCACTATTTACAACAAAAAAATCTCTACTATTTTCGGCAACTAAAAAATCCTTGAGCAATATCTGGTGGTATTCCAGATTTTTCAAAATTATCATCAATTTCTCTGAGTTCTGAGTTCCTACACTATTATGATTAAAATACTCGTTGTTCTATTAAAAAATAATTGCACCATCATTTATTGGCAAATCCATGGCGGTAGTAACATTATGAACATTCTGACTGACTTACAAGCATTTGACTTCGAGTCTTGTTATTTTACGTACAATTTCATCATGTCTATAACGCAGTTTATGAAGTCTTTCAATAACATTAGAGATTTGATACACTGTTTTGTCATAGTCTAACATCAGAGCCGGCTTATCGAGTAAGCCGCATTGGTAGCTCAGCTCTCTGATTTCCTTACGCATTTGGGAGCGTTGCTGTTTCGATTCGAAAATACATTTTCGTGCCTTATATTTTTGTGTTTGCAACAATGCCAAGCATGTTTTTTGAATTTTTATCTTGCTACGAATCATGGCTTGTTTTTCCTTCAAATGCCCCATAATATGTAAGTCGGCATTGCAACGCACACGTGATCGAACCAAGTCAGCATTGCGTTCTGTGTAATGGAAAATGGAAATCGAAAACTATTGTAGTATATACACAAGTATAGGAATAAACTTGTATTACCCTCAATTTTTTTATCCAAGGCTTGACAATCATTTTGCAAGGCTTCATATTCACGAAATTGAAAGTTATTGCCAAGATTCTCCAGTTTCTTTAATTGCTGTTA
The DNA here is from genome assembly GCA_031772095.1 of Zeugodacus tau. Classification (NCBI taxonomy): domain Eukaryota; kingdom Metazoa; phylum Arthropoda; class Insecta; order Diptera; family Tephritidae; genus Zeugodacus; species Zeugodacus tau. Next base: position 18,990,662 of record CM062652.1, on the reverse strand, counting down.
AAGAATCAAATCAATTTGATTGGTACTTGCAACAGTTTTAAAATTAAACCTATCGCCAGCCTTCAACTCTATACCTAAACCCTGAACTTGACTGGGTTTGAAATAAAATTTCAATTTTACAGCCCTAAACCTTAAAGGGAACCATTCTTCCATATATCGTTGGAATACAAATGTTGAAAAATGTTGCCTAGTAATGGTACCAAGCGTAATCTTCTTCCATCTATCGTTGGAATGTCTACAAATGTTGCCTACATTTAAGCGCGCGGGAGTGACACTGCGGCGATTTTCGATTGCGCATAAAAGTCACCAAATAAATATAAAAAATATTCCAATTTTTTTCAAAGCTATTCAAAACATAGACAATGATTCTGGTACTTACTTCCGCTAAAGTAGCATTTGTGTGTTGTTTCTGTATTAGTATATAACGCATATCTGAGATTTCATCACGTAACTTTGTCATTCTACGCAATTGCGAATCGACGTCCTATAGTATAGTATAAAAAAAAATTACTAAAATTATACAAAAGAAAAAATTAGAAATTTTGCACACCCACCAAGGCCAAATGTTCACCCTTATAAGCAAACGTTTTTTTCACAAGTTGTTCGAACTCCTGTAGTTTTTCTTGGTTTTTGATTTGCATTACGGATACGTCCTGCTGTATGTTAGCAATTTCTGCTTGTGTAGTACTTTTAAGTTCTTCCTCGCGGTAAAGTACTTGATCCAATTTATTTGTGGCATCTTTCAATTTCTGGATTTCGTCTAGTATGGTTTCAGGGGGATCATCGGTAAAAACACGATATTGCCCTTTACGATAGTAAAATTCGGCAACGCGCCGATTGAGAAAGCTGCGCGCCTTTTGCTCCACCTCAAGTGTTTTCAATTTTTTGGTTATCTCTTCGATAAGTGAGGCTTTGTCCAGATTTTGCCTTAGGAAAATATTCGGATCGACATATTCCGATTTTTCGACAACCTCCCAGATTAAATCTTTTAGAAAAATAACCGTATCCGCAGCTATACATTTTAATTCCTTTTCACGTTCATATGCAATCCAATCGAATTCAAGAGCATCCTCAATAACTTGTTTCTTCTCCAATTCCATAAATGTTTCGAATACTTCAGCTTCGTCTAGTATCTTTGGCGCTTCGACCTCCTCATCGCGTTTTAACAATTCCAACAATTCTTCATCTTCGGCCATTTCTGAGTCTTCTGTGGTGGACGATTCTTCTTCAATCATTACTTCTTCTTCCTCCGCTTCCTCCTCCTCATCGCTTTCATACAGCATACCGGTTAGTGGATCAACAAATGAGCCAACATCTTTGCCTATCGTTCGTGAATCTTGAGAATCTTTAACTATTGAAGACATATCTGGTATGGTGCCCAATCTGTCAAAAAAATCTTCAGATGATTCACTAATATCCTCAATGGCTATCAAAGAAAATATGGATTCAGAATCGCTGCTTATAAGACCTTCCTCAATCGCTTCATTGATAGTTGAGACTCTTGCCTTTTCCGTAATTGTATCAATGTTTTCATCGCTGGGATCAACTAATTTGCTAGTTTTAAGTGCAGATTTCCCAACTTGAATGTTAATCTTTGAATCTTCTTTTTTCTGAGCAGCGGCTTCATCGCCCTCTAGTATTTTAACAGTGTCTTTATCCATTGTAAAGGCTCGTATTACAAAATATAATTATGTATATTTTAATTATGTATTATTCTAATATAGAAATGAAAATATCTTTTCCAGTTCCTCTTCCAGTTGTAATGTTGTGTGTAATGAAAAGAAAAGCTTTATAAAAAGTTTATTTTTTTTTGTTACAATGATTATATGCTTTACAAACAAGTACAGTGCGCATTTGGTGTAAATAGTTTTGGGTGAGAGTTCTCTAAATGCATAAAAATACCCTTTGAACCGTTCCATGTTGATCTTTGCCCTTGGATAGTCCCCAAATCAAAAACAAGCCAACTTCTCGATACTAATGAAAATATCTTGGAACAGCTGAACATTATGATTTGTTTAACGACAGTATACAAATTGCCAACCGACTATAAAGGTGCTGTGCGGTTTCAAGTCTGTTTGAGATCGACCCTAGTTCGATTTTCAGATTTCTATAGTTCCACCTAAGGTAAGAAGTAATAAGGGGCTGCATAGGTTATCGGTTAGTGGAGGGGCGATGGTCCGTTCTTTGCGCGATTCCGATATTAGCGGAAAGTGGAACTATTAAAGTATTAATCATTGTAACTGATCTTAAATTCTACAAGTCTGCCCTTAAAATAACTTCAAGGTGTCTGGAGTAGTTATTCACGATATTAGAGCTTCGGGGGTGCGGTGGCGAGACGATTATTTTATGTCGAATCCATACTAGGAATCATAAATCAAGCAAGCCCTTAAGGCTGTAAGTTCTTATTAAACTATCTTATTCGTTTTATTATACAAAAATCCAACCTGAAACCTAAAGATCTCGTTCCGTATTCCGAATAAAAATACCATCCATACTGCCTTTCACATTTGTGAAATAGTTTTTATTTTCATTCTTTTACCCAAGTATCTCCCTAGCTTTACACTGTGCTTCAATTTTGTTTATTGTTGCCACTAATATCTTTTTCTGCTTACGCAATGCCGCGATGTGTTGAGCCGTCTTTTCCATTTGTTCAACGGTGTTATCGTAATCTCTCAACAGTGGGGGATTGCTTAGCAAACCAGTTTGGAATGTTAATTCACGTATTTGTTTTTGCAAATGTAAACGCTCCTCTTTTAAGTGTACTAATTTCGCACGACTTTCTTTCCTATCCGCCACCAAACAGGCAAGCGTCTTCTTCTTCATGCCATTTACAATTCGTGCAATATCGCTTTTGAGTTTTACATTCGAGAACGCATGAATATCGCGATTGCAGCGTGCACGAACAATGTCCAATTCAACGCTGCGATCTGTTTGAAGAATTGCCGAAAAGAATTTCAAAGTCTCTACAATTTATATAGTCACATGATATATATGTATACCTTCAACTTTCTTGTGTAAATCTTTTGCTTCCGTTTGCAAGATCACATATTGCTGTAGACCCTGGCCGAATTCTATATAATCGTTTTCCTGAAAGTTGGATTAAATATTCATTTATTCGGTTGTGTTGTATTAAAATAAAATATTTCTTTTTTATTAGCGATATTATTTCAATCTTAAAAATTTCATGGCAAATGTATTCCAAATTTTCACTCAAAACCTCAATGAATAACTCTTCACATAAAGGGAATCTAGATGTGATTTGAGTGAAAATTCTAAAATGTGTTCGTCATTATCCTCAACACTATTAATATACAGTTAAACTTCCATAACACGAACTTCTATAACTCGAAGTTCTCCAGAACACGAACTCTTAATTTGGCAATGGAAATCAAGTTTCATACAAATTGCCTTTCGTAACTCGGAAGTCTCTCTATTCGCAATTTTTGTGGATTCTGGTGATTCGAGTTAGGAAAGTTACACTGTATATATATTTTTATAACGGTACTTACTTTCTGAAGTTCAGTTTTCGTGTGTTGTATTTGAATAAGTTTGAAATACGTTTGGCACACTTCATCATATGTTGTAAACATTTCGTTAAGAAGACCCGATATAGTCTAACGAAGTGAAAGTAAATTATGAATTTATGATATTGGCTTTCCGGCAATGAACTTACCGTTAATGAATTACCTTTATTTTTTACCAGCGTGTTGAGTACCAAAGTTTTGAACTCTTCCTCTTTCTGTTGTGCCATTTCCTGCATTTGCGAGAGTTTGACTTTCAACTCATTTTGTTGCAATTCCGCTTTCTTTTTCATCGTATGCTCCAAACCAATTGCCTTATCCAACTGGGTCGTGGCATAATTGAGTTTATCTATATTCTCCATAATTTGATCTGGTGAGTCATCTGTTATGGCTAAATATAATCCTTTACGTTTGTAGAATTCAACAGCTTTGCGATTGAGGATGCCACGTATTGTACGTTCCACTTCTAGTTCGTTGATTTTTGTTGAGATCTCATTCATCAAAGCGCGTTTATCTAAATTATTACGCAATAATTCTATAGGTTGCTTATATTCGACGTACTCTATAACCTCATCGATTATGGTTTGTAGAAAAGTTTCAGTTTCCGTCAACAATATTTTATATATCCTTTCACGTTCTAACTGTTCTGCTCTAAGCGCAGCTAAATTTGGTTTCTCCTCTATCGGTATCGTTTCTTTCAATAAAAAATCATCTAATTCATCTACTTGAATTGCTTCTTTAGTTAATACTTCCTCTGCTTTTTCGAGTTCCAGTAATTGTAGCATCTCACTATCTTCAGAGATCGACAGTTCGGGTTGTAATTCCTCACTTGACTCAGTTTCTTCTTCACCTTCCCCATCTGGAATTTCTTCAACTTCGGATTCGGCTGTAATTGAAACACGCTCAGCTGACTTTGGTAAAATCTCACCAGTTAGTGGATCTACAAATACGCCTTCGTCACTAGGACGCGTCGCGTCCTCTTTAATGGGAACACTTTTTCGTGATTCTACATCTTCAGAGATCTCATCGATATCCGGTATGCCATCATAAATTTCTAATAGATTAACATACATACTCTCCATTACCTGCATCGAATGATGTATTACATTGGATTCCGTCTCGGGAGTTGAATAATCACTTTCAGATACTGTGTCGTCAAGTATTCGTGTGATCATTTCCGAGTCATGGCTATATGTACTTGTAACTGATGGTATGTTTTTTGATAACATACTTCCCTGTGGTGAACCCGTCGTTTGTAAAGGATCGACCTCTCCATATTCATCTTTCTCAGCAGTACGAGCTTTTTTCTTTTGTCTCAAAGCTAATGTTGGTTCTTCCTGCATGATTTCCTGCTGACCGTGCTTGGAGAAAACAATTACCAGAAAAAAATTGGATAATAGTTTCTCGTTATATATAGAGCTTTATTTTGATTTGTTAGTAGCTAGTAATGAATAATTTAATTACTGAAAAAAAAAATGCGTATCCCCCGAGTATGAAACTATTTTTAAATGAAAAATTAAATAAATCAAAAGCAGATGGAAAAACCTATGCCCACATATATAAAGTGTTTATTTATAAAAAGTAGGAGTTATCTTCTCTACAGAACACTACACAGTTCAAGATCACAATTTAGTGGCTGGAGATGTGTACTACAGTACCTGTGCTTGCTCTTAGTTCCGACTATTGATGGGGAAGGCTAAACTCTTAATTCGGAACTATAATGTCAACAATTGGACCCTCTGCAGGAAGCCATTGTTCAAAAGTGGTCAGATTGGGCCAATAGTAGAGGAATTGTGTTCATCAGGACAACGCTAAGCCACACACACACTGATATTGAGTCTCTAGAAGCTGCTGTGAGCTTGGTTGGGAGGTTCTTATACTTTCACCTTATAGGAATATTGTGCGACACATTTTTATACTCTCGCAACCTGTTGCACAGAGTATCATAGTTTTGTTCACATAACGGTTGTTTGTGTCACCAAGAAATAAAAGAGTTAGATATGGGGTTATATATATATAAATGATCAGGATGACGAGTGGAGTTGAAATCCGGATGTCTGTCCGTCCGTCTGTCCGTCTGTCCGTCTGTCCGTCCGTCCGTCCGTGCAAGCTGTAACTTGAGTAAAAATTGAGATATCTTAATGAAACTTGGAACACATGTTCCTTGGGACCGTGAGAGGGTTGCTTTCACAAAATGACGAAAACCAAAAACACATAAAGTGTCATAACTAAGCCATAAATAAAGTTATAATAGTAAAATTTGGAATAAAGGATCGCACCAGGAAGGGGCATATTTGGATGTAATTGTTTTGGGGAAGTGGGCGTGGTCCCGCCCCCAAATCGGTTATTTATATATATCTCGCAAGCCAATGAAGCTATATAAACCAAACTTTCTGCAGTCAATTTTTTTAGCCACTTCTTAATACAGTCCAAAAATGAAAGAAATCGGATAATAACCACGCCCACCTCCCATACAAAGGTTAGGTTGAAAATTACTAAAAGTGGGTTCACTCACTAACGAAAAACGCCAGAAACACTAAATTTCACATAAGGAATGGCAGATGGAAGCTGCACTCAGATTTTTTTACAAAATGGAAAATGGGCGTGGCGTCGCCCTCTTATGGGTCAAAAACCATATCTCAGGAACTACTCGACCGATTTCAATGAAACTTGGTTTGTAATAGTTTCCTTACCTCCCAATAATATGTTGTGAAAATTGGCCAAATCGCTTCACAACCACGCCTACTTCCTATATACCAGAACTTTGAAGTCAATCTGAATCGTTAACTTTACAATATATAAAGTAAGCACTAGTGAAGATATCGGTGCAAACTTTGCACAAATACTGTATTTATAGTGTGGCAGCCCATTTCTAAAAATCGCCGAAATCGGACCATAGGTTTTCAAGGCCCCATATATCGAACATGAGGACCTCGGTGCTTCTAACCTAATATTAGGGTTTCCAACTTTCAATGGACTTTATACCATATATATGACGAATATATGGGTCAAATTGTGTATTATATAATATTAATTAAGTTATTATTAATAAATAAATTGCGAGAGTATAAAATGTTCGGTTACACCCGAACTTAGCCCTTCCTTACTTGTTGGATTTGCAGTTATTACAGAAACGACGTCGTTCAATTAATAAAATTTCATAAAAATGTTTGTACATTATCCATGTCATATTGTTTGCGATGACACCATAAACTCCTTCATCATTAACAAATAGATAATCCATCATTTAGCTAAATAGTTTTCAAATTATGTTTTGCTAATACACTTGTAATATACATTTGGGTCATCCATTATGGTATGCAAATAAGGGTGTTAAATGAATTTATTACCTAGGAACAATAAATTTCAACACAAACAGTTATGGCTTTACTGAACCAGCAACAAATAATATTTTATATGCTCATACAGTCAAAGGTAAATATCCAGTTAGATCATATTTAATGAATTTCAATGAACAAAGTTATGTAAATTCGTTCCAAGATCCGGCAAAGGCATTCTATCAAAATTTGGAGAATGTTGCTTTCTAAATATCGTGTTTTATATTTAAGAGAGTACATTAGTTTTAAAAATAATATATGTAAATCTAAACTAACATTTCCCATCAGACATTTCTCATTTTATTTTAATATATACTTTAAGATTTCAACTTTTCTGAGAAGAGTTTTCATAGAAAATATTCACAAAGAGCTCCTCTGATCAAAATAACCAAAATCTCTAACATATTCAAGCGTCATCTAAGGAACAATGTAAATGTTTTTATGTTTAACTTAATACGAATGCTTTGCAGATCATATGTATGGACATTATGTCGCATTTAAAAATGTCTCCCTAAACAAGTAAGGAAAGGCTAAGTTCGGGTGCAACCGAACATTTTATACTCTCGCGATAACTTGAGTACAAATTGAGATATCGTAATGAAACTTAGAACACATGTTCCTTGGGACCGTGAGAGGGTTGCTTTCGAAAATGGGCAAAATCGGTCCACTGCCACGCCCACAAAATGGCGAAAACCAAAAACAAATAAAGTGTCATAACTAAGCCATAAATAAAGTTATAACATTAAAATTTGGAATAAAGGATCGCACTAGGAACGGGCATATTTGAATGTAATTTTATTGGGGAAGTGGGCGTGGCCCGCCCCCCAATCGGTTATTTGTATATATCTCGTAAACCAATGAAGCTATATAAACCAAACTTTTTGCAGTCGATTTTCTTACGTACCCCACCGCACACCATGAAACTAGTTGAAATAGGGTAATAAACATGCCCACCTCCCATATAAAGGTTAGGTTGAAAATTAGTAAAAGTGGGTTAACTCACCAACGAATAACGTCAGAAACACTAAATTTCACATAAGAAATGGCAGATGGAATCTGCTCTCAGATTTTATTACAAAATGGAAAATGGGCGTGGCGTCGCCCACTTATGGGTCAAAAACCATATCTCAGGAACTACTTGACCGATTTCAATGAAACTTGGTTTGTAATAATTTCGTCAATAATAATTTGTAATAATTTCCTCCCAATAATATGTTGTGAAAATCGCTTCACAACCACGCCTACTTCCTATATACCAGATCTTTGAAGACGATCTGAATCGTTTACTTTACAATATATAATGTAAGCACTAGTGAAGATATCGGTGCAGAACTTTGCACAAATACTACGTTTATAGTGTGGCAGCCCCATTCTAAAAATCGCCAAAATCGGACCATAAGTTTTCAAGGCCCCATATATCGAACATTAGGACCTCGGTGCTTCTAACCTAATATTATGGTTTCCAACTTTCAATGGACTTTATACAATATATATGACGAATATGTGGGTCAAATTGTGTATTTTATAATATTAATTAAGTTAAATAAATAAATTGCGAGAGTATAAAATGTTCGGTTACACCCGAACTTAGCCCTTCCTTACTTGTTTCATATTCCTACGCTTCCGAAGTTTATTATATATTTACGAATTTCATAATATTTCTTAATTACAAAATGTACTCTAATTGAGTTTCACAAAGTTATTAATTGCAGCTTTAAAAAGCTTTATTGCAATTTCAACGTACTCTAATAAGTTTACACCTAACTGTAGATAGCAAATTTAAGTAATCAAGTGTAGTCGGTGTAGCTATTAGTTTTGCACCAAACGCCGATTGTGTCGGACCTACAACTTTTTGTGCAAAACTTAAATTTGTTAATTTTTTGTTAGAGAGAATACTCGCGATCAACGCAAATGTAATAAAACAAAGCAAAAATGTCAACAGCAAATGTCGCTACGAAGGCGAGTCAAATACCCGATTGGTTGAAGGCTGACTTATTTGTGAAACTACTCGAGAAAAATGAGCCCAATTTCAAGCAGATTAAGAGTATTGCTGTCAAACCCTCACAAGAGGCAGGCGATAATTATTGCACGATCATGACCTCAGTGAAGTTGGAAGTTGAGTTGAAGAGTTGAGTTCGAGTTTGAAAATACAAATATTGCACAATATTAAATGAACACTTTCAATTTCAGCTGGTACAACAAAGCTCGTCTCGTACATGTTAAAATTGCCCATAGAATGGGTGCAAAAGCTATTGAAGGGCACCGATGTGTTCGATGTGGAGACCAGCATGTATCGTGATGTCATACCAGAGCTGGAGAAACTCTACATAGACGCTGGTGTTGAAGTGAAATTCGGACCACAATATTATGAGTTGGAAACCCCCTCGGAAACCGGTGTCATTCTCATGGAAGATCTGCGTCTACGTGGCTATAAAAATGTTAAACGCTTAAAGGGTTTCGACCGAGAACATACCGAAATGGCGCTGAAAAAGTTGGCGCAATGGCATGCCGCAACCGCCGTACGCGTAGCTGTCAAAGGTGATTATCCGAAGGTGGTAAGCACCGGTATATTCACCGAAGAATTCATAGAAATGATTAAAGATATGGATGAGCAAAATACAAAATTATACAACGAGTGTGCGCGTACATTTAAGGGGCATGAAGTCTACATAGATGATATGGTAAGTTCTACCACTGATAACAGTCTAAAGCTAACCTACATGCAACTTGTGATCCCCGCAGGAAAAATATGAAGCAAGATCATTTGAAGAATTCCGCTCCATGTTGCATGCCGATCTCAATGAGTTTAATGTCCTAATTCATGGTGATTTCTGGGCCAGTAATATCATGTTTCAATATGACGCTGCTGGCAAGCTCAAGGAAACATGTTTCGTAGATTTTCAGTGTTCACGTTATAGCTCACCGGCGCATGATCTGTATAACATTCTTCTTTCATCAACATGTTTTGAGATCAAGCTCAAACATTTTGATTACTTCATTAAGTATTATCATGATAATTTAGCTGAAAACTTGAAGCTACTGAAATATCCGAAGAAACTACCCAAATTGAAGGATATTCATATAGCGCTTTATAAACATGGTCGTTTTGGTGAGTATATGGTTAAAATGAAATTTGAGTTTTTTCAATTTCACATATTCGAATTCAATTTTTAATTTGGTCACTCTGTTTCACTTTTTTTTTTGAAAAATTAAGACTTTGAACATATTTTAATAGCTATACTCACTCTGTACTGAACATTTTTTAATTGACGAGGTACATATTTAAAATTAGTTGGCAACTCTATAAAGTTAAATATATATTTTTTTAAATTTCTTTCATGTTGGAAAACTATCAAACTTTCACAACTCAATATGTTTTTGATGCATCGAGAGTTTAAAAAAAAATCACTTCGCATCGATATATTTTTCTTTTTGCAATTTCCATTTAATAAATCATTTCACAACTATCACTCCCTTAAAGGGTTATCCGCTGCTCACGGTCAGATGGCGCTTGTGCTACTCGAATCAACCCCTGAGGCCACCATTGAGAACTTATTGGGTAGTTCACCAGAGGGTGTGAACTTCAAAAAGCTACTCTACACAAATGAGCGTTATCGTAAACACGCTGAAGTTGTCTTGCCCTGGCTATATTATCGCGGTGCTTTTGAATAAAAAAAAAAACTAACGGTATTAAACTGCAAATCTGCAAACATTCACACCTCTATTTTATCAATACTTTTGTTATGAATATACATTAGAAATATATGATCAATACGACGTGTATGACTAATTGCAATTTACTTTACGAGCAGCAATTAGTGTGATATGAAGAGCTTTTGGCTCCATAAAAAATTGTGTTTGACTATGCGTTGCGACTACTGAATGACCGAACGAATTGTATTAGAATTGTGAGTGAATAATTTTGCAATTGGATTATATGTATGTATGTATGTATGTACATATATTTGTATAGCAATATGCATGTTGAACAAATGAAGCAAATTGATTGTCGCTCCGTTTGGCGGTTTACTCGTGTATTTTTTTATACTTCTCATAAATAATAATCAAGTGTGTTTCTCATTTTATAACATACATTATTATATTCCTCTTATATCAATTAGTTTATTATTGTTTAGTTGAAATATTCGAGATATGCATATTCATTGGTTTGAAGTGCTGTAATTTTTGTCGTGAAGCATTAGACATCAAAATCCGTTCGACGTTAAACTTTATATTACAATCTAATATTACTTATATAACCTTCAGAGGTACAAGCAAATGGTGGAAAGTCAAATTAAAGTATGATTAGCAAAATATTATAAAAAATTTCGTTCACTGACATTATCTTTCTCTTATTGTTTGCATTGTCACCATAAACTTCCTCATCAAATAGATAATCCATCATTTAGCTAAATGGCTTTCAATTATGTTTTGCTAATATACTTGCAATATACATTTGGGTCATCCATTACGATATGCAAATAAGGGTGTAAAGTGAATTTATTACTTAGGAACAATAATAATGAACATTAACAGTAATGCCTCTACTCAGCCAGAAACAAGTAATAATTTATATACTCAACAATCAAGAAATATACATATATATAGTAATAAAGTGCTATTGAATACATAAATGGAACCAGAATTTCATATCAGTCAATGTATAATGTTAGACAAATTGAAAACCTATTTTGTATTTTAATTCTGAATATTTTTGGTAAACGATTTTTTATATTTAATTGGCGTAATATTGAGTTTTTGTTTCAATTATGAAATATAATAAAGGGTGATTTTTAAGAGCTTGATAACTTTTAAAAAAAAAAAACGCATAAAATTTGCAAAATCTCATCGGTTCTTTGTTTGAAACGTTAGATTGGTTCATGACATTTACTTTTTGAAGATAATTTCATTTAAATGTTGACCGCGGCTGCGTCTTAGGTGGTCCATTCGGAAAGTCCAATTTTGGGCAACTTTTTCGAGCATTTCGGCCGGAATAGCCCGAATTTCTTCGGAAATGTTGTCTTCCAAAGCTGGAATAGTTGCTGGCTTATTTCTGTAGACTTTAGACTTGACGTAGCCCCACAAAAAATAGTCTAAAGGCGTTAAATCGCATGATCTTGGTGGCCAACTTACGGGTCCATTTCTTGAGATGAATTGTTCTCCGAAGTTTTCCCTCAAAATGGCCATAGAATCGCGAGCTGTGTGGCATGTAGCGCCATCTTGTTGTAACCACATGTCAACCAAGTTCAGTTCTTCCATTTTTGGCAACAAAAAGTTTGTTAGCATCGAACGATAGCGATCGCCATTCACCGTAACGTTGCGTCCAACAGCATCTTTGAAAAAATACGGTCCAATGATTCCACCAGCGTACAAACCACACCAAACAGTGCATTTTTCGGGATGCATGGGCAGTTCTTGAACGGCTTCTGGTTGCTCTTCACCCCAAATGCGGCAATTTTGCTTATTTACGTAGCCATTCAACCAGAAATGAGCCTCATCGCTGAACAAAATTTGTCGATAAAAAAATTTCGAACCGAACACTGATTTTGGTAATAAAATTCAATGATTTGCAAGCGTTGCTCGTTAGTAAGTCTATTCATGATGAAATGTCAAAGCATACTGAGCATCTTTCTCTTTGACACCATGTCTGAAATCCCACGTGATCTGTCAAATACTAATGCATGAAAATCCTAACCTCAAAAAAATCACCCGTTATATGCAAATAATAAATCTGAATCCTGTTTTCATTTTCGTTGAAACACTTTTAGAAATATTTCTCTTTCGAACTTTACGGCTTTTCGAACTGCCTTCGTATAAATAATGGCATGCAACAGTTGCTAAACGGTGACAAATGAACTTCAATGAAACTACTCATGAACTGTGTAATGCCGTGAGTGTGCTGGTAAAACACCATCGGCTGTATTGCAACAGTCACATAAAATGACCATACATTACATTGATTGCATCTGTTATCAGTGGAAATAGATATGTATGAAATAGTAATAATAAAAAAATGAGTGAAGTGTTGACAACATATAGCTCTCATAAAGTGCACCTTTGCGGGTAGATGAATATACAGCTAAACTCTATACATTGAATTTCAGGGACTAAGGTTATGTGGTTACGTTCCCAGATCAAGTTTTTCGTCCAGCAACGAATCAAGCAGCATTCTATGAAAATTAGGAGAATGTTGTATGATTTAGCAACATTAAAAGCAACATGTATTTATATCACTTAATTTTTTTAAGTCTTTTATTAATTTTTTTCAACCAAATTGATTGCTATTTCATAATTTAGTTAAATAATTAGTCACATCCTTACCACCTTAAATCCAGAAACTTTAATAAAAATATCGCATTTTATGTTTAAGAGAATACTAAAGCTTTATTAGTCATAAAAATCACAACTGAAAATTTCAAACTGACGTCTATCTGACATTTGCATGTCATTTTCCATTTGACATATGACATCTGAGGGACATTTCTCATCTGACGTTTATGGAATTTTTCTCAAATCTGACATTTCTCATTATTTTTAATGAATGCTATAGGTATTTTACTTCTCTTAGTTAGTTAGTTAGTTATAAAAGAAAATATTTATAAAAATATCGTCTTATCAAATTGCCAAACATGTCTATCGTTTTCATATCTCGTATTTAGGATCGTTTTAATTTAAACAATGTTTATCTCGCAACAAAGTTGTTAAGAGAGTATTATAGTTTTGTTCACATAACGGTTGTTTGTAACACCCAAAACTAAACGAGTTAGATATAGGGTTATATATATCAAAATGATCAGGGCGTCGAGGCGAGTCAAAATCCCAATGTCTGTCTGTCCGTCCGTCCGTCCGTATGTGCAAGCTGTAACTTGAGTAAAAATTAAGATATCTTGATGAAACTTGGCACACTTGTTTCTTGGGACCGTGAGAAAATGGGCAAAATCGGACCACTGCCACGCCCACAAAATGGCGAAACCCGAAAACACATAAAGTGCCATAACTGAGCCATGAATAAAGCTATGGAAATAAAATTTGGTACAAAGGATCGCACTATAAAGGGGAATATTTGGATATAATTTTTTTGGGGAAGTGGGCGTTCCCCGAATAAGTTTTTTGTATATATCTCGCAAACCCATGAAGATATATAAACCAAACTTTCTGCAGTCGCTTCTTTTAGCTATTTCTTTATAGAGTTCAAAAATTAAAGAAATCGGATAATAACCTGGCTCACATCCCATACAAAGGTTAGGTTGAAAATTACTAAAAGTGCGTTAACTCAGTAACAAAATAGAAAATGGGCGTGGCATCGCCCATTTATTGGTCCAAAACCATATCTCAGGAACTACTCGACAGATTTCAATAAAATTCGGTATATAATATTTTTTTTGACAGTCGGATGACATGGATGAAATCGGTTCATAACTAACAACAATTTTGAATTCCATCTCATTCCTTCTTCACTTTGTAATGTATACATAAGGAACCGATAAAGATAGCGAAATAAATGTTTACTCAAATACTGTTTATGATCTGTGGCATCACTTGTGTAAAAATTGTCGAAATCGGACTATAACTTTTCAATGCCCCGGATATCGAATATGAAGAACTCAGAGCCTTATGGTAATTTTTCGCCGAATCTCTCAGATATCTCAATGTAATTCAGAGGAAATCTTTTTCTTCTAATAGTGTGTCTCTGTTCCAGAAATGGTTAAAATCGGGTTATAACTTCCCCTAGCTCTCATATAGCTAATTATAAGATTTTCAAAAATACGATGGGCTTAATAGCTTATAAATCGGGTTATATATACCATTAATGATGAATTTCGTTTTTCTATTGGACTTTATACCGAATATGTTCGGTTGCACCTGAACTTAGCCTTTCCTTACTTGTTAAGTTTAACTTATTATTAAAGCGAGTTGTTTTGAGATTAAGTGTATGGTCATTTTGTAGCCTTTGTGTTATTATTAAATCGATTATATGTAAATTCTTCAATTTTACCTTCGCAAAATGAAATTTATATCTTTAAATTCGCATTTTAACGTTTAAAAACTAATGCATTGGCACAGTACATATGTACATAAGTTTCCACTCAAGGTGAGCTACAGAAGCGCGAAATCAATCTGCATAAATACGAGTATCGTGAGTGAATTCTTAATGGACCTTGAACTATGAGTTGTAGTGTAATATAAAATGGGTTTAAATGCATACAAATTTGTATAAAATGATCTTTTTGCACTTTTGTTTTAAATTTGCACCTTTTTAAATTTAAAAGGCTTTCTAAAATTTTGGAAGTGTTGCCACCTATTTTATTATATTTTTTATTAATAACTTATAAATTCATTAAAACTGTACTATAACGATGGTCAGAGCATTAAAAAATACCACTTCATATAAATATCAATAATTGTTTAGAGTTGCCATCTGTTAAACAAAATTAATACAATAGCAACTTGCAAAGCACTATGAAAGATTAAATTTTAGTATTTAAATCGTTAAATTTAAACTTTAAGTTAAAGCAGTGTTGCCACACATATTAAATTTCTGTATATATTTATTACTTAGTAATAAATTGTAATTTTTTTTTGTTATGAATTGAGTATTATTTAAGAAAGTATTAACACCAAAATTATTTTACTATGTTGCCACCAAGTTTGAATTATAAACAATTTCAAATATGTATAAATCCATAATAAATGGCAACAACAAGCTGTTTTCAGACGTGAATATTTTTTGATTTATTTCCGAATTCCTACGCAAACAAAGTGTTAGCAAATTTATAAATTTCATCATATTTCTTAATTACAAAAAGTTCTCTAATTAAGTTTCACAAAGTTATTAATTGATGAAAAACAATTATCAGACATCAGCCTGCATATGTGCATATGTATTTACCTATCACTTGATAGGGGCTTTAGAAAGCTTTACTGCAATTTCTATGTACTCTCATAAGTACACCTACACACATGCCTAACTGTAGATAGCAA
The DNA here is from genome assembly GCA_031772095.1 of Zeugodacus tau. Lineage (NCBI taxonomy): Eukaryota > Metazoa > Arthropoda > Insecta > Diptera > Tephritidae > Zeugodacus > Zeugodacus tau. The sequence continues at coordinate 18,974,821 of CM062652.1, read as the reverse complement.
ATTTAAGTAATCAAGTGTAGTCGGTAGAATTTATTTGCCCATGTATGCCAGTGAAAAGCTATTATACAAATAGTTTTGCGCCAGACGCCGATCGTGTCGGACCTACAACTTTTAGTGCAAAATTTAAATTTTTTGAACATTTTAAGTGAGAGCATACGCGCAAAAGTAATAAACCAAAGCAAATATGTCAACAGCAGATGCGAATGTAAACAATCAAACCAAAGCAGATGCGGTCCAATGCGCAACAGCACCAACCGCTACGAAGGCGAGTCAAATACCCGATTGGTTGAAGGCTGACTTATTTGTGAAACTGGTCGAGAAAAATGTGCCTAATTTTAAGCAGATCAAGAGTATCGCTGTCAAGCCCACACAAGATGCAGGCGATAATTATAGCACGATCATGACCTCAGTGAAATTGGAAGTTGAGTTGAAGAGTTGAGTACACGCTTAAAATACAAATATTTCATAATTTTAAATAAACACTCTCTATTTCAGCTGGTGCAACAAAGCTCGTCTCCTACATGTTAAAATTGCCCATAGAATGGGTGCAAAAGCTATTGAAGGGCACCAATGTGTTCGATGTGGAGACGAGCATGTATCGTGATGTCATACCAGAGCTGGAGAAACTCTACAGAGACGCTGGTGTTGAAGTGAAATTCGGACCACAATATTATGAATTGGAAACCCCCTCCGAATTTGGTGTCATACTCATGGAAGATCTGTGTCTGCGTGGCTATAAAAATGTTAAACGCTTAGATGGCTTGGACCAAGAACACACCGAAATGGCGCTGAAAAAGTTGGCGCAATGGCATGCCGCAACCGCCGTACGCGTAGCTGTCAAAGGTGATTATCCGAAGGTGGTAAGCACCGGTATATTCACCGAAGAATTCATCGTAATGATGAAAGATATGAATGAGCAATCCTCAAAAGTATTCAACGAGTGTGCGCGTACATTTAAGGGACATGAAGTCTACATAGATGATTTGGTAAGTTCTACCACTGATAACAGTCTGAAACTAGGTAACCCTAACCTACATACAACTTGTGGTCCACGCAGGAAAAATGTCAAGCCAGAGTCTTCGAAGAATTCCGCTCTATGTTGCATGCCGATCCCAATGAGTTCAATGTGCTAAATCATGGCGATTTCTGGGCCAACAATATCATGTTTCAATACGACGCTGCTGGCAAGCTCAAGGAAACATGTTTCGTCGATTTCCAGTGTTCACGTTATGGCTCACCGGTGCATGATCTGTATAACATTCTACTTTCATCAACATGTTTTGAGATTAAGTTGAAACATTTTGATTACTTCATTAAGTATTATCATGATAATTTAGCTGAAAATTTGAAGTTACTGAAATATCCGAAGAAACTACCCACATTAAAGGATATTCATATAGCGCTATACAGACATGGTGTTTTTGGTGAGTATTAGGTTGAAATGCGAGAGAGAGATCAATTTTTATTTTCACTCATTCAAATTCATTAAAATTTATAATTTTTAAGTGTGGCAACCCTGTTTCAATTTTTTTGGAAAAATTAAGACTTTGAAACTATTTAAATATCTATTCACATTTCAGCGATTATTTTTAAATTAATTGTATATTTACAATTATTTGGCAACTCTACAAAATTAAATATTTTTATTAAAGAGTTTGGTTTCATATTAGAAAAATTTTAAACTTTCGCATTAATACTTCTTGATACACCGATATTTTTGAATTAAATTATTTGTGTATTTAAAATTATATGGCAACTCTACAAAAATTAATATTCGTTTATTAAGTTTTCTTTTCCGAAAATTATCATTATTTTGCTTTCATCATCAAATCCATTGATATTTTATCGTTTTTTTTTTCAATTTTCATTTCATAATTATTTCTCAAATATCTTTACCTTAAAGGTTTATCCGCGGCTCACGGCCATATGGCCATTGTGCTACTCGAACCAACCCCTGATGCGACCATTGAGAACCTATTGGGCAGTTCACCAGAAAGTGTAGACTTTAAAAAGTTAATGTTCACAAGCGAGCGTTATCGTAAACACGCTGAAGCAGTCTTGCCATGGCTATATTATCGCGGTGCTTTTGAATAAAACGGCATTTAAATACAATTCTACAAACATTCACACTTCTACTTAATCAGTACTTTTGTTATAAACGTAGAAATATATGCTCAATACGACGTGTATGACTAATTGCAATTTACTTTACGAGCAGCAATTAGTGTGATGTGAAGAGCTTTTGGCTCCATAAAAAATTGTGTTTGACTATGCGTTGCGACTACTGAATGACCGAGCGAATTGTGTTAGAATTGAGTGTGAAGAATTTTGCAATGGGATTATATGTATGTATGTATGTACATATGTTTATATAGCTATATGCATGTTGAGCAAATGAAGCAACAAAGGTTCAGCGCTCTAATCGTGTCTATGTTTTTTGTACTTCTAATAAAAAATAATCAAGTGTGTTTATCATTTTATATTATATGTTATTGTGTTCCTCTTATCTCAATTAGTTTATTATTATTTAGTTGAATTATTCGTGGTGTGTACATTTGTATCTATTGATTTGAAGTACTGTATTTTTTGTTGGAAGCTTTAGATATTAAAATCCGTTCGACGATAAATTTTAGATTGCCATTTAATATTTTTTACTTATTCTTCAGAGGCATTGGTAAAGGGTGGAAAGTCAAATTAAAGTATGTTGAACAGAGTAAAATGTCAAGAGAGAGTTTCTTATAAGAGGTTCCCTCTCATAAGTTGAGATCTATACCGGTTTTTTGAATTTGAATAAATTTTGAGTGGTTGACAATTATACTGATAAGAAAGACGGCAATAGAAATATGCCTTGAAATTTCTCAGTCTGCATCTGAAATTTCTATTTGTAGAGAGCTTTCTCTCTGAAGGAGTTAGGTGAGCATAAGTTTATCCCATTAATTATATCTCTCTTAATTCATTTGAATAAATTTTGTATAATTTCTTCCAAAATTCGTTCACAAACCGCAACTTTTATCACACATACTTTATTACAAATGATTTACAACCTTTGTCGTTCTAAAGATAAATAACGGGACAATACAAACTGATTACAGTACCATTAAATTTTCTTTATTAGAGCAGAAAGACAATCGAACTCTCAACTTTCATTGTGTTTATATCCCATCAAGTTATCTATATATTTGCAAAAGTTTTCACTTCAATGAGCAAAAAGCCAAAAATTGTTTACTAAGCGTGTAAATTAATTCCTCAATAAGATTAATAGTTCTATGAATAATGACAAATTATGAACGGAATTACGTTACTATTGTCTAAGTAATGAGAATTAATTTTATTTATAGGCAAATAAAGGCAAAAGTGATAAATAAAGTTTTATGACTTCAAAGTGGGATTCAGCAGGAATTAATTTATTATCAAATATGCTCAGAAATATTAAGTATTTGAGAGAATAAATTTGAATAACGACAAATAATGCAATTATCGAGCTATTTATTCATATTTTTGCTTCCCTCAAACTTAAAACTATTTAAATAAAAATTATTAAAATGAAAAAAATAGAATAATAAAAAAATTAAATTTAAAAAAATCAGTAAACAAAACTATTAATTTAAAAAATAAATACAAAAATTACAAAAATTTGAATTTTAAAATTTCAATTAAAAAATATTAATATTTTCACAAACAGCCAGGCTTTTCATTAATGTCACCAAAGAGCGCTACCTCCAGGCTAAGCCATCACGTGCAGCCAAGCAATTACTTGGACATAACAAGTGTATTGTTATAACAACTACAACATACAAGTATTTTGTATATAATAATGTATTTTGAAAATTTGCGAAAACAAGCAATTTTGTAGCAAATAGAGTTTCATGCATAATTCAACAATTTCTAGGCAGCGCTACGTCGTCGCTAACAGCGATACTGATAATATATATATACATATGTATGCACGTGTGTGTGTGTGCATATAGTATATGTGTGCTTTTGTATAGAACCCCTAGCAATTGCGCCGCCAATTCAATATGTGTACTTCCACTTGACTGCGCCAAATGGTAGATTATATTTCTTGTATGCGCCGCTTTGGGCCATTGACTTTCACTCGGGCATTTAAAATTCAGACAATATGGCCGATGAGTCTAATGTCGCTAGCATAATTTAGGGCGTCGTGGTTGTAGTTGTGGTAGTAGCGCATATAGACATACACAAACATACTTTATTGAGCGACAGTTCAAAATGTTCGTTTAAATAATTAGAAATGCTGTGGTTTTTGGTAGCATTGTATACAGTTAATATGGATATTTTGGTTTTGTGTAAGGAAAATATTTTACTTAATCTAGCACAATAATATTATTAAAACATTATGCTTAAATATCCTATAATTATATGTAATTCTATATACACCAAAAAATGATTTTTATAATTAAAAAATTTATAATTTTAAAATTAATAACATTTAATCAAAAAATTTACACAAAAAAGAATAATATTTCAAAATATATTTCTTAAATTTATAATTAAATCATATTTTATTTTATTTGCATCACCCTGTGTTAAAATATTTCAACAGCTACTGCAGCCTTGCGCTTTTGTTTACATTCGCGGTGAAACGATAAAATTGCAGTGAACAAGCAAATCAAAACAAGTCAGTTGGTGTTTTTTTCGAAAATTCGATGTTAGTATTCAATTTAATATACTCTAATCAAAAGTGCTAAGTAAATTTAATATAAATAAGTTATTACTACATATATTATGCGACAATTAATTTGTGAAAATCGCGTGTGAAGAAAATTATATATTATGTCCATCGGCACGTGCGTGAGTGTGAATATTCCATTTTTTAAATTTATTTGCAAATATTTTGCTGAAAAAAAGTGTTGAATGTGTTTTAAAATATTTGTGTAACGATATAATTTATGCTTTTAAATAAAAAAGTGAGTTTGCTATTATTACAATGCAAATCGTGCGTGTCGCTCGTATTTTGTTCATGTTCATGAATGCAATTGCTGAAACATGTTCGTGCATGTTGCAGGTAAGTGGCTAAGAAAATATTTATAGATTTATTTTTATTACATGCGTTGATTTAGTTTCGTGTATAAAATTTTTAATTTCACATATTTTTTTATCATTTAAATTTGCATATAATAAGTGCATATGTACCGAGGTTCAAAAAATGATTTTCGTAAAAATTTAAATTTGTACTTACATACATACATATGTATTTGAATTGATTATAACATTTTTCTTGTCACTTTCCGATCGCTATGTTTAAGCATTTCTCTCTTGTCTAAAACCTTACATGTAAGAAACCGAGTCTTTCATTGGATCCAAAAGATTTAATTGAGTAAAAATTTCAAAGCGCATGTAGGAAAGATCACAGATACACGAATATTAGCTCATGTGATATCAATGAAAAACACTTCGGAAAATTTATTGGGATTGATTTTGGGGTAGTTAGGTATAGTGGATGTCGGACAACGTCCCTAGGCCTTAGGGGAAGCTATAGTGATACCACCGGACTGCAACGTCACCGGTAGTTGCGATTGTTTTCCTGTATAAAGCCTTGCATCCTCATAGAAGATATTCAACAGATTCTTCTTCTTCTTCTATTTCTTGACAGCCTCTGCAGTAATCATTGTATGGTATTCCCAATCAGGTGGCATGTCTAACAATCAAAATCCAAACAGTGTCCAAAGTTCTTATAACGATCCTTTTAAATTTCAACAATCGGCAAGTGCGGCCCATATTGCATTCAGGGATTTTAGGATTAATAACGGAAATCTTTGTAGTCAGTTTGATATTCGTATGATATATTATAAGGTTAGGTATCTGTACTGAGTCCAGTGTTATCGGTTAAAAAGCTCCAAGCAACTTCACTAAACCTGTAAAGTTGATTGATAAAGTGATCTATTCAACATTACGTCTTCGGGTAAGAATGTTTAAAGCGATTAATTTTAGAATCTATAACGGAAACATAAGTTACTTCTCATGATAGTGATTCTCGATAATGTCTGATGTCTCATGTGATTCCCTAAGGTTAAAAAGTTGTATGTTTCTTCCAAGAAACTTGTAAAAAAGGTTGAAAAGTATTATACTCTTCGGTACGTTTTCGGATAAATATTAAGGGTAAAAGGGTCAAATTGTCGCACTAGGAAGTCCTGGACGACATTAGAGGATGGATAAGAAATGTTTGTAGAAAGTCATAGTAACTAAAAAGTGATACTCCTAGTGAATCTGTTATAGTTGTGACTAGTTAGGTCACGGCCGGCTGTTTCTGTTGTATAGTTGGATTCGAAAAAAGCTGGAGCCTTTATACCTTTATTATATCAAAAGTACAATATACAATAAAACACTCCGAATCAAGAATACTAAATTATTTTAACAAACCGAATTTATTCACAATATAATATGCTATAGTGAATCGACGATATTCTCACAAGAAGTGTGGAAAAAGTAAATTTCCAAATAAACTGTAAAAATGTTTCACAAAAAATCAGTCAAAATTTCAAAAACAATACAAAATCTGCAGGACATCAAAACAAAATGTCACAATCGCGTGACAGAAGAAGAAACCGGAGAAGATACAGTCGCCAACCGCTCGTAAATCAATCAACGCAAACCGAAAGGCAACGACCGACAGATCAGACACCAACAATAAATGGTTCGGTTATATTGAAAATCACTGACTACACCAAGCTGGATGACAACGAACAGAGCAGTATAGACGAGACGTCTTTAAGCGGTACATCATCTCGTGCCTCCGCACAATCAAAGGCGAGGAGACAAGAAAATGCAGCGATCAATTTTAAAAGTGGTAGCAGTCAAACAAACAAAAATTGGCGCATTGTAGGCACATATGATTTGTCTTCGGATTCGGATTCGGATGCTTCAGTGAATTTAAATAAGATATCATATGACTACCTAGAAGGTGAACCGTTGGTCACCTCATTAACGGATCTAAGACTGAGCGATAGTGAAGACGACCAACAACAGTTATACTTAACCGAAATGACAAGTAATGAGGAAAAATTAGCCAAACTATAGTTTTTCAAACAGTTATCGATTTTAACTATATTTTTGGCAATTTCCGAGTTTTTCTTTTTCCGAAATCAAATAAATCAAAGTGCAGTGAATAATCTGAAGTTACTTTTTGTTTTATTGATTTTTCGCAAAGTATCAGAAAATAAGCAAATAAATAAAGGATGAGCTGATTCCAAAAGTTTCATGATGGACGATAGTGTTGATTTTCAAAAGAATTGTAAAATGTTTAGATTCTATTTAAGAGTTATAGGAGAGTTCGTATTATAAAATGGATGGATCTTGATATCTGAGATGGATATCAATGAAATCGGATTTATATACGGTAAAGGACCGTTAAAACTATATTGGAAAGGGAGGTGGTAGCTTTCTAACTAACTAACCATTAACTCAGATCCTCAGAACTCATGATCAGGCTAACTTCTGGTCAGATCATGTCAAAGCTACATTTGTAAGACCTTGACTATCCACATGTGCAACACTTAAAACAGTACAATTTCGGTTTTTTAAAGTAGCATACAAATTCTCTCAAATCAAATTTGATGGAAATGAAATTCAGTTTTTTACGAACTGTTGTTTGATATAGTTTTATATTTTTTGTATTTTTTTATAATATTTTATAAACATTTTTATATTTTTTTACAATTTTTTATACAATTTTTTATACATTACGCTTTTATAAAATTTTGGCAAAATGGATCTTGAAATGGACTTTGCTGATGAATACGAAAATACCGAGTCAGATTTTGTGCCAAAACATACCGATGAACCGCAACAAGAAGTAAAGCACCAAAGTTCTCACACCTCAAATCGGTCCGGGAAACGTGAAAGACAATCGTTCCACAGCTCAAAGAATACCAGTGATGTGTTTCAAGGTACCGGATTGGCCATCGGTGGCAGTATTGAGACATTCAACGGTGAGGAGTTCGAAGATGAAGACGAATCGAACATTGAAGGAACGATGGTGCAGTTAGAAAATACACTGCGACTGAGTTTTCTGGATAAATTTGCCGATTTGCCGAATATAGATGACATTTCATCCGAATCGGTGGAAACTATTATCGAACAACAAGTGGAAGAGAAAACGATTGATATAGCATTAACTGGTAAATTTGTGGATCCGCTAACCGGTTTAGATTTAATAGAATCAGATAAAGAGGATGATGAATTTGACTTTGTCGAAATCGAGGAGTCTTACGAAGAGCCGTCTTACGAAGGTTACGAACCATTTGATATTACCGAAGATAGCGAATTACTACTACTGCAGGCACAAGCAGTTTCCCAAGAAACCGAAGAAGTCGATAATACACTACTTGATATGGATTATATAAAGAAAATTATGCAAGCAGTAGACGTGCAAGACATCGAACAAATATTAGCAGATGATACACATCTGCAAAATGAAGAAATCGTAGCTGGATTTATTGAAGATCTATTTCGACAAATAGTCAATGTAGCGCATTATAAGGATCCCAAAGACATATTGCGCAAATCCGTAGACAAGCGGAGAATAATGGATGAAATTCATGGAAAAGTGCGTACACTCGAATCGGAGCAGATTCTGCGACTTCATCTCAATCGAAAAGTAGTTGAACATTTTAAGCGTAAACATATGTATCGCCTCATAACAGAGGATACTGCAGAAGATGTCGAATTCTTAATGGCAAAATATCAATCGCTTCTACAGAAATACAACGAAATATTGGGCAAAGAAGAGGAAATTGAAAGAGTGACCAAAACCAAAATCGACAAATTGCATCTGAAGTTGGAGGAAAAGCAGTTTCAAGTGGAAGAGAAAGTTAGCGAATTTGAGGCGCTGGCTTATCGTATAATCTTACCACAGCGAAGGGATATGTATGGGGGAGAGCTGAATTTGAAACTATTCGAGAGCACCGACAATGTGGAACGTTCCAAAGTAAGCCGAACAAATAGTGTGGATTGGAATTGTGAATAGTGAACAACAGCATATAATTTTTTGCAGTTTATAACGGTATTTTTGAAGAAAATGGCACTGACGCGCAAAGAATTATCTGAAGCTCGGCTGATCTTAATCAAAAAGCAACACATATTCGCTGATCTGCAAGAAGTACAAGCTATTTTTCCATATAAAAAGTTGTAACTCAACCAAGTTGTTGTTGTCTTTTAGCGTCTTAATCAAATACAAAACATCGGCGACGGCTTGAAGTTATTTCAATTTGAAAATCTGCAAAACGATGTCATACAACTGTCCAAGAAAACTGATGGTGTGTACATAAAAGCTTTCTTGCTATTTGATTTCCGCTAAATTTTCTTCATTTATTCACCACCTTTCCACGCCAGAACGCGACACGGAGCTGGCTAAGGCGCGCACACGTCAACAACTCGATGTACACATTAGTACACATCTCAAGGAGAGCATACAAATGCTGCGTAATAAATTGGCCATACAAAAGATGACCTACAGAGAACTACTAAGACAATCGCAAAATGCACGCCGCAATTTGTATAAACAGAAGCAGATACGCACTCAGATTCGTAAAGAAATCAAGGAGTACACCTTTCAGGGTGGCATACTGTCAAAACCCACATTGATGCTGGATTATGATGCGACAGTGGAGTTGATAGATGAAAAGCAGGAAAGCGTTGCAGGCTTACGTAGTCAATATCAGAAAATAGTCGATAAAATTGCATATTATGAACAAATGCTAAAGACAAGATCCTCAAATTGATATGTCTTAGAAAAGTGAAACTTGTGGTTTTATTAAAAAAAAAAATACAAATGTACGACAGTTTGGTTGCGGTGGTCGGACAAGTCAGTGGATCTTGGTATAGAGATCTTGACGAAAATATCGTTTCTGTAATTTTAAACATGGTTAAAGAAAAATTTTTTTAGAGTCTTCTATGTATATCGGATCTAAATTAGAGAAACGACGGTGGTGTCTTTTCGGAAAAATTAGATACCAGAAACGCCTTCCGACTATCAGATAACTGCAGCGTCTTTCAAACAGAGTTTACTGCAATAAAAGAAAGTATGTTTGCGACGAGAAATATATTTATTTTTACAGACAGCCAAGTGCCTTTAAAGGGTCCTTAAGACCCTAAGGATTTCCTCTAAGATAGTAAAATAATGCCATGAGCTATTAATGGAACTGACTTCTTACTACACGATAAACTTGCAATGGGTTCCTGGACACATTGATATTCCGGGTAACTGTGAAGCTGTGAAGAATTAGCCAGATTGAGCACAACTTTACAATTGGATCCCAGTAAAGGGCCGCAATGCATGTCATTGGTAACTTGTAGATACTTAATCGGTAAGCAGGTTATAGACTGGAATGAATCCCGGTGGAAAGAATCAATGACTTGCTCAACAAGCAGGCGAGCGTGTCCTGATTGAACGTGGAACTGAAATTAAAAAAAAAAGTACATAAGAACTCTTGTTGGAGTGACAACTGGTCATTGTCTGATAGGAAGACATGCCGATAGACCAAACAATGACTACTGTAGGACCTGTCAAGAAAAAGAAGAGACTGTTGTACATCTCGGAGGTTATGCACAATGAACTTGCTGAGTTGCTCAACTTCATAAAAGACAGTGGTTCAAAGAGGACATTCTAGCGTAAAATGATTACAGTCCTGTTGGATTCACAATGGGCCTTCTAAAGGCCTAGGTGCGTCATCTGACATCCACTTCAACTGCCTACCTTCCTTCTATGTATATAGTATTCAATGTATTTTTCGTGCTCTCCATTTTGATGTTCTGTCAAGTTGTCATATTTCTTTCCTAGATGGGTGAGTTCCATTATTTCTTACCCCAGAATAGGTCGGTGATCGCACCTGTTATAGTATATTTCCTAAGACCCTTTCAGTATTATCTACTTTAAATTCCAAGAGCAGTTTGTAAGAATATTTAAGATTTAGTTCGGTGACGAGTGCACCATTTGCATGACTGCAACAAGTCTTCCATATAATATAAAATTGCAGTACAAATTTTGGTTCTACTTTACTCTAAAGCTTCACTCTTATGCACATCTAAGCAATTTCTGAATTTCCCTGCTGAATTTTGCTCACTTTCGCGGGCTGTTGCTCCTTCTGTTACGTATACGCCGTTGTGTCCTTATGCATATGCAGTTACTCGAACATAAGTTGATGAAATAAAAAATTAAGTTTGTACGTTTTATAGTGCTTAATGCCATCTGTTATTTGAAGCATTTCATGTGTGAAAAATCACTCTTCAACTTTCTTCTACTTAGTGTAATGCATTTTACTAATGTTGTGCATTTTGTCTATTTGTGTGTTAAAAATTTGCATGATGAGGCATAAACTGTCACTTATTTTTGGCTGTTTGGTTGTGTTATTTTGAGTTGTGTTTTTCTGAAAGTTTTAAAAGATTTTAATTCAAATAAAAGTAAAAAAAATGTCATGACCAGGGTCTCTTAGTATATGTACTATATGTTTATCCGTAATCAGCGACCACGTGAACCCTTGAGTAACGAGTTTGAAGCGATTTCGATAAATTTTTCAAAAAAGCGTCCGACAAATTGGATCCGCCATTTTGAATTTTGAAAAACCGACACCGGATTCCATATTGATTTTCTGGGGTAATCTCAAAACCCCTATCTGAAGGGGTTAAATCGGATTCTGTGACCCCAAAAGCATATAGCACACATAGTAAGACCCCTAGGTCATAGCAAACATTTTTTGTGTGGCTGTGTTATCTTTAAATATTGGGGTTATTGAAATAAAAAACCTTTATTTTTCAGTTTTTTTAAACTAAGAAATACTAGTTTCGCTCAATAACTTAGTTCTAGAGTAATCATTATTTGAGGATTCAATATTTTATATAATGCAAGAAATTTATTAAAATTTTCGTTTTCCTTTTCAACAGACCTTCTACGGATTCGCTATATTGAATTCATTCTTCGTAGAGAACACCACTTAAATGTTAACCTCTAATATTCGTGTAGAATTTATCAAATTTCTGCTCAAAATTGGTTTATTTTCACTGAATTGAATTGTATATTCATCTCTATTAGATTGTATAATAATGTTGAGTACCAATTCACTTACAACATTTTTAGAAAATCATAATATAAGAGAGAGGTAGATGTTTTCAAAATTACTAAGAGTTCGACTTAATAAATTATTATCAACGCTTTGGGTTTGAAACGTTCTATACCAAAGACACGTATATTTTTCAAGAATAAATCTGGAATATGCTTGTAGTGTTATATTGCTTTCGATGTTGGAAAGAGTTAACATTGAATACTACTGAGATGTGTCACGATTCTTTGGGCTACCAATTTTTAACTTTATTTTTCATGGCGCGTCAGCGATTAGTCACCTTTACTGAAGGGAGTTGAGATCATCGTGGCTGAGATTACAAAAAATATATTGAATCTTAAATTTTTGACATCATGAGAAAATAAGTCTATCCTCGTCAGGATGAATTTTATCTGATATTTCCCCCTTGATGCCCACAATTTGAATTTTATTTCTTATTAGAATCTGAGTTACATTTTACTGCTATTACGTTTTAAGGGCTCACTAAGAATACTGTAACTGGTCTCTTATATGTGGTATATGCTGGCTAGAGGAAGTATTGACCTGATTTTGCTCATTTTCGGTACAGAGACACACTGTTAGAAGGAACACATCACCTTTGAATTTGTCTAGAATATCTGAGAGATTCACTGAAATGTTAAAAATGTTAAAAGATAGACACAAGTTTTGACGTCTTCATGTTCGATATCTGGAGCCTTGAAAAGTCATAGTCCGATTTCGGCGTTTATAGGGCTATGTCACATTATAAATACAGTATTTGGACAAAGTTTTGTTCCGATATCTTCATTGATGCTTAACTTTGTAAACTGAACGAATCAGATGGACTTTAAAATTGTGGCAGAATGAAAGTAGGGGTGATTGTGAATGGATTTGGCCCATTGCTACTTTGCAATATGTTGTGAGAGTATAACAAGTAAGGAAGGGCTAAGTTCGGGTGTAACCGAACATTTTATACTCTCGCAATTTATTTATTTAACTTTATTTATATTATATAATACACAATTTGACCCACATATTCGTCATATATATTGTATAAAGTCCATTGAAAGTTGGAAACCATAATATTAGGTTAGAAGCACCGAGGTCCTCGTGATCGATATACGGGGCCTTAAAAACCTATGGTCCGATTTCGGCGATTTTTAGAATAGGGCTGCCACACTATTAACATAGTATTTGTGCAAAGTTCTGCACCGATATCTTCACTAGTGCTTACTTTTTATGTTGTAAAGTAAACGATTCAGATTGTCTTCAAAGTTCTGGTATATAGGAAGTAGGCGTGGTTGTGAAGCGATTTGGCCAATTTTCACAACATATCATTGGGATGTAAAGAAACTATTACAAACCAAGTTTCATTGAAATCGGTCGAGTAGTTCCTGAGATATGGTTTTTGACCCATAAGTGGGCGACGCCACGCCCATTTTTCATTGAAATTTAGTGTTTCTGACGTTTTTCGTTAGTGAGTTAACCCACTTTTAGTAATTTTCAACCTAACTTTTGTATGGGAGGTGGGCGTGGTCATCATCCGATTTCTTTCATTTTTGGACTGTATTAGGAAGTGGCTAAAAAAAACGACTGCAGAAAGTTTGGTTTATATAGCCCTATTGGTTTGCGAGATATGTACAAAAAACTTAGTAGGGGGCGGGGCCACGCCCACTTCCCCAAAAAAATTATATCCAAATATTCCCCTTCATAGTGCGATCCTTTGTACCAAATTTTATTTCCATAGCTTTATTCATGGCTTAGTTATGGCACTTTATGTGTTTTCGGGTTTCGCCATTTTGCGGGCGTGGCAGAGGTCCGATTTTGCCCATTTTCTCACGGTCCCAAAAAACAAGTGTGCCAAGTTTCATCAAGATATCTTAATTTTTACTCAAGTTACAGCTTGCACAGACGGACGGACGGACAGACAGACATTCGGATTTGAACTCCACTCTTCACCCTGATCACTTTGGTATATATAACCCTATATCTAACTCGTTTAGTTTTGGGTGTTACAAACAACCGTTATGTGAACAAAACTATAATACTCTCTTTAGCAAAACATTTGTTGCGAGAGTATAAAAATTATAAGCTATCCATATAAATTCAACATTTTTAAACTCACGCGGATACATTTTGCCAGAGTTCACTGAACTTAAGCACTGCTAGCCTTCCTTCACTTCCCTTAACTTTTGAACTCATTGCCCCAATATTGCCGATTGCATGCCATCAAAAGCAAATTTCATGCAAATTTTTCCAACACAACAATTTCCAAAGACAACTGTAAACGAGAACTTCATGACAATTGTGAATGACAATGAATAAATACATATATCGATTTGCAAATAGGCAACGTCAACGAACGAATACTCCAAATGTCTGCGTTTTCAAATTGTTGGCTAACATTCCAAAGTTCAGCACGGTCTGAGCAACTTAAAGAAGTCACGCCATTTGAGCTTTACCAAATTGAATAGTTTAGAATGCACTGTAAAAGAAAATCGCTGAATAGACTGACTGCCACATTGAAATTGGATTTTTAATCGAATTCAACAACTGGCAAGCCAGCAGGCAAAGTAGAGAAAGCCAATATAAAGGATACAAATATCTGTATGCATATAGCGTTGCATGCACTGCACTTTAAAGCTGAGTTTGAAATGTGAATTACTGTGTGATTGCTTACCGTTTTGTATATGTATGTTGCATGTATTGCAACTGTATGTCTCCTGAGTCTCCAAACGATTTCTGGCACTGCTGCGACATATCACAGTGTCCTTTTGACTGCTGCAACCTCACTATTGTATGTACTGAACCACCTTTTTTGGTATGTACACATGCATGTGATTGGATATTATATAAACTGCGATTGTAACCTGCTTTAAGCTTGCGCTTACTCCGACATAAGTATTGGTTATTGCAACAAAAATTGAAAACAACTGCAATCCCAACGAACATTTTCGTTTATCTCGCACATTCAGTTGTATCTTGTACATCTTTAGTGCTAGTTTTTAGCTTATCGTCAATATGTTACCATCAAAATGCGATTTGTATCTAAGCCAATGTTGAAAAAAGTTTCGTGGGAATTTCCACTGCACACAATCAGTGCAGTTTTAACGCTTGTTTCGTGACAAAAAGTTTCTTAAACTATTTCAGCAGAATAAGCGTGGTTTTTATGAATTTTTTATTCGTTTTTTGTGGTTTGTGCTCGTTGCTGACTGGGGTCCGTTTTTTCCTGTTGTCATTTGAAATATATTACTGCCATCGAACTACATATCTTTGCATGATATCCATCGCATTGATTGGTGACATCTGTTGTCATTCAAATTGGAAATTCGTGACACGTTTTTGGTTCAAGACATATCTACTTTTATACATATATGAATGACTTTTTTGTATGAATATGTGAGTATAGAAATTGGCATTAGGATTCAACATATCCTAACCTTTAGCTCATGATTTGGTTAACTTAGTAGAAAGTAGAGATTGAGAGAAAGCTGTCGAAAAACAGCATACAGTCTTAACATGAATTTATAAAAAGCAATTCGATTGTATTTATTTGTGAATTTTTATACTCTCGCAACAAAGTTGCTAGCAACAAAGTTGCTACGAGAGTATTATAGTTTTGTCCACATAACGGTTGGTTGTAAGTCCTAAAACTAAATGAGTTAGATATAGGGTTATATATATCAAAATGATCAGGGTGACGAGAAAAGTTCAAATCCGGATGTCTGTCTGTCCGTCCGTCTGTCCGTCCGTCCGTGCAAGCTGTAACTTGAGTAAAAATTGAGATATCTTAATGAAACTTGGAACACGTGTTCCTTGGCACCATAAGAAGGTTAAGTTCGAAAATGGGCGTAATCGGACCACTGCCACGCCCACAAAATGGCGAAAACCGAAAACACCTAAAGTGCCATAACTAAGCCATAAATAAAGCTATGGAAATAAAATTTGGTATGAAGGATCGCACTATGAAGGGGCATATCTGGATGTAATTTTTTTGGGGAAGTGGGTGTGGCCCCGCCCCCTACTAAGTTTTTTGTACATATCTCGCAAACCAATAGAGCTATATAAACCAAACTTTCCAAAAATGAAAGAAATCGGATCATAACCACGCCCACCTCCCATACAAAAGTTAGGTTGAAAATTACTAAAAGTGGGTTAACTCACTAACGAAAAACTTCAGAAACACTAAATTTCACATAAGATAAGTCGCCCACTTATGGGTCAAAAACCATATCTCAGGAACTACTCGACCGATTTCAATGAAACTTGGTTTGTAATAGTTTCCTTACATCCCAACGATATGTTGTGAAAATTAGCCAAATCGCTTCACAACCACGCCTACTTTCTATATACCAGAACTTAGAAGATGATCTGAATCGTTTACTTTACAACATATAAAGTAAGCACTAGTGAAGATATCGGTGCAAAATTTGCACAAATACTGTATTTATAGTGTGGCAGCCCATTTCTAAAAATCGCCGAAATCGGACCATAGGTTTTCAAGGCCCCATATATCGAACACGAAGAACTCGGTGCTTCTAACCTAATATTATGGTTTCCTACTTCCAATGGACTTTATACAATATATATGACGAATATGTGGGTCAAATTGTGTATTATATAATATTAATTAAGTTAAATAAATAAATTGCGAGAGTATAAAATGTTCGGTTACACCCGAACTTAGCCCTTCCTTACTTGTTTGATTTGTTTTTTGTCTAACAAATCGTTAGAAGTCGTCATCGACCATTTGTTCGCTATCTTCAGGCTTAAGCAACAACAAGTGTTAGTGAGTTCAATTCGATGCAAGAGAGTATACGATTACGTCCTTAAAATTATACAACTGCTTCTTGTTATATAGTTTGTTCGATTCACTACTCTCTAACGCTTGCCGAATCGAAGACGGCTAATATTAGATACAAGTTCGTTAAGAAAACACTCAAAGGTTTTATTATGTTTACTGAGGACTCTTTGACTCTTCTTAGTTTCTAAATTTCGATAAACTGAGTGATTGTCTTTCAATCGGGTATCTTGATCATTATATACGAGTGAATGACGAAAAAATGGTGGAAGTTTACAGTTCAAAACATTGCTTGAAAATGGTTGTAGTTTTCGAAAATAGAAGAAGAAAATTAAAACTAAATTAGTTTTGGCGCAGTTTTTTTAGAAAAGTGCATTTTAAGCAAAAATATTTTCAGAAGAATCAGGTGTATTAGAGACATGAAAAATGAGATTTTTTTGCTATTAAATCATGTTATTTAATAATACGGCATTATTATATAATATTTTAGTCACGAAAATTTGAAAAAAAATTATAATTTCCAAAATTATAGCTGTCTGTGTTGACCCAGTTTCAAAAAAAGGTCCTTGCGGTGACAATCATAAGTCCGTGGAGATTCATCTAAAATCAATCGGATAAAAAAATTAGTTTTATATATAGATAATCCTGGGCCTGAACCAAACTTTTTTTCAAAAATTAAAAAAATGGCGGCCTCAGGAAGTTTTTTTTCTAGATTTTCGGGAAAAAATCAATAGTTGAAAATTGGTCTTAAAAATCGATTTTTTCGAAAAAAAAAATTTGGTTCAGGCCTGAGTTTATTATGCATTCTAAAAGCTGTAGAAATTGTATTAAAATTACTGAGCGGTGTTCGAGTTACAGTTGTCACCGGTTGAAAAAAAACATAGTTTTGAGAAAAAAACATTAACAGTTTCACACTAGCGTATTGGAGTGCCCGAGCGCTCGTTGTTATTTGTCGAATAACTCTAAAAGCAATTATCGGATAAACATCAAATTTTCAGAGTATATTTTTGAGATATTACACTTAACCAAAATGCAAAAAAAATTGATTTTTTGAAAATCTTGACTACCCCTAACTCCTTAAAGGTACAACATATGTCTTGAGAAGGGTTGCCAACGATGTGAAAATGGTAATAGAATAAAAAAAATGAAAAATAATTCCAATACATTTGTCTCTATTTTTTGACTTTAACTCGAGGTTATAGCAACCCTAATGCCTTCACATACACAAGCATACGTATGCATATTCGTATTAAAGATTGATTTGCCACATGTGGCTTAAGCTTGAAATATGATGAATTGATGATGTGATCGTTTTTGCAGTTTAGTGCAGCTAATTGCAATTTTTTAAATGTTCCTAAACTTTTTTATAAGTTCTCTTGCAAATCTGTAATGCTTTAATATATAAATTTTAATTAAATAGATTTTAGTTTACAAATTTGTAATTTCTAATTATAGTATTTCCTGAATATTTGCAATACACATATTGAATTCATATTTAATTGCGTTTTAGCTTTTATAAAATGCAAAATTCTTATCAGCAACAAGTTGCATATGACATGAATATTTAATTTTTAATGAAATTAATGTAAACATGTGTCTAGATGTATGTTGCTGTTGATTTCTTTGCATATTTCAGTTATGTGATAATCATTTGATCTCTTCCCCTAAGTAGTTCAAAATGTGTTTATAATCGCTATAATTCACTGGAAATAAATATTACTCAAATATTATTGATTCAAAACTGTAATCTCTTGTTTACTATTTACTATATTTTTTGCAAATTGAAATATGATGTTCTGGACTATGTAGATTTTAATAGCATCGATCATTTGCAATTAATTGAGTTCGACTTCGAAAAATGTATAATATGATTTGGAGATAACATTTTTTATTTCACTACTGCAGTCTTCGTGGGAAGATTTTAAGCTAAAAATATTGCGTAGAACATGGGTGTAATACTCATACTTCTTCCACGATTTCGGCTTATTAGCTTATTGGAAACAAAATGGCGTGTTAATCTGTAAGCGTAAATTCATAGAACGCAGTACGATCAAGTGAATATACGAGGGCTGCTATATATATTTCTGGCCTAGGCAACACTAAGTGTTGCCAGGTGCAATCTGACATTTCCATTGGAAAGTTTGCCATTTTTTAGCATAACATCACTCAGAATGTTTTGTCATTTAATCGTGAATTGTTTTATTTACAGGGAATTAAAAAATGCATCTCGGCCAAAAAATGGAATTAACTCGGGAACATTTTCGTGCAACTTTCGTTCACAACTTTCGACGTGGATTATCGCGACAAGAGTGCATCGATGAACTAAAATCTTTGTATGGCTATGAAGCACCATCCTATAGCACTGTGAAAAACTGGTACAACGAATTCAATCGTGGCCGACGCTCGCTCAAAGACGAATTCCGCGAAGGTCGTCCAAAAACAGCCGTTGTGCCAGAAGACATTGATGCCGTACGTGAACTTATAACGCAAGACCGTCATGTAACATACCTTCAGATAGAGGCATGCCTATGCATTTCTCCCACCAGCATACATTCGACATTGCATGAACACCTGGCCGTAAAAAAGGTTTGTTCTCGTTGGATCCCACACAATTTGACAATCGCTCAAAAAAAGGCTCAAAAAAGTGCTTCGAAAATTGGTTTGAGCACATGCAAAAGTGTATAAATCTTGATGGAGAATATTTTGAAAAACAATAAAACCATTTTCGTTGATAAATATTCCTATTTTCATTATTAGGCCAGAAATATATATAGCAGCCCTCGTATTAACTTGAATTTTGGTTGACTTCCATGTTGCGTTTGCATGTTGAACTACTGAACTGGTGCTGAATGTACCTTATAAATTTCAAGTCATTCAGTCAAGATACGATGGAGGAAAGTTTGAAAAACACTGTTTTAAGTAAAACGCATTCAAAGCATCCAGCTGCTATATACGCGCTACGAACAGGTCCTATCATTAAAACGACATCGAATTTCTAAAAAATCAGTTTACCATCGTATTCTAGATTTTTTAAGAAAGTATTTTATGATTTTAAAGACAAATTTTGAGCCCATCGCATGGGATGATCCCCTTAAAACAGTTTACCTAAATTTGCTTTACATTACGGTTGACGCTCTTTCATTTATTAAACTCTTTGAACGGATTTGTGTCTCTCTCTTTTTAGTCAACTTAAAGTCTTTTCATTAATCTATATTTTTCCATTTTTTTTCAAGAGTTATACATATTATTTTTGAGTTCTTCTATTCTTCTACAATTTCATTTGTAGATACATGTACATACATTAATTTCCAAAGAGCTCATACATATATCTCTTCGAAAGAAATGGTGAGATTTCTAGAAGTGAAATACAAAATGAAAAACGTGCCGAATTGGTTGAACTGCTGAAAAATAACTATAAGACCATAGTTAGATCTACCATAGTGAGATCTACAGGCATTTATTAAAATATGAGTTGAAAGCCATATCAGAAATTGAAGTTCAATTTAAACGACCCACGGTTTCGTTGTACGGTTCTCAAGAGTTTTAAATTTTAGTATCAACCGAAGAAATATAAATTTAGGGTTTCGGAATCCCCTGAATTTCAGGGTTATTCCATTCGTGGTAAATTTATTGAATTATTAACTTCATTAATCGCAAAATTGTTCACTTAATAGTAATCGAAAACACTATTGGGCTCTATTCAATGAAGCCATAGTAGTGCGTTAGGTTTGCTTTTCTGGAGTTGTCGCTCAACATGGTTGAGACTTTAGTTCATCCTATATAATCTTTTCAACAAGTTTATTTCCTCTGATATCATTAATATGACTTGAATTATCATTTAATTATTTTGAGCTTTAAAGATTTATTAGGATAATTTGCCTTTCTACAAGCCCACTGCAAATAAGTTCAATAAAAGGTTGAATTACAGTAAAAATATCAACTTTGACCTTGATTTCATAACTCTTTAGTAGTTAATTAAGCTAATTATCGTATTCAGTGTGCCACTGAGTGATTAACCGCATTAAGTTTTACGATCTGTTTGTAAATGACTATTATGTATAGTATATATTTGATAGTATGTATATATGTAATGAATGAACCAATGCCTTTATGTACATCTGTATGCATTTCCCATTTGATTGTCACGCTGCCTGCATTTTGTCTTTCCTTGGTTGCAAGCAAACTTTATCGTCCGTTAACCGGTTTATCTGACGTTTTACTCACCACGACAAAAGCAACAAAACCAGAAGATTGCCCCTTATCGCTATGTCCTATGTGTGGGAATTAATTCATCAGAAACTAACAAAAAACGCTGACAGTTGTGAGTGACAAGCTTGAAACGCAGAAAACGAAGTCAAAAAGCAACTACACTTGCACTTGTAAGCATATGAAAAGCTACTTTATTTGCCAGACTGCGAAACTAAAGCACTGATTAAGTTGTTAGTATGAGTACTGCCACTGATTGCTGCCCGAATTGATAGCCTTAATGAGACTGACACAGAATTATTGCAATCAGTGCAAAAACGCGCTTGCAACGAAACGGTATTGCGACACGAACAAATCCATTAGTTTATCGAGAACGCCGAACTACATTTGCAATCACTTAGATTTAGTCGTAAAGGATTTGCTTTGACAATAAAATTGCCTATTAAACTCAGTGAAGACGACGACGCGCCTGTTCGATATGCGCTTACTTCCGTCGGTGGCGTTACTGTTGTTGGCGGTCGCGTTTACCAAAGCAGTGCCATTGCCTGTCGAGGATAGCGCAGAATCCAAATCTCTCACGGTGGAAGAAGTCGATGCTCCTGATGCAGAGTCAGACGAGTCGCAAGAGCAAACTAAATCACTTAAAAAACGTTCGCCTGACGCCATACCCGATGTAGACTTGTGTAATCACCACAACCACGCTAAAGATAGTTCTGAATTTGGTAGTGAAGATGCATATGAGCGTTATTATGAACTTGAGAAAAAATATGACAGCGAAATTAGAAGGAGACGCCATCAAATTGACAATAAGAACTCATCACAGGAACATTCTTCGGAGGAGGTTGGAGGTGATTTGTTAGTATGGGAATTACGTAAAAAACGAAATGCCGATAACAGTTCATCAGAGGAAGATTCGTCCGAGGAGAAAGGTGGTGCGCCTGGAGCCAGTGACGGAGATGGTGCCAAAGGATCAGATGGAGCGCGTAGGAAGCGTAAAGCTGACGATAGCTCATCTGAAGAAGACTCATCAGAAGAAAAAAGCAAAGCAGGTGCGCCCGGAGCGAGTGATGGTGAAGGAGCAAAAGGATCAGATGGAGCGCGTAGAAAGCGTAAAGCTGACGATAGTTCATCAGAGGAAGATTCATCCGAGGAGAAAGGTAAAGCTGGTGCGCCTGGAGCCAGTGACGGAGATGGTGCCAAAGGATCAGTTGGAGCACGTAGGAAACGTAATTCTAATGACAGTTCATCAGAGGAAGATTCGTCCGAGGAGAAAGGCAAACCAGGTGCGCCCGGTGCAAGTGATGGTGAAGGAGCAAAAGGATCAGATGGAGCGCGTAGAAAGCGTAAAGCTGACGATAGTTCATCAGAGGAAGATTCATCCGAGGAGAAAGGTAAAGCTGGTGCGCCTGGAGCCAGTAACGGAGATGGTGCCAAAGGATCAGATGGAGCACGTAGAAAACGTAAATCTGATGACAGTTCATCAGAGGAAGATTCGTCCGAGGAGAAAGGCAAACCAGGTGCGCCCGGTGCAAGTGATGGTGAAGGAACAAAAGGATCAGACGGAGCGCGCAGAAAACGTAAAGCTAACGATAGTTCATCAGAGGAAGATTCATCCGAGGAGAAAGGTAAAGCTGGTGCGCCTGGAGCCAGTAACGGAGATGGTGCCAAAGGATCAGATGGATCACGTAGAAAGCGCAAAGCCGACGATAGTTCTTCCGAAGAAGATTCATCCGAGGAGAAAGGTAAAGCTGGTGCGCCTGGAGCCAGTAACGGAGATGGTGCCAAAGAATCAGATGGAGCACGTAGAAAACGCAAAGCCGACGATAGTTCTTCCGAAGAAGATTCATCCGAGGAGAAAGGTAAAGCTGCTGCGCCTGGAGCCAGTAACGGAGATGGTGCCAAAGAATCAGATGGAGCACGTAGAAAACGCAAAGCCGACGATAGTTCTTCCGAAGAAGATTCGTCCGAGGAGAAAAGTAAAACTGGTGCGCCTGGAGCCAGTAACGGAGATGGTGCCAAAGGATCAGATGGATCACGTAGAAAGCGCAAAACTGACGATAGTTCTTCCGAAGAAGATTCATCCGAGGAGAAAGGCAAAGCCGGTGCACCGGCTGCGAGCGAAGGAAAGAGTGCAGGCGGAGCGCGTAGAAAACGTAAAGCCCACGATAGCTCCTCAGAAGAAGATTCTGACAGTTCCAATTCAACAGAGGCAGATTCGTCGGAAGAAAAAGCCAAAACAAGAACTACCGAATTAAAACTACTAGATGTTCGACGTTTAAAACGAAAAGTAAGCAAGAAAATGATACCTGATAGCAATGAAGATTTCAACGACATACTTAACTTCAATTCGAACTCCGATGAAAACAACGAAGCCAATGATGTGTTGGATGTTAAAAAGGATTCCTCTTTGGAGGATTACGTGCAGGGTTGTGAAGTAATGGAAGCAGATTCGGATGAAGCCAACGAAACGACCTATATCGAGGATAGACGCAAACGATCATTGGAGAGTGATGAGAAAAGCGAAAGCGCCAAATCGTCGGCAGAAAATGCTAAACAAAGTGCAGAAGAAAATACAAATGAGGACAATGATAGCGGGGATGAATCCCAGCAAGTTTCGAAAGAACAACATGCTAATAAGCCAGTTCTTCCGCAAACCATATCTGAAGAAACAGAGGAAGCTGAAGCGGAAGATTAGGTTTTCGCCGAGATTACTAAAGCGAATCTAGTGTGGAAAAATATTATTTACTGCGTTTTAATAATAATTTACAACAATTTGATGCTGTACTGCTTAAGCTTCGTGTTAATGTGTTTTTAAATAATAAATTATGTAATAATAAATTGTGTCTTAAACTAATTTGTTGTACAACAAAAATGAGCAAAACAGATAGTTCGCAGTTTGTTTATGTTAACCTCTGTAATGTCGTTGCAAAAACTATATACTATACTATATATACGCGGATCGAGGTTTCTTATCAGCATTGCCGGCAATTGCTGGCGCGTTCCTCTTGACTCGAAGCCTACATATATTTGTATTTTTATACGAAGAAGTACACATATGTATGTACATACTGGCGGCATAGGGTTATCTTTTCCCGCTCGTGTTGCTTGGCAGACGCCCGTCAACTCTTGTTTCTTGGGCATTTAATTTTATTTTGGTTGAACCATGCTTTTTGTTGTTGCTTTTGCTTTTGTTGATACTCCCGTTGGTCACGTCAGTTGATAAGCGTTAAATATTTAACCCAAGTGACATGATGATGCGCACTTGAGCAACACGTCCCTTTGGGCCAATAAACAATAATGCATTAAAATGCTATTAATATGTTGTTGTCATAGGCGGCGTTGGTTTCTCTCACTCACTATTGGTGTTGTTTGAAGTCTTGTGACTCAGACTGGCTACCCTAGCCACTGTGCGCTATCAGTGCTATATACGATTTTTTTATAAATGGCGATGTCATGTTAGTTATTCGGCAACTGAAGTGCCGGGTGCAGTGATTTTTTGTTTACAAAACATTTGAAATTCAAACAGCCAATTGAATTTAATTGGAAATTCTAAAAAATTACGTAACATGATGTAACGTTCAAAACAAAATGTTGTCAATGTAAATTGTATTAGTTTTGCTATTAAAAAATAATAATTGCAAATTATTATATAATGTTTGTTATATTAGCAGCGGATGACGCTTTCGATTATACTACAAAAATATTAATAATAATAATTCAGCACAAAAAGTTTGTTAATATGTTGAGTTAGACTCTTTGCCTTGTTTTGTGGTATTCATTTTCTTGTTTCGAAAAAATTTAAAGCTTTCATTCAAGCTTTGTCTCTAAGACTCGTGATAAAAAAGTGAAAGCTTTCGTTGAAGCTTTCTGTATAAAGCTTATAATAAAATTTTTCATTTCAAAAATATTGGTTAGTATTAAAAAGTAGTGGCTATACATAGAACTCTTATTTAAAATAAAGAGATAAGCCTCTGAAATTACTATCTAATGTCTGACCTTTATTATTCGAAAAATTTTATAAAATGTATTGATGAAACCGTATATTGTTTATATGGACACCGGAACTTCGCACTATAAAGACCGTCGGTTTGATTTTCGACAAGTTTTCTATTGTAGTCGAAATTATTTCATAAAAAAACCGTTGCTCTTTTCTCAGTCGTATTTTATCAGCATAGACTTTTGCCTTGTGGGGTATCCACAGGATCTAAGATGACTTACTTACCAATGACCTAAATGGGCAATTTTGATATGATTCGTTCGGCCTTATTTTTTCCATGGAAGTAATCGTTTCACGGATTGTATGACAAATTACTGTAACCTTTAAGCAAATTTAGGAAACAAAATTCGCAGTCGGTAATGTTGGTTGCAGCTGTCTTTGGCTTGCAAATCACGATATTAACTTTTTTAGATGTAAATAAGAGATCCTGGAGAGTTTTCCCATACCAAGTAAGGCAAAGTTCCTTATTTATATAAACAAAACACTATCGATGTGCCTCTACGCCTCAGATGATTCTTCGGTCAAAATGAAAATAGAATTTTTTTAATAATTTTTTTGGCTGTGGTGGATAATTCACCAAATTATACTAAATATAAGTATCAAGCAATTTGATTTTTCTACAAGAACTGCTTTGACAGCTCTCTCTTTAAGAAATAATATACTTCTAAAGCACCTTATGTTAACTTCTAATAAAATTTATTATCTGAATATATTTATACACCTAAACTCATTTCTTATACTTCTGTAGGCAATCAACAATTTATATAAATCATATTATGAGTATTCAGTGATTTGTTTGGGTTATAAATCAATCTTATCAACTCAACTTAATAAATACGTCACATGTAACTTAATCATATACTACCGCCTCTACTGTTTGGCGTAAATATATCAAATTCACTTAGAAAGCTTTTACTTGATAAGAATTTGAAAAATATATTTTTTTTGTTTGTGTGTATATAAAAAAAAAATCTTAAGGTAATATCTGTCTAAAAGAGGTAAAGAAGAGTTATGTTCAGGTATAACAGCATAACCGGTCCACCGCTACAGAGCTCGTATCTGGCAATACTATACATCTTTGAAAGGTCTTGACATAACCTACAAAACGACGCCATGCTTGATTATTTTGGATATTGCGTTGAACAGTTATAGACGAGTAAACATGGAGTTCACTAACGCCAAAATTCGCGCTATTTAAAGTTTTCCTTCGTTAAAGGCAAATCCCATAGAAAAACGTTCCGTGAGAATAATGGTGTTTTGGGGGATAGTACTCTATCACTTCGAACTGCGGAGGAATGATTTCGACGATTCAGAGGGGTGAATAGTGGGGGATTCAGAATGTGCAAACGACACCATGGATATGCCAGCCGGCGGAAAACCTATGACGACGAATACCGATTAAATCATGGAAAACATCGAGTTAGACCGGCATGTAGCATCTCGTGACATCGCCCAGGAGATGGGAGTTAGTCACCAAACCATTTTAAACCATCTGCAGAAGGCTGGATATACAAAAAACTTGATGTTTGGGTGCCGCATGATTAGACGCAAGAAAATCTTCTGGACCGAATCAACGACTGCGATATGTTGCTGAAACGGCTGGATCTCGACTCATTTTTGAAGCGGATGATGACTGGCGACGAAAAATTAAAAATGGATCACATACGACAATATCGACAGAAAACGGTCGTAGTCGAAGTCCGTTGAATCGCCCCAAACCGTGGCTAAGCCGGGATTGATGGCCAGGAAGGTTTTGCTGTATGTTTGATGGGATTGGAAGGGAATCATCCATCTACTGCGAACAACTGGACCGGTTGAAGGAGGCGATCGACCAAAATCGTGCAGAATTGGCCAACAGGAAGGGTGTAGTGTTCCACCAGGACAACGGCAGACCGCTCACTTCGTTGAAGACTCGTCAAAAGCTACGGGAGCTCGGATGAGAGGTTTTATCGCATCCACCATATTGCCCGTTTATAGCGCCAAGTGATTACCATCTGTTCCTGTCCATGGCGAATAGTGTGTGAATAGTGTAAAGTTGAACTGCAAAGAGGCTTGTGGAAAGTGGCTGTCCGAGTTCTTCGCAAATAAGGAGGGGGGCTTTTACGAAGAGGTATTATGAAGTTGCCGTCTAGATGGAAACAGATTATCGAATGAAGCGGCGCATATTTGAAGTAAATCCGTTCACTTTAACACTTTGTATAAAGCATTGAATAAAGTGCAAAAAAAGCGGAAGCGAGATATTTGAAAGTCTAATATAAGAGATATGTATATGGGAGATAGGAGATGTATTTACCCAAGTTTACACATTACTATAAGAAATACATTTCCTCTTGGGTTTTTTAGAATATCTTTTATATATATATTTTCGAGTAAAAAGGTACGGAGGTCCTAATGTCCTATATCTGGGTCTTTTGAAAAGTTATAGTCTCACAATTACAATGCTGTATTTGTATAAAGTTTTTTTTTCAATATTTTCATTGATGCCTCATTAATATATGTAAGCGAATCAAATGGAATCGGAAATTGTGTTATATGGAAAGTAGACGTGGCTGTCAACCAATTACGCTTATTTTCAAGAGGTAAATTTTAGAATGTCCAGAAAGTATTATGAATAAAATTTGGTCACAATTGGTTTGTACTTGATCAATTGAGGTATAGTTTTTGACACAAAAGTGAACGACGTCATGCCTATTTTCCATTTTCCACTCCAATATAAATGCTGACATTCTCTATCATTTGGTATACAAAATTTTTAGCATAACTTTTGTAATGGAAGTAGGCGTGGTTATCATACGATTTCACCCATTTTCATAGCACCCAATGAGATATAGTACAATTATAACATACATATATGCTTACGATAATATTTTATAATATGTTATTTTTTTAGCGTATCGTATTTATAGTAATGTTGATTATTATACTCTCGAAACAAGAGTTGCTAAGAGAGTATTATAGTTTTCTTCACATAACGGTTGTTTGTAACACCTAAAACCGAAAGAATTAGATATAGAGTCATATATACCAAAGCTGTCAGGGTTACGAGTAAATTTGTCTGTCCGTCCGTCCGTCTGTGCAAGCTGTAACTTGAGTAAAAATTAAGATTTCTTGACGAAATATACAAATAGGCACAAATATTCCTTGGTACCGTGAGAGAGCTGCTTTCAAAAATGGGCCAAATCGGTCCAATCAAAATGGCGAAAACCGAAAACACATAAAGTGTCATACCTAAGCTACAAATAAAGTTATAAAAGTAAAATTTGGTATAAGGGATCGCACTAGGAAAGGGCATATTTGGTTGTAATTTTTTTTGGGATACCAAACCAATACAGCTAAACAAACCAAACTTTCTGCAATCGTTTCCCTTACTTACCCCATCATACACCACGAAAATAGTGGAAGTCGGATAATAACCACGCCTACCATCCATACAAAGGTTATGTTGAAAATTACTAAAAGTGCGTTAACTCACTAACGAATAACATCAGAAACCTTACATTTTGCAGAAGGAATGACAGAAGGAAGCTGTACCCAGATTTTTTTTCAAAATGGAAAATGGGCGTGGCGTAGCCCACTTATGGATCAAAAACCATATCTCAGGAACTACTCGACCGATTTCAATGAAGTTTGTTGCGAGAGTATAAAAACTACATACAGTAGATGTTATCAGTATCAGATCATAACTTGTGAAAAAAATTTAGAAATCGGCCTATAACTTTTCGATGCCGGGATATATAATATGAAGAATTCAGTCCCTTCGGGTAAATTTTCACCGAAAATATCGGTAAATCTCTCAGATATCTTATTTTAATTCAGAGGGAATCTTTTTCTTTTAATAGTGTGTCTCTGTACCAAAAATGGTTAAAATCGGTTCATAATTTCCTCTAGCTCGTATATACCTAACTATAGTTTTTTCAAAATAACGATGGGCTTAATAGTGAAATCATTTCATGAATTACCTCAGCCCTCATATACTATATAGCAAATTTTCTTTTTAAATTTTCAAATACAAACTAAAATTGATTGTTATTGAATTGATATTTCTATATATTTTTTTTTTGTTCGAAAACTCTTCTTATCTACTGTGCCAAAAAACAATAATAAATAGCAAAGCTACACATGTCCGCGTTCATTCACCGCATGCTATTGAGGATGCTACGCAACAATGTATGCACTTGGAATCTAACAAAAATAAGCAACTACGAACTACTGTACTTCACACGCACATACAGAAACTAATACATAGACACTATATATACATATATATATGTTTATATATATGTATATGAATGTGCTTTAAATTACCAGTGGCAGCAATTTTCAACAGCAGCGTAGCATTTGCACTGCGCTGTGTGTAAACAAATTGATGGACCTATCCCAAAAGGCAAACCGTTGGCCCTTGCGTGTTGCGTATACAACCGAAATTAGTCAGGCGAAAGCACACAAGAATAGCTCGAAGCAAGCATAATAATAATGGAACGTAGAAATTGGTATGCGAAGATACTCGTCGAAGAGCGGGCGAGATGGCGAAATCGTATTGCATAAATAGATACTAGATAGAAGAGAAATGTGGAAATCTCTTGTTGTTGTTGTATATATGTATGTATGTGTTTGTGTGTTTTGTTGTTTACGAGCGCACGCAGGAATTAGTCGCCGCGCTAACGGTGTACAAGTGGAAGATGATGAAGGCGTCGAAAGTGGCGCAAAGCCATTTGGCAACACAGAGGCGCACACAAATATACATACACACACATTACTATTGGAGCTGATGAAGTAACGCAATGGCAACATAAATAAAATAAAATAGCCAAAAAGCTAATTCAGTGTGTTTATGTACATATGTGTGTGTGTTGAATAAGAGCAACAAATTGACTGATGTGCTGCTCTTCTATTTATCTATTGCGGCAATAGCAATAGCATAGCATATGGCGGTGGAGCTGCTACAAATTGCGCTGAAGTGAGCCAATTTCAGTTGGCGAATTGCAGTCGCGTGTGGCAGTGAAGTGGCAGAGCAGCGAAGTACAGGAATACTAAAAAATATCAGCAATAAATGTTAACGCATTTGTCAAGCAAAAATTTGTGAAAAAATGTAATATTATTATTGTGGCAGTAGCAACAAATACATGTGTGTGTGTGTGTCTCAAAAGGCGCAGTGAAAAATCATGCTAATTTGCTATAAATCACTGATAAGCAATCAGCTAAAATTTATATTGTGCAACACAAGCCCAATTAATTATATAACACTCACTGCACTCCTTAAAAGAAAACACTGTGAAGATATCGAAATAAAGGCGCATAAATCAACGCCGCGCATAATAAACATGTAAATTGTGACAAGAAGCCGGTTTGTTAGTGGAAATGTGAAAATCACTCAAAATTCGTTTCCTCATTTGAAGTGAAAAATTGAGCGCACTCATATGCTTTCAAAATCTAATGGCTATTCAAAGACTACATACACATGGTTGCATGTCGAAGTCGCATGCAATTTGTTGGCAAGTTGAAACTGCAACGCATACATACATACATACACAGCGTATATAAATAAATAAATAAATATTTACTTGGCATTTAAACGGTTTGTAGTAGTGCTAAAAGTGTTGGGGGCAACAAATTTGTGGCACTGATGCGCGAGTGAGTGTTGACTTAGCAAATGAGGGCGAGTACATAAATACAGCCATTTTAACTGAATTTGGAAAAAATAGAAAAAAATTCTAAATAGGGAAACTTAGGATTTCACTAAAATTTTCTAAAAAATGTGAAAAATACGCAAAGTAGTACTTGCACTATTTGGACTCTATTGACCCCATAGCAAGGATTTTGAAAGATTACTTATGATATGTATTGTTAATTCGGTTTACAAATTTCCTTTGACTATTGAGGAGAGCTTGAATACCTGTCGAAACCTGTATATTTAAGCTATCTTTAATGAAAAGTTCTCTAATGAGGTTGAATATCGATTTCTAGAACTCTTTTCATCACTTTTAAACTTTGAACTTTTGAGCAAAATGGTCGCTAAAAGCAATAAATGGCAAAACATTAGACGTAGTGTCTTATTAGAACAGCAATCTTCGATAAAAATAACATAGATTCAGTAGTCCTGGTCACTTTGACGTGTACTTTCTTTTTGATATTCACAAAAAAACCTGTCTGGTCCAACTTCTGATCTGTTAATCAAAAGTAAGTAAGTTTTGTCCTTTTAATAGAAAAGTTGAAAACCAAAGACGGACCTTAAAACTGGAATATATTACATAAGTGCTACATAAGTTATGAGCGTCCTACGTAAATTTGTTTTTATATTTTTATTGGAACAAGCTGGTCGAATCTAGACTTAGCGATTCAAACCCATGATCATTTAGTGTTAGTTAATAAACCATTTTTTTTTTCAACATATTCCCATGTTCAACTATCACTACCTAGTGAATTAAATCACTTAATCAATACCTAAAAAGATATTTTATTAAATACTTCCATATACCCGAGACACACATGTGGTAAAAATACCATGATAAAATTAGTATGGTATTTTGTTTCCTACGTACATTGACACACACAAAACATAAGTAGTTCAAATGTATCTTAAAAGTCCGTCACATACGGTCATCAAAATACGGCGATACACGATCCTGGCGTTTTGAAAAAAAAAAACTTGTGAACAAATTATTATTATTTTATTTTTGAAAAATCATTTTGACAATAATAATTAAAAAAAATTTTGTATATAAGCTATCATCTAGGTTTCTTACCTATTTTTAGCTGTGTTCAGTTAAATACCACAAAAAATGCTGATATTGTTATCAGCAAAATAATATAGTGCTCAAATGGTAAAGTGCTGGTATTTGGTGACACACATCTGGTATTCGTACGAACAATAGTATTGTCACTACATGTGTGTCTCGGCTATAATAGAGACAGACAGAGCTAATATGATTTCAGTGCCGATTATTCCTAGATTTCGTGTTAGAACTTTTTAGTCCAATAAATACTCAAAAAGTTAGTCAAACTTATTCTCACTAGTCTAATTTAAGTGGTTATATACAGTTAGAATTTTCAAAAAATCGTTTTTTTTTTATTTCATTTTCTTAATGTACATATATTTAAGAATACACACAAATGGTGTTTTCAAAGTCGGTGACCAACATTACTCGAAAACGGCTAGACCGATTAGTCTCAAATTTTAACACGACCTTCTTAAATATATTTTTTAGTAATTAATCGAAGATTTTTTCTCTCCGATAAATATTTTTTTTATAAACAATTTAAGGCCGAAATTTCGGTGAAGAATCGATTTTTTTTTTGAGAAACCGCCATTTTGTCAAAAAATTTTATTTTGCTTATTCCTTCGATTAATTACTAGATTTAACATTATTTTAACGAAATCTGTTTGGTTTTTTAATTTCAAATGATCCAGTTCCGAGATATAGTGGTCACCACAAAACGTCTTTTTTGAGAGGAGCTCCTGGAGATCAGCTGTAGCTCTTTTTCAAATAAATATTTTTACTAGTACTAAGTCTTAAATACAGTTAAAAGATACCATAATATGTGTATAAATTTTTGGATCAATGAATTAAAAAGTTTTCTCAGAAAAAATTCTGGAAAATTCACTTTTTTTCGGCCGTCTAACTGTATATAACCCCTTAAATCAAATTCACTCATATATACATACATACATATGTATATATCTATAGGTACAATTGGGTATAGCACTGCGTATGAGATACGCAAAGAGAGTACGAAAGCGGAAGTCATAAATCTCTGTACTGTTTCTGTGGTAAGAAAACAATGCTTACATATGTTTATGCATTTATCCATGTATGTAGTTATAATCTGCAGATGACTAGCATGAACGAAAGAGATGCTGAGGATGTTATTACTTTAATCTACTACTACAAATAGAGTGGCATATCACATACATATGTGATATCACACGCATTGAAAATATTTAAATTTCGCTTCATCTCTAACAATACCATCCTTAAAAAAAAAATACGAATTTTTTTTATTTATTTTATTTCATATTCTTTGTAATTAGAGACATTCGTACTAGTTCGTTTTAGTGCTTTATGAATTATAAACGTGCTTGTGGTTAATTGAAAAATTCTATCATGTCAGGATTCCAATTGGTTGCACTGAAGCTGTCATTATGTTCGCGGTGCTGCCCGGAGTATCCTAAATTAATACAGTTCAATAACCAATTTTGTTTAGAATAGAATTTTTGGAACCATGACCCATCAGCTTCAGGGATTGTGTTATTTAACGATTCAGTATTCTCTGAATTTTAGTGATTCCACTTCATCTAGTTTTTCGAGGTGAGACTACAGGGATATAGACACTAGGCTATTTCCCAACAAGTGATTCAATTCACTCGTTCTAAAAACATAAACCATTTTGGTTATTCATCATCCACACCTGTATAGTGATGTACCGATACCTGCGGTGTTCGCATTAGTTGCACAGTTATTTAGAATTTACGAATCATATGACCTCTTTATTATCATTTCAGTGGGTTAGGACTAGAGCTGATACGTTTTCTATTACTTGCTGAGACGCCATCGCTGTTAGAAAATATTTTGTTTTGTATGATGTTGAAATTTGTGATGAGCCACATATATATTATTATATGTAAGTAGTCATAGGTCTTATATACATTGAAATTTATCTAACTAGTTCTTCGTTCACTTTCGTATTTTATTTCCGCTGTGTATTATCATATTTTGGTATTTATTTTGGTCGATTGTTTGTTTTGTAGTGCAGGTTTATCGTCTATTTTATCATGCGTAATGCTGTAGATTTATGCAAAGACAGACATTTTGAAAGCCGCTATTTACATACCCAGTTGCCACTTTAAACAAATTAAATAACAGCAAAATTGTTATAAAAACAAACGGTTTATTTTTCAGTAGCATTTATTTTCTATATATAAACTCTCAATTACTAATTATAGGGAGTGCTGTAATTTTAAGTGTTGCAATTAAGCATACAAACAATATTTTGACATCAAGTTTATATTGCAACGATGGCCCTTCACTCACACTCATATGGCTCATTAGCTGGAAAATTAGCCTAACTCAACTTAACTGAATTGTAATTTTGAAAAAAAAAAATGAAAATTTTACCCATGGCAATGTGACAGTTGAGAATTTAAGAAAAATTTTGGTGTATTGCTAATAATATAGTTAATACCGACGACAAGTAATCAATGCTGAAAAGTTAAAAAATATAATTTATTTTCATTAATAACAAGTAAGGAAGGGCTAAGTTCGGGTGCCACCGAACATTTTATACTCTCGCAATTTATTTATTTAATTTCCATTTGACTCACATATTTGGCATATATATGGTATAAAGTCCATTGAAAGTTTGAAAACCCTAATATTAGGTATATGGGAACTAGGGGAAGTTATGACACGATTTCACTCATTTTTGGCACGGAAACATATTATTAAAAAAAACGATATTTCCTCCAAATTTCTTCAAAATATCTGAGAGACTTACCTATTTTTTCGGTTCAAAAAAAAAATTTGCGGCACAGAGGTCATCATGTTCGATATATGAGGCCTTGAAAATTTATGGTCCGATTTCGGCGATTTTAGAAGGCCGATGCCCCACTAGAAATGTAGTATTTTTGCAAAAATCTGTTTCGATATCTTCACTAGATATCATCATTATATATTGTAAAGTGTCAGATCGTCTTTAAAGTTCTGGTATATAGGAAGTAGCCGTAGTTGTGAAGCGATTTGACAATTTTAACAACATATCATTGGGTTGCAAGGAAAATATTACAAACCAAATTTCATTGAAATTGGTTGAGTAGTTTCGGAGATATGCTTTTTGACCCAAAAGTGGGCGGAACCACGCCCATTTAAAATTTTGTATACCATTTTGAGTGCAGTTCTACTTTATCTTCTTTATATTGAACATAAAAAAATATTAAAGATATTAAAAAAAAAAAATATAAAAAACATTACCCAAGTACTATCATCTACCATATGTAGAAATACACCACTTTCGCCAGCAATTCACCAAGTGTGGCAACCACGTTTATATCTCATCTGAAATGATGTGCGTTCTATTCCACAAATTTTGCATTCTCTCAATTTCGCCGTTTATTTGCTTTCATTTGCTTTTATGTAGTGTACATATACTCTTGTGGATGCTATTATTTTATGCTGATCGCGAGTAAAAGCTTTTCAAGTTGACGCGCTCTACAAATAAAATCACACACACTTGCATATATTTACCGTAAATCAATCGTCATTCGGCACGATATCATTTATCTTTTATTTGCTCCCCTTTCGCATATATGTACATATGTTTTATTCATGTTTCGCTCACATTTACTTTTAAATGATTTGCCGGCAATAAATAAAATCACAAGTGAGTGCAAAAACAAAAACAAAAATATAAAAAAGAAATATCAAAAGATGTCTCGCTGAGAGTAAATAGCAATAAAAAGAAATGTGTAAAGTGCGAAAATAATGTGAAGGCGTGAAAATAGACGACAAATAAGAAGTAAAAACAAACAAAAAGCTAAAAAAGGGGTGTAGAATAAAGTGCTCAATACAAATATAAAGTTTTAATAAAAATAAAGATACGAGTGTAAATAAATAAAGAGAGACGCTCATAAACTTTGACGAAAATAGCAGCAAAATAAATAAAATTTTCTACATATTTAATTGAATAACAATCAGAAGAAAACAACCACAACAAAATGCCGGAAGCTACAACAACTTTCCCCTATGTGTACACACCGGAACCGCCTAAGAAGGCGCCCATCATCAAAGTCTCATGTGGCATCGGCGATACGGATGGATTTCCTGCCTTTGATGTCGACTCGGATACCTATGCGGCCAAAGACGATCCCAAGTGGGGCTTTCTAATCACAGGCGGCGCTGAGTTTCACATGCCGTTGACCGTTTTTCAGGTGAGCTGTTTTTTGTGCTATGACGCATTATCTCGTTGTTGTTGTTTATTTATTTATGTGCATTCATAAATTATGCTTGTGGTTTTATCGCTGCTTCAATGACTTGTGAATGGGGGAGGGAGAGTTGGACGAAAGCGTGTGTGCATTTATCAATGTTCATTTGATATGTTCTTAAAGAGGTGGTTGTGTGTTTACGCATATTTTTAAATAAAGAACAGAATTTTATCGAGGCAGGGTATATCTTATTTAATACAAAGATATAAAAATAGAAAAATAAGATAAAGCAAGGTAACTGAAGTTGAGTCAGTTACTTATTTCGAAGTCGAAATATATTATACGAGGGCTGCTATATATATTTCTGGCCTAATAATGAAAATAGGAATATTTATCAACGAAAATGGTTTTATTGTTTTTCAAAATATTCTCCATCAAGATTTATACACTTTTGCATGCGCTCAAACCAATTTTCGAAGCACTTCTTTTAAGCCTTTTTTTGAGCGATTGTCAAATTGTGCGGGATCCAACGAGAACAAACCTTTTTTTACGGCCAGGTGTTCATGCAATATCGAATGTATGCTGGTGGGAGAAATGCATAGGCATGCCTCTATCTGAAGGTATGTTACATGACGGTCTTGCATTATCAGTTCACGTACGGCATCGATGTTTTCTGGCACAACGGCTGTTTTTGGACGACCTTCACGGAATTCGTCTTTGAGCGAGCGTCGGCCACAATTGAATTCGTTGTACCAGTTTTTCACAGTGCTATAGGATGGTGCTTCATAGCCATACAAAGATTTTAGTTCATCGATGCACTCTTGTCGCGATAATCCACGTCGAAAGTTGTGAAAAATTATCGCATGAAAATGTTCACGAGTTAATTCCATTTTTTGGCCGAGATGAATTTTTTAATTCCCTGTAAATAAAACAATTCACGATTAAATGACAAAACGTTCTGAGTGATGTTATGCTTAAAAATGTCAAACTTTCCAATGGAAATGTCAGATTGCACCTGGTAACACTTAGTGTTGCCTAGGCCAGAAATATATATAGCAGCCCTCGTATATATTTATAAAAAAATTGATAACTAATATAATATAGAAATCTATTTATGTATCTATAGACTACCGGTAAAACACTTCTCATGATGTATTAGGTTGGCAAATATATCCGCCTTTTTGTCTTTTGAACTTCTCGGCCATGTATAAAGCGCTACGGAGCTCGCATCTGGCAATACTACACATATTTGAAAGGTCTTGACATAACCTACAAAACGACGCTATGCATGATTAGTTTGAATATTGCGTTCAACAGTTATAGACGTGTAAACATGGAGTTCACTAACGCCGAAATTCGCGCTATTTTAAAATATTCCTTCGCTAAATGCAAATCGGCTAGAGAAACGTTCCGTGAGATTAATGTTGTTTTGGGGGATAGTACTCTCTTACTTCGAACTGCGAAGGAATGGTTTCGACGATTCAGAGCGGATGAAAACGACACCATGACGGAAGTGTGTGACGATGAATACCTATTAAATCAGCAGAAGGGAGTTAGTCACCACACCATTTTAAACCATCTGCAGAAAAAAGCTTAATGTTTGGGTGCCGCAGAAGACCAGAAGCGTCCAAAATTGGCCAACAGGAAGGGTGTTGTGTTCCACCAGGACAACGCAAGACCACACACTTTGTTAACGACTCGCCAGAAGCTACGGGAGCTCGGATGAGAGGTTTTATCGCATCCACCATATGGCCCCGACATAGCGCCAATCAATTACCACCTTTTCCTGTCCATGGCTTACGCCCTTGGTGGTGTAAAGTTGAACTCAAAAGAGCAAAAAAGCGGGACCTAACCAAGAGAATAATAATTATAAAAGTATCAGTGAATAGTGGGAATAGCATTCGGCTAACTTGATTAAATGAATGAGAAGTAGCTATGGTATGGTGAAAAACTGGGTTACAATAATTTTATATCTACATAAAGTTTGAAATTTGAGATCGGTTTATTTTTTTAGTTTAATTGATATTTTTGATAAATATATCAGTTAATTATAATGCCATCTACAATACTAAGGCACTGTCTGTCCGCCAAACCAACTAGTTAACGTCTTCATTAAAGAACTGTCTTTTGACACCTAGTATATTAAATAATGAAGAAAAATATGGATTTTGATCAAAATCGGGTTTCATTTACTCTACATCTTGAATAATCTTGATCTTACATAACGACGAAACTTTTCCTACTGGGCATATTTATAAATATTTTTCTAAAATACTTCCAGAATATCAATATTTGAACACCTATTTTGATTATTCTAAAACCTGTTAATGTCTTAAAATTATTCTTGGAGGTATGTTTACTGCCAATCACTCAAGGAAAATGCCTCTTGTTTTAATTTCGAACGTCACTGAAGGAATTTAATAATCTCTGGAAATATTAACCGATGTATTTATTGCCCTGTATATTGTAATACAAGTACACTGGAAATGTTTCGACACTTCTGTTAATTTATATCCGCTATAGAAGGCTCTATAGTATAATCCATTATAAATTCCAGAATTTTACGGCATAGTTCATATATGTGTAATAAAATTATTGAAAAAAAATAATAAATTTAATCCCAAAATTTTTCTTAAATTCTAAAATATATCTCACACAACAAATATAAGAATTAAAACCGAATTAACAACCAATATTTGTAATCCTCTATATTTACTTAACCCTCTCTTGCCCGAATTAAATTGGGCGGAGCTAAAATTTTTTTAGGACAGATTCTGTATTCTTGTTCATTAGTTACAGGATGTTGCCTACAGACAACAACTAAATTATTATAAATAAACTAAACACTTTTTTCATGACTGAATTCACATGGTTTTAAAATAAAACAATTATTTTTTATGTTTTTGAATACTTTTTGTATAACCACTTTTGTATAACTTTTTTCGCGGATCGATATTCACAATTTCACTCTGCGGAGAACGCCTACTGAATGAATACGTGTACAGCTCATAACAGAAAAAGTAACTGTAAGCTTGCACAACACATAAGTCTACATAATTGAAAAAAAAAACTGGTATAAAAAATTTAAATAACGCGAATTAGAAGAATTAGAATACCTATAGGCAACATTGGGCATGAAAGGGTTAAGACTCATTCCTCAAATTACGCATGCATTAGCTTCATTCGTATCTCATTTTGAGTTTGGCATCCTCTAATATAGTATATTTTCTGTTAAAAAGAAACGCATAAAAGTAATTAGTATTGATGTCACATGTGTATACGTGTTTGTATTTTCTTTTAAATTTACCCAAAAAACGCTTGCAAAATTTAATGCACCATAAAATATATATTTCAAAACAACAAAGTAACATCAATAATAAATAGCGGCACAGATTACGCTGTTCCCAATTCGCTGAAGTCTCGCGTCAGATGCATCATTTGAAATACATATACATATATTATATATGTACATATGTATGTTTAGGCAAAATAAATATTTACGAGATAATACCCTGTAAGAAATATGTATATATTCAATATTTTTCGTAGAAGGCATGATGGAGAAATTCTTCAGCATTGCTTGCATACCAAACTATTTCTTGTCTGGGCTTGTCTCTAATCATCCTTCATTAACTTTTAAATCTGTCATACAATAGAAATAACACCATCAAACAGTTCAAGTGATGATGAGTGTCTTAATAATAACAATCAGTCCATTGCCCTAAAGGGTGTTTAAGCTCTCGTATATAAGTATGTGTGTGTATAATAAAATTAATGTTTTCTGCTTCTGTATTTATGTATATTTTATAAGCTTGTTAGTGTGTTGGCCAACCACTTGCCGCAAGTCATTCATTATGAAATGAGATAAATGAGCATAAAACTGTCGGGGAAAACAAAACAATTTTTTTTCAATAGCAAAAGTTTGCAGAAAAGGTAATTAGTCAGAGTTTTGTGTTAATGTAGCAAAGTAAAATTATCCGGCTTTTTACTGTATTATCCAGTTAGCGCAATGAATTGCGATATTATATAAAATTCTATCATAAAACAAGTAAGGAAAGGCTAAGTTCGGGTGCAACCGAACATTTTATACTCTCGCAATTTATTGAAGAAATTTTAATAAGATAACACCCAAATTTACCTATAAATTCGGCACAAAGTTTAATAGAATAACGAAAATCGTCCTATATAGTGTATGAGGGCTGAGGTAATTCCTGAACCGATTTCATTAATTTTCACCAGCTAGGTACACTATATCCAAAACTATACACGCACTTAATTTCGCAAAGATATAGTATCTCACATATTAACCAATACATATATGTAGATTAAAGCCCACCGTATTTTTTAAAAACCTATAATTACGCATATGGGACCTAGGGGATGTTATTATCCGATTTTAATAATTTTTGGAACAGCGACACACTATTAGAAGAAAACAATTTCCTCTGAATTACATTAAATTATCTAAGAGATTTACCAATATTTTCGGTTAAAATTTACCCTTAGGCGCTGAGTTCAACATGTCCGATATCTGGGGTCTTGAAAAGTTATAGTCCGTTTTCGACAAATTTTTCACAAGTGATGCCATAGATCATATACAGTGTTTGTGTAAAGTTTTATTCCGCCATCTTCATTGGTGCCTTATGTTTACATCATAAAGTGAAGGAATCAGATGGAATTCAAAATTGAGTTATATGGGAAGTTGTCGTGGTTATGAACCGATTTCATTTTTCGCATGTGTCATCAGGGTGTCAAGAAAGTATTATATACCGAAATTCATTGAAATCGGTCGGGTAGTTCCTGAGATATGGTTTTTGACCCATAAGTGAGAGATGCCACGCCCATTTTTCAATTTGTAAAAAAATCTGAGTGCAGCTTCCTTCTGCTATTTTTTATGTAAAATTTAGTGTTTCTGACGTTTCTCGTTAGTGAGTTAACCCACTTTTAGTTATTTTCAAACTAACCTTTGTATGGAAGGTGGGCGTGGTTGTTATCCGATTTCTTTCATTTTTGGACTGTATAAGGAAACGGCTGAAGGGCACGACTGCAGAAAGTTTGGTTTATATAGCTTTATTGGTTTGCGAGTTATATACAAAAAACCTATTTGAGGGCGGGGTCAGGCCCACTTTACCAAAAAAATTACATCCAAATGTGCCCCTCCCTAATACGATCCTATGATCCAAATTTTATTTTCATAACTTTATTTATGGCTTAGTTATGACACTTTATAAGTTTTTGGTTTTCGCCATTTTGTGGGCGTGGCAATGGTCCGATCTTGCCCATTTTCGAAAGCAACCTGCTCAGGGTGCCAAGGAATACGTGTTCAAAGTTTCGTTAAGATATCT
Organism: Zeugodacus tau; assembly: GCA_031772095.1. NCBI lineage: Eukaryota > Metazoa > Arthropoda > Insecta > Diptera > Tephritidae > Zeugodacus > Zeugodacus tau. The sequence goes on along the minus strand of CM062652.1, from coordinate 18,933,504 downwards.
CAATTTTTACTCAAGTTATCCGTTGCACGGACAGACGGACGGACGGACGGACGGACAGACAGACAGACATTCGGATTTTGACTCGTCTCGTCACCCTGATCATTTTGATATATATAACCCTATATCTAACTCGTTTAGTTTTATGACTTACAAACAACCGTTTGGTGAACAAAACTATAATACTCTCGTAGCAACTTTTGTTGCGAGAGTATAAAAACAGTTTATTGTATAATTTTAAATTTATATTTTATTTTGTATTAAGTTGCAACTGTTTTTTAAATCGCTTCAAGCGTTTAAGCGTTGCGTGTTGTCATACATAAATAAACGCTTAAAGCATATACCGAATGATAATTACTTATACGCCCTGTTACACATGACAATTGATGGCAAATGTGCCGTAGGTTTTGTGTTTTTTTAGTTAGTTGGTAATGCTAATAATAATAATGTTTGAATAATACTAAAAGTTTTTATATATTAGCATCCTGTTTGCAGAGCGGATATTAATCACGCAATTAGGTTTTATTTTTGTTGTTTTGAGATGTAAAAAAAATTTTAAAATTATTTATTATTTTTTAAATCGGTTAGTTTTTCGACGTCTGATTTTAAAAATATGGCTTCAGTTAGTGAGGAAAGAGATGTTTTTTTAATTTTAATATATGAATTAATTTTATGAAAAATGTTTTGAGAAATGAAAGGTATATCTGCCTTGCTACATTCTCTAAGATAGTGTCAATTTGAAATCCTAATCTGTGAATAGTTATGATTAGTTAATGCGATCCGCACTTTAATTTGCTGTTATTGGAGGTCTGACATGAATATTTTTTGTTGTTGTGGACTACATATATATGTATGTGTATCAGTGTTGTGCGACTAGAAAATTAATTTGTAATTTATCCCCTTTTCGATACATATAACTATATAAATATGCATATGTTCCTAAATTTTGGGCCTAATCGTTGAAACCATTTCGATCGAAAAATTGTTCTATACGATCGAAAAATTTTACTTCGGAATCAGTGAAACCGTATCGAAAATAAAATTTACGATCACGTTGAGTTCACTTGCCGGCTCGAATAAGTACATTCCGCGACTAATAGATGTTGCTAATAACGAAATCATTGAATCCACAAAATCTAAAGTTTTGATCGAAATCTTTTCGTTGATGAGTGAGTTATGAAAATTTAAAAGAAGTAAACCATTTGGAAGTATTTATGTAAACTATTACTGATGACGGATTAAATTATATTTTAAAGGGGTATTTTAGAGTTAAGGGGGGGGTAAGGTTTGACAACTTTTTTTTTCTTCATTTTTTTTATATTTTTTTTCTGAACCATCAACATCTCAAGAATATTGTGTGAAAGTTTTAGGTCATTCGGAGAAAAACTAACGAAGTTACAGGAGGTTGAATAAGGGTACCTCCAGCTACCTGCGCTGAGTGTACAAAACTTTGAATCGATTTTCCCAAATATGTCATTTTTAAAGTCGGTGACCAGCCTACAGAAAAAACTACTGCATCGATCGTTTTGAAATTTTGAACAAATATTCTACATGTATATAGCTCTCGAATGACGTCGAGTTTTTCCAAACATTTTAATTACTAACAATTTTACAATAACAAATAGGTCGATTTTTTCGTCTAAAATCGTCATTTTGGGTTGAAAATGGTACCAAAAATTTAAAAATTGAAAAATTAAAAAAAACTCGACGTCAGTTGAAAGATAAACTAATAAACTAAAGATAGCATTTTGATTTTTTGGTTTCGGATGATCCAGTGATGCTGTAGGCTGGTCACCGCACAACAACTTTTTTTCGAGGTGCCTGCAGAGATCGACGATAAATCCGTTATTCCTCGCTATTTTTCGATAAAACTTTTTTTAAGTATCCTTCAAATGTTGTACTTTCATATAATAATAAGTAAAATAAACCTACAGCAATAATTTTTTCTAAAAAAATTCATGAAAAAAGGTCTTTTTTCGACGAAACATACCTTACCCCCCCCTTAAGAGACAAATGCAGACTAACAAAAATAAATTAGAGATAAAAGTTTTTTCGATTAGCTGAAGAATTGCGTAGTGATTATTAGGATGAACAACAAAGTTTGCTACGAGAGTATAATAGTTTTGTTCACATAACGGTTGTTTGTAACACCTAAAACTAGACGAGTTTGATATAGAGTCATATATACCAAAATGATCAGGGTGACGAGTAGATTTGAAATCCGGATATCTGTCCGTCCGTCCGTCTGTCCGTCTGACGAAAACCGACAGAAACACAAAATTTCACAGAAATAATAGTAGAAGGAAGCTGCACTCAGATTTTTTTACAAAATGAAAAATGGGCGTGGCATCGCTCACTTATGGGTCAAAAACCATATCTCAGGAACTACTCGACAGATTTCAATGAAATTCGGTATATAATATTTTCTTTACACCCTGATAACACGGATAAAAAATCGGTTCACAACCAAGACTACTTTCCTTATAACTCAAATTTGAATTCCATCTGATTCCTTCACTCTATCATGTATACATAAGGAACCAATGAAGATAGTGGAATAAAACTTTACACAAATAGTACATATCATCTTTGACTTCACTTGTGAAAAGATTATCGAAAACGGACTATAACTTTTCAAGGCCCCAGATGGATATAGGTACCCGGCTGGTGAAAATGAAAGGATTGCCTCAGCCCTCATATAGTATATATTACGATTTTCGTTATTCTATTAAACTTTATGGCGAATTTATGGGTAAATTTTGTATGTTTGTAAGTTTCTTTAATAAATTGTGAGAGTATAAAATGTTCGGTTGCATCCGAACTTAGCCTTTCTTTACTTGTTTTTATATCATATTACCAAAAACCTTAGGCTACATTTCGAATCATATCAACAGTTGTCACTAGATCATGAGTGGGTAAAATAGCATACGACTATAATCTAAATATTCGGCTATAACCGGCTAAACGGTTGCAACGCCAATCACATACATATAATCTAAATGTTGTCGCAAAATTTTGTATATGCAGACTAGAAATTATTGAACCGAATGTATCAAGTTTAGGCTACATTATTGTCATAACAGATGTCTTTCTAATTTCAAAAGATATCTTATCTAATTTCAAAAGATATCTTAGAGAGATACCGATATTTTTGGAAAAAAGTCTGTCATCGGCACTGAGGACTTTATAGGCATCTTGACCTTGGAAAGATATAGTCTGATTTCGACTTTTATTGGAAGAACGGTGCAATAAATTTTCGACAATATTTTGTACCAATATCTGCATTGAAGTAAATGAACTCTAAATATCTATATGGGGAACCACAGCTAACTTCATATTACTTAAATTTTTTTGATTATTTTGGTATATTTGTTACACCTGTTGATAAGATATGTATGTGGGTGCTTACGTCCACCTGTGCAATATTAATTTCGTAACACCTGTTCATGCAGACACCTGTTTTTAAGTGAGAAATCTCTCGAGATACAATTTTTTAATTTTAATAGAATTGCTGTTGCGATATACACAAATATAAACCAATTACAATTCTAAATTATTCAACTGCGTTGTTTATACAATTCATATGAAAATTTTCATGTAAAAATCGATCAATTTCTGCATAACTGCCAATCTAAATAAATATATTTCTCTGCGCCTAACACTGGTTGCCAAAAAAAATATTAGTCGTCAAACCAAACATCCGCTATTACATAGTTGAGGCAAATTTCCCGCGCACGACAGCCGTCAACTGCCAGGCAAACAAAAGGGCGTTGTGGGCATGGTTTGGCGGAAAGTAGGTTGTACATATTCTTTTATATTTAATACTGCATACGTCAGAGCGACGCACGAGCTGCGCAATAAGCGCCAGAATAATTGAAGATGGCAAGCAGAAGACAATAAAAGAATATTTTACTTGAAGTACATATGAGCATTGTATGTCTTTTTGTTTGAAAATATATATGTATATATGTACTCGTGCCATTTCAATTTGCTAACCAAAAAAAATTTTTTGAGCTCAATATTGTGCATTTCAAAAATTGTGTGTGCTCATTGCTGTGTTGAACGTTTCATTGAAAGCATTACTTGTACGTGCGTATTCGCCGGGAGCTGGTTGGTTAAAATATAAATATCACACACTCTTTTGCACTTGCATAAGACGACTTTTTAGTGGCTTAAAAAATACAAAAGTTATTTTAAAAAAATATTTAAATGTGATTTTATGGCATAACTTGCAACTTCAACTGACACACATCTTGTTGTAATTGCATTGCTGTTATTTTTCTAGGTGACGCCAGACGGTTTAGCAGACAAAGGTGGCATCCGTTTGGGTGATATTATACTAGAGATTAACGAAGAAGACGCCACTGAGCTGACACTCACACAGGCGCATGAGAAGATTGCAGTTTGTGGCAAGAAAATCCATTTCCTTGTAAAGAAGTGAGTAGGTTTTACGCAAATAGTTGTTGTTGTTGCTGTTGCTTTGTTGCATTAAAGTTGCCGTATATCATTTCCGTTGCATATAAAAACCGCAATACTCTACGTTCTGTACTTTGCAGCATGGAGGAAGATCAAGATTTCGAGTTGGGCGAGGAAAAGTCCATTGTGTTGCGTGTGCCAAAACCCGCGCCACCGCCAAAGGGTGAGTGTGACAAAAAAAAAGAGATGGCTGTTTAACAGCCAGTTGTGGCATGCCTCGAATTGTGAGTTTTGTTGTTGTTGTATGGCATGCGCTTAATACCCATTTCCCTACACTTAGTGGCATGTGGTTTATACGCTTGCATTTGCATGCATACAGCGAATATTTAATCCGAGTTCCGCCTTTTTCTTCATACCTTACCTTTGCACGCATATTCTTTTGAAACCACTTTTTGTTTTTGTTGCTTTTTCTTTCTGCTTCTCGGCTTCATACTCACTATTACTAACGCCGTTTTCTTGGTTTATCAATTCTTTTCGTTTCTCTTTATTTTCTGTAGAGTTCACCCCAACCCCATTGCTAGGCTCCCGCCATTGGCATCCCATCATGTGGATCGATCCACCCGAGCCACCGAAACCGAAGAAAAAGAAAACCAAAACCGTTAACGATGAGGAGGGTAATGAAGTTATCATTGAATTGAGTGAGGATGAATCCTCAGAGGATGAAGAGGAAAAGGTGATTTGCACTAATGCACTGCGAAACATCATTCGATATGATAATTTTATCCTTTCCATGCTATAGTCCTTTCCTTTTTCCCCCACTCACTACTATTCTATTCTACTACCGCTAATTGACACGCCGACGGACGCGTGCACACACATTCATACATAATTGACGAGTTGCGTCACAAGCAAAATTTGATAAGCGCCATTTGTAACTGTGTCAACATACATATTTACACTGTACTATATATAGGCACACAGACATATTTACAAAGAAAGATTCAAAGCAAAGTAAGATAGTACGAAAGGTCATATCTTTACAGTAGTAGTATCATATTGTGGTCAAAGTTCGCTTTTAGCTTAGCAAATTGGTGAGATGTGGAATGAAGCAATTTTTGAAAGTACATCAAAATAGAGATGATCATAAATTGAATGATTATTATACGAAGAACATAAATTATTTGTGTGAATTTTGAAAAAAAATCACCTCTATTATGAAATATCAGTATTTTAGGCCTTTGCTTCCGTTTCGAAAAGCAATTGCAATTAGTTAGTTTCGGTCCATTTTTTTAATTTTTTAGGATTTATTTTCAAGATATTTTGATAAAAGAATCAGATGTTCATTCAATCAAAATGGTCGTCTTTATTTTTCGGAGCACAAATAGCTCCTTTCTGTTAGATTTCGAGAACTACGAGCGGTATAGCGATGATATAGGTACGAAATACTAGTCGAAAAATAGATCAGAGGATTTAAAATATATAGATATATAGATTTTTTGTTGCAGAAACTAAATAGTTGGATTCACAGTATGACACGATTTACTATCGATGTCGATTTGCATTGTCATTGTTTGCCATTTATTCAGATCTTTTTTGAGCACCGGGTCATTACGGAATCGCGGCGAATCGCACCTCGTGATGCAGCTTTATCTCCATTTCATCAATCCTTTTGCGTTCCAAACTAGATAACGACCTTTTATGAGATCGGTAAACCTTAGTCAATAACCAGCTCATATGTGGCTGGGAGAGTTTTTTGGCTCAGATTGGATTGCTGAATGTCTACAGAACTACTTGCTTTTTGCAAGGTTCATCTTGCCGCGATTTGCAGGCGCTCTTACTAGACATTGTCCAATTCCCGCTTTCAGACGAGTCACGGTTTGAATTGTAGCGAATCGGAGAACCTAATTTAAGTCAAAATTATTCTAGGATTAATCTCGAACAAATTGTATAGTGGTTGTGGATCCACCTCCATTCGCGAATTTTAGCAATGATCAGTTTAGACTGATCAATTTAATGATAGACAAGTAAGGAAGGGCTAAGTTCGGTTGTGACCGAACATTTTATACTCTCGCAATTTATTTATTTATTTTATTAATATTATATATTATATAATACACCATTTGACCCACATATTCGTCATATATGTATATGGTATAAAGTCCATTGAAAGTTGGAAATCCTAATATTAGGTTAGAACCACCCAGGTACGCATGTTCGATATATGGGGTCGATTTCGACGATTTTTAGAAAGAGGCTGTCCCATTATAAATGCAGTTTTTATGCAAAGTTATGTTCCGATATCTTCACTAGAGCTTACTTAACTTATTGTAAAGTAAACTATTCAGATGAAATTCAAAGTTCTGGTATATAGGAAGTAGACGTGGTTTTGAATCGATTTGGCATATATTCACAACATATCATTGGGATTCAAGGAAAATATTACATACCAAGTTTCATTGATATTGGTCGAGTAGTTTTGGAGATATGGTTTTTGACCCATATATGGGCGGAGCAACACCCACTTAAAATTTTGTATACCAATTCGGGTGGAGGCCTTCTGTACCTTTTATAATGAAATTTAAGGTTTCAGGTGGTTCCCTTACTGAATGAAAGCGTTCTTAGTAGTTTACAACATAACCTTTGTATGGGAGGTGGCTGTGGTTATAATACGATTTCCTCCAAGTTTGGACTGTATAAGGTAGTACCTAAAAGAAATGACTCCTGATGGTTTCGTTGCTATAGCTTTATTAGTTTACGAGATAGTATATGTACAAAAAACTTAGTAGGGGCGGAGCCACGCCCGGTTCACCAAAAAATTACTTTCAAATATGCCCTTCATAGTGCGTTCCTTTGTACCAAATTTTACTTTTATAGCTTTATTTATGGTGCTTTATGTGTTTTCGGGTTTCGCCATATTGTGGGCGTGGCAGTGGTCCGATTTTTTGGGTGTTGTTATGTGAACAAAACGATTTTACTCTCTTAGCAACTCTGTTGCGAGAGTGTAAAAACAAAGGGATTGAAGGATTCAAGAATATAATGAAACTGCCCCTGTTTTTGTTCACCTTATTAGCTAAAATGTGAAGGCTAAATTTTTGTTAGTAATCATCAAATGTAGTGTAAAGTAAATGACAAAGCGTTCTCAAAGATATGTGTGTATTCATATAAACAAGTGCGTTCTGGATGCTATAATATGAGAAAGTTTGTTTTGATTTATTCAATTTTCCTCAAATGAAATTTCTAAAATATTAGTTAGAATTTAGAGATTTTATTATTCAGTTCATGGATAGATTAAGCCAAAAAAATTGAGTTATTAGACTTTGGATATTCGTTTATGGGTAGTATTATTTAATATAATTTTTTTATTCACCTTAAGTTCTAAAACATGTACATAAAAACACACGCAAAGCAAACAACTTTCCTTACAAAAAATATTTTTCACACAAAAAAACACTAAATGCAAAAACAGTTTGTTTACAAGCTGAATAATTTTTATTTAAAGTGCATTTTTTGGCAATAGACAAGCTTAAGCGAATAAAATCAATAAAAAACCGCGGCACATAAACACCCCAAACTGTTAAGATGTCTTTAACACCGTAAAGTGCCTTGACATTAAAACGCTGCACACACTTCCTCACCATTTTAACACCGTCATCCACAACAAGCACCTACTAATGCATATTCCACTTTACGACTATCACACCGTTAACTGTACAATAAGATATTAAAAAAAGAAAAATAAACCAAAATTCTCTCTTCACATCCCGCGCTGCCGCCAATTTGTTGCTGCCGCTGTTGCCACCGCCGCCACTGCTACATTAATCCATGCTTTGTTATACCCCATCAAAACCAAACCACCATGTGACGTCAAAATGCTTACTACCGTTCGTAATGACTACGTACTTCAATCGAACCGCAGGAGTTGCCACACCATCGCATCATACGCAATATACGCCGCTTCTTCGCTGAGGTGGGCGAGAATCATGAGCTGCGAGAGCGTACCATTGAGGACATGCTGCTGGCGTTGCCCACAGCTTCGCGCTCGATGAAGCCCACCACGCAACCGAGGGAGGAGCCCAGAGGTCGGCGCAATGTCAATGTGTCGAACGCCAAACGGCGCGGCGGCCGCCAAACGGGTCGCAGGAATGGACGCAAAACGGCAAAGGACTCGGATGATGAGGATACGGATGTAGACGAAGATGAATATGATAATGATGATGATTAGGATTAGCATGGCAAAAGGGGAATGAGCTTGCAAAGAGATACTATTGCGTTTTGAACATTTTGTCCGCTTTATAAATCATAATATGAAATTATAATTAATTAAAATAAATTTTTTGCTGATAACCAACCAAGAAGGATAACTAATTGTTGTAAATAGTGCTGTAGAAGAGAAGGATTTGCGCACAGTAAAGGAAAATGTTTTGTATACTTTAAATTTCGAATATATAAGTATGTTTTTGAATGTGCGTGAGTTGTAAATTGTTTTATTCGATATTTTCGATTTTAAAAACCCCTTTTACAACTCTTATAATAAGTTTGCATGCATTTTATGGTTCATTTTATTTCTTACTAATATTTACTATTGATTTGATTAGTAAAGAAGGAAAAACTCAAATTATCAAGTATTTTCGCTTGTCTGCCTTTACTCCAAACGGAATTCGTGTCTTAGCAGTTAGCCCCATAAAAACCCGAAAGAATCAACATTTTTGTTTAATAAATTATAATGAATAATTATTTTAGAAAAAATTTCTATAACTAACATATTTTTTATATTTCTGAAGAAATCTCAGTAAAACTAGTTTTTAAAGAAAAAGTGGTCTTCGTTTTAAATAAATTATTCGAGGATTTGTACCAGTCGCTAGTCGGCATTGTATCTCTTTAGCAGTATTCGATTCGCCCTTCCTTTGCCCGCTTTTTTTGCGCTCTGCTCTCTTGTCGAGAAATGTACACGAAGAAGCAACAAGTTAGCAAACTCTCTAAAGTGATCTAATCGCTATCTTCATGATACCATATTTTATTTTACTCATTTTAAACCAGTTTTACTATTGGCGTAATTAACCTAACTTAAGGGTTTATACTTTCAAAAATATCTTGAAAAGTTTATGAATGCAGCGTCCTAAAGACTGACTGCTCGCAGATATAAGCCGCTATAGTCGAAACTTTAAACGCGTTTTTCTCGAAATGACATTTTTCAAAATTGAGGATATCATAACTCAACGAGAAATTGACCGATTGATCAAATTTAAACTGAGTATTTTTTTAATATATTTACTATACAATGACCTACGATATTTTTGATTTGTTGAAAATTGTAAATTTGACATAAACCATAGACAATTTTTTAACCCGAAAAACGCCTTTTTTTTCAAAATCGTGGGTCATTGTATAGGAAATACCTACCCCTTTTGATTTTTTTAGTTTCTGCTACTCATACGGCCGGATTCATGTTAGCAGTTGGGGAAAATTTTTTTGCCACCTCCCAAGACAGCACATAACTCTGTTATTTTTCAATATTTTTGTAAAACAAAAAATCTCAATGAAAATATATCTTATTATGTCCAAAAAAACATCGAAATATTCTATAGAGAACTTTCTTAAAAAAAAAATCAAGAAAATAGCTTAATTTTTGGAATGTAATGAGCATATACATAGCATATTGGTTAATTAATAATATGAATTTCCTATATTTGAATATAGGATTTAATATAGGAATTAAGATGAAAACAGAGATAAACCTAAAAATTTACCAAACCAGTTAATTGAACAATTCGTTCTGTTAATTGAACAGTTTGTTCAATTACATGAAACACGCTTAATTGGACCGCCTGGCAAATTAAGGAGTTAAGTGGGTTTCAAAATTTTAAAATTTAGAAAATTATTTGGTTTGACTTATTAAAAAGTACAATATGTTTAAAATATTACCCAAAAATATCAAATCAATCCGAATAAAATTTTAAGAGAAAGACCATTTGGAAGTTCCGCCCATCAGGTCACGTCAATTATAATATACAAATTTAAACTATTTTATTTCGAAACTAAAAGAAAAAAAAAAAAACAAAAAACCGGGAAAAATAAAAAGAAAATTATTCTCGATGACATATATTTTGAACTAATTTAGCGGGAAAATCAATTGACCGGGTTCAAGTATTCAAGGACATTTACGTGTGCTTATATGTATTTATATATATTATTTTGACCGATCACGTGTTTCAATTAACAGGGGAAACCAATTAACCCTAGGTTAAATTAAACGAAAAGTACTGTTTCCTTCATAATAAGAACTGTCAACATTTGTGTTTTTAAGACAGGCCCACACCACAATGAGTTGTAAAAAATGTATTTTTAATACAGTTAAAATTATATTGTCACAAAAATGTAAACAAATTTCGTAACTATAAATTCAATGAAAGTCTACAAATCTTTCAATTTGCCTATTTTTCTACAGTCGCCATAATTTCATAGTTAATGGTGTGTACCACTTCCGACTAACATTAAAAAGTTTAACTTATAACAGTAGGCAATGCCAAAAAACGGCAGCGGGTGGTATAGTAGTTCCCATATTATTGTCAATATTTATGGTGGCATAGTTTTTCAATTTGGCAAAGAGGATTTAAGAATTATTAAACATAAAAATGAGAGTAAACAATTTTTGATTAATAAAAATATTTAGAGAAAGATTTTTTAATACCAATTTATACCCATTTTTATTAATATGACCCTAATATTATTTAAAATATTAGTAATAATATTAATTTTTATATTTATTAAAACTATTCATATATTATTTCTATTATTAATAACAGTTAACTTTTTTATTGCCATAATAACTTTTCTCTTCCATTTCATATTATTAATTTCCGTTTAATATTTAATTTCCATAAAATTTCTCCACTCACTGTACGATAAATAGTGAAATCGGCCGCTTCGATAGAGGCTCGCCTACGCGAGATGCAACGTAAATTATCGGAAATTGCGGAAATACCGAAAATACTCTCCTCCACACTGGCGACCGTTTCGCAAACATTTGAGAAATTAAATCCGAGTGACTTGCAGCAACACCGCAAGCATTCTTACGATGAGGATGCACTAGATTACGAGCTAAGTGGCGCCACCGCTGAACAGCGTCTCAAGTTGAAGGCCAAAGGCAAAGCAAATGCCAAAACCGGTGAGCCATTCGCCGGTGCGAAAGTGTACTTGGCAAAAGACGCGACGCCTGAATCGGATTATGCATCGGAAGGCAATTATGAATCAAATGAAGCAGACACGGATGACGATTATGATGGCGGCGATGGCGACTGCGACGCTGATGGTGATGATGATGATGAAAATGCTTGTGAGAGCAAAGCAGCTGATTTTGAGGGCGATGAAAGTGAGGCGTGTAATTATATTTCACGTGCCGGCGCTCTTGCAGGAACAGACGTTGGCAATGAGGTGGAAACCACCACACCATATTCATATGTAACAAGAATGAGGCCGGCCAAGTCAAGTCAGCCGCTGCGAAAGCAATATAAACAGCAACAACATGACAATGTCAATGCCGACGCTGCTGTTGTTGTAGGTGGCAATAATGTTGGTAACATGACGGCGACGGATTATGAGGCTCAGCATTATGACGATGATGACGACGAGGATTCTGACGAAGATGTTGTGACAGCCAGACTTGCTGATGACGACTCAGCTAGTGATGATGAAACAGACGACGCTGATGTTACCGGCAATGGTGATTACGATGACGATGACGTTGACGCTGATTTCTTAACTGCCACCTATACCTGGAATTTGCACAAAATACCCCAGCTCCAATTGAATGATGAAAAACAATCGGGTGACGAAAGCAATTCATATGAGAAGGCGCAGAATGACACGGATGACACGGACGAGGAGAAGCCAAATAAGAAAGCGCGTTGGTGCCATGCTGACGATGAATTGCAAAAGGAAAAACATTTGCACTGCGTCGATGACGAGGATGATAAGGAAACGAAGGTAAGTAAGTGCCGTCTGTTATTTCATAAATATTTGTGTGCATATTTTTGTGATTTGTATGGCATTTCATGTGGAAGGTGCGATGAAAGCTATTAAGCAGGGAGCTTTTAAAATGGCTAATCTTGGAGGTGAGTGTACGCTGTCAAAAGTGAAGTGTTGCGTCATAAAGTTTTTGGTTAAAAATTACTTTTAATTACCTAATGGTATGGCAGGGTCTGAGATGAGCTTGATTATCTTTGATGATTTATTATAAATTATTATTTATTTTTAAATTTATTACTTCATTTTGATCAATCTATTTTTATGAATCAGAGTTTTCTATTACAAATTGTTCAGGTGTAGGGGTTGTTCAGTGTAGGTTTTATAAGAGGTTGAGACCTAATATGGTTCTTTGGTTCAACTTCTTGTTGCGAATTTAGTCCATAATGAAGATGGAAGAGTTTCTAAAAGGCATCCGAGAATCACTTGAAGACTAAATTCGTAAAAATCAACACAATTCTAGGAAATTCTGATAAAGTAATATATTGCTATCCGAAATAACACTAAAATCGACTCTTCGTCGAACCGAAAGGTTCTGTCCACTTGAATCATTGATTGGGAAGTAAATGTATAGTCTTTTGATGTCAACGGGAGTCCCAGGATTGGAAAATATATCGAAAGCCATGGATCTGTCGTTCCTTTGACGGTCGGTTCTACATAACCCGGAATTCTATCCTATCAAGAATCGGCAGTACTCCTAAAAATATTCGGGAAATGTTTTCTAATGTTGCAACAACAATAAAATAGGATCTGCAGGTCTTCTTAGGAATCCATTCTGTTAGTCTTAGATATCCAAAAGTTAGGTTAGTTCCACCATTCATAGTTCAAGAACATTTGGACTATTTTGATGAGTCCAGATTATTGTTGAAATCGTATTCACTCAATTTTAAAATATTGCAAAAGTTCTCTTGGTATTGGAATGCAAGTTAATTTTCTTCTTAATCTTCCATTTCAGTTTTCTGATAAATTGGAACGCTCCTGGCCCTGGGCAGATCGTGAGAAAATTATTTACAAGTAAGTAGTTTTGATATATTGTATACTAACTAGCGACCGCCAATATTTAACGGACTTTAAATTGAAAAAATATTAAAATTTGGGGGAAAAGGAAATTCCTCATGAATATGTATAACTATTGCGGTACACCTATATATCTGCTTTAGTATTTATTTAAAGTGTATTTAAACTCCCTTTTTCACAATGTATCACCTACCCACATCTGTGTGTTTATTTAATATATGCCATAATAATAATTTTTCCCTCTCATGGTTTGCAAGCACATAAATTTAGCACGGACGCTACTCACAAACGCTTTCCATCTTCATTCGCAGGCAATCAACTTGTCACCTGGTACGTCGACGTCCTTTGGGTTTGGTTGAGCAGCGCATCAAATTGCTGGCCAAACAGAATCTCAGCGACAGCTTGGAACGACAGCTGCACTGAAATTGAATCATCGCTTGAAAAGGTTATTGGCAAAAGTAGCATTGACATTGCGGAATTGGCTTGATATGCCATGCGAACTGTCATTTTTATTAAATATACTGCTAGTCAATTACATACATACACATATTGTTTATATATTCCTTATAGTTATTGAAAACTAATGTCATATTAAATCGTTATTTAGCTATATTAGCGCCCATTTGCATATTTCATTTTGAATAAAGCGTTGTTTTTAAAAGTGTTTGGGAATTTAATTTCGAGCGATGGGAGTGAACAATTAATTGGTGGGTATGTAACCATATACAGATGTATAATATATACATATATTTTTGTATTTAATATATTTCGAATTTTTGAAATTTATTCAATATCAATGACCCTCAGAACCATCAACAATTCATGCATATATTTACAGCAGCTGTTATTGTATTTGATATAGCAATTACTCATCTTATATCTCTGTAACACTGTACATCGAATCGAGCATAAGTGTACAAACAAGAGAACAGGATACCAGAAATTATCAACAGTTGCTATTAGATGAGAAAATCACCAACAAAAATTGTTTACTCCGACAAACACAAGTAAATTCGATCATACGATGAATGACCTTGGCGCATAAATATTTCGTGTTCCAATTCTCATGCAGTCCTACTCAAATTGCACTAAGCGCCAGTTGTTGCATTTAATACAGTTTGTTATTTCGATTTGTGTTTTTCATGTCTCTCCTTCGGTATAATAATAACAGCGCTCCGTTTCGTTCAGCTTTTCAGTGGCTTGTTGTTGCGTAATTCGAAGTTCACATAAATTGTGTGTGAGACAAATTCGGAATTATAGTGATCCTCTTATTATTGCTTAGTATATTGCTGCAGTTCGCGAATAAAAGAAGATCGTGTGTTGTAACAAAATTTTGTTTTTGATTTTGTGAGTGAATTAATGTATTTTATTTTATATTCGCTGGTTCAGTTTTGATGTTAAGTGTTAAGTGGTTTTGAAAATATTTATTTGCTTTATTTATATTATGTGCTGGATAACTTTAATGTATGAAATTTGAATTGAAGAATTTATAAAAAAATTAATTAATTTTTATTGTGATTAATTTTAGCGAATTTTTGTAGTGAAAAAACTGTATTTACTACTCGAGTCAATCACATGAAAGTGTTTTTTATAGTTATTTCATTATTTTTGCTGTAATTATTGAAGTTAAGTGTGGCTTCTTAGGTTGATATATACTTTTGTTGTTTTTTCATATTGACTAAATGAAATAGAAAAATTTAATAGAAACTTCAACCTAAAAATCCTAGCACTAATTTGATTAAAGATTTTAAATTTAGCATGCCAAGTAGTTTTCCGGGAATTTCATAAAAAAAATTATAAATTCAATATTATTATATGGTTCTACACAGCACATACTCGTTTTCAATTGGGATACTTTATAAAAAGTAAAAAAATAGAGAAATAAAAAAATATAAAAAAATATAAAAATATAAAAAAATATAAAAATATAAATAAATATAAAAAAATTTAAAAACATATAAAAAATTAAAAAAAAAAATAGAATAATTGAAACTTCAAAAAGCGCATAAAACATATACATATATATGTATTTACTGTATATACTAATGCTCGTATATTTATTTATATCAAGTGAGTTTGCTCGCACAATCCCTTTTTAGCATACTTTTAGGCGTAAATTTGATTAACCCTTCTAACACAGTAAGAGAATTTCGAGTTTTTATAATTAAATTATCACGGAAGGCGCTTATTTTATCTAAGATTTTGTATTACAACAATTTATTACTGAATTTGTAAAAATATAATAATATTTTTGCTTCATAGAGTTTATAATTAATTTTCTTCATTTGTTCATTTTCTGCTTTTTGACTACATATGTATATAAAATTTACAGCGCCATCGTGTTCAATACAGATTTGCAGAATTATCAATATAGTAAAATTTTGTTCTTATTTCGGTTTAAATATTGTACAATAAAAATTACTAAAAAATACAAATACAAAATATATCTTTATAAAATATGTTTATTTATTTCAAAGTATTCATGAATATATCAAATAAAAATATATTTTTATTGTGAAAAAAATACCTCTTTATCAAACAAAAAAATTATAAATAATATTTTTACTTTCACCAATCAGCATCCACTACATTGAAGGCTGAAGTAATAATGAAGAAGAAGAAAATAAATTATCAATGTCTGTTGGCAACACTGCTGAGTACCAATTTATCAGGCGCGCAGCCAACCAAAGAAGCCGACTATGAACAGCACAGCGCAACGATGAAAACAAAAGCTTGGTGTTAGTGTAACGAAGGTGAGCTAATGCAAATAATAAAATAATAAACTTTTTAGTATTTGTTATTTTAGGAACGATGTGGACATTTGGAACGTCCATGCTGTGCTGTTGCAGTAGATGGGCACAACAACGTTTTTTGCTTTTTCTTAAACGATGACCGGCGATGCAACAGGCGATCAGTATCTAATATGAACACACGTGGCTTCACTTTTTAAAGGACAATTGGAATGTACATTATTCATTGTTAATGTTAATAAAAATGTTAAAACATTCAATGCAATTAAATCGTAACAATTTAAATGCAATTCAATGAATTATCTATTTATACCTTCATGGGTGGTCTGGTAAAGGCTTAGAGGCATATTTAGACTGAATTATTGTGATTTCAGAAAAATAATAATTTTTAGTTTTCCTATTGAAGAAAACATATCGTTCAGTATTTTCACAGAAGATCATGCAAATATCAAAGGGAGTTGAATATAATTTTCCCACATTTATACGAGTATGAGAATTTGCCTCACTGTACCAGGCG
The DNA here is from genome assembly GCA_031772095.1 of Zeugodacus tau. Classification (NCBI taxonomy): domain Eukaryota; kingdom Metazoa; phylum Arthropoda; class Insecta; order Diptera; family Tephritidae; genus Zeugodacus; species Zeugodacus tau. The sequence continues at coordinate 18,916,785 of CM062652.1, read as the reverse complement.
ATCATAAATGATAGCAGCAAGCAAAACTTCCTAAAAATTTACAATAACAAAATACATATGGAAATGCAGCGTTAAATGCCTTGTTTAGTTCTAGGGACGATTTGACAATCGGAGCTAATGTGTGTTATTCCTTCACTGCAAATTCCACAATGAGTAGGAATTGTTTTTATATTCGAAACTGCACTATTTTGTTATTGCACCAAGGTATGCCATGAGTTTTATTATTGTTTTTAGAAACGACTTGGCAATTGCAACTAATGTATACATGTTGTTGGTATGCTGAATGTACCAGCTGGCAATTTTGATAAACACCTACTATGATTTATGGGCGCCTGGTAGAAAATCATAATAAGTATAGGAAATTTAGAACAAAGAAAAAATTTTAATGCGCCCACATCGCTTTTAATCAATATTTTTCATACATTTTCTGTGAAAGATCGTCGCAATGTACCCGGCGATCAGAAATGATAGCAGCAAGCAAATTTCCTCCAAATCAGTACCAACAAAATACATATTGGTATGCAGAATTATATGATTTGTTTAGTTATAGGCACAACTTGACAGTTGGAGTTAGTGTGTGTTGTTCTTCACTGCAAATTCCTCTATGCATAGGAGTTGTTTTTATGTGCCTGGAATGCAATGATATTTATTATTGTTCACTGCACATTCCTCAATGGGTAGGAATTGTTTTTATATTCGAAAGACCTGCTGCTTTATTTTGTTATTGCGCCTAGGTATGCCATGCTATTTATTATTGTTTTAGGAACGACTGAAGAATTGAAACTAATGCGCATATGTTGTTGGTATGCTGAATGTAGCAGTTGGTATTTTTCATACATTTGCGACACCTACTGCTCTGCTTTGTGCGCCTAGTAGAAAACGATGCTAAAACGACTGCAGAAAATTGGTTTTCGCGGCAGAGACGCACACATACATTCATATATTTTGTATGAAAATGCTTGGCATGATACCAGGCGATCATGAAAAGTAGCAGCAGTGACGATGAACTAAAATGTACAAAAACAAAATGTAAGCAAAATTCCTAAAAAATGTGCAATAACAAAATACATAATGGTATGCAGTTGTTTAGTTCTAGGGACGATGTGACATTTGGACTTAATGTGTGTTGTTACTTCACTGCAAATTCCTTAATGCGTAGAAATTGTTTGTATATGGCTGGTATGCAATGATATTTTTTATTGTTTTAGAAACGACTTGACAATTGCAACAGATGTACACATGTTGTTGGTATGCTCAACATACTAGCTGGCAATTTTGATAAACAAATTCTATGTTTTATGGGCGCCTGGTAGAAAGGCTTAATAAGCATGGGTAAAATTGGAGCAAACAATTTTTTTAATGCGCCCACCCACAGTCGCTTTTCATTTATATTTTCATACATTTTCTGTGAAAGATCATCACAATGTACCAGGCGATCAGAAATGATAGCAGCAAGCAAATTTTCTCCAAATTAGCAACAATAAAATACATATTGATATGCAGCAATAAATACTAGGGACAATGTGACAATTGAAATTAATGCGTGTTGTTCTTCACTGCAAATTCCTTAATACGTAGAAATTGTTGTTTATGATTGGTATGCGCCAGGTATGCAATGATATTTATTATTGTTCACTGCACATTCCTCAATGGGTAGGAATTGTTTTTATATTCGAAAGACCTGCTGCTTTGTTTTGTTATTGCGCCGAGGTATGCCATGATTTTTATTATTGCTTTAGGAACGATGGTACAAAAGAAACGAATGTACATATATTGTTGGTATGCTGCATACACCAGCTGGTATTTTTCATACATGTGGGACACCTACTGCTCTGCTTTGTGCGCCTAGTAGAAAACGATGCTACAAGACCCGCAGAAAATTGTTTTTCGCGGCAGAGACTATGAAAATGCTTGGCGCCCTACTAGGCGATCATGAAAAGCAGCAGCAGGCACGATGAACTAAAATATACAATAACAAAATGTAAGCAAAATTCCTAATAAATGTGCAATAACAAAATACATATTGGTATGTAGCATAAAATGCCTGGTGCAGTTCTAGGGACGATGTGACAATCGGAGCTAGTGTGTGTTGTTCCTTCACTGCACATTCCTCTATGCATAGGAATTGTTCTTATATTCGAAACAGCATTATTTTGTTAGTGTGCCTAGGTATGCCATGCTATTTATTATTCTTTTAGGAACGACTTGACAATTGAAAATAATGCGCATATGTTATTGGTATGCTGAATGTACCAGCTGGTATTTTCATACATGTGGGACACCTACTGCCTCTGTTTTGTGCGCCTGGTAGAAAACGATGCTACAAACGACCTGCAGAAAATTGGTTTTCGCGGCAGAGACGCACACACTTCACACATATTGTATGAAAATGCTTGGCGTCATACCAGGCGATCATGAAAAGTAGCAGCAGGCAAAAGTTACAAAAATGTACAATAACAAAATATAAGCAAATTTCCTAAAATATTTACAATAACAAAATACATATTGGAATGCAGTATAAAATGCCTGGTGCAGTTCTAGGGACGATGTGACAATTGGAGCTGGTGTGTGTTGTTCCTTCACTGCAAACTCCTCAATGAGTATGAATTGTTTTTATATTCGAAAGACCTGCTGCTTTGTTTTGTTATTGCGCTTAGGTATGCCATGATATTTATTATTGTTTTAGGAACGACTTGACAATTGAAAATAATGCGCATATGTTGTTGGTATGCTGTATACACCAGCTGGTATTTTTCATACATTTGGGACACCTACTGATCTGTTTTGTGCGCCTGGTAGAAAACTATGCTACATGATCTGCAGAAAATTACTTTTTCGCGGCAGAGACGCACCACACTCACACATATTGTATGAAAATGCTTGGCGCCGTACCAGGCAACAAATTAGCAGCAGGCTAAATTTACTAAAATGTGCAATAACAAAATATAAGCAAATTCCTCAATGAGTGCGAATTGTTTTTATGTTCGAAACTGCACTATTTTGTTATTGCGCCTAGGTATGCCATGATATTTATTATTGTTTTAGGAACGACTGGACTATTGAAACAAATGTACAGCTGTTGTTGGTATGCTGTCATTGAATATACCAGCTGGTAATTTTCATATATTTGAGACACCTACTGCATTGTTTTGAGCGCCTGGTAGAAAGGATTGCTGATTTATTGGAGATTTGGTGCCAATTTGGAGTGTATGCGGTGTGCTTGCTGCTCGCGTTATTTGTGTTTGTCTGTATTGTATTATTAATGAAATTGTTGTTGATTTTCACTTTATTATATATTACTTACTTACTGTTTCTTATATTATGATGAAATAAAATAGTTATAAGTTTTTTTACTTTTTATACATTTATTGCCTTCATCATATCAATCTTCTAAATAATAATAATAGTTTTAAATGAACTTATTTGGCTAAATATCAAAATATATACATATATGCTTTTAAAGTATGAAAAATTCAGCAAATTGTATATTAATTAAAGCCAAGTAAGACATTGTCGGTCTAAATTATATAGTGTTCATTTGCGAGTTTGCGTTTTTGCTTATTTAATAAATCAATTAATAATATATATTTTATATTTTTGTTTTGTTTAAAATTATTTTAAATTACTTAAAGCAATTGAAATGCAATGCGTGAAATAAATGAAATTTACCTGAAGTAAGCTTTTAAAAGTAATTTCAATTCAAAATTGACCCTCCTGCATTGTTGAGTTTAAGATTTTAAATACACACACAACAATTTACGTATAGTTCCATATACACATAGCTTTTTGTTTTGTTTAAAACTTAGTAGTTATAATTATTACATATTAATTTTAGATTTTTTTTCTTTTGTTTACCCCTTTTGCCCTATTTATAATTAGCTCGGCTTGAAGAATCTCACATTTATAACTTCTCTGTTGATTTTTGATTTTTATAGTAGTTTGCGCCGTTTTAAGTTGCCATAAAAGCTCTTTTATGCTCATATTTTATACAGATTTTACTCACAACTCTTGGCAGCTGATATTGGATAGTGTGGCGATTGGCTGTGTGGCATTATTTTTCTTGTTGACAGTTGACTGTTGACGTTTGCGATTATGCGCTGCGGATTGTTTGTGGTTTGGCGAAGGTGACTTGGTTTAAAATAATTGATAATCATTATCCTAAAAATGCTTAACTAACAATACAATTCATTTACTCTTATGTATTTCCTCATTTGTCTTATGAATGAAAAAAAAATAATATAAATGAAATTTATATAAAGTATGACTTAAATAAATTAGTATATTTAATACGATAATAGCTTTTAAATTTTGTAAAATTAATATTAATCATCAAACATAAATATAATGCTTTAAATTTTCAGTGTGGGCTTTATATCGTGAGTTTACTACATGTTGCAACTGTATAGACACGAACTTAATTTATGTTAATAAACTAATTTACTTGTTTAAAAACTATAATATGCTCTATAAAAATAATTCAAGGCAGTTAAAGGAAGACTGAATACGTTTTAACTTATTGCAGTATTGTATAAATGCAAAATTTATAATGGCAATATTATATTTTTATCTTAAGTAAACTTAAGGGACTATACCAGTGTGACACTTTCAAAAAAGTTAGTTAGTATATACTTTCCTGAATAGTTTGAATGACGGCTTTCTAAAGAGTGACCGCTCGCAGATATAAAGCGTTACTTTTCAATATGTTTGCAAAAAAGAATCTTAAATTATAACTGAAAATGTACCTTATTATGTGCAAAAAGCTTCGAAACATTCCATCGAGTACTTTCTTAAAAAAAAAAAATTCACAAAAATCGCCTAATTTTTCATGGCTTACATTGGTATAGCCCGTTAAGTTAGTGCAACATTTTTAATTATTATTGACCAGGTATTTCCAGACCCAATCTTGTTTCTTTTTCAAAGGTTAACATGGTTGTTATATTGATAACAGATGCGTCAAATTACGTTACAGCAGTCATAAAGTGTACATATATCCAGATATTTTATGTAAATGAAAAAAATATGAAATCTCATTTAAAAATCTACTTAAGTTACTATTACAAAATAACACGGCAATTTTTTAAAGAACAGAAGATAATGATTTTGTTCTGTAAACCAGAAGTTTTTTTTTTTAATATTACTTTATCAAGCTTTTGAAATTTCATTTCATTATCTAATCATTAATAAAAATAATATATATACGCAGATAATTTTGGTTAAGAAGTAACTAAATAAGTCATAATAAGAATATAACGCAAATTTGGAATAAAATGTAATATTAACATTTTCGGATTTTTTCAGAAAATTTTGGGAGTTATAATTTCACGGTAGTCAACATATCCGTGGTACCGATGATGCTACAATAGCTTGTTAGCCTGGTTAATGCAGATATATCTATAACTAGCCGAGATATCATGCGGAAGTTTGACGGAAGGACTTGGCATTGATTGTAATTTCGAAAGGCTTGAACCTCGGTCTTTTTTTTTTTGTACCAAAATAAAAAGGAAGGAATATTGGGGACTATGAAAACATAATTCTATTACTTTTTGTCCAAGGAATACAATCTTAAGTTAATGAGAGGTACGATGTGGGGGTTAGGTGGACTTCAAAATTTGAACATTTTTTTTTGTCTTAGTAAATAGCAAAATATGTTTAAAATATTATCAAATAAATCCGAGTGATATTGGATGTTGCGCCCATTAGGCCATGTCAGTATGAATGTAAAACTTGTAACGCGTTTATCTCAAAACTCAATTTTTCAAGTCGGTGGACATGATTTCATAAAAAGTTATGAAACATTTTTGTTCAAATTTTTCAAACTTCTTTAGAATAACATTATCTAGTTAATGAACGAAGGATTGTTTTTATGTTTATTACAACTATTTTTCTTGAGAGAAATATATGGTGTAAATTTTACTAAAAAGGTGAGCTTTTTGGTTAAAATTATGTCAAAACAAGTAAGGAAGGGCTAAGTTCGGTTGTCACCGAACATTTTATGCTCTCGCAATTTATTTATTTAATTTTATTAATATAACAAACAAATTGACTCACATATTCGGCATATACATATATGGTATAAAGTCTATTCAAAGTGTGAAAACCCTAATATTAGGTAAATGGGAACTAGGGGAAGTTATGACCCGATATCACTAATTTTTGGCACGGAGACACATTATTAGAAGAAACTTATTCTCTCTGGATTTCTTCAAAATATCTGAGATTATTCTAGAGACCACTCTTTTAATGCAGTATTTATGTAAATTTCTGTTCCGATATCTTCACTAGTGCTTACTTTATATATTGTAAAGTAAACGATTCAGACCGACTTCAAAGTTCTGGTATATGGGAAGTAGGCGTGGTTGTGAACCGATTAGAACTATTTTCACAACATATCATTGTGAAGCCAGGCAGATATTATGAACCAAAATGGTCGAGTACCATGTTGAGTGTAGCTTTTCCTTACCATCTTTATAATGAAATTTAAGATTTCTTGTGGTTTTCCTCCAGTAAGGAATCATTAAAGCATTTCTAGTAGTTTTCAACATAACTTTTGTATGGGAGGTGGGCGTGGTTATAATTCAATTTCCTCCATTTTTGGACCGTATAATGGAGTACCTAAAAGAAACGACCATAGAAAGTTTCCTAGAGATAGCCTTTAAGAGTTTACGAGATATGTACAAATAACTTAGTATGGGGCGGGGCCACGCACATCCACGTATGCCTCTTCATAGTGCGATCCTTTGTACCAAATTTAACTTTCATAACATTATTTAGTTATAGCATTTTATATATTTTCTGTTTTCGACCATTTTATGGGCGTAACAGTGGACCGATTTTGCTCATCTTCGAAAGCACCTTAGGGTGCCAAGGAATATGTGTTCCAAGTTTCATCTAGATATCTAATTCGTTAGGACCAACGGTTATGTGAACAAAACTATAATACTCTCTTTAGCAACTTTGTTGCGAGAGTATAAAAATATCAATATTTTTTCCTTCGTTGATTAACTAGATTTACCCATCTACTATCGAAATATTTTTGGTTTATTGTTTTTAGATGAACCACTCTCACTATTTTATAGATTACAGACGGACCGACGGAAAAATAGACGGGAAGACGGACAGTCAGATATTATGATATCGATTCATCAACTTATTCGTTTTGCTGTATCCATATAATCTTATATATGGATATCTTTAGTTTGATTTAACTTATTTAGAAATCAATAAAATTAGTAATCTACTCAATAATATTGCACAATGTTTTATGAGTTACCATAGTATATTGAATTAACAAATTTAATGGTAAATGCTACAACGCTAAATATTTAAGGAAATTATATTTGTACTAAAGCTTGAAAAGGCCAAATGTTAATTTACTATTCTGTTACTAGTTAGACTTTCAACTTATTTCAATGAAGTGTAAAATTATGCATAATTCACACTTAACTAAACGAATATACAAATTTGTTAGCATAGTTTGAGTTTACAACCTAAACGACAGTGTCAACGTACACACACACAGACACACAGAGTGCAAATTGGCAATAAACATATTAACTATATGTAGTACCGTTAATCACATGTTAACTACAATTACTTATAACTACGCTGACACTAAAAAACCATATACATACATACATACATACAAATGTAGAAGCCGCCTTCAACCACAACAAGTCACATGCTGCATGCCACACATGTCATGTCGCCTCAGCACACAACACAGTGTGCAACACAACGGAACGTCGCATTCGGCTGCTTTTGAATTCGCTTACAATGCCTCATCGGCGATTTTGTTGCCATCCAAATGCAAATTATTGTTGTAGGTGCAAGTGTTGGGATTCGTGTGCACCGCTGTGGTGGTCACAAGTAGAATTGCGCCGGCACGATTGCTGCCGTCAGCGCTGCTGCTGCCATCGATGCTATAACTGCCGCTACTGCTATGGCGATTGTTGCTATTATTGTTGTAGTAATTACTCGTTGTTGTCGTTGTTGTCGCTGCTGTCAATGCATTGTTGTTTGCTGTCGCTGATGTTGTTGTTGTAGTTGTTAACGCCATCGTCGCCGAATTTTCAGCCAACGCCGTCACACATTCGCTGGTATTTTTTCTGTGACTACTCCAGCTACACGCCTCCGCGCCGGCATCCGCGCCTCCGCAGCCACCCTCCTCCATCAGTGGCTGGCGTATGCGCAGCTGATCTACAGTTTTTCGTCGCAGAAATTGCAGCTTTCGCAGACCTCCCATCAGACCGGGCGCTGACGCTGTCGCTGTGGTGCTGTTCGCATGCAACTTTTGACTGGCGGCGGGTGCGCTGCTGTTGCTGCGCAGACGTGGGGCGTTCTTACTGCTGCCGGCAGCGGTTGGTGTGTCGCTGGCGCGTCCGGTGACGGCGCTGGAGGCGCGACGCGTTTTCGTCGACGACAAGCTCTTTAGTCATACCTTCTCTTCGCCGGGCAAGGGCGGGCCACATCGCACGAACTATAATCAGAAGAACTGCGATTTGAAATAATTGCGTGTTTTTTAAGGGGTTTTTTATTTTCAGTTTTTGGTTTTATTTTTTTGGTTTTATTTTTTTATTTTTGTTCATTGGTGGTTTGGTTTGGTTTGAAGGATGGTTACAGTACACGATGTATGTGGTACGTTTATACATAGATGTGTGGAAAGAAAAGAAAAGAAACGAAACACATTGGAAAGTGGATAGCAGTGGTGACTTTTGACGACTTATTAAATTTTTTTTTTAGTATTCACTAATTGGCTATTTATGTACGACGTGATAGAGTGCAGTGGGATAATAACAACAAGCAAACGGCGACAATGAAACACTTGAAAGGCGTTTTAAAGTAACAGCAACAACACAAATAAAAATAAGCAACATTTAAAATAAATATTTTTTAACATTATCTTATAAGGTAAGGAATACACGGAACTATGTACATTAAGGTGATCCTTAAAAAATTAAATAAACATTTCTTTCTGCTTTACGTTGGAATATATTGTAAAGGGTTAGGATAATGTGAACGTTGATCCCTTTGAGAAAAAATTCGTGATGTTCCCTACTATAGTAGACTAATATTATTGCTATATTTAGTATCACCCTAATATATATCTATAATAAAATTTAGTACTTTTGAAATTCTTTTGGGTCTAAATGTCATTTGAAACCCAAAAATTAAGCACTATTTACAGTTTTCGAATTTAGTTTGGCAAAAATAGTAGGTATATATTAACCCTTTCATGTCATAATTAAAATGGGCGGAGCTAACATTTTTTTTAGGACAGATATATATTAGTCTTAACTCAAATATGAAGTGATAAAAATTTCAAAATCCTGGTTCTTTAGTTACAGGATGTTGCTTATAGGCACAAATTAGATTATTATAAAAAAACTAAACACTTTTTTCGTGAAATTTTTTTTTAAATAACTCTCTTATCTTTACTTATTTATATAGTTCATTTTGTTTTAAAATAAAACAATTTTTTTTTATTTTTTTGAGCACTTTTAGTATAAACACTTCAGTATAACTTTTTCGCGAAACCGATTTTGACAATTCCACTCTGAGGAGAAGGCCTACTGAATGAATACGTGCACAACTCATTACAAAAAATGTAACTGTAAGCTTGCACAACACATAAATCTACATAATTGAAAAAACCGCTGGTCAAAAATATTTAAATAACGAGAGTTAGAAGCCGGTAAGTACAATGTTGCCTATAGGCAACATTTGGCATGAAAGGGTTAAGAAAAAATCGGCCAAGATCATATTTTTACACCCTCAAACAGATAAAATAAAGTAACATATATGCTTTAATGAGAAAGAAGAGTTATATCTTTACACAGCACTGAATTGAAAATGCTCTCATTTTAGTGCTTGAAAGGTGACTGAAGTAACTAATACTCCAAAGAAAGTACAGTTGAACTTCCATAACTCGAAGCTCTCCATAACTCGAACTCTTGAATGGACAATAGAAGTCAGATTTCATACAAATTACCTTCCGTAACTCGGAAGTATCTCTACTCGAGTTTTTTTTTGTGAACTATGGTGATTCGAGTTAGGGAAGTTTAACTGTAGTTCAAAAAACCCTGATATGAGTTGAGAAACTAAATTTTTAAATTTGTTTGAGAATATCAGGACTATTATATAAAAAATTTTATTTGGAAAAGAAATATATTCAGATTCAGAGTTCCAGCTTCAGTAGGAAATTATCAGACAATTGATGGAATTAAAAAGCTGAAACATATGACGTACTTATTTAAACTCTCAATTTTATCGATTCCCTCAATTTATAATAATTACTACTCTACTGCCGGTTAGTCCATTCTATAATTAAAAATTTTTTGTCAGCTAACTAAACTAATACTTAATGTATCCACCCTATAGTCGTTGGACTACATCTGCACCTAAATTAATTAAGATATTTTTTAACAATATCGATAATTTATACTAAATCGTTATTAAAATTTCTATGCAATATCTTCAAAAATTCAAATTTATTACACTTTCAAACTTTGGCTCTACTAATGCTGTGTCGAAAAGTGCCATTGCAGATCTCAAATTAACTAACTAATTTATATACTGCAGTATGCTATATTTATACCACAATTTATATTTGCTTCGGCTGTATTTTTCGTTCACAAATGCAACACATACATTTCATGGCCTTGTGTATGCCTATTAGTTATTAGGTTGCGCATACGCAACGGAGTACCAATACAAAACACACAGCTAAATAATAATGTTGCTCATACGACATGCAGGACCAAAAACCATTAACACATAAATGAAACTCAGTAACATGAAACAACAAACCAAATCATATTTTTTTGGAAAGGTGAAAGGCTACGAGAATAAGGTAAGAGAAATGTACACATATACATACATATTGAAAAGGTAAATGTATTTAAGAAGAAAATAAGTAAATCATTGAAAATAAATTCACAAAATAGCGTTATTTATTTCGAAAGTAAACAATTATTAATACAGGAACACTTTTTTTTACTTAAACTACTATTAAACATAAATGAGGAATATTAAAGAACAGATAAACACAGGTCTTTTGCATTAGAGACAAATGCGAAAACAATAAATGCAGTTTCAACTTAGGATATCACACACAATTATGGTATTTACAGTAGTAACAAATACTTTAGACACATATTTTACACTAAACTTACTAATTTACTAAGTATATACAACTAGTATAAGCGAAAACATATGCAAAACCAACAAAATCTTACCGAGACCTGAGTTGCTGTGTAGGAATTTGCACGCGCTCTGTTGCTAAACCAAGTTGTACGCCAGCGGCGCTTCACTTGCGCAATAACCTCGCCATTGAAGAAGCAGAATAAAGTGGCAACAAAGAGGCCCTGAAAATGAAAGATGAAGAAGAAATTATAAAAAATAAATTTAACAAGTAAGGAAAGGCTAAGTTCGGGTGCAACCGAACATTTTATACTCTCGTAATTTATTTAGAGATTTACCTATAGTTTCGGTGAAAAATTAACCTTGGGCACTGAGTTCTTCATGTTTGATATCAGAGGCCTTGAAAAGTCATGGTCCGATTTCGACAATTTTTCTACAAGTGAAGCCACTGATGATATACAGTATTTGTGTAAAGTTTTATTTCGCTATCTTTATCGGTTCCTTATGTATACATAATAAAGTGAACGAATCAGAAGGATTCAAAATTGAGTTGTATGGGAAGTAGGCGTAGTTGTGAACCGATTTCATCCATTTTCCACACGAGTCATCAGGGTGCCAAGGAAATATTATATACCGAATTTCATTCGAATCTGTCGAGTAGTTCCTGAGATATGATTTTTGACCCATAAAGGGGCGACACCACGACCATTTTCACTTTGGTATACATAATCCTATATCTAACTCGTTTGGTTTTAGGTGTTACAACAACCGTTATGTGAACAAAAGTATTATACTCTCTTAGCAACTTTGTTGCGAGAGTACAAAAATGGGGAGACTAGCAACGCCATTATGTAATGCTACTAGTATAGTTGCCAGTCCATATGTACAGACTATTATAACAAACTTAAAATAAAGGAATATTCTTGTAAGAGTATAAAAAATAAATAAATAATGCAAGTAATATAAATATGTTTGGATATATGAGCATGTTTTGAGTAGGGATACTTTCCAAAATTTTAAATGAGAGTGAAATAATCCCTTAAAAATATTTAGTGTAAGCTAACACGTCTACAAATATTCTTTACTCAGTATTATTTATTTATTCTCTGGGGAAGTTTGAAATCTTAAGCCGACGGTGGTCGCACGCACATCCTTTGCAGCTTTGAGAATTATTTATTTCGCAAAATATAACCAGTGCTCCAGTTATCGCAAGCACATATGTAAACAGACATATGCAAATAAACACAGACATGCATATTTTGTGTAAAATAAAAGCTTCACTAAGCCATCAAAAGTAAGTCAGTTGAAAATATTCCACACAGATCATTAATTTCAATGCATTTCTATCGCGTTTATCTAACATTCTAACTGTTGTTTTTAGCAGCTTTGCGCAACATTTTAAGCAGTGTCCTTGCGGTGTAAGGGTATACATATGTGAAATATGTGTTGAACTGATATATATCTACATATATATATGCTCATCCCAATGCGCTTATTTCGCATTTCACTTTGTAAGCTTCAAATCAGCGACAAAGACGAAAGTTAAGGCAAACTTCCATTCGAGTGCAATTCCTGACGGAAAGCCAATGCACTTGACCCAGTTTGCGCCAAAAAAAAAGCGAGGGGAGAAGTGAACAGTTGCGCTCAAAACAAAGTATCATAAGTTGAGAGCACACTGCCAACAAAGTGGAAACAGTTGGTAGTAATAATGATATAGAATTATATACAAAATAATTTTTTAATTAATCTATAATTTAACTTTATCTCTGAACTATCTTTCCTTTAAAGATCTGATACAGTAAACGCAACAAAATGGATATTAATGAGTTTTAGTGACGAAGCATATATTTTTTAAAGGTACGAACCTAACTTCATCTTTTCCATAGATTATTACTAACTACTTGAAATTATGCGTCCCTATTTCTCTACCCACTAGCTGTATAGCAGACTGCTCACATATTTACATGAAAAGTAACTTCTTTTATTTTTAAATATAAAAATTTCGTACACAATCCTTGAAAAGAGCGTAACGTTATTCCTTAGCATTGCAAAAACAAAAACAAACACTTGAAAAGTGAAGCTGAGAAACGTAGCTTCCACATTGTCTGCTCTGCGTATGAATGAAAGCAAAACCAAAAACACAAAAATAAAGAAATGATGAAAATAAAAAATAAGCAAGCATGTTAAGCTAATGCCTTGTAACGTGCTACTTACTTTTACTTTCACATTTTCTTTTGTCTTAAAAATAAAATTTGCTTTGTCACCAAAATGCTTCCGTTGTTTGCCATTAAGCGAGCATAAAGTTTCACTACACGCACTGAATGCACAGTTATGCGTGGTATGCTTGAAACTTTTTCAATGAAAGTCAAATATAATATGAACTGGAAAATTAAAATATATGATCAAAGTAATAACAAAAAAAAATACATTATTCTGATTCCTAAAGGCCTCAATTGGCATTTGAATGATGTGAGCGGAGACTTTCACAAATTTTAGAAATTATTTAGAGTTAACAGATTCCTGAATATTCAACCTCACTCTTTTGGGAAAATATTTTTATCATAATTTCGAAATTCAATTGATATTTGAAAAAAAAATGTATATATATATCTGTGTTGTAATGTAAGTCGCTTAAGCCTTAGAAAATTTTTGATTTTCACTATAGAAAATTCCCAAACCAGTCTCTAGCTGAAAGCAGCGATATTGAAATGCCGAGGAACTTGGTACAAACTGTTTAAATAAATTCAGATCCCAAATGTGCGAATATATATCCCAGGTAAACGTATAACAATATATGTGCATTTATATTTTACATGACTTCAGGATATTGATCACTTGTAACTGAATGACTCCCCAAAAAATAAACAAACCTGTCTTCAGGTGACCCTATAGCATCAAACCTGTCGCTTCAAAATACAATCAAACCTTACATCATCAGACCCAGAAGAGTTATAAACAAACCTGACCTCACCAAACTTGAGTCCATGTTACACTTCCCACTACAATCAATCCCAATTTCGGCATCAACATGTTTACTGTTTCGCAAGTACAACCCAAGTCAAAGGTCATTGACCTCAGCCAAAATGTTGACAAACCCTGGCCCAAGGTCAATGACCTCTACTACAATGTAAACAAGACCTCGTCCAAAATGTAAACAGACCCCGGCCAAAGGTTATTGACCTCGACCAAGATGTAAACAAACCCTGACCAAAGGTCAACCACGGCCAAGAATTCCTGGAGTTTGCTTAAAATTTTGGCGGGTCACGTAATGTTAGATTTGATTATATTTTGAGGGTCACGTAGTGTCATTTTTGTTTGCATGTGAGGGTACCCTGAAATTATATTTTTCATCCTGGAAGTTTGTTTGCCGAAGATAACGGTTAGTGAGATCTCTTAATAAAAATGAAAAGAAATATTTTCGAAATGTTTTTATACAAAATTATATGATGGGTCATCGCCTAGCACCAATCTATACTACTAAGGGGAAAGAGTTTTGAGTTTATGTTTGTAATGAATAAACTCAAAAACTACTGTGCCGATTTCAAAAATCTTTCACCATTTGAAAGCGACATTCACCCCGAGTAACATAGGCTATATTTATTGCTGGAATCTCAACTTTCGGAAAATAGTTGCCAGGTGAGCGTCTCAAAACGACTCCGTGATGGAGAATCTTAATCTGGAACTGAAAATCGTCCTGCAAGTCATTCTCTTCGCATTGCAATCGCGTGCTAGAGAGTCGAGTAACAAGCGCTCGCGGCTCCTTGCTGAACAAAATTTCGAAACCTCCCAAATAAGCGCTTGAGAATCGAGTATGGAACGTATGCAGCGGCTTGAAGAACAAAATATCAGAAATATACAAGCTCGCACTAGGGAGTCGAACTCAGAGCGTCCCCAACGCCTTCATAATCAGAAAGAAAGACAACGGGCATCAAAGACTAGAGATCGTAATAAGTTTTAGCTCATTAATAAAATATAATTTCATGTTCGAACTTTCCTCATTTTACTTTCTTTATATGAACCCACGCAAGAAACGGCAAAGTACATACATATGTATGGGAGCGTGTGTAAAAACTTAGGTTAGAAATTACGGATCTCAAATTACATTTCTTTTAATTTCATTACATAGTATAATCAAATTTAACCTTTGCTTTAGTGAACATAACAAATTTTAATGCCTCAACATAACCTCACAATCTAATAAAAATGTGAAAATGAAAGTCTTCCTACACATTCCTAACAAATTAAATGTTAACCGCTTACTCTTTACAAGTACGTACAACTGTAACACAATGACACTACCGGGAGATAATAATAAAACACAAAACGCATTAATATTGCCGTTATTAGCGAGCGTTGCGGTGGCATTTGCTGCTATGGTTACACTTTAATGAGGAAATAAATTGCGTATATTTTTCACTTTCCACTACAGGATATAGTAAGGCGATAAAGAATATTGTGACAACAGCGGAGACAACATAAAAACCGGATAGAAGACGTGCGTGAAATTGATGTAAGCAGCACTGACACTGGAGTTATGCGCGCACATATATAAATAGAGTGCACCTACATGTGACAGTGTGTAATACAGTTATGTGTACGGTAGTTATACACTACACATCTAATGTGTCTGCTGGAATATATTGCATTTACGACGCGCTCAGCACACTCGACACAGGAGACTTTTTCTTTTTATTTTCCTTTTTCACTGCACTTTCCTACGCGCTAACGCCTCAACAAGTGTATAAACAGCTTTTTGCGATTATTGTTATATCATTTTTTTTCTCATTTATTTTTCCCTTTTTTCTCTTTTTATTTGTTACTTTTGCCTTTATAGTCACGATCATTTGTCTTGCTTTAAGCATCAGCTGAGTTAGTAGTTATCCTTAGCTGTCTTTATGGCAGCTTGTTATCATAATTATTTGCTGAGTTGAACACTGCGTAGTGCATTTAATTTTTGAGTTACTGCATAAGGTTTCATATTATTCTCAAATGCTTTTACACCCGCAAAGCTACTGCTTTGTTGTTGTATGCGTAATATATGTGTCTCTAAGCACTTACTTTGCTTTCACTTTCATGTTTACTCAAAATATTTTTCCATCAACATACATAATTTTATATTAAACCATTTTTATACTCTCGCAACAAAAGTTGCTAAAGAGAGTATTATAGTTTTGTCCACATAACGGTTGTTTGTAAGTCCTAAAACTAAACGAGTTAGATATAGGGTTATATATATCAAAATGATCAGGGTGACGAGTAAAGTTCAAATCCGGATGTCTGTCTGTCCGTCCGTCTGTCCGTCCGTCTGTCCGTCCGTCTGTCCGTCCGTGCAAGCTGTAACTTGAGTAAAAATTGAGATATCTTAATGAAACTTGGAACACGTATTCCTTGGCACCATAAGAAGGTTAAGTTCGAAAATGGGCGGAATCGGTCCACTGCCACGCCCACAAAATGGCGATAACCAAAAACACATAAAGAGCTATAACTAAGCCATAAATAAAGTTATGAAAATGAAATTTGGAACATAGGATCCCATTAGGGAGGGGCACATTTGGATGTAATTTTTTTGGAAAAGTGGGCGTGACCCCGCCCCCAAATATGTTTTTTGTATATAACTCGCAAACCAATAAAGCTATATAAACCAAACTTTCTGCAGTCGTTTATTTTAGCCATTTCCTTATACAGTCCAAAAATGAAAGAAATCGAATAATAACCACGCCCACCTCCCATACAAAGGTTAGGTTGAAAATTACTAAAAGTGCGTTAACTCACTAACGAGAAACGTCAGAAACACCAAATTTTACATAAGAAATGGCAGAAGGAAGCTGCACTGAAATTTTTTTACAAAATGGAAAATGGGCGTGGCGTCGCCCACTTATGGGTCAAAAACCATATCTCAGGAACTATTCGACAGATTCGAATGAAATTCGGTATATAATATTTTCTTGGCACCCTGATGACACGTGTGGAAAATGGATGAAATCGGTTCACAACTACGCCTACTTCCCATATAACTCAATTTTGAATCTTTCTGATTCTTTCACTTTATAATGTATACATAAGGAACCGATAAAGATAGCGAAATAAAACTTTACACAAATACTGTATTTGAGCTGTGACATCACTTGTGGAAAAATTGTCAAAATCGGACCATGACTTTTCAAGGCCCCTGATATCAAACATCAGTGCCTAAGGGTAATTTTTCACAGAAAATATAGGTAAATCTCTAAATAAATTGCGAGAGTATAAAATGTTCGGTTGCACCCGAACTTAGCCTTTCCTTACTTGTTACAATTTATATTTTTGCTTTGAGCTATCCTTGAAATAACAACAATATGGAAGATGTTTTTCAAGTACTCACTTTCACTTGCAACACATACACCCACTCACATAAATATTTCTTACATCTTCGCGTCGCTGACCTTTTTGTGGCAGCTTCTTTCAAGCATTCATTATGATTTTTCTATTTACTTTGGTCACTTCAAGGCATTAGCAGCAATCTTCGTTTCTTTATTTCATTATTTTTTTCTTTTCTTTTTCTATAATTCACGAGAATCAGCAAAGCGCTGCAAGTACTATACGGTTCGCATTTTCTTTTATTGTCACGCACATAAAAATCATAAAAAGAAAAGTTTGTGTTTTTTGTTTCGTTGGCCAAAGGTGTCGACCATGAATTTCGAGTGTTTATCAAATACTGGTCCTTGTTAATCCACAAAAAAATAAAGAGATTCTTTTTTATTGCGCAGAAAGGTCAGCAATTATGAGTTTTGCAATCAGTTTTCTTATAAAAAAGATTCGATAAAAAGAAAAAAATGAAGAAAATGAAAAGGTAGAAGACAGTCGTTACCAGGAAAACCAATATCGTCAAAAAATTCGGAATGCTTAATGCCACATATTACTTACAACGGACATACCATACACTTTCGAGAAGAGATGAAGTGGTTGTCAATGGCGAGAGAAAGACAGAGTCGGAAATATATTAATAATTGCAATTAATTTCATTGAATGGAAGAAAAAAAATAACAGAAGTTTTTAAAACCAGATCTAGTTTTGGGGATGAATGCGAAAGTCTCTCAGGTATGCATATCATACATATCTCTCCGAATTCTGTGAGAGCTAATGCACCGAAGTGTTTGTGAAGGAGATAAACACGGACATGTGTAACTATATATTGTTTGTTTGCAAGATTTTCGATAATTATGAGTAAACAAGGTAGCTTTTTAGATAGTAAAAAATTTCGTTCTGAATGAGAAAGTTGGACTGACTTTCAGATATATATATTATTCTAATTAGTAAATTATCAAAAATCGTATCAAAGCGCGTATTTCAAGAAGAAATTGGTGGATATAAGAAAACAAGAGGAAATTATTGTTTCGATGGCAAAACTTCTCTTTCCATTCAACTTCTCATTTCCATGATCTGAAATCTATGGATATCATCTTACTCCATTCAACTTAAGCTTTCAGAAAAGCTTTATAAATTTAATAGAAAAATATGCAGAAATCTGACGACCCAAGAGATCTAAAACTGTTAGTTATAATCGGTATGCTCTAGTACCCTAAAGCAAGGTAGCTGTCCTATGTGTTCGAGAGAGTAATGATAGGCATTGATACATTTTTATATAGGGAGTCTAATGAAAGGGGTAGAACAAAAAGTGTTGATAGCATTCTATATCTTATAAAATTATTATTGTCAATAAAAGTTTTCATAATATATAGCCAATTCTGATACAAAATCACTCTCAAGTATTCATGTTCCTATATTAATTTTTTAACTCTCGTGCCTTCAAGCAAAAATTCTCTCACTCCATACTTTTTAATATAATATTTTTCTTTTAGTGCAGACAGAAGTTGTTGAATCTCAAATATTTATCTTTAATTACTAAGTAAATAGCGACTAATTGATGAAGTATAACTTTGTTGCTGCCTTAGCAATAATGACTCTCTGAGCATTTTGGCACTCCCCTCTCATGTTATTTCTATACAATTCGTGTTCAAAGTTATTTTTGTAAATTTTGCAAGAATGCACACATACGCTTGGAATACTGTGTATGGAGCGCAAATCTAACAGCATTTGTGAAAAGTTTAACGCACATGCGAGTAGCAGTGCATACGTATTATGTATGTAGACTATAATTGGTCTGAAGTAGTTACCTTTTGACTCTATTAGTGCTATTTGTAATATATTGATTATTTAATAGTCTGAACAATTTGAAAACTCTCCTAGTATATTTCGTAGGCAATTTAATTGTTGTTTATTTTGAAATAGTAAATAACAGAGATGGACTAGGTAAAGCTATTTGAGGTAAGATAACTTATTATGTTATAGATATCTCAAAAAGTTGTCTTAAAATTTTTATTTATTTTCACAATTACGGAAAAAGTTTCCATAAATATAATATATAAAAAATGTATTAAAAAAAATCCGAACAAATTAAAGACTCCTCAGAAGTATACTTTTTAAGAAACTAGAAAATATTTCGTATTCATATATGCTCTACAGTTAAACTAGTTCAAAATATTCAAATTCAGTACCAGCTCAAATTGCTGGGTTATAATCAAAGCAGTCTAGCACTAGCAGCAGTGTTACATTTCAAGCCATGTAGTTGCTTTCTATATACTAGCCAAGTGCACACAAGCTTGAAAAGTAAACATCTCAATTTTAACACAGTCATCAAAACCCCAAGTAACCAGCAATTTGAAATAAGCAAAAAGTAAAAGTAAACAAAGTGTTTGCCAACACGTTTACCCAAAAAAACAAGCACTGTATGTATGTATATACACATATATGTATGTATGTGTGTATGCAAAAGTACAAAATCTCAGCATAGCAAATTTCTGTGCAAGCCCCACAACACATAAGAAAAGTTGCTTATACGACATGGTGCCAAAGCTTGCTTTAATATTCGCATAGAAAATTTGAGCTGCGAGACAAGTGTGCATTTTTTTGTTTTTTTATACGAGTATATGTACATATGTGTTAGTATTAATAATGTGTGTGTTCTTAATTTAAGCTATTTGGATGCACCAATTAAGAAGGTAAATATTTTGAAATTGGTTTAGTCAGTTGGTTGATTTGTTTAAAAATTTGAAAGTTTCTGATATTGTCTGCGAAATTCATTGAAATTGAAACTGTTTTCAGAACTGACTTCAGTGTAAATATGTTTTCTAAGTGTCTAAAATTTTAGTTGTTCACTGAAAAATACGTACATTAGTATGAAAATTGTTTATAAGCGAATAATCTTCTTAGTGATAGTTTTGTTCGTTTTGGCAATAGAAACATTGTACACATTAGGTTACCCAAACTCAAATTTCTGCATATCATGCACATATGCCAATGTAATGCTTGGAGAATGAGTAACAAAATTTTAGAAAAGTAAATTTTTGCATAGACATTAAGAAGCGGAATCTTAAATGCTGGCGAAGAAAATTGAAAAGAGATTTTTTGCATGGTAATGTTGTTGAATATACAGGCATTCCAATGTAGATTTTCTACGCTATTTTGGCTATAGTAATTCCTTAACAGCTTGAATTCGCAGAATAATTTTTTTAATAATGATGTAGTACACAGACGGAGCGAGAAAGAAACGACTTAAATTAAGTAGTACCCAAACGGTAGCTGGAGACTAATCGAGCATAGATAACTCTACACATAACAGACCATAAAGAACGTCGTATTTTAGATAGTGACTGGAGGTCATTAATATTTTATGGACATTTCGCCTACATAATGAGAACTACAGAGGGCATGGCAAACTGTTTTAATGTTCCTGGGATAAAATCACTCTTTTAAAGCCAAATCACTAGAAATATTAGACAAACAACACAAAGTATATACAATTTCCCACTAACAGGCCGGAATCGTTATTCACTTCGAAGTTATTGACACTTTCATAAATTTTGTTCCGACGATGGGGCTCAGTCATAAGGACAAAGACACCACTTATGCCATTGTAAGTGAGAGTTATTTTTGAAAACAGTAGATTATACTTAATTAAGTCCGACCATGAAATTTCGTATATTTTAAATACAATGAATCACTCCTTTGCAAACCCATTCAAACTAACTCATCTAACATCTCTCTGTTTAAGACCGACCTTGCTCGTACAGATCATATCAATAAAAATCTTAAATTTTTCAATATTATTTAAGGTTTTAGTAATCGTTACAACAACAATAATGGACGGATTTTATGATAACTTCCACAAAAAACTTGACAGATTTATCTATCCATCAGTTCAAAACTCTATCCAAATTTAATAAATTCTTTTAAGATAACCTTAAATATGCCTCAGAATTTTCTCAACGAAAGAGTTCCTCTGATCCACTCTGTGAGCAATATACGACTGACAAGATCTCTACATCGAAAATTCTCCCTTCATTATTCAACTAACTGTCTAAGCACAATTCAAATTTGATTGACACAAAAGCACATTTCAGCTCAATTCACTTTCATTGCACATCAAATCAATTGAAATGCAGTTGCAGTTGCCTTTGTTGTGCACTTAATCTTAAAAGCATTTCCTGACATTTACTGCATCTGTCATTTGCTCGAACATTGCTGCCTAATTCCCAAAAACCTACTTGTACATACTTGTACTTATGCAAAACTGTTCACCTGAATTCACCTACTAGTTGTCTAGTCTACATGAATATCTGCCTGGTGCTCAATTATGTCCTTGGAATAATTGCTGATGAAAGGTCGTAAACAATGGCAGAGAGCAGAGGAACAAAGTAGACATAGTGGTTGGCTTGGCAAAAATTCCAGCAACAAGAAATCGAACGACGTGTACAGATTGCTCCTGCACACAGATATCTTCAAATATGTATAACCCTATCTATATGTACACACAACAACACATGCGCCAAAGTGCTTGCTGAAACTCATTTTGTATTCCGTCAGTTCATTAACACTTGACTTAACTCACCTGAAATGAGGCCGTAAACGCTGAGATTACTTCGTATGCCTGCTCCCATGGATGCCCTGGACCGGGGTTGAATGGCGTTAAAATATACTGCAATCCCAGAAGTGGTACAAGCAAGAGTGTGGCGCTGCAAGTATGGAGTAAGAAGAAGTTGAAACAAATTGCGGTAAAGTGCGGTTAGTACGCTGCATACATACAAGTACTGTTATATTTTTAATTAAATTCTGAGTTGAATGTAAATTTGAAAATGCTCACTTTTTTCGTAATTTGAACTAAGTAATGTTCACATTCGAGTTGATGCGCTTTTCTGATTAAATTAAATGTTAGGAAATATGGACGGAATTTCTAACATACATAAGAGTGCGGAGTTAATAATTATTTTTGGTTAATTAATTTGTGTTAAAATATTATTGTTAGCAACAAGTTTATTAAATTCAAATTGTTTTCAAACAGTTTTGTGATATTTGAATCATTGAAAGTATTTAATTATATATCTAATAAAATCTTTAGTTATGAAACCTTTATTTTTGAATGGAAGGGTGGGCATTCATTCATTACAAAATTCGAAACAATTTTGTTATCATCCGTTTTATAGAAATCATATTTGTGAATATAGGAGGATATTGGAAGTCAAAGTCATTAATTTTCTAAAGTTTCTTAACTTATACCAAGAATAACAAAACAAAATACAACAATAATTTCCTCGCGTTACTTTTTTGATTACCGTTTGACAGAAAAATATTGTCAGTTGGTTTTGTTTATGATACTTGCGTGTCATATTTTTGTTTCTAAAGATTCGTACGTGAAGACTTTCGAAAATATGAATTTTTAAATATCGCTCATTTACATGAATAGTGTCATAACTCAAAAAACACGATTTTTGAGTTGAGTATGCAGAAATGTCCGCAATTTCATCGTTCATATTGCATCATTTTATAACTACAACAAAGACACATCTAAGTTGTGCCAGAATTAGACAAGGGATTTTTTTGCAGAAAGAAAGACATATTTTGTGTTACAACACATATTGTCATTGGGTGAATTTGGTTTTCTTTTCAGAAAGAACGACATATTTTGTTTTTTTTTTAGGAATAACGACACATTTGACTTATGACATCGAAATTGATTTATATTTTTCACAAATAACGAATAATTTAAAGTAAGTCACATTTATGCCCCAAATAAAGCTTCAGTACACTCTATTTGGTCTACTTATAATCAGTCTTATATTATATATTTTATTATATTTAATATGTTGCTAAATAAGAGTTAATTGATAACTTTAAACCGCTCTCCTGAAAAAAACGACTTTTTTGAGTTGTGACAGTATTCATGCAAACGAGCGATATATTTTTTTATAATATACATAATTGAGGTACTCACAATTTGTCGAAATAAAGTGTCGAAAAATCATATAGTTTGAAACTTTACCACTTGTTTAATAAATTTGTTGTTGGAATGCTTACAAAATAAATTTACACAATTTTGTTTTTCAGTCAATCAGCTTTTTTTTCAAATTTATCGAAGGGTGCTCACAACTATTGTAGTTTTTTTATACTCTCGCAACAAATGTTGCTAAAGAGAGTATTATAGTTTTGTTCACATAACGGTTGTTTGTAACACCTAAAACTAAACGAGTTAGATATAGGGTTATATATACCAAAGTGATCAGGGTGAAGAGTGGAGTTCAAATCCGAATGTCTGTCTGTCCGTCCGTCCGTCTGTGCAAGCTGTAACTTGAGTAAAAATTAAGATATCTTGATGAAACTTGGCACACTTATTTCTTGGCACCATAGGAAGGTTGCTTTCGAGCAAAATCGGACCACTGCCACGCCCACAAAATGGCGAAAACCGAACACACATAAAGTGCCATAACTAAGCCATAAATAAAGCTATGGAAATAAAATTTGGTATGAAGGCTCGCACTATGAAGGGGCATACTTGGATGTAATTTTTTTGGGAAAGTGGGCGTGGCCCCGCCCCCTACTAAGTTTTTTGTACATATCTCGCAAACCAATAAAGCTATATAAACCAAACTTTCTGAAGTCGTGTTTTTTAGCTACTTCCTAACACAGTCCAAAAATGAAAGAAATCGGATCATAACCCCGCCTACCTCCCATACAAAAGTTAGGTTGAAAATTACAAAAAGTGGGTTAACTCACTAACGAAAAAAGTCAGAAACACTAAATTTCACATAAGAAATGGCAGATGAAAGCTGCACTCAGATTTTTTTACAAAATGGAAAATGGGCGTTGCGTCGTCCACTTATGGGTCAAAAACCATATCTCAGTAACTACTCGACCGATTTCAATGAAACTTGGTTTGTAATAGTTTCCTTACATCCCAATGATATGCTGTGAAAATAGGCCAAATCGCTTCCCAACCACGCCTACTTCCTATATACCAGAACTTTGAAGACAATCTGAATCGTTTACTTTACAATATATAAAGTAAGCACTAGTGAAGATATCGGTGCAGAACTTTGCACAAATACTATGTTAATAGTGTGGCAGCCCCATTCTAAAAATCGTCGAAATCGGACCATAGCTGTTTAAGGCCCCATATATCGAACACGAGGACCTCGGTGCTTCTAACCTAATATTATGGTTTCCAACTTTTAATGTACTTTATACAATATATATGACGAATATGTGGGTCAAATTGTGTATTATATAATATAAATAAAGTTAAATAAATAAATTGCGAGAGTATAAAATGTTCGGTTACACCCGAACTTCCTTACTTGTTTTAATTTTCATTCATGACATAACTTTATGATAGCTTGTGACTACCCCAAATATAATAATGTGTAGAATTTAATAGAAATATTTTAGAGAATAAGAATCACTTAAATCAAGCGTAAGCGTTGAAAGTATGACAAATTTTACTTGCGAAGTTTGGTTTTTAGAAACGGTTTTGAACGGATCTGCAATTAGGAAATGTCTAAAGTTTGTCTTTTATGTTTCTATCGTTATTAGGATTGTACTTTTGTAATCTTAGTATGTGTTATAAATCGTAGGTTTTGAGCTGCTGAATTTTTCTGTTTCATATTTTAATCTAAGCCACTAAAGAATGCTTTCACAAAGTTTCATTGCGCTAGAACTAATTAATATTGCAATGTAGTACAGGATGTGATGAAAACA
Organism: Zeugodacus tau; assembly: GCA_031772095.1. NCBI lineage: Eukaryota > Metazoa > Arthropoda > Insecta > Diptera > Tephritidae > Zeugodacus > Zeugodacus tau. Next base: position 18,891,579 of record CM062652.1, on the reverse strand, counting down.
ACTTTAAGGTTCAAAGAATTATCACTTCTTAGAAATCGACGGAGTCATAGCTTTATAAAATGAATATCATCTAGTTTCTTTAGATTATTTTTTGATAATTATGGTGAGAAAAGCTTTATATCAGGAATAGAATGATTAATTGAATGTCGTAAGACGACCTAAATAATGGTATTTTTTTCGCATTAATCGTAATTAAAGTACTTGTTTTTAATAATTCACTATGATTACCATTTAGAATAATAAACTCAATTTACTACATTTGTTTTCCTATCAATCCCTATACGAAATTGCTTAAAATTTTGGATTTTTTTGCCAACATATTCAGTAGCATCTACTTCAAAAATCTTTTGAAGCCTTTAAAACACATTTCGTAAAATTAATTCATTACGGAAATACTAAAATCTTAAACAAAAATACCTTCGCTTAACAGATGGGAAAATATATGTTGTATGAAAATAGAATATATACAGAAAATATAATATATGTGAAAGTAAGTATAGGCGAATTTATATATACATATGTAAGTACGGATGTGTGTATATTGTATGCTAAGTGAAAATGCTGAAATCACCGGAAAGCATTAAAACTGGCAACTCACTTGCTATACACTATTGTACTGTTACTGTACATACATAAAACAAAAAATAATACTCACCGGAATGCTTGCAGGACGGTGCGTGAGGGTCCACAGCTGCCTTGTACGCCCGCCGGAGCCTTCAGCTTAAGCAGCACAACGCGCACAATATTGCATAGAAAGAGCAAATTAAGAAAAATGGAAATACAAACGGGCACCACGTAAATATTCTCGAAGACCGTGGAATGCATCCAACAGCTGGGCGGGGGGCACAAACGCGTTGTTAATGAAAATAAAAATGGAAGTGTGGAAAACAAAATGATTAAAGTTTTAGTGAATTTTAATGAGCAGCAAATCAGGCAGACAACAAAAGGGTTGGCAATTCAAGGCGCAAGTAAAGGAGAAATATGCAAATTATGGACTTATTATTGTTATTGTTGTTTTTTGCGTTAATATATTTTAATGACACTTCACAATTGTCTACTTGATTTCGTCTGCTGCAATTGTATATATTTATGTCTCTACTTACTGTTTAATTTCATCACGTGAACCGCCGAGTCCACGCGCCATCGCATAAAAGAATATAACAATTGCCGGTGTACCCCAACCGAGTGCAATAAGCCATTTCACCAATTTCTTCTCCGATATGAAGGCGGACACCAGCACCGTGTGCAAGTAGAAGCCTTCACATAGCATCCACGAATAGTTGGTTAACAGGAAGTAATGTAGTATTATGTGGAGGGCAATGCATGGCGGCTGGCAAAAAGAAAAAATAGACACACTCGCATATGATAAATGTAAGATTTTATAATTGAAAATATGTGTGTATTTATGTAAGGAGTAGTAAAATAGTTGGCATGGCAACTATTATTGAAATTGAATTTGTGCTGGTGCTACAGCTGTGGAAAATTGAAAAAATTTGCAATAAAAGCGCCGTAAAGAAGCTTTGCGCCCACACACTCACACTTACGTGCCACATACAGATATGCAACCGTAATATTTACGATTATTTTTGCGTATTTACTGCCCTGCATGCAATTACAGTATGCAAATTTCTTTCTGCGTAGCATATGCATTGGCAAAGGGATAACTGTCTGCTTTTGAGTGTGTGTGTGTGAAAACGAAAAATTCCGTTTTTAAATTGCACAGTTATTGCTCTTTGTGCCGCTACTAAAGTATCTCTATACATTTATGTGCGGGAGTGTTTGCTTACGCGTTCTGCCACTTACCGGACTACTTTTCACCAGGTCCGTGTCGGGTATCACAACGAAGTACCAAATCAGCCAGAGTGAATTGTTCGCCGCAAAGGATGTGAATAAATTCATGTGGAGTGTTATCCGTGCACATTTCAACGATCTGCAATGGACGGAAGAAGTAGTTAAATTATAAACATTTTATTGGTTACACTTTATCGTTCAAAATAAATAAATGTGGGATTAAGATGATTAAATATATATAGAATGTGGACCATGAAGTAAAAATGGTTTAAGGAAAATAGGTGAGCGAAATAAGCACCTCCCCCCCATTCAAAATATGAAATGAAACATAGAAACGAGAATGTCTGTTAAAGATGTTCCCATATAAAAATTCTATTACTTTATATCGTTCATATAACAACTCTCTTTATTTCATGCGCATTTTAATCAAGTTTCTACTGCGAATGTGCGCTAATAAAGGAAATGGAAAATACAAGCAACACCATTTAGCTACAAATCATCGCCTCGCCTGAAGGCGTTATTCATAATTATCGAAATGTCAAAGACAGTATTGCAATTGACTTCATAATGGCAGATAAAAATACAAGTATGTTAAATGGAAGCGCGCTCGTTATTCGAATGTCGCAATGCTGTGCAAAAAATACCAATAAGCATTTAATGCATGAGCAGATAATGTTATAAAATAAAAAAATTATCAAATAATAAATTTAAAAAGAATTTTATTTTTAGCAATTGAGATTTTTCGGTGGAAATCTGTTATTTTCAACCTGACAGCTATTTTTCTCTAAAATTTCATTTTTTTTTTTCTAAAATGGAATTCTAGTGTTATAGAATCGAACATCTAGTTATATTTACTGTTTACTGGGTATATTGAGGAAAATAATTTGGTTAACTGGAAATTCCAAATGAAGCTGTTTATCAGCATTTCAATTTCTATTTCCGTTGAAAGAGGAAAATGAAAGAGAATATACCTATATGTGTATATATGGTATGATTATACATAGACATTTCAAATAGCGTAGGATGCAGTGAAATAATTATTGGATGGAAATTGTTTCCAAAAATATACGGTGGTACCTCGATTCTTGCAAAAAATAAGTATTTTACATAATATTTATATAATGATAATATTTTTGAATGTCGCAAGTACTGAGTGACTGGATTACTTGCGACAAGATCTTGTTGCTTTTGGTAAAGGTTTTTTAGTTTGAATAAATTCGGAGAAACACACATTACCTTGTGGTAAATTTGGATTAGTTTTTTCTGACGTAAAGAAAAAAAATATATTGATAACAATAATAGAGAAAGCTCACATTTTAAAGAAACAATGATTGCCATTTTCTAGCCTCAAAAGAAAACTCGATTTCACGGCATAAAATCAGTAAAGAAATATTAAACTGGTGATCATAGTGTAAAATGTATGGTTATTGTGAAATAATTTAATCCACGCTGAAAGTGGTTGGATATCTTCGGCTTTATTTGAAGAATGGTTTCACAAAAAAATTGTTCCGGAAATGTCGAGCTTTTTTGTTCATGTAATCCATAAGTGTAATATCATATGTTTTGTTTTAAATTTTGTATTACATCCTGGTCGAAAAGTTCGATTTATGTATGAAAGTTGATTTCTAAACGCTATTGCCAATTCATGAGTTCGACTTATGGAGAACTTCCGATTAATAGAAGTTCGAGTTATGGAAGTTCCACTGTATATCTTTATGTGTGAGACAATTATTTAAATAAATGAATGAATTCCCTTTCAAGAAAAGTCAAAACTAATTTACATTCTATTAATTACTGAGAGGTCATTCAAAAACCAGTATTCGAATGGCATTAAAGCCTTTGTGTAATATTGAAATGATAGTGATATTATACTTGTGCTTACTAATACTTACTTGAAATAAGTGTAAATAGCGAGAGATAGAAGTATCGCTATCAGAGATATGCCATAGCCAGTCTTATAAAAGAGATTAATGCTGTGCTTCCACTGAAAGTAATTAGAAAACAAATTATTAAAAGTTATGCATACTCGCAATACGTGAATGTAAGTTATTGAAAAATATGAAATGCAAATATAATAAAAAAATAAAATTTAGAAAATTTTTCATTTTTATCTCGTAGTGAAATTAAGTAAAGTTGTGGGGCTATACCAGTGTGACATTTTCAAAAAATTGTTTTTTTTTTGCATATTCGATAGTTTAAACTTTCAAAAATATCGTGTGCAAGCGGTAAGATCGTATCAGGAATTGTATTTAAATGGCAGCGTTCTAAAGAGTGACCGCTCCCAGGTATAAATTGCTATAGGCGAATCTTTAAACGCGTTTTTCTCGAAACGACCTTTCCCAAAACATGTAGCTGTCTTCATAACTCAACAAGAAATTTACCGATCGACTTTAAATTTAAACTGAGTACTTACGATCATTTTGATATGTTGAAATTTGTCAATTTGGCATTAAAAAAACGACCATTTTTACCAACAAAATTACATTTTTTTTCAGAACTACCATATTTTTTAAATTTTTTTTTAATCGTAGGTCATCGTATAGAAAATACTTTCAACATTAATACTTTTTTTGAAATTTTTATTAATAACACTGTGATAGTCAAAAAAAAGACAAGACTGAATTCGACGGTTTCCCCCTATTTCGGGTCATACGAATCGAACTGCATCATTACTTTTTTGAGTTACAATCATGGTTTCATACAAAAATTTATGTTGAAGTTTTTCATCAAAGTTGCCCATTGTAAGAGAAAGGCACATTTTTCTTCGGTCTCTAACTTTTTTAATGTTGACTTTTTTGGTAAACTTTCTTTGGCAAAGCTTCTCAGAATAAGTCCGTCTTTAAGTTCTTAGATGACTGTAAGCCCCGAAATCAATGTTTTGTGTGTCCTTATAGCCAATATGTCGAAAAAACTGAAATTTAATCAATTTTTTTAATGTTTTTTCCCTCTATCTCTATTCTCTGTAATCTATGCTTAAATTTTTACTCTTAGGCAAACATTTAACGTTTCTTTCAATAATAAGACTCATCTATCAATGTCCAACACAAATCAGCAAGCAACGAGTAAAGCTTTTAACCACTGTACTGATAAGAAATAACAACAAGTAACGTTTGAAAGAAACGTTAAATGCTTGCCTAAGAGTAAAAATTTAAGCATAGATTACAGAGAATAGAGATAGAGGGAAAAAACATTAAAAAAATGGATTAAATTTCAGTTTTTTCGACATATTGGCTATAAGGACACAAAAAACATTGATTTTGGGGCTTACAGTCATCTAAGAACTTAAAGACGGACTTATTCTGAGAAGCTTTGCCAAAGAAAGTTTACCAAAAAAGTCAACATTAAAAAAGTTAGAGACCGAAGAAAAATGTGCCTTTCTCTTACAATGGGCAACTTTGATGAAAAACTTCAACATAAATTTTTGTATGAAACCATGATTGTAACTCAAAAAAGTAATGATGCAGTTCGATTCGTAGGACCCGAAATAGAGGGAAACCGTCGAATTTGGTCTTGTCTTTTTTTTTTTTTTGAAAAAAACTATCACAGTGTAATTATTCGGCGGCAATCATATCAGCAGCTGGTAAATTTTTTTTTGGCATCTCCCAAGACAGTCCATAAATCCGTTATTTTTCAATACTTTTGTAAAAAAAAAAATCTTAAAATATAGCTGAAAATATACCTTATTATGTCTATTATTATTATTATGGAATAAAGTATGGAAAAATTAAATTTTTTTATACAACTATGAATTGTATTATCTCCCATGAGTTTCAAAATTTGACAATATAATTTTAACAAATTGTATTCTATTTTTTATCAATTTTACACTCAAGATCCTCTGTTGTATAATAATTTATTATTAAAAGTCAGTTTCGAAAAATTCCATTAAAATTAGAAAGCAATCTTTAACTCAAAGACTCACATTCATATTATTAAAACTACTATTGCAATTACATATGTATCAATATAAATTATAATTCATATATAGTATCGTATATTGAGGAGCGCAATGCCTCATATTCCATTAAAATGCAAATATGCATCTACGAAAAAAATAAAATACTTTTCTCACATTAAAACATAAAATCATTTGAGAAAAAAATCTAGATTTATATACACAAATGTACTTTCATATGCCAACACTCACCTCTAAATCATCGAAATTAATGCAGGTCGTGTAATTGGACCAGGTCTTATTCGTGAGCGGATGTTTGTACCACTCACCATCGCTTCCGCATTCCTTATGTGCATATCCTGTGTGCGGCAAACGAGCGGCACGTGTGGCAGATAACGGCATGATGTTGCAGATATGTACATGTGTAGACGTGTGTAATGCATGAGCATAGCATATGAAATGTAGAATAAAATTTTAATGAGTTTATTTGTTTGTGTGAGCAATTGCGTTTGCTTGTGCTAAGTGCTGCACAGCTTTTATTATATGCCCACATATATAAATAATGTAAGTAATTTGTAAGCAACACATATAATATAACGTAGTATGATTAAATAATGTATAGAAAAAAATATTTGCTGAAAATAAAATATTGTTTGTAGTGGTTGTGTGCTCCCCTCTAATGAATGCGAAAATGAGGTAATTGCATTCTTTTGTAAGACAAACGCAACCAACTGACACCGCATACTTACTACATTGCTTTAATGAATATCAAATTGTTTTTGCTTTTGCGAGAACTTTGCGTTTCCATTAAGAAACTATAAAAAGGACTTCTCTGCAGGCACTTTGGAACTTTTCAAGTTCACCTACACCATAAATATGTATGTGAGTGCATTTAGGCGTGAACGCCTGCAGCTGCCACTTGTACTATTTGGCAGGCGATGCATTCAAGCAGCAAAGTTACGTATACGCCACAACCAACATTGTTCTACACAAAATACACCCACAAATGCTTATGTGTGTTTGTGTGCGCAGCTGCCTAGGTGTGTAAGTGGCAATATTATAGTTTGTGAAATTACTATGAATATGCTTGTTCGGCGGTTTGCGGTTGTGTCTTTTCGAAATTTCGGTTTTGTTCGCTTTTATTGTGTTGCTCGTTGCAATTTGGCAGCACAAGTGGCGTGCATTTCACTTTGCGGTTTCTAATTAAATTCTGATGTTGAAATATATTACCAAAGGCAAGCTTTATTACAGCACTTATTTAATTGTAAAGCAAATTATAATATACATATATTTTGGTTGCTAGCTTATTGCGAAATTGGTTGTTGCAATGATATCATTGTTGCACATATTAAATGCATTTATGCGAGCGCAGGCACTTAGTACATGCAATAAAGTAACATAATTGACATGGAAGTTACAGTTTCAGGTAGTATTTACTTAAGAGTTTTAACATCTTCAAGGAATGGCTGGGCTGACAAATTTTGAGAGCTTTTTAATCAGAAATGGTTGTAATTTTATACTAATAATTAAATTTTTTTAAGATTTTTTAGCTAAGCTCTACTATCACGTGAGAGAGTTTGCACTTTGAACAGATTAACCAAGATATTAAGATATGAAAAATGAAGTATATATTCTTGTTTAGTTACTTTTAAAATATTGGCCATTTTATAAGTTTATAACTTATTGGTCACAAACTTTCCTGAGAAACATAATTTTAGGGATTGACCAAGTTATAGAATTATATAATCACAATTTACTTCTTTCAGATGAATAGATATCTAGCGACCTATACAAAAAAGTAGATATCGGCGATAATTTTAATGTTTTTAAGTCTTCGGGAATAAAAATATACCCACAAATAAGTTACTGCAAAAATATTGAAAATTATTATATTATTAACCCTTTCATACCCAATGTTGCCTATAGGCAAAGTGGTTATACAAAATGTGTCCAAAACCTAAAAATAATTGTTTTATTTTAAAACAACGTGAACTATATAAATAGATAAAGAGAAGAGAGCTATTTAAAAAAAAATCATGAGAAAAGTGTTTAGTTTATTTATAATAATTTAATTTGTGCCTATAAGCATCCTATAACTAATGAACCAGAATACATAGGACTTTGAAAATGTTTATCAATTGATATTTGAGTTAAGACTAATGTATATCTGTCCTAAAAGAATGTTAGCTCCGCCCATTTTAATTCGGGCATGAGAGGGTTAAGCTCATTTAATCAAGCTATTCAAATTATTACTTGCCTGGACAACAGAAGGACATATATATTCCGTTAACTAAGTACCCGGAAATTCTCATTTTAAATTTTCCCGCAGAGAATATTTAAATTTTTTTCCCACGTTGGAACGATGTCGTAAACTTGAGTTTTTTTTCAAAATTTTCAAAGTTTTGGCACAAGAATTTTCTTTTGAAACACAAAATTTCGCACAAACTAATTATAATTTGTTAATTACTAACTAATTTGAGAATTTCCGGGTGCTTATTTAACGGAATGTATATAGGCTGATATTCGAAAATCAACTCGTCTCATTATCACGAATATTTTGAGATACTATAATAGGCTTAACTCTATCTGGACTATCCCTAAACGACTTTCAAAAAAAAAAATTTGCCTTACTTACAGGGTTAGGGGTAGTCTGAGACACGAAAAAATTAATTCAGTGTTTTTTTTGCTATTAAATAATGTTATTTTCAAAAGTAATAATATGGCATTATTACACAATGTTTTGACTTGAAGTCACGAAAATTTGAAAAAAAATTAATTTTCATAGTTGGTGTTGACTTAGTTCCAAAAAAAGGTCCTTTCGGTGACAATCATAAGTCCTAGTAGATTCATTTAAAATCAATCGGTTAAGAAAAATTAGTTCTATAAATAGATAGTCCTGGGCCGGATCTAAGCTTTTTTTATTTTTTTTCTAAAATTAACAAAATGGCGGCCTTAGGAAGTTGTTTTCCAAATTTTCGGGAAAAAATCGACAGTAAATTGGTCTTAAAAACCGAAATTTTTGAAAAAAAGAAAAGGCCTCGATCTGAATAGTTATGTATTCTAAAAGCTGCAAAAATTCCATTAAAATATACGGAGCGGTTCTGGAGTTACAGTTGTCACCAGTTCAAAAAACATAGTTTTATGAAAAACGTATTTAAAGTTTCACACTAGCGTGTTGAATCCAACAAGAGCCCGAGCGCTCTTTGTTATTTGTCGAATAACTTGAACAGTAATTAACGGTTCAACTTCAAATATTCAGAAAATATTTTTAAGACATTACGCTTAACGAAATGCAAAAAACAAAAATTTGATGTTTTGAAAATCGTGACTACTCCCAACTCTTTAATAATGTGTACATTTAAGAAAAAATGAATCAGTAATTATGTCTTAAGAAAGGACTATTCTACATGTTTTGTTTTTTCGACTAGTTGGCTCCGGTTAGGTGATATCAGGAGCAGTCTATCGGAATATGCTTAAAGAATAAATGGTTTGGGAACCAATAGACAAAAAATAAGCTTAATACGATTCTTATCCATTTATTTTTGTTATAGAAAGTGACCCATTAAAACATTTTCTGAAATATTTACATACTGTTGGCAAATGTGTAGAAGGGGAAGACGGTATTCGATATTTATAACCCTCTTTCTCGAATTATTTTTTGTCTTCTCATATTAAGTAATAAAACAATATAAATAAATTTTTATTTCTTCTATAACAATGTATACGCTAATCTACATCAAACTCCAATATCCGGTCATAATACGAATCAAACACAAAGTGGAACTATCAGCGAGAATATTACTTATTAAATCATAAAATTTCGCTTTCTGACCGCAAAATTTCCACTTAGCTGGATTTTGCACAAATAAAAACCAAAAGCGTTTCCATATACTTGGACACTACAAATAACAGTAAATTCCATGTAGTAGCCATTATCGACACCGCCAAATTGAGTGCCACAATGGTATCACGTTGCAAGCGCTGCAACAACAACAAACGACGAATGAACGGATTTCATAGCAGAGCAGTCAGAGCATGTACCATGTACCATGCACAGATGGAAGCAGAAGGGAGAGCGGAGTGCAAAAAAATTAAAACCGCATTTGCAGAGCATCCGTTGACAGGATGTGCCATAAAAACTAATGACTGAACCGCAATAACGGGGTTAAGTGTTTAGAAAATCGATCGTGCCGCACGGCGCAGATAACCAAAGAGCTGAAAGAAATACAATAGCGAAAATGTTTTTTTGCGAAATTTTGCGCTGAAAGTCCGAATCACGAAGAATAGCCAGCGCTTCACACTACAAGTGTTGGCACAATTACACCCGTGACACGGGCGAAACGACACCCCTGAGATGATTTTATATGCTGCACGCGACTGGGATTTTATGGTTACATTTTTGGTAAAGAGCTTAGCAAAAAGGACGAAAATCAATGTTCGTCGCAAAAAAAAAATAAAATAAAAGAAGCAAAAAGCGATTGCTTGTTTTAAAGAACAAACAACAGGAGAGCACAAGTTAGCTAAACCACATCCACAAATGCTCAAGTGGCTGTGAATAACTGGTGGGGATAATACAAAAAACATGTAAGGAAGTGGTAAAATCGTTGGAAACCGAATGCTTTTTGTGAATACTTCTCTCAGTTCGAAATAACTTTTATCTCTCTTATTTCGTTGCACAATAACATGATTTCGTAATCATTATTGTTAACTGATTTAATCGTTCGCCTTGCTTTTCAAATTTTTATTTTGGTTCTGACGATTCTCATTCCTTCTATACTCAACTATGTTAACAAAAGTATTCGATTACGCTTTGGCATTGTTACAACTCAGACCATAAGCAGACGGTAAACACGAAAGTATTGTATTACGAGAAGCAAGGTCAGATTTTTATTGGTGGGAGCGTGAAGGTCACATGGAATATTAGCTAACAATTTGCTTAATGAGGCGCAGCAAAGCACATTACGAAATTTTCGTATATATTATAAATGCTATTGATATTTTTATGTGATCTTAAACTTAGCGTAATACTATTTTTAATATGAACCGAGGAAATTTTAAAACAATCCATAACTTTTTTTGAACGCAAAGTTCAGTTGAGGAAGGGCTGTTTTTCTGTCGAAAAGAATGGAATAAATGCTTATGGAATATTTTCTTAATCAAGATGAATTTAAAATTGATCAAAGTGGCTTGAATTTTGACCTGCTTTGACTTCGTATGCAGATCTCCGGCATCTCCGCATAAAATTTCATATAGTTTCTAACAATATAGGGCTGCTTTGCAGATAATTTGAGCTTTTCTTAGAACTACATAAGCTTACTACGGCATAGCGACTACTACAAGAGACATGAGCGTTCAGTAAAAGAAGTCTAATAAGGTCTTTATGTATAAAATCTGCTATATTTTTTATACAGAAACGTAAACCAAAATAAGATGAGAGTTTCAGGAATGAATATTTGAAGATAAGAGTTTTCTGCGGATACTAAAATGCAGGTTTATTGGTCAATACATAGGGATAAAATATGAAAATTTTAAAATGAAATATTTTTACTCTGATTATCTAGTCGAGGAAGACCGATCTCTCACTCAACTTAAATGAAAATAATTTTTTGAAAGCAATTTAGGGAGAAAGTCTATTATCAAAAACGTCCATAACAAATTTATAATAACTTTATATGGTATTATCTCGGTGGTCGAGATTTCTCAAGAACTATTCAACCGATGTTGGTGAAATTTTTGACCAAAGGGTTTTTGTCAATTATAATTATTTAAAAAAAAAATAAAAATATTTCCAAAATTTTTTCCAATTTTTTTTTTAAAACCCTCTGCCAAAAATTCAATTATTCATTAGCATTTTTTTGGTTTCTTTCTCAAGGGCGGAAATAAAGTCACAATGGCAGAAAAAAAGTTATTGAAAAAATGCCAGTGTTTTTGGTAGGAAACCTATATAACCCATAATTTTCCTAAAAGCTGATATTTTTTTTGAGAAGCGCAATTTTCCGTAAAAAAAACTCCAAAAAGTTGCTGAACAAAGTTAAAGAACCCTTAGCAACAATTTGCGCATGGTTCCAGTAACTAAAGAGAATGGTAAACTAGCCACCGGCCAGCACAAAAACGAAAATCAAAACCGAGTCTACTACCACCAAAGCCTTTTGGCAACACAACGAACCCAACTTGACCACCGAATGCAATAAAAGTAACCGCATCGCATTTGAAGAGCGTCTACGTTTTTTTCTATTTCTACTATTCCGTTCTAAAACAAGCCAGCAAAAACACTGCCAGCAAAGAGAAAACAAATGCTGCTAACTCAAAGTCGTGCAGCATTAAAATTTTCGAAAAAAAAAAAAACAAATACACGCCATGCGCCACGAATTAGAAACCGAAAACCCACAATTGAAACCACAGGAAACACAGAAAAGGCACATACACGTGCTCTCGGCGAACGCGACCTGCCTGCAAACCAAGCAATGCACGTACATATTTAGTGTAGTTAAGCTACTTTAATAAATATGCTTCCTCGCTTTCAATCATAATGAACCAGCCAGCTAGCGAAGTCAGTTGGCCTACAAAGAGCGAAAAAAAATTTTCACATTAAATAAAAAACAAAAAAAAAGCTGGAGAAAACAAGACGGCTTCACCAAAGCAGCACTCAAGCACGCACAGACACAGCGGGGGAGAGCAGAGAGAGACAGTGTTTGGTTGGCAAAGAGCCATGGTTGTTAAATTTTCAAGCCGCGACGAGGCAGTCAGCCGACTAGCCAGCCAAGTGGCAAGTGTTAGCCAAAGGACAGTGTTCACACCACGTGCAAAATTAGACAAACGTTGGAGAGGGGTAGGCGGGTGGCAAAACACTACTTAAATCGTAACCCAAATTCTTTTTTGCGCTCATTTCACTTCGCTGGTGTGTGACTTTAATGCAAAATATGGCCAGCACTACACTAAATCGCTCAAGATGTGAGTGAGTGTGGCCGGCGTGGCACTTCAAGCACTTCCAACTTGTGTACTCGGATGTAGAAAGGTATTTCTATGCTTAACGTCTATTTATAGTAGTTGACTACACGCCTCCAACACTCACTCTCACGCGCATACGGTATTTTGATGGCCTTTTCGCATAAAATTGCGTAACCATCACCGCAAATAAAACCGCATTGCGTATTTGTAGACACAGTCGATTTAATACAGAATGCCAGTGTACCATATCCAGCTTAATGCATGCGTGTGTGTGTGGCGGTGCTTGAGCAATGGCATTGGCAGACGAAAACTCTTCGGTAGTCATTACAGACAGCCAAATATCTAATTTCAGTCTGTCCTTTTATACTCAGCACTGTTGTTGTTATATGGTCGTTTGTACATACGTGCGTGTCCATTAGCAGACAACATGTCGTATACGTAACGTAATTCCACCATTGTATTGTGTACATATAGTGGGTAGGCTGACTGTGTAGTGCTGCGCCATTTAATCCTTTCATAAATAACCAAATCACTTTAATTTCATCTGTTTCCTTGCCTTGGTTATGCTTTCTTATTTGGCCAAATGCTAGAGCATAATCTTAATGGTAAGTGGTGAGTGTGTAATTTGTGTTCGAATGCCTCTTGCGAAATGGCGGCTAAATTTTATTTGTGCTGTGGCACAAAAACAATAGTGACTATTTAAAGAGGATATGGCGTATTGTACAAAATTTGAGACTCGTGAATTTTTTATGTGAAATCAAAGTATCCAACTAGCCCACTATACTAAAGTGTTTTGTTCCACTTTCGGCAATTTAATGTGCTGGAAGTGTAAACTGCTTCCACTAAATTGAGTTTTGAAGTGGTGAGTAAAAAGCTAGTAAAAAGTAAGTACTGAATATGGCCGGTGAAGCAAAATTTAATTACTGGAAAATGTTGCAATAAAATAAAAACAATACTTCCAAATTATTTCGAGCCAAAGGGTTATTTTAAATAATATTTACTTATCTACATAAATTAATATATTTATTAAAAGTTAAAAAAAAAATGTATAAATAACATATGTAAAAAAGGAACTGGAACAGAGAACTGTATTGTTATATAGTGAAATTATTCTCGATTTCAAAAAAAATTCGATTCTGGTGCCATTTTATATAATTTAAGATTTCTATATATAATATGATGGTAGCTTCACGAGGTTGGGAAAAACAGCAGTAACAAATAAGAAATGTATGGTGTCTTAACTTTGGATTGTGTGTAATCATTGTCATTGCATCATCATTTCATTAATTATGAAAATAAGAGATGAAAGGTGATCTTGTAATCTTGAAAAGCAGGGATATAGGGTAGATGCCTAGGAAATTCTACAATCATTGAATTCATAGTGAAACACATTCTAACCAAACCCAACTTTCGGCTTTTCTAAGAGATTCCACTATGTAAATTGAGGTTTGTTTTCAAAACCATTAGTGTTCTGAAATAAATATCGTATACAAAAATTTTAAGACATACATTGAACGCTCCTTCAGGATCGGTAAGGACCTCTCCGAGCCGTTCGATACCAAACGAGGTTTCAGACAAGGTGACTCACTCTCGTGTGATTTCTTTAACTTGATGCTGGAGAAAATAATACGAGCTGCAGAGCTACATAGAGAAGGTACGATCTTCTATAAGAGTGTACATCCACCCGCGGCGTTAGTTCTGCTTTTTCCGAAGACGAAATATCTCCTGTCATTAAACAAACAGTCAGCGCATTCGCGCCTTGGCTCCCACGTCACTGTTGATAGTCATAACTTTAAAGTTGTAGATAATTTCCAAGAAATCCAAAGCAGAATCACTCTTGCCAACAGGTGCTACTATGGACTGAGTAGTCCAATTGAAAAGTAAAGTCCTCTCTCGACGAACAAAAACTAAACTCTAGAAGTCCCTCATCATTCCCGGCCTACTTTACGGTGCAGAAGCGTGGACGATTTCAACATCCGATAAGACGGCACTAGGAGTTTTCGAGAGAAAGATTTTGCGGAAGATTTGTGGTCCCTTAAACATTGGCAACGGCGAATACCTCAGAAGATGGAATGATGAGCTGTATGTGTTGTTCGACGACATAGACATAGTCCAGCGAATAAAAAGACAGCGGCTACGCTGGTTGGGTCATGTTGTACGAATGGACGAAAGTGCCCCAGCGATGCCCGCGTAAGCGGTGTCTACGCCAGTCAAGAAGAAGAAGAGAAGTGACATGCGAGTACTAAAGAACGATTAAAAGCATCAATATGTGATTCAATTTCTCTAAAATTTATATATTTTTTGGAATTCCAGCTACAGTTTCTTTAATTTTTTATTTTTAAGTAAGAATATTTGTATTGTATATTTGTAATAGCAACTGTAATATGTTTAAATTTCATTCATTAAACTTTAACTTAATAACATTTAGTGGAAGCATGCACTAAGTGTTGCTGTCACAAGCCATAAAGCCTGTTAGTATACAGGGTACTTTTATAGCGAATTTATATGTTTGCATTTCGAGTGAAAGTGTACTTTCTCTTGTTTCTCTTTATACTGGTATATGGTATGTGTGCTCACATGTAAAGTAAGTAAGTGAGGCAAATATAAAAACAAAATGCTAATGGTAACATGTAAACGTCACGTACATTGCACACGACTACGGTAAAAAAAAGCGACCAAAAGTGGAACTAACAAACAACGGGAAACGTTGGAACTCTGCTACGCTTGAGTAAATAAGTATGTAAGTGGATGTAAATACCCAGTAAACTGAATTTAGTATTTTTTTATTGAAAAAATAATAATATGAGTTGTTGTACGTTACAGGTGTTCGCTATGGATGTAAGGGCGATGGGAGCTGGATGTAAAAATGGTCCTGATGAAGTATATCGAAATTCATTCAAAACGATTGATATGGTAAGATATGATTTAAAATGATATGGTATCCAGCACTTTGAGATCTGAACAAAAATTTTGTCGATTTAAATTAACTTAGGATGTGTTCTAAGCCCGAAAAAAGTCAAAACGGTTTAATATAGATTCTAAAGATCTGAATTGAATAATCATCAAGTCTTCAGCCTAGTAATTACTTGATACAATTATTCTTTAGAAAACTGAACTTACTGACATTACTAACAGGATGGTCTGAAAATCTAAATCCGTTTTACTCAACTGTTCTTTAGAACTATCAAAATCGGAGTGGAAGTATAACATATTAGTGATGAGCGATATTGCTATTTTTTAATCACTGTGATTTTATATTGCTATTGTGATCACAACAAAAAAAAACGAATTTATGAGAATTTATACTCCACATTTTTTTTTTAATTTTTTACATTTACATTTTTATTAATTTTAACAATACCCAAAATTTACCTGCTTTTGTAATCACAATTAATTAATTAATAAATTTTAGGTACATTTGCTTTTGTAATCACCGTACCCAAAATTATCAAAATCACAACTAAAATTTCTAATGTGATCACTGAACAGTGATTGCTACTTTCGAACTGATATTGGTACTGAACTGTGATTGCTACTTTCGAACTGATATTGGTACTGAACTGTGACTGCTACTTTCGAACTGGTATTGCTACTGAACTGTGATTGTTACTTTTCGAACTGGTATTGCTACAGTGATCGAATTAGAATCACTGAACTCGTATATGTACTGTGATCGAACAAAAACACTGAACTTCTCTATAGCTACTGTGATCGAACTCAATTTACTGAACTGCGATTGTAAATTACTGATATTTACAAAAATTGATCACAGTTGCTATATGTGATTTTTCAATCACAGTGAAAAAAATCACCGGTAGTGAAATATCGCTCATCACTATAACATATAGCATTTCTCTGTTCAAGACAATAATCCATATTTTTGCCTTGAAGAAAGGACACCCGAGCTTGATTATGAAATATTGTTAGCGAACTTTCACTTCCTTACTCGTTACATTTGCATTAAATCTGCCCACGATATAAGTAGGTTTATGATATATATATATAAAATACTTCCTGCTGAGACCTGTGGCGTTAGAAACATTGCGGGAGACTAACGCGACACGAAATGTTTGCCAATTAGGCGCTGCGGATTTTCGGCTGGCAGCCCATGCAGTCATACATCTTACACGCATACTCGTGCAATACAACAACAGATATATGTATGCATGTACTTTATATATGTTATTATATATAAAATATAGAAATTTTAGTGCTCCGTACATTTGGCAGCGTAAAAAAGGCGAATAACAGATGATGGAGCTGCGGTTGAGTGCTCTGAAAGCGCACAAAATATGTGTTAGCCAGCGGGTGATAAAATATGACTTGCTAAGTTATTGAGCCGAACGCTTATTTGACTTGGTTATACGGTCGGTCGGTTGCTATTCCATTATATTTATTCGGCAGCCATTGTTGCTTGCTGGTTGTTCCTGTTCCTGTGGTGCTTGTGTTAAATATCATTTCAACTCCCTGTTGTTAGTATAGTTGTAGGTGGGTTCTGCTTTTGGTACTTGTTTGCTCTCTCATTACTTGTCATTTAAAGCTCGAATTGATACACTCTTGTCTTGTTACATTTTTAGCTACATACACATGTGCAGAACCTACTTAGTATGTGTGATGAGCTTTACGCTTATTCCTGTTTTTGTCTTTGATTTGGATTTAGCTTTGCGTGCTTGGTTGCCAGTTTTTACCGTTGGTGTTTGTCATTTATAAATAGCACGTTTCTGTCATTCATTAACACGGTTGCAATTTTCATTGAGTAAATATTTTGCAATTTAACATGTGATAGGTTTTGTTATGTGCAACGAATTTGAAAATGATGTACATATAAAATTAATATTCATATATAGTATTGTGCATCAGATGTGTATGAGTTATTGAAAATTTTTTGTTTGTATTTATGAAAAATAATATTTTCACTAGGTTCAAGTTTCAGAGTAGGTGGGTACGGGAGCTCTGCTCATTTATTATATTGTTTCTTGAAACCCATTAGATCAGATTTTAGTTCGTCCTAACCACTTCGAAAGTTTTTGACCATAACACATTACACCAACTATTAGTGCTTTCCAATGAAAAACTGCTTCAAGTTTAGAATAGGTGCCAATACCTTCGATGTATGTATAAGGTAATAAATTCCATTAATGTCGGTTGTGCAAACAGAAGTCTTGTAAATGTAAATAGCGATCAGCAATTAAGAATCAACATTTTTTCTTATTCATGTGAAACTTAAGCTTTAGATAAAATTATTAAGTTAAGGGTTTTATTGATCTAAGGCGCCAACCAAAGAACTATTAGAACTAGCTTGTAGGTTTTCAAACCAAAATATTTCCAGAAAAAAATAACTATTTTCAGCTTCAAACTTTTATAAAAAATTAAGAAATATTTAAGAATAATTACACTTATGAAGTGGCCTTGACCTTTTGCCCCTAGTTAAAACTTAAGGGCTAGCTTACTTATAACTCTTCAAAGAAAAACTAAATTCATTCATTCCATTTGGAACGCTTTCGATATTGGACAATCGAACAAGCAACTGGTATAATCTCTAAAATTGGTATAAAGATGGAAAAGTAAGTGTTTATAATACTTAAGTGAGGTATTCACAGATTTTTTAACAGCAAACCATATCTCCAAAACTACTCGACTAATTTCAATGAAATTCGGTTCATAATATCTTCCTAGCTTCCCAATGATATGCCGTGAAAATAGTCCTAATCGGTTTACAATCACCCCTACTTCCCATATATCAGAAAGCACTAGTGAAGATATCGGAACAGAACTTTGCAAAAATGCTGTATTAATGCTGTGGCATCGCCCTTCTAAAAATCGTCGAAATTGGTCCATAAGTTTTCAAGATCCTATATATCGAATATGAGGACCTCAGTACTTCTAACAAATGCTTTACCGAAATTATAGTTAAGTCTCTCAGATATTTTTAAGAAGGCTTGAGGGAATATGTTTCTTCTAATAATAAGTCTCCGTGCCAACAATGAGTGAAATCGGGTCATCTCCCATATACTTAATATTAGGGTTTTCAAACTTTCAATGGACTTTATTTTATAAAATGTTCGGTTACACCCGAACTTAGCACTTCCTTACTTGTTTTCAAATCTTTTTCAGTTTAGAAATAAATTTAGTGACAATGAGCAGACGATCGCCATGACTGAGATATGGCCTCAGTCATATAAGAAAATATGTCTTTTACTACACAGTTGTAATATAAGAGTTATTATATTATCTGATAAATCTGTATAACTGCCTTACTTTTTAATCTACCTACTATTATCTATGCAATTTTTGGCAAAGTATAAATGCAGTCTGGCAAATAATATTGCTGTAAATGACTGACTTTGAATAGAAATGATTAAATCGTAGACACAAAAAAGGGATTAATATGAATGTACGTAAAGCCATATTAATATTACATTTTCCGTTTTTTGGGGATTGTAACGTAATCTAGTGCAAGATTTAATTGAATTTATATTACAAGCCGCAGACGTAAAGCACAGGTAGACCTTACTTTACCGTTAAATAGCCCAAAAAAGTAATGCAAATGCCAAGAATTAATACTTTTGTCAATCATCAGCAATAAATCAAATTAATTACAGCAGCTAGGGTGGATTAAAGTAAGCCGTATTCAGGCATATCAATACAAAATCGAATTAATCAAATTGACATGGCAGAGATGCGAGTAGAAAAGCAATAAATCGCTACCAAGATGCGCATAACAATTTGGCTAAAAATAGTAAAATAGAATAAAAAGTAATTTCTTTTTAAACGAAAAGAATTGAAGAAACGGCAATGAGCTTATGCATTTAGATAAAATATATAAAGTAACTCACTCAGTGCAATTGAGTGGGATAAAATGTTATATTTAGATAAGTATATGTACGGATATGTAAATGCGGCTTGCTTGAGTTAAGCTGCAGGCGCAAGTACCCTACTCAATAGTGAAATCTGAATTTATTTCAAACAATTACACACTACTGCTAAGCAAGTGTCGCTCGCTCTTACTGTCATTGCGGATTTGTTATGAGGATTTGATGTTGGGGCTGCTTTTGGGGCAGGCAAGCGGTTAACTATTGGTTTCCGCCGGATGCTAAGCCTCTATCCTCTATCCTCTATCCTCTGCCTATTGCAGCATTTAAGTATTAGCATTTTCGTTTTGTGCAATTTCACATTTTCTTCTTTTTCCTTTTTTTAGGTTGCTCATATTACTCGTATTTAAATGGGAAAGAAAATGTGGTTTGTTGTTGTTGTTATATGTTTGATCCTTTGGGTATTGGATAACAGTGTTTATGTTTTCCTTCCACATGACTGTCTGCTGTTGGCGGTTGAGTTTTCATTTCAATTTCAATGTGTGTGCGCATCTCAGCGGATAAAAGCAAAAGTACAAAGCTGGAGACAATTTCTATATATTTTCATACGTGTGCACATGCAGGCGGTGGGCGAGCAGCAAAATACGCCACAGAGTATAAAAGCATATATGAGCAGGTACCAGATACGCGTATATTCCAATAAATTGCTGTTGACAGTTTTATATGACCCGCTTTAAGCGTGCAATCGTTTAAGGTTAAGCTTGCCAGCTGGCAGTTTCCTTTTTCCTCTTTCATTTTCGCAATTTCCTTTTCGCACAGAAAGTAGCAAACACACCCACACTCACACACTCACATACATATATGCAATATATAGCTTACAACTAGTTATTATTTTTTTCTCAGCGTAAATACGCTTCTTTGATGTTTGGAAAAACTTACTTGTCGGATCGAAGCCAGTTATGAATTCCGGACAGCGTTCGTAGGCGGAAGTGCCGGCAGCTGTATCCGGCCAACAGAGCCAACCGTCAAAGGTGCCAGCGCAGTAAGATTCACCTGGTTACATGGAAAAAGTAAAAGAGCAGAAAAACACAAAAGGTAAATACAAAACAAAGGTGAGGTGTTTGTAAATACAAATACATATATAGTACATATATATTGTTGTTTGTTTTGTTCCTTTCATAACTGCAAGTGTGAAAGTTACCAAAAAATTAAGCGTAGTGTGTCACATTGTCATGGCATAGTGTTGTATGTGTGTGTGTGTGTGTTGGCTGTTGTTTTGACACGTGTAACAGTAAGCTAAAATTTTCCTCATATTTTCAGTTGTTTATTGTGCCGTTCACTTTTTGTGGCTGCAAAAATTTGTCGCTCTTTACACAAAGCCTGTTTGTTTGTTTTGCAAAATGCAAATTCATAATAAATCTGGCTTACTTTGGCACTAAAGGTTTTTGTGCAAATTTTAATTTAGGTATTTGTTTGCTCTGGCATTTTCATTTTAATCTCATTCATCATATTGCAGTTATTGCAAATATTGCCTGAAGTGGCGTTCTTAAATTTAGAGGGATTGCAAAAAAATCGAATTTGGCAAATTTAATACTATTTTTTTCTAATTTTTAAGTTTATAACGAAAATATGTATTCACAAGTACGGAAAGGCAAAGTTCGGGTGCAACCGAATATATATTTATACTCTCGCAATTTATTGCTATAGTTTTATTAAGATATCACACCATAGAATATAATAACGAAAATCATCATATGTGGTATATGAGGGCTGAGGAAATTCCTGAACCGATTTCACTCATTTTTACCAGAAAGGTACACTATATCCAAGATTATATGCTGACTTAATTTTGCTAAGTATTTCACATATTAACCGATTTATTAGCTATTAAACCCATCGTGTTTTTGAAAATCCTATAATTAGCTATATGAGAGCTACGGGAAGTTATGACCTGATTTTAACCATTTCTGGTACAGAGACTCACTATTAGGAGAACAAGATTTCCTATGAATTAAATTAAGATATCTGAGAGATTTACCGATATTTTCGGTGAAAAATTACCACAAGGCACTGAGTTCTTTATATTCGATATCCGGTGAACAAGTGATGCCACAGATCATATACAGTGTTTGTCTAAAATTTTATTCCGCTATCTCCAATGGTTCCTTATGTATATATTATATTCTGATTCGATGGAATTCAAAATTGAGTTATATGAGAAGTAGGCGTGCTTGTGCACCTATTTCGCTCATTTTTCATCCGTGTTATGAGGGTGTCAGGAAAATATTATGTACTGAATTTCATTGAAATCGGTCGAGTAATTCCTGAGATATGGTTTTTGATCAATAAGTGGGCGATGCCACGCCCATTTTCCATTTTGTAAAAAAATCTCAGTGCAGCTTCCTTCTACTATTTCTTTTGTCAAATTTAATGTTTCTGACGTTTTTCGATAGTGAGTTAACCCACTTTTAGTAATTTGTATGATCGGTTATTATCCGATTTCAACTATTTTCATGTCGTGGGGTACGCAAGAGAACCGACTGCAGAAAGATTTTTACATAGCTTTATTTGTATGCGAGATATATACAAAAAACCTATTTGGGGGCGGGGCCACGCCCACTTCCCCAAAAAATTACATCCAAATATGCCCCTTACTAGGACGATCCTTTGTACCATACTTTTTTAACTTTATTTATGGCTTAGTTATGACACTTTATTGGTTTTCGGTTTTCGCCATTTTGTGTGAGTGGCAGTGGACCGATTTTGCC
Organism: Zeugodacus tau; assembly: GCA_031772095.1. NCBI lineage: Eukaryota > Metazoa > Arthropoda > Insecta > Diptera > Tephritidae > Zeugodacus > Zeugodacus tau. Next base: position 18,869,365 of record CM062652.1, on the reverse strand, counting down.
AAGTTGAAATCCGCTAAAATTTGATGAATGCCCACTTCCAAAACTATACTAGTATAAAGCTAACATGCCGTATTAAACTTTGTAAATGTAGTTTCAGCATCCTTAAGGACATCGAAGACACATAAAGCACGAATAATTCTCGTAAGATATATTTTCCTAGGCTCATTATTTTGGTTGACGTTTGTCAAAATCTATATACGTAAGATATTGTAATAGATTAGATTCACCCAGAATCATTCCTAACCCCGTATAGAATATAAAAATGTATCTCAATTAAACTGTTGGACTTTACGTCGTGAGTCGATAACTTTGGTGTCTAAAGTGAAGTACTTTCAACAGTTTAAGATAACTTCTCTCGTAGTGGATAAGCTTTCGATATTAGGTGAAACAAGCTTTTGGTACTTCAATATTCAAGTTAGGTTTCTTCAGGTATCACCTTGAAATTGGAAAGCAGTTAAAATCGGATTGAGTTAAGCACTTAGCCACTTGGGTTGAACTTCATATGAGTTACATTATACAAAGGGAAAATTAAAAGACGCTATTAACACAAAGAAACATGAAAAATTAGGCATGTGATTTCACCTTTAAAGTGGTCTGAACCACGTGACTATGGGAATTTTAGTATCAAATATTTGGAAGCAATGTGTGAAGAGGCATTTAAATTATCTTTATTATAATATTAAGTTTGTACTTTCTATTCCTGTCGCCAGCACCATAATAGAAATAATGAAGCTGATAATTTTGAAAATTCACTGTCTATTCATTTATTAGTTAATTTCGTTTCATCAGTCTAATTTAACTACTAATGCAGTTATAATGCTATATTCTAGTACAAAACAGTGGATGAGCCATGCTAATTTCCGCACTAACCTCTTTTTAGACCAGTTTTCACACTCATTTAAACAAAAAGATCACAACCACACCGCCTTCCTTCACCCACAATCTACCAACTCACCTGCTGTAAATTGTGTCGCGGTTTCATTCAAGCGTTTATAACATTCATCGCGCAACACATCCAACTTATCCGGCTCCGCTTCAACAGCACCCTCACCACCCTCCATTGACTCACTGCTGCCCGAAGTGTCCAACGCCGCCACATCCGTTATCGCCGTGTCGGCAATGTCGGAGGCGGATGTCGGTACGCCGGCCAACATTCTGGCAGCCAGCGTTAAACTCGAACGAGTTGTTTCTGCTGCCGCTAGTAAGTTATCCGTCGCATGAGTAGCGGCTGCAGTGACGCTGGTGAAGCCAACTACAGCTAATGTCTGTGCGAATTGTTGGGCCTTGGCGATTACATGCATTGTTGTTGGGCTTTTGTTTAGTTATTCGTTGTTTAAGATACAACGAGTTGTGGGTTTTATACTGCAGAATTTTGTAGTTGTTGTTGTCGCTGATTCATTAGCATTGGTCAGTGCGGCTAGTGTTAAAGTCACTGCTTCAAATGCATGGAGATAAAGGAGCAGCTGCTGTGGCTAGGCATTTGTATATACTTATATACTGTAAGAGTAGTTGCTTGCCGCTTACACTTAACTAAAGGCTAATACACTCTTCTAAATGTATATAGCAGTGTAGGACGATGAATTTATTACGTGCCTTGTGATTTATGTGCCTACGTACATATGTATAAGTAAGCTTAGCATTATTTATGTATTAGGTAGATCTCTTTATATCTTCCTGTAGCGTTCAGTTTCCGCTTCCGCTGACTTCTTCACTATATAGAAACCAATTATTTATGTAGTACTTATACCATTTACAGTTGTGTTTCGTCTTCCTAGAACCTTTGTCTTTTAAACTGAGTTGCTTTCCTTTGTATATATACAAATTCTGTGGTTTCTTTTGAAATTGAGCGGTGTTTAAATGAAAGGCGTTGAATTCAGACAGCCATTCGTTTCCATTTGGTGTACTGTAAGTGAAAAAGAATAGAGAATATTAATCTTATATAAATTTTCTGGATAGAAATATATATTTTTAGTAAAATTAAATATTTTATTTATCAAATATATTTTATGTAGTCTACTTTTAGGGTTATGACCATGACCTAAATCACTTTACCCAGCCCTAATTTCAAAATTTAAATATCCTCAAATAAAATGTATTTCTAGAATCTAATTCTTTACTAATGTGAAGTCTGCTTTATTTTGGAAACCAAAACCAAAAATCAACAAAACAGCGAGGTCTGATGATTAGGATGTATGTTACGAGTATGTGGGAACTGCGATTAAAACTTTTATCGTGAAAACTATTTCACTCCTGAGCAACGTTTTGAAACCCTACGAAAGCAGACTTCCAATACATTTTCTTGAATATTCATGATGTAGCGACTTCATTAGGCTGATTATGCCACCAGAAATCGTTAAATATTTTCGAAAAGTATTTTATACAGCCCTTTCAAATTAATGTAATATTTAGTGTCTAGATTTAGTGAATTTCTTATGTTAAAAAAAAAATGAAATGGTTTTGAGAGTTTTGCTTTATGGCCTCCTTTAAGCCCAAATTTGAATATAATAGTGGTTGATACTTATAAATACGTATCTCCGGAATATTGTCTCAAATATTTTGTATTTTTTCAGTTTTAACTGAAACCGTGAAATACACGATTTTCTTGGGAAATATGATATACTTTAAGATTGTTCTGAAAATTGATGACAAAATGAATGATTTGCCTTATGGAAAAATCGTACAGTCTTGATTTCTAATCCCAGCGCATTTTTATTCCAATACAATTTCAAAATAAAAATTAACTAAGAAATTTTTTTTTTTATTTTAAATCCATTTTTGTTATTGTATTTCAAATTTAATACCCTTTAATATCCAAAACCCAGCAAACAAAGCAATATTTACCACACTCCTAACTCATATCTACGAGTCCTCATAACATCAATCACAACATCAATATTTATTTACCTCCTCCGTACCAAAATGTCGAATGGAAATATCATATTTCATTTATTCAAAACTTTATCAAGCGTACAAAGGCTGTATTTAAAAAAATAGAAGAGTATTGGATAAAAGTCATAAATGGTATTTAAAGAGGCGGAATTTATGAAAAGCGTTGAGCGGCAATGGTACAGTGATTTGCATCTTTTTGTATTATTTTTTATTGTTGTTATTTTATTGTTGTTATTTTTTAGTCCACCTAACTGTTATGCAAAATAATATATAGCATGGGTATATATGTGTGTATTTATCCTTCGAAACGCAATTCAGGTCAAACTAACGATTCTAAACGCGAATCGGTTGACTGATCGGAAGGCAAACAAGTAATTCAATACTGCCGCGTAGCAAGTCAAGTCATGCAATATGTGGTATTAGTAATACATATGTGTAGGTATGTATGATAAATAAAATATATACAAAAGGATATATGTACATATGTATTTAAATAACTACGGGCAATTCAATTTTTTTTTTCAAAAGCCACAGTTAATTAGATTTTTGCGTCTATATTTACATACTACAGGTGAAAACAAATATGCTTTGAATAGACATTCATATCTGGTTTAAATTTTTTATCGCCATAATTGGCTCTGATAAATTTTTCCGATTATTTTTTTTTCAGATTATTTACTTATAACTAAGTGTGAGTTTATTAGTGATAGTCACTTATTTTGCATAAAAAATAAAGCTAATTTTAATTTTTTTTTCTAAGACAAAATTTAATTGCCTAATGAAAGCCATACTTCATCCAATAATACGCTTGTTATTTTTATACTCTCGCAACAAATGTTGCTAAAGAGAGTATTATAGTTTTGTTCACATAACAGTTGTTTGTAACACCTAAAACTAAAAGAGTTAGATATAGGGTTATATATACCAAAGTGATCAGGGTGAAGAGTGGAGTTCAAATCCGAATGTCTGTCTGTCCGTCCGTCCGTCCGTCTGTGCAAGCTGTAACTTGAGTAAAAATTAAGATATCTCGATGAAACTTGGCATACTTATTCCTTGGCACCATAGGAAGGTTGCTTTCTAAAATGAGCAAAATCGGACCACTGCCACGCCCACAAAATGGCGAAAACCGAAAACACATAAAGTGCCATAACTAAGCCATAAATAAAGTTATGAAATTTGGAACATAGGATCCCACTAGGGAGGGGCACATTTGGATGTAATTTTTTTGGAAAAGTGGGTGTGACCCCGCCCCCTACTAAGTTTTTTGTACATATCTCGCAAACCAATAGAGCTATATAAACCAATCTTTCTGCAGTCTTGTTTTTTAGCTACTTCCTAATACAGTCCAAAAATGAAAGAAATCGGATCATAACCACGCCCACCTCCCATACAAAAGTTAGGTTGAAAATTACAAAAAGTGGGTTAACTCATTAACGAAAAACGTCAGAAACACTAAATTTCACATAAGAAATGGCAGATGAAAGCTGCACTCAGGTTTTTTTACAAAATGGAAAATGGGCGTGGCGTCGCCCACTTATGGGTCAAAAACCATATCTCAGGAACTACTCGACCGATTTCAATGAAACTTGGTTTGTAATAGTTTCCTTACATCCCAATGATATGTTGTGAAAATAGGCCAAATCGCTTCACAACCACGGCTACTTCCTATATACCAGAACTTTGAAGACAATCTGAATCGTTTACTTTACAATATATAAAGTAAGCACTAGTGAAGATATCGATGCAGAACTTTGCACAAATACTTTGTTAATAGTGTGGCAGCCCCATTCTAAAAATCGCCGAAATCGGACCATAGGTTTTTGAGGCCCCATATATCGAACACGAGGACATCGGTGCTTCTAACCTAATATTATGGTTTCCAACTTTCAATGGACTTTAAACCATATATCGGACGAATATGTGGGTCAAATTGTGTATTATATAATATAAATAAAGTTAAATAAATAAATTGCGAGAGTATAAAATGTTCGGTTACACCCGAACTTAGCCCTTCCTTACTTGTTTAACAGGTATTCATTATAATATTTAATTATAAATAATTTTTATGAATAATTTAATGAAAAATTAAAACAGTCCAACTAAGCACAAACTTAGAAATAATTATGTTTTTTTTAATAGAGAAAATATCGACTACTTAATATAAAAAATATTTTCATGGGTCTAGTTATAATAAATCGAGGTCTGAAAAATAAATTTTTCTATGTAATGTCATCTAGCAGTCACTTTAAGAAAACAATACTAAATTAGACAAACTTCTGAGAGGTTTCATTATTGAGTCAGTCCACAATAGCAAACAAGTTATGTTGAAGCAAAACCCAAGTTAATTTAATTTTACGAATCTATCCGTTTTTTGTTCTCTTCTAGAGGTGTATAACTTGGCTTTATTCAGAGTACTGAAGCTATCCACTTCAATTTTTTGATTAGAAAACTAAAGTAGAAATCGTACCATCAACAGTATAAACAAGAAAAAACGTTAACTTCGGCTGTACCGAAGCTAATATACCCTTCACAGGTGAATTTCTTTTAGTAACTATGTGTTTAAGCAAATCTAAAGACGTAAGAAAATTTTCAAATGCGAAAATTTTTCATACAATTCATTGATTACGATCGTTCGGTTTGTATGGCAGCTATATGAGCTATGTGCTATAATGAACCGATCTGAACAATTCTTTCGGAGATTAAATTATTTCAATGAGCAATAACTCACACCAAATATCGTGAAGATATGTAGTAAAATGCGGAAGTTTTCTATACAAGCCATCGATACCGATCGTTCAGTTTGTATGGCAGCTATATGATATAGTCGATATCGGCAGTTCCGACAAATGAGCAGCTTCTTGAAGAGAAAATAACATCTGCAAAATTTCAAAACCATATCTTAAAAACTGAAGGACTAGTTCGTATATATACAGACAGACGGACAGACATATATACATATATACTTTATAGGGTCTCCGTCGCTTCCTTCTGGGTGTTACAAACTTCGTGACAAACTTAATATACCCTGTTCAGGGTGTAAAAAGAAGAAGAGGTAGTAGAAATAAATAATAGCTATCTTCGATTATTATTTTTAAAAATTTCAGATTTGAAATCAATTACATTGGTTTACAGAAAACAATGCTATGAGTTATTTGGCAAGTATTTTGTACAAAAGTGTATTTTGGCGCGGAAGATGGAATTTTTCCATCAGAAAAAAATAAGCGCAATACAATTTTCAGAAGACAGTTGCTGTCCATTTATTGAACATCTGCATTATTATAATTTTTTGGACTGACTACTCTACAATGCTTGGCAAATCTGTTTTCGATAGAAGATCTCTCTAATGTTATATAAATTAAATAGTGAGAATGAATATTTTGTATGTATGCGATTGGCGGAATGATAAGCGCCTTATAGAGTTTGATTTTGGTTCGTCGAGAGAGGACTTTACTTTTCAATTGCCTACTCAGTCGAAAGTAGCACCTGTTGGCAAGAGTGATTCTGCGCTTACATTTTTGGTGTTGTTGATGCTGGTTCCCAGGTATACGAAATTATATACGACTTCGAAGTTATGAGAATGCATATTTAGCCTGTGTTAATTTACCAAATTCGAAAGTACTGTTGCGGGAACTAATTACTTAACGAATTATGAGGTTAATAGCTTTGATTGCTTTATTTTGACCTATTTGAGTCTTTGTATTTAGTGGTACTTTTTATTGTGAAATCATAGTTCAAAACCACATTTTATTTATGACTGTAATATATCGCATAATTATTTTAAAGTCAATATTGTTGTATACTCTTACACTGCTGTTTTCACCACAGATCTAGTGGAAATGCTTCCTGAACCTTCAACTGTTTACTGAACTATTTCATTTAAAAATTTATTTAAATAAGATAAGCTTATTTTTAATAGTTTAACTTTAATATTTTTTTATTATACATCGCGCATACTTTCCCTTTATGAATTTTAATTAATTTTCTCTTCCTTTTATTTCTCGATGCTACACCCAACTATCAATAACAAACATATTAAAATTTTTACTATTTTTTACTTTGCGTGCTTAATTTTCAAAAATTTGTTCGGTTGAATTTGTGTGAGGAATTTTCAATTAACACAATTTCAAATAAGCCGATCTACGCATGAGTTGCATGCCACACATTTACACCTGGACGATAATTGACGCACAATTATTGAAAATATAGTGATGCAGGCATTCATATGTATGTAGTCACAAAACATAGATATACATACATACCTACACACACTTAATTATATGGTAAAATAATATAAATACCTGTGTGTTCTTGCATGAATATTTAAGCGTTCAACTCATAATCGCTCTTTTGATTCTTTTATTGTACTCAGGTGTTGTTGTAATGCAGTGCGCTTTGCATTTTTATGATTATTAATCAATTAATATGGCTTAAAAAGACACATTGTAACAAAAAATTGTTTGGATTACGTGCAGCAGTGCACGCGCCCAATTGTTGTTAGTGTTAAGCGAACGCATGAATGAAATTGCCTACATGGACTGACATGCTGTCCAAATATATACTTATACATTATATGTTTTTATTGGCAAAATAAACATTTATGTTACGCATTTTTTGCCACATTAAAGTTAATCGTGTTCTTTTTTGAATACTTTTTATTGACACTTTTTCATTCACAAATGCGCAGTTTTAATTTTATTTTCGCCACTTAAATGCAATTCAGGGATTTGCAGCTGTCATTCAAAAAATTATGAAATAATAAATTAGTATAAATAGACTTCGATGAGCCTCAATTAAGCTTGCATTGAAACGCACTAAGCGGAAGCAATTAAAACGCACTTCATTACATTGATGCCTATCGAGTTGATTGGCGCTCGGTCGTTGCAACATAATTGATTGGGGAATATAAAATTAATTTATTTCTATTGTTATTGTTGTGGAAAATGTGCAACGCACATGGAAAACATAAAAATCGTTAGTATTTATTGCATTAAAATTGCAAGCTTTAATTACAAAAGAAATTAATTATTTTAAGGCGCATTGGGTGGGTGGGCAAGTGAGTGTGTGGCTTTAAAACCAATTTGCTATTATCATGAGTATACATATACATAGGAATTGTGCAGCAAAAATTAGTATAGATTTATTGAGTAAATATATTGCTAGTTAATTGCAAAGTAAAATTAATATTTAATTTTGTTGTGGCTTCTGTATTGATATTATAAATAAGCTTGAATATTTTAAATTGCAATTAATTGCCGCAATTAACTAATTGGAATAGTTAATAGGGCTTATGGAAATCTTCATAGAGAAGCCAAGAGAAGGCAATTGACATTATTATATATTATTATAATTGATATTATCAGAAATATTTAATACCTCAAAAAAGAAGTAAGGAAGTGGTAAGTTCGGGTGTAACCGACCATTTTATATTCTCACAAGTTATTCTTTATTGTTATTATAATAAATTCGACCAATATATTCGGGTTGGGTCCACTAGAATAACGAGGATCACTATATATATAATATATATGGGGTCTGGGGTAAAATGTGACTCAAGCCCTGGGGTCCAAATATTCGGTATCTGGGCCTTGAAATGTTATAGTCCGATTTCGGATGATTTTAAGAAGGGTGATGTCACACAAGCAATTATTAGTCCAAAGTTTTGTTCCGATATCTTCCCTGGTGCTTAATTTATAGATTTCTAACTGAACAAAGCAAATATAATTCAAAATTGTGTTATAAGGAAAGTAAGTGTGGTTGTAAACCGATTATGCCTATTTTCGAACTATGCTATTGGGATGACAAAGAAATGTTATGAAGCGAATTTCATTTAGTATTTGAAATAAGGTTTTTGACGAATTTGCAGTGGGTGTAGTCAAGCCGATTTAAAATTGTGTATAGAATTTTGAGTGGAGCCCTTCTGTGCCATCTTTGTCATTAAATTTAACGTTTCTGGTGGTGTTTATTACTGAATTAAAGCATTTTTAGTAGTTTTCAGCATAACTTTTGTATAGGAGGTAGGCGTGGTTATCATACGATTTCCACATTTTTAGACGTTATAAAGAAAACGACTATATAAAACGACTCTGAAGAGTTTCCCAAATGTTTCTTTCATAGTTTTATTTATGGCTTAGTTATGGCACTTTATGCGTTTTTGGATTTCTCCCTATTGCAATACCAACCTCCTCAGGGTGCCGAGGAATATGTGTTCCAAGTTTCATTAAGGTATCTCAATTTGTACTCAAGTTATCGCTTGCACGGACAGACGGGTGAACAGACTTACCGACAGACTTTCGGATGTCAATTCCACTCGTCTTCTTGATCGTTTTTATACACATAACCCCATATCTAACTATTTTATTTCTGAGTGAATCAAACAGCCCTTAGGTGAACAAAACTATAATACTCTGTGCAACATGTGGCGAGAGTATAAATATTCGAAGAATTATGAGGGAAAAAAAATTAAATGTAATTAATAAAAGAGTTCGCTAAGTACTAGAGTATTTCACTATTATTATTTTTAGGCATGAAAGCCTAATTTGAATTAAAAAAACCAATATCCACAAAATCTTTTTTGAACAAAATGATCTTAATGTTCATATTGATATATTTAATACAATATTAAACAGTTGGCAACTCTGCCAATACCGTTTTCTAGCCCAAATCTACCCAAACCTTATTAAGCGGCGACTCAAAATTAATTTTGTAAAAACTATAAACCTGTCTAAACCTATTCAGTCTGAAGTTCATAGTGTAAAGTTCATCATGTTTGTCACCAAATTGTTTACTTCAAAAAAATTAACAGGTGGCAATCATATTTTTAGGTATGAAAAAATTATTCAATCTTGAATCGTTCATTTGCGATTATGGAAAATTCTTTTTTGCTTATTTGGTATTATCATGGAATTATGGAAACAAAGTTATCATAAAAGGTGTAAAAAGGATAAGGATGGAGAGTCAGGACGGGTTTGCTATGTGTTTTGTGGAATTGGGTATCATCTACTAAGGGTTGCTTCCCTAACTCTTAATTCAGACCTTAACTATCAACAATTGGACCATGTGAAGGGGCCAGATTTGGTCAATTGTGTTCCATCAGGACAGCACCAGACCACATAGGTACATCAATAGTGACTCTGCAGAAGGTTGATTGTTTAGATGATTTTTCACTTGGTAGTCAGACCAGGCACCAAGTGATTACTACCTGTTCTTGTCTAAGGCGAATGATTTTGCTCGTGAAAAATCATTCTCAAGATAAGTTTTTTTTAAGAAATTGCCCTCAAAATGGCAACCAGTTATCAATTAAACCGATGTATACTTGACTGGAATACATAGAATTATTTTAATTATGTTTAATAAAATACTCCATTTAATGCAAAAGTAATGATTTACTTCTTACTAGACCATTATGTATAGGTTTTCATATCCATTAAATATTTTAAAATGAAAGTAAAGTAAAACGAAAATTAAAAGAGTATTTTTGATGGAAAATTATAAAAAAAAATCAAAAATAATATAAATAACTAGCTCAATGAGTGTATCCACAATAAAACCATAAAAAATATTGTTATGAGTACTCTTCATTCTTTAAGTATATTTGATTAATCAAATTAATTGCAACAATTAAATTTCAAACACTCGTAAACAAATAAAGCAGATGAAACTTTCAAACAAGTTGCTTCTCAAACATCAATCAAACTTTTATTGCCGCAATTAAAAGCAATATGAAATAATTTAAGCTTATAAACAAAAACAGCTGGCAATAAAATATTTTACACTACCATATATCTATTCAATTTTTAATATTTCTTGATCGAATTTTTGTATTTTTAAAAAACAAAAAAACATAGTTACTATATATTATTTTTATGAGAAATGCTTTTGTTTACTCAACACAATTAAATTATTTGATTTTTATTAGGTGCTTAAACATTTCAATATGGCAACATATGAATGGTGTGAATCTGTTTTGGCATTCCAATGCCTATGTCTGTATGTGAGAACGTGTGTAGGTGTGGGAGAAATACTTGCAGGCGCAACCATGAAGTATGAATAGTGAAAGTGAGAAAATTATTTCTCAAGCAAATGCTTAACATTCCTTTCGAAATTGTTTAAGGAGGGGCAGCATTCGTAATAGACTTGAGAAGTATTACAGCTCTTAATTAAATATTTTAATAATATTATTTAATTTTTTCATATTTCCCAAAAGTCCATAATTCTGATTGTTAATTCACTTGAATTAATCAAAAATCCAAAATCAATTACTTCATTTGTTCACCACCCTGATAATACTGTCTCCATGATATCATCTATGAATTCAGTATTCAAGATCTTGAGGTTTCCGCTTAAATTGAAGTGAAACATGGACGCCTGTAAGAACAGAATAATATGAGATGGCAATGGTGCCTAGGGATCCGTTTTTTCCTATGCGTGGTAAGAATTTTAGAAACCAGTGGTAAGATAATGGAACTAAAAAGTACAGAAATTGGTATCTGAGGTCAAAGTAGGCGTGGTTATGGGACGATTTGGAACACGTTTACTTTTTAATAGAGTAAACGTATTGATGAAATATTCGCCAATTAAGTTGATTTTTTCAATATATTAGGGTTTAGATTTAAAAAATAAGTACACTTGTGGTCACATAATTAAGCCACTGCGTTTCAAAATTACGTTTCTGACAAAAAAGTTATCGAAGAAGCTTTGCATTTTTATGATTGTATGAAAAAAAGATTCGTTATTGTTTTGTCGAAAAAAGACCTTTTTTCATGATTTTTTTTAGAAAACATTTTTGCTGTAGGTTTATTTTACTTATTATTATATGAAAGTACTACATTTGAAGGATACTTAAAAAAAAGTTTTATCGAAAAATAGCGAGGAATAACGGATTTATAGTCGATCTCTGCAGGCACCTCGAAAAGAAGTTTTTGTGCGGTGACCAGCCTACAGCATCACTGGATCATCCGAAACCAAAAAATCAAAATGCTTTCTTTAGTTTATTAGTTTATCTTTCAATTGACGTCGAGTTTTTTTTTTATTTTTGAATTTTTTAATTCAAGGTACCATTTTCAAGACAAAATGACCTATTTGTTATTGTAAAATTGTTAGTAATTAAAATTTTTGGAAAAACTCGACGTCATTCGAGAGCTATATATATGTAGAATATTTGTACAAAATTTCAAAACGATCGATGCAGTCGTTTTTTCTGTAGGCTGGTCACCGACTTTAAAAATGACATATTTGGGAAAATCGATTCAAAGTTTTGTACACTCAGCGCTTTACTCAACCTGCTGTAACTTCGTTAGTTTTTCTCCGATCTCCGATGATCTACAACTTTAACACAATATTTTTGAGATGTTGATGGTTCAGAAAAAAAAAAAAATAAAAAGAATTGAAAAAAAAAATTGTCAAACCTTACCCCCCCCTTAAGGGGTCAGAGGTAGTCATGATTTTCAAAAAATCATTTTTTTTTCATTTTCGAAAATCAAGAAAACAAGTAAGGAAGGGCTAAGTTCGGGTGTAACCGAACATTTTATACTCTCGCAATTTATTGATGTAATTTTATGAAGATAACACAATTTGGCACATATTCGGCATAAAGTCCAATAGATTAACGAAAATTATCATAAATAGTATATGGATCCGGGGGAAGTTATGACCCGATTTTTATTGGTTTGCGAGTTATATACAAAAAACCTATTTGGGGGCGGGGTCACGCCCACTTTTCCAAAAAAATACATCCATATGTGCCCCTCCCTAATGGGATCCTATGTTCCAAATTTCATTTTCATAACTTTATTTATGGCTTAGTTATGACACTGTATAGGGTTTCGGTTTCCTCCATTTTGTGGGCGTGGCAGTGGACCGATTCGAAAGCAACCTCCTCAGGGTGCCAAGGAACATGTGTTCCAAGTTTCATTAAGATATCTTAATTTTTACTCAAGTTATCGCTTGCACGGACAGACGGACGGACGGACAGACGGACGGACAGACATCCGGATTTCAAATCTACTCGTCATCCTGATCATTTATGTATATATAACCCCATATCTAACTCTTATATTTCTTGGTGACACAAACAACCGTTATGTGAACGAAACTATTATACTCTGTACAACATGTTGCGAGAGTATAAAAATTCCTGAGGCCGCCATTTTGTTAATTTTTGAAAAAAAAAATATTTCTTATCCGATAGTTTTTAGATGAATCTCCAAGGACTTTTTTGGAACTGGGTCAACACAAACAGCTATAACTTTGGAAATTATAATTTTTTGTTTACAAATTTTCGTGACTTCAAGGTGTAATAATGCCATATTATTACTTGTATAAAATAACATGGTTTAATAGCAAAAAAATACTGAAAATTGTCAGTTTTTCGTGTCTCTGACTACCCCTAACCCCTTTAACAAAAACAGTCTAAAAAACAAAAAAAAAAACAGTCTAAATTAAAAAAAAAATTAATATTTAAAGGCCTACTTTATCTAAAAATATTCACCATAAATGCTAACAATTTAATTGTTTTTTTTTAACTTGGTTATGGAAAGTATATTTACAGATTTTCTGGGAAAAAATTAATGAAACAAATACATATGTTGCATATACACAGACACAGCTTACTTGCACCTTGGCGTTTATGGAAAAAGTTGTGAGAACAACTTCCAGCACATAGCGGTACATTTAAGCTTACATGTGTCGGTGGTGTTTTGAAAATAAATTTTCCTCAGAACAACTTTTGCACACACAAAATGCACATTAAATACATTGCACGTAAAATAGTAGAAAAGTTGGTTGCTTATTTACCGATAAATATACACAACCATACATACTGATATTAAACATATGCAAGCTGCTTTACAGCTTACAGATCTTTTATGCGAGTTCGTACAGTTTTATTTGAGTTCAACATCTACTAGGTCGTGCAATTTAAAAGCTTCTTAAAGCGAAATCATATAAATTGAATTATTTCAAGTCCAGTAACGAAATGAGGGATTTCACATCACATTTGAACCGCAATAAATGCTTCGAACTGTCTACACTGAAATGGCTTTGAAATTGTATCGCTTAACGAATTTTCGTATATTCCATAGATACTACAACAACTTGAAATTTTCCAACTTTTGGATTCATATGTGTGGACGCTTGTTATTGCAGCATGCTCGTGTCAGAGTTGAAAGTATCGTATTTATTATGGTGTTTTTAAGTGTTGCGCCATGAAATTTAAGCTCAGTCGCTCAAATGCCTGCACGAGGATATTGACATGCTGCACCAATTTTGATTATTCTCATAAAATGTGGCTGTTACCATATGTGCGTATGTGTGTATGTATGTGTAAATAAATTTGCCTGTTTGTTTAGTGTCAGAAGAAATTTGTGGAAATTTGCATAAATATGGCAAGCTGATATGTTGACTGAGTGAAATTTCTTATACATTATATTAAGGTGATCCCTAGGAAGGAAAATTCCTTTATTTATTTTATAAATATAAATTAAAATAATAATTAAAATTAAAATTAAAATTAAAATTAAAATTAAAATTAAAATTAAATTTAAAATTAAAATTAAAATTAAAATAAAAATTAAAATTAAAATTAAAATTAAAATTAAAATTAAAATTAAAATTAAAATTAAAATTAAAATTAAAATTAAAATTAAAATTAAAATTAAAATTAAAATTAAAATTAAAATTAAAATTAAAATTAAAATTAAAATTAAAATTAAAATTAAAATTAAAATTAAAATTAAAATTAAAATTAAAATTAAAATTAAAATTAAAATTAAAATTAAAATTAAAATTAAAATTAAAATTAAAATTAAAATTAAAATTAAAATTAAAATTAAAATTAAAATTAAAATTACAATTAAAATTAAAATTAAAATTAAAATTAAAATTAAAATTAAAATTAAAATTAAAATTAAAATTAAAATTAAAATTAAAATTAAAATTAAAATTAAAATTAAAATTAAAATTAAAATTAAAATTAAAATTAAAATTAAAATTAAAATTAAAATTAAAATTAAAATTAAAATTAAAATTAAAATTAAAATTAAAATTAAAATTAAAATTAAAATTAAAATTAAAATTAAAATTAAAACACTTAAACTTTGTCTTCTTCTTTAGCATTCTGAAATATAATTGCCGCAAACATCTAAAGCCCACCCTAATGTACACCATATATGCTTAAAGAAAGAATGTTTTGCTCAATGTATGCAAATTAGTCATCAATTGTAGCTGTGCAAAAACAAATGCGTATTTAGATACATATATAGCATATTATTTACGCTTCATACATACATACAAACGTGCACGTATCTTATCTGTGCCAAGTCCTGCGTGCGCTTACATTATTTTTAACTTCGCTTGCCCTACAATATATGAAATTTTATGCTCATACATATGCTCATATATACCTACTTATGTAAATGAGTCTGTATTTTATTGCACTGTCAATCTGCAAGTTGTCAGTCGGCGTTTGACAGCAGTGTTGAGTGCTTTAAACCCAATGCGAAAGATGGCAGAAGCCGCTGCCAGAGCGTGAATATGTGAAAAATATATGTGTAAGTACTCATATACATGCTTATATGCTGCGCTATGTTTTGAAACGGGTGATTGACGCATATTGTGTCACAGTTGCAAGGGACATATTCATATTATTGCGGCGCAAGTAATATGCCTCGAGCAGATTTTTATATTGAATTTCTCTTCTTTGCGTGTTTGTTCGTTAAAAAAGCACTTATGCTTTCAATCGCGGTTTCTTTTCTCATATGTGCACACGCCTAATTTTATGCTTCACATTTTGACATATTTGACTTTATTGTCAATTACAATTTGTGTCTACCTTTTACGTTTTCCTTAATCTGCTTTTAAACCACATTCATATAAAAATATATATATATATGTATATGGGGTTTTAAATTTGCGTTAATCATGTAATACTAGCAAGTGTCATTAAATACCTCATTAGCAATTAATTTAAGCGGGTTTTAAAACGGTTTGGTGTAAATGGGCTTTTGAGTGAAAAAGGTGAATGAGTTTATGGGTCTTAAATTTTCTATATTTACTTACTTCAGCGCATTCTTCTTAGTTCATAGGCCTTTTTCTCCTACGTTAACCTTTAAGAAAGTTTCTTGTACCATCCAACTCACTGCCTTTGCTGATAAATTTTTATGAAACTAATTTTAGAAATCTCAATAATATTTTAAAAAGATTTCTGGTCCCAATAATGCAGATAGCTTGAAAAATCTTATAAACGAACTTTGGTCGCTGAACTATTATTAACGAAACATGTTATGTTATGTTAAATATATGTTAATATGTTAAACGGTAGAATAATCCGAACCGGTAAACCAGTTGAGAACGATAACTAGTTCGAACAGAACCAGTTCGATTTTAGTTATAAACTAGTATAGTACTGACTATTCTAAGTTCGGGAATTTGTTAAATAAAATTGCCCTTAAAAACTCTAGGAACACAATAGATTCAAATTATCTTAGAAAAATACATCAGAGAGATATATGTATAAGCGAAGTATGGAAGTTGAGGGACTTATAATCCATTTTTTGATCAAAAATACTTTTACTAAAATTAATCTTACGTTGATAGCTCTGTCTAGTTTTGACTACAATATTGTAGATTACTTATTATAAAACTGTGGTCTGACAATTGTGGAACATAATATAGTTTCATACTAGTTTTCGTGGGGTACGATCTCAAACCTATTAATATACCGAAGATAATAATATCTACGAACAGCGAAACCTTTCAGAATCATTTCAAAGAAACTGTTTATTAGATCAAATAGTTACTGGATACTATCTGATTCAATCAATTCAATCCTTAAGTTTTCAAAATTGTAGAATAAGAGGTAAGATCCCTACAAAAAAAAAGAAAAGAAAGGTTAAAAAAAAGATTCTTTTAGGTTATTAATTTCTACAACATCTCAGCCTTCGGAAGGTTCACGATCCAGGTATTATTGTTACTCAAAACTTTAAACCCGTTTTTCTCGGAACTGTGTTTTCAAAATCGGTTGTCAAATGTTCTCGAAAACTACTCAACCGATCTTGATGAAATTTTGAACAGGTGTTCGAGATACAATTTACTCATGCTTGAACGAAGAATTTTTTTTTTCAATTACAACTATTTAAAAAAAAAAAAAATAATTTGAAAATTTTATTTTTTTGGAAAAATTCCAATTTTTACTGATAATGCGGACGCACACTTTTTCCGAGGGGTGACCGGAAAAGACGACACAATGGTGGAGTTATAATTTTATTTTTTGAAAATTCCAGAAATTATGCTTTAAATATGGATCTATCAGACAGAAAAATTTGAATTAAATAAATATTTTTACAGAGTAAAAATCATATTGAAAATAGGCATTGTTTTACCCGACAAATCTATAAGGAAACCACTAAACAAGTTTGATTCCTTGAGATTATTTCTAGTTGCCAATAATGAGACTATTCTTGAAAAGCTGTCGCTTTAGGGCATGAAGAACATATCGTCAAATATAAGACGACCGTTATGCTCATTTAGAATATTAAAATAATTTTATCAGAAAAAACTTTATATTAGTACATATGTATCTATTCAGATAAAAAAAAGCAAATCCGTTGATCGCTGATGTTGTAGCTAATAAATTACGCATTATTTACACCCTTCTGCACACTTCTCTTCGGCTTATTGCATTGCACTTATTTATACATTTTTATTTTATTTTTTCTGCTGCTCTTTCCGCTACTGTGTGTCGCACTCTACATAAATGAATTCAATTTGTTATGCCAATTCAATATTCGGAATGTCTGCTATTTTGATAATTTAATGGATAGATTTTTATTTACTTTGCTACGGTTGGCTAAATGGAATCTAATCATGAGTGCTTGAGTGCGCACATTGCAGCCATGTGAGCGCTAAATATAATATATAGAAATAAATCTATTATTCAGGTAATACGCGATGCTTTCTACAGATACAAAAAGGCAACAACAACAAATAAATTGAATAATCTCACAGTAAATTGCTCTTTTCTGTGATTGTATACCTGTAAAAATGTGCGGACACACATGTGGCAGGCAAGTTCGTATGGTTTCTATGAGAGATAGGCGCTAGTATTGAATACATAAGCTTTGTCGTTAGACCTAACTAATTCAAAAGATACGGACAATGAACCCAAAAACGATTGTTATGGACGAAAGCATCCAGAAAAGCCTCAATTTAATTTTGGGTGTCTCTAAAATGAAAGCGATCTAGATAACCAAATAATACTTTAAAGGTGAAGCGAAAGCTCTGCGCTTAGTGGATGCCGTGCGAATTCACAATGGATTCATCGTGTCACAATTTAATGACAGCTTGGATATGGACACCAGGAACTTATTCTCATAGGACAAGAAAATAGTCGTTGAAAAGAATCGAAAACAGAGACCTATTTCGAAGAAAAATTGGAGTACAATATAATAAAAAAAAAATGTCTAAGAGCAAAAATATCACTCATATCGCCTTCGATGCTGATCTTTAAGATCTTTATATTCCAAATCCATAGAGGTCTATACAGTACAAAACGGGTCCAATTGTAACACAGAAACCTAGAAGCTGCTCTAGATCTCTTTTAACTAATTGAGAAGTACGGATATGGCATGAGACAACATAGTTAAATAACTGCCACCTCTATCGAGGCCATTTTAGTCTTCTATTCTATTGACCATTGCTTGGACACCCTATATTCTTTCTTTAAACTGGAAGCAACTTTAAATAATAAAAATACTGGATCACTAATATAATCTGGTATAGACTTTATAGCTATTCCGATAAGCTTAACCCATAAGAGGTGGAGACTGCCAATATCTCACACTTGGTGAAATTATGAAGAGGAAAACATAACATTTCTCTAATACATTCGTGCCACAAACTAGACTACCTCTTCTTCTTCATAAGAACATGTCATTATGACATTTTGGCAGAAATCAAATCAGCAGCGTGCGAAAATGACTGAGACTAGGCCGCCTGTCTGTTTGTGCTCAATATGTCATAATGTCGTCACAGCACAGATATGCCAGTCACTGGCGTGCATGAGGCCCTCACGACACTTAAATCTGCTGAGGACATGCCGCGATGAAATCTAACCGCAACACGAAACTTGTTAGTGCTTAGTGCAAACGAAGCGAGAAAAAAATCATTTTTTTCGAAACTTATGAAATCTTCCGACTCGAAATCGCCAAACGCTGTGGAAATAATCTTCTAAATTTTGTGTATATTTTCACTCACCAGTTGTTGTACTTTTGTTGAACTGATTTTTGCGCTCTTTCTGACTTTCGACAGTCCCACATGTGCGTTCTGCGTCAAATAAACATTTGCTTCTAATGCCACCAGTTCTAGCGCATGACATGACAAAGCGGAGGTTTAAAGGAAAATTCTTAAAATGTTTGGCAAAATAACGCGAAGAAGGAAATATTTTTTGCGTATTTTTTTTGGAAACAAGTTTTGTGTTCTTTTCTTCTCACGCCTCGTTGCCGTTTGACACTTTGACAGGCGTGCCAAAAACACGTGGCAATGCATGCTGCTGTGCAACAAAGTTGCATTCACTATGAGAAAACGTATCTACACCAAATGTCGGACCACACAAACTTGGCCAAATAGCGGCGAGTTTATGGAGGTGTAACATTGGTGTGATTTCAATTTTCTTGCTATTGTATAGTCTAGATCGAAATCTTGAAAAAGTGAGGTTAGAAATTGAATGTGTTACAGAGATATTTTAACATGGCCATTGTTTTTCTCTGTTGAATGTATATAAAATTTTACAAAATAAGTGCGACTAGAAAACACCTTAAATTTAAGACGTCTTCCATAACCATGATCATGTTGAGTTCCTAAAATAGGTTCCATTATACATCTTGCTGCCTTGGTTTATAATCTATTTCATGTAAATACATAAGACTGTAACTGGCATTCCGAAGGACACTTGTAGGAAGAACTGCTGTTTGTTATAACTTTTTGATATCTTTCAATCTCAGTGTTCCTTCTATTGTACCCTTAAGGGGTTACATGGGTTGCGCGACTAATCAATTTGACAAAATCTCTAGCATATTTTTCTAAAATTTCAAGTCGATCCGAATAATAGTTTTGGATATTCATTTTGAAATAGTTGCCTTCACAAGGGTAGCTTTATGTATTTTCAAGACTGGTTGTCTGGATTTCTAGAGGTTATAATGACTTGGCTGGCACTTAAATTTTTGGCATTTCCACAAGGTCGTTAATGTAAATCTTGGAAAGACGAAATTAAAGTTTTGAAAGGTTATTTCCACAAATTTATTTTGTCAAATTATTTAAATATATTATCCACTTGCCAAAAATTCCAAAAATCTAAATTGTAAAACCCACCCTGGTACTACAATTATTTCAATATGATTAAAATATGTCGAACAAAAAAATATTTATTCACTGGAATTTCAAAAATATTTTCCCTCAAGTACTGAATATTTAAAATAAATTGCTGTAAATGCGCTGTAAACACAGCTTGTCAAATTATATGCGTGTCGATAACACCGTTGGCCAAATTTATAAATATGCTACAGATGTCAATTCTTATGCGCCTGCAGTGAAATAAAATATGCAGTCGCATGAGAACTAGGGAATAAATTTGGCAAGCAAATAGCTTTCAAATTAAATTATACATTTTATGCGCAACAAATGTTGCATAAGCATGCAATGTATATATACATATGTATATACACATGTGTATATAATAATTTTTCGTTTCATTTTCCACCTGTAAAATTGTTGGCCTGCTTTGCCGGCCAGTTATGCGTGCGTATCAAAATAATTTGCGAAATGTCAAAAATGTTGCTGTTCAGGCAAATCTAATTTGCTTAGTCGACATAGCGCTAAATATGTTGTAAACAACAAGCGAAAAGTGACAAAAAGTGTCAACGGCCGGCACTAATTTGTTGTATACGACATTCCATTCGCACGCAATGCTTACTTGCACCGCCAATGCAAATGTATAATTATAATAAATGAGTCAGTTGTATGCATACAAAATTATTATTAATAACTAATATAAAATTATAAAAAATAAAACTAACAACAAATGAAAAATCAACGCCCATGCAACCGGGCATACCAGCCAACTCAGCTTAGAGTCAATAAGCCGGTGATGCCTATAAATTAACAACAGCGAGTGCCGCCTTATTGCTACCTTGCTGCTGTGTCTCTGCACCTCTCTGCCGTTGTCATAAAATAAACAGTTTTATTTGTTTTTGCAATCAATTTTACAGCAGCCGCCAACAACAAATTTTTTCCACTGCTTTTGCTGACTTTTGTTGCATGTTTGTTGGAATGTTTGTATTTTTGTAATTGCATTTGTTTGCTTAGTCGTTGTGTTTGTTCGCCGCATAACCGTTAGGTAAGCCATTATATTGGCATACGTTACGATTTATTTGCATTTAATAAATGATACGTATACGCCACGTTGGCTATGAAAGCGCGTTAAGTGCGGCGATGGCATAAATTCGCTGCGACAGTGGTGCGGTTGAATGAATTTTGTTGAATAAAATGCAAATAAATTATATTTATGGTGTGTTATAAGTTCCTAGTACCAGATCGTGTGTAATTATATACTTTTGGGTATAAATGGATTTCGATTGAAATAAAAAACAAATTATTTTACAAAGATAATTAAAAGCCTTATAAAGCCTTCATAATGTCTGATAATAGTTGTGTATTGGAGGAAATTTATTTATCTACCGATTGAGAAGGTTATGATTTCATCAACTTTAAGCAATCATAAATCAATTTGGGAAGTAATACCAGATCTTTGGGGATCATTATTTAAACGTATCTAAAGTAATGTAAAGGACAAGTGAATATAATGGGTATAATAGACACCAGTTAATTGTTAATTGTTTTCGAATAAATTATCTACATAATATATTTCCCATAGTTCCCTGATGGAACTTAGGACCTAAAATTATTTTCGATAATAAATTGTTTAAATTGAAATGGTAAGAACTAAAGAAAATATTGCGCTTTTATTGATTTAAAAGTGTTGACCCAAATGGAGTTGTATACATGATATTACATCGCTGAAATGCATAGAGGTTCGTAGCTACATCTGATAGGCTTAAAAGCTTTGAAAAACGATACAATTTTAATAGGACTATTAGCGTGAAATATTTTAGTCGTTTAGAGAACTTTAGACTTTAAATGAAAGTTATAAAAATTTACATTTTTTATGGTGGATGCGATAAGACCACCCATCCGAGCTCCAGTAGCTTCTTACGAGTCATCAACGAAGTGTGTGGTCTGGCGTTGTCCTGGTGGAACACTACACCCTTCCTGTTGGCCAATTATGGACGCTCCTGGTCGATCGCCTGCTTCAAGCGGTCCAGTTGTTCGCAGTAGATGGTAGAATTAAGCATCTGACCATATGGAAGCAGTTCATAGTGGATGATTCCCTTCAAATCCCACCAAACACACAGCAAAATCTTCCTGGCCGTCAATCCCGGCTTGGTCACTGTTTGGGACGATTCACCGGCCTTCGATCACGACCGTTTTCGTTTGATATTGTCATATGTGATAAATTTTTTGTTGCCAGCCACCAACTGCTTCAAAAAATGGGTCGAGTTCGTACCGTTTCAGCAGCATATCACGTTAATTCGGTCCAGAAGGGTTTTTGCGTCAAATCATGCGGCATCCATGTATACAGCCTTCTGCAGATGGTTTAAAATGGTTTGGTGACTAACTCCCGTCTCCTGGGCGATGTCACGAGATCCCACAGATCGAGAGATCGCCGGTCTAACGCGATATTTTCCATGATTTGATCGATATTCGTCGCCACAGGTCTTCCGCCGGCTGGCTTATCCATGGTGTCGTTTTCACCCGCTCTCAATCGTCGAAACCATTCCTCCGCGGTTCGAAGTGATAGAAAACTCCATTAATCTCACGGAACGTTTCTCTAATGGATTTGCCTTTAACGGAGAAAAACTTTAAAATGGCGCGAATTTCGGCGTTAGTGGACTCCATGTTTAACTGTTGAACGCAATATCCAAACCAATCATGCATAGCGTCGTTTTGTATGTTATGTCAAGACCTTTCAAAGATGTATAGTATTGCCAGATACGAGGTCTGTAGCGCTTTATACAAAGCCACGAAATTCAAAAAAAATAAAAAGGCGGAAGGGAGATATTTGACAACCTAATATATTATATCAGCTAAACTAAATGCACAAATGATTTGCCTTCCTTCGTGGAAGAAACCTTATCTACATTTGTATCTTTTGATGCAAATTAATAGACCTTTTCTGGCTCCACTCTTAATATTTTGGCTTATTAATATTTGTTTTACTTATTTCTATTTTTAGAACGCTTCAACATAGTATAATACTAGCTTATAGATCTGTTACATATAAACAACGAGGGCAGTTAAGGTAATATGAGGGTTTTGTTTTTAGTTTCAAATAAATGATATATTTCAATTAAGGTTTTGAAATACTTCAAGGTAACTTGAATGAGTTTTTGACTTATTTTGTGATCGGAGAATAAATTCATCAAAATTGTTCCTTGATAGTAAAATTTTAAATTTTGTATTATGGCCTGGTCGAAAAGTTCGATTTATGGAAGGAAATTTGTATGAAATTTTACTTCTATTGCCACTTCAAGAGTTCGAGTTATGGAGAACTTTGAGTTATAGAAGTTCGAGTTATGGAAGTTCCACTGTATTTCCATAAAATATTAAATGTTTTAAAACTCAAATTTAAAATATAAATGTTTTGTTTAAAGAAAAATATCTCTTGGCCAAAAAAGACAATGACTTTTCATGCCACCCTCGTATCACATGCTCCCTCCGGCATTAGTGTTTATTTACCGATTGCATTAATACTTAACTGAAGTGAGTAAATAGCATGAATATTGCAATTCGCAATTGCCAAACAGAGATCAAGGGTGCCATTTGTCAGCTGACTAATCGCTCATATGCATTGCAAATGTGATTCACACATAAATGAACATTGAAAGTGAATGCATATAATCATATATGTATGTATATATATAGAAATATATATGTTGGTGCTTGGCAATCCATGAACCGTAGTCGCTCAGTGCGTAAGCAAAGTTTGAAGTTAATTGATTGTGTTTGCTGGAAAATGACAATTTAACAGAAGGATGATAAACTGCTGATGGCAGAGATAAATTTGAAATTCTTGCAGCTTAAATGAAAAATAAGTAAATATATAAATTTGTGACATATGCATATCGTAAATCTCTTAAAGTAATTGAGCTGTCAAAATTTAGATGGAACTGTTTGTACGGCATTATTTCGTGGGGTTTTTACACTTAATTAAAGTGGAAGTTACATTAAATACTCCAATTTATTATATCATATATACATATATGAAGTTGAAGGAAATGGAAATTAAGAAACGTTATAAGTAACAAATATATATCTGTCTCTTTTAGAAATATTTCTTCTTTTCCTTAATCATCACACTTTATCTTCAAAGCATTAAATAACTTCACATTTTCTTCGCACTTCACCATAACTGCTCTGCCATGCGCTAATCTCTTACTTCATTCTTTCCACTGCAGCTAGTTAATGAGAAAATTACTCGTTTAACTTAGTTTCTAAGCGCATTTAATTTAAACTTGATAATGAATTTTAAGTTATGTTTGCTAGTGTGTTGGTAGTTAGGAACTCTACATTTCTTTCACTGCTGTAATCAAGTAGAAAATTGATTTCCTCCGCTCACACTTAACTTCCTTAAATGATTTTCATTGTTAGAGAATTTAATTTTAATCACACACACAGCTTGAAGCATTCTGTTGTTAATTACGTAGTCTAAGTGATTCACGTGCAGTTAGAATTGAAGTTGGAGAAAAATAATGTGTCGGAAGAATGCAGTTGGTATGGAAGAAGACAGTACATTTGAATGGTTACTATTACAGAACTTCGGCCCTCTCACTCATCTCATTATAGAAAATAAAAACATTCAGAAATCACAGTCAAATATTCTACGTAGCCAGAGAAAGAGACTGCGATCTGGACAATATGTAAACCGAACCCTTTAATATTCTAGAATAGCACCCAAATAACCAAAGGCTACTAGCGCGATTCTAGTATCCACTATACAACCCCGTACCAAAATACACATTATGTATGGCTATTACAGACAAGTAAGTAGCACCAACATGATAAATTACTTTCTACAGTGATTTTCAAAAACCTCAGAGTTGTTATTTGCGTTTCATGTATACTGACATCAGTAGCCATGCATAATGCAAAATATTTGTAGTAGCCAGGCCGAGTAGACCGGGAACTATACTCCACTAGTATAACATCATTGAGTTGTAGATGTCAGAAACATAAATCAAACAACACTTCCTGAAAAATAAAGACAATACCATTATAGATGGCTGTCACCTAAGAACCTTATCGAAACCATCTAAAACTGTCTCTCATTTTTTACTTCAAATCAAGATATATTTTCCTAATCATAACAATACGCAATGAACAGCAACAGTTTATTATACATGAAGCCTTGAAATGACATTAGTCCACAAAATTGCTATTTCAGACAAAACAGAAAATCATTTTGAAATTTTCTGCCATTTAGTTGGACAATTGCCCTACAACCAATTAACTTTACTCTAAACAAATGAACATCAAATGTTATTTACAGCCCAATGGTTTCATGTGACAAAATGTAATTAACAGACATAAATTGCAACGAGAACAAAATTACTCGGACAGTACAGAGGTTGAGAACAGTGGAAGCAAATCAAAATTGAGTAAAACGTAAGGGAGTTAAAAGTAAGTGCGGTAGATTCGGTCTATACCGTGCAATCAGTTATAAATTCAACGCTCGTTATATAACGGAAAACAATGTACACGAACGTTCTACAGAGCGTTTCCAGTACGAAAATACTGCTCGCTAAAATTGTATAGCCAATTCGCAGGACTCTCTATTTCATAAACAACTCCCGGACACCTCAATTAAGCAATTCGTCGAAATATCTGTCAAAATGTAAGCATAATTTCATTATTAAATCAATCATTTATGTTGCCACAAACAACTGTTAGCAAAACGAAGTTCTAATATCCTTGTACGAGTATATGTTACGCTCGGGTGTAATTAATAGCGCGCTGAATGCCAAAAATGATTAAAATAGCATAGGAGAGCGAAGAGAGGAGAGTGTAATAAGTGTGTAATAAGAGTGTGGTATGTGAGTGAAGCACAAATAATAACAGTACAGTAAGTACAACAAATACAACTAATTAGGTGGCTTAATGTTATGGTTTATGATGCTAATAAATTTGGTGTAAAATCACAATTAAGAACAGAAAGCAGGAAGCTTGGCTTAATATGATAATTATGCTTTATATTTATGAGTTTGTGAAATGTTAGAGCAAACCAATGACCAAGGAAAATCCTTCATTAATGTTGATTGTTTATTGCGATGTTGGATTTTCTCATAAAAGTGAGAAAGAGTAATTGTTGGAGCTTAATTCGAAAGTCAGGCAATAATAATAATTGGAAAAGATTATATCTTGGACAAAATTTTATAGGCGGTTTTAGTGATAACCTATGAGAGGATGGATATTAAAAGCTATCTTTGAATTTCTCAAGTGGCAAGGCAAAGTAATTAATTCTTATGGACGTGTAGAAATACTTTAATGATTTTCAAAGGCCTTTACTGTTTCTATAATTGAGAAAGTTACCTAATGGATTGGGGACCTTCGATATCAGAATATATTAGAATATTTGGCATATATAGTCCTAAGACTACACTCAATGTAAGTGAGATAAATCGAGGTGAGATTGCAACGGAATTCTAAACATAGATGTTGTTATATGGAATTCAGTTACAGTTCAGTTACGAGACAAATCTTACAAAAAATCGTTCATGGATCATTTTCAAAATTAAGTAATTTACTCATATTACTCTTGAGGTTCGAGGAACAACAGTTGTCATTATGCTAAATAAGGGTCAACAAGAACGATTTTTCAATATCTATGTATCAGGGGTAAATGTTTTTATGATTTATTATAGTCCAATGAACATTGAGTTACAGACTTTAGAAAGCAATTTTCAAAAGAAAATGTATGGCTTTTTTACACTTTTTCGAAACTTTTCTGGTCAGTGTTTATATTTCGCAAAATTCAAATTAAATTTAATTTAACCTCAAGAATAATATAAAACCCGAAAAACTAATTTTGCTTCACGCTCTAAGAATGAGTGTCATACGCTGAGGAAAAATGTAAAAATTGCAAGTTTAATTACATTCAACAAACAGCGAAGAATATAATTAAAAGAAATTGCGGAAAGGCAAAATGCAAAAATCTTACACGTAGCCAAGACCACAAATAAAGACGAAGGAAGCAGAGCATAACGAGCAAAGGGACTCGCACATAAACAACTGCAGAGGAGCAAGACACTTAGCAGTGTGTTAAAGAATGAAAAAAAAAATTAAAAACAAAAAAAATAAAGGCAAAAATGTGGATGGACCCCGGAAGCTGAAAGAGGTAAGGGTTTTGGCGTGGGCGCATAAACTTTTATATTTTTTTCACATTAAAGATAAAGTTTTATTACACAACGCAAATGTCGTAAATGTAAAAAATTTAAATACACTCTTTGGTGGATTAAAAAATAGTATATTAATGAGAAAATGTGCGATATTTGCCTGCGCTTGCATTTTACCGTTAGCTGCTTGCTGATTTTGCACGCTTCTGCGTACGTGTATGCGCGATTATATTTATTTATCTTGGCTCTCGACAAGATTAAATTGTAAATTATGAACAGAATGGGGCCAATGAAATTGCCGACTGGCAGCGAGCAGCTTCTGTCGGCAGCATGCGCTTTTGTTGAAAGTCGCTATTGTTGCGACGGCAGCATTCACGCCCAATCGTCGCAAACTGTTTTGTTATGCAAAATTAAAGTATGAAAAGGCAAAAATCTGTGCACGGCACACACCAACAACCAAAAAAAAAACACAAGAAAACACAAAATCTGCGAAGAAAGGCGGCAAAATGATGAAAAGATGTTAGGCATGAATAATACATAAAGAGGCATATATAGGAACAGACATACATATCTACAAATACATACATATATGACTCCCAGACAATGTTGCCGCAATGAGCTGCTTGTTAGGCTAAACGCCGGGGCGGAACGCATTGAAATGCGCCACATATGACAGAGCGTAGCGGGGGAGGGGTTGAGAGCGTTATCGCTTTCTTTGCTAATGCTCAGGACTAACTTGTCAGTCAATACTGAATGGTGAACGAAGTGCTTGTGATGAAAATAGATACATATGCACACATACTCGTACATAGTTGATTGAATGTGTCCGCAGTGAGGAGCGAAAGGAATGTGGTGTACCTATGAGCTCATTTATAGGCGTTCTTAATGGTTCTGGGCTCGTGCGGGTTTTTGCTGTTGGAGCTATTGAAATATTTACACTCCATTGTATGAGCTGCTTACGAGAAACCACATACAAGCGATTACATGTGCTTATTAGGGTGGAACTAAAATGTGGGAAAAATAGAATTTTAGATACGATTTCTTGAATCCCACCTCGCTACTCAACACAAAAATTGTTCCCAGACGGAGTTGATTCAAGATGAAACTACATAATATGATAGAATAAAAAAAATTGATCACCCTAATATTGAAGTAATCCCTGTATACGACCATTTACATACACATATTCGCATAATTGCACACATATGTATAAATATATGTATATATACATGTCTATAGTCTCATTTATATTCAGTAAGCTCATTCAAACTCAATGAAACCAATGAAGCCACTTATTCTAAAGGCTTAGTTTACATATGAAAAGCTTTGGTTGCTACGTTTCTTTACTGTGTTGAAGTTAACTTCTCTGTGATAGCCTAAGTGTATTCATGAAAACGTGCTTACCATACATTTGAGATTAGTTGAAAAGATAAATAGCAATTTATGACTGCATTTCCCACGAAGCTGTTGGATGTTAATTTAAGATTTGCCTTAAAACCCGTTAAAGCTTTAAAGGTATTTAACGAATTCATTCCGTAAATAGCTAAGCTTAGTAGGAGCATTTTAATTAACTAGATTTTGTTTGCTCAATTACAAAAAAAATAATAAATACAAATGTGTTACATAAAAAGCTTCCCGGAATCAACCTTGTCTGAGACATGTTCTCGAGTGACTATATTCTTTCTGATCCAGATATAATATTAAAATCATTATCGGAAGCGCTTAGAACTTATTTTTAGGTAGATAAATTATGTAGAATTTAATGGATAGTTATCTGCTATTTCACTAAAAATTCTAAAAATGTAATAGAAGCTGTTTAAGGGGCCTCATGCGTTTCAGGGCTTCAATATATCGATTTTTGTTTATTGTCTTATTAAATTCAAGTCGATCCGAGCTATTGTTTAGAAGATAAACTTTGAAGAAGTTGCGCGCTCTAGTGTAGCTGGACTGTCACTTGAAACAAAAGTTTATTAAAGTTGATTGACAAGATTCCTCGAGAACTATTTAAAACAGGTCTTCGAGATACAATGTAGGAAGGACTTTTTTTTCAATTACAACTATTAACAAGTAAGGAAGGGCTAAGTTCCGTTTCCGCAATTTATTTATTTAACTTTATTAATATTATATAATACACAATTTGACCCACATATTCTTCATATATATGGTATAAAACCCATTGAAAGTTGGAAACCCAAATATTAGGTTAGAAGCACTGCCACACTATAAATGCAGTATTTATGTAAAGTTCTGTTCCGATATCTTCACTAGCGCTTACTTTATATATTGTCAGATCGACTTTAAAGTTCTGAATATTAAAAACCAAATTTCATTGATATTGGTCGAGTAGTTGCGGAGATATGGTTTTTCACCCATAAGTGGGCGGAGCCACACCCACTTAAAATTTTGTATATCAATTTGGGTGGAGCCCTTTTATACCTTCTTTATAGTGAAATTTAAGGTTTCTGTTGGTTTTCCTTACTGAATTAAAGCATTTTTAGTCGTTTTCAACATAAAATTTGTATGGGAGTTGGACGTGGTTATAATCCGATGTCCTCCATTTTTAGACTATATAATGAAATTTCTGAAAAAACGACTCCTGAGAATTTCGTTGAAGTCGTTGTACACAAAACTTAGTAGGGGGCGAGCCATGCACACTTTCCCAAAAATATTACATCCAAATATGTCTCTCCCTAGAACAATCCTTTGTATCAAATTTTATTTCTATAGCTGTATTTATGGCTTAGTTATGGCAGTTTATGTGTTTTCGGTTTTCACCATTTTAGCAGTGGTCCGATTTTGCTCATCTTCGAAAGCAGCTTTCTCATGGTGCCAAGAAATAGGTGTTCCAAGTTTCATCAAGATATCTTAATTTTTACTCAAGTTACAGTTTGCACAGACGGACGGACAGACACATCCGGATTTGAACTCCACTCTTCACCCTGATCACTTTGGTATATATAACCCTATATCTAACTCGTTCAGTTTTGGGTGTTACAAACAACCGTTATGTGAACAAAACTATAATACTCTCTTTAGCAACTTTGTTGCGAGAGTAGAATAAAACAAGTAAGGAAGGGCTAAGTTCGGGTGTAACCGAACATTGTATACTCTCGCAATTTATTTATTTAACTTAATTAATATTATATAATACACAATTTGACCCACATATTCGTCATATATATTGTATAAAGTCCATTGAAAGTTGGAAACCATAATATTAGGTTAGAAGCACCGAGGTCCTATAGCACTATAAACATAGTATTTCTGCAAAGTTCTGCACCGATATCTTCACTAGTGCTTACTTTATATATTGTTAAGTAAACGATCCAGATCGTCTTCAAAGTTCTGGTATATAGGAAGTAGGC
The DNA here is from genome assembly GCA_031772095.1 of Zeugodacus tau. NCBI lineage: Eukaryota > Metazoa > Arthropoda > Insecta > Diptera > Tephritidae > Zeugodacus > Zeugodacus tau. Next base: position 18,838,614 of record CM062652.1, on the reverse strand, counting down.
GTGGTTGTGAAGCGATTTGGCCAATTTTCACAACATATTATTGGGAGGTAAGGAAACTATTACAAACCAAGTTTCATTGAAATCGGTCGAGTAGTTCCTGAGATATGGTTTTTGACCCATTAGTGGGCGATGCCACGCCCATTTTCCATTTTGTAAAAAAATCTGAGTGCAGCTTCCATCTGCCATTCCTTATGTGAAATTTAGTGTTTCTGACGTTTTTCGTTAGTGAGTTAACCCACTTTTAGTAATTTTCAACCTAACCTTTGTATGGGAGGGGAGCGTGGTTATTATCCGATTTCTGTCATTTTTGGAATGTATAAGGAAATGGCTAAAAAAAACGACTGCAGAAAGTTTGGTTCATATAACTCTATTGGTTGGCGAGATATGTACAAAAAACTTGGTAGAGGGCGGGGCCACGCCCACCTCCCCAAAAAAATTACATCCACATATGCCCCCTCATAGTGCGATCCTTCATACCAAATTTTATTTGCAAAGCTTTATTTATGGCTTAGTTATGGCACTTTATGTGTTTTCGGTTTTCGCCATTTTGTGGGCGTGGCAGTGGTCCGATTTTGCTCATTTTCGAAAGCAACCTTCCTATGGTGCCAAGAAATAAGTGTGCCAAGTTTCATCAAGATATCTTAATTTTTACTCAAGTTACAGCTTGCACAGACGGACGGAAGGACGGACGGACGGACGGACAGACAGACATTCGGATTTGAACTCCACTCTTCACCCTGATCACTTTGGTATATATAACCCTATATCTAACTCGTTTATTTTTGGGTGTTACAAACAACCGTTATGTGAACAAAACTATAATACTCTCTTAGCAACTTTGTTGCGAGAGTATAAAAAAAACAAAATACCAAGCAAATTTCATCGATTTTTTTATTTTTTTGGAAAAATGTCTGCCAAAATTCCAATTTTTTCTTTTTTTTGTCTTTCCTTCTTATTTATTTTTGTTTTTTCATTTTGGATAATCCTGTCAGGAGTTATGCTGACGCACCTTTTTTCCGAGAGGTCACCGAAAATGACGTCACAATGGAGGACTTTTAATTTTTTTTTATACTCTCGCAACAAAAGTTGCTAAAGAGAGTATTATAGTTTTGTTCACATAACGGTTGTTTGTAAGTCATAAAACTAAACGAGTTAGATATAGGGTTATATATATCAAAATGATCAGGGTGACGAGACGAGTCAAAATCCGAATGTCTGTCTGTCCGTCCGTCCGTCCGTCCGTCTGTCCGTGCAACGGATAACTTGAGTAAAAATTGAGATATCTTAACGAAACTTGGAACACGTATTCCTTGGCACCCTGAGGAGGTTGCTTTCGAAAATGGGCAAGATCGGACCATTGCCACGCCCACAAAATGGCGAAAACCAAAAACTTATAAAGTGTCATAACTAAGCCATAAATAAAGTTATGAAAATAAAATTTGGAGCATAGGATCGTATTAGGGAGGGGCACATTTGGATGAAATTTTTTTGGAAAAGTGGGCGTGACCCCGACCTTAAATAGGTTTTTTGTATATAACTCGCAAACCAATAAAGCTATATAAACCAAACTTTCTGCAGTCGTGTTTTTCAGCCATTTCCTTATAGAGTCCAAAAATGAAAGAAATCGGATAATAACCACGCCCCCCTCCCATACAAAGGTTAGGTTGAAAATGACTAAAAGTGGGTTAACTCATTAACGAGAAACGTCAGAAACACTAAATTTTACATAAGAAATAGCAGAAGGAAGCTGCACTCAGATTTTTTTACAAAATGAAAAATGGGCGTGGCATCTCCCACTTATGGGTCAAAAACCATATCTCAGGAACTACTCGACCGATTTCAATGAAATTTGGTATATAATACTTTCTTGACACCTTGATGACATGTGTGAAAAATGGATGAAATCGGTTCATAACCACGACAACTTCCCATATAACTCAATTTTGAATTCCATCTGATTCCTTCACTTTATAATGTATACATAAGGAACCAATGAAGATAGCGGAATAAAACTTTACACAAATAGTACATATCATCTCTGGCTTCACTTGAGAAAAAATTGTCGAAAACTGACTATAACTTTTCAAAACCCTAGATATCGGACATGTTGAACTAAGCGCCTAAGGGAATTTTAACCGAAAATATTGGTAAATCTCTTAGATAATTTAATGTAATTCAGAGGAAATTGTTTTCTTCTAATAGTGTGTCTCTGTTCCAAAAATTATTAAAATCGGAAAATAACATCTCCTAGCTCCCATGTACCTAATTATAGGTTTTCCAAAAATACGGTGGGCTTTAATCTACATATATGTATTGGTTAATATGTGAGATACTATATCTTTGCGAAATTAAGTGCGTGTATAGTTCTGGATATATGTAGTGTACCTAGCTGGTGAAAATGAATGAAATCGGTTCAGGAATTACCTCAGCCCTCATACACTATATAGGACAATTTTCGTTATTCTATTAAACTTTGTGCCGGATTTATAGGTAAATTTGGGTGTTATCTTATTAAAATTTCTTCAATAAATTGCGAGAGTATAAAATGTTCGGTTGCACCCGAACTTAGACTTTCCTTACTTGTTAATTACTGAAATTATTCTTTAAATGTGTATCTGTAAGACAGAAAAAAGTTTGAATTAAATAAATAATTTATGCATAAAACAAAATTTGAAAATAGGCATTTTTTACGTGTCAAAACCCATGGAACCCCTTAAGGAGGGCTGACCAAATCAATCGAAAGGATTTTTCGAGGTTTACTATTTGAAAATTATCGAAAGCAAAGGCTTTTTATGTGGATCAATAGCTAAGAAAGTCAAATAAGTTTCATTTCGACTAAAATTTGGGAATTAAAAAAGTTTGCTAATCTACACAAGAAACAACAATACCATCTTAACATCTCTAAAGAGTACTACTGAGTACTACAGTGCTATATTTGGGAATAATCTCAATAGTTTAATTAGTACTATACTCCTCACTGATTCCTGTCATTGTACTCGGTAATGTTTGATCTAAAGCGGCAGTAACAAAGTAGAATGATGACCAATAGTTTACGTTTCTTCATAAGAAAAAAATGTTATCCCTAATCCAGAACCTTTAAGCTTATGTATTTTTCAGATATAAAGACTGCGTTACTTATCTATAAAATCGTAATAACAATTTAATCGATGTTCTTCGAAACACTTAAAGTCAACAAATTTCATTTTTAAATTTTCCTACTCTATAAACACTCTCCTCGCACATTCAAGTAATTTTCATTTCACTTGTAATGATTCATGCAGGAAGAACTCAATCGATTGGAAAGTCATTGGCGAAAGCAATGCAAAAGTATCGTAAACGTATTCCAATTTGTCTGTGCGTGTGTGTGTATTTACGTTGAAAATTGACAGCACACAAATTACACTGTAATTACGAGGAACGACAACGCTTTTTGCGTGAGCATGTGTTTACACAATATAAGAAATAGGAATATATGTACAAATGTATATACATACATATGTATGTTCAAATATATTTACATACCCACACATCTATACAACAGTCACTTGAGAATAAAATTGACGTTCTATTAATGTTTAGCAGGAAAAAAAAATTATGCAAAGGTAAACAGCTCGTATAATAGCTTGACTTGCGGTTGGCGCTTTTATGCACACAAACACACACACTTTGATACAAATGCAGCACACGCTTGCTTGTCAGCGCCATTGCACTTAAGCGCTTTGAGTGCAATTGTTGTTGTCGAGTGGAGTGGGCATGTTGCCGCCGAGTGCCTTTCAAGTGACTGCACAAGTGACTGCATTGAAGCGTCAATTTTTTTCTAGCTTAGCGCGTACGCTTTATGAACGGTAGCGAAAAATTATTATTATTTGCATATCCATATTTTTAGTGGTGTGTAGGAATATTTGAGAGAATTTTCAAAAAGAAATTTTCATTGGACTTATAATAAAATAAAATAAAATAAAATAAAATAAAACAAAATAAAATAAAATAAAATAAAATAAAATAAAATAAAATAACATAAAATAACATAAAATAAAATAAAAAATAAAATAAAATAAAATAAAATAAAATAAAATAAAATAAAATAAAATAATGTTGCTTAAGGCTGATATTTTTTCAAAGCTGTATATACTACTTGACTCTCTTGTGCCTTAACGATATTGTTTCCTATTGGGAATCCATTTGCTTTGAATGCAGCAACAAGTAATCATCCAAGTTTATTGGCATGAGTAAAATAACTAATTCAAAGGAAAAACGTTGACACTTCAAGGAAGCGAATAGTGAAGGGAGTCCTGTAAAGGTTTGGGTGACTATTTACATATATGTATAGAAAAGGCATTTGAAACTCATTAGTTCTGGACATGAAATTTAAAAATAAAGCAAATAATTTATTATGGAAGGTACCAGTTCTAATAATAATAATTGCTTTAAGAAATCCAATATCGACTTACAAAATTTATTAATTTGTTTCCTAAATCGATTAAATACAAATTATTTTTTTCACAAATTAGTCATTGACTAAGATCTTAATCTCAAATAGTAAAACGAAACGAAATGGTGATGGATTTGTGATTCCTAAAGGTTTTTGAATAGTTTTTCATAATACCACCTCGTAGAAGCCCCCCTCCTTATCTGCGAAGAACTCGAATAGACACTTTTCACAAGCCACTTTTGAGTTCAACTTTGCATCACCAAGGGCGTTCGCCATGGACATCACTTGGCGTTATGTCCAGGCTATATGGCGAAGGTTTTATCACCTCACATCCGAGCTCCCGTAGCTTCTGACGAGGCATCAACGAAGTGTGTGGTCTGGCGTTGTCCTAGTGGAACACTCCACCCTTCCTGACGGCCAATTCTGGATGCTTCTGGTCGATCGCCTGCTTCAAACGGTCCAGTTTTTCGCAGTAGATGGTCGAATTAAGCTTCTGACCATATGGGAGAAGCTCATAGTGGATGATTCCCTTCCAATCCCACCAATCCCGGCATGGCCACTGTATGGGTATGATTCACTGTTTTTGCTTGATATTCTCGTATGTGATCCATTTTTCGTCGCCAGTCACTATCCGCTTCAAAAATGGATCGAGTTCGTTCCGTTTCAGCAACATATCGCAGGTGTTGATTCGGTCCAGAAGGTTTTATTGCGTCAAATCATGCGGGACCCAGATATCAAGCTTTTTTGTGTATCCAGCCTTCTGCAGATGGTTTAAAATAGTTTGGTGACTAACTCCCATCCCCTCAGTGATGTCACGAGATGCAATATGCCAGTCTAACTCGATGTTTTCCATGATTTGATTGGTATTTTTCGTCATTGGTCTTTTGCCGACTGGTTTATTCATGGTGGCGTATTCACCCGCTCTGAATCGTCGAAACCATTCCACCGCAGTTCGAAGTTATATAGTACTATCCCACAAAACACTATTAAACTCACGGAACATTTCTCCAGCGAATTTGCCTTTAACGAAGGAAAATTTGAAAATAGTGCGTTTTGTAGGTTATATCGAGACCTTGCAAATAATGTATTCAAAAGACAAAAAGGCGGAAGGCAGAAAATTTCCAACTAATAATAAGAAGATCTCGTGTCTTTCTAGTTAGCCTTATACCAAATTCATTCGTATAACGGTCAGTGTATTAATGTGCATTATGAAATATGCGATCAACCATTTTGCGAGTTTTTGCTAAGTATAAATGAAATTAGTTTATACTGTTCTCTAACCTAATACAGAAATTGTATCATCTATCATCACCTATCGTAGATGTAGAGCTCGAGAAACGAGGATATTGCAACTTGTTAAACTCTTATTTATCGGGACTTTACCCTGACGTACCAAATATATATCGCATATCCACTAAGCTCGCGCATGAGACTATCTACCTCTGTGCATGACCTCTCAAAGCTGTTGTTTATAAAGGCCTTTATTTATGAACCGACCATAATGAAGCAGCTCGTCTCCTGGATGTACCGTTACATAAGGTCGATGACCTAACCTACCTTACAACAAAAATGGTTTTATATAATCGAGAAAATATGATAAAATCTGAAGTCATGCTTTCAAGGAGTGGAAAAGCCTTATGTGAGATTCTCTTTCTGTAAGTTCTGAAGATTTTTAATGTTTTCTAGAGTCACAACTCAACTACTTTTAATGATTATGACTAACTGTTTTATAACTACCACAATAGACTTGTCGTTTGATTACAGCTCTAATATCGGGTGATTTACAAGTTTAGAAATATAAATCTAAAGTCATGTTGCCGAGTATATATATACATATATGTATATAAAATTAATCGTCACGTACTTTGTATTGCGTAATTAAACTTTTAATGACCATTTAATTGCATTCCACTAAAAGTCCATTGCAACTACTATGTAGGTATGTAGTAGAAAGGTCGTTGAAGAAAATTAATGGAAACCATTTCGTGGGCAGACACATGTATGTATATAACGCCTATACATAAGTGTACATATGTGAAAACTTTCAGCCAGAAATAGGCATGTGATGCCAGTGGAAAGCATGTCAGGGGTCATTCCAGTGAAAGCAGGATTTCGGCTAAAGTTAGTTTTAGCCGGTAAAAGTGTATTTTTAGAACACTGTTGATGTTAGTTGAAGCTTGAATTCATAAAGTATAATTTCTGCACTGCAACTTCTTGCAATCTTCATTCAAATAGTCAGTAAAACTGAAACATGAGTGCTTTTTACTGTCAATTTGCTTCACTAAAAATGTTCCAAACATACCACACTTCGAAATGAGTCACCCATTATGTGGCTCTGTATGGTTTACAAACACTTATATGTTTGTATGTCTGTAAACATGACGCGAATGTAGTACATATGCTACATTTATTATGGCAATAAAAAGATGTTTTACAAGGGAAGATTTATGTACTAAAAAAGAAGGCGAATCGCATGCAGGGGCTAAGCTTTGCGCCGGCCACAATGTATTCAGTATTCATGGCAACTTTGTGGTAAAATTACACGCATGTATGCCGTTAAGGAAATGTCTATAAGAAACGGCGCTTTTATCTTTCTATATATGCAAGTCATAAGTATGTGTGTGTGACATTAAAAGACAATATGTTGCACAATAATGTAACACAATCTGTTGCAACCAACTGCGCAGCGACAGCTTGCGCCATATCTAAGAACAGTAATTGCTATGAATATGCGTGGGTTTGTGTTTGTGGTACAGTGTCAGTTTACCTGTCACTCGGTATCAAAGCATCAACAAATTGTCAATGTCTTCAGCGAACTTGTTGCGCGCCATTTCTTTACTCTTTTTATTACTCGCGGACAATTTGTCGCACTGGCAGAACCCAGTAGGAGATTTCAATTAATCTACAGTTATGGGTATCTATGATTTGAATGTAACGAAAATTGAAAAAAAAAATACAAAAATAGACTTGCCACATAACTTAATCTCAATTTGTTTGAAAATAAATTAATGAAATTTTGTTTTTTTGTAAAATGTTTTGAAAAAAAAAGTTATATAGAGTTGCCACCTTAAATAAAATATGTAATGTTGTTGCCACCTGACCCTAAAATAATATGTTTGAAAATAAATTCTTAAACTTTTGATGCAAAGGCAATTTTTTGAAAAGAAAATTATAGAGTTGCCACCTAACTTTAAATTAAAATTTCAACTAACATTTAAATTGAAAATTTCAATACAGTTAGCTAAAAACTTTAAATTAGCAAAAGAAGCTTATACGTGCTTCGGTATATAATTTAAGACAGCATTGCCACGCTTCTTTGATTTCAAATTCTAAAAATTAAAAGAAAATTGAAAAAAATGGTAGCATAATTTCTTACCCACTTGGATATACACTCATTTCATTTTTAAATATTGCCACCTGAACCAAAAAAATTTCTTTCATTTAGTGGCCATCAGACCCAATAGCGTTTTTAGACAGGAGATAATTGATCAATTAACCGGCCTCTGTTCGATTTAAATGCTTATTAAGATCGATTTACTATAAACAATAAAATCTACATTTATTTTTGAGTGAATTTTAAACGACTTGAAAATCAAATGCAACTCTGTGGCAAAGACGTACTGTATACGATCTTGGTTTGCGATTGGCTGGAATTTTTGCTAAGCTGATGAAACTTGCCAACTTTTTATGAATAGCAAAAACAAAAATGTATAACAGCTGATTGGTTATCGAGTAACCAGTAGTGTAAAAGGCAAAAAACAAAAAAGGGAAAGGGCAAAAATTGATCAATTAATATGGCTGTCTAAAAACGCTATTATACCAATATGTTTCAACATAAATACATAGGTATAATAAGAAGGGTATTCTTTGAAGTAAAAAAAACTATAGTGTTGCAGTCTAATATTAAAAAAAGTGCTTAAAATTAAATTAAGATTGAAACCTTAAAATATAGTGACGTAAAACGGATGAAAAAACTATATATTAGAATTGAAACAGGGTTGCCACACTTATATAATTTCAAAATATACCAATTAAAAAAAATTATTTCTCTGCATGAAATCAGCCAAATTAGGTCAATCAAAAATTATGTAATTTTGAAATATTGCCACATGATTTGGAATACTAATTTACTAATTACTATGTTATTATGTAAACAAAATTTAATACAAACAAGTAAGATAGATCAACTAGACCACTAGTCCAAATTTTGAAAATTTTCGAATACCATTTCTATGAGTATTAGCAAAAGCAATGTTTCTCAGGACCTCATACGAAACTTTTATTATATATATTTTTATACCCACTCACTTGTATAACGCATGAGTAACTAAATGCGCGCACATTTCACATTCACAGTTCATGAACAATCCTGATTGCAATGTGTTGCCACTCCTCCGCTTTTATGCACTCCTGCATTCTGATGACAGACAACAAGTTGAGTGCCGTTGCAACAACTTGCCACTGCGCTGAAGAACAAGCAGATATATAAACATGTTATTAATTCACGCTCGTTGACTTTCGCTCACTTGGAGCAATTTCACACCGAAACGAACAGGTAACTGGCAGCGAACACACATGTGTGTGTTATCGCGTTGATTATTTTCTTCGATTTCGTCTTGTTTTCACATATTTCATGCGATTTGTTGATTGTTGACGATAATGGCGCTGTTCGCTTGTCATTTACTCGAAGTGAATCCATATATATTTTGATGCAAGTGTTTTCTTTGAATACATTTATTACAGTTATTACTTCATTCTACATCCTTTCGCCATTCTTCTATAGTGGAAAGAGTGCTGCAAATTGCAAATATTTATAATGGAATTGCATTGCTAGGGTTTTAGTTATGATTTATTATTGCACTTTCAACAAGCTGACGTGTGTCAATCAATTTTGCACTTAGTGGGAGTATCAAATGGAAGAGTGAGCAGTTAGATTCGGTGATTTTGAAATATGCTTACAGTAGTAGTATAATAATTTATAAATATACACACATATTTGTATATGATAACACCATTGTGTTTGAAAATGTTGGCATCTTGAATTATTCCGTTCATAGATTTTCAAGATTGTCCTTCGACACTCACATGTCCAATTTTTTAAATAAACAAGTAAGGAAGGGCTAAGTTCGGGTGTAACCGAACATTTTATACTCTCGCAATTTATTGATGTAATTTTATAAAGATAACACAAGTCGACCCATATATTTGGTATAAAGTTCAATAGAATAACGAAAATCATCATAAATAGTATATGGGGACTGAGGTAATTCCTAAACCGATTTCACTCGTTTTCACCACCAAGATACAATGTATCGAAGACTATACGCTCACTTAATTTAATATTACTTATAATTAGGTATATGGGATCTGGGGGAAGTTATGACCCGATTTTACCATTTCAGGTACAGAGAGAAACTGTTATAAGAAAAAATTCAGAGAGAATGAATTACATTAAAATATCTGAGGGATTTACCTATATTTTCGGTGAAAAATTAACCTTAGGCACTAGGTTCTTCATGTTCGATATCAGGGGCCTTGAAAAGTCATGGTCCGATTTTGACAATTTTTCCACAAGTGATGTCACAGCTCAAATACAGTATTTGTGTAAAAAGTTTTATTCCGCTAGCTTCATTGATTCCTTATGAATACATTATAAAGTGAACGAATCAGATGGAATTCAAAATTGAGTTATATGGGAAGTAGACGTAGTTGTGAACCGATTTCGCCCATATTCCACCCGTGTCATCAGGGTGTCAAGAAAGTATTGTATACCGAATTTCATTGAAATCTGTCGAGTAGTTCTTGAGATATGGTTTTTGACCCATAAGTGGGCGACGCCACGCCCTTTTTCCATTTTGTAAAAAAATCTCAGTGCAGCTTCCTTCTGCCATTTCTTATGTAAAATTTGGTGTTTCTGACGTTTTTCGTTAGTGAGTTAACCCACTTTTAGTAATTTTCAACCTAACCTTTGTATGGGAGGTAAATAGTTATTATCCGATTTCTTTAATTTTTGGACTATATAAGGAAATGGCTAAAGAAACGACTGCAGAAAGTTTGGTTTATATTGCTTTATTGGTTTGCGAGTTATATACAAAAAACCTATTTGAGGGCGGGGTCACGCCCACTTTTCCAAAAATTACATCCAAATGTGCCCCTCCCTAATGGGATCCATGTTCCAAATTTCATTTTTCATAACTTTATTTATGGCTTAGTTATGACACTGTATAGGTTTTCGGTTTCCACCATTTTGTGGGCGTGGCAGTGGACCGATTTTGCCCATTTTCGAAAGCAACCTCCTCAGGGTGCCAAGGAACATGTGTTCCAAGTTTCATTAAGATATCTCAATTTTTACTCAAGTTATCGCTTGCACGGACAGACGGACAGACATCCGGATTTCAAATCCACTCGTCATCCTGATCATTTATGTATATATAACCCCATATCTAACTCTTATATTTCTTGGTGACACAAACAACCGTTATGTGAACAAAACTATGATACTCTGTGCAACAGGTTGCGAGAGTATAAAAATATGTTGAAAAATAATTTGATAATAATATCACTTCAACTGAGTTCCTATCGGGTACCAGGGAAACACTCCACCTACGTCGGCTTCTGTTTAAAAAAACATTAAACTTGATATATCTTTGAGTCAGCTTATTTACATTGTTTTATTCTTCACAACACAAGGACAAGGCCGCACTTAAATATGCATTCAATTTTAAATAGCTTTTCATCGATTTTAATAGCCCTGATCTTGAATACATACATACATTGTAGCATAGTTTACGATGCCTGGCTTCTCCTCTTCACTGTTGTTGAAGTTTCACAGCGAGTGGCTTCGTCAAATATCAGTGAAACTGTGCTACCAACAGATGGTTTATACGCACATACATACATACATACATACAAACAATACAGTTGCTAAAGCAGATTAAAGACTTACAGCATGAAAGCCTTATTAATTACTCAGCATCCTGACAAACGCGCGCAACAATACATGTGACATAGAGGCGTATGTAAGTATATATGCATATGTAAGTACATATACATATCCAAATATGCTTAAATACAACACAGCAACAACACACATTTTCATGCCACATTGCCGTCCAATCTCAGCGCAGATTAATCTCGTTTGATGCCTGTAAAGCTACTCAATATTCATTGATTTGCCAGGCAGCCACGGCACTCCTTTGCCCCAGCAACAAGCCGGCTTGGTCAATGAAGTTTTTGCCAATATATTGCAATTTTTTCCATTCACTTTTGTTTTTTTTTCTTATTGTAATAAAATTGCTATGGCTTTAGCCTTCCGGTCGTTGGTATGTTCATCGTTTGCGCTTTGCGAAAAATTCATTGCTTGTACGCGCATAAAATTTTGCACATTTCATTATGTGTTGCGCTCTGTGTGTTTCCTCATTGACTTTGACGAGAGTTTGAGTTTTTCTTTGCTTCTTTTATTATTGACTTTTTTGTTTTTATGCTGTTTACATTGCCACTGCCTCATAGTGGCTGGCATTGAATATTAACAACTCAGTTTTACATACATGAATGAAGGGCTTACACATTGTTGCTTTAAGGACGCTTACTTATTATTTCTTCGCTTATAATGCGCTCTTTGAGAATTTTTATGCAAAAGAGATATTTTTTAAATAGAGATGAAAGTTATGAATACTAAATACTTAAAAAGTTTTTTATTGATATTCATTTAATCAATTTCAAAGCAAGACTTTGTGTTGCAAATTGGTTTTTCTGAATTTCTTTTAAAATCTTAATTACATCCAAAATAATTGGGATTCCATTTTTTTCACAAACAATTTGCGATATGAAAAACTCTTTACCAAAAAGAAAAAAGGAAAAAAAAACAATTTTTAAACTTTTAGCTTTTAGCTTACTATTTCCCAAGAACTGACTATAATACATCGACGGGGCGTATACGTAACATCCTTCATTGTTCAATTATATGACAATATTAAACGTCGGGGACTCTCTTCTGTAGTCAAATTAATATCAATATTTGCAGGGCAGCTTAGGGTTTTAAGAACCCACTATTTATAGTATCATGTAGGGACCGAGGAGGTAATTTGTTAACGCATGTTCATAGCATACTGGGGTTATGGAGAGAATACTTCTCCAACGTGCTGAATGGCAATTAAAGTACAACATCAGGAGATGGCGAACCCGATTCCCCAATCGATGATGATCGAATAGATAGATGTTCCAGTACCCGACCATGAAGAAATTCGAATAGCAATTGCCCGCTTCAAGAACACATCACACACACCACCTTTTCATCGATTTTAAAGCTGCCTTCGATAGCACGAAATGGAGCTGCCTCTATGCCGTCAACTTGGGAGCCAGCATTAGCAACACCAACAATGTCAGCCTCGAAATCCAACGCAGAATCACTCTTGCCAACAGGTGCAAGAAGACAGCCAACGGCAACGGCAAACATTTCATAAAAGGTTTTAAACAAACATCGATTGAATTTTTGCTTTAAGATGAAAATGACAAGAATTTGCTGATTTTATGAACAAAATTACTAATTTAGATATATCTTACTAGATCATAGAAAATATTACATAGACTTAGGATGAAAACGAAACAATACCTAATTCTAACTTTGGGGCAATCTAGCGACAATTTAGAATATTTTCAACCAATCTATAAATTATTTCTATTAAAATAAGAGTCAATATTGTAAAACCAAACCCTGCTTATATGTGTGTGTCTCATTTCCCATGAGAAACAAAAAGAAATTAAATCGGTGGATTCGTATTGAAAAATCACCAGATTTCATTTATTCAATCATTAGGATTTTTTTTATACTCTCGCAACCTGTTGCACAGAGTATAATAGTTTTGTTCACCTAACGGTTGTTTGTGTCACCAAGAAATATAAGAGTTAGATATGGGGTTATATATACATAAATGATCAGGATGACGAGTAGATTTGAAATCCGGATGTCTGTCCGTCCGTCTGTCCGTCCGTCCGTCTGTCCGTCTGTCCGTCTGTCCGTCTGTCCGTCTGTCCGTCTGTCCGTCTGTCCGTGCAAGCGATAACTTGAGTAAAAATTAAGATATCTTAATGAAACTTGGAACACATGTTCCTTGGCACCCTGAGGAGGTTGCTTTCGAAAATGGGCAAAATCGGTCCACTGCCACGCCCACAAAATGGTGGAAACCGAAAACCTATACAGTGTCATAACTAAGCCATAAATAAAGTTATGAAAATGAAATTTGGAACATAGGATCCCATTAGGGAGGGCACATTTTGATGTAATTTTTTTTGGAAAAGTGGGCGTGACACCAACCCCAAATAGGTTTTTTGTATATAACTAGCAAACAAATAAAGCTATATAAACCAAACTTTCTGCAGTCGCTTATTTTAGCCATTTCCTTATACAGTCCAAAAATGAAAGAAATCGGATAATAACCACGCCCACCTCCCATACAAAGGTTAGGTTGAAAATTACTAAAAGTGCGTTAAGTCACTAACGAAAAACGTCAGACACACCAAATTTTACATAAGAAATGGCAGATGAAAGTTGCACTCAGATTTTTTTACAAAATGGAAAATGGGCGTGGCGTCGCCCACTTATGGGTCAAAAACCATATCTCAGGAACTACTCGACCGATTTCAATGAAATTCGGTATATAATATTTTCTTGACACCCTGATGACACGTGTGAAAAATGGACGAAATTGGTTCACAACCACGACAACTTCCCATATAACTAATTTTTGAATTTCATCTTATTCCTTCACTTTATAATATATATATTAGGAACCAATGAAGATAGCGAAATAAAACTTTACACAAACACTGTATATGATCTGTTGCATCACTTGTGAAAAAATTGTCAAAATCGAACCATGACTTTTCAAGGCCCCTGATATCGAACATGAAGAACTTAGTGCCTAAGGGTAATTTTTCCCCGAAAATATACTTAGGTAAATCCCTCAGATATTTTAATGCAATTCATTCCCTCTGAATTTTTTTCTTATAACTTCCCCCAGATCCCATATACCTAATTATAAGTAATATTAAATTAAGTGAGCGTATAGTCTTCGATACATTGTATCTTGGTGGTGAAAACGAGTGAAATCGGTTTAGGAATTACCTCAGTCCCCATATACTATTTATGATTATTTTCGTTATTCTATTGAACTTTATACCCAATATATGGGTCGAATTGTGTTATCTTTATAAAATTACATCAATAAATTGCGAGAGTATAAAATGTTCGGTTACACCCGAACTTAGCCCTTCCTTACTTGTTTATTTTTTTTTTTTGTCTTCCGAAATTAGACGCAATGAGTGTATTTTTCGAAAATTGATATCACACGAATTACTCGGAACTCATCTTTCCCACAATTCTGTGATTTATGATAGCCACAATAGAGCAAGATAAAGCAATTGACGTTAATAGAATTATTTATATACATATATTTAATTACTTCTATATTTACACAAGGTAATAACGAATATCGCTAGCAAATATCAATTAAGAAACGGGTATTTACGTGTACTCATATTTCTCTAAAAGCCCATTTATTTCCGTTTCGTGTATTTATTTACACTTCGCAGATAGAATTCAAACAAACTAATGCATATATTTGCGAAATCTGGCAACATCTATCACCAACCAGGATAGCAATCACTAAATATTTAGTTATTTGTTAGCATACAAAAACGGAAAGCAGATTGGGTACCAACAAATTTCAATTTGATGGAAAGTGCATTATAATTTAAATAAATGTTTGTTGTTTTAATATTTATTTCTACAACCCTTTACAGCCATAATAAACACTTCAGTTGTTTGCCATTCCCAGTCCAATTCATCAGAGCGAATGTTTATTTAGTGCTTATTAATCGATTTCACTCGATTGCGAAAACTATAAAACAAATGCTGTGGGCATGCTCACCACACATCAATCAATTCGAAAAATTTCACTAATTCTCGACATCATAATCATTTGTTTTTCCAGTACCAGTTAACGAGTGTGTTTAGTTTCATACTTTTTTGTTTGAGTTTCACACTGTTTGCTCATACCTAAATACATATATCTACACAAAAAGGTATTCACAATAAACCCATGTTAATCAGTAAGAAAATGAAAACAAAAACTTTGTTTGTTACTCTTGTGAGTAGTACAAATTATCCAGAATTTGATGGAGCTTCTTTAAATCTCTGTCTAGTTTTCTCCTTTTTTCTTTTGGTTGCATCTTCAGTGCTCAATCTTCATCAATGAAAAAGTTGTCTCTTGCTAAATTATGCTCAGCTACTATCAAGGGAAACCATATTCTTAAATATTTAGGTCATACATACCTACTAACATACGTATTTACGGATGTCCTTCAGTAAAATCAACTCATCTTCACTGTTCGTTTTTGTGTGTGATATTTCTTGGGTTTAGTGTGGGATATTAAATGTGCATGCGATTAGGTAAATGCTTAAACGTGAAAATTATAATGTTATTCTTTCTTATGATTCCTATGTGGATTACTCTAAGATTTAAGTATCTGGAGGCTTTTTGATGACATTTTTTTATACTCTCGCAACAAAAGTAGCTAAAAGAGTATTATAGTTTTGAGAAAAAACGTCATATATACATAAGGAACCAATGAAGATAGCGGAATACAACTTTACACAAATGCAGCATATGATCTGTGGTATCACTTGTGAAAAAAAATTGTCGAAATCGGACTATAACTTTTCAAGGCCCCAGTTATCGAACATGTTGAACTCAGTGCTTAAGGGTAAATTTTAAACGAAAATATGGGTAAACCTTTCAGATAATTTAATGTAATTCAGGGGAAATTGTTTTCTTCTAATAGTGTGTCTCTTTACCAAAAATTATTAAAATCGGGTCATAAGATCTCCTAGCTCCCATATACCTAATTATAAGTTTTCTGTTTACCGTTGAATATCAGTTAATTTTTCCAGCATAGTCGACCTTATCTTTGCAGTGGAGCTTCCCAGGCTGGTTTCCAACTTGTTGGTCGTAGACCCGTTAATCTACCCACATCAAGAGGAGACTAACGAACTCAAATCGAATGACTTAGAGACTACTGTCAGGCCCATTTCTTGATATGGTTGGGTCAAAAAAATTCGTGCCGGATTTTCATGCTGTATGCTTCTAGTATTCAGCTGTTAAAAGATAAAAAGATAATAAAGATTTGGGAAAAATTCGGAAATTATTCATCTATATCATCCAAAATTCTAAACAATGACTTAGGAAGGCAAACTACACCTGGAGGTTATGGTTGAAAGAGAGTGTGGAGAGCCTCTCCAGAGTTGTTAGGGCAACATTTACCTTCAACCAAAAACCTTATCCTTTTCTCACCAGTTCTTTACAGCCAATTTCATTTCAGTTCAAACTGTGAACGACGTAAACCCGTAGACGGAGAGAGCCGTTGCGATCAATCTTATGAGTTTTCAATGTAAATGAACAGTCATCACTGTTTCTACCGCCCGTTTCTACCGTACGCTGCCGTAGATATTCTAGTGTTTTGCTTCTACGGCTATAAATATTTACAAACTTTCGTTGCTACGGGCGACGAGTACGGGCGGGCGGAACGTTTTTGACTGTTTCAACTATAACTTCACAAATAAAATCCTAAATTAATTCCAATTAGAATAAATAGAAGTTCACGCAAGTGAGGAAAGTTTCTGATTGTCAGGAGGATGGAGTCATATGTAGAAGTTCACGCAAGTGAGGAAAGTTTCTGATTGTCATTCACTTGGGAGTGGCCAGGAACGATTCTTTTACATGTGGCTCAAGCAGCTCACGACTTCCGGTCTTAGACCAAGTATCCTCTGGGTAGCCAACAGACATCCGTTTGGAGGCGAGCTAAAGTGAGAAGGCGAAACCCGCTTATGCGGTTGTGTGTAGGGTTTGGGACCCACCACATAAAAACACCCCCCAATGAAAACGACGAAACAGCCTCGGATGAGAGACCCCAATTTTGATGACGACCACTGCAAACGTTTAAAGGACTACGATTTAAGGGCATGCACCTGGAATGTCCGGACCCTTAATTGGGAAGGTGCCTCTGCCCAGCTGGTTGATGTCCTCGTAAGAGTAAAGGCTGACATCACCGCAATCCAAGAAATGCGATGGACGGGACAAGGACGGAAGAAGGTGGGTCCTTGTGACATCTACTACAGCGGCCATATAAAGGAGCGCAAATTCGGTGTGGGATTCGTGGTGGGAGAGAGACTCCGTCGTCGAGTCCTGGCATTCACTCCGGTGGATGAACGTCTAGCCACAATCCGCATCAAAGCGAGGTTCTTCAACATATCGCTGATTTGCGCCCACGCCCCGACGGAAGAGAAGGACGAAGTGATCAAAGATACCTTTATGAGCGCCTAGAACGTACCTATGAGCGCTGCCCCGCCACGATGTAAAAATCGTGCTTGGCGATTTCAACGCTAGGGTGGGTAAAGAAGGTGTCTTTGGCACAACAGTCGGAAAATTCAGCCTCCATGACGAAACATCACCAAACGGTCTGAGGCTGATCGACTTCGCCGGGGCCCGAAATATGGTCGTCTGTAGTACTAGATTCCAGCATAAGAAAATCCATCAAGCTACTTGGCTGTCCCCGGATCGAATCACTCGCAACCAGATCGATCATGTTGTGATAGATGGACGACATGTCTCCAGTGTCTTTGATGTGCGTACGCTTCGTGGTCCCAACATCGACTCGGACCACTATCTTGTAGCAGCTAAGATACGCACCCGCCTCTGTGTAGAAAAAGCGCACACGCCAACAAACACAAGGAAGGTTCGACATCGAGAAGCTGCAATCACAACCGACAGCCGAACGATTTTCTACTCGACTTGCACTCCTGCTCTCTGAGAGCACTCATCAGCATCTCGGTATAAGGGAGCTGTGGGACGGCATATCAAACTCCTTACGTACAGCTGCAACCGAAACCATTGGTTTTCGGAAAAGCCAAAAAACAGCTGGTATGACGAGGAGTGTCGTCTCGCAGTGGAGAAAACAGACTG
Organism: Zeugodacus tau; assembly: GCA_031772095.1. NCBI lineage: Eukaryota > Metazoa > Arthropoda > Insecta > Diptera > Tephritidae > Zeugodacus > Zeugodacus tau. The sequence continues at coordinate 18,820,164 of CM062652.1, read as the reverse complement.
CCTACCTCGCAATGTTGCGATCGACCGCAACACGGGCGGGATGGGAAAGATACCGAGAGCTGAAGAGGGAAGCGAGACGCATTTGCAGACAAAAAAGAAAGAGGCCGAAATGCGTGAGTATGAAGAGCTTGACAAGCTGGCCGACAGGGGTAATGCTCGAAAATTTTACGAAAAGATCCGGCGACTAACTGAAGGTTTCAAGACCGGAGCGCACTCCTGTAGGACCCCAGAGGTGATCTAGTTATTGATGACCAGAGTATACTGAGTTTGTGGAGGAACACTTCTCCAGCCTGCTGAATGGCAGTGAAAGTACAACACCAGGAGATGGCGAACCCGATTCCCCAATCGACGACGATGGAGCAGATGTTCCATTGCCCGACCGTGAAGAAATTCGAATAGCAATTACCCGCTTGAAGAACAATAAGGCGGCGGGTGCCGATGGATTACCGGCCGAGCTATTCAAATACGGCGGCGAAGAGCTGATAAGGTGCTTGCATCAGCTTCTTTGCAGAATATGGTCGGAAGAAAGCATGCCTGACGATTGGAATCTCAGTGTACTCTGCCCAATACACAAAAAGGAGACCCCACAATTTGCGCCAATTACCGTGGGATAAGCCTCCTCAACATCGCGTATAAGGTTCTGTCGAGCGTATTGTGTGAAAGACTAAAGCCCACCGTCAACAAACTGATTGGACCTTATCAGTGTGCCTTTTTTAGACCTGGAAAATCAACAACAGACCAGATATTCACCATGCGCCAAATTTTGGAGAAGACCCGTGAAAATAGGATCGACACACACCATCTCTTTGTCGACTTTAAAGCTGCTTTCGACAGCACGAAAAGGAGCTGCCTTTATGCCGCGATGTCTGAATTTGGTATCCCCGCAAAACTAATACGGCTGTGTAAGCTGACATTGAGCAACACCAAAAGCTCCGTCAGGATCGGGAAGGACCTCTCCGAGCCGTTCGATACCAGACGAGGTTTCAGACAAGGTGACTCACTCTCGTGTGATTTCTTTAACCTGATGCTGGAGAAAATAATACGAGCTGCAGAGCTAAATCGTGAAGGTACAATCTTTTATAAGAGTGTACAGCTACTGGCGTACGCCGATGATATCGATATCATCGGAAACAACACCCGCGCCGTTAGTTCTGCTTTCTCCAGACTGGATAAGGAAGCGAAGCGTATGGGTCTGGTGGTGAACGAGGACAAGACGAAATATCTCCTGTCGTCAAACAAACAGTCAGCGCATTCGCGTCTTGGCTCCCACGTCACTGTTGACAGTCATAACTTTGAAGTTGTAGATAATTTCGTCTACCTGGGAACCAGCATTAACACCAATAACAATGTCAGCCTGGAAATCCAACGCAGAATCACTCTTGCCAACAGGTGCTACTATGGACTAAGTAGGCAATTGAAAAGTAAAGTCCTCTCTCGACGAACAAAAACCAAACTCTACAAGTCTCTCATCATTCCCGTCCTACTTTACGGTGCAGAAGCGTGGACGATGTCAACATCCGATGAGACGGCACTAGGAGTTTTCGAGAGAAAGGTTTTGCGGAAGATTTATGGTCCCTTAAGAATTGGCAACGGCGAATACCGCAGACGATGGAACGATGAGCTGTATGTGTTATTCGACGACATAGACATAGTCCAGCGAATAAAAAAACAGCGGCTACGCTGGCTAGGTCATGTTGTCCGAATGGATGAAAGTGCTCCAGCTCTGAAAGTATTTGATGCAGTACCCGCTGGTGGAAGCAGAGGAAGAGGGCGACCTCCACTCCGATGGAAGGACCAGGTGGAGAGGGACCTGGCTTCGCTTGGAATAACCAATTGGCGCCAAACTGCCAGAAGGAGGGATGCGTGGCGCGCTGTTTTGGACTCGGCTATAACCGCGTAAGCGGTGTCTACGCCAGTCAAGAAGAAGAAGAAGAAGAGCTTTGTATATAAATTTGAGTTAATTTTTAGATCCCAAGCAAACTAATTACATTATTATCAATTATGAGAAGATTATCATGATGACACCTGGAACAAACACGACGATACTTGAAACCTGAACTCGCTACGCAATTACACAATTCCATATAATCAACATGTTCCACGCAAATCCCAAGCATCAGCTGACGATATTACATGCAAAATTAGACGCTTTCAGTGCAAATGTGGCGTTTCAAGCAATGCTCAATGAGCCAACAAATCACAATGCAAACAAACTGCAAAAGCATGAGCATATATAGGCACATAGGTACACTCGTAGGTCCACATTACAGCAACATTCACACAAATCTACGCCCAACCAACAACAAAATAGTCAACTCATGTCAGCAACAGGCAAATTGCCCGACCGAACAAATGTCTGCAAATAATCCGTTGTTTTACATGACCACATTACAAACATATAAGGCGCTTTTACATGTTGAACAACAACAAAATAAACTAACATACAACAAAATAAGTAAACAACTACAGTTAAGTAAACAGACAAGCCGCCATGTACATACGAGTATTACTAAGCCGGCAAACAAACGAGCTGAAAGCGCTCCACTTGAATTCGCTTGCGCTTTTCGCCATTGGCACTTGCTTTTGCTGCCTTCACCAGCCACCAGCCGCCACAAATTCAATTAGTTGCCATCTTTCAGTGTTTTTGCTTGCCGTCGTGTTGTCGCTCTTGGCTCTTGGCTGTTGGCGCGTTGGCACCGCCTAATGCATTCACCGCTAATGATGTACTCATTAATTATAAGCAATAAACGCTTACATGTGTACTCATACTTATATATATGTATGTTTGTGTGTCTTTAAGTGCATTCTCATGCATAGAGGCACATGAAACACAGCTGAGAAGTCGACAAAAAGTTATATTTTCCAACTTTACCACAACCTTCTCCTGCGACGCACATTCCCCTCTAACACATTACGGCTGTCTACAGCTCGGTTGCCTTCTTAACTTTGCCAACCAGCTGCAGTTGTTGTAAGTTTTTGCAAATTCACTGTGTTTATAAATGCATTTGATTGCTCTCCTCTACTTCTTCTTGTTTATGCATCCTCTTTGCACGGCACGAATCGTATATAATATATATTATTTTTCTCAGTGGGCTTTTTCCTCAGCATCAGCATCAGCATCTTATCAGCAGCCCACTAACAACACTATCTAACGGCAGATAACAGTATGTGTGGCAGTATTTTATAATAGATTAATTTTGTGGCGATACGTAATCTAAGTCAAACACGCTGCGAGTCACAGCTAGCTAAGGCGAGTGTGTGAACGAAACAGCTTGTAAATATTCCCATAATCGCACATAAGTAAATGGCTGTAGATCGAGTTAGTTGGCATTAGAAAAAGCAAATAATCACTAAGTTGCAATAAATTTGTGGAGCAGCTGTTGATTTAGGAGGAAGTGTGTTGTAAGTGTGTTCATGGGAATGACAAATGCTACCAAGCCTATCTTCATAAAGATCACTTTGAATCGCATGTAGTCAGCGTGTAAAGATCGTAAATCGACGAGATCAACTTAAGATGAAGTCAGATAAAACTTTCCAGAAGGTATCTGTCAACACGGGTATTACATCTGTTGGCCTACCTTTGTCATTGACAAAAGAAAGGGTTATACTTAGGATGCGTCGGCTGTTTGGATTATACGATAGTATAGGCTCTCGCTTTACAGTACTACACTTAATTCTCTCTAATTCTCAGATCAGATATCGGACTTAAGTTTTGTATTACTACCAGATTTGCCATAGATGTTCTATAGTATATTAAAAATTTGTTATATTTTAGTATAGGTTATCAAAACGTTATTCCAACAACCCACTCGAATGTACATCTATAATATATTAAATTCAATGAAAGTCAGTGAAAGTTAGATGAGAAATGAAAGCGAGAGAGTACTGTCTTAAGCCTTGGAGCACCAGCAACACGGTAATATCACAAAATTGATTTGGTACTAGAGGACAGACTTAAAAGTTACTACTTTTAGGAAAGACAGAATTAAACAATAATTATAGGGATAATAGGGATCATCACGAGACACTTACTACTAAGCTCCCACCATCAAAAACTTGATATTGATATTGGAGCTTGAATTGGGTAGGTTGGAAATGAAAAAAAAATCAGAAGTTTCATCAGATCGACCAACTATTCGGTTGGCGATTAACTGGGTATCTATTGGAAGTACAATGAGCCTATTGGTGGCTTACGTGAGGTCATTTACCCCGTCAGACGCTCAAAAGTAGCAGGGTTTTCTAGAAGATCTGCCATTTGATACTTATTTGTCTTGATATACTCATTAAATCTGGACCAAAACATAGATTATTCTAATCACCGAGTAGTTAAGCGATTACATGGATTTGATTAAATCACTATCGCTAGAGATTGTTAGTAAAGTAAAGAGTTTTTCAATAGAATAGCTACAAAAGTAGACCTATAGGGACCGCAAACGAAACGCCATATTTTGACATTGCTCTTGAGTAAGGGTTGCCATTTCATTGGGGAAAGATATACGATCCAACAACGAATCGAAATTATTAAAATTTACTTCGAAATTTGGATTTAGTGGACTCAACTTTCAGAGCGCTACGTCCAATTTATGATGAGGCTCATTTCTGGCTGAATGGCTTCGTCAATTAGAAAAATATGCGTTATTGGTTATAGGCAGCCATCCGCACGTACTCCATGAGTCACCATTGTATCCTGAAAAAAAATACGATTTGGTGCGGTTTATGAGACGGCGGCGCCATTGGGCCGTACTGCTTCCGTAATGAACAAGACCGGTACGTTAATGTGAATGGGAATCGCTTTCGTTCAATGATAACCGATTTTTGGCCGGATTAGATGATATGGACTTAGACAATATGTGTTTCCAACAGAACGGCGCTACAAGCCACACAGCGAATGTCACAATCGATTTATTGAAAACCAAGTTTGAAACCAAGTTATCTCACGAAATGGATCAATCATATAGCCGTCTCGGTCGTGCGATTTGACGCCGTTAGACTGTTTCCTGCAGGGCTACGTCAAGCTTATGGTCTATGCAAACAAGCCAGCGACGATTGATGAACTTCGTGAAATTGCAGCAGTATCGGCCGATTTATGCTTGAAAACCGTCGAAAATTGGGTTCAGCGTCTGAACTTTTGCCCGTGCCTATGGTGGCCACGCAAAAGAAATCGAGTACCATACATAATGGCATCGAATGCACTATCACAGGGATACATAATTTCATTGATATCCCAAACCGTTTTAGTTTTATTTAATGTATTGCTCTTATTGAAAACCTCTTTATACGAAGATTTGGGATTTTGAAGGGTTTCATTACATGAAATAGTATATTTTTGCGAAAAAGCTTTCTATGAAACAAATGTAGGTAAATCGTGTACCTTCTACTAAGCTCGATGAAGTTCGAAGAACTATTTCACCCTTTATGAATGTTTTTATAATCAGTATTTTATGTTTCTTGTTCGATAAATTAAGATGAAATCGTTTCAAAACGGGGCCAACTTTTTAACAAAAATACACTTTCACACAATAATTTTTGGATAATACTATATTAGGTGTATTGCTTTGACATTTTTGGACATTTCTTAATATAATTTACTCGTGTATTATATATATATATAAGGTTCTGTGCCAAAAGAGTACTGTATTTTAGGCATATGGAACCGTTTTGTACCTTATTTAACTAATGAATCTAGGCAAACTGCATGAGACTCATAGTTCGGATGACGCATGAAAATTATAATTTTTTTTTGGCCTAAGCAAGACTGTGATTACAGACAGACGAGAAGACAAAAAGTTCATACCCTAGAGGAAGAACATTTAGTTTAGAGCGAAGAAATTCCAGTGGTTTTGCCATTAACTTTTATATACTTTCAAATTATTCAAAATATTTCGGCACCACTGCCAAGAATATAAAGGTAAACTATCTTCAGGTTATTAGTAAAAGATATACAAATATTATTTATGAGAATTATAAGTTATTATTATGAACATTCCAATTTAAATTTATTAAACCAGGAGGAAGAAATTGCTTTTTAATAGTACTTATTTCGTCTAAGTAATAGATGCTACACCCCACGAGAGTGGTTTCTCTATAAAACCAGCTGCATTTATCACCTTCATTACTGCCTCTGGTGCAACCATTAAATCTATTCTAATAATCATGTGCATGTGTAGTAAACACACGCTTATTTATTTTTATTCTTCGTTTATCTTATTGAATATTATTTTTCGAAAATCAAAAGTAATTACATAAATTGAATAAATTGCTTTTGAACAACCGACGTTCGTTTGGCAGATTGCAGACCCACTCGTGGATGCCGCGTGGCAATTTTCGTCAATTAAATTTTATAGATAGACAAGTCAAGTCAACGCTTCCGTCGATTGAGCTGCCAAATGCAGAAAAATATAGAAAATAGTTTTCAAACCACATATGAGGTGCACTAGAGAGGAAGGTAGGTGTATGGGTTTATGGAAAAATAAATGGATATACACATACATATGTACATATATGTATGAGTATATTTCAAAAATATTTGCAGATGCAGCATTTATAAAACTATAAAAGACGTCAATACGAAGACGCAGCTATTACTCAGATTTGGCATTTATATTTCTTGGAGAGTATGTATATAGGTATTCACATATGTTTGAGTCCAGTGTGTGTCTGTGTGCTTACAAGTTCAAGTCATCAATGTGGTTATCTTTAAATTTAATTGGCATTAAAACTGTGTTCAATCACTGAAAACTAACAAGCAAAAGTACAAGCAGCTGCAATGACTACAGCAATAACAATAAATACAACAACTCGCAGATTGCTTTTCGTCGGTCGCAAACATAGCGAAACGGCATCAGATAAAAGCCAAGACCCGCCACAGTCTGGAATTGATTTGAATTTGTTATTTTTGTTATTGTTACAGCAACAGTGGCCGCTAAAGCGCATTGGAGTGACAGCGCATAGCCAAACAGCCCAACAGCCACATGGGCAAACGCATGCAAGCTAACAGCTGCATTGAACGCCAGCTGATTTTCCACCTCGTCCACCTTTGTAATGAATATGTATATATGTACATATGTAAGCGGTGAAAACGACTGTCCGCCGTTGTGACTGCCGCTGGTGTACATCGATCAACGCCGCGGTGAGTGGACAGCGCACAGCAGTCGGCGAGCTGCTGCCTAACCGTGTGCGCAATGCCATGCTGCGTTATTTGAAATGCAAATAGTAGGCGAAAAAAGTAGCATGCCTTCTTGGCAACAGTCAATAGATTGCTGACAGAAAAAGAAGAAACCAATGCGTTGCATGGTAATGAATGAATAGATTGGCATCGCTGGAAAAGGTTGCCAACGAGTTCAAGTCGTGCATGTATGCATGTGTTGTCGTCTCGCATATGCGCATGGCTTATCTTGTTCGAGGCTGGAGGTCTGCGTTTGTCTAAATAAATGCGTTGGATAACAATGGGCAAATGGAAATACGTAAGAGTCTGCGGTGCTTCTTACTATTGCTTTTTTGTGGAGGCATACATTTAAATATATGTTAAATTATTGTTGTGAAAGTATTCCTTGGATGCTCTTCGGAGTAGGTACTCCTCATACAAGCTTTTCAAGTTTCGTGAACTCATGAGTTCTCTAATTAGCCTATGAGTTTTGATCTCACTTATGAAAACATAAAACTTATAGAACCGTTTCGAGAGTGAATCTCTCTTCCGTCTTTTTGTATTTTGAATTTTCGCTTTCACTTTTCTGATCAAATCATGGAAAACATCGAGTTAGACCGGCATGTGGCATCTCGTGACACCGTCCAAGAGATGGGAGTTAGTCACCAAACCATTTTATACCATCTGCAGAAGGCTGGATACACAAAAAAGCTTGATGTTTGGGTGCCGCATGATTGGACACAAATTTGCCTGCGATATGCTACTGAAACGGCAAGAACTTGACCCATTTTGAAGCGGATGGTGACTGCGACGTAAAATGGATCACATACGACAATATCAAGTCAAAAAGGTCTTGGTCGAAGACCGGTGAATCGTCCCAAACAGTGGCCAAACCGGGATTGACGGCCAGGAAGGTTTCGCTGTGTGTTTAGTGGGATTGGAAGGGAATCATCCATTATGAGCTGCTCCCTTATGGCCAGACGCTTAATTTTACCATCTACTGCGAACAACTGGACCGCTTGAAACAGGCGATCGACCAGAAGCGTCCAGAATTGGCCAACAGGAAGGATGGAGTGTTCCACCAGGACAACGCCAGACCACACACTTCGTTGATGACTCGTTAGAAGCTAATGGGAGGTTTTATCGCATCCACCATACATCCCGGATACAACGCCAAGTGATTACCACCTGTTCCTGTCCATGTTGAAATCAAAAGAGGCTTGTGAAAAGTGGCGGTCACTTGTGAAGAGATGAAAAGAAAAAATATGGTGGTTAGAAGACTGAGGACTTCTAAGTAAAATTAGTGTCATTACTCAAATTGGTGTCACTGAAACGAAGAAACCAAGACCTAGAGCAATGTAGTTATTTTGAACAATTAAATCACTATAAAGTATATAATCTAACTGTTCAAATATATAAGTAGGTCCAGAACGGGTCTAAATTGTGAAACTCTTGAAAAATATTTTGGAAAAGGAAACATGGCATATGTATTAGAGGTGTGAGAAGAAAGACCAATACAATAATCAAGCCTTTATATGCACAAAAAGACATATCAGAATCTCCAGTTAACTGCACGCAAATTTAATTTAGCATAAAAATCCGGTACTCACAACAAGTAGTATTTAATCGCTGCTAACAAAGCGAGTGAAAATTGAGAGCAGCCGAGCGTGATTAATAAATAGCTAGAGACGCTTAGGGAATACCGGTGCATAGACAGAGGCAACGAAATGCCATTCACAAATGCAAATGAATGTGTGTGGACTTCAATTAAACAAGCGGATTCATATTCAGTTAAAGGTCGCACATTGCAGATGAAAAGGACCCAACACACACGTGTTGGTATATTATTGTGCCATATGTATAAATATATATAGGTGTGTATGTCGTAGATGGCGCCCTGCGCTGCGTTGAGCCTTTTCAATTTCGCGCTACAAATGTTGATCTCATTAAAAAGGTGCGGGCCGCTTGGTTGCCACATGCAGCGTCTATGGAGCCTTCTACATCAGATATATGTCTGTATTTTGCATATACAGAGGCGCTGAACAGTGAGCACACACGTTGCTTTTGTAATTTTGCAAAAATTGCGCTCAACAGCAAAGTGAATGCACTGTGCTTTGCCACATACTGCGGTCTGTAATGGGTGTCGAATGAGCGCACGCTTCGTCTGATGTACCTATGTGAATACGGTGAGGTGATTGTGGTGTCTGATGACGGCTGTCGCTAAAACGAATGTGCTAACAAAGCGGCCAACAAAACATGCCATATGTAGATATGTATGTAGGTGCTTACAGAGGTGCTCGCTCATATGCGTTAATGTTCGAAATTTGCGTCGTCTTCTGCGCCGTTAGGAGCTTTATTAATTTCGCTCATTTTCACTCAAGCAATTTCTAGTTGAATGCAGCTTATTCGTGCTGTTTGTTGGTGGGCTTTTTATGGAGAGACCCCGCTGGGTACAGGTATACTTGTTCGAGATGACAAAATTGTCATTGCTGTGTTCGAAACCAAGTATGGACTTCGAGATTTATTTTTAATGTTCGAAAGAGTTGGAGAATTGCGCTTCTTTGAAGCATTGTTGTTATATTTCTGTTTTTTTAAAAGATATTTTGAGGCTTTTACACTTTTTATGTAATGTAGATGGACTTTTGATATAAGATTTACGATTACGGGATTAAACTATAATCGAAATGACCATGAATTTTTTTACACACCCAATGTGTCAAAAATACGATCTGAGAATTGAAGATTCAAACTATTTAAAAAATCTCTTTTTATATATTCATTGGGGTCTTATATATACCTGAAATTCTGGCCTTGCCACCCGTCGCCAACTATAAACACAGCTTCATTACAGTTACTAATGTAATATGAAGACGTGTCTATATATGTTAGCACATAATTCCCCTCTACCCTCGCACCGCGTTTTCACTTCTCTAATTTACCACTGATACATTTACTCCACCCATTCACACATAAGTACATTTAATTTAGCACAGCAATTGCTGTTGTTGTTGTTAGCCGCTTTACGACAATGCCATTGCTAGTTCGCTTTTAATTAAATTTCTACATTACGTTCTGACATTCGGCGTCATGATTGACTACATTCCTTTAGTCAGCCTCAGACACATTTGTATGTAGACCTACTCTATTTTACTATCTTCATGGTTATTGTCATTCCTGCAGTTCTCACTGCAGTCGTGCGACATCATGCAATCATCGCACGAAATGTCAAATATTTGCATTATAACGTCGGCGTTTCGCACAACATGAGCACTGAGTATACGCTGGAGCTGTGAGCGATACTGTGGAGATATTCTTTGTTATACAACACTCTTGCTTTGGAGTATAGTTTGCTGTTAATTAGTTTCTGTAAATAGTCTTTCCTATTTTAATTATGTTGTGTTGTATTTGGAATTATATGAGGTAGACTAGATTGGTTGCTAAATGCTTTCGTTAATTAAAATAAATAAAGAAATCAAACGGTACTCAAAGTCTTTAACTACATTATCACCAACTTCAAAGAGCTTTAGAAGTCTAGAATATAAGAACATTGAGAAAATGTTCACATATTTCCTGATCCAAGACCCCTTTTCTCCCTTGAAGAGAAAACAGTAGTTATACTAGTATAGTGTATCCTAAAAAGTTATATTCATTTGTGCTCAAACCCTACAAATTCCAAATTGGTCATATAGCCTTAGCTTGCACTTAAAAAACATCGCTCATATGTTCATTTGAGACTAATGTGATCACAAAAGTGAGGTTCTGAGAACGATGAAGCTATAAGAAATATAGAAAATAATATAAGATGTACTTCCTACTGTATAAATTTGTCGTTAGAACATATCAGAAACGGGTCATAAATTAAATTAATCGTAGCTATAAATGTGAACAGTTGAAGTGATCAAAACCAGACATCAAATGTCTGTCTGTCTGAAACCGTCGTCTGCGCCCGAAATATGTAAATAACGGCACGATACAATATCTTATCTAACTTAAAGTCCATCGCCTTAAAGCCCATTAACAATGTAAGGCACTAGAGGTCTACTAAAAATAAAAACTGCGTTACTAGGTCAACTATTGAAAGCGCTGTCATCAAACAAAGTTTAAACTTCGGCTCGAAGGAGAAACATTATAATTGAAGTTCTTTCGCAAAGTTCATTACCTCTCCTACGTATTCTATGTACAAACCCTACTGATACCTTCGCGCCGTAATTACAAGAACTGTTCCTAGGATGAGTTAGATTCGAGCACTGCGTTCAACGAAGTCAGTATCTGAATATGATGAGAGGTTTATAGAGGACACGTCTATATAATATAGTCTTAATAAATATATATTTGAGACTATTTTGTGGTATTGGGGTATTGAAGCGATCAAGCGGTCCATTACTCAACTGACAACCTCATTAACTGCCCGAACTAGACTTCGACTTACTAGCTAACGAGGCTTTGACAACCGAGAGAAAATTGTTTCTTTGCTATCTGAAATTTTCATTTTCCCAGAACTCCTGGTAAATTACAACAAGCCGTGAAGGAATTGAAAAAATTCAACCTCGATAAAAACCTCGATGTACCTCTAGGAATCAGACTGACAGACAGATTCTGACGATTTTTATTTGTGGGAATTTAAAAAACTGCACTCTTAAGGACTCTGAGTTCTCCTCAGATAATTAAATAATATGATGTGATTATTGACACAACCAAGGACACAAGAACCTTTAAAACGACTTCAGATACAACAGAGTTTCTGCAAAAATTTGAGTTCTTCACCTCAATGAGCAATCGGCCAATCTTTCAGGTAAGTTTCAGGAAGGCTAGAATTTAGATTTCGAAATATAAGCGTTTAAGGAGACATTATATTGAATAGAATCTAAGAAAATATTCTAGGTCACAAAAATACTCGAAGTTCCTTTAAATTCTTATTCCTTTTAACCACAATTTGGTATTTCTATTTGCTTTAGGCTATATAAGTTAGCTTTACCACTTAGCTTTCTTATGCATTTCCGCTTCTAGAATTCCTAATTGTGGGAGTGTGTGGTTTTACTGAATTCGAGTGAATTTATTTGTTTCATTTTCACGAGTAGTCAATAAATATTTGTAAGTTCAATGGAATTTACCAAAGCGAAAGCAACAAAATAACTAAAGAAATAAACAAACTCGGGAGGCGTTGCGTGTACATAACATAATTTAAGGCGTGTGAGGCATACGAGTACTTGCAATAAGAAAGTTGGAGTAGCTAGGAAATGAAGAACGGTAAATTGGTGGCATACAAATAAATACCGTTAAGATCTAGATAAGTGCTAGCAAATTAGTAGGCGAAAATTGGTAAGTGTTCAATAATGGATTGCACCCGGAAAACGCACATACTATCTACTATATAACTGTATATATTATATAAATGAATCAGCACTTAATTTGTAAGCGAAATGACTATGTGCGCTCGCTCCTGCGGCCATTCCACCACACAATCGTTAAATAGGTGTGTCCCACCTCCACCATTTGGTATTATTTTGGCTTTTCCCGCCTTCAATTGTGGCGATTGTTTGCCTTATTATGGCAGTGTTTATTGTTTTTCGATAATTTGCCACATTTTCATGTTGTTTAGCAAATATGAATGCCGCAAATTGCGTAGGATAACGGTATACAAATGCCGTGCATTCTTACAGCGCAAAAGCATTTACCGAATATTTTTTGTGTTCGACATATTTGTTTAGCACATTTTACGAAGTATTTATTTCGTTTTTTTTTGGTTTTTGTTTTGGTGCTCTCTTTGTGAAATGCCCCGTTGACCCCAGTACATTCATGTGTAAATATTGTGCATTGGCATGACGCGCCCCATAAACAAGCTTGACATTTCACTATTGTTTTTGTCAACGCTTTGTTGTTTGAAGCGTTTTTACAGTTGACCCCCTGAAGTCGCACCGCTGCCTCTGGGATAATATGGCATTCTCATTTATATTGTGTGGTCGGTGCTTTTAAGTTGGCGTATTTATTATTTTTTTACGTTATTTACTTTCGCTGAGTGTGTGTGTTTATTTTACGAGAAAGATTGAATGCTGCCCATTTGACCCTTGTTTAGCTTGACACTTGGGTGTTAAAAGAATTTCCATCACACATAAGCACGCCGGAGCTTTTGATGCTCGTATATGGTGTCAACGTCAATTTGAGTTGCACGCGTAATGATGGAATTCTTTTCTGTTGTTGTTGTTTCCGATATACGTTTCTCGTGCTTTATTGCTTTGGGTTCTTTTCCTTAAATGGAATCCTTATTTTATAGCCATTTTATTGCAACTGATAACTTTTTCATTACCAATTTCCACATAACGTAAAATACAGTATGCGTGCATGTTAATATGTTCAGCATTTTTATATTATTTCATTATAGTGGTAAGTAGATATTTATAGGTCATAAAAGTAATGCCAGCAAAAGAAAACGAACAAAATAATAAACCATGTCTTCCACGAGGAAATAACGGTATTTGAAGACTTGATATTTCTGTCATAAAAATATCAGTATGTATATGTAGAATTTAATGTCAAATTATAGGCAACATATCCATAAAAAATATGTTGATTTTGATGAAGTTTCGGAAAATTATCAGTACAATGCTAGAGAATACAAAGATTCATACAAATATCAATCAAAAACCCTTTGGTCAAAATTTATGACACTAAACTGACAGCTTCGATAGGTTTCTACTGCATAGAGCATAACAATTTAAGTAAAAACAAACTGTCAATTTCTATTATTTGAGGCAAAGGCAAAATTCAACTCTTTCTTGCTACGAAAAATTATTGCCAGCCATTTTTAGTCGTTTGACAATTAATGTCATTGAATTTGACGTGATAAAAATCGCATGTTCTCCAAGTAATTTGAGAAAAATGCTATGTGATTGTTCTTTAAAGCTAAACTCTTCTATATGTGCCACTTAAGCGACCTTACTTAACCCTATCCCAAAAAAATCCAAAAACAAAAAAGCTAACCTGCTTGTCTTCAACTACAATCTATTACACCAACATTGCGTGCTAACTTCGTGGTTGCAACAAAACCGGAAAAGAATGTGCTATTTCGCATCCTTCTTCACACTCCAAGTAATATATGCATCCCTAAGTGGCTCTCATATCAAAATAGCACTATCTATCGCTATACATAACATTGCACTTGCCACATGTGAATTGTTGCTAATAAACGGTGCTAATCCTGCGCCAGCTCGCCTGTCTTCTTTGCAAGTCTGACAACATTTATAACTTTCCAACTGCCATATATCATTGGCTTTTATTTTTCGCAGTGACAATTATTGCAGACCAGAGAAAAACATTAAATTTATTAAAGCAGCGCGGTGCACTGGATATTTTGGTGTCTTTTGCTAGCTAGTAGAGAATGGGAAGTGCTAAAGCAAGGCGAGAAAGTGATAAATCAACAGAAAATAAGAAAAGTTTTTACAATTTTTTGGGTCACTTTAATTCTGCACCTAAGCCATTTTTCACTATTCACAACTTTGTTTGATTTGGTCGTAAACATTCGAGTTAACTTGTAATGGTTATTCTCTTTTAGTTTCTGTGCTAAAATGGTGTAAATGGCATTGTTCTACTGCAGAAAGAAAGAAATATGATAAGTTACATAAACTATTAGGTCTACAACTTTGCTTCCGCCGTTTTCCAATAGAAGTCTCTAGGGTCAAGCACTGGTCGATTAAATCGTTTTATATAGATCTTGGACATTTGTGTCAACATTAACCCAACAAAATATTTGTAGAGATCTGTTTGCATCCCAAACTTATTCTCAACTGAAATGTCACTTTTTGATCCGAATTCTCGACATTTGCGGGAAATTTTGCTTTCCTTTTTTAATTCCAAGAAAAGTGCGGCTGAGGCTCATCGACATTTGTAACATCCTCATTTGTAACCATTTTTATAAGAAAAAAGCCTTAAATTTACAAAAAAAAAACGGCGGAGGCAAAGTTGTAGACCTAATACAATCGGTTAAATTTGAATATTATAAGTATATACGAAAAATTACTGCATTATAAATAGATTATTAAGAGACCTTTGTTAGATACATGCGCGGGGCTCTATGATCGAAATTCTGTTCATTAACAAATTGCCAATAATCTTCGAACGAATAAAGTTCAGTTGTTCTATGCTCCCAAGAACCCCTATGAAAAAATTGATCTGCCTATGAATATGTACAAAATGATCCTAACTTTTGATACAGATGATTAAAAATATCTCATATACTTTGATAACGAAGCCAGAAACCTAAAATTAGATGACGTTCTGAAATCACCAACATTTTAATGGAATTTCATATATAAAGAACTATTTGACCGATATTTTCTAGTTTCTGTAGGAACTTTCCCATTTCTTGTTAAAAATCGAATATTTTGTATTTAATCACTGACCTGGGATGAAAGCCGTTTCAAGGTATTCAATTTAAGGAACAATAAATACCTGAAAGTAGAAAAATAAATGCCGTTATTATTATATTTTAACATTTGTATTCCAAATGTAAGAGATCAAAAATCACAAAAGGGATCTCTAAATTATACAGTTAAATGTTTATAAATTGAGTTACAATATAAAGACTTATCTTAATCAGAATCTTAAATTTCTGTACATAAATATTCCTTTTTCCAAAACCTTGATGAAATCGTCGATTTTCGTTCGATTTGACCCCAAAAATCTTCGTTACGACCTCGATAAACGAGCTTTATTCTCCAAAAATATTTTTTGAAGAGTGTTTTACATAAAATGTTAAGTAATATTCGGAAGAATTAAAATGCACTCTTTCTGTTGTTAAACCACTTTTAGTTAGCATTAGGGAGAAGATATGAGATTCTTAATCCAATTCTAGGTCTAGCTTATGACGCTCTAGTGAATGAGCTTAATCATTGAATCCGCAGCGCATTCGATTTCGATACGTTAAAGATTTTCGATCGAAAATGTTCATGCAATAATTTATTCCTTCGATAAACTGCTTTACCACAAAATGAGAACATTAAACTGTTTTATCGACCTTTATCGACAAATGCGAAAAATTTGCTAAATTTTCTGTGCTTTTTGCTTTGATTAATAAAAATTAAAACTTAAAGGTCAGTTTTATTGTGAAATTTCTTCAAAAATATATTTAATTTTTCTGAGGCTCTTTGAGATAATTCTTTCGCTATTTCGAGGAGGCAACTTTATATCGCTTTAAAACATCTCTAATTTATTTTTGTTAGTCTGTTTTTGTCTTTTGTCTCGTCTCTAAAATACCCATATAAAATATAATTTAGTCCGTCATCACTAATTGTTTACATAAAAACTTCCAAATGGTTGACTACTTTCACACTAAATTTCCACAACTCACTCAACAACGAATAGATTTCGGCCAAAATTTTCGATTTTGCGGATTCAATGATTTCGTAATTAGCGACATCTATTAACCGCGGAATTTATTTTTTCGAGACGGTAAGTGAGTTCAATGTGATCGTAAATTTTATTTTCGATACGGTTTCAATAAATCCGACGTAAAATTTTTCGATTGTATCGAACCATTTTTCGATCGAAATGGATTCAATGATTAGTCCCAATATGGTTGGAACGAGATGTGTCTCCACTTGGTTCTTGTTCAAATAACAGAATTTGTTACGAAGAAAAATTTTTACGAAGAAATAAAGAATTTGAAAGTCGATAGATTGCTTTTAGAACATAAATAAAAGGCATTAATCTGCTAGCATATTTATTGGTCTTTCAGTCCTGGAACATATTTAGAATTCTCTACTTTTCTTGAAACTCAATTGTACGCCTCAGTGAATGTACGACCAGACAATTGAGGCTATACAAGGAAATATGATTAAGGCTCAAAGACCATCATGATCGAGGATTCTGTTGTTTTATGGAAAAATGGATTTGTAATTGCTATATCTATTTGAAGACGAATACGAAGGCTTATAAAGTTTAAAGCGTGAAAACGCTGTTTTTAAGAATCTTTTGAAAAAATTAAAATTATCAGATACTTCTCTGCTGGCTGTATATTTAACTAGGCAGTATAAAGCTCGAGCGACCCTTTATTTGGCAGATAATTTACACCGCATTAATTTTACTTAACATTAGTAAGCAGCCAAGCAAATGGAGGGTTCTAGGTTCTTTATAAAGTAACCTAAAAGTATATATAGATTTAAGAAATCTATCGAAGTGTTTACACTACATATTGATTTTCTATATTCCTCTTCAATGCTAAATGACCACAAAAATATGTTGGTTTTCCAAGCGATTTACATTCAAAATGACAGCAGTGATGACAAGAGAAAAACATACTTGAAAAACTGAAAACAATATCAATCACCTCACTGACGCAAAAACATATACGCAAGCATATGTAAGTTGACACTTTTTTGCGGCGCCGACACACATACAAACAAACATACACATATGTATATTCGCATATCATCAACCACAAGACTGACAAGAGCCACCATTGAAATGTAAATAATAATGACAACAATCGCGTTAAACGGTATACTTTTCACAATTATTTAATGTTTTTTACTGTCTGCTGATTTGCATAATAATATGAATGCGGGTGTGTGGGTGCGCCGGTGTGTGTAAGTGAATGTGCGTTGAAAGGCGGAGGTGTGCTAAAGTAAATATTTTCACTTGTATTTTAATTTGTGTGATTTTACATGTCATTTCACGCTGACCGACAACAATGAGGTATTTAAATTGTGGAAAAAATAATAAAACAACAACAAAAATAAATTTAAAAAAGAATAAAAAGAAAAATTTAAAACAGCAACAAATCAGCTTAACAAATGAAATACTTAGTTTATAAGCATAAATGACTGTGTGGCATGCAAAAAGAAGAATTTGAATATGTATGAGAAGTGTTCAAAAAATAACGGGAATTTTCATGTTTTGAAAAAAAAAATTTATTCGTCTAAATTAATGTTGTCGTACTTCAGAGGACAACATAATAAAAAATAAAAAAAAATGGAATTTTAAAAATTCCCGTTATTTTCTGAACACACCTCATATGCATGTTTGTAGGTGTTATGACACATTGGATTAGCGTAGCAAAGGCGCCGTTTCAACGCAACGTGCCATAAACTATGTATGTGTTTACATAATAGCAATGCAATTCGTGCCACACCATCGCCGCATTAGCGTTGCACGCGAAATATTTTTGTCCGCCTTGTCAGGCAACAGCGCCAGACTGTCTCGGCGTGCGTGTTGCTGCTGTGGCGGCTATTTGCATTCAGAAGAAGAATAAGCAAAATTTTATGATTTTTTACTCACACGCACTGGTACACATACATATATGCAGTTAAGTAGTTGCATTTTGTCCACACTTGGCATGCCAAGCAGCGTGCATGTGGCATGTGTCCAACAATTTGTTCACCTATGTTTGTCATTTCAGCGATTTAGCATAGCACATATGTATGTATGTAAGTTGCCGCATGTCCAACTGACTGATGAAGTATAAAAGAAAATCACAGCACGAAATAGATTGCGGATTTTGTGTTGTTGTTGTTGCAACGCATATGGATTACCAGCGATGTACTTGCAACACGTCCGCCTTATGCGCGTTTGTACATGAAAAACGCATTTAATTACGTATATTGCATACGTAGTTGCATGTGCAACATCAAAAAAAAATCAAAGAAAAAAGTTTGCCAAGTGGCAAGCAAATGAAGATGCAGCCTGTGCTGCGCGTAGGCTGCTGCCTTTCATATATTTAAGCATTTTCTTCTGCCTCATTTAATTGCGCGAAAAATCCAATTAACCAATTAACCGTTAATATGTTGAAAAGGAAATTCATGCGAGTATATTGAAATTGTGGTCGAAGGCATAAGCTAAATAATTAATTCAACGAAATTAATTTCGCATTTTCCTTTTATACCGCTCGCCCACTTGTCAGCTTGCCACTTTCGTGGATTTCTTGGCAATTTTTCAAGCAAATAAATTGATTGTGTTGAGTTGAAAATGTGTATGGAAAACAATTTGCAACGCTGCAGTACTATAAATGCGTTTTAAATTGCCAATGCGACACTGGCACCGCCAACGGTGCGGCCTATAAGGCGGTCAAATTTGTCAAAGCTGTCACAGGCAACTTTTTATCATACGATAATTTTTTTTTTTGAAAATTTCATTAATTGTGACTTCATTTGAACTCACATATATGGTACCCACGGCTCAGAAAATGACTGAATTCCAGTTATTTCCACCAGCATGCAGTGTACATACTTACTTAACTTCATTATCGAACTCAATACAAAAGGTTTATTGTAGTGCCAGAAATCAAATTTCCTTTGGGAAACAACAAAAGAGGATTTTTACCCAATGAAACACTTCCACAATATTTCGATTGGAGACAAGAATAAAAACAAACAGTAATATGTATGTCCCTCAAGATTAAAGCACTTTGAAGCAAGCCCAAACCGTTTTAGATAATAGAATCGTGCACTGGTCATCTCTATTTATACTTTTGGACCTGGAAACATCATTCTAATAATCACCATAACATTTCGTTTAAACCCATACAACTCAGAGGTATATATAATTTGGTCGGATAAAGAACCAATAATACAAACCAATAATACAAATGTAGTAATCTAATACAGAATAAACATTTCCTCAGCGGTTTGTACTTTGAAATAGTAATTTGATTTTGTTTTTTATGGGATCCTTATGTGGTGGAGAGCCCTTCGAAAGTCTTCAAAACTATTTTAGCGTTTTTAAGGCGCAAATGGCTGCCATATAGGGAACAGCGGATCTATTACTGCGAAGCATAACACCCTTCAGTGAAGTGACGATTCAATCTGGGATTAAGTGCTCGCTCCCAGGACTAGTAAAGAAATGTCTACCCTCACTTTCAGTCGATACCAGTTAGATCTTCACGATTAGACTAGTTTGGTTGTCTGGTCACATGGAAATCCTTGGTAATAACGTAAGGCTGATGAGTCTTAACTACAGTATAATGCGAACAAGTAGGAGCACCACCTACGCCCTTGTGATCTACTGTACAGTTGAGCTTCAGCTGAGCTGGGTAAAAGCTGCTCAGTCACCAGATCCTTCTCACCCAAGGAAAATCGTGAGATGTCTAGGGCGCTCTTCGCCCTCAGTAATACTTCCTTAGTTGTAGGTGTAATTAACCCATTAAAAATTTCATTGGGAGCCAGCTGTAGAAGTTTCCTAGAAGAAGACGATGTGGAATCATCTATCTAGCGGATTTAGAAGTAGACAGATGCAGCTTTGTAATAGGTACACTGCGGTTTTTCGAGCCTTAATATCTAGTTAGCGAGGTATTCTGGCTTTCCAAAGGACTATCCTTTTAGTGTATTCCTCTTGTGCGGAACATCCATAAAACCTAACCTAATATCCATGGACAGAACACAGTTGAAGTTTTTGGTGTAAAATCTTGATATGATAAACAGCTTTTACATAAAAAAAAGCAGAAAGTGCATGCATTTTGGAATAGTAATATGATCCCTTGGACATCAAATCGAGCCAGCACCAGAAAATTGCTATCTTGATAATTTATACTTTTGCATTTAAATACCAATATGAATCATCAAAAATTCAAAACAAAAATAGTTGCGACAGAATGCCGAAATTCGAAAATAAGTTTTCATTCACTGCCTTCCCTAAATAAAAGCGTTGGCGAAACGTTTTTTATACGCCATCGTCGATACGCCATCCCTAAATAAAAGCGGCAACTTCGCGTCAAATATCAAAATATTTACTTGAATTGTTGTTATGAAATTTTATTATACAGAGAAACTTCGTTTTTTGCAGCCAACTTTACTTCGGAACGCTCTGTCAAAATAGAAAATTTCACCCGCTCAGTGTCGCCGTCGCGTTATTTCTTGACACTTTTATTTAGGGAAGGCAGGTACACGAAATTCATGATATGAAATTTTCTTTCGTGTGGAAAAAATTTAAAGGGAATGCTTTATTCACATTATATTTACAATAAGGCTGATTATATTTCATAAGTTTTCTATATAGGATCTTAGGCTTTTAGATTTATAATGAAAAAAAGAAAACAAGATCAATTAAGATATAACAGTCAAAGAAAAACAGATTGTCAGATTTAAAACTAATACGTGTTTCAAAAATTTTCCATCGCACCAAAAAATATCTATTAAATGGAGTTCTCAAAAGTCGTTATATAAAATCTATAAAGTTTTATGAAAATTTGCAACGCAGCAAAAACTCTCTCTGAAATGAAGTCGTCCAACCAACCAAAACTGCGTTCCTCATTCAACAGAGCAATTAAAAGTAGACAAGCAAAATGAAGAAGACAATTTTAATTTGCGCACATCTCATTTATATTCCTACGCCGTCGATTAAATCTTTAAAGTTGACAAATCGATTGAGTTGTCAGACAATGTGTATGAGTATATGTATAGTTGTTGTTGCTGTTGGAGCAGAAATAAACGCCAAGTCAGCAAAATTGAATTAAATTCTCAATTTATTGTCTTTTCCAATGATGTTCCCATAATGGATGCGCGTGTGCGTGTGCTTTTATGAATGCTAAATGGAGAAAAAGTAACTGTAACTATATGGAGACTTTGATATCTGAAGATGAAATATAAATGAGAAATCAATTCATTTCATATATTTAGGAGGTGTAAGAAACTGGGGAACGTCAATAATCATCAATTATTATGCTTTTACATTTCCATTATTAATCTCTAAATTATATATAATCAGTTGGGGGCCTTCTAAAACGTCTTGAAACATTAAAGACATTCGACACATTACAATGCAACTTTCACTAGCAAAACTAAAAAGGAGAGAAAGAAATTATAAGTAGTGTTCTTCTTGAGATTTTGCTTTGATTGTGAGTATTGAAGAACATATGTGAGTAATGAAGAGTTGATGAGAGAAAAGAGAGAAGAGTTTAAAACCAAAATTAGCAGCATGACAATATAAAGAGATTGTCATATCTTCATCGTCCTCTATCAACTCATGTATCAGTGTATGGTCTCTTGCTACTCGCTTAGAATGAAATCTTTATCTAAAATACATTTCTCCATAGGAATTTTTGATTTTCCATGATATATGTTCTGCATGACCTTAAGCCCTGAAATTCACAGAGTTCTCTGAAGCCATTAGCAGATTTTCACCCATGCTTAGAACCAGTAGAACAAGCATGAATAAGCCTTGGTATGAATTATGCATTTTAGCAGTTCATTTCCTTAGATCATTAATATTATTTTTGCAAAATTTAAGTTCAAGGGCTATGTTGTTTTATACTACCTTGGCAATGGTAGCAACCACCATTTTCTTTCCATTAAACTTTTGCAATTTTTCATTTGTACCCACATATAATATACTAGCACTATACTATAGCTGTATGTACATTTGCAACACAGTCATTGCGGCATTTTTCCACTCGCTTCGTTTTCCATTAAAAAGTTTTTGCACTTGATTTATACCCATACATGTATATATGTACATATCTGTGCGAAAGTGTTTGGCATGACTTTTGAAAATTATTTTGGCTTACAAAAGTGCTCGTAATACATCTTCATACAGAGAAGCAACTTTGCGTTAACTTTTCAAATCCGAGTGCTCTCAATTCTCAATTTACTATTTGCGTTACTATTTATTTGTAGTAAATAAATCGCAATGGTTTCACACTCATTTTATAAATTTTCTATTATAATATTTTGAGACAAAATTCATGTTTTGGAAGCATACGCTCCGATCGTATGGTTCTCATAGTTCAGGGACGTCACGCTCACCCTATTTAACATACGCTCAAATTAACTTAATCTCACAGATTCTTGCTGCGAATTCATGATTATCATTGGAATTTGTGTATTTAAGACGTGACGTCTAAAAATATATGTACATATAGTCTAAATGATTTTTTACGTTCTTATTACACAAGTGGTCCTGAAATAACCACTTCATATAGAGTATTAAACCTAGACTAGTAGAGTCTAAAAGTTAAATGATTCAAAAATCAAATCTAATGAAATTAAACCGTCTCCCTACACTCAAACTTCCGACCAGTAGATAAGCAATCATGCTACTCATCTCCGCATGGCGTATTCATTAACATTTTTAGCGGCTGAGTTGAGTTGAGTTGAGTGACAGTTGATTGATAACCTTGACAAAGGCACATAAAATTAGAGTCCAAACAAAATTGCCTTCATTACTCTCCATAAATATGTTTATATAAGTAAAACCCGCGATATTTTTACATATATTCGAAAGACTCACCTTCCGATTTACTCATCTCTCGATCTCTTGTATTTAAAAAAGCATGTACGAGTATCTTCAGTTGAAATCATATGTGAATAATTAAATTTGGTACGGTTGACGAGTCAATAGGCGCACTCGGCTCATCGCACAGCAGAGTAATTGCTGATAATACAATAAAAATTCAATAAGCGATACATACCTACATATGTATATACTCACTTACATACAATATAATCAACAGCATGTATGCCCGCGCAACATACAGCATAATTTAATTAATATATTTTAATTTAATTTTTTTTTTCGAACAGAGTGCAAAGTGTGTGGAAGAGATTGATGCGATTATTTTTATTGTATGTTAATGACGAACACACGATTTTTTTTTCATTGTACAGATATGGTTTTGGTACTAAATATAAGTTCATTTATAAATATACATACATATAAATAACAGACAATAATCCTTATCTCTGTAAAATTAATAAATATTCGAGGCATTAAGTTGTATACATTTGTACGAGAGCGGCCCGATACGTACTTGGTCAGCATAAGTAAAACGGAAAATGGTAAATTTATTTCTCAACTTCATACAATTTACCAACGATCCGTAAGGCTCAGTGAATTAGTCAGAAACATTTTTGATAAGCCACAAAAACGTATTTTGCTCTAACTCACACCAAGCGAACATGCGTTTTTGTCTCTTCTACTTCGGTGTGTGTTGTCGCATGTGAAACTATGTGATATTGTCATATTCGGAAAGAAAATACGTATCGACTAATCCGGTGTGGGTTGAGCTTAAAAGATAATAATTTGTAAAAACTCTAACGGTCACAGATACCTTCTTGGCCCAGCTTTGCTCCAAATTTTTTAAACTATCTGAGAAATATGTTTTCTGAAGACCTGAAAGTGGGCTCTTGTGGTGGCTATAATCATTTTATATGAATCAAATTTCCACCCACTCAATGACTTTCAAAGTTTGGAAACAAGAACAAATTTCACGCGGTTAAATCTACAGCCTAATTCGACCATTTTTAACATGGCGACCACTGAGGTAAGAGACAGAACGTGGTGGAATAGTACTTTCGGCTATATAGGTCAGATTTTTCGGCAATTTGCGCTCTTCGGAGTGGGTTTGCCGGGAGAAGTACTTCACTGTTTTCACTAATCTTTAGACTCCGATGTGTATCAGCGTCACATTTTGTCGACGGTCTCGAAACGAGGCTGCCACTAGGAGATTGCGGCCAAAAGAAAATAATGAGGCAGAAATATGTATATATAGTCCCTGGCGTCAAGTGGTAAAGCTAAGTACTTATCGAACCACCGTATAAGACTAACCGAACATCACAATGTGAGCTGATAATTGATTGATTTTTGTTACATTGTCGGCTAAGTTTACATAGTATGTTATATTGAGCTATGAATGTTGACTCTATTAAATTTTGACGAGCAATTTGTGCGCTAGGTCAATAACAACTTGAAAGTCTTTTTCAACATTTTTGAATTCTGTGAAATAATAATTTCTAAAATAGATTTCTGGGAGATTTTCAACACATTGTTGCAAGTTTATTTTGAATAACTTTAAAGCTCATATACCCAAAACATTTTGTAAAGAAAATTAGAAAATTTCTAAAATTTTTAAGAGACCTGATGAAACTACGTGGGTTTTGTATAATTATTCTGTAAATATTTATAATATATTTGTTACCTTTGGAATATTACCAAAAATATAACAAAAATCTCGTATTTTAAATACAAATAAACTCACAAATATCACACCTAAGATTGTAATTAAACCAAGTTAAAATACTTCCCACTATTATTTCACAACTAACATACAGTTTGAAATAAATTAATTTACTTAAAAATTGTTTGAATTGTGGTTTGCAGCTCACAGGCATTCAACCAATTACAATTACTCTGAACTGGAATGGAATTTTGATTGGAATTTCGGCAAAACAACTATGGAAATGAAATCAAAAAGTTTATTTTCATTTCCTATTTTAACAATAATACAACCAACAACAAATATTTTGGTGTTTTGGTAACCAAAAGTGAGCAATTCGTGTACAGTTAATCACACCGAGTGCCAGTTTGTAATGTTGCAACTACAAAAGAGAGGAAGTAAGAAATACAAATATTATTGCTAGGAGAGAACGCTGACTCAGTACATTGAGTAATTATTCGGAATAATTATTTTCTAAGAATAATTTTGTATATATTGAAATGCAAAAACTCACTCTAAGTGGAGAGGAAATTATCGGAATTTCTTTTTTCAGTAATTAACAAGTAAGGAAGGGCTAAGTTCGGGTGTAACCGAACATTTTACACTCTCGCAATTTATTTATTTAACTTTATTAATATTATATAACACACAATTTGACCCACATATTCAAATATATTAGTATAAAGTCCATTGAAAGTTGGAAACCCTAATATTAGGATAGAAGCACCGAGGTCCTCATATTCGATATATGGGGCCTTGACAACCTATGATCCGATTTCGGCGATTTTTAGAATGGGGCTGCCACACTATAAACGTAGTATTTGTGTAAAGTTCTGCATCGATATCTTCACTAGTGCTTACTTTATATATTTTAATAAAATTTATATAAAAAGTCTGACACCTGATTTGCATAGTTTTCATTTTTGAACTAGTGGATCAAGTAGGAGAGTTTATTTACTAAAAAGACGCGATAAACAAGAGAGTAAGTGTTTTTGCAACATCGTAAAAACGCTGCTTGCTTCGTTTCGAATTTTTTATCACACTCTCTGAAAAGTAAATTAAAAAATTTACTTTTTCGAGGTGCATGTGTAATCTTAAAGGTGATTAACTTTTCCGAGATTGTTTACTTTCTGAGAATTTACTTTTCGAGAGTATACTGTATTATCATTACAAGCAACTTAATTTACTACAAGCTACTTAATTAAATTATAATTTAATCATCGCATAAAGAAATGATAATTGAGCAATTTGGAAGGAATAGCAGGAAAGATGGGTAGACAATTTTGGGTTCTAAGAATTACGAGAATATATGATAAAAATATCTATTGATGACTTCTTTTCATGATTTTTGCCTTTTTTAATATCTAACGGACTCTGATATTTCGAATTCTTCATATCCCAAATTATAAAAAAATTGAAGAAAAAAGTATCATTACTTTTAGAATGGAGAAGCTATAAAGCATACGAATTATATTTTCAAGTGCCTCCTGATCATATTCACTTTCCACTTAAATAAGCAAATATTATATATTTTTCTACCAAAGTCAGCAACTAGCTTAAAATCCCATAAATCTCTATTGTAATAGATTGTAACTCTAATACACTTAGCTACATTTGGTAGTGTTAAACATGCCTACAATAAACCTTTAACGTGATTTTTGGTTCATACAGTTCCCGTATTCCATAACAAAAATAAAAATGCCTTAAGACGACTTGAGAAAATAGTTGTAAATGGTCACATAACTGCAGTTACATAGCAAATAGTAATCCAATTATTGTTTCAGCATAGCATATGTGCCTAAAAATATTATATAGACGACTGCCGTTCTTTAATCAAACAGTTTTTGACATAATCACTACATTAAACCACAATTACTAATATTGAGTTATGCTATTTTTAGTTTTAGGCAAGCCATTTGTAACTGCTACTATCTCAAGCACACGGCATGTGGCCCACTCATGATTTATTATACACCAGAAGTGCCGTGGCAGAAGCCTGTCAATGCTTTATGATTCGAAAACTGAAAATTATGGGCATAAATTGAATTTTTAGTTGCAATTGATTTAGTTAGATGATAAATGTATTGGCTTTAGAGTAACTGGGATTTGTTGCTAGTTTTATAGAAATAGCTTTAAATTTGTGTGAATGAAATATAAGTATATTTTGAATAAAAATAAAAAAAATAAATGTAGTGGAACAATTTTTTTGATAACCAGCATCCCAGATTTATTCAACAGTTTCAAGAAAATTATTTCGAAATAAATTTAAATAAACGTAAACTAGACTTAACTAAAATTTATTCAAACTGTGTTAAATTTTCTAAAAAATTTGGTTAATTTTTTTCGAATTAGGTGGCAACATCATAAATATTAATATTTAATTTTGTATTTAGTATTTTTTAGTTACTCATATTAATATTATTTATTAAAAAGTGTTTTGAAATTTTAATAGTATGGCAACCCTGTTTCAAATTATTTGTTGAGATAAAATTTTAAAAGCGTTTAAAGTTGTATGTCAAAATTCAACAATCAATTTAAAATTTATTATTTATAATTTTCCATTATAATTGCCATCCAAGTGGCAACTCTACAAAAAATATGGTTATGAAGAAGTTTTACCTTTAAATTAATTTCTTCATTGTAAAATTTTAAGATTTGATAAATTTAATTTTACAAAAATTGAAAACTCTTCTCCCACCCTAGCATGTGAGCCCAGTGTAAAAGTTAACCAATATTTATTTATACATCTCTTAGTTTGAGATTTTTTAAACATTTCGACAGAGATAAAGCAATGTTTAAGAATGCACAACATTAATCGCGTGCCACAGAGAACCAACCAACCTACAACAACAGTAACAACAACAAAAAGCTTAAATATTTTGTCTGTACACAATTCTTTTGAGTAAACAAAGGTATGAAATATTGATGGTGTAAAAAAAACATAAAACGGCCACAAAGCGGTAGATAAAAGCTGGATATGCACAAATAAGAGCAAAATGCGTAAAGACTGCGAAATGCACGAGTTAAAAAAGTGGACAGCGCTGGGAATGCACCACTCACGTACCAAACTACCTGCTGCTGCAATTGTCACTACATGCAGCTGCAGCAAAGTGGACTGCAACGAAAGCGTTGAAAAAATGCTGTTGCTTGTTTACCGACGGCCAACGCAGTGGATGTGGTAAAAGCGCAAATGCGCAAAGGTGATCAACTGAAAGTACCCAGATGCGTGGCGCGCACATATTTATATAGTCATCTGAGCAGAGAATTTTACAACGTTCGGTGCATGCCTGCAATGGGGAATTACTTTTTTTCTTGAAGGAACGTACACTGAACCGAACAGCTGATAGGTTTTATCGATATTCTACTGTAAGTGCGAAATTCTTCAACAGAAATATAAATATAGTCTGAAAAGTTTGTGGAACGAGGCCTGGAGAAAGACAGTTAGACAAGTTGACACAATATTCTTGAAAATCAAACTCAAAACTGGGACTGAGACAAAGACTGAAAATTGTGGTGAGAACTTAACTCCAGAAAGCCAATCTTGTCTTAGTCTGAAGACTTTGGAATCCCTGGATTAACCATAGGAACGCCAAGTATGCTGCAGTGCTACCAGTCGTTACAATTAGTGCGAGTCCCACTCTCTTCTGCTGAAATTAATGATTCATGTATTGGTACGTCGAATCAGATCACATCTCCGGCTGCCTTGTCTTTTCACGATGTCATAATAAAGCATTTTACAGTCCAATAATTGCTTCAGGTTGTCCAGGAACCCTAGTTACTAATGATTAACCAGATTTTTACTGCCCCAAGTACACATTATTTAGCAAAAGCTTGAACTATATCTATTATAGCAGAAAGTTCCTTACAATAAATTCCATCTCTTCCCTGCTATCAGCCTCAAATCGCTCAGAAGTTCGCTCGCTCGATCTCACTGCAAAGCGAATAACTACTCATTCTCTGAAGGAATAATGAACAGTGCTGAATCCCGAGAAGCCACTTTAGGTATACAGTGGTCAAACAGTGACCAGTTTGAAATCAATACTGCGCAGAAAACTTCATTAGAGATAAAAAAATATCGTTAGATAAGATCACTTATCAAAAGATCTCCATGTTCATCTAATAAATATTCGAATTTTATACGAATCCGTTTCCAACTTTACGCAGCTTGGCAATACATATCACTTGTTTTTTTAAGATTTCAGTGCTACGGAAAAATTATCCAACTGTTGCTTCAACCACACTGTGCATACCCCTTCCATGTAGTTATGTCTGTAAGGTAAGATAGCATGTAAGTGATCATGTAAATATCCAATATTATAGCAGGTTGCATGTTAGTGCACAGCATGCGGTCGCACATTTTTTCCAGATGTTGAAATGTAATGGTGCAAGTGTGGCAACCTGCTGTGCGAATGTGGAAAAATGTTTCTGGACACATGCTATGTAGTATTTGAAAGTACTGCCAGTAAGTATGTAAAGTCGTATAAGTAAAAGTATTTGCATAAATTATTTTCATTGGGAAATATTGTAGACAGTTCGGTGGATAAGGCAAATTCATTTTATTTAGTGCCAAATGCAATTACTTTCAGAAGTAATCGAAACATTTCTTAAAGCTTTGAATTTGATTTACTGAACTGATGACTTTGGTCGGTAGTATTGTTGATGGACGACTACGGTTATTTGCAAATTTTGAATTTGAAGAAATATATTTATTTGTGAAATTATTGATTGATAGCTCCTTACTATTTTTCTGAATAGTTTGACATCTTTGATACGGTCACATAGTCGCATCATAATTTCGATCGCATGAAAGGAAAGTTTCCCCATGAAAATCACAATCGTGTCACCAATGAGCTAGTCTCGTTTTATTATCGACTTTGAAAGTTTATTAAGTTTGTAGAAAAACTTTACGACGAAAATGACCCTGAAATATGTATAGCATGATAGGACGTGGGGAACACTTAACAATCTGAAATGTTTTATGTGTATGTAATTGGCGTAGAAGCCGTTAATCCGATTATAGCCGAAATATCTTATCATATTAAATATGTAACTTACAAAGTTTTCCATAACACAGACAGGTCGAAGACTCCTTTGCGAAGGCTAGTTCTCTTAGATTATACTAACATATAGTAAGTTATTGTCAAAAATGTTATCTAAAACGAGATTTCTATTAAGAAAAATGAGAATTGGTCGAAGTCTCTCAAAATAAGTCATTTAAAAGTAGACGATGAACTGAAATACCTTCTATTTTAGGATACTAGGAGTAGAGGATTTTTGGCTTTGAATAATGAAGGGAAATGTTAGGTTGGAAAATATCTCCCTTCCGCCTTTTTGTCTTTTAAAGCGCTACAGAGCTTATATCTGACAATACTTTACATCTTTGATGAGTCTTGACATAACCTACAAGACGACGCTATGCATGATTAGTTTTGATATTGCGTTCAACAGTTATAGACGTATAAACATGGAGTTCATTCGAGCCATTTTAAAGTTTTCCTTCGTTGAAGGCAAATCCGTTAGGGAAACGTTCCGTGAGATTAATGGTATTTTGGGGGATGGTACTCTATCACTTCGAACTGCGGAGGAGAAGGCTAGATACACAAAAAAGCTTGATGTTTGGGTGCCGCATGATTTGATGAAAAAATACCTTCGGATGGGAGGTTTTATCGCATCCACCATATAGCCCAGACATAGCGCCAAGTGATTACCATATGTTCCTGTCCATGGCGAACGCCCTTGGTGGTATAAAGTTGAACTCAAAAGAGGCTTGTGAAAAGTGGCTGTCCGAGTTCTTGGCAAATATGATGGATGGATGGAAACAGATTATCGAACGAAACGTCGTATATTTCAATGAAATCCGATCACGATATAATAAAGCATTGAATAAAGAGCAAAAAAGCGGAAGGGAGATATTTGCCAACCTAATATTTAACAAGGCTTTTGTTTCATATTCACGAAAGATATATGGAACCCGAACAGTAAATCATAAGAAGCAAGCAGAAGAATATCTGTTTCTAATAAGAACACAACAACAAATTCAATATCAGCTCAGAGTTAATGATATTGATTAATATAAACAGTTAATGGGTTCTGCGCTAAAAGCAAACAAGATATTTTTAAAGCAGACTTATCCATTACAATCCTTAAATTTATATAAATAGACCCTTCATTTTTCTATTGTCGTCCTCTTACTGATATTGATTAATGCCACAGATTTATTTGTAACAATTATAATTGCTAATTGCGTTCCTTCAGTAATTTTTTCTGCAGACGAATAAGAATTTAACAAAAAGAAAACTGATTTAATTTTCGCTTAAGCCAAAGTACGCAAAGACATGAGCCTCTTGGAAAATGCGACGCCTGCAATGAGTAATGTCTATTCTAAGGCTTTTTTGTAAGTAATGCTGAGCTTGTCATACATTCTATGTATGTACTAAGGCAAGAGGCCCACTAAGAGGTCATAGTAATAATAAGCATGTTATTAATACAAATATTGAGTGTGTACCCTGTTGGGAGACCAGGCGCTTTCGGTGTATTATATGAACGCGTGTGACAAATAGAAAGGCTTTGTTGCTATGTCATTGTGTGTATTTTCCATGACTGCCAAACAAAACACACATACATACTTGCATGTGTGAGTGTATAGTCAGCTGTGTACACCCCCATTAATTATGTTACTCAAGCATTCACTTATTCATTCACCAAACCAGCCAACACTGTCAATCGCCTTTTGCATTTTCGCAAATAATTCCCACCAAAAAGCGTACATTCATACATATATCATTTATTTATTTATGCACACGCGTACACACATATGTGAATGTGTATGTGTGTTTGTGTATGTAATTTTCTTTTTAATGAATAAGTGTCGGCGGCCGCTGGCACATTGACCTGATAAAAACGAATTTGTCGCAAGACTGGCCAGACATGCATAGGCATACATATATACCACACATACACATACAATCGCTAATATGAATTAAGTATACATTAAGAAGCATAATTTATCATCGTTGTAATATTGATACAACATGCAATAGCCACCCACATGGTTAGCTATCAATTACAAACAGACGTCACATGTACATGCATGTGTATGTGTGTTTGTGTGAGTGTTTTCGAATCGAAAAAACGTAACGCGCATCGGCATTGCTTTTTGCAGAGTTATCTCGCTCTGAAAAATCTGAATCTCAGCAAACTTCAACTAAACAATTTATTTTCTTTGACAGTTCTTTATTGATTCGCCATTAAATTTGTTGTCAAATGACAGGCAGCAGTGGGATTAAATATTTTGTGTCAATTGACACACACAGCTATGAGTAATGTTGTTCTTTGACGCAGAATGAAGTTAAAGCGCGTGACTTTGTTTTCGAAAACTCTTAACTGGTGGAAAATTGCCAAAATAAAAGAGTTCTTTGTTGACACTCTTCGGATGACAGTGAGTAACTTGCATGCTAGTTCAAATAAATATTTGCTGTACTACCTATTCCTTGACATAAGAACCCTAGTAGGGGTGTTAACAGGTCACTGACTGATTGGGAGACACGCCAGGGGATTGGGGATACCTTTCAACGATTACTGCAGCAGCTGCCAAGATGTAGAAGAAGAAGGAACTATAATACACCTTTTATGCGGATCTGAGGTTCTGTACATAAAAATAATCGCAACTATCGGACGCGGTTTCCTCGATGATATGGGCGAAGATACACACATCAAACTATGTGAATTATTTCATTTTATCAGGAGGACTTAATAGTGTGCGGAGTTCCGGTGGTGTCACAATGGGCCTCCCAAAGGCCTAGGTGCGTCGACAGATAACCACTTTACTTAGTTTACCCTAACCTACTCCATTAGGTCTTAACTTCGTTTTGGTGCTTGTTCTATATTGTCGATGAACTATTTGATCCTTAACTGAATGATAAATCCTGAAATCGTTTTATAAATACTTCCAGCCCTATCTGTTACTTTTTGAATATATATTATTACGCAAAATATCATAAATCTATACAGCTGACCTATGAGGAAGTTGACCCCAAATGTACTTTTACTTTATGGTCTAGAGACTCAACTATGTATTCTCTTGTATCATGTTATGCTCTTTTGGGGTTATTTATAAGGTTTTCTATATGCTGTGTTCGTGTTTAACAGTGGATCGTTTTCCGATTGTCATGAATGAATAAACGTATCTTTCTGGGATCAACATAAGTGTCAACAATTCATCTCCTTTCCACTACAACCTCAAAGAAGTTGTAATTTATTTTGTCCTCAATTCTTTCATAGAAAAAATTCTCTTTTGATCAGAATTATCTGATCATCGATCTCGAGAAAACCTTACAACGGTTCCTGGATCAGGACTAAGTAACATATTTTTTTTACTATGAACTCCTTGAAATATATTTTTTCTTTTCATAAGATAGCAAGATTGCTGTGTTTAAGTCCTCCTCTGGGACGAAGTTATAGACTTGAAGATGCCTGCTTATCTAGTTAAGGGACGTATAATCGATTTAACAATTTATCTTAGAACACCCTAATGGTGTTATCAACATTAAACTGAAGAAATTTTTATTTTCGGGATTTTGCAAAAGTGGCTTTCTCTTTTGTGGTTTAGTTTGAGGACTGCATCCAGAAGTCAGTCTGAAGCTGAAGGATCATAACATCGTCTATGTACATATATACTAGAACTACTCTAGGCCTATATGGCAGCAATTGTATTTTTTAGATTTCGATAGTATTAAACAAGATTTTCCGAAAGATAGACAAATTAAACCATTTGACAATTTGGGGTTAAAGATTATTGCAAAAGAGTATGTCGAATCTTCTTTGAGAATTTAATAAATAAATAAATTTATTTAAAAAAAAATTTGTTGTTATGAAGAAAACTCATAAATTTATTAAACCTCTTAGAGACTTGCATTATTTTTGAAAGATTTATTTAACTTGGGTTTTTACCAACACAATATATACTTACAAAACTATTCTTCATACACGTCACCTTTCAACGGAAATAACGGTATTTGACACTAAATTTATTGTCATCAAATTTAAGACTCACGCGCCAAGAGTCTTAGAAGTGCAAAATTGTCAGCATGGCTGACAGCGCCGCTTAGCGAATTCAGGTTTCAAAAAAAGCTAAAAAAATAATAAGAAAATCGTTGAAAAGCAATAAATTTCTCACAGGTGACTTAAAGAGATTGTGAGCGCGCACTTCCAAAAACAAAAACAAAGTCACAAAAACAACGCTGAAGTGTGCTGAAACAACTAAATAATGCAAATGACAGGTCACTAACACATTGAAAAAGAGTAATAACGACGAATGCATTTGTCATATATGTATGTATGTATGTATGTCTATACGATATATAACTGCTTAAATACATTATGATAAAAGTGACACTATTATCTGTAACAAGTGACATTGTCATATCCGAAGAATGAGCGACACTCTTCGATAAGAAATTCCATTACATACGATCATACAATAACTTGTTATGCTGGGAAAAAGTAAAGTGTTTATCTTTGTTGTTGTCGTTTTTTAGTGTTTTTGTAATTTTTGTTAATTTATATTTTGTAGAATGGCGTTTAGATAAAATAAAAGCATTTATCATGCGTACATACAAACATTAGAGTGATTATGATATCAGATACAATTGCAATATACTTGAAGTTAATAATATTAATCGGTTCTTCAGATATTTTTTTGGTGCGTGAACCACCACTTTTCGGTTTGTACTTTGATCTCAAATATCAAATAGTAGAAACTGTAAGCTTAAAGCTTTTTTAGACTTTTTATACTCATTAAGAAACTTTTCCATATCAGTGGTGCATTTTTAAGAGTTTTTTTGAGAAAGCTTTTACTGTAATGAAGTCATCAATACTGTGTTTTGCAAATATTCCACAGTGGTTCCGCCGTAGGCCAAAAATCAAAAAATCCATCTCTCGATTTTTTGACAAAATGTAAACCGATGGGCTCTAAATTGTCCACACTTCCTATTTCCAATCCGGGTTTTCCTAAAAATCTAACGGTACTTTCTAAAAATAGAGTTAAACACATGAACAACTGTATTTTTTTAAAGCACATCAGACATTTTTTTTTTAAATTCGCAGCAACCACGAACTTCAAATTGTTCTGGTAATTGTTCAAGTTAACGAATCAAGATTATTTTTAATGGCTTTTGAAGCTAAAGGTATTTATTTTAACTTGTGAAATTAATTAAGACTAACGTGATTTGTATTTTTTGTGAAATTAGTGTTTTATATCACCTATTTTTTGTACCTTTTTTCTGCGTCTTCAATGTGTTTACATAAAGTTTTTGTTGTGTTCCCCCGCGATCCCCCGTTAGATTTATTTTACATTGTCTTTACCAAAGTCTTAAGGTAATAAAAGTGTTAAAGTTAGGTGCGGAAATTTGCAGATGTAGAAGTAATCGTCAAAATAATAATGGCCTTTGAATTAACTATTTTTAAGTTCAAACTCATTATAATTGGACTAAAAAAGCTTGGATAGAAGGATGAACCAACCATCTTTATTTCAACCTATGTACCATTTTCTAGAGGATGCATTATAAGTTTTTGTTCTAATTATAATGGCTGTAGAATGGCAGTGAAAAAATGAACTGTATTAAATTGGTTGATAATTTGCTTTTTTCCTACATAAATTTTTTATCTGATATTATTCTTATAGGTGGAATATGGGGGTTGGATGGGGGAAACTATAACGACAAATCATGTTCAGCTTTTTTATCGCTTTCTTAAATATTTTTACAAAGCCTTACTGAAAGTTTTGACGCTCCGACCATGACCATGAGAAGTATTTTTGCGCATGATTGCCATATAATGGCAATTACAGTTCTATGGGAGCTATAGGACCTAGTAGTCCGACTATTTATTTAAAATAATTTTCTAGATTTTTGGTGAAAATTTCAAAGCGATATCTCAACGGGAAGTATTTATGACCGCACCTTCATACAAGCCGAACCACGAATATATTCGTTCGAGTAAGAAAACTAGAAGCTTTAAGCTCCTTCGAAAATCTTTGATTTTCAATGAAGAATACTTCTGGCAAGAAATTCAATTTTAAGAGCATTTCTAAAAAGCTGTTGTTATTTGCTCCGTTTGATAGTTGGGTCTGTAAAATCTAACTGGGATCGAGTATGTTAGGAATAGGTATTACTCCACAAGAATATTAATGGTAATACAATAACAAAAACACAAGTTCCTAAGAAAGGTATTCCATGAAATTGAGTGTAGTAAAAGCTTTAAGCTCCTACAAAGCTATTTTTTATTAAATGAGAAACTACTCCATTCTGAAATTAAATTTTGAGGAGCTTTATTAGAAAGCTTATGCTATAAAAGACAACGATCACAACAAGTTCTGCGTTTAATTTTTCTAAAAATATTTTGAAAATGTTCTAAGCTCTACAAGAATATCAACAACAAAACCAGTGTAAGATAATCACTTGCTTATAACACTGAGACACTAGAAAGACCCACTACAATCCAAAAGTAAATAAAAATGGAACTATATATACACTCCTTTCCCTTAACGCTCCCCAACCAACAAACAATGTTGCAGATTTAATTTGTCTCAAGAGCTCCGAACCGCAAAGCGAAACATTTAAAATTCAGTAGAGTTTAAATTTGTCAAAACCAAATCCACCATACTATGTTGTGGCAACCACCGCCTTTCTGCTGTACAATCGCTGTCATTTGTTGTGGCATGACTACGGTGGCACCCAGCAAAATTGTGGTGTCACTGACATTTTCCCTGGCTTATATGCGCTTTGCGAGTGAAACTTTTGCTCATCGTTTACGCCGTAGTGTCCGTGAGGGTACGGCAACGCTGGCTGGTAGAGATAAGCTAGAGATATTGCTGTTGAATTCGCAATGGAATTTCTATCGTCTGCTGGCAGTAGGGTTAGCGGCAAAGCTATAACTAATGCAACACTGCAGTTGGCAGCAAATGCTATCACTATCGCCCGAGCAGTTGTTTATTGCTTGTGAAAATTGTTCGGGTGTGGAATGAGAAATGAGGAAAGAGTGAAAACTGAGAACCTCAAAGGCTTTTGAATATGTGACTAAATACAGTGGTCAAGATTTTTTCGAAACATTTTTCCGAAAGCGAAAGTTTAAGGACCGAGATACGGGCTCTCAACCGAAATTATGATGTCTACTATGTCCTCTAGATATATCAAGCAAGAGTCAACGCCTTTCTTCATTTCAAAATCAATTTCCACAGTTCTTGTAGAACAAATTTGACAGCATTTCACTTGTCGCATAAACACTGTCATTGTCTTCGTCCATTGTGCAACCAGAAACTTTATCAGCAACATGCAACTCTGTGGCACAACGGTATAACAAATGTTCTGGCTTAGCTGTTGCATGCTTCATTCTCGCTCACATACCAGAGTTTGTTGTGTATGTTTACCGCCTGAAGGAAGCAACAGCAAAGGTATGTCAAACAAATCCAAAGTAGAAAGAGAATATCTAAATCTGTTGCAAAGAGACAAATGAAAATGAAAAAGAACGCGACTTGCGGCCACAAGCATAATGCCAACAATTCAATAACGAGTTGCAACAAACAGTAGCGGTAACGAGTATGTGGAAGTTGTCGCACACGCACAGATAATGCGCAATATGTCATGCTGCAGCCAGCGTGCAACAGCCGGCGCAATGCATTTGGTCTTTGCTGTGTTGTCAATAAAGATAAAGTGAAATGTGAACGTGGATTTACTGGGCGCGGTTGTATGTATGTGCATATATGAAGAATGTGTACTGCAATTTTGAATTGATTGAGCGCTGACTGATGGAGGAGGTTGGGCGCTTTTGTCTCTGTTAAAGTTCTCATTTAAAATTTATTGTCTGTAAGCTAACCAATCAAGACGTTAAGTTTGAGTTTGAAGGATGAGGATTGAATGGAATGAATCACTTTGATCGAAGTATCAAACGTATTTTTTATTAACTGTTCGTATGTCGGCGCGTCTTCAATATTTATTTTTTTCGTTTCAAAAAATACGAAATATTTAATGGAGCTTATCCTTCTATTATGGTATAAGACCTGGTATTATCGAACAAACATTTGAGACGCAAAACTTTTGGCGGTGAATTTATTGAGATATACTCTCAGAGGTTTGAGGTCTTATAATGGCTATCAAGAGGAGGAGGTTTTTAACATATTTTAATTAAATTTATATTCACAATCGTTTTTAACTTTAATACCTTGGAGTTTCCTTGATGCTTTTTATGGGTACCATCAAAAAATATATCTGTTTTTTTGATATGTTGTACTTGGGAAATATTCTGATTAAAAATCTATGCTACCAGTACTTAAATAGTTGTAAGCAGAAATATTAAATTTAAGGGATCTCTAAATACTATATTAATGACTGATTCAATATAATGCCTCTAAATATTCTGCGTTAGTAAGTTATCGCCTGAGTTATTATTGGGTAATTGCGTAATGTCAATCGATAACTTAAGAAATTGAGTAATCCAAAACTGCATAAATTCAGATGTAAATATCTGTCAGTGTAATCCAAGAAACATATAGATATATTAAATCTCCTGACCTTAGGCAACCAAAGCATTTTAACTTAAGGCCCTTAAGGGTGAGTTAGTCAGTAATATTTCAGTGCTTTAAATATCCACTCTTATAGCAAAGAAATCGCATGAGCAAGAAAATAAATGATCTATGCTTAATATATATTGCTTGGCTATCTATCCTAATAACGCTGATATATTACCTTTCCCATTTAAGACGGATCTACGTAACCAGAATAGAACTGAATTTATATCCTACCAGGGACTATTCCAACGCAGAATCACTCTAGCCAACAGGTGCTACTATGAACTGAGTAGGCTATTGAAAAGTAAAGTCCTCTCTCGACGAACAAAAACCAAACTCTACAAGTCCCTCATCATTCCCGTCCTACTTTATGGTGCATAGGCATGGACGATGTCAACATCCCATCAGACGGCACTAGGAGTTTTCGAGAGAAAGGTTTTGCGAAAGATTTATGGTCCCTCAAACATTGGCAACGACAAATACTGCAGACGTTGGAACGATGAGCTGTACGAGTTATACGACGACGTAGACATAGTCCAGCGAATAAAAAGACAGCGGCTACGCTGGCCAGGTCAGGTTGTTCGAATGGACGAAAGTGCTCCAGCCGCTGGTGGAAGCCGAGGAAGAGGCAGACCTCCACTCCGATGGAAGGACCATGAGTTCGCTTGGTGTTACCAATTGGCGCCAAACTGCCAAAAAGAGAGACGCGTGTCGTGTTGTTGTGGACTAGGCTATAACCGCATAAGCGGTGTCTACGCCAGTCAAGAAGAAGTATGGACTGTCAACTTGGCAGCATTCACCCAACTATTTTGGAAACTGCGTTCATTACAGTAAGAACTGCTTTGGCTATATGGGTCCTTGAGTCCATTATATGAATATTGATAGTTTAAGGAAATCTTTTTTTAATTCGTTGATATTTTTAACATATGGAAGGTGATCAATCTCTACAGTAGCCACGGGCTGAGCGCTCAAAGTTAACAAAAAAAAAAATGCGTCTTTTTGATATTTTTTACTGATTGGCTGGAAATTTGGACCAAAAAATTTAAAAAAAAATTATTATTTTGTTACAGAGCATTAACTGAGAGCTACAGTTAAGCCTGTCCTAGAGTCCAGCGCCGCGATTTTAATTCAAATCGCAATAAAAAAATTAGGAGAATTTATTTTTACAGATTTTTATAACAAAAATAAAATTTTTGTTGGAGCTTTCTGGTAAAAAGTTGCAACTGGGTGAATTTTTGAAGTAATCCCTTAAAAAAATTGATATTGAGAAGTAGAAGAAGCGAAAACGAATTATACAACATTTTGTCAACAACATACAATATCTTTTTATTGGTATGAAGTTTTAAAATATAGCAATTTTTTCAATTAATTTTGTAGAATTCAATAAAACTTGCTTCTATCACATTCAACTCCCTTATGAATCAATATATATGTATATACACCTCCATTGATATACATTTGTATACAATTTGTCTGCCTCCACAACCGCCTTCGGGCCACATTTGTCATTTAATATGTTGTTGATAGCAATGCTGCCACCAAGTTACGCGCCGCAAACGCAGACTCACGGCGCGAGTGTGAGGATGACTTGCAGCGCCTCGTCGCTTGTGTAATACCACACCCGTGAGGCAGACAGATAAAGCAAACGCCTGGCAAGTGGTGGGCCAATGCGACGGCATGGTGAGTGAGTAGGCAGATTTTTTTCCTGCTCCTTGTTACCAATGTGAAACAGATAACTGCGAGTCAATAGCAAAACAGCTGTCCGCCGGTGGTGTTCCGACCGACAAGATTGAATTGGAAATTGTAACTTATTAGCCAATTTCGGCGCGCTTGTTCGGATTCAATTAACAAGTGCTTCAAACGCCAGCTATGGTGTTAACTAACACCACCGACGTTGCCAACAACAACGAGATGCTATGGACTCTGTAGAATACATAGATAACAACATAAGAGTAATACTAAATGTTGTCACAACAACAAAAACAACTCGCAAGTCGTTAGTAGCGCTTTAAAAAGTGAATTCATTAATTTTTTCTCCATCTGTTTGCATTTATTATTTGCAGCCATTTGATGTTGATGTGGCATCTCCCAATGGTATGTTTGTCGGCGGCAACATGCTGTACACTCGTCGTCGTATGATAGATAGCCATAAATTGTGTGTGGCTGTGAATGCTTCTTTTCATAGCGGCGTTGAGTTGGCAACCGCCGTCATTGACCTTTTAAGGTCACAACGAGTCGCTCTAATTGGCCAGCGCTTGCTGCGACGACTTCTCTTAGTTCAGCGTATGCAACATAACTGGGATCGGCGGTTGGTATATTGTTTGGTGGCCGTGGTGGATTCCTGCTATTCGCCTCTAAGATAAGCAATATTCTTAAGCGGGATTTTCTACTATTTACTTTTGCTGACTGCGCATTGTTTTGGTCGCTGCTTTTCGCTTTGCACTTCATTTAGACCGACTTAGTAAATGGCGAGTTTATTGAATCAGTACATAAAAATTGTATTAGTGCGTGGCATTCCACCGCATTTGGTATGCTGAAAGATGAACGTGTGCATAAAGAGAGATAAACTGCAGTCTGCGGTAGCTGTATATTCTTGGTGGTTTCGAGGGTCACTACTAATATATTCGTATATGTAATTGAAATTAATTTGCCTTAGAAGTTTTCCAAGAAATTAAAATGCTAAGAAGTCGGTTCTACCATACCCAAACTTCTTCAAAACATTTTTCAAATAAACAAATTTCTTTGAAAATAATTTTAAGAATATCAAATAAATAAGTATCCGAGACCCGAAGGTCTATGCCTCTTGAAACAGGTCAATCACTTCATCCACAGTTCCGGTTGAGTAAATTATTAGAAGGAATGAAAACGGAACTTTTAACCGTGTATTTATCATTCGGTCTCATATTCTATATGAAACACGCTCGCTACTTTTTCTTCATAAACTTCTACAACAGGTTACTCTCCCCTTCTCTTGCAAAATGGCATGTATTGGAAAGCAGCTTAAGCTAGAAGACTTGCTTATGTATGTATAATATCTTTAGAGACACAACTAGGATAACTACTCCTGTCTATAGAGCTGACTTCATTGTAGAGTTGCAAAGGATGTTAGAATAAGCTAAAACTGGGGTGATATGGATACAATTATTACTTTCTTTTGTCTTCCGTTTTTCAGATTTTTACCCACATCAAGGTGAGGCTGTAATCCCAGCATTTTGTGTGGGAATGAGCTTTTTTCAGGTTGAGAAGAATTGCAGTGACAATGTCTAGCGGGAGGACTACTCTCTTTTGAGAAAAGAACTGAATATCAAAAGGGAATATTTTCGAAATTCTGAACTTATGATGATCCAGGATGCTATAACTTCATGAGAAAAGAAATAAAAATCTGTAGAAATCCTACAGGTATTAGAATCATTAGGTTCACCATAATCCTAGTCAATCTCCTTTTCTGTGATGGAAGAAGAAGCTTCAAAAGTTTTGTGTTAAGAAAAACTTCAAGGGCTTTACATAAATAAATCAGAATTATTTTCATCCCAAAGATCTCTCCAACAACAATTCGCCAGTAGCACCCCTCGTATTTCAATTGTTTATTTGATTACTTGCCAATGAACTTGTATTATGCACCGTCTTGCTGGTCTTGGCCGTCGCCGCATTTAGTCATAGCCCGTAAGTGCCTGTATTTCTGCAGCTATAAAGTAGAAGATATATTTGTATAATTTTGCTTCATTTGGCAGTGCTTCGCAATTTTTCATAATTTCTTTCAAAGGCGAGCTCATTAAAATTCCCATCGCTGCTATTCGTGCAGCTTTTGTGTGTCTCGCTGATTGCAGAGTACAGATAGCTAAATTCCAGATGCTCATTATTTCATTACAAGTATTCCTTTTTGTTTTTTTTCTTTCGTTTTTCTTTTTTGCTTTGCTGTTTTGTCGCAGCGACTTTTCCATTCTGGTAATTGAGCCAAAACTAATTAAAGACTTAGGCATGAATGGCAAAGGCTGAAAAACTTTATCGACAAGACGTATCCATTGAGCTCAATTAAATGCAGCGCGCGGAATGTCATAATCACTGTTAGAAAGCTTTTTAATGTGAATTATAAATTATTTCACAATTACAAAGGCGTTGTAATGAACTTAACACTGAATTTTATTATGGCCTTGAGCTCATAAATAATGCCCAGTTGGAGTGAAATTAAATAAACGAAGCTTGTAATTGATGCGATATGAGATAGAGTTGTGGCACGAATATAGAGACATTTTTTTCTTTCAATCTTATTAGAAGATTATATTATGCGAGCAAAATACTAACTTGAGACAGAGTTTAATCCAATTGTTGCTTAATAAAGTTATAAGGACATTGTTCGACCATTGAGATCCAGTATTAAACAAAGGCAATAATTGTTTCCGATGTCATCTTCAAGTTAAAACGATAATAAGTTACCATAAGACCTTATGATTTATCAGAACTATATTCTTCATTTGGGACCTAAGTAAAGGTCGAA
The DNA here is from genome assembly GCA_031772095.1 of Zeugodacus tau. NCBI lineage: Eukaryota > Metazoa > Arthropoda > Insecta > Diptera > Tephritidae > Zeugodacus > Zeugodacus tau. The sequence continues at coordinate 18,777,047 of CM062652.1, read as the reverse complement.
GAGCGTAACCTGTAAAAGGGTCTCTTCCTTTGCTGGACTCCACAATCCACTAGGTCCCAGATCTATACATTCAACAATGATTTGTATGACGAATATTACCAATTGAATTCACAATAACAGTATTTCAGAGTTGGATGAGAATCTTTCCTATGCTAATTTATTCTGTCACATAGAATAGTGTTGTTTTCGTTCATCGAATTGAAAGCTGAAGCTTGTCAAAGCATTCTTTGTCTTTTGTATCCAATGACCTCTGTTGGAAAAGACTATCGTGATGTTACCACGGGATTCAACTGAAATTTGATTCTTGAGTGTGTCTAAATAGCTTGGTCCCGGCCCAGTAACCTAAATTTTAAATTATTTCTATATACTTGGAATTTTCTGAGTTCTACAGGGGAAGAACTCGATTTCCTCCTCTAACACACCTCTACCCTAACTTTCCTTCGAAAGATATTTTCTGGCATGGACTTATTGTATAACTCTTTTGGAAAATACTATCGTGAAGTTACCTCGGGATTCCACTGGAATAGGTTCTAACCTAAATTTTAAATTGTTTCTAAATATTAGGACTTTTCTGAGTTTTACAAGGGAAGAACTCGATTTCTAAACACCTCTAACCTAACTTTCGTGCGAAAGATATTTTCTGGCATGGACTTAGAGATATCATAACATAGTGACTGTTAGAATTTCCTCAGAACGTCTGGCTAGGAATTGCTTTTACCGTATTTACGATCCTCGTTTGGAAGATGTTTACAAAGACAATATGGTAACGGATATAGACCTGTAAAATAATTTTATGAAAAATGTTGGGCCATCAAACGGACAAGTAGGAGTAACGATTTTGTAAAGAATCGATTTAACTTCGACCTTTTTCCAAATAGTTCTTCGAAAATCTTGGAACCAATATCCGGTTTAGAAATACATTGGTCTTTGGATACATGCTGAGGTCATCTAAGATTTTTAAGTAGTAAGTTACCTTGCTCTGGTCGAAGATCTGAACTAGTTACGCTATAGAGCGTAATTTCTTCAACTTAAAAAGTCTCTTGAACTGTTTTAATTTATACAAATTATTACAAATTTTTTTCATACTTTTCGAGTCATATATGTATGTATATTTGTTGAAATTCTTAAAACGTATTATGTACTTATCACCAAAAGCACTTAAATATTTGCTTTGGCTCCCAAAATATACTGTAGTAGACGCCACCATTGAGTGGCTAAGTGAGATTACGCGATGTTTGCTTAATTCAAATTGTTTACCAAATAATCTCAAATAATGACAGATAGTCTCATAAGCACAGTATGAATATGAATATGTAAATAAATTATCATAGTAGAAAAATAAATTTTAGCTTTTAATTTAAAATAAATTTCCTAAGCTATTTTAGAAATTAATATCAAAATATTTTTTAAAATGGTTAGCCAATGGATTTAGATTATTTATAGATTTTTATAATGAAATAATTCTCTTAAGAAATTATAAACTATAAACCACTCACAGTGAGCTTAAACTATAATTACTGCAGATACTTAACTTATGAAGCATTTTAATTTTTACGCCGCCTTAATAGCCGATTTAAACGCATATTATTTTGATAAAAAAATTTATTAAGCAATTAATTAGATTTTATTATTGGCATAAACACCCCCAACGCATAGCACAGCAAAGATAGCATCACAAGTGTAAATATGAAGAATATTTATACAAAAAGTCGAGTTTAATCGCTTGAGACCACACCTAAGCGCACCCAACATTCCGAACAAAATCCACAAAAATCACAAAAACAACAAACTATTATTAAATATGGCAAATAAAATAAACAAAACAAATTGGTTGTGAAAAAAAGTAAATAAAATTTAATGGATTGTATGCAGAGCAGCTGAAATTGTTTACTTTCGCACTTGAAAAGGTGAAAAAAGCAACGCGTTCATATTTAATAAAAAATTTAAATATTGAATTTGTGAAAGCATTGTGCGGAATGCGAGCGTGTGAGTGAGTGCTTTTTGGGTGTGCGCGTGTGTGTGTTTGCAATGAAATTTTTTATTTAAAAAAATATATATGTTAAAATTGTGCGATAATACTATTATGCGGTGTATAAAAGAATATTAAAAGGCAAAACAACGGCTAGAATACAAAACGCACAGTGGTTTGAAATCATGATTTTGTTGGACAAAATTATTTTTTCAAAGAAGATTTGAAGCTACTTCTTTTTGGGATGGATTGAGGTGGCAATATTAACATCTGAAATAGATTTTCAAGAATTCGAAAATATAATCAAATATAAATAATGTTTATAATAACTCATATAATAAGACAAACCGAAAATTAGTTATGTCAGTTCTAATAAAACTGGGTATGTAGTGTTTTTAGAATTGCTGTGTATGAAATTCGAAACTCAACTAAAAATTTGCCGACGGTCGATATATTTGGACCAACTTTATATGAGGAAGATCCTGCATCCATCATATTAATACTGGGTAGGATATTTATCGATATCAATCATTCCCGTTTAAAATATTATTCAGTTATCCCACTAACCGTTTGGTACTCTATAAAATCACCCAGAGAATCGGAAGTAATAATAACTTAGAGATTCTAATCTAGATCTAAACTGAATTTACCCATTCTCGGATGAATTAAATCACATTATGATAATTATAATGTTCTCAACCTAAATTTATTGAGACATATGATTACTAACCCAACCTCAATACTGGAAACAATACATTAGAAATAAAAAAATCACAGAGAGAGAGAAAGAGAGATTATAATGCGGAGGTTAAAAATATTGCAAACTGATTTCACATATTTTTAGCTCCAAATCAATTACTAATTGTATGATATAAATATGTATATTAAGATCCCCGCAAAATTAATACGGCTGTGTAAGTTGACGTTGAGCAACACCAAAAGCTCCGTCATGATTGGGAAGGACCTCTCCGAGCCGTTCGATACCAAACGAGGTTTCAGACAAGGTGACTCACTATCGTGCGACTTCTTTAACCTGATGCTGGAAAAAATTATAAGAGCTGCAGAGCTAAATAGAGAAGGTACAATCTTCTACAAGAGTGTACAGCTACTGGCGTACGCTGATGATATCGATATCATCGGAAGCAACAACCGCGCCGTTTGTTCTGCTTTTTCCCGCATGGATAAGGAGGCGAAGCGAATGGGTCTGGAGGTGAATGAGGACAAGACGAAATATCTCCTGTCATCAAGCAAACAGTCGGCGCATTCGCGTCTTGGCTCCCACGTCACTGTTGACAGTCATAACTTCGAGGTCGTAGATAATTTCGTATACCTGGGAACCAGCATCAACAACACGAACAATGTCAGCCTCGAAATCCAGCGCAGAATAACTCTTGCCAACAGGTGCTACTTTGGACTGAGTAGGCAATTGAACAGTAAAGTCCTCTCCCGACGAACCAAAATCAAGCTCTACAAGTCGCTTATCATTCCCGTCCTGCTTTACGGTGCAGAAGCTTGGACGATGTCAACATCAGATGAGACGACACTAGGAGTTTACGAGAGGAAAATTTTGCGCAAGATTTATGGTCCTCAGAACATTGGCAACGGCGAATACCGCAGACGATGGAACGATGAGCTGTACGATTTATACGACGACATTGACATAGTTCAGCGAATAAAAAGACAGCGGCTACGCTGGCTAGGTCATGTTGTCCGAATGGACGAAAACACTCCAGCCCTGAAAGTGTTCGATGCAGTACCGGCCGGAGGAAGCCGAGGAAGGGGAAGGCCTCCACTCCGTTGGAGGGACCAGGTGGAGAGCGACCTGGTTACACTTGGGATCTCCAACTGGCGCCGAACTGCGAAGGAGAGAGAGAGGTGGCTCACTATCGTCGATTCGGCTATAACCGGCTAAACGGTTGCAACGCCAATTACATACATACATATTAAGATATCTGATTCACTAACCGATATAAAGATCAACCAGATTGACGACAATTATTTTATTGGGTGTATGACTGGCTATGAAAAGATCTGGATGGAATTGCTCTATTTTTAACAGGATTTGAATGAGTATCTCACAAACTGATCGATGTTTTCAATATAAAATGTATTGAAAGTACGGAGATCTCCATATTCGCTCTCTGTGGGATAGAAAAGGTATGAACCTATAATAATCGAAATAGTGTTCTATGAGAGGTATATGTATGTGGTTGTAGTTTCATATCAGGTTTTATAAGATTATAAAGCTTATATATCGACCAAAACTTAGTTTCAATCGGCCCTAGAAGATTATGAGATATGAAATGTCCCCAAAAATGGTTAGTGCCACGTCCATTGTTAAATTTTTAACAGATATAAGCATGCTGTATCAGCACGAATACGAATTTTTATTATTTTACTCTTTTGAGGATTTCAAAGAATAAAAAAAAAAGTTTTCATCAAAATTTTATCTACAATATTTTCTGTTTCACACCACTGTCCATTCTAGTGGAAAAAATTTCACAAACTAAAAAGGAAATGTCATCGTAAATAGTCGCAGTTAGCTTTTCACTAAGTTTAATATTCATATTAATTTTTCCACATCAGTAGCAGCAGCCAGAGCAGCACCGCCGGCATTTCTTATCGCACACACAAAAACCAGTAAATACAGTTTTATATTGCATACACAGTTTTAGTGTTTTGCGTGCAAAACACGCTCACACACAGAGACACATAAACGCTGAGATAACACGTGAAACTGCATTGAGTCATAAAAATGAACGCGTATAAATTTTGTCGTTCATCGACGATGACAATAACAATACTTCAGCAGTGGTTTGCATTCAACTTAAGTAGAGGGAGATGTGAATGCAGCACTATATATGTAATTGCAAGAGTTTAGGTGTGAGTGAATGTATGTTGGTAAATATGTATATATGTATATTTGTATGTGTATGTCTATATGTATGTGTCGTATATTATGGCTAAGTAGAGTTGACGCATCTCATCGCAATCAAGTGGGTTTTAGAGCAAATCTGTCGCATGCACTTACAGTCGGCTCATAAATAGATGCTACCAAATTACACACGAAAGCTCACTTTTACAGCACACTGCCAGTATTTTTGAACACAAGTGTATTATGTACATATGTAATGCTTATGTACATAGCTTATATGCCAACTTTGATTTGGACTAAGTCAAATCACTGCTGTTGACATTTATGACACTCGCATTTGCCGTCGCCATGACAGAAGACAACATGAGTGTGCCAACTAATTGTTTGCTGTCTGGCCAAGTCTCCTCAGTGACACGCACAGCCTTAAGCATACATATATATATGTAAATATATACATTTATACATATGTATGTGCTTTAAGTTCAAATATGAGTTGATTTGTCAGTCATTTCAGTGCTTACCAACGCTTACAGTCATCAGCGCTGAGCTAAGCTAGTATTTAAATGTCATTTGCTGCAAAAAATATGACGAAAATCGTAAGCAAAGGAGATTGTAATTTTGCAAAGTCATTGTGAATTCGTTGATTATGTGAAGCCACTTTACATTCGAAATGACTTGGTGGAATGCAATGAAGAAAGTGTGCGAGTGAAGACAATACCTTTGAGTCCTCACTATTTGATAGACACCTATGTAGGTCATAAAGTAAAATTAGTGCCATAAAGTTGGCGGTCAATTCATTTCATTGATTTAACGGTAATCGGGATTCCCAAATATGCTATAAGCGCAAGTTTTAGGAGCACTTTAGAGCACGAGCAAACAATGTTGCGGAATTTATGCGCTGCAATATGCGAAATAAAGTAGAAGTGAATGGGAAGTAAAAAGGTAACGGTCTGCACATGTCGGACGAGCAGTTATCAAAGCGTTTTGCGAGGAATTATTGGATAACTGAAATAACTGTCAATAATGTGAAAGCTAAAAATTGGTGGTTATATACATATACATGTATATATAATATATTTTGTAATTCTACAGATAACCCTTCTTAAAAGAATTAGCTTGAATGAATCCTTGGTATTCTATGTATAGACATTGCGGGTAGGTGCAGTGCCGCCAAGGTGGCTATTCGACTCAGAGAAGCTGGGTAAATCAAACGTCCCAAAAATGGACATTCCGAAATTCTCGATCACTTGGACTGCATTAGGAAGAACTGGATTACTGTGTTGCGCAGCCTAATCCCCGCGGCTAATTCTCTGTCCGCATTTCTTCGAAGAAAGCGAGTCGTATCCGGTGGAGAAGAGGCGCGGTAACATTTTTCACGGATGGATTTAAGTTCAAAGGGACAGTTGGAGGAGGAGCTTGGCGTAAAGTACAGCTTTAGGCTGCCAGATTACTGCATAGTTTACTCAGATGTTCTACTTCTGGCAGGGAGGTGAGCATACACACGGACAGTACAGCGGTAATCCTGGCAATGTGCTCGCTGACGGTTCGTTCAATGATAGTCAAGGAGTGCTTAGCCTCTCTATCAGTAGCTTCCAGCGAGATCATTCTGGTCTAAGGTAGAACGCAGGAGACCCACTGAGCTTTTTGAACTTAGTAAGGTTCAGTTGGTCAGCTGGCCGTGATGATAGTAGTCATTACTGGCCACTGCCCGATGGGTTTTCATGCCGTGAGGCTAAATAACCTGAGGGAGGCAAATTGCCAAAGTTATATGGAAGAAGGGGAGATTGAAACATCGAGATACTTCCTCCTTCATTGTCCAGCTTTCACTAGACTGTGGCGGAAATGTTATGGCAGAACAAACTTCGAAGAACCAGCTGAAGTGTCCGGACTATAAATTAGTTGCTTGCCTGTTAAAAAGCTCAAAGCCCTTTCTTTTATAAATATATTCTGTCGATACAACTGCAACTATAACAAAAACCTATATTAATTATAAACCTTAAGAGCCTACAGTCTGCCAGCTTGAAATCGAATCGTCGTCTAGTTATGAAGTAAAAAAAATTGAGTCTGCTTCACTTGTTCTTGCTTCGAACTGCTATGCCAAGAAATGTTGAAGGAGACGAACCAACTCGAAAACTACTTTGTCGATTATAACTATGGCTACAACTCAGTCCCATTTTTTAATAAAATGTTTCATTCAAAAAATTATGGAACTATCACTATTTTAAGATGAAGATGAATACAATATTTCTTAACCCAACTATTTCAAGATCGATGCTTTTCTCAAATCAACTCCCAAACATAAATCTTCTCGAACTGCATTGTAATTACTGCTCCGACAATCTGTTCTTCAACTACTTGTGCTATGACTATTACTATTAGACTTCATTTTGATTTATGATTACTATTACAATTAAAATTACTTTTATAATTATGATTACAATTACCATTAAATTACAAATACAATTACTATTGCTAATTTATTTGTGTTATGGTATGAAGAAATAGATAAATGAGATTTCAATCTGCTGTGGTGAGACTGAACTTTTTAAAGAATTACTTAAAAAACCGTAAAGTAATGGGTTAAAAACTTACAGTGCACAATTTTTTAACCCATAATACCTAGGCGTTTGTAATAAAAAAAAATTATTTATCTAAAAAATGCTGAAGTGAATTTGTTAGAATATCTGTAACATACTACTACTGTGATATTTTAAACAACTTGTAGGTGATAACAGAGGTTACCGATCCTTTTCAAGTGCTAATCACGTAGGAATAGCCAAATCCCATAAGCCAAAAAAACTAACAAATTATTTTTGCTCAACAAATCCCTCATATCCCATGGTCTCAAGAGGCAAAAATCAAAAATAAAATAGATATTTGCTGCTGCCAAGCTTAAAGTTTGTATAGGAAAACTAAACTAAAAAATGGAAAATAGTAACAAAAAAGGGTTAAATAATAAAAGCCAAAATGGACACAAAAGTCAGCAAAAGTGAGAATATCCTTAAAATATATATATGTACATATAAATGGATGTGAAAGGGTACACAGCAACTTCAAGCAACGCAAATCAAACTATGCGACCAGAGAGTAAATCCGTAATGAAAAGTTTAGCAACATCAATGCGAGTAAACAAAGTAAACGAAACCCCTGAAACACACACATGCACACAAACAGTTGCAACAGTGCCTCGGTGTGTTTTTGCCCGTTCGCTCTTGATGATGATAACGAAAATCATGAAAATGACAATAGAATAAATGAAGTCAATTTACTTGAATGGCAGCCATATTGTTTCGTTTGCTAATCCCACTTGCAACCACTTCAATACATTCTCCTACGAAAATCCCCAATGTTTACGCGTAAGTCAAACCTTTCCTTTTCTCTAAATCCTTGCCAGCAATTGTATTAAATAAATTAAAGCTACTTTCCTGCAGCCGAAAGCTTTATTCATTTTGTTTTTGTTTTGCTGTTAACTCGTCCTTTGAACTCTGATTTAATAAGCAGCTGTTGCGCGTTGAACCCTTTTGCAGCGTTATAAAAAAAATATGAAATTAAAGTGAAATGCTTAAATGAATTTATCAATTCATTTGCATACGAAAAAGCCACAAGTTTTTTTTTGCTGCGAATCAGCTGTTTTGTGATGTTTATTTCGTGACTTCGTGGAAGTATTTACATATACATGAATATGTTTGCCTTTGTATGTTTGAAATGTGAGAGTAACTTTTTTGGAAGTCGGAAATTTGCGTTTTTACTCTATTTCAATTTAATTCGGTTGAAGTTAAAATTAAGCTGCGTCTGGCAATCGGAAAAATTCCATTGGCAAGTATGTGTACTTGCGCTGAAGCATTCTTCCGTAACGGATATTAAAATGTTTGCTTTCGAAGTCAAATAAGTTCAACAAAAATATTGATAATATCGATTTAAATTCCTTTTTTAGAATATCTGATATTTACTGTATCAAAATGTGCCATATTATTGTAGATTTACGAAAAATTGCTGGTTTTTTAAAATGTATGAATTAATTTTTTGGGATCGAAAGGAAATACCTCTGTTAAAAAATTACAAAAAATGTATAAAGTTGAATAAGAATGGACAATTAATATACTTAGCTTAAATGTGGAAAACATTTTACTCTAAGATTTCCATTAAGGGGTTGGGTGGGTTTTCAAAATTTGAAAAAAATTGTTGTTTATTACATAGTGCGATATGTTTAAAATATTATACAAAAATACCAAATCAACCCGAGTAATATTCTAAGAGATATACCCTTTAGAAGTTCCGCCTATTAGGGCACGTCAGTATGAATGTAAAACTTTAAACGCTGTAATCTCAAAACACATTTTTTAATGTCGGTGGACACGATAACTCAAAAAGTTATGAAGACATTTTGTTCAAATTCTGCACACACCTTTGGAATAACAATATATTAACTATATATCGAAAAATTTTCTATATTTTTATTATAGCAATTTTTTTCGAGCCCATGTATGCCGTTAACTTGTCCAAAACAGTGAGTTTCTTGGATAAAATTCTGTCAAAAATTCAAATTTCAATATTTTCTTTATTACATCGTTCATTATCTAGATCTATACATGTACTATCGAAATATTTATGGTTTATTGCTTTTGGATGAACCAGTCATGAATTATGATGTCCACCGCAAGACCTTTTTTTTGGGCACGTGATGGTAGATGAGGTGCCAACACCAGAGTTTTCGGTATTTTTAAAGAAAAATTTCACAAAATTCTGTTTAAAGATGTATCTTTGATTTGCTGAATTGTTTAAATGAAATATTTGATTGTACATATTTAAAAAAATGTAAAAATGCCCTTGTTTTTAGCCTCTCAATCCCACCTAACTCCTTAACTTTCGTTATCTGAGGGGAAGTGGCCTAAAATCGATGATCCAAATTGTTTTATCCTTTCAGTAGTGCAATTAGTTATATATTTCAAAGATATTAAAAAAAGATGGAGTTACAAATTTTCCTTTTAAGTAATGTGGGTCTATTGATTATAATGGTGGCATCTGTGATATAAAATTCTATAAAAAAGTAGGCGTGGCAACGAAAGTTGCCATTTATGGGACAATCTTGTGTAGTCACAATAAAACAAGTTTTTATTAAATCTTAAAGAATGAGAACTAATTGTTTAGTTAGTTATTTACAATTATCTATACGGAATATCCATATGACATTAAAGCCATTCTATAAATTTTCTCCATAACACAACACCCAAGAACCCTGGCTTAATTTCTGACCGCAGTTAACTGAAACATTAGCTTCGCCATTCTCAATGCAACTCATTAGATGACACTTCACATGTTTTAAAAACTATTTAATATACATATGTAGTTTACAACTAACTTAAGTTAATCAGGGAGTACTTTTTCAATACAGTCAGTAGCGAAGCAATCAATTCATGTGAAAAACATTAAGCGCCAATGCAAGACTCAAAAATAAACATTGAAATTATGAGAAAATTTATGGACTAATGATGATGACACTATTAAAATTTGATTGCAGTTGGTTCTTAAATCGAAAGAGTTAAATCTTATCAAGGGTATCCATCGGCATATTCGAAGGATTATTCTCTAAACTCTCCAATGTTAGAGCTCATCTTTAGTAAACCGTTTTTAGTTGATCGTCTAATCTTTCCGCTACGAAATCAATAGTCCGTGAATTCGAATATACATACGAGTAAGAAGAGTATCTTGGAATTATGCTGAATTCGGGAATAACATTATTTGAGATATAACACAGAACACCTTCTATCCTTGTGATTTTATTAATATAAAGGAGGAGAAAACAGAAACGGTATTTGGAGTACCAATCTTTCATTAGACCAACAATTGAGAAACGTTTATGCTATCATGTCATTGGTGGAAAAATCCTTTTAAACCTGTCTTCAGACAGGCAAAGAAATTTGAGAGTGGGAGAGAAAAATGTTTTCAACTATAATACAGTTTCCTAAAGAGATGACAACCAGAATCTTCTTCATTACTTAAGTACAGTTTCATACAGTTGAACTTCCATAACTATAACTTCTATAACTCGAAGTTATGCATAACTCGAAGTCTTGAATTGCCAATAGAAGTCAAATTTCATACTAATTACTTTCCGTAACTCGGAAATCTTTTTAACTAGATTTTTTTTTGTGTGGATTATGGTGATTCGAGTTGAGGAAGTTCGACTGTATATAAAAAGTTTTGGTCGAAAATATGTGTATATGTCTAAATTTACATCAAACTAAATATATGACAAGCCCCTAAACAATTTCAAGTTTAAAATTGAAATACTATACCTCAATTTCTCGAAAATTAATTAGTAATTTACTTTATAACAGCATATCAACTATTCCCATCAACCTCATCCCAACGGACACCTTATCACTACGAAAGCATCCGCACTTGTTATCTAGGGTTACATTTTTGAACTTGAATATTCTAATTAATTAAACAGGGCAGCGAAAATAAACGTGCGTAAATGCTAATTATATCAAGAAGTGAAGTGAAAAACTGCAAATTTATTAGTTCCTGCGATAACTGCAGTCATTAATTAATTATTTAGTTAATATTAATGACATCCGCAATGAGTCAAATGTACAAATTTAAATAAACTTTACGCAACAAGTACACACTTATAAACAAACAAGGCATTAAATATGTAGACTTCAGGCAGCTGAACTGTAGAATGTGAATCATACGCTTTAGTATTACCAAACATTTGGTTTTATGCTGGTGAGAATTTAAGTAGTGGGCGATTCTGCGGAAATAAAGACTTTAAAGTTCATTAAACAGAGCACAGTTGTCGTTTCTCACATCAGAAATAAATTTTAAGAATTGACACTTCTTGCAATTTCTTGGAAAGTTCTATTTCCAGCGAATATAAATACATTTATTTGATTTACATTACTCTTCTTCTTCTTGCAACCACTCATCATCTCTGGTTACACACATTTTCGTCCATAAATGACAAGAATAATGATGCTCTCCTACAAACACTTCACATTTGTTTAGCCAAAACTTTGCGAACTTTCTTGTGTGTGCTTAACTATATTTAGAAAAGAAATCATCTTCAGCACGTGTGTCTCAACACCTTCACCTGCGCAAGTGGCGCTTGTGTGCACACACCTCAACACCCACAATGATATCTGAACCATATATCAACCTCTACAAACAAGTGGGCTCAAGAGCTTCAGAATTTCAGTGTATCACTTGTGTGTGTATTAACCCACAAATAACTAAATCTAGCCAGCAGCTGAAGAATGTCTTTGTTTGACCACACGTCAACCTTTAGCCACAGTTTTTTATTTCTGTTTGTGTTGTTGCTGTAAACTTTTTACTATTTTAAATTTTTGTTTGCATATGCTTGTGTCTTATTTTCTTCTCTCGACGCACTCAACGCTACAAGTGTCTTTCGCTTATTGTGCTATGCTGACAGTTATGTTCTGCCACTGACAACACAATTCAAAACTTTTAATAATGATGTTATTACTTGTATATCAAAAATAAACAGAAATTCCCTTTTCTTTATATAATTTGCTTTATGGGAATTCGAGCGCCTGAAATTGTGTGAAGCATAGACATAGTACATACAATCGGGGAATACCCAACAGAAAACGGAAAGTAGTTATACAAATTTCTTGTGGCGAACTGAAATAGTTTCGATCTATCGACCTATTCTATATTGAACCACATAGAACAATATTCAGGTCTCAGAGACCTCTTTAACTATATCCTTCAGCCTTATGCCGAATATAGAAATCCTATTGAAAGAAAAGTCGTAAAAAATCTCGATCTCTCGATCGCTATACAAACCTAATCCGAACAAGGAATGAAAAAGAAATCATATGACTCTTTCCAGAGTAGAGTTTTCGAAACAGAGGATGTTGGAATCACCGATGTATAAGGTTAATGGGCTTGCCAATCTAGAGCTTTTAAAAACGTATAACTTTGACAAGTAATTCTGGAGTAAGGGAAAAGGAATCGAATTTCAGACTTTCAAATTTTATTATAAGATGTTAAAAGTGCAATTTTGAAAAAAAAAAAATGCTCGGTACTGGACCAAACTTCGGAAACACCTTTTACAAGAAGACCTCTACAGATTACGCTAATTATTGAAATTCTTACTATCTGAAAAAGAAAGATAATATATTTTTTGGAAATCCAGACTTGCTTAAAGCAACATAAAGCTTCGTTTAAAGCAATTTCGGACCGGCCTTTCCAATCGGTTAGTCAACATTATTAAATGTTTAATTACCGACATAATAGAGAACTTCTGTTGATAAGGAAATCGATGATCTCAATATTTCTTTCTGAACAGATCATGGAATGGTTTCCCGCTCCATGAAGGGAATTTTCGATGCTAGAAAGTCGACGTTCTCAATGACTTTTGGAGCAATTTCCTAACATTGGAACTCATGCACGACATGGAGACATTGCTATAGACATTGCAGCCTCACAAGCTCTTCCTAATCTCATTTTCCTGCAGGGATACTACAAAGTTGTCCTCTCACAAACTCGTCACACTGCCAAGTCCATCCTGCCACTTTTACGTATTATGGCTGGCATCCCAACCATTTGCCGAGTCCGAGTGGTTTTCTGTTTACTTTCGATTTTTTTTTCGTTTTTGCTGCTGGTATTTGGCATTTTACACATTCTCCTATGTGCTTTGTTTACTTTAGGATCTGTTGGTTGGATTTTTACTGCTCACTTTTTTGCATGCAACGTTGCTGCTCTTGGCCCGGAGATAATTTACAGCAAATGCTACTCGTAAAGACTGAAAAGTATATCGGGCTTCTAATATGCTTATTTTGCTTTTTGTTTTCCAAATGGAAACAGGTAGTCAGTCGTCCAGGCGTGTGTTTTGTTTTGTTGCCATTTGCACGTAAAGTGTTTTACCCCCTTCATTTTGTAGCTTTATCGTGCCCTATATCATTCAGCGAGCTGAAAGGAATACTGTTAAGATGCTTTTACAGTTGCTTTCATCACACCAACAACGGTTTATTCGACCTGTCGTGTTTGTTGCTGTTATTGTTGTTGTTGTGTGTGTTTCACAGGATGGGTCAGCCGCTTGTTGAATCTGTCAACACCATTTCAAACTGTTGCTTTGCCACCGCTCACTACCACCCTCCGAGTAACGTTACGAAGCTTACCGTTACTCACTTTGAATTCGCTCGAATTCGTCGTGGTTTGGGGCATTGCTGGCAGCACTTCAATGCCACTTGGTAATTGAATTGAACGTAAATTTACTGAAATATTTTTCCACTCGAAGCCACACTCTATGCAAAACAACAACAGTGAGCAACAATAACAAATTTGTCGAACAAAACAAAAAACCGAAAAATGTTTTTAACTGAATTTGGTGCGCTCATATTGTAAGGACTATCCTTGACTTTGACTTGGCAGGCCACATCGTATTTTAATCACCACTACAATTATAATCTATATTACTATATACCGTTAACCTCACGAGACGCTCGGCTGGTTACACAAGAGCTTTGGCTTTCTGTGTGTGCTTATCCGTGCATGGCGTGAACTCCATGTCCAAACTGTCTATGTCAAGTGCTGAATTAATGCTTGTTTACGTAATGCATGGCAAAAGCAAAGTAGCAATATAGCAATGTAGAAATGTATATTGCAAAAGCATTTGGCCGTAAATTCTGCGTTTCCGCACATTTTGATATGCACGTAATTACCTCCGACAACAGACACTCGCCGGCACTCAGCTACATTAGAGAAGAAGCAGCAGCAGCTCCGTTGAAGCATGGCAAACTTAAAATGCTTTTTAATGTGTTGTTTGTTTATTCATTATAAATACAACAACAACAAGCAAGACGAAAAATGGAAAATCAATCGTTTGCTGCTATAAATAAAAAAAACTATTGTTGTTGTTGTGAGTCAATGCTCAATTACTATGTAGGCGCTTGTTTTTCCTAATGGCCGCGCCGTTTAATGGCAACATTTTAGCTAAAATGAGTAGTAGTTTACATAGATATTGCCACTCGCAAGTAGCAAGTTGACGGCTATTTAGCTTATGGCTATTTCGGTGGGTATTTGTTATTGTTTTTGTAGCGTTTAAGTGGTATTGATTCGTTTAAATTAATAGTTGATCCACAGAGTTCTTGTACCTTGTTGTGCCTTGCAAATGTAGTTGAAATGATTTTAATTTCCGGTGTATATAGAGGGTGATCTAAACAGTGGCTAAATATTTCTGGGAAAAATCATTTTGATACTAATACTAAGTCAGTCAGCCAAGAATTAGGGCCGAAATCAAAGTTTCAAGTTTGTTAATGATATGTTTAACGTAGAAAGCAATGATTTTCTTAATGACTGAAAATGAAAAAGAATTAGCTTCTTTAAAAATACACTACCTTCACGAATCAGATCATCCAGTGCTGCAATTTTCTTCATGAAACTGACCATTTATGTTTACTTGGTATTCATTGCGCTTCCTTAACCCACAGAAATTAGCTGTGCTGTGTTCTATGAACCTACAGAAACTTGACTATTATATCCATATATTTCCTACATAACCTGGATATGGAACCAAATCCCTAGTGGATTATTCAATTGTGTTTACAAGATTGGGAGGATCAGGGATGGAAAATCAAATATATAGCTTTTGCCATCCGATTGTCAACCTCACCTAGGCGCAGTGTTTGTTAGCAAACAAAGCTCTGGTGAACGATTAAAGGTGTTATAAGCTTTTTATCTGTATCGAGTAAATGCCAAGCTAATTACTTGTCAATTACCAGATTCGGATATATAGACTGATAACCTGTCGATCCATCTTATCAACGAAAACACAACAAAGATGCCTCGGATAAAACAAACACCGATCAAGAAAAAAAGGCTAGCACAGGATCGTAATAAATGATCGCGAGCCCATAGGATACAATATACAAATATATATATTATAACCAAGAAGAATTATTATTATTATAAAATATTCTCTTGATAACCATGGGCAAGACGAGCATATGAACATTTCTAATCAAAATATAGTCACTAACCCATCATTTCACAAATTGAAAGGAATATGACTGAATTCCACCTGTCATGATATTATCCAGAAGGAACTTATTTAAAAATTTTTCAAGCAAAATACTGACTAGTTTCTATGCGGTACCCGCAACACTCGCTATATCATCGTCTGTTAATCTAACTGTGCAGATCTATTCGTTAATCGCGTAAATTATATAACATATTATTTACCATCAGTTTTCAAAAAAAAAATGTATCAGTTCAGATTTTTTGCGACCTTTTTCGAACTTTCCTACTGTATAATAGTGGTACTGTCTCCCATTCGAAACAGGGCTCCATGATGCTTTAACATCTATCTTTTGTATTCTATAGAATTAATAGAAGACTCTTATTTGATATGAATTTAACGATATAAAATATGGAAAACCTTGTAACAGAGGCTAGAGAATACTTCATTCGAGAAAAAAGTTCCTTCACGATCTACTAATTGTTGAACTCAGAGAAGAGCAAAAACGTAACACAAATATGGAAATGAACGGATTAGCAACCAATTTATAATAATTATGTACTTTGAAATTGTATGAGCCCGACAAAAAAAATCAGCAACCCCGAAAACCCCTGACGAATTTCAAGGGAATCCAATGAAGTTTCACAAACGCTGTCGCCATATTGGTTTTCTCGTGTTATGTCAAAACACTGATCTGATGGTGTTAAATGGACCTCGGATTTGGATTCAACGACCCCAAAAACACATGGAACACATAGTGAGACCCCCATGTCATGACAAATAACTTTCTTTGTGTGGCTGTGTAATTGACCAATCTATGGTATTGACTTGAATTTTTCGTGATATTTTTAGTAATAAGTATTTAAAAATTATAAGGATCTCTAAAAATATACATACAGTATCGGACAAATATTATATATTTTATTATTTAAACTTAAAATAAAGCAATTTAATTTTTATTATTTTCTTGTGATTATGTATATAAAATTAAAAAAATTCACTAAATATATTCAAGTCACCTGTAATTATTGGTTACTATCCAAACAGCCAACCGAACAGCAAATTAGCACGATTCAATTAAAATTATTTTACATTTAATTACGAAATATTTTTAAAAGCATTAAAAATCTAATTTTATCTATTTATAATATTAATAGTTGTTGTTATCGTTGTATCAATTATGATTATATCTTTTTTTTTATTTTAAGTATATTTTCATTAGAATTCCATTAGAAATTGCACACATGGAATTGCACACAGACAGAAAAATGATATACCCTTCAATAGGCAAGCACAGCAAATTTTATCTCATTTGCTTAATTGAACCAATTTCACTTTCAATAGGCTTTTGGCGATTTAAATTGCTGTTTTTGCATTGAATTTAAAATTATGTTTGTTTTTAGAGGCAGAAGTTAGGACAAATGTATTTCTTTCTTCAAATACATTTAGTTTATAATAAACATTTCTATTATTTTTATTTCTTATTATTAGATTAAAAATGAAAACATTTTGCACACTTATTTAATGATACTTAATTTTCTACGACAATTACATGTAATTACATTTTTTTTTATTTATTTTCGTTTTCTTGATAAAATTTTTTTATCAATTAAATTGAATAATAATCCCCTCGATAACACATTTCGTAAATTTTTGCATTAATTACCACTTTAAATTCCATAGGTAACACTGAAATCACATCACCCTTCACTACCGTTACTTTTCGCACTACTGATTAACAACATTTACACTTCGTTTTTTTCATTAAAATAACACCTCTTCAGTACACTTTTTCAATATTTTACCACATAACAATAATTTAGTTATTTATTTCTCAACACCAATTACTAGCAACAGCTTCACTAATTTTATAATTAATTAAACTAAACGCCGAATTTGCGATTTTCGCTCATCCGTTATTTACGCTTTAATTTCGCGGCTGTTCGGCAAAGACTGAATTGCGCCAACATGCAAAGCACAAAGCACCAACGACAACGACGCCGTCAACGGCAGCGGGCAGCGAACAACGAGTGCCGACTTGTTCGTTAGATGGGTGGTGTTTGGCGTTCGCTACCGGCTTTACTAACAACACACTTTTGGAGCACATGCACTACAACACCCACACAACAATAACTAGCAACATTACTGTGCGGGCAACTGAGCGCAACATGTGTGCGCAACATTTCAAAGCAACATTTTTGTTTTTATTATTTTATCAGGAAATGATCTAGGCGTAGGTGGGTCCGATTTGAAGAAAAAAGGGTAGGGAATCGCTTAATGGCGACCTTTTCATATGTTTACTAATTAATAATATGAATTTTTGAATATTTAATGTCTTTCTACCTTATAAAAAATATTGTATACATTTGTTTATATGCAAATATTTAAATTTATTAAAAGCAACAAACAATTTAAATATTTTTATTTTAAAATCCTACCTTATATTTCCATTTTATCTTCGTAAAATTTCTTTTCTTCAAGCCATATACGTTTTCAAGCAACATGTTGCGCAACATATTGTTAACTTTTCCAATTGGGTTGCTTTGCTGTTCGCAGCTTCGTTCCCTGGACAACAACATACGAGTGTGTGATAAGCATTGTTTTCGGTGTGAGTTTGCTGAACGCTGACGTCGTTTTCTATTTTCTTGTGTTTGTAGGCAGCCGGCAATTTGGTTGTGTTTTGTTCGTTGGCGTTGCCGGCAGCCGGTCACAGCAAGGCATTTCCATTGTCGCAACATGTTCGATGGGTGGTGGTTGGGTTGTATGGGGCAGACAAAGTGTTGCCATGCGAAACAGAAGGGGTAAAAATACGACCGCCTGAAGGGAATTTCTGGAATTGGAGATATTGAGTTTAATTTTAAAAAAGTTTGAAAGAAATAAAATATTTTAATAGAATGTATGTAATAAAATAAAATAAAATAAAATAAAATAAAATAAAATAAAATAAAATAAAATAAAATAAAATAAATTAAAATAAAATAAAATAAAATAAAATAAAATAAAATGAAATGAAATGAAATGAAATGAAATGAAATGAAATGAAATGAAATGAAATGAAATGAAATGAAATGAAATGAAATGAAATGAAATGAAATGAAATGAAATGAAATGAAATGAAATAAAATAAAATAAATGTATCAAATAAAATAAAATAAAATAAAATAAAATAAAATAAAATAAAATAAAATAAAATAAAATATTGTATACATTTGTACAAAAAAATAAAATAAAATTAAATAAAAATGGAGAGTTTCTAGATTTTGATTTTTTTTTTTTCAAAATACAGTAAATACAACATACTTGTACCACAACTTACAACAAAATAAATAGTAAATTTTAGGTTTTCATTATATCACGAAGACAAACAATTCTTTCCATTGAATTCTCTTTGAATACACACCCTGTTCTTGCATCAGTTAAAAGTAGAAAAACAACATGAATTTTGGATGGCAACGACAACACTTATAAGCATAGCCCAAATATATAAAAAAGCTCGGTAAATCCTTTATAAAGTTTTTTATGTTATCGATTTATCCGCATCTCTTGGATTTCCATATATTCCTGCAAAGCTTTAAAGTACTGCATACATTAAAAGCACTAAAATATAACTACATAGCGAAGAACTACGAAAGCTTTCGTGCGCATTCGTGGTGGCTTTTAGCATTGTCACTACACAAGTTGCGATAAAGCTTTTATTGAAATTTCAAACTTGCAATGTTTCATTAAAACTTCAAATAACGTGATTCGAGCGCTTTTCAAGCTTTTATTTGCTCAAACTTTCGGTTATACAACTTGGTAGCTTAAAGCGAAACCAACTTCCTGTCCAGCTTTATAATTACCATCGCTATTGAAAATCAGCATTAGCGGTCCCGGGTTGCTGCCTGAAATCGGCGTTTCAAATTATTAGCATGGCCATTCAATTTTATGGCAATAAAAAAACTTACTCGCCACTGTATCACCCTGTATGCTGCTGCCGCAGAAATATGTAGCACGTATGTTGCTTTCCACAATAGTCGCTTGGGGTATCAGTAAGTAATCTTCACTTAAGCCCTCGCTACGTAATTGCGGTCGGCAATAATTGTCCAATTCCTGAAATTTCTGTCGGCTATATTCGGCGCCCAATCGGAAGTAGCGCATCTTAATGCTGTAAACATAAACATATTTACCGTTAGTAGTAATACTCGGTATTGCAGTTAATGGGAATTTACTCGAGCGATTTGGTGGACTGTTGACGATGAAAGCAGATGGCATAATTCAAATTCGCTGGATAAACACCCCCACCGCCATTATAGTTGAACGAAGTGATAGTGCCAACGGCTTCCGGAAAGTATTGCAGGCAACCAGGTGGTGCGATAAGGTAATCATCAGCGCTGCTGGTGCGTGGGTCTATGACGGATTCAAGGTGCGCATTATGCTCCTTTTCCATGTCAATTCGAGGTTCGAAAGTAACACGCGGAGCTGACTCCGTTGAGCACTCCAACTGTTTGATGATCATATTCCAGCGTGGCGTCGGCAGTTTTCCATCGGCTCCCGAGCGCCTCGCAGTAACTATACTCAAATCGATGCTCTTCAGGCCGCCGGTGCGATTGAAGGGCACATATATGTGTTGATCCACCTCGGTGCCGCAAAGTCTTAAACCATTCACGGCGAAGTAGTCTTTCACACACTGCACGTACCACAGGTCGTTCTGCGCGTCTGGTCTGCTGGGCTGGGCGAGTGTCAACGTGAAATCGATGCGTAGCTGGCAGACATTGTTGTTGTAGGCGTTGATGTGATACGCGCATTCTTGTGGTGGATTCTCCGGCTGCAACAGTTGAATGTGCTTCGCCGCGGTGCTGGCGCCGCAGTTGGGATTGGTGGCGTTGCCGACGGCACTGGTAACGGGTGTGCCACAAACAATAAGCAACGCGGCAGTGAAGAACAGGTGAGCGTTGTTGCGCATATTTTTGATTTGATATCACCTGACAATGGGACGTTTAAAGAAATATTTGGTTAAATTGTTAAATCAGTTGTGCGCCAACAGCCATTTGAGTTTGCTTGCCGATAGTTAGACTGATAATTATCAACTATTTTTCCAGCGCGTCCCGAGCCACCTTTTTATTGGCCTTGACACAGCTGCTGCTGCATTCACTAAAATCACTAAGTGCTATTCTAACATGCCGTTATCTCAAATTGTTATCACAACGCTAATTGTTTACTTATTTATTTGTCGCGAAGAACCAGCGCCGAAGATGTGTCATAACTGTTAGATGGAATGGTCTGCTGGCGACGTTTTCGATAGTATTGCCCAAAAATGCAACAACTCGTTATCTCATGTTCAATTAATTCCTTGTGTTTTTCGGTGTTTTGGGCGTGTATCACAGCAGTTTTGCAATCTGTTGTTGTTGCGAGGCTGTTAAGTCTTCAGCAAACCTACTAGGTTCTTATGAAATATTTAATGGCAAATAAAAAATGATTTTTTCTTAGTTAATTCGCTTCGTTTCTGGTGTAATGTTGTTACGTGTCGAGCATTTGGTGCACCTCGTTTTGCTTTTGGCGTGGATTGGTGTGTCCACGGCGCAAATATGTAAGTAATGTCTAGCGGTGAAAGTGAAATAGAAGTGAAAAATCGTTTTTTTGGATATCTAAAATACTTAAAAGAAGGGAAATATCCAGAGTGCATGTTTTTGGATGAGCCACGTCATTCATGTTAGGTTAGGTGAAAGGTCTCAACCACACCGTACTTCCAATAATTTTAACTGTGACCGCAACTGATGATATTCTCGATTAATGTCGAGAGGCATAGTTTTATTAATTTCAGAAGACTCCGTGATCAGTCAAAGAGAATCATATCATAACTTATAGTTTCTTCAGTTTTCTATGTGTTCCATCAATTCCGAAAGCTCTAGACTACACTATACAACATAGCTTACGGGCCCACGGAAATCTTAAGTGTCAATCCAAGCAACATTTTCAATAAATATAACCACAACGCTGAGTACAGTAGTCCCAAGAAGTCTGAATATTTCACATTAATCAGTTTATTTAAACTTTATCTCTTTCCAGCGGTCTGGATAAAGTTATTTGGTCCAAGGGTTTCAACATATTTTAGTTCCATAGTAAATCTTTTCCTTAAATATTTATTCATTCTAAAATTCAATTGCTACAGACTCCTCTATTCCCTTCAGTATTCCTAAAAAATCAGTAGAACTAGTTTAACTTGTCCAGTTCCAGGAGGCATAATGTCGAGTAATACCCAGTTTTAGCTTGTCTCTCTGTTTTTTAGAGTTTTCTTTATATCGTAGAGTCGAAATGGTTGATTTTCCCATAGAACTTTTTGTCGAACCAAATCTCCGCTCCGGTTACGTAGACCTGACTGTCGAGCTTCGAACGGCTTGATTTAGGCCTATTATACTCTGGACAACCTTTACATATTATAACTTTCTTTCTTATTACATTCCTCATCTTACAGTCAATTTCCAATGCGGCCATACGACACGTCTTAAGCGAATTGTCATACGTAGTCCCGCACAACCAACATCCTCTTGTCAGTACACAATACGACGTCACAGTAATCATGTCTGCCAATTACTCATACGTTTCCAACACTTCGAGTTGCAACAGCCGACAACGGACGCCGTTATGAATACTTTAACCTGCATCGACTCCTTCACAGCCGGTCGATTTACGCTGTGTGGCGATAATAGCGGTCAACACATTTATATACCATTTGTTGGGGACTCACTGGCTCTAAACTTCAATTTACCCTCACGTTGGTCGCAGTCGAATTGGCATCTGATTGTTGAGCAGCTCGAATGCCCACCAGCTCCGAGTCACGTTGCCGACGGCTTACCACCGCTCATTAGCGGTATGGTTAATGATTTTCTAGATTTGCGTAATGTTTTCTCCAGATTCGTTAATGATATGAATTTGCTGGCGCCACCTGGTTGTGATCAATATTATACCGAACCAACGGGTCTAATTAAGAGCTTCAATTATCGTAATGGCATGAATACACACTATATGGGCAGTCTGAAGTATACGGTGTGTGTTAAACAAACAATGAAGGCAACATTAATCGAGTGAGTGTCACATTTTCTATTAGAAGTGGAATCCTAATTTTATTACTTCGTATAAACAAATTTTTTAGATACACCGTGAAAACGTTTTCATTGTCTTCCGAGTTGCCGAACGAATTTTACAACGAGGCCTGCCATCCTTTCATATACACTGATGGCCGTAAAAGCGATTATCTTATGATACCGAATTCGTACTTTGCGAATAATGCCGCTATTCAGCCGACGTATTTTTGTGGTCAAGGTCTAACGCCGGGTCAAGTTGTTATTGGTAAGTTTTCGTAAATGTGGTTTGATGTTGAATTCTAAAAGTTGTTCCTTTTTTCCACTAAATTCAGGTTCAAGTCCATTTATAATGCGTTTCACAAGCGATCAGCAATGGCAAATGGAGGAAACTGGCTTCAGCATTGAATATCGCACTAAGATGGCAAATTAGATTTAGCTGCTATGTCTCGATTTAAATTTCGAAATATATGTCTTTGAAGGGAGTATTGAAAAGGGTTTTTAAATCATTTATAAAATTTCGCAAACAAAAAAAGTGTATATTTCTATTACAACGAGGATTTGAAGACGTCACTTAACAATTTAATTTTTTCGAAAAGGTGAAACGAATGCCTTACCATAAAAAATATGCTCGTTATCTCGGCGATGTTATTCTTCTAACTTTACTTTTCTTAAAGTACAGCTTTTACTTGAGATACATATTTCTCTGTACCTAATTCGCTCTTCTTCCTGAACTTACAACTATGTTTCTAATGTATGCGAATATCTCCGAAAACATCTATTAAGCAGCAACTGATTATATTAATCATTTAAAAGATCGCATTATACATATATTTTCCTAAAATGAAACTGTAAAATATATTCCGTAGATGTTAGAAATAAGACTAACTGGCTATATTTAATCTATAGTCTTCCTTTGTTACAAATGTTTTACAATTAATAGAACACGTCAATAACCTCAAAAAGCAAGAAACAAATAGTGGTTTCTTTAGTAGGCCTCAGGACTGGTCTGATATCTATCTCTGATCTCTGGTCTTATTTAAGTCAAGAAGCAGATTAGATTTCAACACGGGATGGAATCAGTTGAACTAAGGTATTTCGAATGAAGATATCATATTACGATGTTTATTGGCTAACTTGGCTTATATAGGAAATTTATATAAAGAAATCATAACTGAAATTTTGGAAAACTGTGCCTCTAGATGACGCCTGAAAATATTTATTGTAGAAAACAATATATATGATTCGTTAATAATCCTAGTATAGTCTTGATTGATTAAAACTTTAAAAAAATTATTTGGCCCGATTGAAACTTTCAAACTGTCATAGTCATAGTTGACTTTGACAGAGAATTTAAGCTAGTTTAGTTTAACTTAGTAGTTAAAAACTCTCTGGGCCTTGTTAGATATAATGGGATCTCCACTCACTTTAGTTTCGAATTTTATCCATATTATAACTTAAAAAATTTTTTTTTAATTCCTTCCTATTTTATATATATTGTCCCCAGGGTTTGTGGTTTCTTGACATTTTTAAATTTCACACTAGTATAAAAAATGTATTCTAAGTTTATTGGACAGCTCGTTTACAAAATCGATTGATCGACCTCTTTATATGATCTCCAAAAATACATGCACTAATTTGAGAGATGTAGATAGCTTCGTCTACTTGGAAACCAGCATTAACAACACCAACAATGACAGCCTTGAAATCCAACGCAGAATCACTCTTGCCAACAAGTGTTACTTTGGACTGAGTAGACAATTGCAAAGTAAAGTCCTCTCTCGACGAACAAAAATCAAACTCTACAAGTCGCTTATCATTCCCGTCCTGCTTTATGGTGCAGAAGCTTGGACGATGTCAACATCCGATGAGACGACTCTTGGGGTTTTCGAGAGAAAGGTTTTGCGTAAGATTTATGGTCCCTTAAACATTGGCAACGGCGAATACCGCAGACGATGGAACGATGAGCTGTATGTGTTATTCGACGACATAGACATAGTCCAGCGAATAAAAAGACAGCGGCTACGCTGGCTAGGTCATGTTGTACGAATGGATGAAAACACTCCAGCTCTGAAAGTGTTCGATGCAGTACCCGCTGGAGGAAGCCGCGGAAGAGGACGACCTCCACTCTGGTGGAAAGACCAAGTGACCTGGCTTCACTTGGTGTTTCCAGTTGGCTCCAAAAAGCAAAAAGGAGGGACGAGTGGCGCGCTCTGGTGGATTCGGCTATAATCGCTTAAAGCGGTTTCTACGCCAAATATATATTTGAGAGAAAAAATTTATTCGAAAATATTCAAACATTTTATTTTCGAAAAGGTATTTGATCGTCTTGGTATTAATTTTAAACCATTTTTAAACGGTATATTTTAGCTAAAAACCATTCCAAATACATTCTCAAAATCCCACCAAGGGTCTAACTATGCCATTAGAAGGAAATGCCTAAATCAATAACTGTAAATGCGTACCCTTAGAGCCAAAACAATATTTGATTAACATGTGAGCATGTAAACATTGCCTAATTTAGAAATTTCAACTAACAAACATTTTGTGACCAAAAAACAAAAGCGAAACAAAAACAAATTAGTAGCTCAAATCAAGCAAGTCAATGGGTGTGAAATACACACAAACGTTAGTGAATGCGGTAAAAAAGAATAACTGAATAACTGTAAAAAGAACGAAGCAACAACTTTGCTTGGTTGGATGGCGCACATTTATTGCTCCAATAGAGACCACACAAATTTTCAGCGCGACTAGCATTATATTGTGCAAATAGATATTTAGAAAAAAGTATTATATTTCTAACACAACAACAAATAAAAAGTTTTTGGAATTTAAAACAAACACAAATTTTTGGAAAAGTCGTCATTCTGGTATTTTGCGAGTTTGCATATCACTTTCGAGCACTTAAAGCGCTTGTAAATATTGACACATAACTAAGGTAGCTATAGAATCGATTTCGTTTGCGCTGTTTTTTGTGTAAATAAGCGGTGAAATGGTGACTACAAATGTATGCGAGAGTGAAGAATGCATGTGATCACATCGAGCTATCCAAGTCGCATACCATTGCTCGGCCGATCGGCGACTCGGCAAGCAAAGATCGAGCGCCAAACGAGCGTTCGATTGGTGCAACGAAGATTGCTCACACAACCAACAATACACGATGATATGGCGGCATCGCGCAAATCAAGTCGCGACGACAGATCTATAAAATGAAAGCTTCGTGTAAGTAACGGCACAGTTGGCGATGCGTATGCGTGCGTTATATACGAGTGCTGTTGTGAGCGTTAGTGAATTGAACTGTTTAAAGTGAGAAAAAGTGTTGAATACTGAAAATATTTAATAAAAAGTATATAAAAAAGTTTAAAGTGATACTAAATTTGAAAGCTTATTCCCAGAAATCATGAACTGTAAAAATATGTTATCATCGATATGGCTCGTTATAGCTCTAAACTTAATTTGTGGCCATACGATACTTGGCGCCGTTTGGAAAGATAATGTCCTTTACAACAATGCAAATGAGAGTTATGCATATTCATATACTCCGGCGCAGGAGTTAGACGATACGGGCATATTACGGCAAGCGCGTCGCAGTTCCGTTGCGAGTGATGCTTGCACCACAAACGAAGGCACATCGGGTTCATGTCTGTCGCGCTTCAATTGCATGCGTCAGGGTGGCGTACCGAAAGGATACTGCAGTACCTATGGCGTGTGTTGTGAAAGTGAGTGACATTATAAGTGTTAGACAGTGTTAAAATGTTCAGTAAAAGCCAAAAGAAATTTTTATAACGGTTTTCAAAAGTATAGAGATCTCAAGTTGAAAACTTTGTGAACAGATAATCCTCAAGTTGATACCTAACACTCGAGTTAAGCGCTCTCGAAGTTTGAATAGTTCTATGTTTATGGAATATCTTCTTTTTTCAGTTAATAGAATCTGTCTGGATCTGTGATTCATACCATAATTTCCGGGGTCTGATAAGATGTTTTTTGTTCACATACATATATTTCACGGAATCAAAAAATCATATTTTAGTACAATCCCAGAATCGCAGAGATCTTTAACTTGTTTCATATTTCGAAAAATAGGAGTTGAAGAGGAGTCAAAATAAAGTTGGAGATCTGGAAAGTGTAGAAGTTCTCAACTGTTCGAGAACTAAGAGGCCTTTAACCTGTCTCATATTTGGAAAGATATTATTTCTGAATTTTTTGTTGAGAACCCTAGTGTTCTATAGTTTAACAGGAGGTAAAAATAAAGTTAGAGATCTGGAGAGTTAGGTGTTCTCAGTTGTTCTAAAACTATGAGATCCTTAGCTAGTTGGTAGTTCTAGAGTTGAGTAGAAGTCAAAAATAAAGTTGGAGTTCTGGAAACTTTAAGTGTACTCAACTGTTCCAGAACTAAGAGCTCTTTAAAATGTTTCATATTTGGAAATAATATTTCTGAATATTTTGTTGAGAACTTTAGAGAGCTCCAGAGTTTAGCAGGAGATAAAAATAAAATTGGAGATCTGGAAAGTTTAGATGTTCTCAACTGGCTCTGAATAATATGTATTATTTTCTAATTCTTCCCTTTCACTCAACTTTTCCTCCTCAGCAAATCTACAATGCGGCCAAATCTCCAGCTCGAAGCGTATTGTTATCAAAAATCCCGTACAACTGCCGAACACTTGCCAATATGTGATTGCGCCCTACAGCAGTAATGTGTGTCAGCTGCTCATCGAATTTGAACATTTCGAATTGAATCAACCGACCAATAATGCGGACCAAGGCACCTCAATTTGTGAGGACCGATTCACGGTGGGCAGCTTTACGATCTGCGGCGAAAATAGTGGACAACACATATATTTACCGTACGATGTTGCGGCGGGTGTGACGCAAGCTACATTAGAATTTATATTTAACAAAAAATGGCCACAGTCCTCATGGCATTTGGTGATCACCCAATTGGAGTGCCCACAGCAGAAGAAACGTTTCGGCAGTGGTGGCGGCGGCGGCGGCGGCGGTAATATGCTGTCATTTATGGGTCAAACAAATATACAGGATATACGTAAGATATTCTCGTCGAAGCATAACGATTGGGATTTGTTGGCACCACCCGGCTGTAGTCAGTATTTCCGTCAACCGACCGGTACAATTAAGAGCTTCGGTAACATGTACTATATGACCAATCTGCACTACACAATCTGCATAAAGCCGTTGGCTGACACTTCGATGATCGAGTAAGTGGCGGCGAAGTGTAATACAATTATTTTTTTGTAATAATTTCTTTATTTATTGTATTGCAGATACGTGGTGAATAAGTTTTCTTTATCATCGGAGCAAACTACTAATTTCTACGATGAGTATTGTCATCCATTTGTAGTAACCGAAGGTCGCCAAAATGATTATCTTATGATATGGAATGCGATATTCAAAGACGATGCAAACTTGCAGCCGACTTTCTTTTGTGGTCAAGGCCTGATGGCGGGTCAAACACTAGTTGGTAGGTTACAAGTGTGCCCTAGTATATGTAAATAAAATTTACTGTTAATTGGTTTTAATATTCTTCTAGCAACCGTGCCATATCAGTTGTACTTTAACAGTGATGAGCAGTGGAGTAATGTGGAAACCGGATTCAGCATATCGTACCGTTTGACATAGACTAAACGTCCTCAAATTTCGAATGCGTATTTATTGGTTATGATAAGATTTTTTTAAATAAAAAATTATGATAATTTATATTTGAATAAATGGAAAATATTGGAAATTATATATCTCTGAGCTTAAAATGTGTATAATCCAGATCGAGATTAAAGTTTCTTCTAAAAACATATTTACTTTTCAAATATTTGTTGTAATGTTATAAAGCAGATAAATCGCTTTCATTGCAACAAATGTTAAATAGTGGTTAAGATAGAAAATAATGAAAGCTTTCAAAAGCTATGCTGCTCAAATAAAGCTTTCAGAAACAGTTGAATTGAGTCACTGAAATGTTTTCAGGAGTTTCCAAACAACGACTCATAAATAATTTACTGAAAAATAACACGATTTAAAGAGCTTTCACCTATTTTATATAAAAGCTTGCACTAAACAATATTTCATTTTATTGTGAAAATCAAATATTTACCTTTTATGACTACAATTTTTGTTTTCATTCATAAAAATGAGCAACAGTTATTAAATTTGAAAATAATGAAAGCTCATAAAAGCTCTGCTGTTCAAATATCACTTGCGAAATCAATTGGAATGCAGCAATAAATTTGTTAAAGGAACGATGTTACTATATAAACCACAGAAATGCTATCGTGAAAAATAGTACGATTTGTAGAGCTCTCACCTATTTTATTACACGCTTTCACCAAACACTATCACATTTTATTGTGAAAGTCAAATCTTGATCTTTTATGAGTACAATTTTGATTCCGTGTATAGGTATTTTACTAGATTTAACCCATTTCAACATCTGCCAATACATTTGTGAGTTAAAAAAGAAAAATTAAACGATGTCGAATTCGAAAGTACTTTAATAGGAATTTAAAGAAAAGTATCTATACTATATACCCACAAATTCCTATACACTTCGATTCACTATAAAAGAAAAGCAGAAAATATATATAGTAAACAAAAAGAAATATAAGGGAATGGGGGAAAAATATGTAAAGGGCTGGGAGAGTTAGTGCAAATACTTCTTAAATAAATGAGAAAAACGCATTAACGCACTTCTAGGCTGCGACATGATTATCCTTTTAGTAGTAATTAACTAACTAACCACATCAAGTGTTGGCCAACTGTGAGTTGTCAGTGGTTGGGGGCCTCGTTAATTTGTGCAAGTCGAACGTTGAAAAAGATGCTTCAATTTATTTAGTAGATGAAAGCCTAAAATAAAAATGATACAGGGGGTAAGTAGAAATAAGGCATTAAATACAAGGCGGTTGATATTTTATTAGGAAAAAATATGTTTAGGGGTATTAAAATTTATATAAAGAGCGTGATTAATATTTAGCTCACGACTTCCGGTTTTAGACCAAGTATCCTCTGGGTAGCCAACAGACATCCGTTTGAAGGCAAGCTAAAGTGAGAAGGCGAAGCCCGCTTATGCGGTTGTGCGTTGGGTTTGGGACCCACCACATAAAAACACTCCCCAATGAAAAATCTACGAAAGCCTCGGATGAGACACCCCCCTTTTGATGACGACCCCTGCAAACGTTTTAAGGATAATGATATAAGGGCATGCACCTGGAACGTCCGGACCCTTAATTGGGAAGGTGCCTCTGCCCAGCTGGTTGATGTCCTCATACGAATCAAGGCTGACATCACCGCCATCCAAGAAGTGCGATGGACGGGACAAGGACGGAAGAAGGTGGGTCCTTGTGACATCTACTACAGCGGCCATATAAAGGAGCGCAAATTTGGTGTTGGATTTGTGGTGGGAGAGAGACTCCGTCGCAGAGTCCTGGCATTCACCCCGGTGGATGAACGTCTTGCCACAATCCGCATCAAAGCGAGGTTCTTCAACATATCGCTGATTTGCGCCCACGCCCCAACGGAAGAGAAGGACGATGTGACCAAAGATGCTTTCTATGAGCGCCTAGAACGCACCTATGAGCGCTGCCCCGCCACGATGTAAAAGTCGTGCTTGGCGATTTTAACGCCAGGGTGGGTAAAGAAGGTGTCTTTGGCACAACAGTCGGAAAATTCAGCCTCCATGACGAAACATCGCCAAACGGCCTGAGGCTGATCGACTTCGCTGGGGCCCGAAATATGGTCGTCTGTAGTACCAGATTCCAGCATAAGAAAATACATCAAGCTACTTGGCTATCTCCTGATCGAAACACGCGGAACCAAATCGATCACGTTGTGATAGACGGAAGACATGTCTCCTGTGTTTTAGACGTGCGTACGCTCCGAGGACCAAATATAGACTCGGACCATTATCTGGTCGCAGCGAAGATACGCACCCGCCTCTGTGCAGCAAAGAACGCCCGTCAACAAACACAAGGAAGGTTCGACGTCGAAAAGCTGCAATCGCAACAGACAGCCACGAAATACTCTACTCGACTTGCACTCCTGCTCTCTGAGAGCACTCATCAGCATCTCGGTATAAGGGAACTGTGGAACGGCATCTCAAACTCACTGCGTACCGCTGCAGCCGAAACAATTGGTTTTCGGCAACGACAAAAAACAAGCTGGTACGATGAGGAGTGCCGTCTCGCAGCGGAGAGAAAACAGACTGCCTACCTCGCAACGTTGCAAACGACCACAACACGTGCGGGATGGGATAGATACCGAGAGCTGAAGAGGGAAGCGAGACGCATCTGCAGACAAAAAAGAAAGAGGCCGAAATGCGTGAGTACGAAGAGCTTGAGAAGCTGGCAGACAGAGGGAATGCTCGAAAATTTTATGAAAAAATGAAGCGACTTAACGAAGGTTTCAAGACCGGAGCATCCTCATGTAGAGACCAAGGTGGTAATCTGGTAACCGATGTCCAGGGCATACTGGGATTATGGAGGGAACACTTCTCCGACCTGCTGAATGGCAGTGAGAGTACAACACCAGGAGATGGCGAACCCGATCCCCAATCGATGACGATGGAACAGATGTTCCATTACCCGACCATGAAGAAATTCGAATAGCAATTACCCGCTTGAAGAACAACAAAGCAGCGAGGGCCGATAGATTACCGGCAGAACTATTCAAATACGGCGGCGAAGAACTGATAAGGTGCATGCATCAGCTTCTTTGCAAAATATGGTCGGAAGAAAGCATGCCTGACGATTGGACTCTCAGTGTGCTCTGCCCAATCCCTAAAAAATTGGAAATCCCATCTGCGCCAATTACCGTGGGATCAGCCTCCTAAATATCGCATACAAGGTTCTATCGAGCGTACTGTGTGAAAGACTAAAGCCCACCGTCAACAAACTGATTGGACCTTATCAGTGTGGCTTTAGACCTGGAAAATCAACAACTGACCAGATATTCACCATGCGCCAAATCTTGGAGAAGACCCGTGAAAAGAGGATCGACACACACCACCTTTTTGTCGATTTTAAAGCAGCTTTCGACAGCACGAAAAGGAGCTGCCTTTACGCCGCGATGTCTGAATTTGGTATCCCCGCAAAACTAATACGGCTGTGTAAGTTGACGTTGAGCAACACCAAAAGCTCCGTCATGATTGGGAAGGACCTCTCCGAGCCGTTCGATACCAAACGAGGTTTCAGACAAGGTGACTCACTATCGTGCGACTTCTTTAACCTGATGCTGGAAAAAATTATAAGAGCTGCAGAGCTAAACAGAGAGGGTACCATCTTTTACAAGAGTGTACAGCTCCTGGCGTACGCCGATGATATTGATATCATCGGAAGCAACAACCGCGCCGTTTGTTCTGCTTTTTCCCGCATGGATAAGGAGGCGAAGCGAATGGGTCTGGAGGTGAATGAGGACAAGACGAAATATCTCCTGTCATCAAGCAAACAGTCGGCGCATTCGCGTCTTGGCTCCCACGTCACTGTTGACAGTCATAACTTCGAGGTCGTAGATAATTTCGTATACCTGGGAACCAGCATCAACAACACGAACAATGTCAGCCTCGAAATCCAGCGCAGAATAACTCTTGCCAACAGGTGCTACTTTGGACTGAGTAGGCAATTGAACAGCAAAGTCCTCTCTCGACGAACCAAAATCAAGCTCTACAAGTCGCTTATCATCCCCGTCCTGATCTACGGTGCAGAAGCTTGGACGATGTCAACATCAGATGAGACGACACTAGGAGTTTTCGAGAGGAAAATTTTGCGCAAGATTTATGGTCCTAAGAACATTGGCAACGGCGAATACCGCAGACGATGGAACGATGAGCTGTACGAGTTATACGACGACATTGACATAGTTCAGCGAATAAAAAGACAGCGGCTACGCTGGCTAGGTCATGTTGTCCGAATGGACGAAAACACTCCAGCCCTGAAAGTGTTCGATGCAGTACCCGCCGGAGGAAGCCGAGGAAGGGGAAGGCCTCCACTCCGTTGTAGGGACCAGGTGGAGAGCGACCTGGTTACACTTGGGATCTCCAACTGGCGCCGAACTGCGAAGGAGAGAGAGAGATGGCGCACTATCGTCGATTCGGCTATAACCGGCTAAACGGTTGCAACGCCAATCACATACATACAATCATATATGCTGGGAGAAATATTTGGTTTAAAAACAATATTATTCATTATGACACTATTAGCGTAAAATTTTTATATTTTTTTTTTAATTGCTTAAGATATTGGGAAGGTTTGTGGGTGATTTCACTATAAAACTAGTTGAGTATCTACAAGTATTTAGTTTTTTTTAATGTATCTAATTACAATAAACTGTTAATTGCACAAAGAAAGCGCTATGATCGAAAGAAAGCCAATGAGTGAGTACTTACAAGCCGGTGATTGCCATTAGAACAATATTATGCTGGGCAAATATGGCGGCGAATGTGTTAATTAAAACACTTAGCGCGATTGGGCGGAACTTTTTGTACAACAACAACGAAAAATATTCGTTTGTCGATGACAAATGTTTCTACATTAGCGTGGTTCATAAATTATGGAAATATTTTCAAAGCAGTATCTAGTGGACCTTCTTCTTCTTGACTAGATTAGATACCGCTTAGTTGGTTATAGTCGAGTTTACAACAGTGCGCCTTTAATTTTTCCTTTTGGCAGTATGGCGCCAATTGGTAATACCAAATGAAGCCTAGTCCTTTTCCACCGGTCCTTCCAACGGAGTGGAGGTCTTCCACTTCCCCGGCTTCCACCAGCAGGTACGGCATCGAACACTTTCAGAGCTGGAGCTCTTTCATCCATTCAAACAACATGACCTAGCTAACGTAGCCGCTGGTTTTTATTCGTTGAATAACTTATACAGCCCATAAGTCCAACGTCTGCGATAATCGTCGTTGCCAATGTTTAAGGGACCGTAAATCTTCGGGAAACCTTTCTCTCTAAAACTCCTAAATATATGTGAGTTTACACTGTCCATTGCTAATGAGATATATGAGTACGCTTGGTGGGAGGCGAGGATGGTACCACCAGCGGGTACAGCGATTCTTCGAGCTGTGTCGCCAGTAGCCATATCTCCACTGCAACGGGAGAAGTTTACGGTTGTTGTAGTATTACTGCCAAGCGAGAATCCAAGCAAGGAGGGAAAAGAATTAAATGATATATCGGAGATTGGACATGGTTGAGAAATTTTACCTGGGAAGGAATATAACACTTGGTTATATTCAACAAGTAGTTTTATTTTATTGTATCAAAATAAAGATGTCTGAACTCAACAATCTAACAACACTATATCTAATTACAAGATCTATATAATAACCGATTATCGCATGAAAGAGAGAAACCGAAAAATATTAGGCTTATTAGGAACCACCCTGATATACAATCAATAAGCTATGTAAATATATATGTAAACATGCTTGAGAAAGCAACACTGCATGCCGACTGTGTAGTTTCAGTAGTTGCCTGACAGTTAACAGAGGCACTTAACAGACAACTAACAGTTGCCCATTAAAGGTTCCTACTTATGGTAATAATTTATGCAAAAATGGCAGTTAAATAACAAAAAACTACTATTGGCTATTAAGGTCTTACACGTGGCGCTTTCTGTTTCTCCACACATTACTGTGAATGTCAAGCGAATTCATAGTTTTATGCGTTTGTTTACACTTTTAAGTAGTTATTTGTTTTCGAAGTGAAATTTTTAGCAAGTTTTACTAATTCTAAAATTTGGTGGGTTTTTGTTGTATTTTTTTAATTTTTTTGTTTACTGTGTAAGTCAATTAGTATGTAAGAATTAGCGCCAGTTAGTAGAGCTTGACGAATGAAATGCGTGAATGCGAATTCTTAGTATTGGCTTGAGATTATACTCATATTAGCACTCATGATTATTAGTGTTGTAAAAAACAAAAAAAACTTTATTTGTATTTTGTTGTTGGATTTGTAAGTAAATTAAAAATGATATACTAAAGACATAGTTTA
The DNA here is from genome assembly GCA_031772095.1 of Zeugodacus tau. Lineage (NCBI taxonomy): Eukaryota > Metazoa > Arthropoda > Insecta > Diptera > Tephritidae > Zeugodacus > Zeugodacus tau. The sequence continues at coordinate 18,742,177 of CM062652.1, read as the reverse complement.
TGGCTTGTATATAAAGTTATACTGGACGATAGAAAAACATTATGTTTGGTTAGGCCGTTTAAGAAAGTTTAGACCGATTTCAACCCCATTTAAGACTAAATCATATTATGCACGAAAAATATTCTCACTTAGTTCAATTAATATTTGTATATGTCATGCTGATTGATATTTCGATATAAAATCAGAAGGAGACAAAGATATTCCTTACTCAAGATATGATGGATTTTTGGCCAATTTAATTAAATTTGTAGTTGTGACCCCATTAAGAACCTTTTCAAACTCTTACTAACTTTTTAGCAGTTTCGACAGTCATGGAAGTGGACCTAGAAATGGCGCAAGTTCAGCTTTTCTGGATTAAATTGTTTTAGTACATAGAGTCATATGTGGATGGGTTCACAGACATTCGGTAATCAATCCCGAGAAGGTCGCAAGAAAGTAATTTGGTCATCATCAAAAGGTCCAATTTTAGGACAGTAGCTCGAAACATTTAATGTTTCTGACAACCAAAAACTTAGAGATTGTTCTACTATCTGAATTAGACGATATTGCTTATTAAAGGCCTCTCCATTCAAGTTGAAATTTGAGGCAAAAAATTATAAAATACTTTAACTTCTTCTGTTCTTTGTGGTGAGCATCTTAAGGGACTATACCAGTGTGACATTTTCAAAAAATCGTTTTTTATTTTATTTTTTCCTTATTCGATAGTTAATACATTCAAAAATATCTGGTGAAATCGGCAAGGTATCTTGAATAGTTTTTGAATGGTAGCGTTCTAAAGAGTGGCCGCTCACAGGTAAAGCCGCTATAGTCGAAACTTTAAACGCGTTTTTCTCTAAACGACATTTCAGAACAACACCATTTTGTTAAATAATTTTTGAAATTTTCAAAAATCGTAGGTCATTGTATAGGAAATACCTTAAGCTTTAATAACCTTTTTGAATTGTCTTGTTTCAGCAACTCATTCGGCCGGAATCATGCCAGCAGTTGGGGAACTTTTTTTTTGGCACCTCCGAAGATAGCTATAACACCGTTATTTTCAATATTTTTGTAAAAAAAATTGAAATGTAGTTGAAAATATACCTTATTATGTGCAAAAAATTTTGAAACAATCTATCGAGTATTTTCTTAAAAAAAAATTCACCAAAATTCATATGTTACACTGGTATAGCCCCTTAACGAATTCATATAGCAAGATCGGTATTAAATGAAAAACTGAAAACATTTGATATTTGTCAGAAATTTGTAGAATTGAAATAGGTTTGCATAGGTTAATTGATGAATAAGCGGAATTGAATCTGATTTGGAAATTTGTATGAGCTGTTGGCGATTCCTACAGGGAAGGACGTTAAAAGACAGTTACAGTTGGTGTAACGGTATCATTTATAAATCTTCTAAGAACAAGTTTCTCCAAAATTATGTGACCTAATTAAATTACTTTTCATTATTATATAAATTGTCTTCATAATATTTGACTAATCAATTTGACTAACCCAAATATTCCGCTCCAATGGCCAACTGGCTACTCAATTAGACACGAGAGGTTAGTTTGAGAAGTTCAAAAACAGAAGAGGAGGATTGAAACAAAAATATTTGTTTGCATTTAACGTTAATAAACGGAAAATTACCGCAACTGCGGCTTAAGAACAGCTTGTATGTGAACAATAACACCAATACATACAAACCGAGCGCTCAAACCGAAGAGTCGACTTGTGACTCTATTTGAGCAGTGCGCTGTCGCTGCATGCCTGATTGCAACAATGTTGCCGCACAACTTACCAACTCCCACACACACCCACAGCATAGCATAGGTTTGCTCAACAGCGCAACGGCTTGGTGGCAGCGCACATTTGCATGGCATGGCATTGCTTTGCGAGTTAATTAGATGCCATTTTTACTGATTCATTACATCCATTCATAGTTGAGTGAATAGAAATTGTTTTCTCAACATTTGTTGTTGTTATACGCATTGTTGTTGCCGTCGATTTTAGGTGATAGGTGTCAATTTATGCCATTTCGATGAGCGCGCTAATTTGACACATTTCCCTAATCATCTGAGCGCATCTGGTCAATTAATGTGGTTGTTGCTTTATGTTGTTGTTGTTATTGTCTCTTAATGGATTTCAAATGTTTGTCTATTTGTTCACCAAATTGTGTAGTTCTTGCTTTACGAAAGAAGCGAAGGAAGAAGTAATTTCAGTTTATATCGTTTGAGAGTTGTGACTGTGTGTTTCGAGTCTACCTGAGAGTTGTTGTTTACCTGTCTAGTTGACCACTTTAGTGGGTGTTTGTGTTGTTGTCAGTTAATGTAGCACTTGCCTTTTCAATGAACCGTAACCATTATTTATATGCAAATGCGTTCAGCACCTATTTCTGTCGGGGATTCGTCATTAAGTGGCTGGAGGGAAGTGTCTTTGCATAAATAGTTGGAATTATAGTAGAAATATATACATGTATATTTTAGTTGTTTGCACTTTCATAAAGTCAATCTGTGTTGGAAATAAAGAAAAAAGTTGTTTGCGCATGCGTTAGTCACACCTATTTGAGGTGATGATGGGTTAACACATTTGCTCAGATTTTTGTAAGAAAGAAACATAAATTTACACTTAGTAATTTTTACTTCGTCACCTGCTTCTTCTTTCTAAACTAGTTCTGTTGGAAGAATAACTCTTACAGATAAATAGTCAGCATTGCGATTCCCATAATGATCTATATATTAATTTTCTCTCAAAGAGATGGTCCAATCCATTCCATTTGAATGAAAGTATTGCGATCGTATTCAAGTAACCTATATAATAATTCAATGAATGCACGCTCTACCTCACAAGCTCTCTTTGAAATTTTTAAAGGCGTTATTTTAAGTACTATGTGGTGGTAGAAGTGAGTAAAGTTTTCGATAAATAGATCAATATCGCCTCGGTTCACTTCGAATCGGCGGTTAGTTAGGGAACGAATTTATCTTCTCGAGTCTAAAATATGGTAGCCTAACCTCCTTTCTTCTGACGGCGCTGGAGAATCGCGGGACTGAGGCTGAATGCGGAAAAGACAGACTTACTGGTATTCACTAGGAAGTACAAAATTCCGACATGGAGGCCCTCCTCGCTAAATGAGACTGAAATCCCGCTCAAGGGCCAACATAAATACCTGGGGGTAGTCTTGGACAACAAACTTCTGTGGAAGCGCAATGTGGAGGAGAGAGTAAGGAAGGCTAGCAATGCTGTATTTGCATGTAGGCAGAAGCTCGGCACTACATATGGGCTTTCTTCCTCTACCATGCGCTGGTGCTACGCTGGTTATGATATGACATGAACATACATAGAACCTTCGGGCACAGTAAGGTTGTTAACGGCAGTCTGATAAGTAACGACTATTTGACCACATTTTACAACTGTGAAAGGTTGAAAGTAAACTGCAAGTAATCGCAACACCTTAAACATCTATACGGATAGCTCGAAAATAGATAATGGAGTTGGTGCAGGAATATACTGCCAGGATTTAGGTATAAAGCAATCTTTCAAACTGCCGAACTACTGCAGTATATTTCAGGCAGAGTTGTTTGCCATTGGGAAAGCTGCAAACCTAGCCTCTAATACACCAACCCTATACTCTAGAGTTAACTTCTACGTAGACAGCCAAGCGGCAATCAAGGTAATAACATTGTTTCGAGTATCGGCCAAAAGTATTTTGAGGAGCAGGGTGGCAGTGGAGAGTGCAGCCAGGAATATGTTGCAACATTTCTACTGGGTGCCAGGCTAAGATCGGTGTACCCCCGAAAACATGATCGACATCGACATTGGCAAACCCATGCACTGTCTGTACGATGATATAGACAGATGCATGACGAGGGGACGAGAATCAAAGCGCGATTGAAGAATGTACCGGGGTGCAATACCGCAAAGGTTATTTACAAAGCGTTGGCTCAGAAATATATAAGATCTGTAGGACCATGGTTAGCATACGTATTGGCCACAGCCTAGTAGCTGCGCACGCCTATAAGATGGGGCTTTCAGATCGGGAGGAATGCAGGAAATTTCAAGAGCATGGCACCAAGGAAACTGTGGAGCATCTCTTGTAGGGGCCCCGCAGTACGATAGGTTGGAGGAGATATCATTACTGAGGCCTTATCATCTCTTAACATTGACTACTACTTAGGGAAAACGTGACGGGACTCCATTTGTTATCGCTAAGGACCATAATTGGTCTATGCGGGGCCTGTTGGCCCACCAGACTAACCCAGCCTAACCTAAAATACGATATAGTTCTTAGTAAGAAAAACCTAAGGATAGATATAGGGATAATATCTATATATAATTAAGATACTTTGGAATGGTTTTCGTTGTTACCACGTCATCTTCAAGTAAGATATTAATATATGGCACATTGTTTTTATCAATTATACTCAATGCGTTTTGCTGGGACCCTATAAAAAATATGTCATTGATGAAGAGTTCAGTCTAGCCTGGATTTCAAAATTCTCTCTTCCAAACTACTGGCATAATAAAATCTATATTTTAGTTTTAGTTAATACCATTTTATATAGTAGGGATATCAATATGTAATCTTGTATTAGATTCAACTCGATAAACTTGTAGCGATTTTTTTGTTTTAACCATATTTCCTTTTTATTGCCTGTCTTTTGCCGAATTAAATGGTACATACAGTGGAACTTCCATAGCTTGAACTTCTATAACTCGAAGATCTCCATAACTTGAACTTTTGAGTTGGCAATAGCGTTTAGAAACCAATTTTCGTACAAATTTCCTTCCATAACTCGAAGTTTTCCATAACTAGAACTCTTTATGTGGCAATAGAAGGCAATTCTATACAAATTTCCTTCCATAAAACGAACTTTTCAACCAGGGCATAATACAAAATTTATAATTTTTCTATCCAGGTAGAATTTTACAAGAGTTTCTCTATATCGTATGGAGGCGAACAAAAAATATGATATTACACTTATGGATTGCATAAATCATGTGAAAGAGCATGGGTAGCAAACTGAAACTAACAAAATTACATATTTTAAAGTATGAACATAAAACTCTATGCAATGTAAATAACTAAAACTGTGGGTAAATCTATATTTTACAGCCTTTTGAAAAATGTATGTTTTAATGAACATTTCTATAACTTGAAGTCTCTCTAACTCTAAGTTTTTTCAGTGGATTCTGGTGATTCGAGTTAGAGAAGTTCCACTGTATTTTCTTAATATTCAATTTTTATACTCTCGCAACATGTTGCACAGGGTATCGACGGTTGTTTGTGTCACCAAGAAATAAAAGAGTTAGATATGGGGTTATATATACATAAATGATCAGGATGACAGTGAATTTGAAATCCGGATGTCTGTCTGTCTGTCTGTCCGTCTGCCCGTCTGCCCGTGCAAGCGATAACTTGAGTAAAAGTTAAGATATCTTAATAAAACTTGGAACACATATTCCTTGGCACCCTGAGGAGGTTGCTTTCGAAAATGGGCAAAATCAGTCCACTGCCACGCCCACAAAATGGAGGAAACTGAAAACTTATACAGTGTCATAACTAAGCCATAAATAAAGTTATTAAAATAAAATTTGGAACGCAGGATCGCAGGGAGGGGCACATTTGGATGTAATTTTTTTGAAGAAGTGGGCGTGGCCCCGCCTTAAAATGGGTTTTTTGTTTTTATCTCGCAAATCAATAAAGCTATATAAACCAAACTTTCTGCAGTCGTTTATTTTAGCTATTTCCTTATACAGTCCAAAAATGAAAGAAATCGGATAATAACCACGCCTACCTCCCATACAAAGGTTAGGTTGAAAATTACTAAAAGTGCGTTAACTCACTAACGAAAAACGTCAGAAACACCAAATTTTACATAAGAAATGGCAGAAAGAAGCTGCACTGAGATTTTTTTACAAAATGGAAAATTGCGGGAGTATAAAATGTTCGGTTACACCCGAACTTAGCCCTTCCTTACTTGTTTGAATTTATAAATCATTCTCAACTTTGTAGATCCTATCTGCACTGGGCTTTGTATTTCGTTGGAGAATTTTTAATTACATAAGTATTATATTATATCGTACTGGTAAAAATGCAGTAGTTTTTCAGAAGGGTTACAAATTTTTGGGCTTATGAGGTGGAAAATTCAGACTACATGCTGCTTGTCGAACGAAAATGAAACAAATAGGTACTTATTAGTTACAGTTCGGTCCTCAAAGAAGTATAAGGTATTTATGTTGTCGCGATGTAAGTTTGTGCATAGGAATTCCCCAAAGTTTACTGACACAAATATCAAAACATAGCATCAACCGATAAAAATATACACTTATCTTCGAACTGCGGCAAGTTACGTCAGACAGATCATAAAACGTAAACACACAACATACATATACAAAGTGTTGCTATTCTGTGCAGAGTGACAAACATAACAGCATAAATGCGCTTTTAATCAGTTAATTGCATTGTTGGCATTTTTATCAAGCCAACACATGAACATTGCCGCATACAAACCCATCCACAACAACAATTGTTGAAAGAAAGTTCGGAAATTCACACAAACACACATGCACACATATATGTATATACCATCCCTGCCAGCCAAAGGTGGTGAAAAAGCTGGTTAAACCGAAGTTTTTTAAACCCACAGTAAACAAAAGTGGTAAAAAAGTGGTGAGTTTTCCATAGGCCAGCATAGCTGCTTGTGAGTTTTTTAACCACTATTCCCCTCACACGTACGAATACAAAAACAAAACAACCCAAACATGTGCGTTGGTGTTAGTAATTGAAGAAACATGAGGGGAAAGTGGTTAGGCCTGGCTGGCAGGGATGTATGCAAGATACGAAATTGAGCTGTTAGCGGCTATGTAAATATGCATCGGTGCGTGTGTGTTGTTTGGGCATTTTAACGCGATCAATTTGTGCTGCGACCGGCTCACCATAGACCCACCGGCGCGCGTTGGCGTTCGGCAACCGCCAACATTTTATCACGACTGTGTAAATTGCCTATGCAAGCAGAACATTACATATCAGTGCATAAGCACACACACAGCGTACACATACATACACAAATACATATGAAGACAGCACGTGCACATATTCAATGTAAAGTATATGCGTTTCTTTCACCTTCGCTCGTTTCTACAAAAACAAAAAAATAAAAAAATCGTTGGTGATTTTTCTCATTTACGCTGTCTTTATTTTATGCGGCTCTCTTTTCATTTATGTTTTTTTTTATTTGTTGCTTTTAATTAACACAACAATTTACAATAATGGCAGCAAACAATTTGTCATACATACATACACACACACACAAGGTGGAATTGAAGTCGGTGGTTATTGATATTTCGGTGGGCTACAGTATTTATTCCCGTTAATTACCCAGCAGCCACTTCAACTTGTTAGTAATTACTTTACAATTATTATGAACCGCAAGCCTAAATGCTCGAACAACTGTCTTAATGGCTTTTGACCTACGAAGTCATCGTCAGATTTCGACCGAAAATATACCCGGCCCTAAACTATATAGTTATATTAGATTCTCTAGAGCTATTCATTTACATTCTTAACAGTTCTTAAGGAGACAGCATGTTTCTTGGGTGACTAAAATATGTCTGGAGATCTTTTTATTTCCATTCCCTGATGCTGTGTAAGACTAAAGCGTATATTGAAAAAATATATTGATTTAAGTATTTCAAAGAAGTTTTTTTAAGAATCACTACTAGATGGAAAAGCTCCCAAATATTTGTCGATTTTAAAAATGATATTATTGAAGAACGTTCCATGTTACGCTAGCCGTATGTACTTGTTTTGTTGTCAGAGGGAGAAACCCAACGTCACTAAAAATGTATTAGAAAGAACTGAACTTGACCCATGCTAAGTACCTTAAGGGGTTCGGGGTAGTCAGAGACACGAAAAAATGAAAATTTTCAGTAATTGTTTTTGCTATTAAATCATATTATTTTACAAAAATAATAATATAGCATTAGTACAAAATCTTTTGACTTGAAGTTACGAAAATTTGAAAAAAAAATTATAATTTCCAAAGTTATAGTTGTTTGTGTTGACACAGTTCCAAAAAAGGTCCTTCCGTTGACAATCATAAGTCTTTGGAGATTCATCGAAACAGAATCCGATAAAGACAATTAGTTTTATAAATAGATAATCCTAGCCCTGATCGGAGGTTTTTGGTTTTCCAAAAATTAACAAAATGGCGGCCTCAGTAAATTTTTTTCTAGATTTTCGGGACAAGTTGATTGGTTTTAAAAAATCGAAATTTTTGAAAATAAGAAATCGATCAATTCCTGGAATATTTTATATTCTAAAGGCTGTATAAATTTCATTAAAATCTACTGAGCGGTTTTCGAGTTACAGTTTGCACCAGTTCAAAAAACACAGTTTTGAGCAAAACGCATTTTATGTTGCACACGAGCGTTTTGGAGTGCCCGAGCGCTCTTTGTTATTTGTCGAATAACTCGAAAAGTAATTATCGGATCAACTTCAAATTTAGAAAATATTTTTAAGATATTACTGCAAAAAAATTTAATTTTTGAAAATCCTGATAACCCCTAATCCCTTTAGGAACAATGCCTGACTGCCTAGAGCTCAGCACCGATACTATTGTTTTCTGGGTGCTGACGGATCTCTTATAAGTGTTAATCAGTCGGAGGTGGTTTAAAACCAATAGATCTCCCGCCTTTGTATACAACACCAGTTGATTTTGAGTTCTGCCGCCACAATAACAATTAAAAAGTGTCGAATAAGGATTCTAATTTTGGGAACCAGTACATGGAAGCACATTCGAATACTTCACTAATTTCTGAATCTTCTTAAACTTGAAACCAACTATATCAACAAAAAATGAAGAGTTCGAAAAACCAAAATAACTGTAACAAGAAGACACAAATGAGCAATCGAGCGCGAAATGTTCCGAGCAACGGGAAGCAGTGCGAAGTGGAGAAGTGAAGAATTAAAAAAATATGAAAAACGAAATTATACCCGGAAATAGCTGGACAAGCAATAAGGGTGCGAAAAAGAGCAATAATCGTATCAAATGCGGCGAAATGGAAAATTTAGTTGGAATGGCATGAAGTCATCAAACGAGGACACTGAAAAGTAAAACAACAAAAAGATATGCGGGGGAAATTACAAAAAATATGGAGAATACAATACAGAACAATATCAAAAATATGTTTAAAGGCAACGACAGCAACAGTGGCGATGAAGAGTCAATGTACGAGAATGACAGCGGCAGCGAAGAGATAGGAGGGTGGAAACTTTGCGAAAATACCGTGTAAACTTGGTAATATCAAGTGTAACAAGGAAGCTTATGTGTGGGCATGTGTTGATGAGAGTCCGCGTGCCAAGGCAGATTTTAATAAATTTGTAAACAGATTTGTTAATTTCACCATGAATTTTTGATGAGCGAAATTTTTTATTTTTTTTTTTCGGCAAACTCGCACTTCGACTCACTGAAACTTGTATGGTACTGATATTAATGTATGTTTGTGTGGATTCTGAGCAAGTGTTGCATGTGTAGGGCACATAACGGTAAAAGCGTAAAGTTAATGGCAACAGAATAATGGCGAGTAACGGCCGCATTAAGAAAATGCCGAAGGCAGTGAAGTAAAGTCGCTGAAAGTGCTTTTATTGTTGTGGCTCGTAGTTTCCTTAGTTGTGTGAAACATAGTATGTAAACTTACTCGTAACACAGTAATATGTACTGATGATAGTGTTAGTGAAGAAATGAAAGTACACATGGAAAGCGGAAATGAAAATGAAGATGAGTGAATTGTAGTAAAAATTATGGTAAACGAAAAATGCATAATCACAATTAAGAAACTGATAAGAAGTGTATTCTTTTTCTGAAAGCACTTATGCCAAAGCTTCTTCCAAACTTCGGAGCACTTCTCAAATTCGATTTTTGGGATTCCTGGAAAGTTGCAAAACGACAGCCCATTAATCTTCTATTTATTTAAAATAAATTATAATCCACAAAATGGCTTGATTAATAGCCATATAAGTGTATTACTCCTTAAGGGGTTAGTGGTAGTCAGGATTTTCAAAAAATCATTTTTTTTCTATTCGCATTTTCGTTAAGTGTAACATCTTAAACATATTCTCTGAAAATTTGAAGTTGATCCGATAATTACTTTTCGAGATATTCGACAAATAAAAAAGAGCGTTCGGACACTACAAAACGCTCGGGTGAAACATATAATGTTTTTTGCTCAAAACTATGTTTTTTGAACTGGTGCAAACTGTAACTCGAAAACCGCTCAGTAGATTTTAATGAAAGTTAAACAGCTTATAGATTATTATTATGTAATCCTGGGCCTTGTTGCGACTTTTTTATTTTCAAAAATTTCGATTTTTATATAGAAAAAAATTTCCTGAGGCCGACATTTTGTTAGTTTTGAAAAGAAGCTTCGATCAGGTGTAGGATTATCTATTTATAAAACTAATTTTTCTGATCCAATTGATTTTCTATGAATATTCAAGGTCTTATGATTGTCACCACGAAGGCCTTTTTTGAAACTGAGTCAACACAAATAGCTATAACTTTGGATATTATAAATTTAACCCTAACCCCTTAAAAAATAATGAAGAAAACATCACACATTAAGTCCCGAGAAGTGTATGATAACCAAAAATGAGAACTGTAGAAAAAAGATTTGTGTTTTATTTTTTTTATATTATGGATACATGAGAAAAGTGATTTTAGGAGAGAGGGTAATTAATAGATTATTCCAAATTGAGGTTTAAGTTCCGTTTGTTGGTAATTAATACAGCTCTCTTAAACGCAGTTTATTTTTAGAATCTAGTTACAACAGTCGATGTTTAAAAACATTTTTGGGAGATCAGTTGCTTTAAGATTTTTTAAACTCCATCCCAAACTATGTTCTGGCGTTATTGTGTATTTTTCACCGATTTACAGAGTTTACGAGATCATCTCCAACAATATTTGAAAGTTTTAAGCGTCAAACTTTTCATCCTAAACTTTTTTGAAAGAAAAACTTTAAGCTCGTATTGAAACTTTAAAAGCTTTAAAAGTTCGCCAATGAAATTTATAGCAATAAAAATGAGTGAACGATATCAAATGGCAAAATAAAACAAAAAATTTGCCATATTAACGAAATGAGGCGTACTAAAGAGAATGAATGAAAGTGTGTCAAAAATGGGGTCCATTGCAAATATCACGCATTCACACACACATGAATACTCGGGCGCTTACAAGCATTCCAACAATTGACTAAGTTTTTGAAGAAAAAGTTTTCATTTTGAAATGTTTGCAAATTGTTGGTCGCCCGGCAGGCACAGGAAACTAAAGACAAATGAAAGGAGTGCATGCCAGAGCAAGAGAGAGTGAGATATAGTGTAAGCATAAGCAGCTCATGGCTAAGCGCGCTCGGAGTACGGCTGTATGATGTGTGAATGTGCTGAAAATTACTGACGCCAGCTGCCGCGGATGGGTGTAAAACTGTTAAATGTGCAACGTTGGAAAAAATGAATTTTAACGCCAAATACAAAGGCGGAGCCGGCACAGAGATGGCACAGAGATGGCAGCATACTCAATGGAAAGAAGGGAGTGCGAAAGGGTGGCAGCTTGCGAAAGGATTGTCAGTAAGGCAAGGCAAGAGGTGCAATGAGACCATTTAAAATGTGGCAACGAACGGACGTTAGCAGACTGATGACATACTAGTGCCACATAGCTCTTTGGCGTAGCGCGACTCTTAAGACTCGTTTTAATGATCAGTTCGCAAGTTATGCCCGGGGGAATGTGGTGTTTTGTTTTCACATACACACACACACAATGTAATTAAACGTTGCGGTAATGCTCAAGTAGAGTGAGATACAGGTTATGGGGATGTACCAGAAGACTTGGTTGGATTATTATGGAAAATGATTTTACTTTGAGGTTTAATAAATTTAAGTTTTTTGATATTGCTCCTATAGCAGATACCTTCAGAATTGGAATCCTGGACTTTATATAGGTATGTAGGTTCGAGAAAATCCATACATTGTAGTCTAGAAGAAGAGCCTGGGATCAAGACCTCATTCAATCTCTGAATAAAATTGTTGGGACTGGTTCTATATGTAAGAGTTTGTAATTTGTAAGAGTTTTTACCTCTAGATTCCAAACCGTTATATATAACTCGAGCCACTTCAGGTGTATTTCCGCTGTAGCCAGCCATCATAATTCTATGACCTTCAGTTTTAATATTAATGCATGAGGGGGTGAATTTTACCATTATTTGGATTAGTTATTTATATTAGGTTGTCAAATATCTCTGCTTTTTTGCTCTTTATTCAATGCTTTATAAAGAGTGTTGCAGTGATCGGATTTAGTTCAAATATGCGCCGTTTGATAATCTGTTTTCATCTAGACGGAAACTTCATAATAGCCCCCTCCTTATTTGCGAAGCACTCGGACAGCCACTTTTCACAAGCCTCTATTGAGTTCAACTTTACACCACCGCCATGGACAGGAAAAGGTGGTAGGGCCATGTCAGGGCTATATGGTGGATGCGATAAAACCTCCAATGCGAGCTCCCGTAACTTCTGACTTATATTGTCGTATGTGATCCATTTTTCGTCGCCTGTCACCATCCGCTTCAAAAATGGCTTCTTCCGTTTCAGCAGTATATCGCAGGCGTTCGGTCCAGAAGGTTTTTTGCGTCAAATCATGCGAGACCAAAACATCAAGCTTTTTTGTGTATCAGGCCTTCTTCAGATAATTTAAAATGGTTTGGTGACTAACTCCCATTTCCTGGGCGATATCACGAGATGCCATCTCCATGATTTGATCGATATTCGTCATCATCTTTCGCCGGCTGGCTTATTCCTTATGAGACTATAGGTAGGAACCTCAAAGTTTGTGGAAGGCTCTGAAACCCATATTTAATTGGCCAATTTAAATAGCCGATTTGTTTGTGATCTGTTGTTAGTACACTCGAATTGTGTTCCTAAACACTTTTCACAACTAACCTTGAAATGAGACAGCTAACCTCAAATGAGAATCCTAACAGCTATTTTGATACGAGTAAGCAATACATCCGTTCTTTATAAGTATTATATATGATAAAAGGCATATCATAGCCAATGAACGGTCTAGGTTCTTAAGACAGTCAGGTCTACTTAACCGGAATGGACCCATATTTGTATCCCGACAAAGACGGGGTCAACTCGACACCATTCCTCATAATTATTAGGGAAATGTTTCCTTTCGCTACAATAACATCAAGGGAATGTATTTTTGAATCTTTTTCCGAATACCTCCGTGGTGTAGAACGGTGGTTAGGCTACGACGTTCTATTGGATGCAGGATACACTTGATATTGATATTATGTGTAGTTGGAAAGATACCTTCTTTGTCTTATATTCAGAGTAAAAGAATAACTTTCTTCCAATCGTAGCTTTCTTTATCCTAAATAGTCAAAGTTTCATAAACAACCTCAAAAACTGATGACATGACTGATATATCTTATGAAATCTATTCCGCTCTCCTCAGAACCGAAGAAGTTGTCAAAACAGTACAAGAAGTGTTTTCTTTATGGTTTCTATGCCCAGCCACCCCCCGAAAGTCACTGATATTACTTGAAATAAGACCCTTCCGGTTAATTTATTTTTAATATTTAAATAACCTCGACCTATTTTTGCTGTATACATAAATTTCCCGGGAACCTTCTCTCTTCTCGCCTTTTTTCCAGCCTGCATCTATCTTACAGTCACATATCCGTCGTATAAAGTTCATTAATACATAAATTCCTTATCGCCCTTTGTTGTGTCAGCGAAACCTTGAAGACAGAAGCAAAAGAAAATTTTAAGCTGCTACGATGAGGTAACGGTATTAGCGGCAGTATGTTGCGGTTGTTGACTTAAGGGAGGAGCAGTGAAAATTACTTTTGTCAAACAATGTTGCATACACACAGGGGACAGGCGGAGGAGGCACGGACGGACAAAAGCGCGAATTCCTGTGGTGACGACCTACAACTGGCAACAACTACAACAACAGCAACAACAAGTGACTGCTATAAAAGTGCGCGAATGCAATGTTATGCCTGTCGAGCAGATGGCAAATTTGCAAACACAAACACACTCACAACACACAGAATGAGAGACGCTTTTGCAGCGAAATGAGTCGTTTATCCACTCATCACTTGCTCATTGCGTACTTCTCGGCATTAAAGCGGCTGATTGCAATAGCTGGCGTTGCTGCCGTTGCCGCGGACTGTGTTGCAATTGCATTTTGTGCCACATTGATGAGGCAAAGAATTTGCCGTTTTGTCTGCATCTGCATGCTGGTGGGCATGGCAATGGCGGCGCGCTCATTGACTTACTCTGTGTGTGGACAATTTAAATTGCATTTTCAAGTGGAGCAAATACGATTGCTCCTACTCCAACAGCAGCAACAACAACACATAGTGCGACCACAACTTTTCGGTGTGTTTGTAAACATAGATTTATGCAGACAATCGTTCGCTTGCCTCGCTACTTTGACACATTTAGGTTTCGCACTCATTTGCGGCGCGTCTCAAGCTGTGCGCGCTTTGGTGTTGCAGCAAATATTGCCACGCACACACGAGTGCAATTCCTAATATTCACACTTTGTGGCAATGTCGTTGCACTACATTTTTGCGCGTTAATTAAAGCGTTCGAGAGACTAAAGTTTTTGGTGTGATTCGAAAGATTAAAGAAAATTTTAAGTACAGTTTCACCAGTTTTTATATTTAATATTTTTTAAAAAATATAAAATAAAAGAATTTATTTAATAATTTAGAGCTATTAAATATATATATTTGTTTTACTTAAAATTCGATATCACTCTAAAACGCCCTCATTCTCAATTTGATCAGCAAAGAAAATTCGACAGCTGTTGTCAGTAGTTCCCAAATGTACTGAAATTGCCTTCATTAACTCAAATAATAAAGCCATTTAAAAATTCCAAATATGCTGCTTGCTATCCTTTAATTGAAATTAGATCTAATTTGTAATTATATCATCCATTGCATAATAAAATTTCATAAACTATTTTATGATTATAAAAATATATCAGAATAGAATTTGTATCACGCAACAGGAAAAAATTATCAAAATATAATGGCCCACAAACACACATATATAATTACATATATCATATCGGTCAGAAAGCAATAAATACTGCTACCATAACCACACAATTACAGGTAAGCAGACAGTATGTGGCCAGACCTGCAAGTCCTCTAGGAAAACTGGAGCCAAATAATATGGACGATGTCTCTAGGCTTCTCTTGCTGGCTTTTTTTTTAAATTTGAGACGCTTGTTATTAAAACTTTCTTTTCTTCTGCAACATTCGAGTTAGATTACTAATATTGCTTCTTCTTCTTAATATTTAAAAGTTAGATGTCGAAAAGTTAGCAGTCCATTTTAGACAACAGAAATTCCAAATATTAATTGTCACGTTTTTACTTCAGATTTCTAATGTATGGGATCATTTGAGAAAAAAAATAATAATAATAACAAGTGAGGAAAGGCTAAGTTCGGGTGCAACCGATCATTTTATACTCTCGCAATTTATTGCTATAGTTTTATTAAGATAACACACAATTTGACCCATGTATTCGGCATAAAGTCCAATAGAATAACAAAAAATCATCATGAGGTAATTACTGAACTGATTTTACTAATTTTCACCACCAACATACATTATATCCAAGATTGTATGCCTAAGATATTTCACATATTAAACGGTTTATAAGCTATTAAGCTCATCGTATTTTTGAAACTAGGGGAAGTTATGACCAAATTTTATGCAATTCTGGTACAGAGACACAACATTAGAAGAAAAAGATTTCCTCTGAATTAAATTAAGATATCTGAAAGATTTGCCGATATTTTAGGTGCAAAATTACCCCAAGGCACTGAGTTCTTCATGTAGATATCCGGGGTCTTGAAAAGTTATAGTCCGATTTCGAAAAATTTTCCATAAGTGAAGCCACAGATGATATACAGTATTTGTGTAAAGTTTTAGTCTGCTATCTTCTTCGGTTCCTTTTGTATTTATATTATAAAGTGAAGGAATGAGAAGAAATTCAAAATTGAAGTATATGGAAAGTAGACGTGATTGTGAACCTATTTCATCCACTTTCCACACATGTCGTCAGGGTGTCAAGAAAATATTATATACCGAATTTCATTCGAATCCACGCCCATTTTCCATTTTGTAAAACATCTGACTGCAGCTTCCTTCTGCTAATTCTTCTGTAAAATTTAGTATTTCTGATGTTGTTCGTTAGTGAGTTCAACCCAACCTTTGTGGGCGTGGTTATTATCCGATTCCAACTATTTTCATTGTGTGTGGTGGGGTACGTAAGGGAACCTTTCATTAAAATTTTATATATGTACATATGTATTTTCACGCAATTTCAAACCACAAAGTTTTCAAATAAATCTTTTTTGAATGCCATTGGTGGAAATTTTGAGAGTAGCTGAAATCGGTTCATATTTTTCTCAAATCTATATTCACAAATGCAAAAATCTGCAATCTACTAGTTGACTTTACCATGTGTATATCAATCAATATATAACAATCACTGTCATCAATTTATGAAATCGCTTCACATTTTCCCGTATAGCTAAAGTATTGATATGAGTTCACTCTGAAGGCTTTATGTCGTATATCTCGGATAATATGTGAGGTATAGTGATGAAACGAAAAGAATGTGTACTACAAATGTGTGTCATTGGTTAAATTATTCTTTAGTTTATTCCAAAAATATTATATCTAATAGGTGAAATTCTGTTGGTCTGCTTGATTCTAGACAAAATGGCATGATTTATTAAAGAATATATACTAGTTAGATATAGCATAAGTCAATAATATATAAAAATGAGCTCATCCGATTTTTAAATTATCCTATCTGGCTGGAAATAATTCAATACCTGAACTTAGACCTTCATTATTTGTTAGGATTTATTTAAATAATTATGATTAAGAAAGAAAAAGGTGATAATATCTTCTTCTAAATTTTAGCTAACCGAAAAGGCATCCTCAAATTCTTAAAATGCCAATGGAAAAATATTTTTCAACATAAACACTACAATTTCCCACTGGGTATTAACTACTATTACATTATATATGTAAATTTATGTAATTATGCCTATGCGGGCATCGTATATGCATACAAGTATTGTTCACTCGAACATTGGCGTCCGCAGACACTCACACACAATGTGTGTCCTTTCATTAATTGATATGGTTTGAAAATTTTCATGGGCATACAAAACCGCAACGAAATTCAATTACAAAATAATAAAGCCAATCAATTTAATGTGGTGAATGAACCACTAAAATCAACAATTACTTTCCTCTGTTGCACAATTTGGGCAGATTATATATCAGGCGCAAAAAAGCGCGAGAGTTGGACGAGAAGTTTTTTGTGAACAATCGCTAGAAAAAATAAGGGTGGGCAATATTTTTAGGCCTCGCGTATAAAATAGTAAAATAATAAAAACATAAAAAAATGTATTCCAACAGTAATGATTATCTACTTGAAATGATTAAAGTAAATTATTCATTAAGTATGTATATTACAATGGTTAAAATATTCACTTCAACTTGCACTTCTATTTTAAAATCGTGAAAGCTGTTTTCTTATATGAAATTTGTATGATTTACCGCTGTAAATCTTGCCATGTTTAAAGCTGTTACAGCGCGGCTCTAAATTTATGTCATGTTCTGTTTCTTTTTTAAATGCTCGCCCATGATAAACAAAAGCAACCTGCCTGTGTTGTGGCATGCAACATGGCGTAGTCGCATCATAAATTATCATCACTTGTGGGTTACAGTTTCCGCGCACAAACAAACGCACACACACAATTTAATCACATATACAGTTGTGGAGGGAGGGGGTTAAGAACGTAAATTTACAAAGTATATAGAGGGTGGAAGGTGGATATTGGATAGGATAATGGTGAGTAGTTACACCAGTTGTCCAAATAAACTAGTTTAATTTCTAAATAATGTTGGTGATAATTCGGAATTTTAATATTGATTCAGTAGCTCTAACTTGTAATCCAAATTAAATATTATTTTATTAGCACAAAATATAAAAATGGAAATCGGTGATGCACAGCTTTCACGGCTTATTTTGCAACCTCCTAAATTAATGTAGTCATGTGCCTCTAGCACAAGTTGACCACGGACTATCCACACGTTTCCACTCCGGCGTAAATGTCGCTAGGGTGACCTCTCTTGCAAGCTGATCCGCTTTGCAATTTCCAGCGATTCTGCGTTGACTGGGTACCCACACAAGTCGGCTTAGAGCGTACTGTCATCGAATCTAAGGACAGTATTGCGGCTCTGCTATCGGAGTGAATACACACCTCTCTGAAGGATGCCGTACTTCGAAGCAGTATATCTACTGCTACCTCAATGGCAGATAGCTCTGTCTGAAAGACTCTGCAATGGTCTGGTAGCCGAAAACTGGAGTTAATTGAGAGCTTGCGACTGTCAAAAAGAGCTTCCCCTTAATGTTTGGCTTCCACGAGAGCTTCCTCTCTTGGATGAACCCCAAATATTTCACCTTGTCCAGGGGTTGCAGACTGGAGTCTCCCAATGAGGGAGAGTGACGTATGGAATTGTGTACCTCCTTGAAAATACTACCAGTTCGGTTTTACTGAGATTGTCTAATGTACCTACAAGCCTTGAACAGACGATATTGGATTTTGTGAGACTCTTCTTTATTTCAAAAATACGTTCCGGCATTGCATATCTAGAGGCGACCGGAGTTAGAAAACACTTCTCATCTTATTCATTTTTATGTAATAAAAGAATAATGCTAGAAACATCAGCGTGATTCTGATAATGCAGCCTATGATTAAAAGAGACCTTTTAAGAACTGTTGCCCTTTCTACCCCTCCCATCAGCTTATTCGTTCGATCGAAGCACTTATATGGAGACTTCTCCGACATATATACTCTAGTATATTTCTCAAGAATTTATGGAAAATTTGGAAATTAAGTTGATTGCAAGTAATTTCTCTAGAAATCTACTAAGTAGATCTTGTTAATGTTTATATGCTCGTGAGAAGCGGTATACATATATTATCCACTCACCTCGATTATGTTTTCAAAATAGAGTATTTAACTGTTTCAGAAAGCTTAAGCGAAAGACTTTCAACTCAGATATTCAAGATAAGATTTTCAAAAGTTTAAATTCTTCTCAAAACTCCTGATATATATATAGAAGCTACAATTAAAAAAAAAGTTATTAGCTCCAAAATTGTTCAATAAAGGAGTGAGCATCTCTTTAGGTGTCTGTTCTTATGGTTTCTTTGGGTACTCTGTCTTATACTTAGATGACTTAAATTAGTTTAACCTCGAGTTCCCATTTTGTATAAGATGTGAACAATATCTTTGGGAAATCGAAAAAACAACAGAATCATGATGAAGAAGATCTTAGAACCAACACCTTTATAAGAAAACGAAAAGTGTCTAAAGCTAAATAAAATCAAATTTAAAGTTAAGTTCCTTCAAACACACGTTTTCACTCATTTCATAATCTGCATTAAGAAATAAATATTTCATCGGCTTAAATTTAATAATTTCTAAATTGAATAGCTACTGAGAAGCTTGAACAGAAAGCTTACTAACCGCTGAAAACTAAGCAACGGTAGATAAAAAAACACTAAACATAAATACATATATACTATTGTACATAGGAAGGAAGTAAATATTTATATTTTTAAGGGGCTTGCCAGCTATTAATTTCGCTTTTATTACTAGTACCGTTATGCAACGACATTAATCTCCGTTTGTCATTTAGGGAGAGAAATTCTCTCATTCCCCAAACAAAAAAAGTCAATTTGTTAAAAAGAATAATAAAACTGAATGGAAATTTCGCTTAAAAGATGTTTTAAAATGCTTAAACTCAAAGATATATACACATATACACAGAAACGAGTACAAATGATTTGGCCATCTTAAATATGGGTCATATAAATAATACCCCACTTACAAGTAAATAGCGCTTGGCTCTCTTATCCTCCGGCGCGTGCCACAAGTGTTCGGCTGCTTGTGTGTGGAACTCCAGCGGCGATTTGCCGAGAATAGCTTTTGAAAATTGAAAATTTTAATCGCTGTCAAAATCTGTCAAAATGAAAAATAATGGTGGTAGGACAGCAGAAAGTCATCGTTTGGTGGACACACACAAAAATTGTGCGGCAAGAAATGCTTGTTTCTCTGTGTGTGAGCAATGAAAAGCAGGATAAATAAAAAAGAATAGCAAATGCTGATTTTCCTGTTTCTTTAAAGCGTAGCGTAAGCATAATCGCATTTTAAAAAGTTAACAGCTGTAATTGCGTCGATTAAGACGAAAACGAAAATTAATGACAGCACTGAATGTTATTTAAAGCAATGAATTAGAAATAAAAGTGTTCTCTAAATTCTTTATGTATTCTTATTTAAAGAGAAAGTTAAAATTCGCTCATTATTAAAAACAATTAAGATTTAAATGGAAATTAGTTACATTATCGCTTAAACGATAGTCGTTTATAAATATATTTTTCATAGAAATTTATTTAATTAATTAATTTATTTATTTCCTCTGTTTCTTAAGGGACAAACTAGTTTACATTTTAATTCATGTATGTATGCTACTACTCTTTAACGAAATATAGACGAGCATATTTGCCATACAAAACATATATTCATACTGTAAGTAATTGTTCTCCAACGAAACACTTAATCTGATAAAAACTGGTCTACAACTAGAATATCCTGGCTCGATCAAACTAGTTAGAAATACATGAAATTTATATTCTATTTGGAAAAAGTTGGAAAGGAAAACCTGAACTAATTTCGAATTAAATTTTTTTTATGAATATAAACTAAGGGTGGATGTCTCCATTAATTTGTTTCGAATTCCTACTGGACTGGTATATTTCAGAACATCAGCATATAATAAGAAGTTTACAAAAATATTGTCGAATGATTAGATGAGCTTCAGTTCATAATTAGAAGATAACGGTTATGACTGTGACTGTTTGACAATCTTTGACAATCTTGAGCCTGATATCATTATACCATCCTGTATTATACTTCAGTTTGCAGGGACTGCTCTAGTAGTACACTAAGCTGGGAAATGGTTTTATTTCCCTTTATATAGAAGTTAAACGTGGTTAAATCGGGTGGAAGACTAATATAAAACTACTCCATCAAATTTAAGCGCAAAACATTTCAAATGTAAATTTCATATACCCCTCAGGATGAGATCGTCAATAGACCGACATTACATTGCTGTCAATTTGCTTTTCAAATAAGACCAGAAAATATTAGAAGAGTGAAATCGGGAGATCTGGTTATCCATATTTTCATATATAATATAATGAACAAGCGTCCATCGATACCGATTTCTATCAACTATTATGTTTTGCTAGAAAATTTCATAGCACAGATGGTTTCGCGCAAACACCATCGCAAACAAGAATTTTTTGTACAAGTAATTGAGTTTCATTGATCACGAAATAAGGCTACCTTACTTATAGCCCTTTTACACAGGAGCTAATTGATCAATTAAACGGCCTCTGCTTGATTAAAACCCTTATTAAGATCGATTTACCATACAAAATAAAAATCTACATTTATTTTTGATTGAATTTTAATCGACTTAAAAATCAAATTCAACTCTCCGACAAAGACGTACGATATACGTTCTTCGTCTGCGATTGGCTGAATTTTTTGTTCAAAAAAGCTGCGGTAGATGGCGCTGCTAAAAATATTAATCAGCTGATGAAACTTACGAACTTCTTATGAAAAGCAAAAACAAAAATGTATAATAGCTGATCGGTGATCGAGTAGCCGACTGTGTAAAAGGCAAAAAAGAGTTTCTCAATAACAATTTTGATTGATCAATTGATTTGACTATCTAAAAACGCTATTATTAACGTCTTTAGACACTTTAGAAGATATGAAGGAAAGATAACACAGTTATACTACTATATACATACTATTGCCTTATCGACATCTTGTTTCGTTGTAACGACATTCACGGATAGTTGACTTGAGACTTCCAAAAAATGTCCAACCATTCCAATCGCTTAGTAAATATCAAAATTTGACATACCGAAGGGCTGACTCTATATAATATATGAATCCTTCATTACCATGCTTACTTTATATACATATTTGGTCATATGTTCATAACTTCTCTCCTTCCTACTAATTTTATATTAAATATCCAATAAGAAATTATGATTTATGTATGCCAGGTCCTTGATGCATGGTTTTGCATATCTCTCTTTTAGAGCTTTAAGAGGAACCAAGTTGTTTATACAAAATTTACCTATAATAAGCATTTAAAAAAACTCACAGTAAAAATAACTAATAAATATTTTAACGACTGCCTCTACAAATATCAGACTGCCTCTTTCTCTATCACAGGAAAGACAGAAATTTCTGTTATACACCCAAACTCCCACAAAAGCAACACGAACAATTAGCTAATCGTCGTAATCGCACATTTGATGCATATAAATCGTCATAAATGTCATTTCACTAATACACTGAAGCTTTAATATTGAATACAAGCAAACACTTGAGCAAAACAAAGTAAACGAAGAAAAGGACTAAATGCAGCCAGCAATGCGAAATGGCAGAGACAAGACATTGGAACATATGCCAATGCGAATGGTTTATGTTATTGCCCACTGATTGCCATACGCAAACGGGCGTGGAATGGGCGAAGCAGCAAAGGATTGTGAACTAGTAGCGAGCTGACAGGACAGATGTAGTGAGCTAGCAGCTGCCGCCGGTAACTGGGGACCAATCGAACACAAGTGGGTGAAATAATAAAATTTAACTTATAGCGCTGTTATCATAATGACTTGCGTAAATGGACTTTCAATGCATATATGTATATATGTAGTGCTGCCATACTTGGAAGTCAAAGTACCTATGCTAACCCACAAGGTGCGACATTCAAGTGTCTACAAGCCGCATCGAGCATATGCGAACTGAGCGAACGCATATATTTATGCATTTTAGAGCATAAATGGGACTTAATATACTTTCTTTCTTTACCATATATAATATATGTAGATATGTATGTGTATATATGTGTCTGTGCAGCCATTTACATATGCAGCCTTTAGCAAATGAGATGAATTTCATAAAAACAGCTCACGTTTTATTGAAATAAAATATTAATTTAATGGTCCAGTTACACTAATATACACACACACACTCATATTTACATATCACACTCGTTTGTAGCAAACATTTAAAGGATATGCGTACTTCTTTTCACTTAAATATTTATAAAGGCAAGCTGATACACACGCACACATACACTAACATCTTCACATCCACAAACAACAAATGTGTACCGTTGTAGCACTCATGTGCACCTGAAGTTTGTAAGCATTTTGCGGTTTCACCTGACCACATGTGTACGGATGTGCGTGTGTTTATATACCTAAATACATATAGATACAATTTCACCGCCACCAAGTTTTACTGCTGAACTGGCTTATTTGTTGGCCGCCCTTAGACCACACTGCTATAGCTTACTACATTAACCATTTGCTGTGCTAGTGTGTGTGTGTCTCTAAGACAAGAGTCGTAAATATACTCATTCTGCGTTCATATGTGGAATGCGTATGAATGAAGTGTACACGCTGAGAAATGTTATAGTGTATATGTTTTAGAGTAAGTTTTTAGAAGCTTGACCGATGTCTAAAAACACTTTCGAATTTAACCTATGCCTCATATATTTGCAATCATATATTTTAACTAGCTTTAAAAATGTTATGTCTCCATCTCAGTGAAGTCAAACATATCATAATCAATAGACAAAGAAACATAGAATATAGAATAAAGGTTATTTGAGCAACCTTGGTTACGACGGTTTACTATTTATAGTGGTAGTATCGAAAGTTTGCCAAAAACCACGTGAGAAGATGTAATACTATGCCATTTCTACATAAAAAATAATTACTAGGCCACAGACCTTTCAGAGAATAGTTCATTATCGAAATAAATTATTATATAATAGACATTAGGGAAAGACAATGAATCTCAAAATTCAAGTTTCGGAAGTCATATTTATAGTTCCACAGGGTGGTAGATATCTAAAAGTACAGTTAAATTATTGCCTATAATATCGGATGAAACCTTATTGGTATCGTGTTTACAGGCTAATAGATCAAAGAGAGTAAGTAATATGAGCAAAATCTTTTTCTTAAAATTTTCCCATCAATTTCTGGTATTACACGGAATTTAGTAAACATTAACAATAACGATACCGTCCATTGTAGACCTGGTAGTTTAAGAAAAATCATTGGCAGACTTATATTAAGGAGTTTAGAAGGGCTTAACGTTATTCATAAAAAAATTCGGTATCATGGATCTTTTATGATTAGTTCACTTAGGATACTTTAGGTGATAATATAAAGAACCTCATTTGCTATATCTAAAATATTCGAGGGAGATAATCCAGAAGTACCTGTTAAAGGAATGTGGAAATTCCAATTCTCCTAACCAAAAAATTCATTTTCTTTTTACCATAAGTACTTGGCACTCTTATTAATCAGTAAATCTCCTATTCGAGTTTCCAAATCATTGAAGGGGAAAATTGTCAGACAATTTGTGTTCGATTCACCACTTCGAAAACCCACTTAATAAAAAATAATAAAATAGCGTCTATGTATTTTGGATTTATACAATATGTTTGTTTCATATACTAATCTTCAAGGTTTGACATATCGAAGTCACTTGAGAAAAATTAAATACAATATCTCACAGTGTAGTTAACATTTAGTACACTTACGACCGCAAGAACCTTGCCAAATAGATGAGTGGCTAAGTGAATCGACAGAAACTCATACAAATTGAAGTAAAATACGAGCAAACATATGTACATATGTGAGCTGGAGGTAAAATAGACACTCATATGCTTAAACGAAGGCAGTGCGAGAAGTCAGTGAGCTTTCTAATTATTCGTGGAAACTTTGTCAACCAACTAACTAAAAATTAGTTTACTGTTAAGGAAGAACAATGAAAAAAAGCTAAATTATGAACTTACTCAAAAAAATATTTTAACATTTTTTTCAAAGTCGGTATTGAGCTTTAGATGAGCTTTTAAGCTCATTGCCAAACATTGGGTCAGATGTGTGATTTTTTATGCTTTTCAATTTCAATATTATGTTCTTTGTAAAATAAACAATGTCTGGTGAAAAGAGATTATAATTATCTGAATAATATATGTATATTTTTGAAGAATCTTCAGACAAATAGTGAATCTTTAATATTTAAAAGTAACAGAGTTATCCAGCAACCCTCGTACATAAGCAGTTAATGTGTTAGGTAAAGCTGTAAATTTGTCATACGTGCATTTGTGGCATAAGGTAGGGTGTTATGTCGTGGTAAAGGACTTAATGCGGTTGGGTAATGGTTCGAGGTCGCACAAAATTTAAGAACAGTTAAATGACATATACAACGAGCGAGTTGAAGGAGCATTGATGAAGGAGCATTCATGATCTAGAAGTGCGGTTAATGCAACTTTTTTGTAGAGACAACTCCAAGAATTATTTTGAAAGGTTACAAGAGTCCCTTTTATTTTCTTAAAGACTATAAACATTTAAAGAACTTATGTGTCCTGTAGCTTGACCTTAGCATTATAGCCTTGAGCTTAATCCATTTGTCTAAGGTCGAAGAGGAAAATAAATGTTAGCATTAATGATAGGCAAAAAAATATATTGGAGCAATGGAGTGAAGCCATCAAATCATAATCGATAAATGAATACATACATATATCCATCAGATGGTCCTTATTATGCCATAATAATAGACACAAAAAGAAATAATGATTGAGTTTGCCAAATATTAATTACATTATTATTACTTTTAGTGCCTAGCAACAAGTCACCGTTATTTACACATTTCTTTTTTCTTTGAATACCTAATTTGTGTACGTGTTTAACGGCTAAATGGCTCTTAAACGGCATGCCATGCTGTGTGCGCGCTTTAGCTTTTATGCTTAAGCTATGCACATATTTTAATGCGAAGGCTGGTTAATTGGTAATTATCCAACAATAATAGCAATATAGCCAATTATATAAGAATTAAAATGAATTAACACATAATTAAAGTTGGCGCAAATGCGGTAATTGTTTATGAAGAAGAGGTGAGGTAAATGTATATATAGCTGAAATTTTAACGTACTTAAAAAAAATATAAAAAAATTTGAAAATTGTAAATCTGAAAATTCCCGTTATTTTTTGAACACACATAGCATATGAGAGTGACGGTATATTTCGCGGTTTTTCTATATTCCATAGGAGTTTACTTCTAAAATAGTCGCGTCAAGTTGGAATAACGATCGGCCATTACTCCTGATAAACGCCATTCTCAAACAGTTTTTCAAAATAGTTTAGAAGAGAGTGAAACCGGTATTACAACTAGGTTTGAAAAGACACGCATCCAGTTTTCAAGCTTATTAATGAAAACTGAGGCTAAAATATTGAAAATTGGTTTTCTGGTAGAGCATCAAGAAAAAGGTTAGTGTCTTCAGACCAGTCTTCTTTCACGTGGATTACAGGATACAGGATAGATAGAACTAAATAAAAATGGATAAAATATTCTGAACCACTTATCTACCAAAAAATGGTTCCTCAGGGTGAAGACCCATCTCTACATGAACCAGTTCAGCACTTCATCTTGTACAGTGAATTAGAAGAAACAGTTAAAGCATTTATTGAAATCGAATTTTCATCTATTTAACTTGAAGAAGACAGGTAAGTTCTTAAAGAGATTTATTAGGTGATTTATATAGTCTAGACAACAAAGAATATGTGTATGATCACATAAATGACTTTCCTCAGTGTTTAGAAGAACACTAAAAAGTTGAAAATACTTTATAACTTGAATTGAAAAAAAAACTCAATTTTTCCGTCAATCAAGAATACTCTTAAACCCTCAACACCTGTTCCAACCCAACAACATAACCCTATACTTAAAGTTGTCCTCACAAAAACCATTACAACACCTTACACTCAGCTACCACACTCACTTCATGCCATTAAACAAGCTCAGTGGGGGGTGGGAGTTGAAAAAAGTCAACTATGTGTACGTATAAATCAAGCCGAACAGCCGATAACCGAATGAACCAAATAAATGACCATTGACACTACTGCTACGAGCTATGAGCACCGACACTGACTGCTTGCTGCTGGATGCTGCCTACTGACCTGACGACCGACACATAAGCCCGGACTGTCACTGATTGCCTGCGCCCGCAATTATCGCAAGCACGAATTATTTCAACTCGATGCTTGCCGACGCGCATATGCAACTCTACTAAATATTGCTATTGTTGTTGTTTTTGTTGTAGTATTGTTGCTGCTGTTGGACCATTTTACGTTATATACATATGTAGGTGTATATGCAGCCTGTGAGCTGTGGGTGCCAATCGATTTGAGGCGATTTTTTGGCAGACGAATTTTTCATTAAGCAAAGCATGGCGCCGAAGGGCCCAGTATTGTGAGCGATAGGCCGAGAGAGAATGGCAGTGCGTCAGAAACAACATCCGTTGGGTCGCTCCGAGTAGATTCACTTCCGTTTCCGTTTGCTACATGAAAAACAGTTGCACAATGACCAAACAGCGCACCGATTCAGCAGAGTATGGACAAGTGTGTGTGTGTTTAATTGTGTGTGGGAGTGGACATTGATGGAAAATTGCGTAGATATGCGTTATTGCTGTGCTGCTTGTATGTATGTATGTGATTCAGTTGGTTTACTTGAAACTATGCCTGCTCGTGCAACATGGCATATAGTTGCATGCTGTACCAGTGTATCACATTTCCGGTGCAGCCCAATTCACGCAACCACATGTACATTCGCACACACAATCAAATAGACAAAAACTAACGGTAAATATACATACATATGTACAAATATGTATAAACATATTTCCTTGCAAAACACATTTGGCATTTTCATTTACGCCCTCTAACATGGAACATGCAACATGGCTTCTCAAGTGTATTATAAACGACCATATACGCCTATGCTGCTTCTATAAAGAGACACACATATTCCTATACATATGTATATATAAAGTTATATATGATCATATGCTTACTAAAACGCATACCAATTACTATTGTTGGCACATATTACTGCTAACCATATACAATAACAATAAAGTGGTAAAATTAGTTGGCATCATTTTCATGGAGTCACTCAGTTCGTAGCTTGTCGACTTTGGAATTGCAATTGTCGGACAATATTTGTGTATAAAAGTATTCTGTGCATAGCACATTGCAGAGCAGCTCTTTATTTATCGAATGTAAATATATTTGCCAAACTAATTAACGAAAAGTTATATATTCAGTCATCATATTCACAATCTAAAAAAAGAGACTAGTATTTGTATATTTAAGTTAAAGAAAATTACGAACCCCAATACACAGCAAACCTCTATCATAAAAATATGTGTACAATTTCAATTCTAAAATAATGTCCGACCGCCTATAGGTATGCAACATAAATAAAACTAGATAATCCACATATTATATAGCCCTTGAAAGTATAGTAGGAAATTAAGTAAGATGCACTGAAAACTGATCTCTTTCCCAAATATTCAACATAACCATTATTTTAAACAAGTAAAGCAAGGTTAAGTTCGGATGCAACCGAACATTTTATACTCTCGCAATTTATTTATTAAGATAACCCATATTTTCGGCATAAAGTCCACTAGAGTAACGAAAATCATCATATGTATATGGTATATGAGAGCTGAGGTAATTTCTAAACCGATTTCACTCATTTTCACCACCAAGCTGTACTATATCCAAGGCTATACCCTCACTTAATTTTGCTAAGATATCTTACATATTACCCGATATATGCGGAATAATGGAAGTTATGACCCGATTTTATAATTTTTCGGAACAGAGACACACTATTAGAAGAAAAAAATTTAATCTGAATTACATTAAAATACCTGAGAGATTTACAGACATTTTCGGTGAAAAATTAACCTTAGGCAGTGAGTTATTCATGTTCGATATCTGGGGCCTTGAAAATTTATAGTCCGATTTCGATAATTTTTTCACAAGTGATGTCACAGCTCAACTACAGTATTTGTGTAAAGTTTTATTCCGCTATCTTCATTGGTTCCTAATATATATATAAGTGAACGAATCAGATGGAATTCAAAATTTAGTTATATGGGAAGGAGTCGAGGTTGTGAACCGATTTTATCCATTTTCCACACGTTTCATCAGGGTATCAAGAGTGTATTATGTACCCTATTCCATTGCAATCGGTCGAGTAGTTTCTGAGATATGGTTTTTGACGCATAAGTGGGCGACCCCTCGCCTATTTTGCAATTCTTAAAAAAGTCAGAGTGCTGCATCCTCTGCCATTTTTCCTGTAAAATATAGTGTTTCTGACGTTTTCCGTTAGTGAGTTAACCCACTTTTAGTAATTTTCAACCTAACCTTTGTATGGGAGGTGGACGTGTTTATTATCCGATTTCAACTATTTTCATGGTGTACGATGGTAAACGACTGGAGAAAGTTTGGTTTATATAGCTTTATTGGTTTGCGAAATATGCACAAAAAACTTATTTAGGGGCGGGACCACGCCAACTTTTCCAAAAAATTACATCCAGATTTGTCCCTTCATAGTGCGATCCCTCATAAAAAACTTTCTTTTAGACTTACTTAAATGCTTTTTCGTACCACTGACAGCCTGAGTTCTAAATACTTAGGTTATGAGCTAAAGGTCTAGTATCGAGGATCTATCCATAATCTATATAATATCAAGGAGATAACAATTGGTGGAATAAATATTATTTTTAAGCATCGCACAATTCATAAACATCAATCCGATAATCTTTAAAGAAATTAACAAAACTATGAAGATTGCTAATACAAACTGGTTGTAGTATTACTATGAAATCCACAAATGGTGGTTTATTGTAGACATAATATACTAAGAACGGAGATATAGATAATATAATATAGTACATATTTATTGTGGCTTCTTCTACTAGAAAGGACATGAGTTATAAGCAATGGCTTCGGTTAAACAAAGTGGGACTACCATTTAGAACTTATGAGAAGAGCTAGTCCGTTGAGGAAAACCTGAATATCATAATATTTCGAAGCTTTAGATATAGTTGGAAAGATTTTACATTTTTGATATAGATCTCTATGCTAAGAAGTAAATAAAATAAAGTAAATAAAATGTGTGTATATTCGCTTTTTATGACATGTTTTTTGTTCGTGTTACTCCCGTGTGAGCAACGCCATCATTCTATAGTTTTGCTGTTTTTGCTCAACTAGAATGGAACAACTCAACTACTAAAGGCCTACAATCCATCACAAAGCTTATTCAACCCACTAGTCGGTACATTTCATATTCACTTTTATGTGTGTTTCAATCTACCAACACGACTTTTTGTTGAGCGTGCAAATATGCAATATCCTGTGTCGAGCAGCAGCTAGAAAAAGTCGCAACAAAACTTCAAACTATCGTCCGTGTAGTTTTTATTTATAAAGGTTTCTAAATATACAGCAGAACACTGGTGTATAGATATACTGATGTATAGGTCAATGAGATTCTATTGAGTGAAAGATAGAGCAACGCACTCAGTGGATCAAATTGAAAATGATCAGTGATTAGGGTTCGATTAGTTATTTGCCAAATGGAAAAAAAAAACTCGCATGATTATGGTAGTAATCAATCGAGACTTTGCGTAAATACTCTTTCTCTGCGAAATCTCTAACTAAACCGATATATCAAACTTTTAATCAAGATATTATAGGACATAGAAGAGGTTTTCAACTAGTTGGGAACTACTAAAGAAAGTTTAGAAATAATGTTGTGATATAATTATAAATCAGGGATCCAATCCTGATCTTATGTAGAGATACTCTATCCACTATAACACGACTGTAATCCACCTAGGCTACTAAGTTCTCATTACTGGCTCCATTTCTCCTCTTAATTTAGACTTATGGACTAGCAATCCTCGCAAAAACCTTGACCTGCAATCTGTTTTCCTAACCACAATAAGAAACTTGTACTCGTATGTGAATGTATGGGCTTTCATATGTAATGGCTGTTGGTTAGCCTACAGCACTTTAGACACCCGCATATTCGAAAAAGAAGAAACCATAAGTGATATTAGGAATGCAGAAAAAGGCGTAAAACGAAATATGGACATACAAACTGGCATTTGAATGTGTAGATATTGGCAATTATGTGAATAGAAGTAATTCCTTATAGGCCTTGCTCATAATGTTGCGAAGCGACTTTAGGCAATAGTTTGTAGGTTAGGAATACCATGTAGTTTGAATGGTAATATTCGGATATTGGCATGTGGTTTGCTGTTGTAGCGATAAAACACATTTTCCTAAGATTTACTGAGGCGCTATTAAGATGACAGTTTTTGGACGATTTAATATCCAGATCCGTATAGACTATAGACTATGGACTATATACGTAGACCCAATTGTCGTGGTATCAGTTTTCAGGGTTGAATATTTTCACACAATAATGCCGTATAGTATTGGATGGGAGATTACAAGAAGCAAACAATAATTTTCCCAGATACCACGGAGAGGAACAAGTCATTGGAACAACTATAGACACTCTAAAATTTAAATAATAAAAAAGCAAAAAAAGGTGCCTGAGAATTATTTTCCGTATGATCTTGGAGGTAATATAGAGTTTCTTTACGGATTATTTAAGATGACACCTTAAAGTTCTAGATATCTTTTACAGGAAAGGTTTCGAGAGAATACAAAATTATCGTCTTAATTGGCTCTTTGAGATAATCTTGACGCGCTTCTCTCTTCTAAGCAGTCTCGCAATGGAGGGTATATACCATGATTAAGTGAAAATAACTAGGTAATAAGTTTTGAAGGGTCTAAATCACTTTCTCGGGGATCTAAAAATGATCTAGGAAATCTCATCTGATTAGAAATTGGACTAAGTATAGGTTTAACTGTTTTTAAAAAGCAACAACCCAATGAAGTTACTGGAGTAATAAAAAAATTACAAGCTGCTCAAATCTCCGAATGTTAATCTTAACAAATCCAAAGACCATAAACTTTACAATCCCAACTCATTCCCCTAAAGTACAATTGTGAAAATTACGAATAACCAGCTGAACAAATTCCGCACTTGTGTGCGATATTCAAATGTCGTATAACGGTACATGTGTATATAAATCCCAATTAAACGTTGAAAATCACAAAAGCACGAGCATCTCTAAAGCCAACAGCCATTAAAAGTACAAATGACCGCAAAAATGACCACAATATAGATAGAACGTATAGAAAAAAGGGACAGCGGAGAATGGAGAACAATAGAGTAAAGTGAGAGAAACAAACCCAGCACTACCTAGCCAGCCGACGCAAGACAAGCAGCAGCAAGGATATGGCTCAAGCAAACAATGGACCAAAAGCAACGAGTAAAGAATGGAAAACTGTTGAAGTATGCAATTGAAGGTGGCAACCAGAGCAAACGGCAACTAATGTCGACACTAATTTAATTACGAAAACGCAAAAGTGTCGAGGCTTTTTCAAACCAAGTGCCAAAGACTGCGGCAACTAACAATGCAGACGGATCCGACCAGGCGACCGGCGCGAAAGACGCAGGGTAAATGATCTAGGCGGAAGAGGAGCACACTATCTCAAATCCAGCAAATAAGCAACAGTGAATTTAGAAGGTTTTTCACCACAAAAATGTGCACTCAAATCAAATGAAAGCAAAGGCGACGAAAAGGTTAGTTGTGGCGCAGAGCAGATAGTCGAAAGCTGAAGTTGAATTACGAGACAGCCAGCGTGCGAATTTATATGGGTGGCGCAAATACCCTCAGACGCTATATGTATTCCACAAATACGTTAAATTGGCGCCTCCCGGTAACCGCTGAAGTAACTCACCACATGATTGTTTGTATTTGTGTTCGGTTGACCGAATGCTTCCTTCACTTGGTCGGCTGAGTAATTGAGCGTAATTACCGCGTTGAGTGCTGCTGTCACACGATTTACACCCACTGCACGAGTTGGTATTATATTTTTTTCTGGTTTCAGGCATTTGGATGCATTTGATTTGGTTGATTTTTCGGTCAAGGTGGATGTTGTTTGAGATTCAAGTATTTATCGAGCATTTACTTGGGGATACTACCTTGAAGGAGTATTTAAGAGTGGTTCTCAAAACTTTTTTTGAGCATTTATGGAAATATTTAGATGAGATCCAGTGTTTTAGTTTTCCAAGACAAGCGATATTGATATTTCTAATTACTGAAATTGTATCGTCCAGGTTATGTTGCTGCTGGTGTACGCCGATGATATTGATAGCATCGGAAGCAACAACCGCGCCATTAATTCTGCCTTTTCCCACATGGATAAGGTGGCGAAGCGAATGTGTCTGGAGGTGAATGAGGACAAGTCGAAATATCTCCTGTCATCAAGCAAACAGTCGGCGCACTCGCGTCTTGGCTCCCACGTCACTGTTGACAGTCATAACTTTGAAGTTGTAGACAGTTTCGTCTACTTGGGAACCAGCATTAACAACACCAACAATGTCAGCCTCGAAATCCAACGCAGAATCAATCTTGCCAACAGGTGCTACTTTAGACTGAGTAAATAATTGAAAAGTAAAGTCCTCTCTCGACGAACAAAAACCAAAATCAACAAGTCCCTCATCATACCCGTCCTACAGAAGCGTGGACGATGTCCGATGAGGCGACACTAGGAGTTTTCGAGGAAAGGAATAATTGTGGTAACTAAACATTGGCAACGGCGAATACCGCAGACGATGGATCGATGAGCTGTTATATGACGACATAGACATAGTTCAGCGAATAAAAAGACAGCGGCTACGCTGGTTAGATCATATTGTAGGAATGGATGAAAACACTCCAGCTCTGAAAGTGTTCGAGAAAGTCGGAGAAAGCCGAGGAAGGGGAGGGCTTCCTCTTCGTTGGAGGGATCAGGTGGAGCGCGACCTGGTCACAATTGGAATCTCCAACCGGCGCCGAACTGCGAGGGAAAGAGAGGAGTGGCGCGCTATCATTGATACGGCTATAAACGGCTAAACGGTTTCCACGCCAATCACATACATATGTTGTCTGAATAAATGAAAGCCTTCCAGCTTTGAAAGAGTTCGATTCAATACACGCTGATGGAAACATAGGAAGACCTCCACTTCTTTGGAAGATCGTTTCAAACCGATATTTAAGAAGTAGACATTGTCATGCTGTAGCATGAAATGGCAAAATAGAGTATCCTCACGTGGGACCAAGGATGCTTTTGAAAAAACTCTTGAAACAACGTTTTGTTTTTGAAGGATGAATAGAAAAATATGTCTTTAAAGCACGGTCGAGAAGATGGTTGCCAAAAAACTCTGAAGAATTGGATTGGTGGCTAAGATCTTAATCTTAGTAGTGCTAAAAATTGCTTCCAACTATATTATTTAAATGAGAGGAATTTATACCCATAATTGCGAGAAAAAAAAATATTTTTAGAGTGCAAGAAAAAAATATA
The DNA here is from genome assembly GCA_031772095.1 of Zeugodacus tau. Taxonomy (NCBI): domain Eukaryota; kingdom Metazoa; phylum Arthropoda; class Insecta; order Diptera; family Tephritidae; genus Zeugodacus; species Zeugodacus tau. Next base: position 18,707,659 of record CM062652.1, on the reverse strand, counting down.
TTAATTTCAAATAAAATTTGCAAATATTCAATTTAATTTCCTAAAGCTTTTTACAACATAATTATGTTGACAATAACATTTGTCCTTCAATACTTGAACAAATTGTGCTCAAAAAGTCCCACACACATTTTCCACTTGACTACATTTCATATATTCTCCAGCACACAGGTTATTTCCACGCATTTTGCCATCAAATCTATTCGCACTTGATATACTCGACTCGAGTCGACTCGATTCGGGCAGCAAAACTATAAACCAACAGCTCAACCGCGCCAGAAGCAAACGTGCCATTAAATCTGTACGCCCGAAGAGCAGCACAACAACAACAACACAGCATTAATACGAAATAACAAAGCAAAAACAACAACAAAACATTGAATTGTTGTTGAGGTTGTTGAGTAGAAGGAGGTTGAGGCGGTGGTAAGCAAGCGAACAAAAACGAAAAACCGAAGAACTAAGCAAGCAAGCAGTAAGCAGAGAGACCTCAGTCTGCAAGCCACCAAACCAATGGAATTTTTATGCGAACTTTATGGCTTAGAAATGTGAAATTGCATTTTGATTTTTTGTCGAGACTCGAACACACGCACACAGCCACATGTGGAGGACTCTCTCTCTGCGTATGTGTGTGCATATGATGTACGTGTATAGTTGCTCTTCTAAACCATTCAACTGCTGAACTGCTTTCGGCATTGGCGTAGTTTTTCATAGTTTTTCTTTCGTCATACCGAAAATAGTTACCGAAAAGTAGCAGCAGCAAATAACGGTGCATGTGTGATATATGGTGACTGCGTGTGTGAGGAGAGGAGGGGGTTTATATACAGTTTGTACACGTTTGTGTGTGTGTGAGTGTCTAAAATTCGTGAGTATTGCAATTACAGTCCCATATATAAATATAATACAGTTCGTTTGTCACCCGCAACTAATCTCAGCCGGGAGTTACACACACATATGTATGTATGGCAGCTGGGCTGTATGATAATTTACCCTTTTTTAGGCGCCGTAAAAACTATTCTCAAAGATTTACGAGCGTATTTGTTTGAAAGTTTTTGATTTTTCCAACAGTAATAACAGTACAACAATTCCCCAATAAAAACAAACACAGCCACACGCACTTTCGAAAAAACTCTAACGGTAAAGTTGACAGATAATGGCAAAAAGTGTTAAAATGACCGGAAGCTTGAGTACAAATCGTTGCTTTTCTTGCTGTTGTTGTTGTTGTGCTCAGTACTCAGATTTATTTAGTTACATCTTTCGCACAAGTGAAAGATGAACATTTATTGTAAATAGTGTGCAAAGTGTACATTATTGAATAAAGTTTTTGTTTTGAGGATTTATTACGAAATTTTAAAACAATTACAACTGTATTTACTCATTATTTTGCGGAGTAACTCGTATTTGCATTTCATTGCTTGAAATGTAAACGTGGGAATCCGCTGTTATATTATGTGGGTTTGGTTTTTAATTCAAAATAAATATCCTCTAATATCAGATACTGAAAGTGTTAGGGCCAGTCATAGTGACCTTTGATCTTAAAGAAAGCATGAAATGTGTTTTATAGATTTCTAGATTGATTATAATTATATTTTATTCATTTATAATAGTCCTTGGTAAAAGCCCAGCAAAATCCAACAATGGAATTTAATTTTATTGAGAACATCCTTACTGCTTTCTTCTAATAATAGCTAATATAATTACGGAAAATAGCCAGAAAAGTATAGACCGCATAACTTAATTAAAACGGCTTAACTTAAATTTAGAACCTTAAAACAACAACAAAGCGTTAATATATTCAAAACTCGAATTATTTTAAAGGTTTTTCAAAAGGAACGCTCCCAAGTAGACCGATAGGGACTGCAAACGACGCCGTATTTTTCCCGCTCTTTTTACATTTCTCTTCAGTAAGGTTTTCAATTTCATCATGGAAAGATATACGGTCCAACAACGAATCGAAATTATTAATACATATGTACTAACGAAATTCGGTGTCAGCGGGCTCAACTTTAAGAACGCTACGGCCAATTTATGATCGTCATAATTGGCCTGTCTGACCGCTCAATTATAATCGAATATTTTTGGCTCGAATTGGATGATATGGCCCGGGACAATATGTGGTTCCAACAGGACGGCGCCGCAAGCCACACAGATAATGTCACAATTGATTTATTGACGGTCGGTTATGGTCGTGCGATTTGACGCCGTTAGACTATTTCCTGTGGGGCTACGTCAAGTCTATTGTTTATGCCAACCAGCCAGCGACGATTAATGAACTTCGTGAAATTGCAGCAGTATCGGCCGATTTATGTTTGAAAACCATCGAAAAATGGGTTCAGCGTATGGACTTCTGCAAGCGTGCCCATGGTGGCCATGAGAAATCGAGAAAGAAATCAAGTTCCATACATAACGGCATTTCTTGACCTCGAATCTACTTTCACAGGAATAAAGAAGTTCATTGATATCCCAAATCTTTTTTGTTTTATTTAGGTTTTTTATAGGGCTCTTATTGAAACCCCCTTTATTTTCAAGGAACAATTAAAATGGGAATACCTGGTTCAAAGGTCTACCCTGTGGGTCAAAATAGAAATGTTTCTTAAAACCTTAAATAGTACATCAATTATTTCATACTTGAATCGTATATAATTCAAATAAAATTACAAATTCGAGGCATCAATATAACAAGTAGATGGCGCTAGGGCCCAAATATGTCGCCTTCATATTTACCAATTGCTTATAATGATTAGGAATATTTATTAGATATGTAAGACAAGAAATTGTTAAACCGATTTTCAAACAATGTCGATGAAATGTCTGGAAGTTTCTTTAAGAAAATTGGTATAATCATGATCATATGATTTCACAAATTTTAAGGGTTAAGTGATGTGCCTGAATATTAATGTATTTAAAACGCCTGTAGCATAGTAATAGTAGACATAATTGTTTTCCAATTGAATGATTTCCAGTAAGGATTGATCTTTATTGCTGGTCTAAAATCATTTTCACAGTGTAAATTTAGTATATCTTGTATTAATTTAGAAAATGGCCAAATTGTTCAGAATCGACCAGCTTGCATTACCTAAATGCCTTGTTAGCCGTATAACTAATAATATCAAAGAACAAGTGGCATGCTTCTAGAGCAAGCGATTTTAAAAGTCTGAGGCTGATCTTACAGCAGTCTTATATTAGGTTTTCTTTCATTTTGTCACGTTTAAAAACCAATGTTTGACCTCTTGAGTAGATTGTACTTATAAAATTTCTTATACTGAATGATGGAATCACCTTTTGAGATGAATGCTTCATTGTAATGGTACTAATTACGACGATCTTGCCCAATTAATTCAAACAATCGATATCTTTTAACCAACAACTGATTTTGGATGACAAAAAGGGCTAATTGACTATATTTTAATCAATACTTTCCGTTGAAATAACTACAACAGTCTCCTGCAAACAATTTCTTAAACCAATTCTGAAGATGTTTAGGATTTTATAGGTACAAAGTTACTAACGTAAACATCAGTAAAATTAAAATTCATCCATTGGTTAAATTAGTAAGACAGCAACAAATATATTTGTACTTCTAACAATAGCGCATAATTATTTATGTCAAGTACCAAAATATTAATAAGTCAAATTGATAAGATACTTTTCTATGCCATCTAAAAATAGCGCACATAACTTGTGACTTATACACAATATACTGCAAGCTTATAACCGCATGCGTTGCATACCGCAAGGCGCACAAATGTTTAAACCCGGTACTACAGCACGCCAACGCCTTATTTTTTAATACCGCTGAGTGCAGTGCAATATCACATATTGACAATAGTCGACGCTTTAAACAATAGCAACACAACAACAACAACTCGACGTTGAAGAGCTCGTAAACCGCACAGAGTAGGCGAGTAGGCTACAGATGGATGGATGGATGGAAGTGTGTGTGTATGTGTGTGAGCGCGCATATTACACATTAAACCCACGAGATAAAAATGTATTTTCCTATATGAAACTGTGTATGAATGCGAAATGTAAAATAGTTCAACAACTTTATTATGATTTTGCATTGCACCACCACCACAACAACAACAACACAAATAAAATAAAAATAGAAAGAAAAGTACTTACACTTATGAATATGTAGTAGAATATTACATGAGTATAGAGGGGAGAGTGGAGGGAGCATAACAACAGAAAAGCACATAAAAGTAGAGATGTGTGAGAGTACAGAAATATTCTTTGAAAAAGCCAAGCATGCAAGGATGTAAGTAGACGGATAAGTTCTGTATGATGATATTCCATAGCAAATACAAACAATAAAACGGTAAATGGGTTAAACTAGTCGTATTTATTTGTTGTACTAATAGTAACAAATATTTGCATGTAAATAATGCGTTTGTGGGAATTTATGTTATCATAACACAAGTTATTTGTTGGAAGAATGCAAGATTTGCTTTAGCTTATTATGGTTATGAGCTCTGCTTAGTGCTGGAAATATGTAAACTGTAGCTGATATGGTGTGTTTTTTCCCTTGTTAGGGGTTCTAAATGATTTAATGATTGTAAATGCCTTCAAAGCAAATTGAAGCAAAACATTCAATAGTTACTTATATAAAACAAGTAAGGAAAGGCTAAGTTCGGGTGTACCCGAACATTTTATACTCTCGCAATTTATTGAAGAAATTTTATTAAGATAACGCACAAATTGACCCATAAATTCGGCATAAAGTTTAATAGAATAACGAAAATCGTCATATATAGATATGGGCTGAGGTAATTCCTGAACCGATTTTATTCAATTTCACCAGCAAGGGACACTATATCCAATACTATACGCTCACTTAATTTTGCTAAGATATATCACATATTAACCAATACATATATGCGGAATAAAGCTCACCGTATTTTTGAAAAACCTATAATTATGTATATGGGAGCTGGAGATGTTGTGACCCGATTTTAATAATTTTTGGAACAGAGACACATTATTGGAAGAAAACAATTTCCTCTGAATTACATTAAAATATCTGAGAGATTTACCCATATTTCGGTTAAAATTTAACCTTAGGCGCTGAGTTCAACATGTTCGATATCTGGTGCCTTGAAAAGTTATAGTCCGTTTTTGACAATTTTATCACAAGTGATGACACAGATCATATACTGTATTTGTGTAAAGTTTTATTTCGCTATAATCATTGGTTCTTAATGTATATATTATAAAGTGAAGGATTACAATAAAATTCAAAATTGAGTTATAAAGAAAGTAGTCGTGGTTGTGAACCGATTTCATCCATTTTCCACACATGTCATCAGGGTGTCAATAAAATATTATATACCGAATTTCATTGAAATCTGTCGAGTAGTTCCTGAGATATGGTTTTTGACCCATAAGTTGGCGATGCCACGCCCATTTTCCATTTTGTAAAAATATCTGAGTGCAGCTTCCTTTTGCTATCATTTCTGTGAAATTTTGTGTTTCTGACGTTTCTCGTTAGTGAGTTAACGTACTTTTAGTCATTTTCAACCTAACCTTTGTATGGGAGGTGGGCGTGGTTATTATCCGATTTCTTTCATTTTTGGACTGTATAAGGAAACGGTTATTTGGGGGAGGGGTCACGCCCACTTTTCCAAAAAAATTACATTCAAATGTGCCCCTCCCTAATGCGATCCTATGTTCCAAATTTTATTTTCATAACTTTATTTATGGCTTAGTTATAGCTCTTTATGTGTTTTTGGTTATCGTCATTTTGTGGGCGTGGCAGTGGTCCGATTCCGCCCATCTTCGAACTTAACCTTCTTATGGTGCCAAGGAACACGTGTTCCAACTTTCATAAAGATATCTCAATTTTTACTCAAGTTACAGCTCGCACGGACGGACAGACTGACAGACGGACGGACGGACAGACAGACATCCGGATTTGAACTTTACTCATCACCCTGATCACTTTGGTATATATAACCCTATATCTAACTCGTTTAGTTTTAGGACTTACAAACAACCGTTATGTGGACAAAACTATAATACTCTCTTTAGCAACTTTTGTTGCGAGAGTATAAAAAAGTCGTATAATATAGTGTAAAAAAATCTGTATCTTCAAAAGTTCCCTTTAGACGTCTTGAAAATCCTCCGAGAAGTGTTTTAATGAACCCATGTAAGGACGTGACGCCAGAGAAAATGCTTTTGAACTACCTAGAGTGAACAAAAAAAGCGTCATCTGCAAATTCAGCCACGTGATATTATTATATGTTGTAACGGAGAAAAAAGCACTTCCCGAAGGTGACAAATCATGGGTTCTTACAATATCGTAACTTTTGAACGGTCGTGACTTTAAGCGATAAAAGTAAATCGTTGGGGAAAGGATTAGTATAGTTGGGAGAAGATTTTAGCCTAACCTTGTCTCTCATTCCTCGACTAACATAAACAAATAAGTTCGTTGCTTGCCTAAAATAAGTAAATAAATAACAATATGTCTGATAACACAGTCACACAGAAAATATCGGTTTTTCAAAATTCTAAAGAGCAGATTCAATATGGCGGTTTTTTAAATGAGTTCCCATATGAATTTTTAAAAAGTAACGTAAAATTCGTTATCAGAGGCCCCGAAAAGCCTCGAGTAGCGAGTTTCAAGCGAATCCGATAAATTTTGCAAAAAAAAATGTTCGCCATAATGGATCCGCCATTTAGAATTTAAAAAAACCGACACCACATTCGTAATCTCCGATTTCGAAAACCCCTGAGTTGCGAGTTTCAAGCAAATCCTATGAATTTTAAACAACGCTGTCCGCCATATTGGTTTTGTGGGGCTTTGAAAAATCGCAGATCTGATGGGGTGAAATGGACCTTAGATTCGGATTCAGCGACCCCAAATAAATATGGTCCACATAGTAGAACCCCAGGTCAGAACCAAATGATCCACGGGAGGATATATTTTAAAGCCAATTTCTACAAATAAATAAAATTCCAAGTTATAGTACTCCAGGACGAATTTGGGATAGATTTTGCAAATTTACGACGCCAAATGAGCTGTACGGAACAAAGTTGGCTACCTGAGCGAGCTCCGAAAATAAATATTTCGACGATCTTAACAAAAAGGTTCAGTCCTACATTTAAGTCAAAACCGTTAAAGTCTTCTAAGAGAGCTTTTGTGCTGACATTAGAGTTATCGGGAATCCTGTCAAATATACTGGTTGAGAATTTGTGATTATAATTCTGAGTAATTTTAACCAGTCCCGACCTTCAGTAAAATAAAAAATGATAATTCGTCATAAAAATGGATAATTTCCTCATCTGTATCTGCCTCTCAAATATTTTCCCCATTTGAATTAATTACAGCCATTAGTCCGGGGCCTTAATGGATCGACGAAAATATGTAATCGGACAAACTAAACTAGGTGAAACGCATCCACCTATTGTGATTGTCATGTTTGCATATAAAGTTTCATTTCCCTCTACCAATATATGGTTAGATTCAAGTCATCAGATCTAAAGCTAATCATAAATAATTTGAAGTTATAATCTAACACTAGCACTTTCTACCAAGTAGAAACAATAGGGAGAAGCTTTCCACCTCAGATGGAGTAAAATAATAATAACTCAGTGGCGATATATCTTCAATCCATAACTCTAATTGTTCAAGTAAAACCACTGACAACCACGACAGACGGGTGCCGTCCAAGAATCGCAAGTTTTCGTAACAAACTCGGTAATCCTATAGGCAGACTTCCTACCTTCACTTCCTACTTATATTTAATATTATTAGATACTTTTGAGGGACGCTTCAATAAAGATATAGATGAATTATATCATTATATTTAATACTCGTAGAATATTCAACAAATACTTTCCGGTAATATGTACTAGGTTTCATAACCGATATGACGTTAAAGTTCCATTACTTTTTATACATACATACATATATATGTACAGTACAATTCACACACATACAATATAAAATCAGGCATTTAAATAGGCCTCAAAATATGTTTGCATGCCACCACACATACATACACACATGCATATGTGTACATATGCATGAAAACATGTAAATCTCGACGATGTGAGTATACAAACCGACGAGAATTCGACTACATAGTAATGCTGGAGTATTTTGTACTGGCGCTGAAGCTTGATATACTTTCGCACTTCTGCATACTCAAATGTGCAGATTAAAATTGTGAGGGAGGAAGGAAGAGAGGTAGGTAGCAGGAAAATGAGGAAATCCTTGAAACCACTTGCTACCCACTTGAAATTTTTAATTTTTCCCCACAAAAGCCGCATTCGACACAACAGCCGCGACCGCAGCAACAGCGACACAGCCACAGCGGAGACTACGCTGCTGCTCCGTTGATATGTATGAATGAGTGAGTGCATGTGTGTGTGGCACTGTGAGTTGTAGATGAAGACAGATGCGCAGGCGTAGCATACGATTTATGAATACGAATTGGGCGCGACGACGACGGTGCGGTGTAGGCGTTGAAGGCACTGTCAGTCAACCAGCGGAGACGACACTATAACCGCAATGTTGTGATGTGGCTGGCAGTGTTGCAACATAGCGATGCTGCAAGCAAGTGCAACGGAATTTTTGTGGTGCAACATGCAATATACTCAGCATATAGCAGGCACGAGTTGTTGGGTGCGAATGTGGAGGTGATGAGGTGTGTTTGTATGCATTAGGGTAGGTACGAATGTTTATGTGGCTTCTGAGATTACCGGCATTTTCTATTAAATATGGATTTATTGCCTAACATAACATAACATAACATAACTTAACATAACATAACGTAACATAACATAACATAACATAACATAACATAACATAACATAACATAACATAACATAACATAACATAACTTAACATAACATAACATAACATAACATAACATAACATAACATAACATAACATAACATAACATAACATAACATAACATAACATAACATAACATAACATAACATAACATAACATAACATAACATAACATAACATAACATAACATAACTTAACATAACTTAACACAACTTAACATAACATAACTTAACATAACTTAACACAACTTAACATAACATTACATAACATAACACAACATAACAAAGCTTAGAATGCCATAATATGGCAGTGACGATGTAAACAATTTCTTCTAAATCAGATTACCCTAATAAGCCTCCAAATACACATATGAAAGTATTAACTCTCATACTAAAGCTATGTTGAATATAGTAATAGCAACAACTACAAACAATAAGCAAACCGCCAAGTGGAAGTAGTTGTAAAAATGTTGTATCTTTCACATTTGCGCTGCTGGTTGTAGCCAAGCAATAAAAGTAACAAGCAGAAAATAAAAAAAAAAAAACAACTAAAAAGCCAACAATGCGCACATATTTATTAATCTCAGTTGTGAGAACTGCAAATGCCAACTCGACTTATTGTTGTTGTTGGCGCTGAAAAACACTCATTTCTTGTGCTTATTTTGCATTTGTGAACTTTATTAATAAAGACGCTAACATAATGCACACACACTTACCATGCCATATATAGGCGCACACACAAGCCTTACTACATGCACAAATACAGTTTGTATGTAAGTATGTATGTATGTATGTATAGGCAACAATGGACGTACATTGCAAGGCAAGTTTGTTCACATATTAATAACTGCAATTCTGAGTTGAATAGATGCCTACAGCCTTGTATGAATATAAAAAGGTGGGTGTGTGAAGTTAGTACATATGTATAAACAGTTTAAAATATACGTATGTAAGCATATCTTTATGAATCAATGATGGGCTGTGAAGCTGCAATATAGTAAAACATTAAAATTCTGAGAGTACAACATTTCTAATCCCAGTTCTATGGGAATTTCGCTTGATCAGTTCGGTGTCTAAAGAACAAGTAGAATTTTTTGTAGGTTTTTGTGGAATAAAAATTATAAAATTGCAATTAGAAATTCCCAATAGCTTCATAGCCTAAATCGCACTTTCAATCAATGTTAATATAACATGAAACTTGAAATACAGATACGGAGCTGATCGCGAATTTAACTTTGATTGTCATATATGTAATACCGATCTCTAACTCCATTTTTATTAAAAAAGGGCTTCTTGGAAAGTCCTAAAAATGGTTTGAAAGAAAAATGTTATTTTTAAATTTTGATATTAAGGATAAGATGATTTAAATAAGACATTGATAATAGGGGGCAGACGATAGTAAAAGTAAAATATACATATGTAATAACATTGGATATTTAAGGGGTTATATACAGTTAGACGGCCGAAAAAAAGTGAATTTTCCAGAATTTTTTCTGAGAAAACTTTTTAATTTATTGATCCAAAAATGTATACACATATTATGGTATCTTTTAACTGTATTTTAAGACTTAGTACTAGTAAAAATATTTATTTGAAAAAGAGCTACAGCTGATCTCCAGGAGCTCCTCTCAAAAAAGACGTTTTGCGGTGACCACTATATCTCGGAACTGGATCATTTGAAATTAAAAAACCAAACAGATTTCGTTAAAATAATGTTAAATCTAGTAATTAATCGAAGGAATAAGCAAAATAAATTTTTTTTTGACAAAATGACGGTTTCTCAAAAAAAAAAATCGATTCTTCACCGGAATTTCAGCCTTAAATTGTTTATAAAAAAAAATATTTATCGGAAAGAAAAAATCTTCGATTAAATACTAAAAAATATATTTAAGAAGGTCGTGTTAAAATTTGAGACTAATCGGTCTAGCCGTTTTCGAGTAATGTTGGTCACCGACTTTGAAAACACCATTTTGAGAAAAAGCGCTGCCGCTCGGACCTTGTACTTCCAAGCACTCTGAAACGCCTTTTCAAATTTGCTTGTAACTTTGAAAATATTCACCGGAACGATATGAAATTTTCTGTGTGTATTCTTAAATATATGTACATTAAGAAAATGAAATAAAAAAATCGATTTTTTGAAAATTCTAACTGTATATAACCCCTTAAAATGGTAGGTATAAGAGGGTTTGACACTAATTACGAATGAAATTAATGGATGTTTCACAAGTTCATAAATTATGCTTGAATAGGATGTTTGTTTCTACAAGTACAATTTCTAAGGCATACATATTGGTTTATTCCTTCAAAGAGTATTCCTTTTTTGTCTAACTGACGTTGTTCTCTTTGAAACCATCAAGTCGGCCGAATATCTCGCATATGGCGCATCGTTACAATATTATTTTTGGTCAAAAATTCACGAACACGCTACGAAGAGTTAATGTACCATAATAATATTTTTTTTTATTATTAGAAGTTATTTTTAGTTTCTAGATGGGATCAATGGTATCAACAAATTTAATGGTATTGGTCTTAAAATTTGTTCTCTTAGCACATAGGAAATAGGGATACACACAATATCCATATTGAGTTCAAATTTTCAATATAAAACATGTTACAACAAAGACACGTAGAAGGCCCAAAATCGATCATTGTCAGCAATGCAGAAAAGAAGGTAAACCTTATTCGAAAGTGTTAATAATGAATTGTATAATAAACATTGCTATGGAAAGTTTTTCTGTAAAGTTCATTAAGCTGTTATAGGCCCTTGACTTCTGATTCGAAATTTATACTCTCGCAACAAAGTTGCTATAAGAGTATAATAGTTTTGTTCACATAACGGTTATTATTATTAATTAGTTATATTAACCAAGCGATCAGGTACTAAGGATCGCACTATGAAGGGCATATTTGGATGTAATTATTTTGGAATGTGGGCGAGGCTTCGCCACCTCTAAGTTTTTTATACGTATAATATCTCGTAAACTATTAAAGCTAAAGCAACGAAACTCTCAGGAGTCGTTTCTTTTAGGTACTATCTTATAGAATCCAAAAATGGAAAAATCGGATTTTAACCATGTCCCATACAAAGGTTATGTTGCAAATTACTAAAAATGCTTTAATTCAGTAAGGAAAAAGTCCAGAAACCTCAAATTTCATTATAAAGATAGTACATAAGAGCAGCACTCATCGGTGTACAAAATTGTAAATGGGTGTGGCTCCGCCCACTTATGGGTCAAAAGCCATATCTACGAAACTGTTCGACCAATTTCAATGAAATTCGGTGTGTAATATTTTCCTTGTATCCTAATGAAATGTTGTGAAAATAGGCCAAATCGGTTCACAACCACGCCTACTTCCTATGTACCAGAGCTGTGAAGTCAATATGAAACGTTAACTTTACAAATATATAAAGAAAGCATTAGTGAAGATATCGAAACAGAACTTTGCACAAATACTGCATTTATAATGGAGCATCGCCCTTCTAAAAATCGCCAAATTCGGACCATAAGTATTCAAGGCTCCATATAATGAACATGAGGACCTCATTGCTTCTAATCTTTTTTTACCGAAAATATGGGTAAGTCTCTCAGATATTTTGAAGAAAATCAGAGGGAATATTTTGCTTCTAATAATATGTCTAATATATATATCAAAACTTCCCTGGCTCTCATACACCTAATATTAGAGTTTTCAAACTTTCAATGGACTTATTACCATATATATGCTAAATATGGCAGTCAAATTGTGTTTTATACTAATATAATTAAATAAATAAATATAATATAAAAGAATATAAAATGTTCAGTTACACCCAAACTATGTCCTTCCTTACTTATTTAATTTATTTTTATTTAAAAGTTCAACATTGAAGACCTGTCACTGTCGTAATAACGGATGAGTTAAAATGGTGCATAAGGAATCTTTACTTTCACAAAATTTCCTTTCATCTTGCCCAAATTTGCCAAATTTAACTTAAAAGCAAAAAAGATAAATACTACTATTCGTGTTCGAAACTGTAAATTTCTCAGTTCAAAAAACATTTCAAATCATTTTTAGACACTCAAAAATATAATGAACTATTTCGCTCTATAAATTAAATTTGACTATCCATTCAAAACAGACAGACACACACACCGTAAAAATCATAATTGCAATTGCTGAAGAGTAATTTCATTTTCAATACCTCACTGTGTCGCTGTGCCGCTTTGCCGAGTGCATTAGTTTGCGTCAGTGATAAATTACCGTGAAAAGCGTGTCAGTAGCACTTAAAGCGGCGTCTAGCGAAGCATAGCGCCAACTACAAGTTGCATTCATAATTTGCACTTAATATTAAAACTCATTTAATTAGAAAGGACACAGCTGTCATAAACTGATTTAGTTAAATCAGATGAAGATGAGCAGATAAGACGAGATAAAATGAAATGAGTGCAGCTGAGTGAAATAAGAGATAAAAAAATGAATGAGAGACAAGTAAGTAACCGTTGCCACCTAACATAATTCGTAGCAATAAAAATTTTTATACATTTTACACTTTCTTCATTAACATTAGACGCAAGCAAAATACGATTATGAAGTGTGAATTGCTTGAAGAACACAGTGGTGGGCGACCTACTCAGACACAGACGTCGTATGTTGGAGGAAAAGTAAAATTTGCAGCATATATGTATCTAGGTGTGAAGAAGCTTGATTAAGACGACAGTAGTGACTGGTTGAAATATAAATTCAAGTGTTTATGGAGGTGCAAATGTGCTCTACGCCCACACAAATGTATACAAATGAGTCTCATAGCGCTTAACTAGTATATACATAGTTATATCTACACCCTGGTGTAAGTAAAAAATCAAAATTAATCGCACCTACAAACCTACAACCTTATATATGTCCGTTGTGTGGCTCATCCGCCTACATGGCGTATACGTAACCAACCGCCATGGTGTATACAGAGATAGCTAGCTGTCACTGCATAGCGCCTAAGCTGCGTTCAGCTGCGAATTGGTATTTACATGTATATATATATATATATGTATATACTCGTACACGCATACATATAAACATACATACATACGTATATATATATATATACATCTGTCTATATCTACTATGTGTTCATCATGTGCTGTGGTGTAGCTGTGCTGGCACAATAATGCTGTCAGTAATAAATATCAAATGCGAAGAAGGAGCAGTGTAGCAGCAGCAAGACGCCAGAGGAAAATTAAACATCAAATGTGGCAACGACAGCATCAGCATCAACATCAACACCAGAATTGTTGAAATAATTGCTTGTACAGTGTTGCTGTAGTTGTTGTTGTTGCTTTTTTTACTAATTTTGCTGTTGGCAACATCATTAACACCAGGAAAATGGCACACTGGCAAAGAACTCACACCCGCATATAAAGTACTGCGTACTTTCATGAGACAACACGAAGATGAGTTCTTTCAATTTTAACCAAAAAATTTAAATATTAATTTAAATTTAATTAAATATATTTATATCTGTAGGTAATATATAATATTAAATAGAAAATTAAATTTTATCACCAAAACCGAAACTATTTTATGGAAAATCAAAACTTGAAGCTTGTATGATATGAAAGTATCTCCCGGAAACATTTCTTATCCATTTAGATAAGTTATATTCCCATTAGAACATATTTTAACCGGCTAGAACCTCGACAGACCACTACTAGAGTAGTCGAGTCCTAAACATTATATATATAACAGAGTCTAATTATACCTTCAAGAGGAGTCTTATAGATTATTTTTGCCGAGTTCCCTTCTGAAATTAGAACTGCCTTCTAGCAACGTCAAGGTAACATTTTTAAATCCTACAACTTATGCTCCACAGAACGGACAAGCAGTCCATCAAGAACGGAAGTTAAATATTCTAATTAAGGGGGTCATCTCATGTGATGGCCTCAAAAAATTAAGGCTAATTACCTCAGTCGATTTCAATCATTTTCACCACCAAGGTACACTATATTTAAGACTATACTATACGCTCACTTAATTTGGCTAAGATATTTCACATATTAACCGATTTATAAGGTGTAACGCCCATCGTACTTTTGGAACGTTTTTTTAGTACAGAAACACACTATTAAAAGGAAAGGATTCCCTCTGAATTACATTAAAATATGTGAGAGATTTTCCGATATTTTCGATGAAAAATTACCCTAGGCACTCAGTTCTTCATGTTCGATATCCGGGGCCTTGAAAAATTATAGGCCGATTTTGACAATTTTCCACAAATGAAACCACAGATCATATACAGTATTTGTATAAAGTTTTATTCCGCTATCATCATCGGTTCCTTATGTATATATTATGAAGTGAAGAAATCAGGTGGAATTAAAAATTGAGTTATATGGGAAATAGTTGACCTTTGATAGGGGTTTGTTTACATTTTGGTCGAGGTCATTGACCTTCGACAGGTTTTTTTTAATTTTGGCAGGGGTCATTGACCTTTGATAGGGGTTTATTTACATTTTGGGCAGAGGTCATTGACATTCGGTCGGGGTTTGTTTACATTTTGGTCGAGGTCATTGACCTTTGGAAGGGTTTTGTTTACATTTTGGTCGGGGTCAATGATATTTGACAGGGGTTTCTTTACAAATCGAAGCATCGCTTTAGGTTAATTTTGTTAGAGGGTTTTGTTAGGTTAAGTTTGGTGATATTTTTAGTGGGTCTCGGTAAGCTGGTTTATTTACTTTTTTCAGGAGGTAAAATTTAGAACTTTTACTATTAAAAAATAAAAAAAAAATGATTTCTAGAAATTTGATGAAATGTATAATAATAATGAAAATTTTTCAAAAATTTTCTTAAAATTAGACTGACTTTATTTCTATAGCAGATTCTCTCAGCTATTATTTGCTATCATTTTAATCATTCCCTAGCTTTAATTTAGAAAGAGTTATGGGTAATGGAGTGCTAAGATTGAAATTCTTTAAATTCGTTACTACTGACCTTTTGACTATTTTCATGAAAGAGAACAAATGCTTAAAGTTTAAGCATTAAAACTATAAGTGATAAGCTTGATAACAGTGAAAATTTCATAACGATATTCGAAAATTTGAGTATGTTACGGTAAATAGAATTACAGTTGTTGGTCAGGTTGAGTTTTGAAATTTTCATTTTTTTTTTTAATTTTGATTTCAAATGAATCAAGTGAAAATAGGCAACTCTTGTGTGATCGCAAAGCTATATTTTAGGAATATTTTAGAAAATATTATTGATGGGCGAGATCGAGTGCAGCATCGCTCATTTATAAATGTCAGAAATCGGAATATAACTTTTTCAAGGCCCAAGATACCGAATATAGAAACATCAGTGCCTGTGGCTGTATTTTTACCGAAAATTTCCATAAATCTCTTAGGTATTCTAAAGAAATAACATATATATTCTAGTGGACTTTATGCCGAATATTATCTTCAAACTGTGTGTTATCTTAATCAAATTAAATAAATAAATTGCGAGAGCATAAAATGTTTGGTTACACCCTAATTTAGTCCTTTCTTTCTTTTTGTGCTAAACAAAGCTAATCCCAATCGATGCTTTAATTTAATTTAACAAAAAAGTACCTTCAAAACCAAAAAAGCACCAATAAAACAATGTGATCAAGTGAGCGTTAAACCAAATCTATGAAAGCAATAAAGAAAAGCGAACAGCAAAAATGAATGTAGGCGAAATGCAGCGCAAACTGGAGGGAGAAAAATTGCTCAACACTTTTCTGTGGCACAAGCTATAAATCACAAGAATAACAAGAACAAGAACAGAAACAAAACTAACGGCAACTAAAGTAACAAGGACAACAACAAAAGCGACGACGAAAATTGGAACGCGAACGCGGACAAGAACGATAACAAAACTAACCAACTGACAAATGCAACATGCAACAAAAGCAAAAAAAAAACAACACGGTCAAAGAGAGTAGAGTAGTTGGTGAGAAGGAGGTACTGCGGCCGAAAGATGAAGCGACTAGAAAGAGCGGAAAACAAAACAAGCAAAAACATAACTAAACTGTCAAGAGGCTCATTAATTGAACAAAGGGCGGTCGGGGTTTGAGTACTACTGCCACTTTTGAAGAGAATTTAGAGCGACGGTTTGCTAGGGTATCTCGAGGGTTGGATTCGAAGATGGTTTTAGAATCTTTTTCGACACTGAGTTCCGAAATTATTGTTGTACAAAAAATTAATAGAAACTAAAAATTTGTATAAGTTAAGAAAGGGAGAGGATTAGAAAGAGGGAAGCAGAGAGAAAGTGATAAAGAGGGGATGAGATGGAGAGAAAAATAAGAGATCTACCTCTATTGTAGTACCCGGAAATCTTCATTGATTTCTAACAGTTAGCCTTTCCATTGCACATTTCCAACGTTCAATTGACCTATTTTAAAAATCTACCAAGGTTCTATTAGACGCTAAGGGAAAACCGGACGCCCATGAGTTAGTTGTGACTGCCACTTAAGTACAGCTACCACAAATTGTGCACTTTAATTTGCCATTTTTTGTTGAAAAACTGTTACTACTGAGTCAAATTTCCAAAGGTCCTTTAGTTGTAGTTGTGACCAGAAACCATTGAGTTTAAATTAATCGATTTGGACTTTTTGTGTTGTTTACATTTCAATGATTTTTTTGTAAATCTCAACTATTAATTCCTTAAACAAAAGTACCTGCAAGCAGCAGTCAACGAGTTCGACTGCAATCGACCACTTGTAGATGTTCGATTTCACCTTTGCTTAGCCTTTTTTGGTGATTATTTTTTCCTACAAAAATATTCGAAATGCGCATAAGTGTATATTGTACGTTGTTCCGTACGCCAGTTGGTTGAGTGCAGAATCAAGGTATGGTTGCATATATCTTCCAATAACGACCAGCAGCAAAGTGTTCAGTATGTTGTGTACCCGCAAGCCAATGAAACGATACGCTCACAGGAAACGAAAGGTAAACGGCAAGCAATGGCTAACATTTATAAACAATTCAATTTCATTTCAATTTTCCACCAACAGATTAGGACAACCTGTCGCTAAGCAAAAGGCGAAAAGGAAGTGAAGAAATTCTCAACGAATAACCCAGCTGTATGCAAGTGAGGTAAGTAAATTCAAAGACATACGTTTTAACACAAGGTGGGGGGGCATGATTTTGAATTGCTTAAAGTGAAACATGAAGAAGAAAAAGGAACAGGAGATAAGAGTACCGACCAGTTAAGAAAGTTATGACTATGGCTTACTGGAGAATTTTTCCTTAAAGACCACCCAGTGATTTTTGAAAGCCTTTTATGAATATTTAAGTGGTCACATAGTTTTCGAGATTTTTTCACTATTCATAATTGAAAAAAATCTTGGTCTAAGGTCCTGTAAATTATAGCTCGAAGACATGTCTAAAGTGTTATCAAGATCGATAGTTCTCGAGTAATCTATAGCTCGAAGACATGTATAAAGTGTTATCAAGATCGATAGTTCTCGAGAAATCTAGGCAACAGACTACGAAAACTTAGTATCCTGGAGCGCGCAAATCTTGCTCCAAGCCCTTGTAAATTGTAGCTCGAAGACATGTATAAAGTGTTATCAAGATCGATAGTTCTCGAGTAATCTTAACAACATATAATATTTCGAAAACCTGGAGCACGCAATTTCTTCAGACTGTATCTCCAAAACTTTTACTCGGATCGACTTCATACTTTAGGAAAATACTCTAGAGATATTTTAAAATTTAATTAGACAAGTAACATTTTTATGGAAGAAAAACTTCCTTTTACCTTTTACATCAAGTCTATGTATATAATCAGGATCTCCACAAAAAATTGTTTATTGGGTACATATGTATTTTTTGCTTAAGGAAACTTTCAAGCGCAACCAGCTATTTATACTTCTAACAAACAACCAAAACTACAGCATACGAAAATATGAAAAAATGCAAAAACTGCGCACTTCAACATCCTTCTTACTTTAATGCCACAAAGCGAAGTTGAATGGCAAAGAAATGAAGGAAAAAAATCAAAAATATTTTGCTACCTCCTAGACTATAACAACAGCAATATCCTGTAACTATGGCTCTCCAATGACCTGCTTCGCAACAAATTTGACCAGTCACATGCCAACCAAGCTTACTGCACTACTGTGTATGTATGAGTGTGTGTGTGTGTGTGAGGGTGTTTGTGGCATGTTCACATAGAAATAGTTGCTGGTAAGTGGTACCAAAAGTCAATTTTCCGCTAAATTTGTTTTGACTTGTTATAATTCGCAAACAATCAGTTATTTCATTATTTCACAATTTTTGTGTATGTCAACACATACATACGTACACATGTACAACTACATAATTATGAACTCAAAGGAATGAAATGAAAAGCGAGAAATATCGTTGGTGGGTAGTGAAGGCAAGAGGAGATTTTTGCAAGTGTATGAAAGTAACTCATTCGAAATTTGTTTTCTTTTCATTAAGTGTGTGTGTGGAAAATTTTTTTAGTTAAAGCTGCAAGAAGTGGCATTTTCTTAGTTGAAAAGTATAAATGAAACGAGTACATAAACTAATTAACTATACTATGTGTATATGTATTAGGAACAATTCCAAAGAGTTCAGAATGCAAAAATTATTGTGTGGTTTTAAATTTTGTAAACGTGAGCATTCTATAAGGATTCTATAAGGTTTAATATACAAATATTCTACATTATCAGCATTTGAAAGAGCGATAATAGGCTTAGTAATGTTAAAACATTATATCACATAGAGCTTGAGCCAGTTTGTAACTGACCAAATTTAGACGATAAGCCGTCCACTTTCCCTTGAATTAAACTTTGAAATCCATCAGCTACTTTTTCTTAAAAACATGTGATTCAAACCTCAAAGGACAAGGTATCAAACGAGAACTTTAATCAAATATTAGGTTGGCAAATATCTCCCTTCCGCCTTCTTGTCTTTAAAATTTCGCGGCTATGTATAAAGCGCTACAGAGCTCGTATCTGGCAATACTATACAACTTTGAAAGGCCTTGGCATAACCTAAAAAACGACGCTTTGCATGATTAGTTTGGATATTACGATCAACAGTTATAGACGTGTAAACATGGAGTTCAGTAACGCCGAAATTTGCGCTATTTTAAAAACTTCCTTCGTTAAAGGTAAATCCGCTAGAGAAACTTTCCATGAGATTAATGGTGTTTTGGGGATGGTACTCTATCACTTCGAACTGCGGGGGAAAACGACAGCATGGGTAAGCCAGCCGGCGGAAGACCTGTGACGACAAATTAGACCAAACGAACTCAACCCATTTTTGGAGCGGATGGTGACTGGCGACGGAAATGTATCACATACGGAAATATCACGCGAAAAAGGTCGTGGTCGAAGGTCGTGGTCGAAGGCCGGTGAATCATCCGAAACAGTGGCCAAGCTGGGATTGACGGCCAGTAAGGTTTTGATGTGTGTCTGGTGGGATTGAAATCATCCACTATGAGCTGCTCCCATATGGCCAACCGCTTAATTCTACCATCTACTGCGAGCAACTGGACCGCTTGAAGCAGGCGATCGACCAGAAGCGTAGGAATTGGCCAACAGGAAGGGTGTACAACGCCAGACCACACACTTCGTTGATGACTCGTCAGAAGCTACGGGAACTCGGATGGGAGGTTTCATCGCATCCATCATATAGCCCGAACATAGCGCTTAGTGATTACCACTTGTTCATGTCCATGGCGAACGCCCTTGGTGTAGAGTAGAGTGTGAAGTTGAACTCAAAAGAGCCTTGTGAAAAGTGGCTGTCCGAGTTCTTCGCAAATAAAGAGGGTGTCTACTACGAGGGGGGTATTATAAAGTTGCCGTCTAGATGGAAACAGATTACACTGGTCTACATCAAAATTGCCTTCTACATGAAAATATACTATATTGATTGTATTTCACTCGTTGAACATAAATATACAAGTTAAAATTCATAATTAGCTCTTATTGTGCATTTATGCCTTATAAATATAATAGAGGGTAGCGCGACAGATTTATCACATTAATGATGATAACTCAAAATATTTAGTGATTACCTGCGGAAATTTTATTATTTCACATTTATTTGTTGTGTTTAACGTTGACTGTGTTTTGTTCAACAGTTAAAACGTGAAATTGTTAGGTACCGTTTTTTTGCCATTTTTAGTGAAAAATCTACAGTTTTCGTTATGTCGCGTAAATATGTTAATAGTGCAGACAATTTTTGCTACATTTGTGGTAAGGTGACCCTTACTAAGCAAAGATGCTCAGTAACACAACGTTTAGAAACTGCTTACTTCCATTATTTTGGAATTAAAATTAAAAACCAAGACAAATCGTGGGTACCACATTTTAGTTGCACAACTTGCCCCACAAATCTGATTAAGTGGCTAAACAAAAAGAAACGTTCATTGCCTTTTGGTGTACCAATGATGTGGAGGGAACCAACCAATCATGCGAATGACTGTCACTTTTGCTTGACTCCACCCATCCAGCACGGTATATCACGAAAAAAGAAACGAAGCGTAGTATACCCTGACGTAGCCTCTGTATCGCGACCTGTACTACATGGAATCGATTTACCTGTTCCTCGACCTCCCGAAGAATACCAGCAACCTCAAAATCGCCACAGTTTGTGGGTGACAATATTTTTGGTGACGAACTTCATAGAATTTCGCAAGATGAACTCAGCGACCTTATACGAGATTTAAATTTGCCAAGAGATAAAGCGGAATTACTATGATCGAGACTTAAGCAATGGAATTTGCTTCAACCGGATGTCAAAATCAGTTTATACAGATATCGTCAGAAGAACTTGATGCCCTATTTCAAATCCGAAAACCAGCTTGCATTCTGTAATAACGTAAATGTCTTGATGAACGCTTTGAACTTTGAATACCATCCACAGGAATGGCGGCTGTTCATAGACTCCTCAAAATTAAGTTTAAAAGCTGTTCTTCTTCATAATGGTAACACACAACCATCGATTCCGTTATGCTACGCTGTGCATACTAAAAAAACATACGAAAATATGAAATTAATTTTAGATGCCTTTTTTTTATTGTTTCCCTTCTAACTGCGGTGGTGTAAGTGACGAATATGGTGAACGATTCCACCAAGATATCTCGACAATGGAAAAGAGATACCAGGGCCGATGTTAGCGGACTACTGCTGGAATTTGAAAAGAGATACCCCTAACAGTGATTACAAAAGACAACCGAAAAAAAAGATAAAATCTTAATCAAATACGTTATTTTTTTAAATTGTAATATTTCCAATTTTTTATAAGTGAAAAGAAAAAAATAATAGTAAATAATTATTATAGTTTTTTTCATAAAATGTTTTGTATTTTAACGTGTTACTAAAATTTTGTATATTAAGTATATTTCCAAAATTAGAGCTAATTCAAAAAACATATTCTTGTTTTCCTATTCAGTAACCTCAAAGCAATATAAAAATAAAGTATTCAATTGAAAGGCACACAAAAAGTTACATTTTGTAGACCAGTTTTAT
The DNA here is from genome assembly GCA_031772095.1 of Zeugodacus tau. NCBI lineage: Eukaryota > Metazoa > Arthropoda > Insecta > Diptera > Tephritidae > Zeugodacus > Zeugodacus tau. The sequence continues at coordinate 18,685,390 of CM062652.1, read as the reverse complement.
CAAACGAAACGGCGCATATTTGAACTAAATAAGATCACTGTAACACTTTTTATAAAGCATTGAATAAAGAGCAAAAAAGGAGGGGAGATATTTGACAATCTAATATTATTAAGTTTAAATTTTGAACGTTGAGTGAGTTTCTATCAAGAAAATTTTCTAAATGAACCACAAGAACATATATTCAAAAATCTTAATAAAAAATGTTGACCTACATATATAGAGTAGTGAGAGAGAGAGAGAGAAATTGTATACATACATATGCACTCTCTCGTTTCTAAGATTTTGAGTAGTCGTAATTTATGCTAATTTAACCAAATTATTTCTGTGAAAGTGGAAATGACTATATAAAAAATGTTAGCAAGAATGTCTCTTGAAGAAATATTGTTCCAATGCATGCTGAATCTCCCTTACTTGGACTTTGGAGATATATATTTCAAGAACAATCGACCGTTAATAGTCTTATCTATTAACTCTCTACCAAAACGCTGATGTATTTATCTCCACTTGGTACTTTCCATAACTATATAAAACTGACTCCAGTGTAAGTGGTTACTTAACGTAAATTTTGTTCTTTTTGCTCACATCTAACTTAGACGAATTGCTTGAAATGAGTTGGAATTATACAATTATATTATATCCAAATTTTTCGAAGTCATGTCACAGAACTTTCGAAAGGTTTTCAAAACCTTTACAGACGTTTCTGTCAATTTAAAGCTATGAATTATGATTTCTATCCAGGGAAGGCTTCTTCGACGCCTCGATGTACTTTGATATGTGGTAAGTATAACATCAGACTGCCCTTGACACAAAAACTTTTTGTAGTAATCCAAATTAAAATATCTTTGAATTACACGATTTTAATGCACATCTTTCTTTATTCCTTATATTATCTTTAAAAATATTACGGTATAACTTTAACGCATTTGCATCTCATAGCATCTCTTTGTATTTTTTCTTAGCTGATAAAGTTCCTAAAAACGCTGCATCCATCCAAAAATATGAACGAATTGAGTCTACAGTATTTTATTAACTAAATTCCTTTGCAAGTTTGTAAGCTTTCAAAACTCCATTGCCTACTTCATTCAATTACCTGTTGTTGTTGTTGTGTGCATGTAAATATGTCTGGATCTGCAAATTCGCAATAAATCACAATCAATTTCTGAAGTGAATTGATTTTCGTTGACTGTTTGTGTGTGTGCGTGTGTCTCTGCAACTCCCCATGCATACCTGCACAAACGGAACCACTCATAGACACACATACACACACACAACCATATTTACAAGGCACTCATCCATTTGGTTTAACATTCTAATATAAAGTACAGTTGTAAGTTTGTTTTCGATACTTTTACTTTTTTTGTATTCCCCATTCTTCTCCACATTTTATTGTTTGGCAGTTAGGTTTTTTTTTCCTGTCAGCCGACCAATTCACATTTTACGCTGGTGCGCACACATTTATTGTTTTTCCTGTTTTCCACCGTTATTCGTCCCAATAGACTTTGCTTACCTTCGCTTTGTCAATGTCCTTTGTTTCTCAATTGAATGTCTACGTATTTTTTCGGGAGTGATTTGCTTCTTATGTTTTGTTGTTTTATTTTCTTTGATTTGACTGCCGTTTCAATTTGTATACCTTCATTTTTTTCGCATTTCTTTATTGATATGGCGTCTTACGAGCAATTTAGCATGAAAAAGTGCAGATTTATTGGTCGTATTTTTTACAGGCGGATAATGTGTGGGTATGAGTGTATATAATGGGCGGAGTTATGTGGGGATTGTGTAAATTTTAGGTAAATTAAAAACTACACTATACCTTTCTGAACTTCGTTTACCGTACTTAATTTTTACAAAGTGCGATATACAGGTAGATACAAGCAACCATTTGGCATTACTGATGAAGGTTTCAAATAAAACAAAATAAAGTTTATTATACAACATTCGGTTTTTATGCTTTAAATGAGTTTTATCTAGAACAAACTGATGAAATGAGGTAAAAATAAACACTGGTTGATACTTTTAAAAGTCTACTTTTAGGCAACATTCGATTGCTGATTACATATTAACATACTATATATTTAATATGAATTCATTACACAGAAGCTAATTGAACAATTAATCGGCCTCTGTTCGATTAAAACGCTTATTAAGATCGATTTACCACACAAAATAAAAATCCACATTTATTTTTAATTGAATTTTACTCAACTTGAAAATCAAATGCAACTCTGCGACAAAGACGTACGATATACGTTCTTTGTCTGCGATTAGGTATATTTTTTAATAAAAAATAAAAGCTACGGTAGATGTCGCTGCTAAAAATATCAATCAGCTGATGAAACTTACCAACTTCTTATGAAAAGCAATAAGAACAAGTAAGGAAGGGCTAAGTTCGGGTGTAACCGAACATTTTATACTCTCGCAATTTATTTATTTAACTTTATTTATATTATATAATACACAATTTTACCCACATATTCGTCATATATATTGTATAAAGTACATTAAAAGTTGGAAACCATAATATTAGGTTAGAAGCACCGAGGTCCTCGTGTTCGATAAATGTGACCTTGAAAACCTATGGTCCGATTTCGGTGAGTTTTAGAATGGGGCTGCCATACTATAAACGTAGTATTTGTGCAAAGTTCTGCATCGATATCTTCACTAGTGCTTACTTTATATATATATATCATTGGGATGTAAGGAAACTATTACAAACCAAGTTTCATTGAAATCGGTCGAGTATATCAATATGGTTTTTGACCTATAAGTGGGCGCCCATTTTCTATTTTGTAAAAAATCTGAGTGCAGCTCCTATCTGCCATTTCTTATGTGAAACTTAGTGTTTCTGGCGTTTTTCGTTAGTGAGTTAACCCACTTTTAGTAGTTTTCAACATAACTTTTGTATGGGAGGTGGGCGTGGTTATAAACCGATTTTCGCCAATTTTGGACTGTATGTGGTAGTACCTAAAAGAAACCACTCTTGAAAGTTTCCTTGATATAGCTTTATTAGTTTGCGAGACATGTACAAAAAAGACGGGGCCACGCTCGTAGCAACTTGGTTGCGAGAGTATAAAAATGTATAACAGCTGATCGGTTATCGAGTAGCCGGCAGTGTGAAGGGCCAAAACTGGTTTCTCAATCAGAATTGATTAATTAATTTGACTGTGTAAAAACGTTATTAGTCTCCTCGTATGTTTCTAATTTAAGAATAAAGAAACTAAATATAAATTTATATAATTCAGTCTAATGAGAGGATAATTGACATTGTACAGACTTCACTTAATCAGACTCCACTTAATTTAGTCGTAAGTAGTATTTAGTCTGCATAACGTTTCACGTATTACTGGGCTCAATTTCCTTATATTCCAAATCTTTCAACCGAAAGGAAACAATCGTTCCTTGGTCTATCATGAGATCTGTTTTATATATTCTAAAGAATAAATTTCAAGTAATCGGAAACTTTATTTATTATATTTAAATTATTTCATACGTGAGATTTTGTCAATATTACTCAAAAGCGTTCTACAACACTAACCAGATGATGTCATATGTAATAAATTATTTTAAACTTAAAAGTTGCCGGATAAGAATTTCATGTATGTTTAACAAAGGTATACAGACAGGAACTTTAGAAATTTTAGAATTTGAATCGGTGGTGTAATGGTGTAACGAAGCATAATCTTTTGACGCGATAAAAAATAGGCAATTCGACACTGGGCATTAACTCTTCTACCACGAAGTATTATCTAAAAATTTCTCGCCCAGAATAGTTTTTTTTCCAGTAATTAATAAAATAAATGATAGAAGTGGAATTATAAATATTTTGAGATAATTATTTTTTTGTCTGTTCTAGCGTTCTTTTATTTGTTTCACTTATTTCGAGCAATGCAGAGGATCTTTTCCTTCTCTAAGGGTCTATAATCTTATATCTTAGGAAACTAGTGATTGATGCTACCGAATACTAGTTTTCAGCTTCAGAGATTCCGAACTAAAGTCCAGATTAAATAATGGTTTCACATATGTTAACTATGTTTGGCTTAGTTTGCGGTTGAACGGTGCATTCAAGATGATTTATTATCGTATTTACCATTTGATGTTAATAGGTCAACCTTCCCATAGGAAATAAAGTGGAAATTAGTATTTATGTTATGCTGATAACGGACAATTTTTTTTTAATCCCTCCGAACGATGTAAGACAAAATGTGGAAAAATGTTTTCAAGGTCGAATCAGATTTGATCAGAATATAAGATAGCATGAGCAGATTCGACGAATTTACTTGTACTAAGGCAATGAATAAAGTGAATATGAAATACTAGGTGATACTAAAGTGATCCCAAGGTGGGAAATGAGGGTATTTATTTTTAACTTCCATACTGCAAAAAAAGAGTTCGGAAGCTGGATGATTGGATAACAGATACAATGTTGTGAGTAATCACAACAATATTATTAGGAATATTAGTTCTCACAAACTAAATCTTACCAAAAATCAATATTCTATTAATCTATCAATTCAAGAAATATCAAACTAAGTTTTCTCGATTCAAGAAACATAGAAAGTTGTTTTTGGGTACATGGAAATAACAAATCAACTTTCTAAAAATGCATTTATTTTCTTCCAAAGTTTCAAAGTTGTTGTAAATCCAAAATGCAAATGCCTACAAAAGAAGAAAAGTAGACTTTGGAATACCCAGCCGAATTACTTTGGAATCAAAAAGTATTTTTCACAATACTCATTTCTTTATGTAAATTGAGAATCTTGGATTTATAACTTTCAAAATAAACAATTAGATTCCAATCGACAGTTGACTGTTTAACTAAAACTCTACCAAAACAATTTTCTAGACTTCCCTGACTATAAGTTCCCGGGCAGTCGGGTCAAAGTAACCGTAATGAACCCCATGATTACTGGAGATCTCAAACTAATATTATACACTGCCACCTTTACAGCGGAATATTTTCTCCCGCTACCACAAGAGTAATTTAATTTAATATACTGCATTTGTCTATGTTGACAACCACTTCCCGAAAGTCTGCCTGAGAATATGCGTAAAAATACTCCGAAACCAACGAAGCACAAATAAGCATCCTTTTTCGCGTAGCGGTACCAATCTGACAAGCGAAAGTGTAACTTGCTGACTGGTATTAACGCCAAATCCTTGCGAATTTGCTTCGCTTTTCGCCTTTCGCTGTCGATATGCGGCAAGTTTATGTTGTCATGCCACGGCTTCGGTGCGCACATCATCTCTTTGTCATTTCTGACTTTTGCCTATGTCACATCCGTAGTGTGAGATGCATAACAAAAACAAGGACCCACAGCCGTAAGTAATAAGTATATATTTTTTTGGGAGAGCTGCTATGTAGTAAGGTTCAATAGGAACGTGTTTACCAAAACATTAAAAAGACAAGTTAAAGACTTGGGATACTCGTTATGCAAAGAAAACAATAGGAAATGTGTAGTCGAACATAAAATAAATCTGAAATTAAAATTAATCCTCTAAGTAGATTCTTTTGAATTCGAACTGGGAGCATTTCTTCGAGAAAATATTTTTCACGTCTAGCAATTGAATAATGAAGATGGACAAAGAAATTGAAAAAGAGTGTTATAGAGAGTTTAAGAGTGAAATACGGAGAGAGAGAGAGACATTTATTCAAATTCACTTCTTTTTGAATCAAAGTCTATTTCATAGCTTTTTATTCCACAACTTATTTAAGTTCTTTCACATAGACGTCTGGTTGTCATAATCTCGATGTTGTTCAATAAATAGTAGAACTGAGATCTGTTCTTGGCAAAATCTCTGGAAAAGATAATATAGAAAAAGAAGGAATGATATTAACCCTCATAGTATTGTCTAGATGCGTCCAAAGTAAATCTTTCTTCTCTCAGTTAAAAATTTCTCTCTTCCTCTCTCTCCCTCTCTTTCTGTCTGTATCTGGAAGGACCAGAGAAGTATTTCAAAGTACATTTAGTAAGGTAATATGTGACAGAACTCGATGAAAGACACAACCTTAGCCCGGGTTCTTGACCACAATCATATACAAAATTCTTAAAGAGAGCTCGTTACTTAGCAGAAGTAAAGTCAGGAAGTGTCGCTCGATATCTCGAATCAAATGACATTCTCTAGGCAACTGCAAAAATATATGAAACTAAACTGGTCAAGAAAAAAAATACTCTCGAGGAATCTGGAGAAGCTTTAAGGGGTTACATAGGGGTTTTGTCGCGTAAAAATTGCATATTTGCAATATTTTTTTCCATGTAAAAAACCATTTATTTAAAAATTAAAACTCCTTCATTGTGACGTCATTTCCGGTGACCCCTCGGTAAAAAGGAGCATCCGCGTTGTCAGCATAACTCCTGACAGGATCATCCAAAATAAAAAAAAAAAACAAAAATTAGTGTTTTAGTTAAGACCACAAGCTCCTGCTTGAACAAAGGAAAGACAAAAAAAAAACTAAAAATTTTGAAGTTTGGCAGACATTTTCCAAAAAAAAAATAAAAATTTCGGCCAAATTTGCTTTTCTGAATAGTTGTAATTGAAAAAAAATAAAATCCTTCGTTCAAGCCTGTGCACACCTGTGCAAAATTTCATCAATATCGGTTGAGTAGTTTTCGAGAAAATTGTACAACCGACTTTGAAAACACGGTTCCGAGAAGAACGCGTTTAAGGTTTTGAGTAGTAATAATACCGGACTTGGAGCGCACACCTTCCAAATTCTGTATCTCCGAAACTATTATTCGGATCGACTTGAAAGTTTAGGATACCATTCTTGTAGAATGTTGTAGAAATTAATAAGCCAAAACACCAAAAATCGATTTTTGAAACCCACGAAACCCACGTAACCCCTTAAGCAAATATATTTCGAAATTTCTTGCAATTCTGCTGGAGAAAAAAAAAGAAAATAGAAATATTAAATTTTTTCGAAAAAATTCCTACAGGGTGCTTTTTGTCACCAAACCGTTGTAAATACCCCCACCTACAAGACGTACTACGAAGTGTACACCACATCATTATTTAATATGTGAGTATATTTGTTTTTCAGTTGACAGCAGCCATTGATCATGCGAAGACATATTATTGAGTAGTGCGGTTAGCAGTCATGACTCAACCGCAGAAGCACACAAACACATAAATACACGCATTCATACAGCCACTGAAGTAAGCTGCAAATGGCAAGGAACCGCTTTTAACCTAACTAAGCAGCCATTTGAACTTCCGTTTGTGACTTTTATAGCACGGTTTGGTTTGTTGTAATCCTTGTTGTTGTTGTTGGCATTGTTGTTATCGTAAAAGTAGTTGCTAATATATATTAAGTTGAATTTTTGTTTTTGTTTTCGTCATTTTGTAAGCGTGTAAGTTTAAAGTGGATTTCCTGGATTGTGTTCCGTCTTGCCAAAATCAGTCGACGCAAACACACACACACACACAGATTTTGCTGCCACTTGCCACCAGCTGTTTGCTAATCCTTGCACGCATTCCCAGACACAACGCCTACAACAGCAACAACAACATTCAGCATGCCGCCGCCACTAAGCGCTAAGCTATATACATATGTATATACAAGTAACCGCCTGCTCGTTTGAGGAATATCAGCATGTTTTTGTTGTTGTTGTTGTTGTTGCTAGCGCTTGCCGTTTTTGTGTCTTCCGGGCAACATAAACACTTCAGTCAAAAGTTTACTTACATTATTTGACAAAAGTTTTCAATGAACTTACGTGTAGAACATACAATAAGGCTAAGAAGTAGCTGTGAGTGCGGGCGCTGAGCAGTGTGTTGGCTTCAAGTCGGCTTTGTAGGAGTTGAGTGTGCAGAACAAAAAAAAAAGGTTCCGATTACTTGCGCCCCACTGCATTTGTGGGTCAAAGAGTTGAGTTGAGTCGAGCTGAGCTGAGAGCTCTGAGCTCGTAGTGTTGGCGCAGGTGCCTTGCGGTTCACAGTGCCACCAGATTGAGGTAAGCATGACTGACAAAAACAAAATGCATGAGAAGTACAACAACAAGAACAACAAAAACATCAATGGCATCAGTAGCCGCACATCTTTGCCAACAACTGTAACAATAGCAACAAGCTTAGAGGTAACTTAGTGAATAGTTTAAGTTTAAGTTTAGGTGGAAGAAGACGTGGGTGTGTGTGTTCCTACTTCTATCGAACGGATGCGTGTTTTTCAACTTAAGCGCCGACATTTAAGATAAACTGCTTTTTAACTAAGCCGCGCCTCCCCCTCTCTCGCTCTGCTGCACAATTTTACTTTTCAATTTTTCGCTCGCTCACCTTTCTTTTATCGCCACTTTCAATTTTTGTACCATTTAAGTTCCATTAAGTATTTTGTCTATGTGTAGAAAAGGTTAACATTCTTTCCTTTTTGGTTTCACCAAAGCATTTGTGAAAATGTTGACAAACCAATGTGTATATCGATGTTTATTAGCCGCTGCTATGGTTTAGCGGAACTTCGCTTAAGTATTTAGATCAATAGACGATGGAAGATGATGATGAGTGTAAGCTGTTCGTAATGCCAGCAATTGCTTTCTATATATATTTTGTTTTTGTAAATAAAATTAACTAATTCTTAAATTTACAATAAGTGATGAATAGCTCATGTAGTAAATATAAGAAGAATTAGTGTGTGATTGGCGTTGCAACCGTTTAGCCGGTTATAGCCGAATCGACGATAGTGCGCCATCTTTCTCTCTCCTTCGCAGTTCGGCGCCAGTTGGAGATCCCAAGTGTAACCAGGTCGCTCTCCACCTGGTCCCTCCAACGGAGTGGAGGCCTTCCCCTTCCTCGGCTTCCTCCGGCGGGTACTGCATCGAACACTTTCAGGGCTGGAGTGTTTTCGTCCATTCGGACAACATGACCTAGCCAGCGTAGCCGCTGTCTTTTTATTCGCTGAACTATGTCAATGTCGTCGTATAACTCGCACAGCTCATCGTTCCATCGTCTGCGGTATTCGCCGTTGCCAATGTTCTTAGGACCATAAATCTTGCGCAAAATTTTCCTCTCGAAAACTCCTAGTGTCGTCTCATCTGATGTTGACATCGTCCAAGCTTCTGCACCGTAGATCAGGACGGGGATGATAAGCGACTTGTAGAGCTTGATTTTGGTTCGTCGAGAGAGGACTTTACTGTTCAATTGCCTACTCAGTCCAAAGTAGCACCTGTTGGCAAGAGTTATTCTGCGCTGGATTTCGAGGCTGACATTGTTCGTGTTGTTGATGCTGGTTCCCAGGTATACGAAATTATCTACGACCTCGAAGTTATGACTGTCAACAGTGACGTGGGAGCCAAGACGCGAATGCGCCGACTGTTTGCTTGATGACAGGAGATATTTCGTCTTGTCCTCATTCACCTCCAGACCCATTCGCTTCGCCTCCTTATCCATGCGGGAAAAAGCAGAACAAACGGCGCGGAAGAATGAGTACGGCAATTAAATAGTGTATGAAGAATATGATTTCCATTGAAAATTACAATTGTACATATATTCTTATCTTCAAATCTTCTTCAGAGTATATAGAAAATATTATAGTTTAATACCAAAATAGTTATTCATACTCATATTTAGCTGGCCCAAATATTTATAGTAAACAAATTTTAATGGTATGCACTAAAAGTAAACAATCATCGACGTTATGGTTTCCAACGTCGGGATCTATTGGGTCTAATCATTGAATCAGCAGCGAATTCGATTTCGTTACGATAAAGATTTTCGATCGAAAATGTTCATGATTGATTTCGTCGATAAACTGCTTTACCACAATGTGAGAATGTAAAACTGTTCTATCGATTTTTATCGACAAATTTGATAAATCAAATTGTCTGTGCTTTTTGTTTTGTTAAAAAAAAATTAAAACTGACGTTTAACTATTGTGAAATTTCTTTCAAAAAATACTTAATTCCCCTGAGGCTCCTTGAGAAAATTCTTTCGCTATTTCGAGAGGCCAAAAAGGCCCCTAAGGCATTATCTAAGTAATAAGTAGGACTTAAGAATGTGAAAGAAAACATTATTTGAACTTTTTGGTAACCGAATCTTGTCTAGAAAAGGCCCTGTCAGTATGTCACCTAGATTATCTATGTTAATCTACTTTTGTGGGAGTAGGTCAAGTGGACCATGCAAATAAGTTGTATTCGAGTTTTTACAAGTGGAATAAAGGCGAAAACGTCGAAAAAAAATTCGAAATAGTCCAACAAGATTGTCAGAAGACGCAGTAGGGATGCCAGTGGTCACGTGTCATTGACGAAATTGGCGTAATATATGATCGTAATCTAGAAATAAGCGAACAAAAACTTTGCTAACGACATCTTAAGAAGTCTATATTACACATTGTCATTCCACACTAATAGCTTTACCCCTTCCAGTTTTGAAAACAAGAAAACCTTTTAAAACGAGGCAATTAGGGTTCAACAAATAATAAAAACAGCAGGACTTATTAATTAGTCCAAACTGTCTATAACATCTATTTGCAAAGATCTGAAACGCAAATTAAGTCAATTACAATATTTGAAGACACTATAGAAGATCGAAGTGGAATAGTTGACTACTACTACCTAAAACATTTGTTTGTGAAATTTATTCAAAGAAGGAACAAGATTGTAAGAGACTATGTCAGTGATATGAACTGTCGAACTTTTTAAGTTCCAAGTTCTACTTTCTCACTTTTATAAAACATATTCCTAGCATACTATCATCCCTCATGTCCAAAAATTAAGATAGAAACTCATTAAAACATGACTTTTTGGGGTATCTGGCGGGTCACTCCGAAGCTACAAGACCTTGTTTGTGTTGGGTTCTTATGAATTCTTCACATAAGACCGATTATAAAATCACCGACCTCTTTAAATGTGTCATAAAAATTAAGTTTTAAAAAAATTCCATTTGAAAATAATTAATACACTTAAGGACTCTTCACCGATCCGATATTTCAAAATCATATAGACTTCTAAAGAAAATTAAAACTTTTGGATTCTTTACTAACAAGTAATTGTAAACTACATCACAAAAAACAGACTAACTCACCAAAAATCAGCTTGATTCTCCTACATTAAATTAAGTTCACAAACTTCAACACATATATATACATAGATATATAGAGATATATTACGCCACTTGTATAGGTTTGTAATTAACCACAAATTAAATCGTAAAATGTAATTGACAACTAACGCTTGTAACGGGATTAAATGTTAATTCCCAACTACAAGTACGAGTATATTAAGGCGCGAACACAAGCCAAATGTGTTTCTGTGGCAAGTGTAGTAGGGTATGACATTGCAACATATGACATGTACCAGGATGTTGTAAGCAGCTTTACCAAACGTATTTTGGTGTATTTACAGCTAATAGAGGTAAATAGCGAACTAGCACCAGCAGGAGTAAAACACATAGTAGATAAGTTGAGGAAGGTTGATGCTCGTTTGGCAAAAGAGAGAGAAAAATTTTATGGTTCAGGTGGTTTTTAAAGATTGCTCTCTTTAAAACGGATCAAAGTCAATTATTAGTAAAAAATAATAATTATTCATTCAAAATTATTCAATATAAGTTGTTGTTGTTGTTTTAGTTTATAAGTTCTTCTTAATTACTCCAGAAAATCTGTGACATTTAAATAGGCTTAGACAAATTAGCTTAACTAATTGTTTCCAATTTATATGTATGACTTCGTAGCTTATCAAAATTACTTCCGTTAGTCAGTTAATTTTCTAAATCACAATATAATATCAATAATTAAAGTAATCATATGTAGCTACTTAGTTATATTTGAACATTTCGCATCCTTTTGTTGCTTATTAAACATTTAACGGTATCTGTGGTAGTCAGACAATAATCAGCCATAAATTTTATAACAGTAAATATATACATATATACATATATATATACATATATGTGTATATGTATATATATGTATATTCGTATTGGTACACATTTGATTTTCAACCTACTTTCTTATGCATAATTTCACAGAATATAAATTAAATGCCAGAGAAATTATATATTCATATGCTGTATCATATCAACTTATCTATACATATGTACAGAAATACAAAACTGTATATATGTATATGTATAAGAATATAAGCAGACTTATGTGGAAGAATGCACAATGATAAATTGGTGGAAAATAATTCATCGGTATTTTATATATTCCATATTTATTTAGTCCATACATACATATATATATTGGAACTAGGTAATGCAGTTAAATAAATATAGACTAGTTTATTTGTATTCATTTTGGCAGCAAGATTCGTTTTCGTACGCATAATTATCAATATTATTGCCAATTTTAATCATGAGAAAAATGTTTACTGCTAGGAAAAAGCATTTTTATACTCTCGCAACAAATGTTGCTAAAGAGAGTATTATAGTTTTGTTCACATAACGGTTGTTTGTAACACCCAAAACTAAACGAGTTAGATATAGGGTTATATATACCAAAGTGATCAGGGTGAAGAGTGGAGTTCAAATCCGAATGTCTGTCTGTCCGTCCGTCCGTCCGTCCGTCCGTCTGTGCAAGCTGTAACTTGAGTAAAAATTAAGATATCTTGATGAAACTTGGCACACTTATTTCTTGGCACCATAGGAAGGTTGCTTTCGAAAATGAGCAAAATCGGACCACTGCCACGCCCACAAAATGGCGAAAACCGAAAACACATAAAGTGCCATAACTAAGCCATAAATAAAGCTATGGAAATAAAATTTGGTATGAAGGATCGCACTATGAAGGGGCATATTTGGATGTATTTTTTTTTTTGGAAGTGGGCGTGGCCCCGCCCCCTACTAAGTTTTTTGTACATATCTCGCAAACCAATAAAGCTATATAAACCAAACTTTCTGCAGTCGTTTTTTTTAGCCACTTCCTAATACAGTCCAAAAATGAAAGAAATCGGATCATAACCACGCCCACCTCCCATACAAAAGTTAGGTTGAAAATTACTAAAAGTGGGTTAACTCACTAAGGAAAAACGACAGAAACACTAAATTTCACATAAGAAATGGCAGATGGAAGCTGCACCCAGATTTTTTTACAAAATGAAAAATGGGCGTGGCGTCGCCCACTTATGGGTCAAAAACCATATCTCAGGAACTACTCGACCGATTTCAATGAAACTTGGTTTGTAATAGTTTCCTTACCTCCCAATAATATGTTGTGAAAATTGGCCAAATCGCTTCACAACCACGCCTACTTCCTGAACTACCAGAACTTTGAAGACGATCTGAATCGTTAACTTTACAATATATATAGTAAGCACTAGTGAAGATATCGGTGCAAAACTTTGCACAAATACTGTATTTATAGTGTGGCAGCCCATTTCTGAAAATCGCTGAAATCGAACCATAGGTTTTCAAGGCCCCATGTATCGAACATGAGGACCTCGGTGCTTCTAACCTAATATTATGGTTTCCAACTTTCAATGGACTTTATACAATACATATGACGAATATGTGGGTCAAATTGTGTATTATATAATATAAATAAAGCTAAATAAATAAATTGCGAGAGTATAAAATGTTCGGTTACACCCGAACTTAGCCCTTCCTTACTTGTTTTCTTTTACTATAATCTTTCCTGTTGGCCAATTCTGGACGCTTCTGGTCGATCGCCTGCTTCAAGCGGTCCAGTTGTCCACAGTAGATGGTAGAATTAAGCGACTAGCCATATTGGAGCAGCTCATAGTGGATGATTCCCTTCCAAACCCATCAAACACACAGTAAAACCTTCCTGGCCGTCAATCCCGGCTTGGCCACTGTTTGGGACGATTCACCGGCCTTCGAGCACGACCGTTTTCGCTTGATATTGTCGTATGTGATCTACTTTTCGTCACCAGTCAGCATCCGCTTAAAAATGGGTCGAGTTCGTTCGTTCCGTTTCGGCAGCATATTGCAGGCGTTGATGCGGTCCAGAAGGTTTTCTTGCGGCAAATCATGCGGCATCCAAACATCAAGCTTTTTTGTGTATCCAGCCTTCTGCAAATGGTTTAAAATGGTTTGGTGACTAACTCCCATCTCCTGGGCGATGTCACGAGATGCCACATGCCGGTCTAACTCGATGTTTTCCATGATTTGATCAGTATTCGTCGTCACAGGTATTCCGCAGGCTGGCTTATCCATCATGTCGTTTTCACCCGCTCTGAATCGTCGAAACCATTTCTCCGCAGTTTGAAGTGATAGAGTACCTTCCCCCCCAAAACACCATTAATCTCACGGAACGTTTCTCTAGCGGATTTGCCTTTAAAATAGCGCGAATGTTTACCCGTCTATAACTGTTGAACGTAATATCCAAACTAATCATGCAGAGCGTCGTTTTGTAGGTCATGTCAAGACCTTTCAAAGATGTATAGTGTTGCCAATTATGAGCTCTGTAGCGCTTTATACATAGTCGTGAAATTCAAAAGACCAAAAGGCGGAAGAGAAATATTTGCCAACCTAATATAAAATTAATTATATACTAAATTTAGAAAAGGCTGTTAAGCTTGCTAGGCGAGATTCGTCAGTCTAACCTACGGTAGATTGGGAATGAGTAGATCAATATCCTCTTGTGGTTTACTACTGCATCGATGGGCCTCAGCGGAACTAAATACGCGCTGGATAGTCACTAGCCTTCTGTCCTAGGGTAAATTGCAAGAGATTTAGGAAAATCTTCACGTAAGAAAAGGCAATATTTCTTTAGTCATGGGGTTCAAATATTTCTAACTAGCCATCGGGATGCAGGCGGTCAAATCACAAATGTTACCAGATGCTTGAAACGGGGGAATCATTCTAATATTTTTTTCGGAATTACTCAGTTTTGCGAGATCTAGGTAAAAATTTCGTGGATATCACTTTCACCCTTGATAATTAATCGATACAGAAGTAAACAACCGTTGCAGATTTGAGGTAGATTCTAAGCGTTTTCTCGATTTAAACCTATGAGATACGGAAATATTTTGACATGATTCATAATTTTGGCAGGAAAATTAGAATAGAAAATTCTAAGTATGTAAATAAAAAGAGGCAATTAAGAGTTCAATTATTCCAAGTTTTTATTACTTTAAGTAATGAATATGAAAAAACTCAATCATGTTAATCATTTTTGGAAATTCAGAAAATCAAAAACATCAATAACTTAAAAAAATTAAATATAGATTTGATCAACAGTTAATATATTTTTAAATTTTTTGAACAGAACCTACACAATATCACTATTTACATAATAAATTTTAGTCCAATACAAATAGTACGATGCCATGGCGTATGAGCAACTTGTGTGACTGTCACCAAACTGTTAAAAGTACATCTTTAAAAGTCACAGAAAGTTTTCGTTATCCTTTGTTAAGCAAGAAACTTCTATAAATATACACACACATGCACTCACTGACAAAAACTCCAAAACACAACAACAACAGTAATACACTTTATAAACATATGAGATACATACATACATATGAAGTGTTGCATGTAAGCACCACGCTATAGACACCTTCAAACTACAAAATTCCCACATCTTGTACCCACTTTCACACAAAGTACTCACAATTTGTTGCTTTATGCGCTAGGCATTCGCCTACTTTCTTCGCTATGCCGAAAAGTGGCGCAAGACGCGATGCCAAAAATGAAGACAAACATTGTTATCACAACGGCACAGCAGGCAAAAACCAAATAAGTACAAATAAGTGTGAGCACAACAACAACAACAATTACATTAACGACGGTAGAAGAGAAATAATACAATGACATGTGCAACAACAACGGAAGCAACAGCCACATCCGGTATGTGAAAAAACGCCAACAACTACTACAATAATAATAAATGTTATATTTTGCTAGAGTATATATTAATATGTATGCATATACATATATAAATGGTGGTAAATAGTGGCATATAAATGAAAATGGGCTAGGACAATGTGTAATGACAATCACGGCTGTCTATTCATAAGAGAAAATTATTAAAAAGCAACAATAATGATTTGGAGGACAAAGCGAATCGATGAAGAGATATTATGAAGATAATAATGCAAACCGAAATAATTGTAATGTTTGTGAATCTGAAATATTATGAAATCGAATATGGAACAATAGAATAATGAAAAACGCCGAGCAAACAGAGTCGAATTATGATGAGCTGGAGCAAACGGTGACCAAACCAGGATAGACAATTCGAAAGGTCTGATATATGCTTATTTGGTATAATTTTCAGGGAATCATCTACCGTTAGTGCGTGACCACTGCTGAAGCCTTAATTCGGTTCTTTACTGTCAACAATTGGCCCGTCTGAAGGAAGTAATCGCCCAGAAGTGACCAGCTTTGACAAATATAAACTAAAATATGTTCCATTAGAACAATATCAGGCCACACACATCAATAATGAATCACGAGAAGGTTGGGAGGTTCTTATGCATCCATCTGATAATCCAGATCTAGCACCAAGAGATTACTACCTGTTCATGTCTATGACGAAATTTTTTTTTTTGAAAAATACGTCACAAGAGAAGCTTTAGAAAATCGGAATTCCAGTTTTTGACATTATGAAATTACCTTTAAATTCAAATAAATTATCGAAGAACATAAGAGAATATTATAATTTTGTTCACATAACGATTCATTATAAGTTCTAAAACTAAACAAGTGTGGCCCCGCCGCTAACTAAGTTTTTCTACATATCTCGTAAACTACTAGAGCTATATCAAGAGTCAACTTATATATATCAACTTTCTAGAGTCGTTTCTTGTAGGTACTACCTTATACAGTCCAAAAATGGAGGAAATCGGATTATAACTACGTCCACCTCCCATACATAGGTTATGACGAAAACTACTAAAAATATTTTCCTTGCATCCCAATGATATGTTGTGGAAATTGGTCAAATCGGTTCACAACCACGCCTACTTCCCATATACCAGAACTTTGAAGTCGACCTGAATCGTTATTTTGAAGAAATTCATAGGGAATATTTTTCTTCTAATAATATATCTCCGTGTCGAAAAATGGGTGAAATTGTGTCATTACTTCACCTAGCTCACATATACCGAATATTAGGGTCTCGAACTTTCAATGGACTTTATACCAATACATATATGCCGAATATGTGGTTCAAAATGTGCGTTATATTAATAAAATTAAATTAATTAATACCGAGAGTAAAAAACCCGACATTAACCCTTCCTTCACTTCTTTTAAATCGCATATAATACATTCAATTAATTATAGACTTTGACAAAAAAAAATCGTAAATATCAACTTATAGCTTATATATTTCCTAAAGTGGCAACTGTCAAACGACATGTCAAAATTATAGCATAGAATTTCCTAAGAGGATAGCTGTCAAAATAATCACACAGATGTTTTTGACATATATGTTCAGTATACTATGACAATCTGTTTCTAGAATTTGTTTCTTAAGATTTGCTAATATTTTATAGATATCTCCCTGAAAATGTCTTTCGAATTAAAGATAAAAATCTCCAATCATTTTTGTTGAAATTTTAAAAAATTCAACAGAAAATAGGCAGCTTTTCATACACTCTGACCTTCTCAGTTCAAAATACAAAGAGTAACCCTGTATTGCTCTATTGTCAAGTAGACTCTCTACATACTATTGGAGATATAATAAAATATTTTTATTTAAACATTAATATCTTTATATAAATTCAGTAAGTATGTCGACACATTATAATTCAATTTCGCACGCTTTAATAATATATTAAAAGGCATACAAATTGCCATAACTTATCAATTTAACACGGTTGCGAAAAATTCTCGTAAATGAAATACAATTTTGTAATTTTATTCACAGTTGCAAAAGTATTTTCAGCTAAAGTAGTTCATTTTATTCCTCCAAAATATTAAAAATAGTACTATGATAAGCAAAAAGGACATTTGCTATGGAGCTCTGATTGGTATACTTCAAATATTCAGCGTTGTAAAGGCAGATATTGAAGGATGGGAAATGGCATCTGGAGAATTATATCAAAATGGTAAAGGAAAATTTGTATGATTTTGAAACTTCATTTTGAAAAAACTTTTATAAACAGTTGAGGGCGCTTATTCGGTGCGGTTTGGCAAGACGGAGTATACAGTTTGGCATCGAAAGCCGGTAGGTGAATTTTTGAAATAGATTATTTTGATTTGTTTTAATGAAGATTTTAAGTTTCTTAATTATATTGCTTATAATTTTTTTTATATATTCTATATTTAAATGCTGCTCCTCCATAGCTGACTTGGCAAAACGCCTATGACTTCTGTGAACGCTACAACAGTAGTCTGGTAGTGTTAAACGAACGCGAGAAAATCGTGAAATTGCAATTGTTTTTAGTGAAAAATAGTAAGTGTCCCTTAAATGAGAATTAGTTATACTAAGAACCGAAATTAATTTTTTTCATACCGTTTCGCTTAGATTTCGTTCAAGCCCAAATCAACGATGATGATCCCGGCTTCATTTACTGGATTGGTGGCAACGATTTGAAAGAACGCAATAAATGGATGTGGATACCGATTAATAAGCCATTTACATACACCCATTGGTTAGTTGGCGAACCGACACGCTCTTCGGATCAACGTTGTGTGGAGATGGGTGATAAGGCGCTCGGACGTTGGAGCAATAGTCCTTGTTCACTAAAGCGCTACTTCATCTGCGAACGTAGCTTGAAATCTGTGCGTCAACGTATTGAATTGTAATAATGAAAATTGTTTATATATTTTTGGAGAAGCATAATCAAGTTTGTATGAAGTGTGGGAAGAGTTATAAAACCCAAGTAATCAGAGCTATATCAATATCTTTTAAAGAAACTAAAGTTATCACTTCTCTACGTTGATGCATTCAGAAAATTTTTTTCTTATACAAGCGTTATATTATAACATTATATATAAATATACTACCAATATTATTTAAAAAATACAGAAAATCTTATCAGTTAAACATTAAAGCCAATTTAGTAATCACCAGGAGCAATAAATATGATATCACTATTAAGCATGCATTTGATATTCCTACAGCTATTCCGATAAATTTACATTCTATTAGATATCAAACACTCAAATCGCATTAGCATCACTTTACTTTGCATTCAATTTCCATATTATGCTATTATGGGCGCACACTTGACTTACTTGCGCCAACGATTTATGCAATGACTTGTGTAAGTAAGGATATCGTGAAAGAGAGGAAGAGGAAAAGTGCGAAAGCGAGCGCCGTAAGAGAGTCGTCAGCTACAATTTACTATCAATAAATTTTCATTAGTAACATAATCCTAAAATATGAAAACTATTGAATGTTGCCACCAAAACTAACAGTGTCTGCAACAAAAACAAACAAACACCTTTTAAAGCCAGTGTAGCAAACGACCCAACGACCCACATAGCTGGGTATACATATATCAGCATCCTGCAACAACTTAAGACGCTTAAGTAGGTGGCAATGCTTGAGAGTGTTGGCTGACGCCTTTCGTGTATATGACGACGAACCCAAGCAATCGTGTGCAACCCGAAACCACCAAGCAGCCGACAGCGTGTTGCACGTGTGGCACATTGCGGTCAACAGCGTGGCATAGCTGCAGCTGAAGCCATTGATGCTGAAGTTGATATAATTCTTCCAAGACACATAGAAGCTCACGATAGATAGCGGTACACTTGCAGCGAAATGAACTAGCTTTCTTCTTCTTCTTCTATAGAATGAAGCACTCGATAAATAGTTATATATTAAATGCAACTAAACACAAAGCGAAGGTGCGACGAGTAAGTACTCATTTCTTGAGTCAGTCAAGCAATCAGCCATTCTGCGGCACTTTGAAGCACCAACAGTATTTTGAGCACTTTGTGGCATCAATATGTTAACGTTTCCTGTCGTGAGAATATGTTACAATTTGTCGCTTCCTCCACTTGCCATTGTTGTTGCGATTGTTCGCACTTAAGCGCCGCAAATTTTCTATGCGCCGCACGCCGTTATGCTTCCGCTCCCAAATCCATTTAATTTTTTCTGCTTCACACACTTTTCGCCTACACTTGCATTTCGCCAACTTTGTCAAATTCCATCAGGCTTCTCTACTGCTTCGTCCGCCGTCTTCTATTCACCACCAAGGCGTTTGTAATCAAATGAAGTTAAAATTTTATTGAATAAAATTTGTAAAATGAAACCTTTATGCCAACTCATGTTGTGCTCGTTACCCTTTTGTGCCGGAATTGACCCTTTTTTGCATTATCATCAAGCAACGTTTTCGTGAGCGTTGCCTTCAAAGTCGCCACTGCCACTGCCGTTATGGCTGTCAACTGCTGTTAGTGTAGTTTTTGTTGTCGGTGCCTTAACTGCCATCCGTGTTAAGCAGTAAAGTGATGGATGACAGTATAATGCATGGAGACATATAATACTCTTGCTTGTGTATGTGTAACTACTATATACTATAACATATTGACGGCTGTGTCTATGAATTTAAAATAATATTTATATAGGCGGTCATATGAAATTAAATATTTACACATACTCGTGGTTTCATGGTGGAATTGGGTGCTTAATATTCATATAAGTTAGAGAAGATACACCAATGCAAAACCAAGTGATTCATGTTCTCAGACAAATGAAATAAGAGGCATATTCATTGGCTATAGGATTTATATATCAAAAAACTAATGACCTGATATGTCCAAGAACTATGTAGTTTTGAATATCGAACAGCTTCCATCGTTGTAAAATTTTAAATATTATTACACACCCCCACTATACATGCCCCCGGGTTCGATCTCTATTCCAAACTTTTTAAACTTCAGTAGCCTCATCTGAGAATATTGTTGTCGTGAAAATATTTCTCATAAATGCCATAAATCAATTGAAGTCGGCTTAAAATATGTACAGAGAACTAAGTCAATGACAAGTTATAAAACTTTCTCAAAATAAATCAAAACTATTGTACACGAAGACCGTGGAGAGTCGATTCGGCGCCGTTCGCAACAATTCGAACTGACGTATAGAATGATTTGGCGCATTTTACGTCGAGTTCTTAAATTAAAGGCGTACAAAATACAGCTTGGGCAAGAACTGAAGCCAACTTTCCAAAGCGACATCAAATCGCTCTATAGGCTCTTGAAAAGTTCCAAGAAGATCCGACGTTTTCGAGCCGAATTCTGTTCAGCGATTAGTCCCATTTCTGGATATGTAAATGAGGAAAATTTGACGGATTTGGGATGAAGAAGAATACAAGCAAACTGAGATTCAAGAGCTGTCATTTCATCTAGAAAAAAAGAACGGTTTGGTGTGGTTTGTGGGCCGGTGGAATACACATTCCTTCAAAAATGATGCCAATTAGACTGTAACCGCCATTGGTGACCGTTATCGCACCATGATAACCGACTATTTGATGCCTGAAATTGAAGCTCGTGGTCTCGGCAGCATTTAGTACACAGCGCATCAATCGATGGATTTATTGTAGACTTTTTCCTGTGGGAATATGTAAAGTCTAAAGTCTATGCGGACATTTCCGCTTCATTTCAGGCCTTGGAGCAAAACATTATGCATCAGTTATGAGTCGAAAGGCTCGAACGAGTCATCGAAAATTGTACTATACGGATGGAGCGTCTGAGAAGTAGCCGCGGCCAACATTTGAAAGTGATAATTTAAAAAAAAATAAATGCCAAAGAATGTTCTTTCGAACATTAATAAAAATCCCTAATTAAATTTGAATTTTCTGTGTTTTTTTTTAAGGAGGAACCATTGAAACGGAACACCCTGTATAATATATATAAATTGTCATCAAAAAGAATTTGGGAGTGTTAGTTTATATAACAACCTTCGATTCTTCACTTCTCTGCCATGTTTGCCACATTTACGTTAATCCAGTTTTGTCCTATTGAGAAATTTCTTCCAAAAAAATATTTAATTCGCCTGAGGCTTTTTGAGAAAATTCTAATTTCGGGGGGCAACTTTAAATCGCTTCTGAGCACTTGAAATGTATTTTTGTTAGTCTGTTTTTGTCTCTTGTCTCTAAAATACCCATTTAAAATATGATTTAGTCCGTCATCACTAATTGTTTACATAAAAACTTGAAAATGGTTTATTTCTTTTAAATTTCCGCAACTCACTCAACAACCGATAGATTTCGAACAAAATTATCGATTTTGCGGATTCAATGATTTCGTATTTAGCGACATCTATTAGCCGCGGAATGTATTTTTTCGAGTCTCGTTAAGTGAGTTCAATGTGATCGTAAATTTTGTTTTCGTTACAGATTCAATGATTTCGACGTAACATTTTTCGATCGAATCGAACCATTTTTCGATCGAAACGCATTCAATGATTAGGCCCATTATTCATTATTTATTATTTATGTATATGCTCATGAATATTTTCCTCTCTTATTGCAGGCAGATTTTATAGCTTTCAATGCCCTTCCATGTTTCCTTTCAAGCCACCATTAAAGCTGGTAGACAAATGAAGTTCCAGATATTTAACTGATTTATTCTTCATTTGCATATTGCACATCTATTAAATGTGCTCAGTTCCTAATATGAGCCAATTAATGCTCATTTCACATTAAGTTCTTCTCGAGTTTAATTTTCGGGGCAAGCAAGAAGTAGAGACCAATTAAATTTCTTCTCGGTTGGTAATCGATAATGACTTTAACGTATCTTTAAGCAGCCAATTTCAGCATTTAGTAATTAGGTGTCTTTAAACAATTTCGAAATACTCATGCATACTCAAGTGAATTTATATCTAGATACATATGTACATATATATATAAGTATATTAAAGTACATTTATTTCAAGAGCGGCAATGAAATTTGTTCATCCTGCTGACTTCTAGTATATGGCAATCGCTCATTTTGTGCAAATAAGTGCATAGATTCATCTAACACATGAGTATGTGCTACCAAGTAACGGTATGTGTGTATGTATGAGTGTGTGTGTGCGAATGCCTGTGTACTGTTGATGACATCAATTTACGTAAATTGTGATCCGAAAGTGCTGCCGGAAACGAGCATCTCATTCGACGCGTAATGGAGCGCAATGACATTTGGCGAGGAGCACACAACACACACATACACCAATAACATACATCCTTATATATATGTGTATGTGTGTGTGTGAAGGGTGTATATGCATAGCTAGTATTCTTTAGACACTCAATTCACCATTTGAAGTGATGCAGTGCATTTGAACACAAGTGGCTTTGCTGTTTTGTGTTTTGTGTTGCCATGCCAATCCAATTGTCGGTTGAATGGCCACCTCAACGGTGGCTACAAATAATGAAGATGCCTTCATGGCGGCACTACCCTTTAGTAAATAGTACATAAGTAAGCTTTTGCTACGGTTGCTTGTGTTTTTGTTGCTTTTGAAGCAAGAATTGCCTTTTGGCCTGAACATTAAGTAGCGACGCAAGCAAATAACGGAACTCCTGTAGTTCATATATACATTGTTGGTATGTAAGACTACCAGTCGATATTGTAGGAAGTGATGTGGAAATAGAAAATGATGGAACTGTTGTTAACAACTAACCGTGTTGACGTCGCTTTTGCTGATAGTGATGGTGATGGTGGTGGACATTGTGCGGTTGACAATTTGAATGTGATTGAGCACCTCTCTGTGGCAGCCACATAACAGTATACACCGCTGTTGTCCCTGTTGTTACTGCTGTTAGTGCTGTTTCTGATTTGTTGGTTGCTGTTGTTGTTCTCGTTGATGACCAATTGTTCTTTTGTTGTTCATTTGCGGAAATCTTAAACTCTGCAATCAAATGCGGAGATTGGCAATTTCAAGTTGAAATTAACCGTAAGTAAATAATGTTGAATATGGAATAGTGGTGGACATTTGTGCGAAATAGGTGCCCTACCGGAGGTACTGTAGTAGTTAAACATGTCATATTAAATTGTTGAGCTAGAATTGATAGCTATGGTGTTCTAGTCAAAAATGTAATAAAATTAAAATAAAATGGGTGGCTACATCCAGCAGAAGGAAACAGTCGTTGGTAGTTGGGGCTGACGCTAACGCGCACCACACAATTTGGGGAAGCCAAGACATCAATGCAAGAGGTGAGTCCCTATTAAACTTTATATTAATGAGTAGTCTAGTGATAGCAAACCGGGGGGAGGAACCTACGTATATAGGACCAACCTCGAAGAACGTCCTAGACTTTACACTTTACACCAGTAGTGGTACAACGGTTGAGAACTGGAGGGTGCTAAGTACACCGTCATTCTCTGACCATAGATATATACATTTCTCTATTAGAAAGGGGGTTAAAGCTAGACTTGAGGCTAGAAGAAACCCCAGAACTACAAACTGGGTACGTTACCAACAAATACTGTTTGGTAAAAGACTTAGACCGTGCGTATTCAATTCTCCACAAGAGTTAGAGGAGGGTGTGAATCTCTTCTGTAGCACTCTTACTAAGGCTTATCATTCCGCTTGTCCTATGCTGCGGCCCAAACGCAAAACGAGACCCCCTTGGTGGAATAAGGAGCTCGAATCGTGTAGACGCAGTGTAAGGAAAATCTTCAACTTGGCCAAGCTAGCGGAAAGCGAGGAATGTTGGAATGAATATAAGGATCTGTTAAGAGACTACAAAAAGTTAATGCGCAGGAGCAAATGACAGTCCTGGAAAAACTTTTGTAGCAACTTTGAAAGAACAAATGAGGTGGCAAGACTTAGAAAACTGTTATCTAAAAGCCCCCCCTCGCCAGGCCTGGTTCGCAGAAACAACGGAGAGTGGACGGAGAATTGCAAGGACTCCTTAGAGGTTCTAGTTAGCGCACACTTTCCGGGATGCAAGAACCCGGTTAACACTCCACACGAAGGAAATACTGCGGTTATCCTGTCCGAGTGTATAATCACGGAGGATAAAATAGAATGGGCAATCCGCTCCTTCGACTCTTACAAATCTCCCGGTACGGATGACATCTTTCCAGCCATGCTAAAGAACGCAATGAAGCTGGTCGTGCCGTGGTTGCGCGTGATATTCAGAGGATGTTTAAGGTTTGGTTATGTACCGCACTCATGGAGAGAGGCTAGGGTGGTTTTCATACCGAAGGCAGGTAAAAACAATCCAACCTACTCGAAAGAGTTCAGGCCCATAAGTCTTACCTCTTTCCTTCTGAAGGCGCTGGAGAAAATACTGGATGCACATATAAGAGACACAGCGCCTCCTGGCAGCTTGTCCAAATCACAACATGCGTAAACAAAAGGCAGATCCGTGGAGACTGCACTCCATTCATTGGTATGTGTCTACGGAATCCATACTGCGAAGTATTGAGTCAATGGGTGTTGAGCCTGTCATACAAAGGTGGGTGAAAAACCTCTTGATGTCTAGAAAGATAAAAGCAGAATGGAATGATGCCAGTGTGACCAAGGAAGTCTGTAGAGGTACTCCGCAAGGCGGAGTGCTATCTCCACTCTTATGGACATTAGTGGTAAACAACTTACTAAAACAGTTTGAAAACAAAGCTCCCAAGATAACAGCGTATGCGGATGACATCGCCATCTTAATAACGGGAAAATGTCTGCACACTGTCAGCATTATAATGACCAGCACTCTCAGCACTGTCAATAACTGGGCAACACAAGCGGGACTGGGGCTCAATGCGGAAAAGACAGACCTTCTGGGGTTTACTAGGAGGTACAAAATACCTGCATGGAGGCCCCCTTCGCTAAATGGGACCGAGCTCCCGCTCAAGGACCGTACCAAATACCTAGGGGTAGTCTTGGACACCAAACTTCTGTGGAAGTACAATGTGGAAGAGAGAGTGAGGAAAGCCAGTAATGCTCTGTATGCATGCAGGAAGATGCTTGGCACTACCTGGGGGCTTTCTCTCACTCTCATGCACTGGTGCTACACAGCAATAGTGAGACCAATTCTGCTCTACGGGGTTCTGGTATGGTGGACGGGTACCAGAAAATCTACGTATCGGAAGCCGATGGAAAAGGTTCAGCGGCTTGCGGCGCTATGTATAACGGGGGCCCTAAGAACCACCCCAACGGCTGCTCTTGAACGAATACTAAACCTACCACCTATAGATCTCTTTGCCGAAAGCTGCGCGGCGAAATCGGCGGGTCGACTGATGGCAATAGGTGAATTCACATACAGATCCTTCGGACACAGCTCGGTTGCTAAGAGCAGTCTGACAGGTATCGACTATCTGATCCCATTCTACAACTGGGAAAGAGGTTTCATGGTAAACATGGAAAAGGATGGTTGGCGCAAGGGCACCGTAACTACACGCAACACCTTTAATATCTATACGGATGGCTCTAAAATGGATGAAGGAGTAGGTGCAGGAATATACTGTCCGGAATTAGGCATAAGACAACCGTTCAAACTGCCGAACCACTGCAGTATATTTCAAGCAGAGGTCTTTGCTATTGGGAAGGCAGCAGAGCTAGCCTCCAGCACACAAGGCCAATACTCTAAAATTAACATCTACGTAGACAGCCAAGCGGCAATCAAGGCAGTAACATCGTGTCGAATATCGGCCAAAAGTGTCCTGAGCAGCAGGGCAGCAGTGGTGAGGGTCGCCAGAAATATGAGGCTACACTTCTACTGGGTGCCAGGCCATAAAGGCATCGAGGGCAACGAAATCGTAGACGGGATTGCCAAGAGTGGTGTACAGCTGTCACCCGGAAACATGATCAACATCGCTAAACCCATGCACATTCTATACGATGACATAGACAGGTGCATGGCAAGAAGAATCATATCTCGCTGGAAGGATCTGCCGGGGTGTAAAACTGCAAAAGTCATGTGCAAAGCGGTAGATCAAAAATATACAAGGTTCCTACTGGAGCTCGATAGAAAGGGCTGTAGGACCATGGTCGGCATTCTTACCGGTCACAGCCTTGTAGCGGCACATGCCTATAAAATGGGGCTGTCAGATCGGGAGGAATGCAGAAAATGTCAAGAGCAGGGCACCAGGGAAACAGTAGAGCATCTCTTGTGCGTTTGTCCTGCGTTAGCGAGACAGCGTTTTAGGTGCTTAGGGGCCCCACAGTACGATAAGTTAGAGGAGATATCGTCAGTGAAGCCTCATAAACTATTAAAATTCACGACAGGCGCAGGCATCCTGAACGATGACTACTACTCAGGGAACACGTAAAGGCACTCCATTCTGGTATCGCAAAGGACCATAACTGGTCTATGCGTGGCTATGTTATAATTCATAGCAACTTGATTGGCAAAACGAATTTGATCTTGATTACGATGCTTCATAAATTGATAAATTTATTAATTTTCAAAAAACTTGTCGGTAAACTTGAGATAGTGAAAACCTTGCATGATAATAAAAAAACATCGATATGCTCAAATCTATACGGATGCCGTTGGGCCCTATTCTGTATCTCCAGTCGAAAGTTTATTCTATTCGAATTTAATATTCGATTCGAACGTGTTTTAGCACTCTGTAAGAAAATCGAATTAAGGAAGGAGGAGGAAAGGATTGCGATATGATCTTTTAGAAATAAATATAATAAATGGAATTATCGCAAAATACGTAATTTGTTATGTGCATATGCATTATATTCGGTTATAAACTGATTTTGCATTTAACATTATAGCTTCATACAGAGACTTTAGACTTTCTAAGGAAGCATTTGATTATTACTTACAATGAATAACTGAGGACAGACCAGCTATAAAACTTGATACGACTTTATTTTAATTCCTTGGCCAATGAGGTTATCAGCATCAAATAGGACAAGACTGGTGTCTTTTTTGAACTTTTTTTGGAATGAACTCACAAGAAAAGCGTGAAGCCTTTGACAAAATTTGGATGTGATTGCATAAATTCCACCATTATTTCAAATATCCTTTGTTTTGGGTGCTGACTTTTGCTAGCTGAGTTGCTATTAAAAATAATATTGCATTTTAACGTCTTATCTATAGTTTTATTACATTTATAACTTATTAAAATACTTAAAATTTTCAAAACATTTTTTTTTTCTACAACTCATAAGCTATCGAATATTTTATACGAAACTCGTGTACATTTGGCAATTAAATTCGAATTACATTAGTGCAAATTAAATTCGGATTCACTATTCGAAAGTAGGATTGAAAATGCGAAAATACAATTACGGAATTCAAAAAAATCGAATTAAAGAAAATTCATTTTCGAATCGAGTTACGAGATATTCAAGAAATCTTTTCGATATTATGTTTTAGAGGTGTTTATTTCACGACTAGACGAAACCTATAATTGCATTATGTCAAACTCAATGACACTAATTCTTCAAATACACAACATCTTGCACTTATAATTTTGATAATATTTCACATCAACTTGATTGATAAGAAACAATTTTACATTGTTGCCTATAAATTGCTAAAAGAAATAAATAAGAACTCAAACCAATGAATTCACAATGTCATTTATGTCAGTAAATTTGACGTGCATTATAAAGAAACATCGCCTCTGGTCAAATTTATGACACGACTATGACAAATCCTTACTGGAGAGAGACCGCAAAAGACAGAGTAGCTTGGAGGCGTATTGTTCAGCAGACCATAGCTCACAGAGAGCCAAATGATGATGATGATAATTGACATAGAACTTTAACACTTCTGGAAATTAACTCAACATTCAAACTAAATTCTACAATACCACTTTTCAAATCAGTGCAGAATACAAAATAATAGCTATTGGCATACCTACAACATACTTCCCTATATACTCATACACAGATATCTTCATATAGTCATACAGCGTGAAAAGGACAAATTGACCAAATTCCACAATCCGTACAATTTCAACAGTGTCGTGACAACAACAGCGCAATAACCAACCTTGGCAAACCGCAAAATGCTTAAATTACCCAAAAGACATTTCGGCTTAAGTTGTGCTCGCTTTCGCTCTGCCTTCTGTTGTTTTTTTTTACGACGCTGCCTTCGCTCGCATTGTCAGTCTGTGTCAGCCATCGCCATGCCATTTTATGCGAAGTGGTTTTTGTTGCAATTTAAAAGTTGTTAGTTGTTGCCGGTTGCTGGTTGAAAGTTGCAACTGCCAACAGCAGCTCTATTTACCAGCAGAAGATTCAGTGACTCGCTTACTTTTGCACTTTTTTGTTCCTGTTTTTGCAAACTTTTATCAATTTGACCTCAATATTACATATTGTAGGTAAACTCGACTAAATTTACGAGTTGTTGGCAGTCGAAAGAGTTTGTTTGCCCAACGAATTGTCGTGAGTGTTGGCGAAGTGTGCTTATATGCTCGTATATTTTGCAGCCATAAAACATTTTTAATCTATTTAATGTTGCAACAACAATGGAGGAATTGCCTATATATTATGTTGGAGGGAATATGAAAGACTTGTGCAAATTATAAATGTCGTTGCTAATATGTATTCGATGGGAAATTATGAGGGCTTTAGGAATAAGTTTTAATGTTCTCACAGAGAGATGTAATTTAATAGTCATCAAGGACCAAACAAACTTATTTTATGGACACGTTTAAAGTGTTCTAATGAAAAATCTTATATGGCACTCTTCAATCAATAAAAATTTTTAATCAAAACAAGTAAGGAAAGGCTAAGTTCGGGTGCAACCGAATATTTTATACTCTCGTAATTTATTGCTAAAGTTTTATTAAGGTTAGAAGCACCGAGGTCCTCGTGTTCGATATATGGGGCCTTAAAAACCTATGGTACGATTTCGGCGATTTTTAGAATGGGGCTGCCACACTATTAACATAGTATTGGTGCAAAGTTCTACACCGATATCTTCACTAGTGCTTACTTTATATATTGTAAAGTAAATTATTCAGATTGTCTTCAAAGTTCTGGTATATAGGAAGTAGGCGTGGTTGTGAAGCGATTTGGCCTATTTTCACAACATATCATTGGGATGTAAGGAAACTATTACAAACCAAGTTTCATTGAAATCGGTCGAGTAGTTCCTGAGATATGGTTTTTGACACATAAGTGGGCGACGCCACGCCCATTTTCCATTTTGTAAAAAAATTTGAGTGCAGCTTCTATCGCCATTTCTTATGTGAAATTTAGTGTTTCTGACGTTTTTCCTTAGCGAGTTAACCCACTTTTAGTAATTTTCAACCTAACCTTTGTATGGGAGGTGGGCGTGGTTATGATCCGATTTCTTTCATTTTTGGACTGTATTAGGAAGTGGTTAAAAAAACGACTGCAGAAAGTTTGGTTTATATAGTTCTATTGATTTGCGAGATATGTACAAACAACTTAGTAGGGGGCGGGGCCACGCCCACTTCCCCAAAAAAATTACATCCAAATATGCCCCTTCATAGTGCGATCCCTTATACCAAATTTTATTTCCATAGCTTTATTTATGGCACTTTATGTGTTTTCGGTTTTCGCCATTTTGTGGGCGTGGCAGTTGTCCGATTTTGCTCATTTTCGAAAGCAACCTTCCTATGGTGCCAAGAAATAAGTGTGCCAAGTTTCATCAAGATATCTTAATTTTTACTCAAGTTACAGCTTGCACAGACGGACGGACGGATAGACGGATAGACGGACAGACAGACATTCGGATTTGAACTCCACTCTTCACCCTGACCACTTTGGTATAAAAAGGGTGATTTTTTAAGAGCTTGATAACTTTAAAAAAAAAAAAAAACGCATAAAATTTGCAAAATCTCATCGGTTCTTTATTTGAAACGTTAGATTGGTTCATGACATTTACTTTTTGAAGATAATTTCATTTAAATGTTGACCGCGGCTGCGTCTTAGGTGGTCCATTCGGAAAGTCCAATTTTGGGCAACTTTTTCGAGCATTTCGGCCGGAATAGCCCGAATTTCTTCGGAAATGTTGTCTTCCAAAGCTGGAATAGTTGCTGGCTTATTTCTGTAGACTTTAGACTTGACGTAGCCCCACAAAAAATAGTCTAAAGGCGTTAAATCGCATGATCTTGGTGGCCAACTTACGGGTCCATTTCTTGAGATGAATTGTTCTCCGAAGTTTTCCCTCAAAATGGCCATAGAATCGCGAGCTGTGTGGCATGTAGCTTGTATCTTGTTGAAACCACATGTCAACCAAGTTCAGTTCTTCCATTTTTGGCAACAAAAAGTTTGTTAGCATCGAACGATAGCGATCGCCATTCACCGTAACGTTGCGTCCAACAGCATCTTTAAAAAATACGGTCCAATGATTCCACCAGTGTACAAACCACACCAAACAGTGCATTTTTCGGGATGCATGGGCAGTTCTTGAACGGCTTCTGGTTGCTCTTCACCCCAAATGCGGCAATTTTGCTTATTTACGTAGCCATTCAACCAGAAATGAGCCTCATCGCTAAACAAAATTTGTCGATAAAAAAATTTCGAACCGAACACTGATTTTGGTAATAAAATTCAATGATTTGCAAGCGTTGCTCGTTAGTAAGTCTATTCATGATGAAATGTCAAAGCATACTGAGCATCTTTCTCTTTGACACCATGTCTGAAATCCCACGTGATCTGTCAAATACTAATGCATGAAAATCCTAACCTCAAAAAAATCACCTGTTATAACCCTATATCTAACCCGTTTAGTTTTGGGTGTTACAAACAACCGTTATGCGAACAAAACTATAATACTCTCTTTAGCAACATTTGTTGCGAGAGTATAAAGATTCGCTCTGAATTAAATTAAGATAGCTAAGGGATTTACCGATATTTTCGGTGAAAAATTACCCTAAGGCACTGAGTTCTTCATATTCGATATCCGGGGCATTGAAAAGTTATAGTCGGATTTCGACAATTTGTTCACAAGTGATGACACAGATCATATAAAGTATTTGTGAAAAGTTTTATTCCGCTATGTTTATTGGTTCCTTATGTACATATTATAAAGTGAAGGAATAAGATGGAATTCAAAATTAAGTTATATGGGAAGTAGTCATGGTTGTGAAATATTATATTCCAAATTTCATAGAAATCGGTCGAGTAGTTTCTGAGATATGGTTATTGACCCATAAGTGGGCAACACCACGCTCATCTTCCATTTTGTAAAAAAACTTGAGTGCAGCATCCTTCTACTATTTCTTCTGTAAAATTTAGTCATTCTAATGTTATTCGTTAGTGAGTGAACGTACTTTTAGTAATTTTCAACCTAACCTATGTTTGGAAAGTGGGCGTGGTTATTATCCGATTTCAACTATTTTCATGATGTGTGGTGCGATACGTAAGGGAACCGACTGCAGAAATTTTGGTTTATATAGCTTTATTGGTTTGCGAAATATATACAAAAAACCATTTGGGAGCGAGAACACGCCCACTTCCCCTAAAAAATTACATCCAAACATACCCCTTACTTTGTACCAAATTTATTTCATTTAATCATGCATATATAATGTTTTATATTTCCAATTTGCTCTATGTTTTTTAATAAAGAAAAGTAATAGAAAAACTCAATTCAAATAAAACATAT
This sequence comes from Zeugodacus tau, assembly GCA_031772095.1. Classification (NCBI taxonomy): domain Eukaryota; kingdom Metazoa; phylum Arthropoda; class Insecta; order Diptera; family Tephritidae; genus Zeugodacus; species Zeugodacus tau. The sequence continues at coordinate 18,653,081 of CM062652.1, read as the reverse complement.
TTATTTACTTACCTTATAGAACATTAAATTCCATTGCTCATTAGTACTACTCTTAACACAAACTCCAGCATTGGCGTGACTCTCTTTAGCTTTTCGCATAAGCCGCAATTTTATTATATCACACGACACTTTTTTTCGCTTGCGAACAATTTTCATTTAAAACACATCACACTTCACTGATTTGCAACACTTTTTAACATTTTCCACAAAACTTTTAAGCACTAATAATTACACTAAAACACTTCACTAACACTTTTTCACTTTTACACTAACAAATACCGAACTGAAAATGCGCACAATTAATCACATTTCACACGCGACAGAAAAACGGAACATTCCCGACCGACACCTGCAAGGCAACTGAAAAGCTATGCTGGCCTGCGCAGGAATAATTGCAATGCCCTGCCATTTGAAATTTGCAGGTGAGTGCATTGCGCAAGGAAATTAAATTGTACTAGCTTAAAAGTATGCTACAAATGAGCGATATTTAGTACTAAATAATTATTGCTGATCGGCATTGGCTAAAGTGGTGTTTGGCTTTGCTAAATTAAATGTTTTCTTGTGGATTGTGGAAGGCTTTTCTTTATTTGCCGTGACGTCATGAATGAAAGATGATCTATCATTATTGGATCACTATTGCTACTTCATTAAATAAAATTGTTATTTGATTTGAATTTCAGTGGTCACGCAGATTAAGGTCTTAAGTTTTATTTTATTCATGTTTAAATCAAAAGTAATAATATTTTCTATTAGTAAATGCACTGACAACTTTTTTTTGAAAGTCTTGCCTCCATGAGAACAAGGTTTCTTATTATAACTATATAAAGATTCAGCTGGAAGAATGAATATTGATATTCTCAAATACTAGGTCTACAACTTTGCTTCCGCCGTTTTCCAATAGATGTCTCTAGGGTCAAGCACTGGTCGATTAAATCGTTTTATATCGATCTTGGACATTTGTGTCAACATTAACTCAACAAAATATTTGTAGAGATCTGTTTACATCCCAACCTTATTCTCAACTGAAAATGTCACTTTTTGAGCCGAATTCTCGACGTTTGCGGGAAATTTTGCTTATCTTTTTTAATTCCAAGAAAAGTACGGCTGTCAATGAGCCATTTGTAATCGCTTTTATACAAAAAAGCCTTAAATTTATAAAAAGAAACGGCGGTAGCAAAGTTGTAAACCTAATAAGTTTTTTTTTGGTTTAATACTATACTTTTTTTGATGTTTAATATTTTATTAAATCGTGAAGTGACTTTTGTGATCATTTTGTGCAGTCTTATAGCGATCATTTTGAATACAGTACTGCTTTTTTTAATTTGATTTGGCCAAAATATATGATAATATGCTCTTGACGTGAGGGTTGGAAAGGAGGTCAGATCAGTATTGCCATTTTGACATTTCATAGAAGTTTTTTTGCAATTTTTAGAGATTGTTGTTTCAGGCCATTTTTTGATAATCTTCAAAAAATCTTTTTAATGTTCGTCATACTTAATTCGCTAACATTGACGTGTTTCATCCTGAGCATTATGATAAATTATATTAGACTTTGAATTGATATATCAGATTGTGTATGACAACGCTAGAAGTGTTAAAGATCAGAAATACATACAGATCAACATGGTATAAAACCTTCATTTGTTAATTAAAATTGAGATGCATGTAACAAATAAGAGACTCATTCAGTCAATAGCTAGGGATCTATGAAAGGGGACTAGGAACTCTATTTAGCTATAAGTTCAAATCCCAATTCACTTGTATTGTACTGTTATTTTGTTGTACGTCCAAATAACTGGCTAAACCTCTTCTTCGATCCTTTATAAATATTTAGTTGGATTATCTCTTTTTTGTCGATTTGAATGTAATTAAGCTGAGGCTTGCTCTACGACCAGTGGTACATTGAGTGCTCCTCTTGTCAGAATATCTCTTATAGACCTAGTACCTTAATAATTTAAATATTTGCGCTTGAGAACAGAAAGACAATGGGCCTAATCATTGAATCTGTTTCGATCGAAAATCTTCATCGTATCGAAATCGAATTCAATGATTAGACCCAATGAGTTTCCTTTCCAACTCTCGGCCCAGAAATGACTTTCAAAGTCTCCAGGAACCTACACCATAAAAAATACTGAAGTTTTCTAATTTTGTCTATATATAGTATAATTAACTAGTATTAACTGCTCTTTAATGGTATGAGGTCCGACTGCAAAGAATTATTATTTGTCATAAATGGAAAAACCTCGATTAATCAACTATCAGAGGAACAAGCGTCATTTATAAATAAAATATGAGGAGAGAATGACGAGCTGTATGAGCTGTATATAGACATAATGAAGCAAAGAACGATCGAAACTTAGGTGGAAGGATCAAGTGGATGTGGACCTGGTGAAGCTTGAAATCCCCAACTGATGCGCAATGCAGAGACGACTGGCGAAGGCTTATTAATTGATGATGAGAGACACAAATATGAGTGTAAATCCATTCTTCTCTCCACTTTGAACCATAAGATAACCTTACATACATAAGTATGTGTTCAACAAGTAGAATAAAAATATTAATATTATTCAGCAATGCCGAAAACAGGAAACAAATACAAGAAACTCTATTTCTTGTGCAGCATAAAAATTCAATTTATTAAATTTTATTTGAGACAATGCACGCTGTTGCTTGGAACGCTAAGCAAAATGAAGCGGTTGTTGCATTGTAAGGAGAAGAAAAAGTAAGCGAAGCAAAGTTTTAAGAGAGAAAGCCATTGACACAGAGCAATAGAAGCTTACATACAGGTATACCTACAGAGTATAAGTGCTATGAGCAGCATATGTGAAGACTGACTGCAGCAACAACCGGAACTGGATATACATACATACATATATGACTATGTGTTAGAGCTTGTGGCATAAAAATAATTCTTGACTTGTGCAAGCGCACTTACCGCTAATATTTCTGTTGTTGTTGTTTCTGCTATTGTTGGTTACAAGTTTGAACTGTGCTGCAAGCACTGCTAAATCGTTAGGAGAAAGCTGTCCCATGTCTTGAGGGACTCGTGGTATTTGCTGTGCTTGAGAGTTCGAGAAATTGCGCAGCGCGCACAAATGATTTATGCGCTGCCAATAAATGAGGAAAATTTGTGCGACCAAACACACACACACATATAAACACACACGTAAGTATTTTTCTATGCATTGTTACCTGTGGTTGGCCCCAAAGCGCCTCAGTTCAACCGATAACGCCACGCAACGCAACGCCTCAGCGATTTTCCCTCGCCCAGGGGCGCTGCACAAAAACTTCGCCACGGATTGTTTTCAGTTGAATGCATGCAATGCAATTTCATATTCATCAATAATAAATAAGTCTGAGTGTTACTATGACCTCGTTGCTGTGCCATTGTTGCTGCTGGCAGTTGTTGTAATCCTGACTGTTGTTGTTGTTGTCACAACAATATCAGCGATTTCAATCAAATTTGCTCATGACAGAGATACACCGAAGGACATTGCGAAAATAAGGCGCATTTGTTGTTTGCTTTTCTTGTTGTCGTTGTCGCAGAGCATAAAGATTTGTATTGTCAAAGTGAGTCATTTGTTGCATGCAACGACTGCATAAATGCATTACTTCGCTGCATTTTTGAAGAGTCAAAGTGATTGAGCGCGTGAGTGAGGAAAGTGAGTGAGGAAAGTGCTGCTTTATGAAAATTGTTTTGTGCTGATGCAATAGTGCAATGTTTAGCGTGGGTACAGAGGGGTGAAAGGACAAGGAAGTTAGAAATTGTTACAGTGCTTGGGCGGCTTTTTATTTTTTTTTGGAATAGAAAATGTGATTTAACAGTCAGAGGCAATTTTTTTATAGTGAGATTCTTAAAAGGCTCTCTTAATAGCAGATTTGCTTTAATTTCAGATTTCTCTTTAGAATGAATTATATATAATACATATATAAAGTAGACGATCATTAGATTTGCAGTATTTTCTTCACTCTGTCTTCAAATGAGTCTCCCTTTGTTCCAATTTTGCATCTTGCTTTCGTAATGCCGGATTCTGCTTCTCTCTCTTTTTCTCCCATTACTAGTTTTTCTCTCTCTCTCTATCTAACTTCTGTAGTATTTTCTAAGTTACTGTTCTGGGATTGCAGAGTATTTTTCAAAACATCAAGTTTAATTTGAAAACGAAGATTTGTTCTGACCGTTAGTTAGTGCTACTCACTTTAAAATTGAGGACTGCACGGCTTCAGCTCAATCCATAAAATGGGTAGAATTTTCGAGGAAATTTGAACTAGACCCTTATCTATAGTTTCTTAGAACTATATAACACGTCTATTAGGAATTATACAAGTATGAGTTCATTTAAGCGATTCGGGCCTTAAGCATTGAAGGAAATTCTTGTAATATATTAAACAGCTTTCATTGAGGGCTTTACCGAGACAGATAGACCTGTTTTCCTTCTCATGGAGAGGCCAGAAAACACAATTTAAGATTTGTTTTGGGGTGGACATATGCATCATTAAGACAACCATTATTTTTTAGACTATATTTTCAAAAGGTAGTATAATACTACAGTTGGAATAGTACTACATCAATAACAATTAACAATAACAATTAAGAGTCATAAAGCAAAAGTCGAATAAGCTTTTCATGTTTTAGATCAATAAGTCGTATTGCGAAACTAGGTGGAAAGAGAATGCATTATAGCCTCACCGCACCGCCAAATCAATTTAATACATTAAGATTATAATTTCCAAACCAGTTTTTTGCCATTCGCACTGACGGCTACTCGATTAACGAACAGCTGTTGTACCTTCTTGTTGATGTAAAGAGTTGATACGAAGTTGATGAAACATTTCCAGCGTGGACAATGGGTCTAATCATTGAATCCGCAGCGAATTAGATTTCAATACGATAAAGATTTTCGATCGAAAATGTTCATGCAATCATTGATTCCATCGATAAACTGCTTTACCACAAAGTGAGGACGTAAAACTGTTTTATCGACCTTAATCGACAAATGCGACAAATTGTCTGAGCTTTTTTATACTCTCGCAACGAAGTTGCTAGCAACAAAGTTGCTAAGAGAGTATTATAGTTTTGTTCACATAACGGTTGTTTGTAACACCCAAAACTAAACGAGTTAGATATAGGGTTATATATACCAAAGTGATCAGGGTGAAGAGTGGAGTTCAAATCCGAATGTCTGTCTGTCCGTCCGTCCGTCCGTCCGTCCGTCTGTGCAAGCTGTAACTTGAGTAAAAATTAAGATATCTTGATGAAACTTGGCACACTTATTTCTTGGCACCATAGGAAGGTTGCTTTCGAAAATGAGCAAAATCGGACCACTGCCACGCCCACAAAATGGCGAAAACCGAAAACACATAAAGTGCCATAACTAAGCCATAAATAAAGCTATGGAAATAAAATTTGGTATGAAGGATCGCACTATGAAGCGGCATATTTGGATGTAATTTTTTTGGGGAAGTAGGCGTGGCCCCGCCCCTACTAAGTTTTTTGTACATATCTCGCAAACCAATAGAGCTATATAAACCAAACTTTCTGCAGTCGTTTTTTTTAGCCACTTCCTAATACAGTCCAAAAATTAAAGTAATCGGTTCATAACCACGCCCACCTCCCATTCAAAAGTTAGGTTGAAAATTACTAAAAGTAGGTTAACTCTCTAACGAAAAACGTCAGAAACACTAAATTTCACACAAGAAATGGCAGATGAAAGCTACACTCAGAGTTTTTTACAAATTGGAAAATGGGCGTGGCGTCGCCCACTTATGGGTCAAAAACCATATCTCCGGAACTACTCCACCGATTTCAATGAAACTTGGTTTGTAATAGTTTCTTTACATCCTAATGATATGTTGTGAAAATTGGCCAAATCGCTTCACAACCACGTCTACTTCCTATATACCAGAACTTTGAAGACGATCTGAATCGTTTACATTACAATATATAAAGTAAGCACTAGTGAAGATATCGGTGCAGAACTTTGCCCAAATACTGCGTTTATAGTGTGGCAGCCCCATTCTAAAAATCGCCGAAATCGGACCATAGGTTTTTAAGGCCCCATATATCGAACACGAGAACCTCGGTGCTTCTAACCTAATGTTATGGTTTCCAACTTTCAATGGACTTTATACAATATATATAACGAATATGTGGGTCAAATTGTGTATTATATAATATTAATTAAGTTAAATAAATAAATTGCGAGAGTATAAAATGTTCGGTTACACCCGAACTTAGCCCTTCCTTACTTGTTTTACATAAAAACTTCAAAATGGCTTACTACTTTTAAATTTCCGCAATTCATTCACCAACGGATAGATTTCGACCAAAATTTTTGCGGATTCAATGATTTCATAATTAGCGACATCTATAGCCACGGAATGTATTTTTTCAAGTCCGTAAGTAAGTTCAATGTGATCGTAAATTTTATTTTCAATACGGTTTTAATGATTTCGACGTAACATTTTACGATCGTAACGGATTCAATGATTAGGCCCAATAATTCGCAGAGTTGCATTCCAGTTTCAACTCGATTTGTATTCCATTAAAGATTATTGTAGAAAAATGCGCTTTTTCTTTTGTGTGGTAAATCGATCTAAATCAGCACTTTAATCGAGCAAAGGTCGGTTGATTTATCAATTAAATCAAATCAAATCTATTAACGCCTGTGCGAAAAGGCTATTACAATGTAGTTATCGACGGTATTCTTTTAAAGGAAGTCGGGTTATATAAATATAGTCAAAGTATTATGGCTTTACAAAATTTTCTGAACCGATAACCCAATATATTAACTTTCACGGATAAAACAGTAATTAATTTAATAAATTTTAATAATTTGGTTTTGGTTTCAAATCGGCTTAGATTAGTCTATATATTTTTATGAACTGAAACATTGACTGGATAAAGGACTCAGCAAACCTGTTATCTGTTATCGAAATTCGGTTTTTTATTTTAAGATAAGTTAAAATAGTAATCTCACTGTCACCTAATCGAAGTCTACGCAGTTAATTCAGCCAGATATAAAACATTCAACACCTATCAGTTCAACCAGCTGAGCAACTAACACCTTTCAGTAATGGAATTTGTTAGTTTTCACATGCGAATGTGTGTATATGTAGAGTATGTAGAGCGTCTCGCGTATATTGGCTTATATGGAGCATAATACTTTGGCTGATGCAAAATTTGCAACACAAATTTCGTGCCCCTAAATACTCTTATGCACATAACACACACGCATGCCCACCCTTCACTAGGGTGCAATAAATTTTACGACCAACTGACCGTGCGGCCAACTGACGCTGCGTCCGGAATTGCAAGTATGTACAAATATATGTATTATTCAGGCATTTGAAGGGAGCTGGCATGTTGCAAGTGCCACCACGGTGTAGGGGACGGTGAAAAATTAAATGGAATAAAAATATTATGCACGCAGAAAACAACAACTGCAACAACTACAAAAACAATGAAAGTAGCTAGCTTTTGGGAGCAAATGACGACAAATGAAGGGATGGCCAGCGCTGCAACGGTACTTGATACACACACACACAAAATGTTACTGTGAATTTAAGCTTGCACAAATAACCCAGCAGCGCGCTGGTGGTCAACACTGCTGTTGGTGTTGCTGCGCTCAGCGGAAGCCAGTTTCACCTTCGTGCGGTGAATTTTTGTTTGTGTGCGCTCCCCAGCGTGCGAGCGTTGACGTTGAATTAGATAATGGATTATTATTTTATTTCCACTTTGCGCCAACACCGCAGAACAACAACGATGACAACAGCGGTGGCAACAACAGCAACAAAAAACACAACAACAACTACAGTAGCAACAATAACAATAACAACAAAAATAAAAACAACAACAACAATAAACTACAAAAACAACAAAAATAGCAACAACGTCAGCAGACAAAAGCAATAAAAGTGCAACCGCAAAATTGTGAGCAAACTGCCGAGAGGGGAGGTGAGAACTGCGCTGGATCGAGCTTCACGCGCTATCTACCCGTTCGTTTGTTTGTTTATTTTGCTGCGAAAGTGTAATTGAAACAGTGAGGGGAGGCGAGAGCGCGTCTGCCGAAATTGCTAACCAGTCGCCACAAGTGCACACAAGTGAAGGGTGCCCACACAAGGGTTGGATTGGAGGGTCGGTGCAAAGGGTGCCCTTCGAAAGTTTTGCGCATTTTCACATTTTAACAGTCGCCACTCGACGCATGCTGCGCGCCCAGTCACCTACAAAGAGACGACAACACACACACGGCGGAGGAAACACTAGCTGAAATGCTGGAGAATGCAGTGCTGTTGTTGCTGTTTTTTTTGGTTGTTGTTGCTACTTTTGTTGTTAACGTTTTTTTTTGTGACTTCCCTTTGCAGTTTTTTGTTTGCTTTCGAAAATATTTTAGATTTATGAAAAATTAGTTTTCATGCAATTCAGCAACAGCAGCAGCAAAAACAACAACAACTGGGAAACTTTGCAATGATTTGAAGCAGAATGCAATCATAGCGCGCTCCACCCTCAGCTTCCTAACACACACATACTGAGACACTGCTTGTTTTTCACACACACACGCAAACATTTGTGTGTCGTCCGCAACCGCTACTTTGCTCGTTGTTGGCCATTACAAAATTGGCTAGTTTGTTGGCCATTAAGCGGGAGCAGGTTAAATAAAGCATTAAACTTGTGCGCTCAAATTCCGCTGCAAACTGTGCGAAAAACTGATGCAAATGTAGCGGATGTTTGTGCGATTATTATGTGGAGGAGGATAATAATCAATGGAGGCAGAAAGCGCTCGATCGATTTTTAAGTTCGGAACAATTTCGCACGTAAATAATAGTATTGATACTAAATCTATGGTGACAAAGGAAAGTAATACTCTAAAATGGATTACTATCCTTTATACTCTCTTCGTGAAGCGAAATCATACTCTAAAACACACTCTAGGTGGATTAAAGACGATCGAATATGTATATGACTATGGCCAATGCAAACTACCTCATTGATATAGATTACTATTTATACTGAAATCTCTAAAAAATGTAGGAAATCCTAAAAACTCACTGAAACATAATGCATCAATAATTATTATTTACAAAATTTTAAGAGATTACATGGTCAACCTACAACTTATGCATTTCTTCATAAACTGCACATGAATGACCGAGGAACTATCAGCAGTCGGAACCTTAGCACTATATTCATAGCTTGAAATAATCAGGAAATAGATTCGCTGACAGAAGGTTATGAAATGAAACTCGATCCAAAAAAAGTGTATTCTAACATTGAATTGATAAGACCAAAATGAATAAGCCTCCACATAGGTTTAAAAAAATTCCTAGTATGACTATCAACCTCAAGTCTTCAGTGCACTTAAAACAAATATAGGCTAATGACATTATAACCGTTGACACAGCTGTGTAATACAGAATATACCCTCATTTTCTTATCTAGACATTCGATCGTTGACGGAAACAATGAAGAATACACATATGTACATATGGTTTTTAAAATTTAGAAGCATCCATTCATTGCTCAAAATTTTTGAGAATAGTCAAAAAATATATGTTCGTATAGACCATTCTTTAAAAATCAGACACATATTATTAAATTTAGTACAATAAGCTCTCTATATATGAGGATATATTAAGGGGTTGGGTGCGTTTCAGAGGCTGAAAGCAAAGCTATTTTTGCATATTCAATCATATACAGTGGAATTTCCATAACTCGAACTTCTATAACACGAATATCTCCATAACTCGAACTTTTCTATTGGCAATAGCGTTTAGAAGTAAAATTTCATACAAATTTCCTTCCATAAATCGAACTTTTCGCTCAGGATTTGGATTTTTCACAGAACTTAAGGGGCACACCTAGTGTGAAATTTCAAAAAAATCAATTTTTTGTTTGTTTCATATTTCGGTATATTACACCTTTAAAAATAACATAACATTTCGAGTTATAGTAATTTAAAGAGCAGCCGCTCGGTAACAGTGAAGACTATAACATAAAAAATATTTAATTTTTTTTCTTCAAAAATTTCACTGTATATTCTTGAAACATGTATAAATATATTCTCAAAATTTTGAAATAATTGATAAAGTATTTTTTTTAATAAAATTTCCCAAAAATTACCTTTTTTTAGGCCATTACATTAGGGGGGCACACCTCCAAAAATTAACTTTTTTGTTTAAATTTTCGATATATATTGGCTTGAAAATAAAAATTTGTAACAAAAATATAAAAAAATATTTATTTCATTAACTAGATAATGTTATTTCAAAGATGTGTGCAGAATTTCAACAAAGTCGCTTCAAAACTTTTCGAGAAATCGTGTCCAACGACTTAAAGAATTGATTTTTGAGATAAATCCGGTTAAGGTTTTACATTCAAACTGACGTAATCTGATGGGCGGAATTTCCAAAGGGTCTATTTCTAAGAATTTTACTCGGATTTATTGGATATTGTTGGATAGTAGCAAAATAATTAGTAATAGTAAAAGTTAACATATTGGACTATTTAATAAGACAATAGAATTCAAAATTTTAAAATATTCAAACCCACCCACAGGAGTTACCTTAAATTATATAAAAGAAATTAAAGGATGTATACGAAATTATAACAATTGTTTCATAGACCTTTTCAATACTTTTAAATATTACTGATTAATTCTAACTTGATAATTTGAGTATTTAAACTTTTAGTTTGCTTAATTGATCACCGAAAACATTACATTCAATACCAAAAACATTTTTATTGGGTGTTTTCTGAAAAATATTTCAAAAACAATCCGGTGAAAACGAAGAGAAAACGAGAGCATTTGTATGGACTTAATGACTTGGCGATTGTCAGATCGCCATAGCGATCATGTTGATACAACACCTAATAGATCTGCCGCTTCTCACGCTACCAGTGTTCTAAACTTCTTGTATGGTATTAGAATTATCATAAAATATTCAAGACTTATATACGATATATAAAACACAAGTCCACTATACCAAAGTTAAATAGATTACTGAGTTCAAAAAACAATAAACTGTTTTCCAATCACATCCCTCTGGAGCTGTTTTATTAAGTGAAAAATTATGAACACAAAAAATCTGAAATACTTTATCGAGATTTTAGTAAATAAAATTAAGGTTTATTCTGGGAATTCTGAAATTATCGGAGGTCGAGAGCCAACTACCGGTCCTTGTACAACTACTTTATTTTACATTCATAGAATAAGGTTATATAAGATCCTAAACAAAATTTCAAAATTTTGGTCATTTTTTTTAATTATGAAATTAGATGACTATCCAACGCTTCATAGTAGTGTTATCGCTTGATCAATAAAGGTAATTATGTAAACCCTATTTTATCATATATCATTCTTTAAAAGTCGTTAAAAGGAAGGATAAGGGAAGGAAGAATTCTAAAATTATATTGTAGAAAACTATCTTGGTTTTTTTTTTAGACATGTGGTTTTATGAAGAAATAAAATTCAAATAATTTTACGATAGGGCTAAGATTTAGATTTAATATAAAGATAAGATTTTTCTATTATGGATGGTTCGACTAATTTCCCGCCGAGTTGCTCAATGTCAGCAATAAACCATGATCTGAAGAAAGTTGTTCATTATGAAATGACAAACCAATTTGAGTATAAATCAAGTACTTTCTGACAAACAGACCAACTCCAAAAACAGTATTGCCTCATTGAAAACCACATGTCTAAAAACAACACCCGTTATAAATAAATAATATATTTTATGAATTTGTATTCGGTTTGTTTCCGTTAAAATTTTTTACTGGAAATATTTCAAAAATACTCAGATCTTAAAAAACAATCCCTAATAGTATAAAATTGAGAGCTTTGTTGTCTCTATACTTTCCTAAATTAATACTTAATTTGGTAACATTTATTATACTATGCATGCTTTACAATTCTGCGTGTTGCAATGCTTAACTCTATTTTTCAAAAAAAAAAAAAATTAAAAATATTTGAAATTATTATTCTAACAATATTAAATGAAAATTCAAAAATTAAAATGATGATGATGAAAATTAAAATGAATATTATGCAAAATATGTAAAATTATATTTAAAATTGTTATTTAAAATGACAGTTAATGTAAGCAACTTAAAATTATTATTTTTGTGTCAAAGAAAAAAACTCAACTAGTGTGATTAATACCGTTATGTGTGTAAATAAATAAAGGTATTAACAGTAATTTAACTCTTTTGTTTAACACAGCTTGCGTGCGGCTTTTTACGCTTTAATTGACACCACAAAAGCAAATAAACACACATAACGGTTTTAGTTGTCAAGTTAAATATGCACTTTAGACATTTCATTCACAAATGACGTTACACTTTATTTAATTTTTTCATTATTTTTTTTTAACATTTTTTCATTAAACTCTACAATTACATGTTGTCATGGTGATACGAGCCCTTATCAGTTCTCCGTCCAGTCGACAATGCATACACGGGGCGAAAGAATGATAAGGGTACGAATGCACCGGTGCCGCACACACGCGCTCGCAAATTGCGTTGGCGTGGCGGCACGCAGCAGCAGCAAACACTTAAATAAATAATAAATATTACCGTTATTAACAAGTACATATGCTGAATAACTGTGCAATAACTGCCTGTTGACAAGCGTTGACAATGCAAAGTAATAACAGAAGGCGGAAAAAAATGACGCGGCGTTGAAGGCTGATGAGTGAGGTGAAGTGTGGGGAGTTATGGTGAAATGTGGTGATGAAAATAAAAATGCGCGAAAATGCATAAATTTTTTTAATAAAAAAATGTGAAAAAATACAACAACAACAAATGCGCTGTGGCACACAGCAGCTGTCAATAAGACATACAGACACATGAATATTTAAATACATTTTATTTACATAAATTTATACCGGGTTGAGTTGAGTGGAGTCCACCTTTGAAGGTTCGTCCACACGTACATATGTATATATCTCTCTGTTGCTGTAGTGCACTATATATACCTACATAGGTACCGTATTTGCATACAACGGTATGCCAAATTAAATTCAATTACATATTCATGGCAACTGTTGCTCGTACTTTGCCGCTGGTAGCATTGTGAGTGCTGGCCAGCAAACGCCCCTTGACCTCCCCACAACAACAACGATACTAGCAACAATGTACAACGGCAACAGTTGTGGACTCTTGGTAATCTAAAGTGTTTTTCTTTGCTTACTTTTTTCACCTTTTTACTTTATTTTATTTTTCCCCTTTTATTTGTGTTTTTGTTGTTATTTTTTTTACCTTTTGCCTTCGCTCTACCACTGGTTGCTTCACGTCACTCACTCGATCGCTCCATTGCTCGCCATTGCTCATTCGTCCATCATTTTTTGTGTGTAACACTTTGCATTGCCAATCACAAATATTTCTTTTATTTAATCAACATGGCAGCACTGTCATGATGGATATGCAAACATAGCTTTACATTTATACAATTGCTGACATATTTATTTCTGTATGTGTGTATGCTTTTGAGTGCAGTATGTTGCAGCTTAAAGCTCACACACATGCATACATATGTAGTTATGTAGGCTGATTGTGACTGCATACTGTCCATCAATCCATATGCTTGGATTACTGCTATTACAGTATGGTGGTGAAGTAAAAAAATGAGGAACAGGACATGAATTAAATATATATATATATTCAGTATAGAGTTAATGCAGAGAGATTATGAAGATAAAATTATGTTTTCAATTAAGCAATGGTCATTGGAAAAATTTAAAAAATTCAAATAATTAATTCTAGTTAAAATAAATTTTTTATTTATTAATTAGCTATGATTATTATCAATATATTTTTGATATTAAATTTTTATATTTTGTAATGTTTTTAAATTTAATAAAACTAAACAAAATATTAAATAATTTTCTTTTCAAAATCGAAAAAATTTTGAAAAAATAATATGAAAAATTAGAAAAAATAAAATTTTAAATATAAATAAAAAATAGGGAATAATAAATTTAATATTTTTGTCGACACACTGTGCGGGTAAATTAATGCATATAGAAGTCGAAATATATGAAATGAAGATGTGTAGTAGATCGTTTGAAAGATTAATGTGGAGTGAGACATTAGGTGATAGCTTTTTTACACAGCAGCTAATTGATCAATTAACCGCTTAAAAGATATAGAGTGTCGATTAAAATAATATAATCATTTAATATTCGAGGCAGGTGTTAAAAATTAGAGTTACTATACTAAAAAGCAAGTTTAGAATACAATGTTACCATACTTGGTTCAGAAAATATAAAAACTCGAATGAATTATCATTTTTAGCGTCAAAATAATTAAATAATAATGTATAATTACTGAAATAATTAAAAAAAATTTTAAGCCACAAAAATTTTTTAGAAAAATTGTGGTTTTTGTGCTAAAAAAATACTTAATAAAAAAAATATTTTAAATTAATTAATTGAGTAACTAAACATGTCATTAGTACGATATTGACACAGTAAACAATATAATTAATATGCTTTAAAAGTCAATTAAGCGAAAAAATGTATTAATTAACACGCATATACATACAAACAAACACATGAATTTAGCACCCAATTAATAATTTTTCACAAAAAAAAAAAAATTGGAGATTAAAAATTTTATTAGCGCTAAAATTAATTTGCGTATGTTTTTATATTTTAATTTTTCATTTCTTTGGCATTTTGCTGTCAACGTCAATCGAGCGCTTAATCACTCAACAACAAAAATCGCCGTGTTATCCCTACTTTCGAGTGCTTAATAACGCTGCAGCAAAGCGTCAAAAGATAATTACATTAAAATTTCTCCTTTGTCATACACTTTTCACAACTTTAATTAAATACTTTACATTGTAAAATGAAAAAAAAAAACAAAAACAAACAAGAAAGAAAGAAAAGTAAACAATTTACAACAGAGATACAAACATGTATTTACATACATACATACGTATACATATGTATGTATGTAAGTGGTATAATATAGTATTACAAGCGCTTGCCGTCGAACACGAAAGTGCCCGCGAACACGTGCTCGACGCTCGCAGCGCAGGGAAATGCAAATATTTACTTTTAAGTTGCAGCCAAGTGGCGAATTAAATAATTGTGTTCGAGTGCGTGTCTGAGTATGTGCGCGTGTTTGTATGTGTCAAAGTACCGCAACTGCAATCAATAACAATTAAAATGCAACAGTTTGCCGTGGAGAGGCATTGCTCTCTTTAAAAGTATCATAGACTTGTGTTTATTTTTACAGGCGAGTGGCAAAAGAATGCACAACTCGGTTAAAAAATGCCAGAATGTTGTCCTTATAGTCTATATTGTAAATAGGAATACATGTCTATGAGCACAAAAATAGGTAATTTAAGCGAGTTTAAGGTTGTTTTTATGTTTAACTCGAGTTATGTAAATAATTATTTTGGTATAACAACTGGTATAATAGTACCATAGGCTGGTATAAATAGCATAATCAAATATATTGATATAAAAATGTTTGTAAGCAGTTATACCACTCGCTAAAACTTAGAGAATACATAAATCTTACTAACTGGTATAAATTTTACAAACTGGTATAAATCAAATTGAATAGCAAAATCAAATAAACACTGAATTACAAGCGTTTATGATACTTTAATAAGATATTTAACTGCATAACTTTGCCATTGAGGTTGACTTTCTAATGTTTATCTAAAAAATTTATTATTTGTCTTTTATCTTATAAATGTAAATTCATATTTACGAATATAAGGAAACGAGATTAAATAAAATTAAGTCTATGTACTTACCAGACCTTGGGAATAGTAAATTTGTTCGAATTTAGTTGTCTTCGTTATTAAATTTAGTTAAGTAATTTTATTCCACAGTGAAAATAATGAAGTTGAAGGCAGTGGGAAGTCACAATTTCCTATGAAAGAGAGGAAAGATATGTTTAAGTAACTGAGTATTAAAAAATTATTTAAATATTATTGAAAAGCGTGTTAAAGAAGAAAACAAATACATTTTTATATTTTTCAAGAAATTATTAAATTTCGTTAACAATTTTTCCATATAGAGAGACAATTCTTTAAAATAACTCTACAAAACTAAATAGAGGTAATTTGCATTAAAACTACATATTTTATTTTGTTATTTTTAAGATAAAAATTCACAAAAAAATCCAAAAAACACGCACCAACCACGCTTCAATGGCAATAATATGCGTTTTAAATTTCATTGCATATGCGCAGGGGCAATAAAAGGTTTCACATAGCAAATGCTCGAAAGAATTTATGCAAACGAAGTGTAAGAAATATGATAATGATATAGCAATGCCGATACGCCAGGCAGTCAGCCAGCCAGCACAACAACAATAGCAATAGTGGACAAAGGCGCCGCAGCAGAAAAATGCTGAAGTTTTTTATATACAAATGCATATAATTCAAGTGCATGTCGATATTTGTTGCTGGCATATACATGTATGTATGTGTGTGAATGTGTGTACATAATTATAAAAAAATTCCAAGCTATAACGCCTACGCTTGCATTCCAATTGCATAGAAAAGTAAATATCTGAATGTATATTTATTAATTTGAGCACTCAACAGTCGACTAGTTTATGCCATACCATATTGAGGCAAATAATTTTTGTGATTTCTTTTCTTTTCTTTATTAGTTCTGGGCGCTAGTCTGAAAATACAAATTATTTCGTTGCAATAGGAGATTCCTATAGCATCGGATCCTGTTTTTGTACATATCTTTGCACCACAATGTCGAGCAGTGCTCCACCACAACCACTTCAGCGGCAATGTTTCTTATTTATCTTTCTTATTTTTTTTTCTTTTTTTTTGCTTTTGTTGTTATATTTGTACTTCCATTATTAAAATGTATTTGTTCAAGTGATTACGTAATGCTTTTGTGTTTTGAGATTTCGTTTTGTATTTTTATCTCAATTTCATTATTTGTTTTGTTTTTAGTTTCAATGCTTCTTACAGTTGCAAGGGAATCTGAATTGTAAAATATGTTGAGGTGAATGTTTAAGATATGTAGATATAAATATAAAAAAAGTAACACTTAAGCAAAAAAACGTAAAGAACCTTGATGATCGCAAAGATGGAAGTAGAGACGTATTCTTGTATATAGTCTTAAGAATTAACAATTTTCTACAACTGAACTTTGAACTATCTAGACTATTTTAAGTTCACCATGCCATGTAAATTAAGATATTTGCGTTTTCAGACTTTGAAACCAAACGCCAAAGTTTAAAAATCAAGTCTGTATGAGAAAAAAATTCAGAACTAGCAAAAACTCTCGAAAATTTTAAAAAATTCTGATATCAGGAGATATATCTGTATATAAATTGTTATCTGAAAATCTGGGCAGAAAAACCTTATAAAGACTATGAATATATTTCTACTGGATTATTTGATTAGACAGTGGTTTTGGTCAATAATCTAACTGGTCTGTTTGTTTGAACCAGTATGAGACTTGTGTTTTTCTGATCGGAATCTGTCGGAATTATAGAACATCAAGCCGTAAAAACTCCAATTAATTATATGAAAAACTATTTACGACTGAATGGTTGATCGTGACCTCTTACTCTCTAAAATTTGGCTGCAGAAACTAACCTCAAACTGGAAACTCATCCTAAATATACACCTTCTTATGTGAATTATATCAACAGAATTCAAATGCAGTTCTGCCGCATACATACAACGGTATCCTGTATAACAATCAGCTCATTCATTTCGGATATATTTAACTATACACATTGCTATCTCAACTGTACCTACTTAAAAAATGTGCAAAATACAATTGAACTGCGCAGACGTGCCATGCTGTGATTTCAAGTGCTTATACATAAGCTGGTGCGGTGCACATTTATATATGATTGTATACATATTTATGTATATGTATGTGAAAATGTATTCTACTGCTTGAATTTAATTTTGATTTTTTCCTTTTTTTCCTTTCTGCACTGCAGTTGTTCGCATTCGTTCATGCGCATGCGTGATGCAGATTAGCATTGATCCGAACAAAGAGCTCAACAACTATTTAGTCTTTAATAGGAACGCTTGTGAATGCATATTTGTAATAAAGAGAAGTAGTTATGAGAATGATTTAAAAGGAAAAAACAACAATAAAATGAAATATGCCGAAATCCGTATAGATATGAGATTTTGTGTGAAATTAAATGAAGAGGAGGGTACATACATAATTGAATTCTACTTGCATTATATCTAGAAATAATTTATTTTAAATGCACATATAGTGATTCAAAAACTGGATTTGTAAAATATTACCTCACAATGATTTTTTTTTTAACTTTAATTTCTATTATAGTTTGTTTTATATTGATTTTTTTTATTTTTTCTTTTTTCTGACTACATCGGAGTAAGTAAGTATAACTTAACTACCAACAGCCTCAAAAACTCACAAGACTGAGCAAATTTAATTTCCTTCCAAAGCAAACTCGTCTCCAAAATGTGTCATGAATATGCATAAATAAAATAGTGATTTTAAATTTTGGCGCAATAAATCATGAATTTACACAGAAAGCGTAGCTTTACCGCATAAAATGCCGTTATATATGTACATATGAATATGTGGGCACGCATAGTCTCATATCCTGTAAGTCGATTCATAAGTTCTGAACTTGCATTTATTGCATGTACCCAGTGAGCAAAAATTATTAATATAATTTGATTGTGATGTTTGGGAGAAAAATAGTTGAAAATTTTCAGAAATTCAGTTGATAATGACGTCATCCAGTTGATTTTGTTGATACAAGTAAATATCTGTATACCATATTAAAGTGATATGATCGAATATGATAGTTATACCAGTTTATTGACTTTATACCAGTTGTTCGTTCGATTCGCTACGGTTTAAATAGTGAGTAAATACCTCATTAAAGCAATATAAACGCCTGTTATTATAGGTATAATTGACTATACCAGTTTTTGTAGTTTATACCAGTTTTTTGTTCGATTGTGTGCTGCCTAAATAGTAAAAAAACACTTAATTGAAAAGTTATAAAAGATTTTACTAGAGCTCTGTTTGATTATCCCAATTCATATTATTTATACCAGTTGTTTGTTCGATTCGCTACCGCCAGCTATTTGAGATCTGTTTGATTATAGCAATACATGTGACTTTCTTCAGTCACTTGTACGATTCATTACTCTCAAAAAGCTAAATGAATCGATTACATGTAATAAATCGAATACCAACTCGCTTAACGTTACTTGCGACTGCTAATGGGGTTCTCACATAAACTATTGGAACTTAGTACTATAAGTAGATGCACCACATATGTTCTTCTTGTAACCGCAGACTATATTTCATTTTGAATTTATATTTTTTTTACCGAAAATCTGGCATAAAATGCAACAACTTATCTGCAGCACTGACCCATTTTACTTGAATATATGTATGCTTGTATAAATATATATACTATATACTTGTTGCCGCCTTCCACCATTTCATTGATATCGAGTGTTACATAAATTTATGCAGCTGCTATATTGATACTTTGCTGAATATTTTGCGCCAATTTTGTCTCCATTTCCTTCGCAATGACTCTTTTTTAACCACAAACTTTGCACTACCAGAGTCATAACTCTTTTATGCGGCGGACACATGTTTTTAATCTGACTCGATATGTGATATTTCTACATATTTATGTATGGATGTGGTATATATGGAAATATGTATGAAACCAACAGAACCGCTACTGCAGCAAGATAGTCTCCAAATGTATGCAGTAAACTGCATTTTCCCATGGAAATTTTTTCACTGCCGCTTCAAAACTATGGGGACTATAAATAGATATGCACACATGTGTTTTGCCTCTCTGCTTTAGTTGGGCTTTACGGGTCAGCCGGAAGTGAACTCTAAATACAAATACAATAACGACACATATGTACAATGGACAGACGATGAACAAAGTGAGCACATGAAAACAACAGTCCGCGCAAAAAGCAAAGGTACGGAGCAAAAAAAAAGGAAAAAAAAAATTAAGTAAAAAGTGATAACAAACAAACTCACTAACTCATTGCTTATAAATTCTTCCGGTGGCGGAAGTGAAAGATTGCTCCCACTGCGAGCGAATGGATTTGTGAAGAGTGGTTAGCGAGAAAAAAAAATGTATTGTCCAGGCGAAAAACATCAAACGATACATGCATAAAATGTACAACAAAACGCTTGAAAGAATGCAAAGCTTATAGCGATTTTGAAGCTATGAAGCTGAAGCATGCTGCTATAGTATGCTCCTAGTGCTGCCATTGGTTGCTTGGAGGCATGTCGGTCGTTGTGGGTTTTTTGTTTGTTTGTTGTTAGCGTGTGTGGAGGTTAAGTGAATTTCCGTCATAATCTTTTTGGGGTTTCCGGCATTTGGCGTTGCATGGATATGCTCCGCTGAACATACTCCTTGTTCGCTATCTGCAAACCATCAAACATTTATGTTAAGTCTAAGAGCTGGATGTGATGAAAAACTCGAAAGCAAGTAAATAAATTTAAAGAAAAATACTTTTTTGCAGTTAGGCTTTGATTTCGAACGAACTTTGAGAACGAATTGGACAATATTTAATCAGAAACATTCAAATTGTGACTATCTGCGAATCGAACAAACTGGTATAACTCGCTCGTTTTAATGACCAAAATCGGACAATATTGAATCAGAAACAATCAAATCCTTTATATTAGTGAATCGAACAAACTGGTATAACTTGCTAAAACTGGTATAATGTATAAAAAATCATCTAAAAATTCGTAAAACTACTTGTTCCACCACCTACACTTGATTATGTCAATATATATAACTGGTATAACGTTGTTTGTTCGTTTCACCACACTCTAACGTCTTGCAAATCGAAGGCAGCTGTGTTCTGATGATAAAAATGTTATAATATGAGCTTAAGAGTGATATATATCAATATAAAGCAGACTCTATATGCTAATGGTAAACTTTTTAAAGACAACACACATTAAGTTGTCAACCTTTTCACCGTTAAGCGCCTAAGTATGCAAAGCTTTTATCGTAAAATTTCGTATAACCACACTTTATCAATAATAAAAACAATATGTAGCCACCACACATATATGTACCTATAGTACAAAGTCCAGCCGCAAACCACAATTTCTGGTGACCCTCAACAGCCGCGCCCAAAAAGCGGCCGACAAACAAACAACAACATTGTGGCGCTTGCTTTTATGGCCAAATGAAAATAATGACCAAACAAAATGTTAAAATGGCTACTTTAAAGTAACGCGAGCGTGGAAAGCTCCCAATCAACACACACATACACACTCACACAAATACACTGTGTAACACGCCATTTGCGCCGTGCCGGCTTTTTGCTCGCCTTTTATGCTTTTATGCATTGAAACCTTATCGAATAGTGTTTGCTTGACTTTCGTCGGTCGGTCGGTCGGTTGGTCCACCAGGTGTTATTGTATGCCCTGTGGTACATTTAAACAGCAATAACAACAACCACAAAAACAGACAGAATAGTTACGTAAATGGCGCAGCAGCAGCTAAAATTATTTCTGTCGCTTGTGGCTGTGGACTATCGAACTAACGGTTATGTTTTTTGAAATTCACACACTTGTCTATGTGTCGCTGTGTTTGCCTGTATTTACACACAACAATAGCCATAAAGTAGTAGTTGTAAATGTGCAACAACAACAACAACAAAGCAACGCATTTAAGCGATATCCCAAAAACAAGCGCTCCAGCAGCTAGGTGAGCAGGTTTTGGCTAGAAAAAAATGGTGGCGACACATACATATGTACATACATATATAAGCATTATATTCTCAGCCAATCGCCAATGCATACAAAAAGCCATTATCGTGTGAAATTTTAAAAGGTTTATTGTTAGCAGTGCGATAGCGATAAGCACCAGTGTTGCCACTTAATAGCTGTGTCGTTGCACAACGGTCATTTATAGCGGTGATTATAAGGTTGTTAACACTATTAGCATATCGGTTTGGACATTGAAATTATATGCAGAAAAATACATGTTCAAGTATGTGTATTAGTTGGTGACATTAAAGTTAATAAAGCGCATAAATAGTGAAATTTTTTGGTATGGTCAACGAAAATTATTTAAAAGATTTTAAATTTTTACATTGAATGAGATAGAATGGTAGAATCTAAGGTTGTTTCAGAACATATGTTATAAAAAAACATCAGAGATATGCAAATCGTGGATATTAGCGCATCGAACAAACTGGTATAAATCGCAAAAACTGGTATAATTTTTTGATCGATTCACCACACTATTATTGTGATAGAATGAAGTCAAACTAAGTTGTTTCGGACCATATGTTAATAAACCAAATCAGAGGTATACTATCGTGGATATTAGCGAATCGGAAAAACGGGTATAAATTTCATAAACTGGTATAATAAACGAAAAATCGCATAAAAACTGATATAACTACTTTTTATGCTATCTATATTCGATTATGCAATTATATATAACTGGTATACATTTTTTGATTGATTCGCTACACTATTATTGAGATAGAATGAAGTCAAACAACGTTGTTTAAGAACAAAAGATACAAAACCAAATCAGAGATATTCAAATCGTGGATATTAGCGAATCGAACAAACTGGTATAAATCGCAAAAACTGGTATAATAAATAGACATCGCTTAAAAACTGGTATAACTACTTTTATGTCTACATTCGATTATGCAAATATATATAACTGGTATAATTTTTTTTTGATCGATTCACCACACTATTATTGTGAAAGAATAAAGTTAAACTAAGTTGTTTCGGGCCATATGTTAATATTTAAGAACAAAAGATACAAAACCAAATCAGAAATCTTTAAATTATGGATATTAGCGAATCAAATAAACCGGTATAAATTGCATAAACTGGTATAATGTAAGAAAAATCCCTTGAAAACTGGTATAACTACTTTTTACACTAGCTATATTCGATTGTGTTAAAATATATAACTGATATAAAGTTATTTGTTCGATTCGTGACTCTCTAAAGTCTTGCAAAACGAATAAAGTTGCTCTCTAACGATAGCACTCATATTATATAAGCAATGTAGACATATTAGTTATTTGGTATAAATACAAAATTCAAAGTAAATTGCTTCAGACCACAATACCAAACCAAAATTTTACTCCAATGGCATTAAAATAAAGACAAGAAAAAATGTTCTGCGTACACCATAATATATAACTTATTAACCCAATCCGCTTTGAAATCAACGAAAAGCTCAAAATAATTTTTCCTCCATACTATTCCTTCGCCTCACGTACAAATTGCAACGTGCAAAAAAACATAAATAATATTTATTTATTTTTCTTTCGCTAATTTTTCTGCGGTTGCGGTACTCACTTTGTTATTTATGCAATTTTCAGTTCTGCTTTTGTCACATATTATTCTCTGCTCTCCACTGCCACAACGCTTTACGTCGCAAAGCAAATATTTGCCGAACGGCATTCATGAATGAAATCAGCACTCAGTCGAAAAAGAAATCTGCAAATGCAAAAGACAAACAAAAATGTTATTAGAAAATAAATAAATAACAGTAATTAGTTTACAAATAGTACGAAATGTGGAGACTATGCTAACATGCGGGAAAAGCAAGAAGGTTGAAGGAAATTGTGTTAACGCCAAACACGCGACGACAGAAGAAACGACGCTTGACTCTTCAGGCGAATGTCATTTGATGAGTTGGTGGATATATTTCGGTATTTATGTACATAAGTACATAGGTAGATACAAATACATAGATACATACTAAGCTAGTATGTTGGCATATTCCTTACTATACTATTTTTATTATTTTGTTTTATTTTTTGCTTTTATGTTTGGTCTATTCGTGACATTGCTCGTTTGAAAAATATGCTCAATCGACAGATTTATTACACTCAGCGCTGAGTCAAATGCTATATTAGAGGTGCATGCTTGAAGGACATGCGTTTGAAATAAACCGGTACAAGAACAAGATAAATTGTATATGAAAAATTTTGTCCCACTAAAACAGCAGTTCTATAGTGATTTTAATAAACTGAGGTCTCTAAAATTTATATAGACTGCTACTATATTGAAATTAGGGGCTCTTGATGAATCGATGCAAACTGGATTATAATTTCAAGTGAATTTTATCGCTTTTTGATTATACCATTATACTACTTTTATACCAGTTGCGTGTTCGTTTCGCCACTTTATTGTTCGAAAAGAGCTTTTATGGATTATTATTCTATAGAGTATAGCTCATTAAAGTTGCATAGCCCATGGGTAATTCTATCGCTATTTCATTATGCTATACTGTCTATTATGCTTTTATACCAGTTGTTTGTTCGTTTCGTCACTTTCTTGATTGTGGTCGAAAGTAGATTTTTAGTGAAAATTTTATACAATTAAAGCTGATTTAAAAAAAAATTAGATATATAAGACCTCGTCTGAATGATTTAAGGGCTCAAAATTATAATTAGTATTCTATTCAAAATATTAACTAGAGATAGCTTTTATCAGAGGCAAAATAACTTTTAAAATTGTTTACTAGCCAACATTAAAATAAATTATAGTCTGAAATTACTATCACCGTTGAATTTTTAGTCGACTCAGCAAATTTAGGAGAGTCTCTTGATGATGCCAATTTGGTAGAGTACAGACAGCCTACAGTTAAATGCTCAAGAGACTCATCGTGGAACTAAATAATTATAACAAAGCAAGACGAAGGAAAGGGAAACATATTTACATGCTCACATAAATATATTAGACATCAGCTAAGTTGAAAGGTCAAATATGTGTGAATATATGCTAGGGCCTCCATTAAATCCACAACATGAACGAAATCGTCTAACTTATGAGATATATGTATGTATATAAACAAGAGCGCAATCTGGAAGATATCTTTATGGTTGTCGTTCGGCTGTTATACTACTAAATGTGACGAATTTAGTGCTACTCTCTATCCATACATATAAATATGTACATATGTCTGTATGTCCACACAGAAGACAGCCAAGTCAGCGCAGATAGTGGAGCTACTGGAAGGAGTGTTCTAATGAATTCGTTAGGTTGTTGTTGTTACTCTGTTAGACATCTTCCAGGCACAAAATGGACATTTGAGTATAAGCATGTGTTTGTACTAGCCGCATTTGCTTACTATGCGTATAGTAAACTATTACATATGACAACATATTTACATGCTCATATGTATATGTTTGTTAGAGTGTATGTGTATTTGTCACTGTTTGTTGACGCGTTGCAATGCTTTTGTTTGCGCAAATTTAATTAACCAAAACTGCTAATATTAATGCTAATATAATAGCCAAACAAAAGGGATGCACAAATTGATATGATTCACGTATATATTTACAAACATACATACATACATACATAAGCATATAATTATTATATATGTATATAAATAATTACCCAAATACATTGACAGTTGCTAAAATATTTACATACTCATTTATGTATAGAGGATAATAATGTATATGTGTTTGTTAGCTTGCGTTGACAGAAATGCGGGCAAGCATAGATTAACATATTTCCACCTAAGCACATATGGGTCCTAACCTTGTTTACGCATATATTAGCCTGGCTAACAGTTAAATGCGTAAAGCGCAAATTTGCACAATTTATGCTTAAAACATAATTAATATTTCAGATTACAATGTGACATAGAGCTAGAAAGGTATGGCAGGTCAGGCTACATATAATAGTAATACTGTAGTTATATAATATAATATGATATAACGGGTGATTTTTTTGAGGTTAGGATTTTCATGCATTAGTATTTGACAGATCACGTGGGATTTCAGACATGGTGTCAAAGAGAAAGATGCTCAGTATGCTTTGACATTTCATCATGAATAGACTTACTAACGAGCAACGCTTGCAAATCATTGAATTTTATTACCAAAATCAGTGTTCGGTTCGAAATGTGTTTCGCGCTTTACGTCCGATTTATGGTCTACATAATCGACCAAGTGAGCAAACAATTAATGCGATTGTGACCAAGTTTCGCACTCAGTTTACTTTATTGGACATTAAACCAACCACACGAATGCGTACAGTGCGTACAGAAGAGAATATTGCGTCTGTTTCTGAGAGTGTGGCTGAAGACCGTGAAATGTCGATTCGTCGCCGTTCGCAGCAATTGGGTTTGTGTTATTCGACCACATGGAAGATTTTACGCAAAGATCTTGGTGTAAAACCGTATAAAATACAGCTCGTGCAAGAACTGAAGCCGAACGATCTGCCACAACGTCGAATTTTCAGTGAATGGGCCCTAGAAAAGTTGGCAGAAAATCCGCTTTTTATCGACAAATTTTGTTCAGCGATGAGGCTCATTTCTGGTTGAATGGCTACGTAAATAAGCAAAATTGCCGCATTTGGGGTGAAGAGCAACCAGAAGCCGTTCAAGAACTGCCCATGCATCCCGAAAAATGCACTGTTTGGTGTGGTTTGTACGCTGGTGGAATCATTGGACCGTATTTTTTCAAAGATGCTGTTGGACGCAACGTTACGGTGAATGGCGATCGCTATCGTTCGATGCTAACAAACTTTTTGTTGCCAAAAATGGAAGAACTGAACTTGGTTGACATGTGGTTTCAACAAGATGGCGCTACATGCCACACAGCTCGCGATTCTATGGCCATTTTGGGGGAAAACTTCGGAGAACAATTCATCTCAAGAAATGGACCCGTAAGTTGGCCACCAAGATCATGCGATTTAACGCCTTTAGACTATTTTTTGTGGGGCTACGTCAAGTCTAAAGTCTACAGAAATAAGCCAGCAACTATTCCAGCTTTGGAAGACAACATTTCCGAAGAAATTCGGGCTATTCCGGCCGAAATGCTCGAAAAAGTTGCCCAAAATTGGACTTTCCGAATGGACCACCTAAGACGCAGCCGCGGTCAACATTTAAATGAAATTATCTTCAAAAAGTAAATGTCATGAACCAATCTAACGTTTCAAATAAAGAACCGATGAGATTTTGCAAATTTTATGCGTTTTTTTTTTTTTTAAAGTTATCAAGCTCTTAAAAAATCACCCTTTATATGTATATTAGTTCAGATATACATATGTGTATAACTTGGCACTTGCTATATTGTTTTTTCCAATATTAAGCAGCATTTTTAATCACTTTCTTACTACTATGTAGATATGCATGTGTGTATAATGTAGCTTATATATTATAAATTATAAAAATTCGCCTTTATTAAACTCTGATGAAATTTTGTGGTTTTATTAGGAAATATTCAAATTGAAAAAAAAACTTTAAATTAGTTTTTATTAGCTGTGATGACTATTTAAAAAACATTTTTACTCAAATAGGTATATGAATATACAAATATTTTTCTATACAAAACAATCATATTTTTCGGAAAAATAATAATAATTTTAATAATTTTTCCGAAATTTAGATAGAATGTCAAAAAGTCTGTAACCGTGAACGCAATTATTGCAGGCCTCCTTACTGGGAAGAATATTCAAATTTTGACTCTGGATTTTGACTAATTTTTACAATTTGGTATTAAAAAAGTTCCAGAAAAACGAAGGATTTTTTGATAAATTATTTGTACATATGGTGTTCTTTTGAAGAAAATAAAGAAAAATTATTGACAAAATTTATGCATAAATCTCTATAAAAAACAACAACCGAAAACTTAAGTTTTTCTCAAGATAATCTTAAATAAAAATTATTTTCTAATTCCAAGCGGATCTGATGCTGAATGCTTCTCAATCTCAAAAGAGTTTAGTTTTGAAAAATATCTATTACATGTAACGAGAAAGCGAAGGATATACCGGTCGATCTCTAAATACAAGTGCTTTAAAAACTGTACAATATTATAAATGATATTTGTTTTATATTTATTGAACTTTTAGTGAAAAAATTCATATTTTTTTGTGAAATTCAAATATATAATTTTGATATGATTTTAATGGTATATAAGTAAATTATTTGCATTGAAAAATATTGTACAATGCTTTAGTATCAAATTTATTAGTAATCAATACAAGTGGCTTCAAAATAAGCACATTTTCTTTAACCTTTAGGGGTCACAACTATAGCTTAACCAGCTAAAACATAATATCATATTATAAGTAGAAAAATATATATATAAAATAATCCTCAAAACAACTCAGAATTGTAAAAATTTTAATTTAATTTAAATTGCATTTAATAATTATATTCACCTTTATTACAACAATTAATCTACGCTCATATCCAATTAAGACCCATTTAACTCCGAAAATAATGAAAACACAACAACAATTGTATCAAACCACCAACAAACAGCTGATTAAATATGTATGCAATATAGTAATTAAATGTGATATAAATTTTATTATACACAACTTCAGTTTTTATTGCATATTTTAAATACATATTTGTTGTCATAATTATACTCTCGCAACAAATGTTGCTAAAGAGAGTATTATAGTTTTGTTCACATAACGGTTGTTTGTAACACCCAAAACTAAACGAGTTAGATATAGGGTTATATATACCAAAGTGATCAGGGTGAAGAGTGGAGTTCAAATCCGAATGTCTGTCTGTCCGTCCGTCTGTGCAAGCTGTAACTTGAGTAAAAATTAAGATATCTTGATGAAACTTGGCACACTTATTTCTTGGCACCATAGGAAGGTTGCTTTCGAAAATGAGCAAAATCGGACCACTGCCACGCCCACAAAATGGCGAAAACCGAAAACACATAAAGTGCCATAACTAAGCCATAAATAAAGCTATGGAAATAAAATTTGGTATGAAGGATCGCACTATTAAGGGGCATATTTGGATGTAATTTTTTTGGGGAAGTGGGCGTGGCCCCGC
Organism: Zeugodacus tau; assembly: GCA_031772095.1. Taxonomy (NCBI): domain Eukaryota; kingdom Metazoa; phylum Arthropoda; class Insecta; order Diptera; family Tephritidae; genus Zeugodacus; species Zeugodacus tau. The sequence continues at coordinate 18,624,286 of CM062652.1, read as the reverse complement.
CCCCTACTAAGTTTTTTGTACATATCTCGCAAACTAATAGGGCTATATAAACCAAACTTTCTGCAGTCGTTTTTTTAGCCACTTCCCAATACAGTCCAAAAATGAAAGAAATCGGATAATAACCACGCCCACCTCCCATACAAAAGTTAGGTTGAAAATTACTAAAAGTGGGTTAACTCACTAACGAAAAACGTCAGAAACACTAAATTTCACATAAGAAATGGCAGGTGAAAGCTGCACTCAGATTTTTTTACAAAATGGAAAATGGGCGTGGCGTCGCCCACTTATGGGTCAAAAACCATATCTCAGGAACTACTCGACCGATTTCAATGAAACTTGGTTTGTGATAGTTTCCTTACCTCCCAATAATATGTTGTGAAAATATGCCAAATCGCTTCACAACCACGCCTACTTCCTATATACCAGAACTTAGAAGATGATCTGAATCGTTTACTTTAGAATATATAAAGTAAGCACTAGTGAAGATATCGGTGCAAAACTTTGCACAAATACTGTATTTATAGTGTGGCAGCCCATTTCTAAAAATCGCCGAAATCGGACCATAGGTTTTCAAGGCCCCATATATTGAACATGAGGACCTCGGTGCTTCTAACCTAATATTAGGGTTTCCAACTTTCAATGGACTTTATACAATATATATGACGAATATGTAGGTCAAATTGTGTATTATATAATATTAATTAAGTTAAATAAATAAATTGCGAGAGTATAAAATGTTCGGTTACACCCGAACTTAGCCCTTCCTTACTTGTTTTTTTTTTTGTTTTTGTTATTATGACACCACACAAATTATTGTCATTTACGCTTAACATTGCTAATTTCGGTTGCTTTTATTATATTTGTTGTGTTTTGCTATTTTTTTGTGGATTTTTGTTTAACTGTTGACGCCTTTGTTGATATTAGGCTCTAATTTTATGGTTCAGCGCACGAGCAAGCAAGCTTTCATATAAACAAATTTAAAATTCATAATCACTTATGTATGTTTATAGGTCTCCTTTGTTTGTTTAAAATTATTACATATAATACATTTTTCCACAAACAATAAAAATAAAATAATAAAAATTGATATGAAACCTGTGCGTTCTGCTTTGTTCCACATTTGCGAAAATTTTCGGAAATAACCGTAATGTAACTTATCTCTAGGAGAATTCCAGGTAGGCACTTTTTCAACGCAACGATTAGTCAGCTTTTTGTTGGTTTTGTTATGACCTACTAAATACCGTTTTAAGACGAATTAGCTATTTGCGCACAATTAAATTTGATAAGATTTGGCGTCTAAATATTTACACGAGAGATTAAGTTAAATTTAGTTTCAGAGAAAAGGCTTAAAGTGCCGTGTTCTCGCTAAATTTGGAGGGAATTAAGTTTTTAAAAATATTTAAAAAAAATATTTGAGATAAATTCTTAGAAGTGATTTTGGTATGCGAGAAATGGTTTTTGATTACAAAAAAATAACAGAAAAAATTTAAATATGACTGATCAATTTTTTTTTATTTTTAAAGTCCCTCAGTACCTTATTGGCGCACTTGACACCGCTTGCTTGGGTCCAATAAATTCCCAAATGCCTGTTACTACAGTTAATTTCCACAATGCTTGTACGCCAGCGCAGTCCAATTACTCACAAATGCACAGTACTCAGAGAATAGTATAATGGAGTATATCGCCTTATTGTTATTGTATGTGTTCACGCTTGTAGCTTAGCATAATTCCTAACTTTGAGTTTTGCTATGCTCAATAAATGAAATACAAATAGCCATACAAATGGATAATCGAAATGCGAAACGAAGCCAACCATACAGTCATAGTTCATGCTATAGGTCAGTTGGGATTGCAAATGTGGCAGAGAAATATGCGGACGGACATATGATAGATATAAGTACTCGTCTGTATTGTATGCCAATTGCAAAGGAATATGAATGTCTAAGTGGAATATGAATGCAAAGTGAACGCATGAGTATAAAGTGGAAACGAGGAATTTGAAAATTGCGTTGTATTTTTTTTTTTAGCTGACAAAGGGTGTATGTTGTGACATCCAGTAAAATAGAGAGATATGCAAATTCAAATTGTGTATGAAGGTATGTGTCTGCACCCAAAGCCTTTTTGGTGCTTTAATGGAAGTTTAAAGAAGTGAAAGAGATTTTACGATATTCATATGAATGGACTTTTAAGCGCTCTAAAGCATTAATGAGATTATTAGTCGTCTTGGTTTCGCCATTTGTCTAACTAGCTAGCTTTGAGCGCTGCTCTTAGCAGGAAACAACAACAAAGTTAACGAATTGAATTCGACGCAAGAGAGTCTTCAGATACGTCATTCAAATCGCATAACGACTTCAATGCTACCAAGTTATCGTTTAGAGACTTTATACTAATTTTACTATTAAGAAAGGATAAAATATCTAATATCTCTCAATCATTAAAATACACAGATTTTATTTATTGATTTAAGGGTTGGCATTAACTAAGGCATGTGTATACATCGCTATTTCTGTTGGAACCGCTGTTATAGTTTGTTCGATACGCTACTCTCTGATATTTGTCGAAAAATGCTAATATGAGGCTAATATCTTTATGAAATTTATGATATTTTGAATAACTGAATTCAATGCAAGAGATTATTCAGATATGTCACTCAAATCGCATAACGGTTTCTTCAATCCTACTAAGTTTTCTTTTAGAGACTTTATACCAATTTTACTATTGTGAATGGTTCGAAAAATATTTATTTCGACCTTGGAACTTTTTGAGATAGTGTTTTTATGTAAGATTCGTTATTGCTGGTCCAAAAATACAGCTACCGATCTACAGATCGAAGAAAATTGTGTTTATAAAGATATTAATGATATTTCCCAGTGTTATAACTCGATCCACAGACCTCAAAACTGAATTTTTGAAACAAAAATACCAGCAAAGATATTTATTTCTTATCAGAAAATGCTTAAAGTCAAAGCTTATACAGCCATGAGGCTAACTTTGTGCTTTATAAGCTTAAGAAACCCACCGATCTCATATTTAAAATGTATACTTTAGTAGGAAGAACACGCTTTAATACAATTCCAAGCTCAGAACAAACAAAAATCGAATGTTGGGTTGCCACGCACGCTTGCTGTCTGCATATTAACCTTATCGCACAACGCCATGTCACTACGCATATGCGCCATTTTGCATATGTATGTATATGCTTACAAACGTATAAACACACATGAGTACAAATAAATTTATAAATTTAGCATACAAAACCAATGAACGTCACACGGAAAGTCAGCAATAAGTCGAGGCATTGAAGTTGAATTCGAAAGCAAACATTGCATACGAGCAAGCCAAACGGTAGACGAGCGGTCGTGTTTGCACTGATATATAGTATATATGTTTGTATATATGTATAAAAATATATATCTGTATGAGTAGACAACTATGTGTTCGAAGGCGAGCAGGGCAAATTCGAATTCATATTGCTGTCATCCTGTCGGTTGGACAAAAGCAAACGAGAAACACACACACACATATTTACTGACATGCATATGTATGTATGTGTGTATTTGTACGAAAAAGTGAGCATTAAGCGTAGCGACAACCATATCTATGTATATACAATACATATATACCATACACAGTTCACGCTTTCAGTCTGAAATTCACTACGTATTGGACGATTTTAACAGATTTTGTTTGTGAAATTTCCATAGTTGGAATTTCAAATGAAGTTGAAAATTGCTTAAAACCATTGAAACGCTTTTCAATGTACATATAATAACACGATACCTAAGCGTATGAATATATCACTGTACGTACATATATGTGTACAACTATAGTCAGACAAACCCAGTAAAAAATCGGATGATCCAAAGATTAATCTTAGATCGCTCCTTTGCGAGTAATGGATTACTCCACAATGCTCCGAAGCCCATGCATTTATTACTCCTTTTTAACATAGCATGTCCTTACGAGGGATCACTCCTTTTGAGCTCCTAATGGAGCGCAAACGGAGCATTCTTTTGAGCTCTTTTTGACCTCCGAAACGAGAGCAGAGGGAGTGATCTTTTTTATCTCCAGAAGGAGTACAAAATCAGTAATGATTTTTGACTCCAGAAAGAGCACAAAAAAGAGTAATGATTTTTGCCTCCAGAAAGAGCACAAAAAATAGTAATATTATTTACATCCAAAAAGAGCAGAGAAAAATATAAACTGTTTTTTAAATAATTGAATTCAATGTTTTAATTTTCAAAATATAAGTATTAGTAATTCACATAAATTATAAATACAATGTATATGCAATGAGGCAATCATTTTTATTTTCCACCGTTTTTGTCGCTTTGAGAACTTCTTCATTTTTTTCTAAAAAAGAGAAAGTATTTAATGTTAATTTATCAATTAATTTAGCAATTTTATGTATTTACCTATACTATTTGTCGAACCACCTGGTATAATTTCCGGCGAAAATATTGCCTGAGTTTGGAATATTTGCGAGTTGAAACTCATTATCTTTTATAATAAATTTTTTTTATTAATTATCACTTTTTACCCGTATATATTCGCGACAATTAACCACTTTTTATCTGATTACATCCACGATACTACAATAATATTCACGCGTTGATTACAAAATTCAGACTATTTTAAAGTGACAAAATACGCTTTTATTGTAAACAAAAGAATTCCACAAAAATTAAGAGTTATGATTGGCCGTTATGGTTAATCCGTTATTGATACATTTTGGAGTAATAAACAAGCAATAGAACTATGCGTTAGCATATTAATAGCTCGTCTATTCCTCCAAAATAAGGGAGGAAACGATTTTTGTAAAAACTAACGAAAATGCTTCATTGCTCACTTAATGCTCGAAAAGGATGAACAATTCATTACTCCTTTATTGATACATTTTGGAGTAATAATAGAATAATCGAAGTATTCGCATATTATTATTCGCATAGCTCGTTTATTCCTCCAAAATGTATCAATAAGCGAGAAAACTAACATTTTTTTTAAATTAACGAAACTGCCTTTATTACTCACTTAATGCTCGAAATGGATGAACAAGTAATTACTCCTTTATTACTCTAATTTGGTATTAATCCAAAGATTTTTTACTGGGAATGGTGAATTTTACATATGTGTGATCTGCATAATCTGCTTGCATGTATTCATAGATTTCTATATTTGCAGACAAGCACATACATACATAAACTTATTTATCAGTGTATATCTACATATATTCGTCATCTCTCTATTTGCATTGATTTGTGCGGCAAATCAGTTTGTCCAGGTGCTTTCAAATTTACATATACACGCATATTGAGTATATTCATTTGTTTGTACACACGTGTTTAGTAATCATATTTGCGCTAACAGGATATTAGGTCAGTTCAAATGCCATGAATTCGTGAAAACGTAAATAAATTATATAATTTATGTACATATTTGTGTTGGAAAAAAGAGAGAAAGTAATTTCTAATTTGCATTTTTAAAGTAATTAAAAAACATACGCATTCGAAAAGATATGCCAAACAGAGAATATTTGTCAATATGCAGCACCAAATGTATTCTACTATTTTTTTTTATACAAAATTATTCATGATTTTTATGAATCCGAGGTCAATTTACGGAGCGTGAAAATATATTTTTTTAATTTTTTAATATTTTTTTTATATACAAAATGTAAGTGATTAAATAATTTAACAAAAATAGTTTTAAATTTAAATATATATTTACATACATATTATTTTGAATTTTTTAACTTAAAAAAAAAGGTTTTGATAATTATTTTTAGAGATATTACTTTTTTTAAAGCAATAAATATTAAGAAAGTTCTTTATGAAACATTACATTTCAAAACAAATATAAAATGATTTATAATTTTAAATAAATATTAAAAAATAATAATAAAAAAAAATATTAAAAATATTACAATAAAAAAATCGTTTATTGAAAAGATATTTAATATCAAAAATAAATAAGTTAAAATTTATTAAAAAAATTTGAAAAAAAGCTTACTATCAAAGATATGTAAATGATTTAATTTTTAAATAAATAAGCAATTGAAAAAAAAAAACAATTATTAAATTATTAAAAAATAATATTTTATTGTTATTTTTTTAAGTGAATAATTTTAATAAGTATTTGTTGAAATAAATTGATTTCAAATTATAATAACTTTTTTAGAATTTTTCTAAATCGTTATTACTACAATTAGTTAAATCTGGCAACTCGTCTTTTGAATTTCGTCTTTTGTCTTTTGAATTTCGAGGCTATGTATAAAGCGCTACAGAGCTCGTATCTGGCAATACTATACATCTTTGAAAGATGATTAGTTTGGATATTGCGTTCAACAGTTATAGACGTGTAAATATGGAGTTCACTAACGCCGAAATTCGCGCTATTTTAAAGCCTTCCTTCGTTAAAGGCAAATCCGCTAGAGAAATGTTCCGTGAGATTAATCTCAAACAGTGGCCAAGCTGGGATTGACGCCCAGTAATGTTTTGCTATGCAATTGTAGTGAATCAACCACTATGAGGTTCTCCCGTGTGGCCAGACGCTTAATTCCACCATCTACTGCGAACAACTGGACCGCTTGAAGCAGGCCACCGAACAGAAATGTCCAGAATTGGCCAACAGGAAGAATGTACTGCCCACCAGGACAACGCCAGACCACACACTACGGGGGAAGTATTATGAAGTAGCCGTCTAGATGGAAACAGATTACGGAACGAAACGGCGCATATCCGATCACTGTAACACTTTTTACAAAGCATTGAATAAAGAGCAAAAAAGCGGAAGGGATCTTTGACAACTTAATATTAACTTTATGGAATTTTTGTAGAGCGCTTAACTTTGCTTAATATGATAAAGGATTTATTTTGTATACAGCGCCTAAATGTAGGCAACATTTTTATATGTTTTTATTTTTAGCATTTCATTCAATTTTATTTGACTTTGTGAATATGATAACTAATTGCGGAGAATATTTGTGCTAAAATTTGCTAATAAGGCTGAGAGTAGGTGGACCAGGATATTAATTATTCTAAATAACAAAAATATACCTCTATTGCTCCCCTAATTACTCATACAGCAGACATACATACATATGTGAGCATAAAAATCTGATTATACTTGGTTTCTTACTGCCAAACTAGTTTCTCAGTGATGCATGGCAAAATTATTTTATTCCCCAGCAATTCATTACCCCCACTTAAACCACTATTATCACAAGCACATAAGTAAGTGCATATAGTCACATAGTAAATCACATGACTTTGGATTTGTGACCGAAGGCAATGAAAATCGTTCAAACTGTGTGCAATGGCGTGTACTGATAGACCCGAATAATTGGGCAAATGGATAGCTGACATTTTATCGGCGCGCTTCACTGATAGGCCGAGGCACTGGCACGGTTGTTATCACACAAATATACTTTCGTTAATTACATCTGCTATCTTGGCACGCCAAGAGTAACTGTCGTGTTCAAATTGTTATTATGCCAATAGGCAATCGGCCGTCACTCAGAGAGTCACCGAAACTTAATTGTTTTAATTTTTTGGCTGTCTACAAATGAAAGCTGTGTGATTACAGCAGGAAGCCACAAGAGTTTGGCAACAACAAATGCAAGGGAAGGCACTTAAAACCTCAACCAAAAAAACAATGACAACGATAATTACTCATATACACTCAAGTCCTCAAGTCGTGCAATCACTCGGAAATGTCTCTTATCCATCGAGAATTGTCAGCTATTCAAGTGGACACTTTCGAAACAGCAGCGGAAGTTCGAAGAGAAGGCGGCACAAGCAGGGGGGATTGACAGCATGTATCAGCTGGGTTGATGTGGGTGACTTTGGTATGCCTATACAACAATCTAACGGTGTTCTTGTAATGTTTGTAATAGCTATATAGCAGTAATACTTTTACGTAGTACGAAGCAAGCCGCAAGTAAGCCTTAGCATGCCATTACCTTCTAATGGGAGCCCACACTCCACACCATGATAATCAAAGTCTAATTAATCATGCTGCACGGCAACGCAATTTCATGTTGCTCAAATGTTACAGCTGGGACGTGCTTGGCATTGAAGCGCACGGAAGTCGGCACACAGAAGCTGCAATTGATGCATGCAGGCTTATGGACAGTGAGTTGGGGTTGAGCAAAGATTAAAAAAAAATTTATCCACCCGAATTTCTCATTTTGCGTCTAATCAATCACAAATAAAATATTTTCGAAAAAAAAATATTTTCGAAATTTAATTTAATACTCGAAAAAAATAATTTTCGAATAAAAACATGTTTTAAAAATTTAATTTCAAAATTAGATATTTTTTACCCCAAAATTTCACCATTTTGTGTCTAATCAATTAAAAATAAAATAGATTTACAAAAAAAAATATTTTCGAAATTTAATTTTAATATCAGCAATTTTCGAAAAAAAATATTTTCGAATAACAACATGTCTAAAAATTTTAATTTCAAAATTTAATATTTTTTAAATTTATCCACCCGAAATTTCTCCATTTTGCGTCTAATCAATCAAAAATAAAATATATTCGAAATTTAATTTTAATATCAGCAATTTTCGAAAAAAAATATTTTTGAATAAAAACATGTTTAAAAAATTTAATTTCAAAATTAGATATTTTTTTAATTTCCAAAAAAAGGATAATTTCGAAAAAAAATATTTTCGAAAATAAATTGTTTTCGAAAAAAATATTTTCAAAATTTAATTTGGAAACTATTTTTATTTTTTAAAACACCAAAAAAAATGGTATTATCTTGTAAATTTTGCCCTCCTTACTCCACTGTACAGCACCACAGCTTATGCAAGCACATAAATTAAGTGAGAGCACATCGAAAGGAGCTCCAAAGCCATGAGCAAGTTGCATGAAATTCGTACATTCACAGGTTCTTACACGCTTAATTGATGAGCTACTCGATAGCGCGACGACCGACGAAGATGTTGGAGGTAAAATTAAGAATACACAAATTAGGGTAGGGGGTTGCGGGGGCAAGTTTCCTTGCCACTCTACTCCTTCTAGTCGATTGGCAATCGCCGACTATTACCGAATTCGTCCTTTTATTGCTGCCATTGTGTAATGAATATTTTTGCTGTTGTTGTTATTTGCCGTAAGTAGTTGTATAATTGCGATGTCATTCCAACGTGCTGCTGCTCTATTGTCAGTTTCAATGGTCGTTTGACAACATTGTTTACAAGATTGTGGTTTTGTGTATTTGCCGTGCTGCTTTGCATGAATAATTTGATGAATTACATAACGGTTTTGCGTAACTAAACATGCCGCACGCACACATAGCACAACTACTATTTAATGAGTGCTTGATAACAAGTAGTAAAGTACAGCGTCGTTAAGTCATTGCAGCAGCGGATCGATACTCCACTTAGAAGATGTGTGCTACGTGCCACATAATGTGGCAAACGAAACGAAAAAGCTTTAAAGAAATTAAAGATTTAGTGGTTGATTGGCTCGTGGTGGTCCAAGTGAGAGAGCATATGGGAGCGTATACATCTCAGAGGGGATGTTGTGTGAGGTATATTGCGCAAGTATTGCAAGCAGCGCCAGTTGTCATGGACCCAATTTGATTAATTGCCTTTAATGATAGTCGAATTGCTGCTGCGTTCGATTTGGCAACTTGAGCGCAGGCAGATTATGTAATTTTCGAAACTTATCTTCATAGCAACCAATACTATTACACTAATTAGTTTTTTTTTTGTTAAAAATAGTGTGTCAATTTGGAATATCCGCTATCAAGAATTACTATAATTGAGCGAAAGTTTCCTTATTGGAACAAAAAAGAGCTAATGAGTAATTGCAGTACACAATGAGAGGCTCTTAGGTTAGGTTTTAGTGGTTGTCTGTCGACGCAGTTAGGCCTCGGGGGCCCATTGTGTCATGAGAGACTCTTATAAACTAATATAAATAAGTAGGTTAAAGTCGTTACATATTTTTAGTTGAGTATGCACTTAACTTTATATATAAAATCATATATAATCTATTAAGATTTGTTTCCGAATTAGTTCGAAGCAAGAATTGAATTTTTATGCAAACAAACCTTTGAAGTGGTCTTAACCTTAGTAGTACCTTAGTAAAATAGAATTTCTCATTTACCATCCCAACAATTTTCAAACGAAAATTCATAATTGTTTAGAGAACTATTACAGCAAATAAACTGAAAAAGGTATAGATGAAGAGATATTCGAGACCCGAAACAAATCGTATAGCTGACACGATCTCAAAATGTACCAGTTGTTTGCAAAGGTCTATTAATTGTTTGGAGCTAAAAAATTATAGAAAATGAGGTTAAGATCTATCTAAATACTCAATAACTCTAAAATACATATATTATTATGCTTTATCAAAATTTATATAGGTTTTGTAGAGTTGGTAGTTTTGAGCGAGAAATTGAGACAACCTGAAGATATGCAGATAATTCGATATCTCGAGATATTTTCAATATTTATAGAATAGTTAAAGGTTCGCAAATTTTTTGATAAATCCAATCATAGGCTAAGCATGTAAGTATTATTGGAGATCTCTCAAGTTTTTGGTACCATTTTGGTAGTATTATTGGTATTTTTCTTCAATATATGTAGACTTAGTATCAGCAACTTCTTCCCGCAAACTCTCTTGAGGTTTCGAAACAGGAAAAGGTCGATGAGAGGCAGATCCCAAGAATATAGACACCTATTCCATAGGCTTAAGAAATATATTGTTTAAATTCTAATAGGAAACTTCAATCGAAACTATGTGAACTGTTGTTATTCATGGTTTATTAACATATTTTTGGAGAATGATAGTGACTTCTTCGAAATGAGTGAGAATCAGAAAAGGAGATATTCCAAAATATATGTATGTCAACATCAAAAGAACAGAGTCATTTACTTGATTTAAGAGAAAAATTGGCTTTTCTTGTATAGATCTAGCCGATAAGTACTAAACCCGCAACAGTTTAAACCCTACTAGTAACAAAAAGTATCATTAAGAGTCTTTTCTAACTGTTAATGGATTCTCGAATACAGTAAGTTATCTCTCTCTCTCGCTTTCAACTCTTCCATCAGTTCAGAGAGCGAAAGTTTAAGGTTTTTAAAATTTTATACGTGAAATGATTAATAAAGAAACTGGTATGCCCTAGTATGTATAAATTATTTCGCTATTAACAGATATTTATACTCGTATGTATGTAATCATGAGTATTTGAAAAGTTATTCATGTACATACATACATATATACATACATATAACTACTCGTGTGCGCCCTAATCTCAATGTAAATTTTTCCCCGTCTGTTTGATTGTGATTTCCTTTCGCCGATAAGATAAGGAAATATTTACTTGATTGTTATGTCGATTACTTATACAAACACATATATTTGTACATATACATATACATAAACATTCCCTGCCAGCCAGGCCTAACCACTTTCCCCTCATGTTTCTTCAATTACTAACACCAACGCACACGTTTGGGTTGTTTTGTTTTTGTATTCGTACGTGTGAGGGGAATAGTGGTTAAAAAACTCACAAGCAGCTATGCTGGTCTATGGCAAACTCACCACTTTTTTTTACCACTTTTGTGGGTTTAAAAAACTTCGGTTTAACCAGCTTTTTCACCACCTTTGGCTGGCAGGGTTTACATATGTGTATACTCGTATTGTATATCTCTCTTGTTTGATTTTGTTCTTTTTTGAACTTTAATGTGCGTTCTTTGTCACTATGTCATTAGACAAAGCGTTTGTTATTTTTTGCTGCTGTTGTTATGTGTGCCCCAGAATTGTTAGAATTGTTGTAATGTAAATGGTGATAAGTGTGTGTTATGTATTTCTATGTGTGTATAAATATAATTAAATAGAAATAAATAACGCATTAATATGAGATTTTGAGCCTTGTGATTACTGCTGTAGAATGTTGTTTCTTCAGACTGATAGAGTCTATTGTGAATGTGGCTGAATTTTGAATGCAGTGATAATAATGCATGTATGTATAATTTAGATAAAAGTCAGTATATGCATATATTCTATATGAATAAGTGTGTGTTTGTTTATTTAAATTAATACGTTGAGTATGCACTTATTGACACCATATGTTTGAGCAGATAAGATAGCTGATAAAAAATGCTTGATAAGTGCCAAACGTTTGTCGAGGCTTCTGTGTTAATATTAGCGCACAAATTTATATATTTATAAAATTATATATATATAATTTAGATATTTTTCGAGCATACATATATAGAAGAAGCTATACTTTTCGTTGGGTTGATCCACAAAAATTAACCAAATCAATTTCTAATATTTTTCAAAGTCCATAATATTATCGGATAGGATACTGTATAGCAATTCGGCTCCTGGATAACAATAGTAATTATCTTTCACCACATCTCAGAACCACCCTAATATTTATTTTCTAGCATTTGCTTTATTTAATGATACAGTATAAAAATGAAAGCTTAAAAAAGCATTATAAACCATCAAATTTCATAAGAAAATAAAATAAATAAGAAATAAAAAATAAAAAAATAGTAATTTGAGCGAGTATTCGACTAAAAGGTTTTAGTTCAAATACAACTGCGTTCATTACGCTAAAATTTAGACAGTGGGGAATCGCGCAAGCAACTGGTATAACTCATATAAACTGGTATAATAATAAAAATCGGGTATAAAACTCATAAACTGTCATTATAATAGAAAACTAATAAAAATTTAGTCAATTGGCATAATAATAAACAACTGGTATAAATCGAATAAACTGGTATAAAAATAAAAAACTGGTATAAATCTCTTAAAATGTCCTCATAATCGATAACTGAGAAAAATTTTGTAAAGTGGCATAAATAAATCGAATAAACTGGTATAAAAGAAAAATATTAAATTTAGCTATTATTTCATTTTAAAGAGATTTCCACATAGTCTACCGTATTGACTGGAGAGTAACTCAAACTTAGCGAGCACAGAAATAGCGAATCGAAGTTGTTACAAGAACTCACTTAAAGTATTTGTGGCTTACATTTACTGGGAATTAACTATAGTTGAACCTGCGTTTCTACTAGTTCCAAAATAGTTTACAACTAGTACATTTCAGAGCTTTCAAATGTAATATATGAGTAATGATTGAATTTATAATTATTTAAAAATACGCAAATATTTTGCTGTTCATATTTCTTCTCCAAATCAGAAATATTTAGCCTTCACAAGTGAAAATAATAAATATAAATATTAATTATTAGAAAAAAATATTTTTAAAACAAAACTATTGCATTTGCACACTTTGAAAATATACCCTCACTATCACTCATAAACTGCAGGCATATTGAACTAATTATATGCATTATGGCATGAAACGGCTATAAATTCTTCACAATTGAAAATGCCACATCAAAGGCGTACCATAAAACCAACCGCAAATGTTCACAGCTTCGAAGTGGAAACACTTGAAAATCAAGCATGCCACATCTGCCACTCTGCATGTGTGTGTGTGAAATAATACATAAATTCACGAAGGAAAAAAAACAACAAATATTAATAAAAATACGTAAAATAAACAATCAAATGATGTGCAAACAAAGTAACGCAAAGGCAGTGGAGGCAACGGCGAGCAATTGAAAAGTGACGGCGATAATTGCAAACAAAGTCAGCAGCAAATAAACATTGCTGAGCTATTAAGTAATATATGCGAAGAATGACACACGTGCATATGTATACTGATATCATGACAGCAATGACGTGGCTGGGGGCAACATTGAAGTGCTGCGCAGCAACATATGCGGCAAATAGCCAGTGGCAGCGAATTTGCTGCGGACGCAAAATAAATAAATGCAGGCGGTCATCAGCAATTGCTGTTGCTGCAAGACAACGCCGGAGAGGCAAATAAGCTGGTTAACAGACTGTAATTGTGTGAATGTGTGTGTGTGTACGCCTCGGCTGGCCGCCAATCAAGCAACCAACTGTTGCGCGTCTGTCAATCGAATTGAATGTTGCAAGTGCGGCATAAATATGCCAGAAGGCGTCAAAATAGTGCCCGCAAAGTGCATGGCACACATTATTAGCTCATGCATATGTGGATTATACATTATGTATGTATGTATGCGTATGCTGGTTTTCACTTGTAAATGTGGTAGTCGCAGAGTGTTAACCCCCATATATTGGACTATATGAAATCTATACAGTTAAATTCAATGCATACCTCATTCAAGTAGTAACTCTCTATTTGATTATACCAGTTTTATGATTTTATACCAGTTGCTTGTTCGATTCACCACTTTAGCAGGTTTGAAAAATCTAAGTTAATTTAAATGTGGTTGTCTTATTACAATAGTATAATCGCGTTTTGACCATATCTACACATGATTATGCTTGTCTATGGGACTTATACCAGTTGTTGTAGCAATTTGCGTTCCTCTAAGGTCTGGCGAATCAATAATAGCAGTTTAATTATAAATATTGTTGGGGCAATCGGGATCACTTGAATCACTTCTTATATATATCTCAATCTGATTATGATTATGATTTATTGTATTTATACAAGTTTGTATAAATGTTCGTTTGGCCACTCTCTAAGGTTTTGCGGTTTGAAAGACGGTGGTTTAATTATTCAAATTGTAAGAAAAGAATATTGAAAAGATGTTTATATTAAATTTGTTTTCCAAAAATTATTATAATGTAAAATTGATAAGTGGTAAGTAGCCCCAAGTCGACTTACATTCGTTAGTGTTGATCATTTTTTGCAATTTTCAACAAATTTTTTCGAAACTCGAAGAGCTATTGTAACTTTATCAACCATAAGATAATATTAAAGGCAATAATTTTATATAATTTACGCTAAAGATGTGTCCAACATGGAGTCGGATCAAAATAGTGTAAGTCAATTAAGGCGTTTTTAACATTTTGTTAAGTAAAATAATTTTTTTTTAAATAATTCGAAGGCTTCAAACATGATTTTTCATCAGTACTATCACGCTATGGATTTTAGTAGAGTAAGGAATCTATATATATAAAAAGAAGTTACATTTCCTTGGTAATCTTATAACTCAAGAACGGGCTCACCTATCCAAACCAAATTTTTAGGCTTTGTTTGGACTATTCAGTAGATGGTTTGTGTTTTGAAATTTTAAGAATCGGATACCAGGGTCTCGAGAAATAGGCCAAAACGTGGACCCGGGTAATCCTAGGATGTGTTTGTACAATATGAGTAGCAAATGGAAGCTGTTGATGATATCTATAGGATAGAGTATTTTTGATGACGCTCCGTGACTAGGGTCTCGAGATATCGGCCAAAATGTTTCAAAAATTTCACCACACATGTAGGTATGTATGTAGCAGGCAATCAATCGGATACCAGGCAATCAATCGGATACCAGGGTCTCGAGAAATAGGCGAAAACGTGGACCCGGGTAACCCTAGGATGTGTTTGTACAATATGGGTAGCAAATGGAAGCTGTTGATGATTTCTATAGTGTAGAGTATTTTTGGTCTAGGGTCTCGGTATATCGGCCAAAATGTTTCAAAAATTTCACCACACATGTAGGTACGTATGTAGCAGGCAATCAATCGGATACCAGGGTCTCGAGAAATAGGCCAAAACTTGGACCCGGGTAACCCTAGGATGTGTTTGTACAATATGGGTAGCAAATGGAAGCTGTTGATGATTTCTATAGTATAGAGTATTTTTTGATGCCGCTCCGTGACTATGGTCTCGAGATATCGGCCAAAATGTTTCAAAAAATTCACCACACATGTAGGTATGTATGTAGCAGGCAATCAATCGGATACCAGAGTCTCGAGATATCGGCCAAAATGTTTCAAAAAATTCACCACACATGTAGGTATGTATGTAGCAGGCAATCAATCGGATACCAGGGTCTCGAGAAATAGGCCAAAACGTGGACCCGGGTAACCCTAGGATGTGTTTGTACAATATGGGTAGCAAATGGAAGCTGTTGATGATTTCTATAGTCTAGAGTATTTTTGATGCTGCTCCGTGACTAGGGTCTCGAGATATCGGCCAAAATGTTTCAAAAAATTCACCACACATATGTTACATTTTTGTTTATTTAACTCGTACCTACTTGGAAAGCTGAAAAGCGCACATATTAGTATACATACATCAATAATAGTTTAATCATTTACTAAACGATTTGTTACCTACTTAGCTACGCTCTTTCGCTCTCAAAATTTATGAACTTTCGTCTTAACTACCATACTTATTATTCCCACCTACAAACTTACTGCATTATATTTATATCAACATGTAGGTATGTATGTAGCAGGCAGATCGACAAACAAAGTAGGCTTTGAAAAGACATCGAACTATATTACGGTGCATTTATTTTGCATAAAGAAATACATGAATATTTTGTTTTTTGTAGGTATATAGAACTTTGACTCTTAGCATTAAGAAAATTCAAATTAGGAGAATATATGACATTGGAGTGTAAACATCGCCGGAGCGTTTTCTTTGGCCCCATACGTTCAGTAGTGTCCGAAATTACAGCGGTGCAAAATTATTAGTTATTATATTTTTTTTTAATAATTATTGAAGTTTGTGTGAATTTGTGAAAAAAATAAATATAGCGCAAAGCGAATTTCCAACTAGGCAAAAACATGGCAATGAGGCAATGAATTATCCAACTGAATTTTTAAATTCATTAGAACCGGCTGGTATGCCACCGCATTGCTTAAATCTGAAAGTGGAATTATTGCGAAATATTAATCCACCAAAACTGTGTAATGGCACCAGATTGGCAGTGAAAAATTTATTGCCAAATTTGATTGGAGCTACGATCTTAACTGGTAAATCAAAAGGAGAAGTTTGTTTAATACCGCGTATCCCTATGATTCCAACTGATATGCCATTTGAATTCAAACGATTACAATATCCTGTGCGTTTATCATTTGCGATGTCTATCAACAAAGCTCAAGGGCAAACACTTAACGTTTGTGGTTTGAATTTGGAGGAATCATGTTTTTCACATGGACAACTTTATGTTGCCTGTTCCAGAGTCGGTACCCCCAGCCGTTTGTTTATTCATGATCAAAATGGAAAAACAAAAAATATTGTTTATCCAAATGTTTTGGATAGCTAGCAAATAATTAAATATATTTTTTTTTATAAATTAGTTATATTTTATATTTCACTTTATACGTAGCGAAGCACGTACCGGGCCGCTATAAATATTATATGTATTCATTGTATTGCTTTCAAAAAATCATAAAGTTCTGCTTATCTGTAACACCACATTCATTGACTGTTAGGCGGTACAAAGTTCGCCGGGTCAGCTAGTAAAAATATAAAAAAAAGATAACCAACTTTGTGAAAATTTTCTAAAAATTCGAACAAAAAATTATAAATTTCAAACAATAAAGTATATCTCCAGCAAATGCCCATATATGGTAAAGTCCAACTAACGTTTAATACTCGCTTTAATTTCTGTTGAAAAATTCTTATAATAGACTCACACATGAATATACATACACACATATATATGTATATGAATATATACCATTACTTATTGACACCATAAGCATATGCAGATAGACGCTCAAATCGTTAATCATATTCACATATCTATGTATGTGTATAATATGTATGTATATTTAAAAAAAATTCTGTGTCCACACAAAGTGAGGTCACTTGCTGTGGCCCCCGCTATAAATGGAAGTATGATTGCGGTATTGAGTATGTGTGACGACTTTAACTGTTCACTTCCTGAATGCGATGGTCCGCATAAGTAATAGATCGTTGAATTAAATATAAACACAAAGTGTACATATGTATGTAGTATGTGTGTAATAGATATAGAAGCTTGGGAAGTATAGTAGCCAATAGAACAAAGTAAGCAGTGAAAACAAAGCGCGCGTTAAGCGATGGCTTTCATATAAAGCATAAGCAAAAAATATATGTTGAAGTGTTCTGCAACCATATATGTCCATATATGTATGTATGTATATAAAAAAACAACAAACATATATATGTATATATGTTGCTTTTCTTTTAAGCGACGTTGGTCAGCAAATTGACTTTGCATTAGAATTTCAATTTCAATTAGCATTTTAACCGCACACTGAGTTCCTTATTATACATTTGTAACTATGTCTATGAGTATATATGTATACAAAAAATATTTACGTTTATTTTAGTTTAGCACACAAATTTATGCTCTTTCCGACATTTCACTGCCTTAAATGGCAGTACTTTCGAACGCCTATCAATATGTTTGTATATTTTTGATTTTTAACCGTTGTTGCTGTTTTTGTGTAGTATACAAAAAAATAATTATAGCACACGACAAGCGGTCACACGCATTAAAATTTATCATAATCAATTGCGACGCTAAGTCATGGGCGTTAAGTTGTGGAAAGAAACACACATACGGTGTTGAGGAACTGTGCCGCTATCAAGTAGCATGCTTGGTCGCCTGACCACGTACAAGTAGTATACACTGCTTTTATGGTTATAATTGGATACGAAAATCAGTGTATATCTATCTATGAGTGAGTGTGTACATATGTATATAATATACTATACATATGGAATTATGTTTAGAACTATTTGATTTGTTTATTTATGTAGGTGGACGATATGTATGGACTTACGAAGACTTGTAAGCTTGGTAGCTGTCATTTAAATTTGGTTTTTGATTTGTTTATAATTCGTAAATGTCTTTTATTTTGTGAATAAATATTAATCGAGGAAAAATTATTGCAAAAAGGCAGGAATCGGGTACATATTGCATTCGTATTGAGTGCAGGTGAATAAAAAAAATTTAGTTGAGAGAGTAAAAATTGGAATTTTCTTCTTTTAGTTTCTTAAGTTAATTTTATATATGTATAATTTCACGATCTTCATATCTGAGACTTTAACTAACAATATGTAAAGAATTTTGTCTAACGAATTAATTATAATTGCTTTGGAAGATTGCATATATTTCTTTTAAATGGTTGTGAAAACATATCTGCATAGAAAAAATTTTCTATCTCGTTTATGATAAAAGGTACATAAAAAAGGGTTGCCACCTATTCAAATACCACAAATAAATAAAATAATCTAAATTTCAATAACCTTAACCTTAGATCAAATTATATTTTACCAACAAGAACTATGAGTTACCAACTATCAATCAGAATATTAATAAGTAACGAAAGTTTATATTCGGGTGGAACCATACATTTTACACTCTCGCAATTTATTGAAATAGTTTTATTAAGATAACACACAATTTGATCCATATACTCCGCATTAAATCTACTAGAATAACGAAATATCATCATATATAGTATATGAGGGCTGCGGCAATTCCTGAACCGATTTCACGCATTTTTACCACCAAGGTAAATTATATCCAAGACTATATGCTCACTTAATTTGGCTAAGATATCTCACATATTAACCGCTATATGCCGGTCTAAAGCCCACCGAAAGTTTGATAATCCGAATATAAGGTATATGGGATCTGGGATCTGGGGGAAGTTATGACACGATTTTAATAATTTTTGGTACAGAGACACATTATTAGAAGAAAAAAATTTCCTCTGAATTACATAAAAATATCTAAAGATTTACCGATATTTTCGGTGAAAAAATACTCTTAGGCACTGAGTTCTTCCTGTTCGATAACCGCGGCCTTGAGAAGTTATAGTCCGATTTCGAAATTTTTTTCACAAGTGAAACCAAAGATGAGATACAGTATTTGTGTAAAGCTTTATACAGTCTTCTTCATTGGTTTCTTATGTATACATTATAATGTGAAGCGAGTCAGATGGGATTCAAAATTGAGTTATATGGAAAGTAGTCGTGGTTGTGAACCGATTTCGCACATTTTTCATCCGTGTCATCAGGGTGTCAAGAAAGTATTATGTACCGCATTTCATTGAAATCGGTCGAGTAGTTTTTGAGATATGATTATTGACCCATAAGTGGGCGACACCACGCCCATTTTCCATTAAAAAAATTAAATTAGCATTTTTGAACATTTTCCGAAGAGAAGAGGTGTCGAAGTTCAGGTGTGGATCTTATAAGTAGTTCAGGTGCGAAGCGTACTTATACGCTTTTCAGGCCGTTTAGCTAAGCTACTCTGCTTAAGAGCGTGATTGCGTGACAAAAAATTATTGAAAGTATGGATTGAAGCAGTCGAGTCAATATTTTCGCTTTCAAAAATATTAAAATATCGCTTCTTAAACTTCAACTGAGTCTATTTGTGTGAAATAATCTCCAAATAATGTGTACAAACAATAGAAGAATGTATCTAAAGAAATTAAAACCTTCACATTTGTAGTTTGTAATATGCCAAGAAGCCTAACAACTCATATAAATAATATTTAAGTATCATACAAATTCATAAAATATGGGGCTCAAACTACTTAAAATAATTTTATCTACATCTTCCACTAACAATACCGCCAAAATTACTACTAAATTTCTAACCCACAAGCAAACTACCGCCAACCCGCCAATAAACATTTTGTTTAGTCAATTAATTCCGTTTACTAGCAGTTCGCTATGCCACAAAATCACACAAACACACACACACACCTTTTAAACACCTCAAGCAAGCAACTGAATGCGCAGCCAAATAGTGTTGCCAACGCGGTAAATGAAACAAAAGCTTAAACACAGGCAATACATCATTTTGGGCGCAGTGACGGTGAGTAAAGCTAACAAAATCCACAAAAGGATTAAAAGCGCGCGAATGAAAATTTACGAGACAAACAACGCACACACAGACATACTTGCAGGAAATTTACAGTGGAAACCAAATCACTATGCTCGCAGTAGTAGTTGCGGCTGTTTTGTGTTATTTGTAAAACACCGAAAATTTGTCGCCACCCAATGACGGCCGTGAGCCGGAGCCGGAGCTGTAGCTGGTGTTGCAAGTGAGCTGAAGCTTAAGCGCAACAGCAACAACAGCTGAGAGAGCTAGTCACCAGCTGGTTGAATATACATACAGACATTGGCAAGCGCGTTGACATTGCCATTTAAATACCGTTTCTCTGCCATATACATACATATATGTATATGTTTGTGTGTGTATTTTTGTATCTTCTAGAGCGCCATAAAGCCACAGAAACACAGTTGGAAGACAACGAACTGCCTGACAAGGGGCGAGATATGTAAAGCGCGTCTGCGAACACACACACACTAACAAATATATGTATTAAACAGATCGCCCTGTGGCAGGATGACAGTGTCTGTTTGTGTGGTGGCGCACATGCAACAGGAAAATCCCTTAATTGGAATAAATTAACTATTATGTATATGTGTGTGTGTACGTTGTACGCAATGGAGGTGTAGCGGAGTCGTTGTTGTTCTTATTGTTGTTATTACTTTGGCTGCCTTTAGTTTTGTGCAGATTTTGTTGTCACTGTTGCTGGGCGCGCTTTATTGGTATTTATAATTGTTGATGTTTTGTTGTTGATTGCACACATTGTCAGACCTTTTTCATACATATATGTATTTATGTAAGTGTGTGTGTGTGTTTGTATTTACTATGCAAGTGTGCGTTTATATGTATGTCTTCGCATTTGTTGTCATATTTGACTAAAAGCGTGTTTTATTGCCTTTGTAGCTTTTTGAGCGCTAGCTTTTGGTGACATTGCGCTCGCAAGGATATGCATGTGCACTGAGAAAAATATGAGAGGCATTTTGGAAGGAATATGTTTATTTTTTGGGAAAATTTGCTTATTAAAATTTAAAAATGGAGAATTTTGGTTTACAATAAATTTAAATAAAAAAAACAAATATTTATATAAATAAAAATTATAGACATAAAACAAAATAAAATAAAATAATAATTTTTTTTTTAATAAAATAATAATAAAATAAAATAAAATAAAATAATAATAAAATAAAATAAAATAAAATAAAATAAAATAAAATAAAATAAAATAAAATAAAATAAAATAAAATAAAATAAAATAAAATAAAATAAAATATAATAAAATAAAATAAAATAAAATAATGAATAAAATTATAAATAAATAGTTTTTCAAATTAAATACAAAAAAATTCATTAATTAAAGTTATACTATTTTTTCATTAGAAAAAGAAAATTAAAAAATGATTAGTTAATGTTTTTAAAAATTAAAAAAATATACAAAAAACCTTAAATAAAAAAACAAATACTATCACAATTGAAAAAAATATATAAATAATAATTTAGAATTGCTCTAAAATAAAAATAATCTAAATTTTTTTATCTAAATTACTTTGATGATTTTATAAAATTTTTATTTAGTGAATTTAATTTTGCTAAAATATAAACGAATTCAAAAATTCTGAAAACGATAAAAGAATACAAAAAAATATTTTACACTAAAATATTTTAAATAAAATCCAAATTCGTCTAAAAAACATTTCAATAAATTTAGACTTTAAATCTATAATAATAAAAAAATGGAACCATGTAAATACGAAATCAAACTTCTGGAATAAGAAATGGGATACTAAAAAACAAGAAAAACTGATACCCAAAAATATGTATTAACAGTAATATATATGTATATAACACAAATATATTACAAAAATATTTTTTATCGCAAAAATTTTTTTTTCCAAATTTACTTTTTTAGATTAGCATAATTTTTCTTTACAAAAACTATTTTTTTTTTCACAAAAGTATTTTTTTTATAAAGACAATTTTTTTTCGATTTTTGTTTTACCAAAACATTTTTTTTTACAAAACTCTTTTTTAAATATTTTTTTGATAAATCAATCATTAACTAGCGCCAAATATATTTAAATATATTTTATAAATAAAAAAAATCCCACACTAATTTCTCTCAGTGTCTGTTGTTTGTAATTAAATTGGAATAGATACCATATGGCAAACAACGAACACATGGTTTCGCAAATCAAGCAAAAATCTCACACAAAAATTTACCATATGGACGCGCATTTTCATTAAATGCAAACGACAGGGAAGTACAGAGAACATATACATATGTAGCTTAAGATATATGTACATATGTATGTAGTATAGCATGGCACAGCATAGCACTGCATATTTTACGCAGATACTCATACATACCTACACTCTTATTTACCACAGAGTTATGAGTAACGTCGCTGCTTCGCTGGGAATATTGGTTTTTGTATTTCAAAAAGCATGAAATGAAAATTAATGCACTCGCTCAACAACAACAATAAAACGGCAGAGCGTCTTTGCAACGTCAACAGAAAATTCAACAAAAATATGTAAGAAACCAACGAAAAAACAAAAAAAAAACACTGGCACCGCGTTACACATTGTGGTGAACTCCACCGAGATATGGAAAACAACACCGAGTTGTACAATAAAACCAACAACTACAGCATGTACTTGTGTCGTGGCTTATTGCCAACATAATCACACATCAAATTTCTCACACACACGGGAGCGTCAAACGAAGGCGTGCGCGATAAGACCTTGGTTGCAAGGCACACATGGGAGCTATAAGCTATACGAGTGTGTATGGATGAGACCAAACTAATGAGTATGAACTTGGAAAGAAATTGGTTTGCATGTATGGCAGGGTGGTTCTTAAATGGTAGAAGGAAATACTTGCTTGGATAACCCTACCATTAACAGTTAGTTGGATGCCGTTATAGTTCAAAATCTCTGAGGAGGAATGTTGGTACTTGGAATTTGGTGATTTAAAAAATTGAACTTCTTACAGTGGCGAGGTTCACGGATCTGCAGAGAATTGACGAAATTTAACAATTTTAGAGAAAATACAGATAAGTTGAATTAAGATCTCACAATTTATAGATTAGAAATAAGTTTTGGTCTCAAGTCGATCTAAAACACTACAAATGAAAAATCTATAGGTTAGGTTTACTTTACCTATAGGTCTATCTAGAATATATGCATGGAAAATAAAAAAAACTATTGTCAGCGTTTTATTGAGAGGTTACGATGAGCACGATTCAAGCCATTTTGAGTACTATGGATCAAAAACGACGGTAAAAAGTGGAAGCTTTTTCAAGAAGGTTCAAATACTTTAAGAAAGATACATTTATCGAGCAAAATTACTGACTCTGATGCAATAAGTGCTACAACAAATCGATCGTATAAGGTTATTTTGTAAATCAGTAAGAATATAGCAACAAGTGAAAGCTCCAATAATGAAAACTTTAACAATGAAAGCTCCAACAATGAAAGCTTTACTAGTGAAAGCTCTACTTGTGCGAAAAAAACTCATTTTTTTATTGAAAGTATGAAAATCAGGAATGAGAAGAGATGTATATTACGACTCAGTATTCTCTCCGTAACTATTTCAGACCTGCCTTATCCTTATTGAGTCTCTGAGCAAAAATTTAAAAAAGCTCAAAAGTAACAATCCTTTTTATATCCGCTGGACTTAATTTCTCGTATTTATACACTGGACGTGTTACTTTTATAAAATGTTTGTTTGCCAAAAGTGCTCGCACATAAATTACAACTAATTAAAAAGGGATACACCAAAGGGTATTTCATGCAAATAAAGGATTAACTCGTGGAATATGGTAGAAAACTTACATGAGACGACGAAGCTGTTGGACATATTTACATATGCTTCATACATATCGGAGTTTATTGGTGGCAACAGGGCAGCAAATCAATTGAGCTGAAAATAAATGCAGAAAAAGAGAAATGAGAATGTAATTAGGTTATGGGATATTTGTAAGAGAGATAGCAAATAATTATGCATAGTTTCATATATGAGAGTAGAAGTAAAGTGAATTAGAGAGACATTTTAAAATATATTAATTTTAATATTTTTTTTTTTAATAATTTAAAAAAAAAGTTTAAAACAAGTTGGAAAATATTGAAATTGCTATAAAATATCACAAATAATTTTCATTCACAAT
This sequence comes from Zeugodacus tau, assembly GCA_031772095.1. Lineage (NCBI taxonomy): Eukaryota > Metazoa > Arthropoda > Insecta > Diptera > Tephritidae > Zeugodacus > Zeugodacus tau. The sequence goes on along the minus strand of CM062652.1, from coordinate 18,599,461 downwards.
AATCGCGCTTTATATTCTATAATAACAGCAATTATTTCACTCTTCCACTTTTCGTTTCTTCTGGCAAAGTTTACTAAATGAGCACGCATTCATTTCGAAAGGTTAAGTTTAACCGTTTCTCGTTTCCCTTTTTGTTTTTGTTTCATCATGTGTGTGTTTGAAGTCTTATCAGCAAATGCGGTGTGGAGCGTACACAAATAAAATAGATAAGGCCAGCTGCCGTAGAGTGAAGCGACATTCATGAATGTAGTATGTGGAACGCTAGGCGTTTATGTGGCAAAATGAATTATAGAAAAAGAATTTATGGCATAAAAATACAAACGTTTGCTTTGATATTGATATGGAATGTTTTTTGTTATCGCTTTAAAGCGCGATTTAACCACAAATATCCGTTCAAGCGGGAATGAATGCGTTTATTTTAAGAAAATTACAATGAAATTAGGATGTGGCATACATGTGCTACTTCTTAAGAAATATTTTTCTATTTTTTATGAAAATACCAATATGTACTGTGAACAAAATCGGAAGTTGAAGTCAAAAATATATTTAAGTGGATGATAAATATTATGAAAAAAAAATAGTATTAAAAAGTAAAAAAAAATATTTTTTATAAATAGATAATAAAATTTTTTTATGCACTAAAATAAGAAAATTAATTAATGTAGCTCATTTGCTGGCTTTTAAAAACAGCATATATTCTGAATATTTTAAAAAAATTGTATTAAAAAATTAATTTTTTTTCTATTTAACTGAAATTTTTGTTTTAAGAATTTAGTATGTTTTTATAAGTAAAATTTAAAACATAAAAAATAAAATTTACAATTTCTGAAAAGAGAGTTTTAGAGGTATAGAGGTTTGTAAAAATAGTTGTCAAATAAATAAATTTTGTTTTAACCTAAATTCGATATTTATTTTGGAAACAAAAGAAGATAATTAAATATTTAAATATAGTTTATTAACATTTTTTATTAAATTAACTTTTTTTATGATATAGTTTTTTAAATATTTTTTTTGGATTTAATATATTTTTAAAATCAATAATATTAAAATTATTTTTTTCTATATTTTTTTGCAACTTAATTCGTTAAATATTTAATTTTTTTTAACATTAAATATATTTTTTAATTAAATAGCTTTTAACATAAAAAAGATAATTTTTAATTAAGATATGTTTTTTTTTGCAGATTAAATACATTATTTTTTCATAAAATAGTTTTTATATATTTTTTTAGATTGAATATATTTTTAAAATCAATAATTTTAAAATTATATTTTTCTATATTTTTTTAATTATTTAAATATTTTAATTTTTTTAATAAATAGTTTTGAACTAAAATTTTATATATTATTTTTGCAAAACTTTTAATTAGATATGTTTTTTTTTTGCAGATTAAATAGATTATTTTTTTCATAAAATAGTTTTTCATATATTTTTTAGATTGAATATATTTTTAAAATTATATTTTTCTATATTTTTTAATTATTTAAATATTTTAATTTTTTATTCTTAAATAAATAGTTTTTAACTAACATTTTATATATTATTTTTGCAAAATTTTTCGTTAATTTTTTTGCAGATTTAATATATAAAAAAATAGCTTTCAATAAGATTTTATACCACATTTTACAATATTAAATATTCATTAAAATTTAAATTTTTAAAATTATTTTTATTAAAAAAAATACATATTTTTTAAATATAAAAAATAATAATAATTTTAGTATTCCTGTTTCATTAATTAAAAAAAAAAAAATAATTTATTTAATAAAAAATAATAAAAATAATATTTTTTTATTCCAATGTTTTTTTTTTAATTTTTCCTATTTTTATTTTATATTTAGCTACCATAACTGTATTATCGCCCTCTTACACCCTTTCATCACACGATACCCTATTAATATTTATGACAATATTAACTGTTCTATGGACAAACATTTGTTTCACACTTTCATTGACTTAATAATAAAAATCTATCAAGTATCAAATGAAATGCCAGCAAAACAATCAAGTACAATCAACAACTCAGCACTGCAGACACCAATTGGTGTAGCTAGCCGCCAAAAATCCACAATTTTCCAATTCATTTCAATTTGGGACAAGCACGCACACAACTACACACATACGCTTTAAGCTAGGCATTTCAAAGTGTTAATATAGATAAATAAAAAATGTGATAAATAGTAATAAAAATTGTACCAAAAACAACAACAACAAACCGAACACGCAAGGCATAGGCAACCCCTTTTTTACTAACGCACACATACAAATGTACAAATGTATTTATGTATGTGTGTGCATACAAGTGAAAAAAAGCGTCGCTTCACTCGCCAATCATAAGCCAAACGCAAATGAATTTATTCGTTTAACGATTTCGGAATCAATTTGAATTTCATTTGAGCGTTGACAACGCCATCGCAAGCGACAAAAAAAATTGTAATCATGCCAGTATGTGTGTTTGTTGTTGTAATACATATGTATGCATGCGAAAAACAACAGTTTGTCCATCGGCTCGGAATGTTGTCGGCGTATGAGCACGCTCGCCTTTCAATTAAATTCTATTGAAGACAATTAAAAGTATCTCGCAGATACTAGTACCACAGACGGCAGCAGCAACTTTGAATGGCATAACTACATACATATGTGTGTATGTATGTATGTCTAGATATGTGTAGCAGACACAGTTGAAGCGCGCCGCATGTAGCTGCATGCGAGTGTAAACCGTTAAACCGCCACAATCAGCCACTCAGCAGATTTCAAGCTGCTAGGCATACACTTACATACAAATGTATGTATGTGTGTGTTAGTATCTATGTGCTTGTAGAGAGGCTTTACTACATATACATATAGTTATATACAGTGAGGATTTTTTTAATTACCGTTACTTGCATGACGCACTGTTGCGCTATCGATGACGAAGCCTGCAAAGTCAAAACGCCAAACGTTGTCAGCGTCGTCAAGGGCGTGTATGTTCCTATGTAAGCTTGTATGAACATGAATTTTGAACTTTGCTGTTGTTGTTTACGTGCCACGAAGCACATATCCTTTTGGTGTTGTCCTTGCGTCTAACATATGTCGCCACATATACATTCATACATATTTATATATAGACAAACGTGCTTCCGATTTGAGTTCCACTATTTATAATATACTCTACTTCGCACAAACCGCATTTTATTTGAAAATATTTTACAAAAATTCCACACACACCCGCGTCCCTCAAAACGTTTAACAATATTGTTACTAATTTTATTTTACACGCTACTGTTTATTTTCATTAAACGATTTATGTTCCTTCCCTAATATAAAACACCAATTTACGTATTTTATTTATGTCCTCCCTTTGGCACACGAAGGCGCACAGTGCTTGCCAATGCCAAAACAAAATGTTATTTATCGGCGTGATTCACTCGCCGCGCACACAATTTCACTTTTGTATTCCTTTCGCCACCGCTGCACGCGAACGACTGATGACTGTCCGCAGAATTCGTTGCTGGCACTCGAAACGCAAAACACAAAACGAAACGAAAAACAAAACCTTCTCTTTCATTTTCTCATTCACAAAGGAAAAGCGTGATCCACAAAAACACAAACAAAAATAGAAATAACAAAAACAAATACAGTGAAAAATTTAGCTCATTATTCGCTATCGCAGAACGCAACGATAGTGTGTGTCGTCGTCAACGTCGTTGTTGCCTTGCTGCCGCCGTCGACGTTGTGATTGCCTTTATCGCTGGCGTTGGGCGAAGTGTGAGCGCAATGAACCCAGTAGGAATTATGTGTGGCAATTTGTGCGGTATTCACAATAGTTGCGTAAAATATTACTTTTAATTGTATTAATTTATTTTATTTCTAATTCAAACTTATATTCAACATACTCACTTCAATATAAAACTACCAAGTCAAGAGTTAGTCACTAAAAACTTTTCAAGTATTTTTTCAAATATTATCGAGCATATTTCAAAATTTTGTTTGTTTAAATTATTATTATTGTTTTTTTTTCAGTTTTCGGTCTAAAAATGGCTTTCAAAGAGCTTCGTAAAGAATAATAAATAATCAAAAAAGTTTTTTTAAATTTCAATTAGATGTTTTTCTATTAAACTCGAAATTTTTAAATATCTTAGTCTTAAACCTGGTGCTAAAAATAAATAAAAAATTAATAAAAAAATATAAAGCACTTGGGTAAAATAATATAAAAACGAAAAAAAACTGGAAAAAAATTTTTATGTCATATTTTCAAAATGTATACTTTTAAGAATATTCTCCTAATCTCGGTGCAATCGGTAATTTATGAAAAAATGTGCAGGTGAAACTTTGAGCTCGATTATCTCGAAATTCTATTTTTTGAAAACTACTTTAATGGTGAGCACGATTTCTAGAAAGTCATTTAACCGATTGTTCTGAAATTTTCAGGTGTTTTTTTGACTAGTTCGTGAACAAATGAAATTTAATAAAAAAAAATATTTTTTGGAGTGGCAAACTAAATTTTGAGAATATTAAAAATCGATATTTTTGAAAAAGTGTACGCAATATTTTAACATTACGTGTCTGAATAATTCATTTCAAGTAGGTCTTTTGATTTATTAATCGAAACAAATATAATATACACATATAAGAAGTCTTATAAGGCAAGGGATAATTCGAATATTATTTAAAGAGGCGAAATTTTCGTCAATTTCAATTTTCCTAAAACATTATATTTGAACTCTTACGTTATGCTTATGAGAATTGAAGAGAATTGAGCTATTAATAGATATTATCAAAATACCATTATTACTAAAAACTTCATTCACTTCTTTTTTTTATAAAAAAAATATTCCAATTTTTCTTATCATTCTCATATATAAAAAAATATATTTCTTGCCTACATCTTCTCATAAAGTTAGGCTTGAAATCTTTATTTTTTTTGCAATTAATCTTTTTAAAAATGTCCCTTTTATATTTAAAATTAAATATCTTTCCTTATTTTAAATTGCCAACACTTTCCCTACTGGGTGCACTGTATCTTTTACAATCCACTCGTGTCATATTCGTTTCCGATTCTCATTCACTATTGCGCTTCTTTGTTCCGTTCGTGTAGGGCGCACATGAGTGTTTTGTATATGAATATGCGGCGATTGGGCTTATCTCATATAAGGCACTGTGGTTGTTGCGGCAGCGTCTGTGTGTGTATGTGCGTGCGCTGTGCGCTATGGCATTCAAATTGAAACGCACAAGCGACAATGAGCGTCGCTGCCAACGTCGTCGTTATCGCTCGGCGACGTCGTTGTCGTTTTAGTTGGCAGCGAATCGCAGCACTTCGGTTACGCCACAGCCAACGGTTGATTCGCTTGTTGCTTCATGTCTTTCGTTGTTCTTGTTTTCTTTGTTTGTTCGTCATTTTTGTGCGCCTTGCGTCTTCTTCTTGGTTGGGTTTTCATTAGTTTTATGCATTCTTTACATTTCATCCTGTGTATGAATTTGATTTATGTGTGCTGTATTTGCAACGACGCATTGTCGAGTCATGCTTTTTTGGCACCATGAAGTACATATGTACATACATGGGGGATATGTATCTGAGTATCAACATATGTACATATGTATGTATGTAATTTAATTGTACTACTTGTTTATATGTATACATTTTGAATGAATAAATCTAAATTTTTATGTGTTGAAATCTGCAGTGTTCGAGCTCATTTCAATTGCAATAGATCTGCTGTAATATATTATTCAATCAATCTTAATGGTATTTTTCCGATTAGGCTGATCCTTAATTATTGCAGAGACGTTTAAAATCAAATTTTCTAAGTATCAACGCCTGCGTCACAATTACTAAAATTTCAAAAGACTATTGTAATGACGCATAATGTAAACCAAAGCCTGATCCCTGTGGATTACGCTTCCTCTATCTCCAATCGGGATCATAGTTTATATAAAGATAAAGTTGAGAAACTTATTTATTTGACTCACTATGGAACATCCTTAGCGTATAGTCACGATCATTATCTCACGTAATCTCTAACCTGGGATGGCTCATCAAAAACCGATATTAGACCACGTTGAAACTCGTTAAACCAACTTTTAATGATCGTCATCGAAGTAGAAGAATCTGTGTATATTGTATTGAAGATTTCTTTGACTTCACTACGCGGATTCCGCACAAGGCACTGTGCCATTTGTTTCGGCTCAATTTTGTAAAATTCTATAGTTGCGCGATCCGGCGATTAGGCGGTGTATTTAAAGGACCACCCTCGTACATATCCATATATCATTTGTGCCAATTATAATAATTGTACATTCTGTTACTATTTTTGAACATTTTGGTCATCTCAAGATTTATGTGTAGGTAGGATAAACATATTTTTTCTTTTAAGGGTATTTCATAAAATATAACCTATTAAGAATTTCTTATTGTAAATTCAGCCAAACAATCTCAAAATATTATAAATAAAAACAATTATTAGACTAAAATACACAAACATATGTAGTATAAATTTGTATACCCCACAGTGAAATAATTATGTACAAGCCACTTGCAACTAGTGATATATGAAATACAAGCCGAACAAGCCATGACTGCCGCGTTTATCTTTTTTCACTTACATCACAAATAAGTGATCTTTCTTTTTGAACCAACCACCAAAAAATTAAAGGAGATTTTCCATTATTTTCTGATTACTTCCATTTTAGTTAGAAAATTCTAGTTACATATTTGTACTTTTTGTAACTACAGTAGAACTTCCACAAATCGAATTTCTGCATAACTCGAACTTCCATAACTCGAAGGTCACCATAACTCGAACTCTTGAATTGACAATAGAAGTAAAATTTCATACAAATTACCTTCCGTAAATCGGAAATCTCTTTATCTCAAAGTTTTTTTGTGGATTATGGTGATTCGAGTTAGGTAAGTTCAACTGTAGTTTGATGTTTCACTACAGCGTAGCTAAAAGATAGCAGAAATATGACCATTGGCTGCTCATATGCTGAATATACAATAAATAAATATATTTATATTTACAACCTTATCAGCATGCATTACAACAAAAGCACGTCAACAACATGTGCTGTCCAAATGTTTTTACTGCTGCCATAGACGCTGTCACACACTTATCGTATGAAATATATCTATAAATACACAAATACTCATACAAATAAATAAATAAATATACGTAAATATGTAACTAGGCATCTTTGTCAATGCATGGCAATTTCGCACATAATGCGCACACATGTTGACAAATAAATATATATGTGGGCTACCTATGCTCATATGAATATTTACATATTTACATTCCAACAAACATGCTGACACTACAACTCCAAGCGTCTAGCGTCAGAGTGTTTAATTTAATTGTTGCTTAATTCGAAGATTTAATAAATTCTTGAAATGTGCTTTTTTGCCATTTACCGTTAGCAATCATGTGGTCAGTCAATTTGTTTTTGCATACCCCAAGTAAATGCATGCCTTGAATGCCAGATTACATACATATCTACAAGCATAAACTTCTCTATGTTTGTATGTAGGTTTGTAAGGATATTCAATATTTATTTATTTATTTTGGCATGCAAATGTCAATTTCGTAATTGCTGAGAATGTAATTAAAAACTGATATAAATTGAGTTAACAATTGTGCTGTCTAACAGTACAGGAAATGCACACACACACACACCTCCACATAGTATGCTTATAAATAGTAATTTCAATAAAAAGTAGTTGGAATTTTAACGATTTTAAGAAAATATTTGCTTACTTGTAAGCAGAAAAGCACTTAGGTACATATGTATGTATGTAAATATATACAGATACATAGGTATGTAAATTGAAATTTCCGAACCTATTTATATTCATATTCTAAAATACTGTTTACATTAAAATTAAAGTGCTTACATGTGTAAGATCAATAAATAAGAAGAATTGTGCCATAAATATTTATGCTTTTTATAGTCATTTTAGATTGCTTTTTAATTGAGTCGATTAGCAAGTTGCCTATATTTATACCATGTTCAAACAGGTTAGCAATTAGCTGACTTAATTAAGATGTTAATTGACTCAATTAGTCTTTGACAGTTGTCAAGAAATTTTCTAATTTTGCTGTTCTCACCCAAAAATTTATTTAGTCACCTCATTGAACACTTCTCGAGTTTTCATGGTGAGTTTTACATATGTTTATTGTTAACTACTAATTGTTTAATTAGTGAATTGCATTTAGCAACAACTGCTGTTATTATTTTAATCATTCATTTAGTAGTATTTTCGGGCAACATATTCTAAGCTTTAAAAAGTTTCTTATATAGTGTTTTCGTATGTGCAAATTGTAATTATTCATAATTAAAAATTATAATTAATGCGATTGTTTTCACATATATAAAAATATCACTAAATCATTTTTTCAAATTATTAGTACATCTTTGAGGTCGAAGCGATTTTTTAATACCTAATTCAAAACGGTTTGACGATATCTCAAATAAGTTAAGAGAGAAAATCCATTGCATAGATATTTTATATCTCGTTGTTGGAAATTTATTGATAATTATGGATAAATTTGTTAATAGCGTAGTTTTGAGAAATATTTGAAAATCTATTTCAGATTTTCTTTCTTAGTATTCTTATTTTTTTAATGTCTCCTTGAGTTTTCCTAAACAAATTTGAATTTTATGGACAATAGTGGAAAATAAATAATATGTATAAACAATATTCTTCTGAGCAAAAACTTTCTTTTCGAGAATCTAAAATCGATAATTATTTGGTTTGAAGAATGTTTAGAAATTAGAAATTATAAATATCTAATCTTTAAAATTGTTAATGCTGTTGGAAGATAGGAACCAGTTTCTACAGAACTAAAAGAAATTGCTATCTATTAATAGTTTAACCCAGTTAAAGTTAAAAGAGAAATCAATGAGTTTAACTGATACGATACAGTGATATGAGGCATATTTGCTATGTATTGGTTTTGAACATCTAAATCTCAATATCAATATACTTCTTCTATAGCAAAATGAATTCAAATCGAAAATAATGGGTTTCAAAATTATCAATATGTGAATGAATGTGAAAATGACATGTAAAAACCAATATAAACAGAGTCTTTGAAAGTAAAATTGAAATCAAAAAGCATAAATAAATATTTGAATTAAATATATGATTTCAACTCACCTAGATTGTTCAACTTGTTTGAAATTCCTGAAAAGATAAAAATATGAAATTAATATTTTAAATTCAACAATTCATAAATCATTGAATATTGCACAGGTGAAATTTAAATATTTTGTAGATATGACAGAAAATTTGATAAAAGTCTTCAGATTTTTTAAGAGATTTCAAGGATTTTAGGGTCCTCACAGTTATCCAAACAGTTCAGCACCACACTTGAACCACATAGAAAGCCAAACAAGTGCTTTTCAATCAAACCAAACTTAAATCGCGCGATTTCAGGTTATTCACCTTCCTCTCGTGACAATCAAAAAGTGAAAATATCACCTGTTTGTTTTAAAAATATAGAGAAAGAGATGTCACTTCCTATCAATTAAGTGAATCTGCGAAATTTATCTAAAAGCAACAAACAATTACGCCAAACAAAGGTTAGAAAAAAGGCAGCAATTGAATATATTTCACATCAAAATAATAAAGTATAATACATTTCTTACAAAAAAGAGGCGACAGACCCTTTTCAGCAAACTGATTGCGCCAGAGAGTGAGTTAACGAAAGGCAAAAGAAAAGCACCCGCCAAATGAGGCATAACGCCCGAGATGCGTATCAACCATGAAATTATGCGATAATTAATTTTTTGCGCAAACACACACACATAGCCAAGCCAAAAAAAATCACATACCCTGCCAGCCAAAGGTGGTGAAAAAGCTGGTTAAACCGAAGTTTTTTAAACCCACAAAAGTGGTAAAAAAAGTGGTGAGATTGCCATAGGCCAGCATAGCTGCTTGTGAGTTTTTTAACCACTATTCCCCTCACACGTACGAATACAAAAACAAAATAACCCAAACGTGTGCGTTGGTGTTAGTAATTGAAGAAACATGAGGGGAAAGTGGTTAGGCCTGGCTGGCAGGGTAAAACAATGAGAAAAGGATGCGAGTGAAGCCATAGTAAGTTGTGAAGAGGATGTGAGAGAAGAGAAGAACGAACGAGAAGAGGAAGCAGCAGATTACAAAGGAAATAAAAATATTAAAAAGGGATGAGACCAATCTTAGTAGTTGTTGGTGTTAAGGGTTGCATGACTTTCGCGTTAAATTTTTTGTATTATTTCTCGCTGGCTTTTTATTGCAAAATTATCGATTTTTTTTTGTTTTTTTCTTTCCATTTTTTTCTCAATATTTTTTAATTTTTTTTATAATTTTTTTCATTTGATATGCGTTTGCATTGTTGTTCTGTGGCACTCGCTGCTGAATCATTGCACGAAATGCATTAATAAACCGAATGATTTGTGTTAACGCAGCATTTTAGCAAAGCGGCCCTCCAAAGTGTTGAAGTCCTTCAACGTCATTGAGCTGTCAACCGTACTCTTTCGTCGCATTTTTTCCCCATTATTAGTATGCTCGTTTTTTCGCGCGATATTTGTTCTATTGCATTTTAGCGAAGTGCCAAGTCAGCGAACCAAAGCGACGATGTGCGGCTAACGAGCGCGTAGTGACGCAGGTCGGTTGGCGGGACAGCCGACGGAGGCTGGCAGGATACGCGCTGTGCTGTGCATGTGCAGTGGACTGAAAAGAAATGGGACGCAAGGACAAGCGACGGCAAACAAGGTTGCAGGCATTAGGCATAACCGTTGTCTGGCGAGGAGCGATATGTTTGTACATGTGTTGGTGTGTAGCATTGAAATTCGCCGATAGTGCGCCTTAAAATAGGCTAAGTTGAGGTAGTTAGAGTAAGTAGTAAGTGCTTTAAGTGGTTTAAAATATTGAAATATAATTTAAACGACGTTAGTTCAGTGATGCTGTTTATGAATTATTATCAAAAAATATTAAAAAAAAAAAAATATTTTAATAAAATTTTAATGAAATAATTATTTTTATAAAAATAAGATTATTTAATTTTTGAAAAATTATATTTAATAAAATTATATTTATTATTTAAAATTATATTTTAAATTTTAAAATTTTTAATTTTATTTTCTTTTTCTATTTTTTTATGAAAATTTTTTTAAATATATTTTTTATTTTTATTTTATTAAGATATATATTTTTTTCTTTTTTTTTTATTTCAAATTTTCATTTTTGCATAAATATGCCACAGACCTCGAAAACTCAAATTACAACAACAAAAATTCACATCTGTCCCATTTTTGCAAAATTTTTTATGTGGCTCTTCTGTTTTTGGCTTATATTTTTTTATTTTTACTTTTTACACTCTCTAAAACAAAAGCCTCTTCATTGCTATTGTGTGTGAGATTTGTTGTTTTTTTTATTTATTTTTTTATTTTTTGTGTGGCTTGTCTACATGTCGTCGTGTATTGTTTGCCCAAGAGCACATTGAAGGACTCTACAAGCAGCACAAAAGTGCTTTTGTCTTTAATATGCACACAAATAACACATACATACAAACATACATATGTTGAAAGCATGAGTTTCCAAAGCATATGGGATACAACAACAAAAAAGTGCCAGCAAAACTGTTCGTGATTTTTTAGACAGACACACAGTCATATATGTATTTATGTAATTTGCATTTGAATCACAAACGAATATTCTACAAATAGAAATATAAAAAAACCAACAACAAAAGCCGCCACGAAAAAGCCAAAGGCAAATACTTGAGTTTTGTGCTGATAGTCATTTGATCAGCAACAGCGTGTTTTTCAAAAAATGTACTTATTATATATACCCACACGGTCACACACACACTCACGTGCATAAAAAAGGCATTTTGCATGCGCAAAAAGAACATCAGCACAGCGAAGAAAGCCCGCATACAGTCCAGAAGTGCACTTCACTTTCAACGCGACTTGAAGACGTAAACAGCAGCAAACGACATAAGAAAGCGCACCACACAATTTAAATGACAGAGAGCGAGAGCATGGTGCTTGTGGCTAGCAGGGTCCTTGTTCATATGTGTGTGTGTGCTTGATTTTCGCCTTCAACTGCCTACGCCACTGGCCTGATTCGCATTGTCTTTTGTGCATGCATTTCATATTTAACACAGTCACACTTATTCACGAATAAGAATAAAAAATACAAATGTATTTGTCTCACGTTTGTATTTTAGGCTTTCGCTGTTGCCTTGAGCTGTTTTTCGTAGTGATTTGGACATATTTATAAGTACACACATACATATATATTCACATATGTAGATTTCTATATATATAGCAGCAACAACAACTAATCCTTCACGAAATTCAGAAATGATCAACATTCATCTCTTTTGCAAGCTTTTGGGGTTCCATCACTTTACTGTATCTTCACCCTTCATCCTTCCTCTTTCCATAATCTCTAATATGTTTTGAAAATGCTTTTATTTCATTTTTTTGTTGTCCTTGCTTGTTTGTCTTTGCTAAACTCGTGATTTGCCTCAGAGCGCTTGAAAATTAAAGAGATTTCGCGGCATTTCGCTGTTGTATGTGACTGTTAATGACACGTGACATTCCTTTTAATGAAGTGTTTATATAACAAAGTGGAAAATTTTACCTCCCCACCTAAAACAGTTTATATATTGAACTGAAGAAATGAAAATATCGATTTTAGATTATTTTCAGTGAATATTTTTGAATTATTTCCAAGATTGCTTGAACTATAAAATCATTACTGTATTGAAATTATGATTATCTAATATAAATGGTTCGTAATCTGCTTTTAATCCTATTTCTTAAGCTCTCTTCCATTCGAAAATCTTTTCATACTGCCGAATCGAACATGTAACTGGTATAATCGCGTATTATTGGTATAAACAAAAGAGGGGATAGTGATACAAAGGTTTATACCATTTCGAAAATCTCTTTAAATTGGTGAATCGATCACGCAACTGGTATAAATGAAATATACTGGTATAAGCAAATAAGCAGATAGTAATATAATTAATTATACTATTTTAATCAGATAATCGTGAAAATATTGAAGAAGAGTTAAATCGAATATTTTTTAAATCTTTGTGAAGTCAACAATATATTATCGTTGTTAATCTGCTTTGGACTCACAGCAAATTTTAGAATATTTCTTTTCAGCACGATGTTTTTCTTGAATATTTCTTCAATTAATTATGTTCAGACTTTAAAAGACTTAGGAGAAAATAATCCTTCGAGAGCGGGGTAATGCATCAAAATGTTCCATAAATTAATGCCCGATTGGGTTGCTCGATCATCTTCCACGTGATCATTATCACTCTATGATTTCGTGACGAATATCAAATATCTCCATCCCATACATTGGTACTCTATCTCTTCGAACTGCGAAGGAATGGTTTCGACGATTCAGAGCAGGTGAAAACGACATCATGGATAAACCAGCCGAAATACTGATCAAATCATGGAAAACATCGAGTTAGAACGGCATGTGGCATCTCGTGACATCGTCCAGGAGATGGGAGTTAGTCACCTAACAATTTTAAACCATCTGCAGAAGGTTGGAGACACAAAAAAGCTCGATGTTTTGATGCCGCATGATTTGACGCAAAAAAAAACTTCTGGACCGAATCAGCGCCTGCGAAATGCTGCTGAAACGGAACGAACTCGACCCATTTTTGAAGCGGATGGTGACTAGCGACGAAAAATGGATGAAAATATCAAGCGAAAACGGTCGTGGTAGAAGGCCGGTGAATCGTCCCAAACAGTGGCCAAGCCGGGATTGTCAACCAGCAAGGTTTTGTTGTGTATCTGGTGGGATTGGAAGGGAATCATCCACTATGAGCTGCTCCCATATAGTCAGACGCTTAATTCTACCATCTACTGTGAACAACTGGACTGCTTGAAGCAGGCGATCGACCAGAAGCGTCCGGAATTGGCCAACAGGAAGGGTGTAGTGTTCCACCAGGACAACGCCAGATCACACACTTCGTTGATGACTTGTCAGAAGCTACGAGAGCTCGGATGGGAGGTTTTATCGCATCCACCATATAGCCCGGACATAGGGCCAAGTGATTACCACCTGTTCCTGTCCATGGCGAACGCCCTTGGTGGGTTAAAGTCGCATTCAAAAGAGGCTTGTGAAAAGTGGCTCTCCGAGTTCTTCGCAAATAAGGAGGGGCGGCTTCTACGAGGGGGGTATTATGAAGTTGCCGTCTAGATGGGAACAGATTATCGAACGAAACTAAATCCGACCACAGGAATATTTTTTATAAAGCATTGAATAAAGAGCAAAAAAACGGAAGCAGATAAATATAAAAAATTAAAAGTCGTTCTAGAACTCAACATTTTCCAAATGTGGGAACTTGTTAGATCGAAGTTTAACTTCTTAGGCAGTTTAATGAACTCATCATAATATTATGGGGATCCTTATTTGATAATTTTTCCGAAGTATTTAGTACAAGGCTAGAGAGATTATTTTTAGTTTTTCACACAAACAAATATACGATAAGCGCATACTTTCCACACCCTCGATGTTTTCCTATGGCTACGAAGGTTAAAAGATGCTAACTTTTGCACAATCTTCATTATTTTCATATTTTTCTTCCATTTTCCAGCATACACTTGCATGCGGGTTTCTTAGAAAAGTAAAGCATCTCCGCTTTTATGGCGGCGACAACAACACATATTTTCTATTCATATGCAACGCCGACGCATTATGCCGCTCTAAAAGAGGTGGCAAACAACTGTTCGCAAATATGAAGTGCAAAAATGCACTTAATGGGATCGAATTGCGTAGGCACCCGGGGATGTGGGGGGTAATGATGACTAAACAGGACGCGTCACGGAAATTGCTTGCATTTCTATTTGCATTCTTCGGTATTCGTTGGGGGGTTAGCCGTTGTTAGCTTTTTGTACCCACTTTGCATGGGGGTATGTGCAGCTTGTTGGCGCCAATTGGACGAACAGTGGGTTGGTGAGTTGAAAAAATTTTGTATTGTGTTTAGTAAAAAATGGTTGAAGGAATTAACATTTATTTTAAGCGGATTTGAAAAAAAAATATTTTTTTTAATTAAAAAATAATAATAATATAAAATTATTAAAAAAAAAATTTCTTGAGATCATGCAGCATATGGCATCTTGTACACATCTTATATAATAAAAAAAATATGGTTTTTGAAATATTAAATATTTTTTTAAATAAAATTTGCTTACGAATTTACATATTATGACCCACTGTTCATTTCTTAAATATATTTTCACTCTTCTACTCCCCCATCTTCCCAACATATTTCGCCAGACGCCTTGCTTTTACAAAAATTCCACACTTTTGCCACAAAAATGTGCTTCTTTGCCGCTCGAGTTGCTCTCCACACCCTTCGTGTGACTTCGGCAACTACGGATCCAGCGTGAATTTACGAGCTAGTCGCTTGACTCAGTGACTTCTTTACCCAGTCAACGACACGGTGGCTTGTTGCTAACACTGAGATAGCAGAAGCATCCAGTCTACATAATATACTTATTTGTGTGTTATTTTTGTTGTTGTTGAAAGCCACCCGCATGTTGCCACATTTTTGTTGTAGTGCCTTGCTGCACTTATTTTGCATTTCATTGTTATTATTATTTTTGTTATTTGCTCGGGTTTTCTATGGCGTCTTAGCACGCACATCTCACTAACGGTACTCCTTGCCTCTGGTATGAAATATTTTCCATTCAACTTAAAAACCCAGCAACTTTTGTGTTAAATTTCTGTCTTGATCATATATTTGTTTTTTGTGGTGCATTCTTTTTTTCTGCGTTTCTTCAGCTCAGCGTTGATGATTTATTTTCACTTTTGTCGAAAAGTTTCTTGCCGCAACGCGTAGTCACAATGGCAACTCTGTGTTAGGGTGTGCAATGCGGCTCAGTGATTTTTGCTCGTTAGTTGCGCTTGAGTCAATTTGGTTGGCATTTTTTAAGTTTTTCTCTCAGTGTATATGAGAGAGATTATGTGCGAACAGTTTGAGTATTTAGACAGGGACATTTAGTTGTTGTAAAGTTCTGAAAAAATTGGAAATATTGTTGAAGAGCTTGCTTTCAATCCTCATTCTTCGTATGATTAATTAAATAACGTTAAGTGCTGTCATCGTAAAAAATGGATTATTAATTAAGATAATTATGTATTTTTGGAAGCCACAAGTATCTTAAAAAAACAAGTATCTTTCTTGTGGATTGGAAAGCTGTGACACGTTTTTTTTTCTAATTTTTGGAAGGCATTGTTAACCAGGTACAACCTGGATACTTGAAAACCATTAATGAAAATATGGTCTGTAAAATCTTGCCAATTGCTTTTCTCAGTTTTCAAAGTCTTATAGTTCAAAGATGATATAGAATAAAAATTACACATAACATTTTTTGAAATCATTATTTAATCATTGATTTCGGAAGTGACCTAGTCTAGAACAAATATCGTTTTAAAATAAGTGTCTGTATACTGATCTATCTAAGATCTTTATGTCGCTGATAAAACATAAGTTTCATTCGATATGATCTTCCACAAAATCATCTCTTTCAGATTATTCGGACTAAGTTTGTTTTGTAAAGAACTCAGTGACTAACAAGCCAATGTCGTACATAATTAATAGCATTTTCGCACTGGAGTTAATTGAACAATTAACCGGCCTTGCTCGATTAAAGCGTTCGATTGATCGATTTACCATAAAAAATAAAATTGTATTTTACTACATTAATCGAATACAAATCGAGTTGTGAATGGAATGCAGCTCGGCGGGTAGTTGTCCACGCTGGAAATTTGATTATGGTTATTGATAAAATAGCAATCAGCTAAGAAACTTACTACGTCAGGATTTGCAAAAAATCTATTTTTTGCATTTTCGTTAAGAGTAAAATCTTAAAAATATTCTCTGAAAATTTGAAGTTGATCCGATAATTACTTTTCGAGTTATTCGTCAAATAACAAAGAACGCTCAGGCACTCCAACACACTAGTGCCAAACTTTAAATGCAAATCTCAAAAATATGTTTTTTGAACTGGTGACAACTGTAACTCGATAACCGCTCCGTAGATTTTAATGAAATTTATACAGCTTTCAGAATACATAATTAACTCAGGCCTGATCCGAAGGATTTTTTTTTCAAAAATTTCGATTTTTTAAGACTGATTTTTTCCCGAAAATCTACAAAAAAATTTCCTGAGGCCGCCATTTTGTTAATTTTTGAAAAAAAAGCTTCGGATCAGGCCCTGTATTATATATTTATAAAACTATTTTTTTTATTTAATTGATTTTGAATGAACTCCAAGGACTTATGATTGTCACCGCAAGGACCTTTTATTGAAACTGGGTCAACACAGACAGCTCTTTGGAAATTATATTTTTTTTTTAAATTTTCGTGACATTAAGTCAAAACATTGTAAAGTAATATGATTTAATAGCAAAAAAAATTCTCATTTTTTCGTGTCTCTGACTACCCCTAACCCCTTAAGAACAGCAAAAACAAAAAAGTGTAACAGCTGATCGTTAATCGAGTAGCAAAAACTGGTTTGTCAATGATAATCTTAATGTATTAAATTAATTTGGTTGTGCGAAAAGGCTATAACTTGATTATGTGAAATGAATGGAGTATACTTCTGATATCGTCACGTCGAGAAAAGATTCGATTACGACAATATCTGGTAGATTTGCGCAAAGCTGCGATGTAGTAAGAATTTTAGTTGAATTTATAAGTAAGTTAACGTAGCAACCGTAAATTGAAGACCATAATTAAGCTTGAATGAGAATGACGCCCTGTAGCTTAAAGCAAACTGGCGCGGATGATGAATCTTTTATAATATTGAGTCTGGTGTAAAGTAAAGCGCAGAACAATAAGTGTAGTTTTTGAATTCTTCCAAAGCAATAGTGGCATGATATCTAGTCTTATATGTCAATACTATATTTACTCAAGTGTACTGAGGAAAAGGAGTGCTTGTGGCTTACAGTGGGCATTTTACAATTACTGGAGGATAGAAATGTTCCTTAAAATATAACGAAAATTTTTACTAAGGTAGGGTAAGGGTAGAAAAAAGTAATTACGAGTATTAGTGACGAGAGAGTGCAGGGCATGAAAACAATACCATTATCTTTAATTGGAAGTCTTGATACGCTGTAAAAATTACTTGCATTACTCCATATGCTTAAATATATTCTAAACTATTCTTCAAAGTTTCTACAGTGATAATCAGAAAAAACTATTTGTAATGACAACGATTGGCCCCCAAAGCTTACACTGGATAGCTAAATATTTCAATTATTTAAAAAATATCTGAGTTCCCCCAACCAAAAAGGTATCCGAAATGTGTATATGACCTAATCCAAACCTAAGTACTCTTCATCACCTCAATTTAGTCAGATTAAAATTATATGCTAAAATGAAATTAAAATATATTTTTGTTGCTATGTAGTCTTTCTTTGAAAAAATGTTATTAACAATTCATATAAAAAATCTATTCACAAAAACCCGCAATCGATTATTGCTTTATAAATACGAGGCAATCAATCACTCAATTACTTAGGATCTCGCTACAAAATCTCCGATAAAAAGCAATTTGACCACTTTGGCAGACATTTTAAACAAAAAACATGAAAACTTTTTAATGGATAACTAAAAACTGGCAACAAATGTGTCAATAAAGTAAAATGTAGTGCCACATTGCCATATGTTTTCACTTCAAACTTGCTTTTTTCCACTTTAATTTTCGCTGTGAAAAAATGCCGGATATGAAGACGAAATTGCTGGGGATGAGGTGCGGCATAGAGTTTAATATAAAAATCGCTGCGCACGAAAGCGTTTCTAAAAATTCAATTTAGTCATTATGCGAAATACAAAACAACAGCAAAAACAACACACATTTCGTATGCAAAAAGTGCGCTGAACAGCAGAGAAACTGTGGAAAGAGGTGCGAGTTGTAGGTGGCTTGACACAGCTGCGGGCGAAATCAAAGCTAAATCAATTCGTTAGCTGACAGATTCGAACGAAACGTTTGACGGCGATGGGAGCAGCGGCTGTACATGCCAGACAGATAAACAGACAGACAGACATACCCAGTGGAAGAGTGGGAGTTAGCGCGCTGCAGGCGAGAGGAGCGAGTAGATGATATTGGCAACAGCTGCCAGTTGGCTGCCAAAAGCAACAACAGCGAAAACAACATGAATGAAAATTTAGCAAAGCAACAGCAATGAAGAAGAGGCAGCAAAAAATTATAAAAAAAAATTTAAAACGGGTGTGTTTGGGATGGCGGCAGCTGTGCTAATGTCACTACCGTGTTGTTGTTCTTGTTTCTGTATAAGTGTGCGTGTTCATTTTGGCTGCGGGCGCCGACAGCAAAGCCTAATCAATAACGTTTCACGCTGTTTTTGGTGTTGAAAAAGCATTTAGCTAAAGGTTGAAAGGCCGTGGATAGAGATAGGGAGAGTAAGACTATAGCCCTTGGCATTCACAGTTTTGTAGGGTGAGAGGATTAAACTCTAAAACATTGCAAATATGCGAAATAAAGTTTAAACAACACAAAGCGCAAACCAATTGAGTTTATAACTAAAAATTGTTTGATATACGAGCTGGTTGAGGCCAAAGCACGAGTGGCACAGCATGCGGCAAGTTAAAGTGTATGAAATACAAAACATTAAAAAAAAATGAAAAAATGGAGGATTAAAGCAAAATATATTTCATCGCACATGAATCGCGCCGCTTTGTGGTCGAAAATGTAATAATTTGGCGCAAAATCGAAATTTTCACTCGCTGCTAGGAAGGGGAGGGCGTGCGTGGGAAAGTGAACAATGTGTTTGCGTTTGTGCCGAAGATAAATGGCTATTTAGTGGCAAATAAAACGATTTTTAAGTTGCAAATGAAAAATTCAATAAAATCGGTTGTGTTGAAAATGGTGTGATTATTTGCTATGTAGAGGTTGCGTGTGTATGTGTATGTGTGTGTATGAAATATTTAGTGTGGTGGATAACAGCTTGGTTGATAAGCAATAAATACAATTTTTGGATTTGGTTGATAAATAATTTCTAAAAAATATAACTAAATTTTGTGGTATAATGTTGAACTAAAGTTTAAGTAGAAATTCAAACGGGGTTGCCACCATTTTTTGAACTTTGTTTTTTTTTTTAACATTTGTATTTGTATATGGCAAATGTATATTCAGGGAATGCTAACATATACCAGTCAATTTAAGTTTTTTCTTAAAGAATTTTTTTCTGTAGTTGCCACCTGATTAAAGTTTGCACAATTAAACATTTCTGAAAATTTTGCTAAGATAGCGTGTGTACGGAAACAAGGTTTCAAAACCTTAAATTTAAGTGTTAGTTGCCACCTTTTTCCAAATTTATACAAAGGTTTAAATCCCAACTGTATTAAAAATGTATATATGGATATGTCCTGTTCGTTTTTTTATAGAAATTTGTATTGAAAAAAAATTTATGGAGTTGCCACTTAGTTGAAAATATAAAGCAATTATTACTTAAAAGAAAACTGCTATGCATGATATTTTGTATGTTTAAAAAGCTCTGAATAAAAACTCAAGTGAAGTCTAATAACTATGACTGACTGAATATGGTAGTCCAGATGTCAATAGATTTCTCTCCATTTAAACCATGGCGAAAATATAGCATAACCTCAAAAAGAAATATGTAGAACACATGATACAGCCACACAATGGTAAAGTAAAATTACTTTTGAAGGTTACTTTTACTAATTGTTTAAATTTACATTTTTAGCAACAGCAATACTGCTATATTGACATGCATAAAAGTAAAATATCAAACATAATACAGTTACGTTGGTGTTGCTGTATAGCTAACAGCATGAAATTAACATAAAAAGTTAAAAATTACACAATTGAGTCCAAGAGTTATAACAAAAAGGGCAATAATGCTGAATTTCCTTCACCTCATGAGCAAACCGTAGCATACCTTAAGGCGCTATTGAAAGCAATCAGCGTACACATACAGAAAATATGTTTATAAACTACCATTCTTTAAATTTAAAGCAAAATTGATTTTCATACAACATAACTACAACAACAATTTCCAAAACTTTTCCAGTAATATATCATTCAAAGCGAATGGACGCCTTGACGTATGAGTGACTTCATTTATCGCAATGTCATAAAGTTGAAGTCAGCTGTCAAGCGCAGAGAAACAATGAGGAAGTTATAAAATCAAAGCAGAGACTGTGAGCTTAAAGCAATAACAACAAAGTAGCTGTTTGCTAGTGGCACACACATACACACACTAACACTTGGAACTAATCAAACGTTTTGTTGAAGGAGCACACACAAATTGAATATTTTCAATTTGAAGATTGTAAACTTTTAGTATAGTAGCTGTTCTTTTTTTTCGTACGCCACAACTCAACTCAAATCGCTTGTGACTAATGCAGGCAGTGATTTAGAAAACAACAACAAGAACAGCTTCAATGATTTAGCCGCAGTTAGCAGCTGGTAGCTACAAATAACCTCAAAGCCTTTTAAACACTCTCACACACACACACACACTCACATTGTTGTACTCTACGCACAAATCCCTGAGCAGCGCTAAGCACTTTACAGCGCAAAACATTTGCCAAACCGCTACGCAAGGATAATAACCGTTGCGGCAACAAATACAGATACAAATCAATATGCAGCTAAATGATGGCGCAGGTAGATTTGGGTGTGTGCGTGTTCCAACACACGGAGCTTAAAGCCACGCACACAACAACAACCATATACACAAACGTGCTTTTGTATGGATTTTGGCTGGTAGCATGCCGTTGCTGTGCCATTTGTGTGCCAGTTTTCAAGCAGACGAAGATACTTGTATCGATATCCTGCCCCAAATTCAATATGTATTCATATATCTACCAATAAATACTTGTGTGTGTGTTTGTATGTGCATGAAGCCTGTACAAATCCCACTTAATACCTACACATGTATGGCTTTTTGTATTCATGTGTGTGTGTTAGTCATGGGCTTTCCGTTTTGTATTTTAGTTGGCAAATCAAGCGCTATGAAAATGTCATTTAAAATGCCGCTGAAACCAGTTCATTTGGAAAATTAATGCAATCAAAAGTGGATTTTGTATGACAAAGTTGGAAATTTGAAAATTTTTTTGATTATGAGTGTGCTTGATTTGTTCGTTTGTTGCATATTTTTAGCTTTCTTTGTTGAGAAAATATGGTTGGAAATTTGTCCGATTAATGAGTAACTCGTGAAATTTGAAAGGGTTTGGTTCAAAATTGTTTGATTTCAACTATGGAAATTTCAAATACAATAATGCTCTTATCATATCGTGAATCACCATGGACATGATTACAATTTTCAGCGTATTATGTAACATAATAGATGTTTGGCTTTTAGAAGGTCGATAACTCACAAATTTGGTTTAGATATAGAAGAAAATTAATTCTTTGTAGAAAAATGGCGAAACAGAAATCATTGAGAAGCTTATATACATACTATTACCCGCTTGAAGAACAACAAAGCAGCGGGGGCCGATAGATTACCGGCAGAACTATTCAAATACGGCGGCGAAGAACTGATAAGGTGCATGCATCAGCTTCTTTGCAAAATATGGTCGGAAGAAAGCATGCCTGACGATTGGAATCTCAGTGTGCTCTGCCCAATCCATAAAAAGGGAGATCCCACAATCTGCGCCAATTACCGTGGGATCAGCCTCCTAAATATCGCATACAAGGTTCTATCGAGCGTACTGTGTGAAAGACTAAAGCCCACCGTCAACAAACTGATTGGACCTTATCAGTGTGGCTTTAGACCTGGAAAATCAACAACTGACCAGATATTCACCATGCGCCAAATCTTGGAGAAGACCCGTGAAAAGAGGATCGACACACACCACCTTTTGTCGATTTTAAAGCAGCTTTCGACAGCACGAAAAGGAGCTGCCTTTATGCCGCGATGTCTGAATTTGGTATCCCCGCAAAACTAATACGGCTGTGTAAGTTGACGTTGAGCAACACCAAAAGCTCCGTCATGATTGGGAAGGACCTCTCCGAGCCGTTCGATACCAAACGAGGTTTCAGACAAGGTGACTCACTATCGTGCGACTTCTTTAACCTGATGCTGGAAAAAATTATAAGAGCTGCAGAGCTAAACAGAGAGGGTACCATCTTCTACAAGAGTGTACAGCTCCTGGCGTACGCCGATGATATTGATATCATCGGAAGCAACAACCGCGCCGTTTGTTCTGCTTTTTCCCGCATGGATAAGGAGGCGAAGCGGATGGGTCTGGAGGTGAATGAGGACAAGACGAAATAACTCCTGTCATCAAGCAAACAGTCGGCGCATTCGCGTCTTGGCTCCCACGTCACTGTTGACAGTCATAACTTCGAGGTCGTAGATAATTTCGTATACCTGGGAACCAGCATCAACAACACGAACAATGTCAGCCTCGAAATCCAGCGCAGAATAACTCTTGCCAACAGGTGCTACTTTGGACTGAGTAGGCAATTGAACAGTAAAGTCCTCTCTCGACGAACCAAAATCAAGCTCTACAAGTCGCTTATCATTCCCGTCCTGCTCTACGGTGCAGAAGCTTGGACGATGTCAACATCAGATGAGACAACACTAGGAGTTTTCGAGAGGAAAATTTTGCGCAAGATTTATGGTCCTAAGAACATTGGCAACGGCGAATACCGCAGACGATGGAACGATGAGCTGTACGAGTTATACGACGACATTGACATAGTTCAGCGAATAAAAAGACAGCGGCTACGCTGGCTAGGTCATGTTGTCCGAATGGACGAAAACACTCCAGCCCTGAAAGTGTTCGATGCAGTACCCGCCGGAGGAAGCCGAGGAAGGGGAAGGCCTCCACTCCGTTGGAGGGACCAGGTGGAGAGCGACCTGGTTACACTTGTTATCTCCAACTGGCGCCGAACTGCGAAGGAGAGAGAGAGATGGCGCACTATCGTCGATTCGGCTATAACCGGCTAAACGGTTGCAACGCCAATCACATACATACATATACATACTTCTATCCCCAGAAAACAAATATTAATGGCGTTTAAGTACTAGAATCAAACGGAGAAAATGTTTAAGCAAGTAAAAGCATAATCTCCAAATTAAATAAGATAATTAACTTAAGGTATTCAGATGAAGAAAGGGAAGAAAAATATGTAGGATCTGCTGATGAATGACATTTTTTCAGATCTACGCCATTTTTATATATTTTGATATTTTTCAAAAATCATAGGTTATCGTATAGGAAATACCTTCAACTTTCATTTTGCATTTTTTTGTTTAAAAAAATTAAAAATTACAAATGTTTGTAAAGAAAATCTTAAAATATAGCTGAAAATATAACTAATTATGTTCAAAAAACTTTCGAACGAGTACTTTCCATAAAAAAAATCACGAAAGTTGCCTAATTTTTCATGGGTTACACTGGTATAACCCCGTAAGTCAACTCGAATTAAGAAACAAGTTAAAGAAAGTCTAGGTTTAAGAAATTCTGAGTTTAAGAACTTTAGAATTTAACAAACTTTGAGTTTAATAAAACTAGAGTTTAAGAAATGTTTAGTTTAAGAAATTCTTAGTTTTAAAATTTTTGAGTTTAGCAAGCTCTGAGTTTAAGATTACAAAGTTTAAGAAATTTTACGTTTAAGAAATCCTATGTTTAGACAACTCTACATTTAAGATATTGTGAGTTTAATAAACTCAGACTCAAGTTTGAGACATTTTTAGTTTAAGAAATTTCTATGTTTAGAAAATTTTATAAGAAATTCTGAACTTAAAGAAATCTGAATTTAAGATGGTCTGATTTTAAGAAAGTCTGAGTTTAAGCTAAAATGAAAAAGTTAAATGTTGAAATATTGAACGGAAGATTCATAAATTATTAGCCTCAAATAAACCATAAAAGTCGAATTGCAGTGCAAAGATTAACCTTTTTAAATTACAAGTTTAAGTGGCTCAAATCTACTCATACTAAAACCTAATAAATTAGTTGAGAATGTATTTAATAGCTCTGTATATGACTAATGGAAGTTCATACATTTTATAATTTATATTCATAATCTTTATAAATATAATCTTATCAATTAGTGGTCACGGTCAATATGTTCTCATTATTTATATTGATTAAAGCTTACATTTAGGGTCGTTAAAAATTTATATAATATAATAAACAAATACTGATAAATTTAACTAAGTGGAGTGTTATTTTCTAAATACGGTTTAACTTCTCTAACTCGAATCACCATAATCCACAAAAAAACTTCGAGTTATAGAGGTTTGAGTTATAGAAATGTTCATTAAAACATATGAATTTTCAAAAAACTGTAAAATATAGATTTATACACAGTTTTACGTATTTACATCGCATGGAGTTTTATTTTAAGACATTAAAACTTGTATTCTGTTATTTTGTTTGTTGCACTTTGCTATTTTTTTACTCTTGACGTCTGTATTCCATGCCTTTGTCACATGATTTATGCAATCCATAAGAGTAATATCATATTTTTTGGTTGAAAGTTCGATTTATCGAAGGAGATTTGTATGAAATTTGACTTCTATTGACAAATCAAGAGTTTGATTTATGGAGATCTTCGAGTTATGGAAGTTCCACTGGATATATTTTTGTATCAAACTCAGTCCAATAAAGTAAGGAGATGCAATTGTCGTCATCTATGTATATTTATATATATCTTGTTAAAATCATAAGTTTACATAATTTTCAATATATCTGTATTATATTAAAATTATTTTATGAATAAAATTAAAATATTTTTGTAAAAATTACACAGAACCACAAGCATGAAACTGGGTCGACAATAACTCTATTTTCAGACAGCTGCAACTCATTTCGGACACATTTTCATAATTCGGAATAAGTATTTGTATGGCTCTCAGAAAAAAGGAAAAAAAACATTACAAAAGCTGTTTTTTTTTGCATAAATATTCCAACTAAATTGTTGCTGGTCATGTTTGTTGGGGTTAACAATTGCATATACTCGGATGTACCGCATAGCATTGTTGCATAACAGCACATGCATATGTTGGTGTTGTTCAAAAACAATTGAAGCAACCAATGCGCACAATAAAGCATTTCCGGTTTCAAAGAAATTCTCACCAAATAACTATAAACACTTTTTATGAGCGCACATTATTCTAATATACTCGTTTGCCATCCATGTAAATGTCTGTAAATGTTGGCAATTGCGCTTACAAATGCCTGTGGGTGTTTGTGTGTGTGTGCATTTCATTAAATCATTTATGTAGTATTTATTAATAAAAATTCCATTTTGTTTAACATTTGAACAGCTGCACGCTTGGAAAGTGCTACAGTGAAGTGCAAAAAAGTTGACACCATTTTGTAGGCATTTTAATTAAATGCGTTGAGTTTGTTTTTTGTTGTTTTTGCATAAGTAATTACGCGTAAGCGTGTGAAAATAAATATTTAAGGAATTAAATGGTTAGGAAAAATTCACTTATTTAAAATGCGCGTTTGTATGCAATTAATTATGTAATTGTTGGAATTTTTTCGTTTTTTTTTTTTAATTTTTAATTTGGTAATGCTATTGAATTGAAGTTTTTTGTGAAAATTTTTCGACTACACTGTAAATAATAGAATTTCACGATTTTAAGTATTTTTTTGTTAACCAAAGCTTCCTATCGCAATCAGTTTTGCTTTCCAGTTCTACAGGCTCTTTCATTTTTCATGGCGCCGAAATGTAGGCAACGTTTTTTAGGCATTTTCTGTTCAGATATACTATATATAACATGAAGATTTCACATATGTGGGAGGGATGTGTATTATTTATTTCGAATTATTTTCTTTTGTTGTATTTCTACGAAAGTGAGTTATTTTTGAACCGCATACTGTCTTGAAAGTCTCTAAATTCCCCTAATAAAGCTTTTTCTCAGTTCAAATTCATTTTATTGCATTTTAGACATATTAAATTGTTTACAGAAAGTTAAGCCTAAGTGCATTTCAAAGCCAAAATACGAATTTCTTTGACTTCGGATCACATTAGCGCTGATAAGTATTATATTTTATTATTATTTTTTTATTATAATACAGACATTGCAATTAAGATTTTTGTTTTAAAAACTATTAGGTCTACAACTTTGCTTCCGCCGTTTTCCAATAGATGTCTCTAGGGTCAAGCACTGGTCGATTAAATCGATTTTTTTTATATCAATCTTGCACATTTCTGTCAACATTAATTCAACATAATATTTGTAGAGATCTGTTTGCATCCCAAACTTATTCTCAACTGAAAATGTCACTTTCTGAGCCGAAATCTCGACATTTGCGGAAAATTTTTCTTTTCTTTTTTTAATTCCAAGAAAAGTGCGGCTGAGGCTCATCGACATTTGTAACCGTTTTTATAAAAAAAACTTAAATTTACAAAAAAACGGCGGTCCAATATATTAATGGTCACCAGTCATTTCTATCTTAACTCTTCGTCTTTACGCCTAAATGTAGGCAATTAGTTTATGTCTTGTTATATTTTTATTGAACCTTGATCAAAAAGCTAAAGCGAGCACTAGAGGTTTATATTTCGAGTATCAATGGTCCTCTGCTTTAATTAAAGTTCAGTTTTGATGCCTACATGAAGGCAACATTTAATTATATTTTTATCAAGGTGTC
Source organism: Zeugodacus tau (assembly GCA_031772095.1). NCBI lineage: Eukaryota > Metazoa > Arthropoda > Insecta > Diptera > Tephritidae > Zeugodacus > Zeugodacus tau. Next base: position 18,571,849 of record CM062652.1, on the reverse strand, counting down.
TAAATGTAGGCAACAGTTTGAGAACAAACATTTTTTTTAATATACAGCTACTTGTATAAAGTAAATACAATCGGAATCATTTCGATTCATTTTAGTATGAAAAAAAAATGTTAGAAATCATTAAAAAATTATTTTATATTTGCTCTTCTTTATCTTCTTCTACAACTTCTATTACTCTCGCACATCTCCACTTATAAATTCAAAATTTTAATGCATAATAATTTGCGTGTAAATATTTTCCCCCATTAATACCTGCTACATTTATTCTATTCACGCCATTTCAAGATGCAAAAAAATGTGATTTATTCATTGCCATTGCCACACTGTGTCCATTTCTAATACAGCAGCCAGCCTACAATTATGCTGAAATAAATTGCCTTTGAGGCATCAATAACCTTCTGCTCGATGACTTTTCATTGTTATGCAAAACAAGTGCAGAGTATTTAAAAGATACACCCACAAACATGAACACAGACATAGATACTACACTCCAACTACTTGGTTCAACTGTGGGTAGAAAAATGAATAAAAATTCAAAAACAAAATGGAAAATAAAAATAAAATTAACAAAGGAATTGTAGGTGAAAGGAAAACAGCGAAACATTTAAAGTTATGTCATTTCATTGTTGTTGTGTTGAGTTAGCGAAGAATACCGCACGTGAGGAGGTGTTGGCGATATATTGAAGTGAGAATAGAATTGATGACAAGAGCGTCAAATGAATATAAAAATCGCCAATAAATAGAGCAAACACACAAAAGGAAATAAAAAAGAAAACAAGGTGAGTTCCAAGCGTTGAAGGAATGCAGAGAGAGAGAGAGAACAAAAGGGAACAAAGGAAGTAGAATAAATACAGTTTATTGAGTGGTTAGGCCTTCTCTGGTATAAAGTGCGCACGTTGATGCAGTCACTTAAAGGTGAGAAAAGAAGTGAGAGGATAAGTTAGTAGACTGAAAGCAGTCTAATATAAACAGGTAGTATGTAGAGTGTTTGCTCTTCGAGATAAATCGATAACAAATAAAAATGCCGGAGCTTATATCCATATACATAGAAAAGGTCATGATAAATGGCAAAAGCACGTGTGGCAAATAAAATAATTTTTACGGAATATCTAGCAACAGGTGAAAATAAAGAAGCTATAGTTCACTTTATATGCGAGAGTATGAGTAATGGAGATCAACTGGACTTGGAGACCAACTTAGCTGGTAAAATTCACAATTCCTCTAAGGAGACCACTACCGATTAATATGGAAAATATATGTGTGTAATATTCATATTTCGAGCTTCGTTTGTCCCGACCATTAGACCTTATCCTAATAGGCTACTAAACTACCATCCCAGTAATCTTAGGGAAATCAAATTTATCACGCCGTAATGGAAGACACCAAATGAGGAGTTTTCTAAATGACCTAACATCGACTCGACTTACAAATTTGTCACAACCTGTATGATAGAACACGATCTGAGGACTACGTCACTTTAGCTCTAAACAAGGAATCATAGTTAATCTTAGTGGTTCCAGCTGCCAGCTCCGATACTTTTCTGTTAAAAAGGTATTTAGGTTAGACTTACATACTACTAATAGTCAGAGGACTAGGATTAGATCACAGTGCTTAATCAACACCACAAAGATCGTTTTAGTATCGATAGCCTCTGGATAGAGTCAAGGTATTTTCGCCAAGAAAAATGTTCGCATGAAAACCATCTGTTTCTTACGCCTTTAAATAAGTGAATTACGAACAAGTAACTAGAAAAGATGCAGCGCTATCTATACACGTTTGACAGAATAGACTATTTAATGGTGTGAAATATGAAACAGATGCCTTTAAATGTTAACATATCTATCTATACCCACGACCAATAAATACCAATAAAATTGCATGATTTGAGTGTCTATTGTTAAACATAATACTTGCCAAAATCTACATTCTTCCACATACCAGAAAAGTGAATTAAAATAAATGGGCAATTTAGGCAAATTTACACAAAACACTCAAATGTAAACAGCCAGTAAATAAATGGCAGTTGAAAATATGCGCAAATATTTTATCATTTCTTTTATGTACATGTTCGCCTTTTTTATTTCACTCGTTCAAGAGTTCGTGTGCAACTTGGAACGTTAAAGATGTTTCCTATTTATTGCATACTTTTCCGCTTGCAGCAAATTTATGACCTTTGTTGCTTATCAAGCTGGCGTGCGAACTCAGAGAGAGAGAGAGAACACACATACACACATTTATGTAAGTAAATAGATCATTTCGCACATTTACGAAGCTGTAAACAATAAAATTCGGAATCACTTGCGCGTTTACGATGTCATTGGGTCTACGAAATGTTGATGAACCCATAAGCATATGTTCGAGCAATAATGCTGACCCAAGCTGAATGCGAAATGTCTTGGAAGTGTATGAATGCTTTAAGCGAGGAAAACGAGTTTATTGCAGTTGGTATAAATATTCATATCCGAATACTTAATGGGTCCGACTTGTTGATTTCCTTTTAATATAGATAGATAGAACTTAAATTATTTATTTTTAAGATTTTGGATGAACTCAACTGAAGTTAGACTTTAGGACTTACAACAAAAATCTCTTATTGGAAAGCTTTCACAATAGTGTTGATCAAACAAAGTTAGTGCTAGATGGCGCTGAGATAGACAGTTTCATAAATTTCCGTATTAAATTCGATAAAGCTTCGAAATGTAAGATTCAAGTTAAGAAAACATATTTTGAGGTTTCATAAATTTTTAGTGATCACTAAGTGGCGAGTAGAGTCAAAGCTCATCATTGATAGAGGTTAAGTTTAGGTCTGAAAAGCTTTACAAAACTATTGCTATCAATAGTAAAATATTTGGCGAAAGCTCTGATCCTTTTTCGAAAGCACTGAAAGCTCTTCAGTTCATAAAAGTAGATTTCGAAGAGTATACTAACGACCTTTCAGATGACATAGAAATGAAGTTCAGACGGATCATTTGTAATAATGTTGCATGGAACACCAGTCTGAAAATTGCATCATTAAGGCCTAATTATTTTAGAAACCCTTTATTCTTCTGCAACTCATCCCTTTTCTGGCAATAATTTTTCTTTGAAAGCTTTAACTTCAGCAAACAATGATCTGGTGGTCTGAAGTAGTTATTAGCGGAAAGCTTTTGAAAAAAACTTTGAAGCTCTGATAGGCACCGAAATTAGAAATTATTCCAGGCTTCTAAGTTAAAGCCATACTTATGAGACCCATATAGAATTGGTCTATAATAAAGTCAGTCCTCAATACTCCTTTTTAAATCGTAAAGCTGTTTTGATGCCTAAAGCTTGAAAACTTTATAAAGCTTTCAAGGAAAAACTAACCTAAATTTGTACCTTAATGCTTTGAGAAATTCGTTCTTAAATACTTAACATCCCACCATCCTTAACAAAAGCAAAAAACGAAAAAATGTGACATTTCCACCGGTAGAATGCCGCGATTATCTGCAGCAACAGTCAAGAGGTACTTGCCTTCAACTGTTTATTGCATAATTAAGGAGTCTCGAATTACCAACTTTTAACCCGGCATTACTACTTAAATGTTAAGCGACAACAATAGTAGACCGAATCGACAATAAGCGAGATAAGGCAAAATAAATAACAAAATAGCAACAACTTCAAGCTGCACTAGGCACCACTTCAGCGCTAGGCAAATAAGGATAAGACAAGTGCAGCAAGTAGAAACCAAGCCACCACTAGCGCAGCTAACGTTAATTTAAGTAAGTCGAAAGCCAAAGAGGAACAAAAGCGAACTAGCAGTAGAGTAGTAATGGCAGCCAGCCAAAGGACAATGACAAAGAGGTACAGAGCAGGGGACAGGGCAGCGCAGGTGCTTGTTGCTAACTACAAGTGCAAGGCAAATTGAACGAGCAAACATGCAACGTGGACCAGACCAAGCTAGTCTGTGCCTTTGCCAACAACAACAACACTTAACTTGCACTCAAGCAACAACAACACTCGACACCGACAAATATCAGCAAAAGGCGAAGCTGCGACGGTCTGGCTGTGGGTGTATGGTGGGTGAAGGAATGTTTGATTGAGAAGAATTGGGTGAAGAGAGAGCAGTAGTAGAGTGTGTCTATATATATGTGGGTGTGGATGAGTATTCGTAGTTGTTGGAGCTAAAAGCATAGACAATTTAAACTACAAACGACTTTGTCGTTGGCGCTCGTATGCAAAACGCAAAGGACGGTGGTGAAGAGCGGGAGATATGCAATATTGATAGCGATTTTTTTTTTTTTGAGTCTACGTATGGTAGTTAAAAGGATTGGAGAAGAAATTGTAAGTAGTGTGAGTAGCATACTCAATCGTTAACTGGACTCATACGAATATATTTACATATACAGAGGTCAAAGGAAACAATTGAATATATTCATAAAATTGTAATGCAATCCATGTTCACATTAAAATTCCTACTTTTGCACAACTTTTTCTATGTCATTTTGATTTGTAAGAGCCCGCAGATGCAAAAAAAAAAAATTTAACAGGAGTTACAGGCTTTGAATAAAATGTGTAGTGTGCTGGAGTGCAAATTATATGGCGACATGTTATAACCTCACTTTGAAAATTGTAAAAAATGGCACTGATGTGCCTAGTTTATACTTTAAGTGGCGGAGTGGCAGTAAGATAGTGTTATAAGTGGCAGAAAAATCAAATGGGGGAGCTGCAAATGAAGTCGGTGCAGTTCGCTGCGCTAAATGAACCCACATAATTACGCAACAGATGTTACAACAACTGTTAGAAGCTACATGTAGAGAACTTTGAGTGTGTGCAACTAATCGTAATAATACTTCAAAACGAATACGGTGTCGGTTTTTTCAAAATTCAAAACGGCGGATCCAATATGGTGGTCGCTTTATTGAAAATTTCATCGGAATCGCTTCAAACTCGTTACTCGGGGGTTTTCGGAGTCGCGGATTACCAATCCGGTATCGGTTATTCAAAAATCCAAATGACGGTTGCAATATGGGGAAGTTTTAAAATGTGTCCGCCATATTGCTTCGCCCTTTTTGAATTTTTAAAAAGTAACGTCAAATTCGTAATCAGTGACCCCGAGAATCTCCAAGTAACTAGTTTGAAGATTTCGATGCATTTTTCAAAAAAGCGTCCGCCATACCGGATCCCACATTTTGAATTTTGAAAAAACCGACAACGGATTCGTAATCTGCGACCTCGAAAACCCTCCAAAAACGAGTTTCAAGGGAATCCGGTGAGCTTTAAAAATCGCTGTCCGACATATTGGTTGTCTGAAAACCCAGATCTGATGGGGTTAAAAGGACCTCGAATTCGCGGATACAGCGACTCCAAAAACATTTTGGTACATATTATAATAGCCCCAGATCATGACATGATTTTAAACAAAAAACTGCTTAAATCAAGACAGTAATGTTCTCATTTTTTTTTAAGTAAAAGTTATATACTCCAATTAAAGGTTATTTTATAAGAAATCTGAAATGATTTAACAGCAATTAATATTGATACTGAGGGTTAAAATTAAAAATAAAGGTTATGGCAAAAGCCCAACCTGAAAAGTCAGTTTTATTCAAAATTGTTCTTAGAGAGCTATTTATGGTATAAAAACTACTCCATGTGGTATATGTTCTGACTAATTCCAATTTTTTTAATATTTGAACTTATGTAATTTTAACATCTAAGGCCCTAAAACAAGGTTCTAAGACCTAAAATCGGGACTTCTACTTCCCCCTTCAGAATTTCACTAACCCGAGCTCAGCTGTCACAGCTCATAAACACTAACATATGAACTAATATATAATATAATATATATACCATATCTATAAATCTACCATAAAACAAAGCTGCCACTGCATTTCATCTACAAGGGCTACTAGATATTATATTATAAACGAGCGCAGAGAAGTATGTCATCGCATAGACAGAGGGCTGGCAAACGGCAATTGATTGTGATTACATTGCAGCGTGTATGCATTGAAGCTGTCGCCGCTGTGCCTGCTCTGACTGACATGGAAATGTTGAAATGTAGAATAACGGTGACGTGGTTGACAGCGTCGTAATAGTGGCACCCGCACACAGTCATCATAGTCATCATAGTCATCATAGCCAACATTCGCAATTGACACGCCATAGCTGCAGTCGAAGTGCAATGTTTCAGATGCCACAAGCTCTCGATTGCTCTGATTCTCAGCAATTACTGCTGCCATCGGCTGTTTGCCGTTCGCTGTTGGCTGTTGATGACTGGCATGTCTGATGCCTAACTATCCATGCACTTAGACTAACTAGTATGCTGGTCATCATATTGCCGTCATGTTAATTTGAGGGACTACTACTACTTGTATGTAGAAATGTGGTTGGTGAGGTAACAAGGGTTGATGGGGAGTGTTTGAATATTTTTATTCATTTTTTAAATTCATAAGAATTAAATACTACAACGTTATTCGAAGTCATTCGGCTCAATTTTAGATTTTTATTCGCTATCAAGTCAAGAATCTTTCATTGTAGCAATAGTTTTATTAATCTATGGCGTTTGTTTTTGGTCAAATATGGATCTTCAAGTAAAAGTGTAAATCAAGTGATTCTAAAAGTCATTTGCAGACAAAACCAAACCGAATGTCCGAGTGAAAAAAGTGTCTGAATAATTTCAATGACTCCTAAAGGTATGCTAACCCCTAAAGGTATGCTTCGCCTAGCTTTTCTTAGATGAAATTAAATGTTAGTGGACTAAACGAATTTATATCTAAAATTGTATCAGTAACATACATATTTCAACTAAATAAAAATAGTAATTTTCCCTATCAAAATTTATTACAAATTCTTCAATAGCATAAATTATATGAAGAAATAGGAAGACTGAATATGTAGAAAGTCAAGTAATAACAAAGTATTACTAAGGATTGCTTCATAGCTTGTTCATTGTTGCTTTTATGGTATTAGAATGATTAGTTAGGTCCAGAAGACTGTTGTTGATGTGTTCTTTTTGAAATTTTACGTAGTTTTAGAAAGGTTTTGGATGTAATTTATAACGATCCAACAGTTTTCATGTTAAACCAAGAAGATTTTGCTGTGTGTTTGGTGGGAATGGATCAGAAGCGTCCAGAATTGGCCAACAGGAAGGGTGTAGTGTTACACAAGGACAACGCCAGATCACACACTTCGTTGATGACTCGTCAATAGCTAAGGTAGCTCGGATGGGAGGCCACCATATAGCCCGAACATAGCGCAAAGTGATTATCACCAGTTCCTGTCCATGGCGAACGCCCTTGGTGGAACTCAAAAGAGGCTAGTGGCTGTTCCAGTTTTTCGCAAATAAGAAAGGGGACTTCTACGATTGGGGGATTATGAAATTTCCGTCTAAATGGAAACATATTATCTAACGAAACGGCCCATATTTGAACTAAATCCGATCACTGCAACACTTTTTATAAGGCATTGAATAGAGAGCAAAAAAACGGAAGGGATATTTGCCAACCTAATATTATGAAATATGAATTTTAGTGCAGCACTGTCGAATACTACTACAGGTATTTTTAAAGCCAAAATTCTCAGCAACATTTATATAGTTACTTCTTAAAAAGTTCAAGTAGTGCTTGGATATGGAAAAATTGTATAACAATAAAGATCATCGTTTAAAAAAGAATAGAGGAGTGTCTGATGAAAGTCTTTCATTTTAAAAATATGGAAGAACTGATGTTTTTTTACAAGATTTTGGTAATTAACAAGTGATTAAAATGTTTTCATAAAAATAAAGAATGGTACGCGATATCTAATTGTTATCGATATACAAAATATTTATTGGCTATCGATTAATATATTTGTTGTCTGTTATCGATATATATATATATATATATATATATATATATATATATATATATATATAAATATATATAATATAAACGAATATATATATATATATACCTATTTATTCAAATGCAGCAGGCCTTGTAGAATAAAAGGAATCCTCCTCCAACCACACATTTGTCAACGATTTCCTTAGAAAAACGCATTACAAAGGCAAATCGCTCTGTCAAAGTGCTCTCACTCATACATATTTATAATATTTAAATTTAAATAAAAGTTAGTAGCATAAGTAATGGCATATATTATAAGCATTTGTTTGTTGTTGTAGATGAAAAAACGTGAGACGTGGAATGGAGTTAAAAAAAAAATTTTAGCGTACTTTTTCTGCTTTTATTTTATTTATTTATTTTTATTTTTTTATATATTTTTTACTCTTTTCCGCCTCTTCTTCTACCTTTTCACTATCATTATATTTCTTTTTGCACTACATTTGCCGCTCGCACACACGAGATTTTTTGCCTTCTTTTACTTTACTTTACTTTCATTCCAATTTAGTTTATTTCGTTTATCTTATTCATCTGCATCATCTTTTCAGCGGCGCAAAGCGTATTAGTATGCGCTTGAGTGTGTGTATGAACTACTCACACACACACATGCATATACATCGAGCGAGCACATTCATTTATTTATGCATGCTTAACAATTGTACCGACAACAGAAGAGTTGCTGCTGCCCCACGAACCACATCTCCGCACTTGCCCGCTCGCACACGCCCTACAATGGCACGTATGTACGTCCCCCAAACAAATTGAAGCAATGACTGTCGGCAGACAGACTGAATTCAAGTGATTGTGTGTTGGTTTGTATTGTAGTAAATGGGGGGATAAATTTCTGTGCACTTAAGTGTATTTGCATACTCGTACAGTGAGCGGTACAAATATTCATAGGACTCAACACACACATACATATGTATATCTGCTTGTATGTATGTATATATGTAAGTGGTTGTCTGGTGAGTTACGAGTACATACGTTCAAAGTTATTCGCCTGCAATTTGCTTGTCGGCATTCAGTGCACTTACAAAATAATCAAACAATCATACTGGTGGTCACACACTTACACTTACATATATACAGACAGATAGTATGTTGTTGTATAGTATACAAATGGCAGAGTAGTACAACATTATTTATTTATGATTATTTTATTACATTTATGCGTGTACGTGCAAATTGTGACCCCAAATATGAATGCTTCATCGTCACAAAAACACACATATATATACATATATACATACATACAACAAATGCCAGCTGAGCTACTTGACTGCTCTTGTGTGGAATCCTCATCATGCAAGTTGAATAATATGCGCACATATTCATATTCTATGAGATATGTAGGTATATATTTCCTGCAAATAAGTCGGTTTTTGTGTCTCTACGACTAAAAGCCGTTCACGTGTTCAGCGTCCATTCTATACACTTCGCTTACTGCCTGCCACATTTTTATTGCCTCTGCTTTTAGCCTTCTGTATTTGTCAATCTTTAGTTCGCTTGGCCGATGTCTTCCAAGTCATGGCATGACATTTGATTTGATTGTGTTATAGCAAGTACCAAGTCGGTAAGAAAGTTTACGAAGCAATTGTTTTGATCGTTAGTTCTTTGATAGTACGGTGGGTCGTATAAAAATCTTGGCTGTTTTGGAAAAATTAGACTAATATTTCAGCACTTAGTTTTTGATATATATGTTCCTGTTAATAAAACATCGAGCTTTCGTAAGGTGTTATAGCGTATCAGCTCTTGTAGCATTAGTAATATTACTTTAAGAGACTATTATTATTACTGTATAAATATTTAAAACCCTCTTTCGTGAATTGATTTTCAAAATAGAATATACAAAATTTTATTACAACTTTGTAACAGTGACATGGGATCTTATTGACACCATACCATATGAAAGTTTATAGAAACCTAACCCTTCAATCATGTCGAAGGGTCACATCGACCCTATAACATTAGATCATATACTAATGTGGGTTTAAAACTTAAACTATATGATTAATTACACTATAAGGCAAAATCGACCTTTTTTCTGGATGTTGAACCAAACTAATTTTTTGCGGGAGATTGAGTTATAAGTAAAAAAAGTGTATTTTCCAATTTTAGATTTTTTTTAATTTGGATTCGAAATTCGAAAAAATTACTTTTTTTACAAATACTGATTAATTACTGGATATACTACTAAAATCGAAAATATGGATGTAATCTACATTTTCCTCTTAATTTAATGGTGTATACAATTTTTCTGTCAAGCTTATATGACAGATGTTATGAAGGGTCAAAGTTTGATCTTCGAAATAAATAAACAAATTATATATCGAAAAATATTGAAACCAAACAGTGAATAAAATTGTATAATGAGGGATTGAAAGTATAAAACTTTGTATTTTAGTTTTTGTTTAGAAAATTGGAAATTCTCCTTTAAATAAATCCGTCAGTTAAAGTTCGAAAAATAGAGTTAAATAATATTATACAATAATGATTAGGCTTCAAACTATTGAATGTCGTCATTGAAGACCTGGTATCACCTTTGGTACAAGGAGTTATCCAAAAAATATTTGAATACTGCCTAATAACGTGTTCATACAGCCAAGCTAATTGATCAATTAAAATGTTGATGGAGAAACAAGCTTCTGCCTTTCACACTGCCGGCTGCTCGATAACCGATCAGCTGTTTTACATTTTTGTTTTTGATTTTCATAAGAAGTTGGTAAGTTTCAACAGCTGATTGCTATTTTTAGCAGCTACGTCGACCGTAGCTTTTTTATCAACAAATTCAGTCAATCACAGACAAAGAACGTATATCGTATGTCTTTGTCGCAGAGTTGAATCTCATTTTCAAGTCAATTAAAATTCAATTAAAAATTAATGTACATTTTTATTTTGCATAGTAAATCGATCTTAAGCAGCGTTTTAATCGAGCAGAGGCTGGTTAATTGCTCAATTGTGCTGTGTAAAAAGGCTATAAGAAGAAGAACTATCCATATTACTCGCTGTGGCTATTTGTAACGAGTATATTCGGCATTACGTGAAATATGTTATGTTCTCCTGACGACAATTCCAATAACAAACTACGAAAAGATTTGTCATGATTGGAGGTTAAGTTGTTTAACGTGGGATCGCCCAGGATATATGAGATATTTTTATATGATGATTTGTACATGACTAAGTGAATTACTAATAAAAACGACAAACTCTGAGCTTGATAATTATTTTGGAAAAATAAAATAGCTTTTATATTGTAGAAATCTTATGTTTTTTTTTGTATTTTGGAAATATATTTTTGAGTTTATTTTTGGTGCTATGTTCATAAAGTTGTGAGATATTAGCAATTTTTCAGCAGAGAGCGTAACAAACTGATTATAAGTTATGCGTTTATAAATGTTAGATTTTTTTTAGAATAAACCATTTTTCTAAACATTTTTTAGTAAGCTTTGAGCTTTTTTAATAACTATTAGATTAAATTATTCAATAATTATATTATAAGTCTCTATGAACCTCATATTATTTATGTCAATGAATAAAAATTCTATTTTTTGATGATTTTTGCATTTTGTTATAAAAATAAATATTAAAAATTTTACTTATTGGTCTACAACTTAGCTTCCGTTTTCAAATAGATGTCTCTAGTGTCAAGCACTGGTCGATTAAATCGTTTTATATCGATCTTGGACATTTGTGCCAACATCAACCCAACAAAATATTTGTAGAGATCTGTTTGCATCCCAAACTTATTCTCAACTGAAAATGCCACTTTTTGAGCCGAATTCCTAATTAATTAGTCCTAAATATATACAGGGTAGGCCATTTAAAGTTGACCCATCTGGCAACGCTGTAACTTTTAACAGCGCTGACAAATTGGCTAATGTCATACCGCGTTAGAAGCGTCATTCGAAGACAATTTATACCATGGAACAGTACACTCCAAAAGAACGCGCTGAAATTGTTCAGCTTTATATTCAAAATAACTTTTCAATTGTGTTAACTCAACGTGGCACATTTCTCGTTGAATGGAGGCGTAAACAAGCAAAATTGCCGATTTTATGCCACCGAAAATCCTCAATTAATTGAAGAACAGCCTCTTTACGACCAAAAAGTAACAGTTTGGTGCGGTGTTTGCGCGAATATGATCATCGGACCGTATTTTTTCGAAGACGATGATGGAGCCACGACAACAGTCAATGGTGAGCGTTATCGAGCCATGATAACGGATTTTGTGATACCCATTATTCGCGAAAATGACATGGATAACTTCTGGTTTCAACAGGACGGGGCTACATGCCATACAGCTCGACCAACAATCAATTTATTGCGACCATTTTTCCCCGGGCGATTGATATCGAAAAATGGTGATGTTGACTGGCCACCGAGATCACCAGATTTGACGCCACCAGAGTTTTATTTGTGGGGTTATTTGAAATCCAAGGTATACGCTAATAAGCCAAAGACCTTAGCTCAACTGAAAGCCAACATTCGACGTGAAACAGCCGCCATATCATCCGAAACATTGGCCAAAGTCATGGAAAATGTCGAAAAAAGAGTGCATTTAGCTGTCAAAGCTAAAGGTGCCCATTTACGCGATCTAATTTTTAAATATTAGCTGAAACAAATCTCCTTGGACCAAAATAAATTATTTTTGAAATGAACAAAAAACATTGTTTTCTTTTGTTCTTTTTTTTAACAAATGGGTCAACTTTAAATGGCCTGGCCTAATGTACATATAAGGGTCAAATATAATTAATTTTTCAAATCTTCAGCACTCGAATACATCTATAATTGGATATACAAAATTTTTAGGCACATTTTCATCTTAAAGTTTATAGATTATGCCTAATCGAAACAATACTTAAATATAAAGTAAAATAATTATTTCGTATGCCTAAAAAATCTAGTTAATCCGTCTCATCAATCATGAATTTTCCCCAAAAAAATAAGAGAAATTATTGCCTTGCACATTTTTCATGCCATTAAATCCACACACTGCCACAAGTGAAATGAGACGAAGCAAAAAAGAAACCACTCCAGTTGATCAACAAACACAGATTCAAATCTTTCTAATCAAATGTAATGCCACAAGTAATGCGAGAAATTAGTACAACATTATAAGCGGCGGCGGCGGTGGCGGTGTTGGCATTAAATGAAATGAACATAAATTAAGGAAGTGCAAAAAAAACCGACAACTAACTAAATTAGGTGTGATTGGGAGTGTGAATATATACTTATAAATATTTGTGTGTATGAGTGTATATATGTATAGATGAGTGTGTGTGTTTGTGTAATGTTAAAATCATTTATTTACTTTTACGTTTGCCTTACTTGTCAAATGTTCACGCCAACGACATAATCTCGTCGCAACCGCAACGCACAGCACCGTATAGCATAGTATAGAGGGCGTACGCGTATGTTGGGGGTAAACCATGGAGCTGGTGAGTAAAATAGGAAGTACGAAGCGTAAAAAAGTCAGCAGTTGGCAGTTACACATTTTAATGTGTGTGTGTGTGTGTGTGCTGTTGTGTGTGGTCCCCGTATACATTTCCAATTTCCGTAACTGCTTCCTGTCGAGCAACGCGCGTAAGCAACAAGAGAGAGCGCATAGAAAAGCGTGTGGCTGTTGGTGGCGGCGATATGAAGGCGGGTAAATGGGGCCGCCTCACTTGTAAATGGCACATCTATTCAACGCGATTTTAATGCAAGTCATTGGCAGGCATGCAGGCAGCTCCAGCACCAGCTAGCAACTAGCGACTAGCAACAACTGGCAGTTGGCAGTCAGCAGCCACTAAATCGCGACTAGGGGCAGACAGGCCGTGTGAGTGCTGAGTGCCGAGCAGTCAGATAGTCATGCTGGCTGACTAACTGGTTGGTGGGTTGCCGTGCGTATGGGTGGACAGACGGACGAACAGACAGTGTGTGGGCAACTAGCGGCTGCATCATTAACTGAACACACACATATTTACAACCGACATGTACTCACTAGATGAGTGAGCTTTTTTATTGCTTACAACAACAAAAGCAACAACAACACAACGTAATAATATGAACAGCGAATTACCGCAATTGTGCGGCTGATTTTCAACAAAGTGCCTGTTGGCGGTGGCGGTTGGAGAGAGGGAGGAAGCTCCTCTAACAGCGCGCCCACTATGCTGTCGAGGGATGCGCTGCAGGTGGTGCTGGTAGCAGCAGGCGTGATGATGATGAGTACTGTAGTGTATGCGCGTAAGTGGCAAAGTGGCGGCAACCCATAGTGTGTCAGTGTGCGATGGCAGGCGGCAGCGCGGCAATATTCACATGACGTTCGACACATTTGACGGGCGAGAGTGTGTTAGAATATATAAAGTATGTAAGTATGCCAAACAACAAAAACATATAGGTTTGCAAATTTTGTTGTTGTATTTATATGGTTATAAACATGTTGCAAGTTGTTGCTTTGCAACATTTAGATATATATATTTGAATATATGTACATATAAATGTATACTTTAACCCTTCCATTCGCTCTAAAAACCACACAAAATATATAAAAAATATAAAATACCGTTATTTATGAGTGCTAGTTATTGAAATACACACATAAGCTCCAACAACCGCAGCAACAGCGTGCCAAAAATGTTTATATGTCTCCATACATAAGTGTAACGGAAGTGCTTAGCGCTTGTTGTTGTTGTGCTTGAATAACTGTTGATTTTTTTTATTTTTTTTGTGATAAATATCTAAGCATTCACTAGCTTGCTTGCCGTAGTAGTACCAAATATTGAACACTCAGCGCTTTAAAACACGAAAAGCTTTCATATTACAACAAAAAAGCTTAAATTTAGACTTTAATACATTTTTTGTCGTTGTAAATAATTAAAAAATATAAATTTTCCCATTTTTTAATATTTAGCAAGTTTATCATCAACATTTAATTTTTTTTTAATTTATTTATGAAAAAAGTGCTCATAATAGCGCTTAAAAAGCTTTTCAAGATAATATAATATACCGTTAGTTTGATATTTGTCTTCTGTACTGTCATTTCAGTGAAAAGAAATATTTAAAAATTCATAAAACCATAAAAAGCCGACGCCTTGTCTTCAAGTCAAACGCCTTCTAAAATGTTTAATTTACCCATTTAAAGCTCTCCAGTTGCTACGTTGCTCCTTACACTGCTTCATGGCAATTTTTCAAGCACAAATTGTTTATAAATATTTTTTTTGTTTAATTTTGAACTCTCTTTTATTCGCTTATTTATCACTTTCAAGTGCACACGCAAAGTCACAAAGCAAACTAAAAACTGCCAACTAGACAGCCAACAACACTACTCTAGTACTCTTTGGAAAGCAACAACAACTATGCTTTGCTAGCCACAACAAAATGAGCAGTCAGTCAGTTTTACAACTTCACTACTATTTCCAATCAGCTCACAATTTCTCAAATACAATTTACAATTTGCAAAAGTATTTCTTCCGCTTTCACCAACCTCACACGAACGAATTCTGTAACTGAATGAACTACAACGACGAGGCAAAGATGCTGTGAGCTCGACAACGGCTGGCGCTCGTTGAACGATGAACGTCAGCGAGAGTGGCAAGACAGAAGCAGCGGGCGCAACAATAAAAATGACAGCAGTCAGCAGAAACGATTGTGTTTTCAACGGCGAGAGCGCTCAAATAAACGCGAAGCAAGAGCAACAAGGAAGCGTACGCTGTCGCGCCGGAAGTTGTGCTAAAAAGAGCAACGCACTTACGCTGCAGGGAGAGTGTGAGAACGCGAAAGCGTCTGTTGAGTGTTGTCTGTGTAACGGAAGTGTGGGTAACTGTAATATAGCTGTTTGCTTGCTGGCTGTGTAGGGGATGCTGTGTTCATCCATTTTGAAGCTGGAGAAATGTACAATGAGTCGAGTGAGTGAGTGAGTTAAGGAGTGAATGAGTGTGTGGGGAATTCATTAAATTGAGGAGTGAGTGAATACATTAGCGCTTGAGTAAATTTTGTGAGTGACAAATTTTATGTTATCTGGTGGGTTAGGGGCGTAAATGCAGTTTGGTCTCAAGTATGCTTGTGTTGTAATCTGGTTAAATGGAGTGACAAGTTGTTTCACATTCTGAAAGACTTCCTTGGAGGTTATGTACATTAATTGAAATTGGTAAAATAATTACTATTGAGGTGGATATTTGAGGTTAGATTGGAATAATTAATCTTAATAAAAATTGTATATTGATAATGATTAAAAAATGCCTTCTATAATACATATAGGTACATATTTAAACAGTATTTTGTGAAATTTTTATTTAAAACTTCCGAAAACTCAGCCGTTGGTGCCTCATCTCCCATGACGTGTCCAAGAAAAGGTCTTGCAGTGGATATCTTAACTCATGATTGGTTCATCCAAAATCAATAAACCAAAAATACTTCCATAGTAAATGAATAAATCTAGTTAATGAACGATTGAAAATAGAAAATATTGAAATTTGAGTTTTTGACAGAGTTCTAAAGAAAAAACTCACTTTTTCAAAATGCTTCATAAACTTAAAATCGAGTTATCGTGTCGATCGATTTATTGGAGTTTTCGTAAAAAAAAATTCGTACTGGCTGATGGGCGGAACTTCCAAAGGATTTATCTCTAAGAATATTACTCGGTTTGATTTGATATTTTTGGATAATATTATAAAAATATTGCACTTTAATAAGACAAAAAAATTTAAAATTTTGAAACCTAACCCCTTTAGAAGTCACAGAAATCCTATCCTGGAAGGTCAGAGTGGAATCTTGCAAATTCAGAAAGTCACTCCAATGATGAAAAAGAACTAAAATTTTCATACAATGAACCAAGTGTGATAAAATTATATCTATAAGATTCTTCCCAATCTATACCAGCGATTTTTTCGGAGACTACTTAAATACGGCAAAGAGTTTTGTGGAATTTTTTCTAAGATATAAATTCTCAATTATAAAAGTAAATCTCTCTTTGGTCGTAAATACAATAGAAAAACACCGGAATGGCCTTTCCCTAAAGCTCTCTTTTAAGAATCAATGAAAATTCGACTCTCTTCGATTATTCGAAGATCTAATTTAATCTTTTAGACAAACAAATAATTGTAGTGCTGAAAATATACTCTATATTTTTATAATATGAGACAAATACCAAAAATTAGTACCAATAAGATATTTTTTCGGAAGACGACATGTTATTAAAGTTATTCTCTCTTATTCTTTGGTCGTAAATAGAAATAGAACAAGAAAAAACGTTAACTTCGGCTGTACCGAAGGTAATATACCCTTCACAGGGTCATTTCTTTTAGTAGCTATGTGTTTAAGCAAATCTAAAGACGTAAAAAAAGTAAGTAAAAAAAAGAAAACATTTTACAAATTCTTTTTAGCCGGGTTGTTTGCTAGAAACATTAAGGTTATATAATTAACCGATCTGAATATTTTCGGAGATTATATTATTACCTTATGCAGTAATCCATGTCAAATTTCGTGAAGATACCACTTCAAATGCGAAAATTTTTCATACAATTCATTGATTTCGATCGTTCGGTTTGTATGGCAGCTATATACTATAGTGAACCGATTTGAAAATTTTTTTTTGAGATTAAATTATTTCTATGAACAATAACTCACACCAAATTTCGTGAAGATATGTAGTGAAATGCGGAAGTTTTCCATACAAGCCCTTGATTCCGATCGTTAAGTTTGTATGGCAGCTATATGCTATAGTGAACCGATCTGAACAATTTTTTCGGAGATTAAATTATTTCTATGAGCATTAACTCACACCAAATTTCTTGAAGATATGTAGTAAAATGCGAAAGTTTTCCATACAAGCCCTTGATACCGATCGTTAAGTTTGTATGGCAGCTATATGCTATAGTGAACCGATCTGAACAATTTTTTCGGAGATTAAATTATTTCTCTGAGCATTAACTCACACCAAATTTCGTGAAGATATGTAGTAAAATGCGAAAGTTTTCCATACAAGCCCTTGATACCGATCGTTAAGTTTGTATGGCAGCTATATGCTATAGTGAACCGATCTGAACAATTTTTTCGGAGATTAAATTATTTCTATGAGCATTAACTCACACCAAATTTCGTGAAGATATTTAGTAAAATGCGAAAGTTTTCCATACAAGCCCGATATCTTAAAAACTGAAGGACTAGTTCGTATATATACAGACAGACAGACGGACATGGCTAAATCGACTCAGTTCAACATACTGATCATTTATATATATACTTTATAGGGCCTCCGACGCTTCCTTCTGGGTGTTACAAACTTCGTGACAAACTTAATATACCCTGTTCAGGGTATAAAAACACCAGAATCGCATTTTCCGAAAGTTTCCATTCTATTCGATATCATTGTACTCACTTGGTTAAAAAAAAAATATTTTCTGTAACCAAGCAAGTACAATGGGAGGGAATGGGTTAACAAATTATTTTATAAAAATGATAAACACATTCATATAATTACTTGAAGAAAACAATACTTTAAGGCTACATACCATTAGGTAAAAGACCCAAAACCAACTTAAGAAGAAATTATACCAAGAAATAGGCAAGGAATATCAGAAAGATATGTATTTTACCGCACAATCTTTGAATTGTTGTTGTGGGAAATATGATGGATTACGATTCAAAGAAATATAGAACAATTTCTGAACTGAAACCCCCCAAAAAATCTAGCTCACTTACTCAAATATTTATAAGAAATTCCGAAAAAACAGATAAATTAAGATAAACCAACAACTTTTAATAATCTCATCAACATTACTACCACATTTAATCAACCCTTACAAGCACTACCTCACACCCCACCCGCCCCGCTGAAAACTCATTTGTGACACGTGTGCTGTCATAATTTTAATTAGCCACCTTTTGCATATTTGAGCAGCGCGCAACAGAGAGCTTTTACTCAACCGACTACACATGTAAGCGAATTTCACTCACTCACTCGCTTTACACGCTCGAGTTGGCAATTAAATAAGCATCATTACACGTACGCTACTACACACGCCCACTCACCCAATGACCCAAACTACTGTTATAACCGCCCGTGGTTGAGTTGAGTTGAGTCTGGGGGCTGGTGACCAGTAGCCGAAGGCAACATTTGCCCGACTTTTCAAACAAGTCACATGCGACACGAACACAACTGAACTGGCTGCTGCTGCTGTGGACACGAAGCGACAAATCGTGTGTGTTTGCGACAGTTCGTGGCACGCATTGCAAGGCTACTGACCTCGAGACACCACTGCACACACAGAAATGCAGGTGTGTGTAAGAGAGAAAGCGAGAGAGAGGACGCTTATTGTGGCATGCATTCATTTGCGGATTTATTGCAAGCGTTTGTTGTTGTAGTAGTAAGACGAGCGTGTAAATGAGCGTAACTATGCACTATGATGCTGTTAATAATGATGAGCACACGGTATGTTGATGCTAATTATGAAGTTGGTGATTATGATTACATTTATGCTTGCTTACCGAAGGTGATGATGTTAATTTACATTGTTTTGCACGTGTTTGGGCTGCAATTTGGCATTTTGGCAAGATTATGCTGCCTTGCGGGTAACTCTAAGTGTGTAAGTGTGTTTAGCTCTACTCGTTTGCTGTCAGCCACAGCTATTGCTAGTGAGCGACTTGATACTGTTAATTTTCATTAAAATGCCAACAGCTTGATAACATGCTTAGAATTCCGATGCGGTTTATGTTAAAATCAAAATTAATGTGCGTCTTTATGTGTGCATGAGTGTATTTCGAATAGTTAACAAATTTTAGTAGTAATGTAATCGGTGATTTAGCGGTGAGTAAGTGAAGTAGGAGTAAAAAAAATATACAAATTTTTTAAGGGTAATTGAAAACTAAAGAGAGTAATCCATACTCTAAGTTAAAGCTTAATTTAACTAGTGTTCTTAAGTGAAAGTCTCAATTAAGTGCCATTAAAAAGTTTAAACTCCACAAAAAAGTTCATTCAAATCAGATTTACCTTACTTAAGTGGCTTTCCTATATGGATATGTACATACATATATACGGAAGTAACCGCAATTTTTATAGCACCAAAAATGATTAATGAATATCAGCATTTTCAAGACATTTGGGACACTTTTGTTGTTGTATTTGTATATTATGAAATAAAATGAGCAGAAAAAAAGAAATACACGTGTAAAGTACACCTGCAACGATTTAGTTTTTTGAGAGTTATAATAATGACATACATATATACCGTTAGCATTTGAAGCGTTAACGGAAAATATGGAAGAATACATTTAAAAAAATGGAAAATTGGAGCACAATGGTGTTGGTAATGATGGTTTAGTCTCTATCTGCGATCAGACCTTCTTTGACAGCGTGTAGTCCGTTAGGAAAATCGAAATGTAACTTACTCATTGATAATTATATAAAAAATTAAATCCGTATCAAATCTATACTTTGAAATTTTTTATTATCATTTAAATATAGTTCAGTTAAACATTTTGAAAAATTTAATTTTTTTTTTAATTTTCGGTTTATTTTTTTATTAGGTGGCAACTCTTTATGTCATTCCGAGTATTTTTTCAACTACCTTATTTACCTATTTTTTCTATTTCAACTACTTTATTTACCTTAAATTTATTCACATACAGATTTAAACAATTTTCTCTGCTTAGATTTTTTACAAAAGTGGTAACATTATTCCAATAAAGTCTAACTTGTTTCAGAATAATTTTTAGTCAACAATACCTTTCCACTTGGAAAGCCCAAAAGTCCATGAAGCCACCAGTCGACTCCAACATGCCTATACGAGACTTGTGTGGAAATTGGGCTCGAAGTGACGAGGAAAAGGCTACTTGTTTTGCAAATCACCTAGAAAAGGTATTTCAACCAAATTGCCCAAAGAATAACTTTAAATTGTCAATCTTACCTAATACAGCAAATGAGTCGCCCGAGTCCTTTAAGTTTTCACCTTCTGAAATTATTGGCATCATAAAAGAACTTAATCCAAAAAAGTCGCCAGGACATGATAATATCACCCCAAAATTGCTAATTGAGTTACCAAATATTGCTGTAGAGGTGCTCTCTTTGCTCTTCAATGCAATTCTAAGTTTCGGATACTATCCAATTTCGTGGAAAAAGTCGCAGATTATCCTGATAGATAAACCTGGGAAAGACTTGACACAGCCGTCTTCATACAGACCAATCAGTCTTCTACCCTGCCTTTCGAAAATATTTGAAAAGGTGCTACTATCAAAGATGTCTCCTTTCCTCCACGAAAATAATGTAATACCAACGCACCAATTCGGGTTTCGTGCAAAACATAGTACAATAGAACAAGTAAATAGAATAACTAACGAAATAAGAAAAGCATTCGAGCACAGAGAGTACTGTTCAGCTATATTTCTAGACGTAGCTCAGGCATTTGATAAGGTGTGGCATGAAGGGCTTTTATATAAGATTAAAAACATTCTACCTTTAGAATTGTATAAAATATTGGAGTCTTATTTAAAAAATAGACAATTTACGGTTAAAGTGGGAGACTTCATATCTGATGAACGACAAATAAGGGCTGGTGTACCACAAGGCAGTGTTTTAGGCCCAACTCTGTACATCATATATACAGCTGATCTTCCAACAGCTAATAATGTTTTGACATCAACTTTTGCGGATGACACAGCTTTAGTGAGCCGTAACAAATGCCACATTATAGCATCAAGAATATTATCGGAGCACTTAAGATCTGTCGAAGAATGGCTAGCCAACTGGCGTATAAATGTGAATGAACAAAAGTGTAAGCACGTTACATTTTCGCTAAGACCAAAAATGTGCCCAGCAGTAAAAATGAACAATATTCCAGTGCCTCAAGCGAATGAAGTTACCTATCTTGGTATTCATCTAGATAGAAGGCTTACGTGGAGAAAACATATATCTAGTAAAATAACGTGCATGAAGATAAGAGCTGCAAATTTAAATTGGCTTTTAAATAAAAACTCTAAACTTAGCTTAGACAACAAAGTGCTTTTATACAATGCGGTCATAAAGCCGATTTGGATGTATGGCATTCAACTGTGGGGTACGACCTGTGCAACTAATATTGATATAATACAAAGGTTCCAATCGAAAATGCTTAGATCGATCACGTGCTCACCATGGTACATTCGCAATGAAAATATCCATAAAGATCTTGGTATCCCTATGGTGAAGAAAGTAGTAGAGGACAGCAGATTGAAATATATATCTAAACTCCGTGATCACCCAAACCCATTGGCTAATGCCTTAGTACATTCCTGCGATCAAACACGCCTAAAAAGAAGGGATATGCCTGCGTACTAAAGAGCAACGTTTCACCAATACAGCTCAATCACTTGTTTGAGCTTGTCTAGTTTTTAAATAGATTTAAGATTTTATAACTTATTGTTAGGCTTAAAGTAAAAGCAGATTCAATAAATAAAGAAATATTGAAAAAAAAAAAAAAAAAAAACAATACCTTTCTATTATAAATATTTTTTTTTCCTTTGTTCGTAAAGAATTTAATCACTTATGTGTTTTTTCAATTAGTGGCAACTCTATTCCAAAAAAAAAATTTATTTTATTTTAAATTTATTGTCTTTCGAATAGTTTTCGTTATACTCTCTTTACATCATATTTAGTAAACAATTTTTAATAAATCTCTCACTTGAGATTTTTTATGGTAGGCAACCCTACTCCAAACTGTTTGTAAATTATAGGTTTCTACAATAATGCTTGTTCGATATCAATATTTTATTATCATCTTTCTCACTTGGATCGTTTATAATAACTTTAAGTACTTGAACACGTTTTTAATACCTGGCAACCCTATTAAAAATAGTTTGAAATTGTCTAAAGAATTCACTGAAAATCTAAAAACGTCTGAGGCAGTTATAAATAGCCATACACCCCGCTTCAATTGAATAGGTACATATTTTATTTTTAAGTTA
The DNA here is from genome assembly GCA_031772095.1 of Zeugodacus tau. NCBI lineage: Eukaryota > Metazoa > Arthropoda > Insecta > Diptera > Tephritidae > Zeugodacus > Zeugodacus tau. The sequence continues at coordinate 18,549,095 of CM062652.1, read as the reverse complement.
CGAGCCTATATCTCTTCATTTAGACATCGCTTCATTTAAGGTTTGTTTTAGAGATCGGTGCTCAAAAAACACCTTTAAATGCTGAACGGAAGCTCTCAAGGCTACAGTTTTGTTACAATCACATGTATTGGAAAAGTAAACGGAAATCGATCATGTTTTCAGGTGAAAATTTCGACGTTTCCAACGACGATAATTATCAAGTCCCCCTACGCGAAGGGTAGGACATTATGGAACAATTAAGCTACAGTTTCAAATAACAAAAATTATTGCATTTTGACACAAAAAAATACTCGATTCTGCATTTCCACCATTTTGTAATATTTTTGTACCCTTTCCCTGGACATATTAACAGGATGATGTTCCGAACCACACCGCAAAGGTAGTAAAATCTGGCATTACAGCTCAAAATAGGAGTTTGTTGAAATGGTTCACCCTATTCTCCTGACCATAATGGAATGGAAAACCTTTGGGGGTCGATGTCCCGCAAGGTTTATGAGTCAGGAAGTGAATTCGATGATCCTGAGTCCCTTATAGCGGCGATAAAAACAGCAAAGAGTGAGATATCCTTGGACTACTTAAAAATACTGTATGATAGCCTTCCGAACAGAATTATTTAAATCTTTTAAAATATTCTTTTAACTTTGTACTATTAACGATACATTCATTCGGCAGAGGTTTAGGTAGGTGGATTCTCTTATTGAAAACACTACTCAACAGATAAATGAAGGTAGTACATCACCTATAAGGTCTACCTAGATCATAAGCAGAAAGGCAGGTCGCTTACCTTTTCCCTTTAAGGCTAAGTATGAAGTTCTCTGGAAAAGAACGCATAGATATGTATGTGAGACACTTGGAAGCACCTTAAATATCTATTTCCAACTTTCATGGCTCATTTATTTAGAGAATATGAAAAAATTTGGTTTTAATGGTCGTTGGAAGTTTAATAGGGTCTATAATAGTATTTTATAAAGATTAGATTATAAAAATAAAGATTTTGCGAACTTAAGGAAAAAACGAAGATTTTTAGCTGATTCTGCTAAGCAAGTAGTTAAAATTATATTTAACTCCTTGGATTACGATTAATGCCAAGTTTAGAAAATATACCAAAGGAATTCTAAAATCTTAAAAATATCGCAATACGAGCTATTTTGATTCCAGAAGAGTTAGAAAACATATTTAGTAGTTGCATATGTGTGCATCTGCCACAGCGTTCCTTGACCCAGCTTTCTGTGCAGAAAATGCATGCACATTCATCTTGCGCCACTATGCTTTTGTCAGTAAATTACATGCTTGCCACAAACTGAGGCATGCAACAACAACAGACACAGAGACACATAAACATTGACTGCGTGTATATATGTAATTGTATATCAATTTATACATATGTATATGTATAAGTGCATCTGTGGGTGTAAGAGTGTGTTGGCAAGCAAAAAAGCAAAGAAGTCTGACTGCCTTGGCCTGATGTGCTTTTCATGGCAGCTACGCTTTTGTGCGCTTTTCCATACAAATGCCACTTTCATTTCAGCAAAGAGACAAGGCAAAGCGCAATCTTATATATGTGTATGTATATGTGTTTCAGTGCGAGATGCGACCCACTCCTTGTTGAAAAGGAAAAGGTAAATGAAAGCACAGAAAAATAATCATTTATGTGCGACGATGGCAGCTTGAAACTTTTTGTAATTGTATATGTATGTATGTGTGTGTGTGTGTAAACGAGTTTACACAGCATCAGCCTCAGTAATTGTTGTCTCCGTTATTGTTTGTTGTTGAACGCGTTGTACTATATGCCACGCAGATATGCTTTGGAATATTTGCCTTTAAGCAAGCAAACCATAAAAAGCTTACCAAAGTTCCTTTTGCAACAACACAAACAAACTCATACACACACACACAGAGTTGTATTAAAGCATTGTTGCATCTCTGGCATACCTTTTTCTTTACTGCCACTCGCTTACTTCTAGGTAATTGCACTTAATATTTGCATAACTTTTGCACCCTTACTTTTGCTCATTGTGCGTGTGCTAAAAACCTACTTTTAGGTGCAAGCACACATTTATATTTAATAAAAAATATGTATATTATGACCTCTCAGTAATAAAAAATAACAATGATTCCCGCACACTTTAGCATGAGCTTTATATGTCAGCGATTACTATCTCCTAAGCATTTTAACACACACCTCATTTTGTGTCAGCACGGCAACCCTAATCAGTTGGCGCTTCATCAGCACAACTCAACCCCTCATCTTCGCATCTCCTCAACTGCGTGTGTGTAAACAATTATTTGCCAACAAAAGTGTGTCGAAAGCACTGGAAAAATAAATATGTGTCATAAAAACACGAAAGCAGTCAGCTACTTGCTTGCACGCAGTTTGCTTAAGCGCCTAAATGTAGGCAAATCTTTGTATTTGTATACTCAGTGTGGCAAATTAAATATTTGCTGTGAAAATTGTTTGTAATAAAAGTGTGCGCAAGTAAACAGTGAAAGGTGTAAGTTGGCAAACTCATGTTTAAAATGGAAATTTAAAAGCGCTTTCGTTACTTTTGTCGCCTAAAGGTAGGCAAGAAGCTGAGTTGTCTTGTGTAATTTTGAATAATAAATATTTGAAGTATATTTAACAGTACATTAAAGTACTTACCACAACGTTGATGGATTGATTAGTAGTTCGACGAAGATCTGAAATGAAAGGAAAGTGAAAAAAATTATTAGATTATTTCACTAAAAAGTTATATAAAATATATATATTCAATAATAGGAAATTACAAAAAAAGATATATTTTTGACTGCATTCTAGAGAGCAGAGAATCTCGGCTTCTGGAGAAATTTCAATTAGAAGGGTTCTTCAATGAGAACGGGACCATATTTTATTATTTTTGGAGATAGTATGGTTACGTTGACCTTCAAGACATACTCAGTATATCGTATTTTTACCGTGGATCTGTGAAAGTCTTTCGACTTCAGGAAACCCTAATACATAATCGTACCGTGACCTCTTGTTCTGCATCTCACTTTTGACAGACGGTGAAGTAGGTGGAATATTTTATGATCATCCCGTATGTATTGGGTTCCGATCCTGGTCCACGGATATAAAAAAACTGGTCGACGCATAAAATTTTTTGTTCATAAAAGCTGCCAAAAAAATATTATATTCAAAATAGTAAACCTATGAGTGGTATCTCTACCGTTCTGTTAAAAGAGAAACCTGAGAAAGGCAGATTTGGTGAATAGACATTGAATTGGAAATAGGTGACAGTAAACCACTCAAAACTAAGCCATATCGAGGTTCACTTTAAAAAAAAAATATATTTTCTATTTCCTCTACTGAATTAAGAACTCATATTTAGGTAGTATTTGTAAAATATATGACCTAAATGGCTGATAGATGACAGAACGGCTGTTATTGTAATCGATTTCGTTGATTCTTGCCTAAGCTAGTGGAATTTCTTAACTAACTAAACTCTTAAAACACAACAATCCTACAAAAAAGTTTCATAAACTCAATTCTCAGTACTAATGGTAGTTTAGATGAAATATTGCAGTGCTTAGAGCGACGATGATAGTTTTTCGCTTAATATAACATGTAATTCTCATCCTGTTTATAATATATATACCTCGAAAAGAAACTAAAAGGGAAATGATACCAAACTTTATAGGCAACTACGAATAAAAATTTATGACTGGTTAATGTCTTTTCTTAGAAAAATTTTCAGCTTTGAAATAAACAGAGTAGTTTAATATTTTTCTGAAGCTAGCCCAATTGAGTTAAAATTCGTTCCACATTAATATTATTAATAAATAGTAGTCTTCTTCAAAAGTGAAAGTCAACTTTGATCAATACGCCTCTTACTTCTACCTCTTACTTTAATGGTTATCATAAATTTCACAGCCTTCACTTCTCAAATTCTTTATGTATTTAATTTAACTCAAATTTTCACACAGTTGTCTTTATTGTTTTTTATTTAAACGAATTATATACAACAACAACACAGGCATCAAATAGCAACCACAAAATCTAGTAAACGAACGCATTTAACAAGTCACCCTTCGTCAACTCTTTTGCTTACTCAATTTCCCATAAATATGTATGCATAATGTGGAAGACAACAACTCATAAAGATGCTCTAAAGCTCTAGGCGGCACAAATTGCCAACAACAGCAACAACTGATGGCTTTTAATTATTACATTCGCACTTTTGAAGTCCGTAAGAAAATTGGCACAACACAAGACACAATGGGGGAAAGGCGCAAAAAGGACCTTCATAAAATAAATTGTGAGCGCGTGCAATTTCCAAAGCTAACTGTAACTTCCATATACACATACACTCGTCTACATTGCTTTGTGCGTTCGCCCAGCCAATTCGCTGGTTGGCTTACAATGCCTTTCACTGGACCAAGAATTGTAGTCGTAGGCATTATTATTATACGAGTAACTTGTGTACAACCATTCATTCGCACGCATTCATTCACCCATTGTACAATACATTTACTGCAAACAATTCAGTTGCCTTTTCATTATAGTTCCGCCGCTCTACTTGCTCTACTTTTTTGACTTGAGCCACAGTTGTGTGCCCAGTACAACAACAACGTCAGTGTGGACTTACTCAAAAATTCATTTAAACTGATAATAAATTTGTTTCTGCAAAACAATTTAAAACTTTGTTCATTTATAAGTAATGAGCGTGGACAGACAGCAAAGCAAAGCTAACACAGCCACACGCACTCGCACAGTAAAGTTGTTAGTTATGAATGGTTGTTGCTATTGTTGTTGGTGAGGGTGTGTATGTGTGTAACGATGCGGGTCAGTCATAAATGTATTGCAATTTGTAGTTGTATGTCTGTGTGTGTGAAACTTTCTAAGCGCAAAACAATTGCAGCAAGCTGCAAGAAGTTGGAGAAGACACTACTTTATATGTATTTATGTATGTGTGGGCGCTACTAATTTGAAATGTTTTTGATAGGTTAAAAAAAATATGACTTTATGAGCATAAGTATAAAGGGTGTTTTTTAGAGTCACAGCTTAATAATTTCTGAAACCTAAGCATTAGCATAAATCATTAACAAAAGTGTTTACTTTTACGGCTGCCTTGACAGCTCTATGAAATACAATAGCTCTGAAATAGTCACCCTATATATTATTGAAAATGTATTACATAAATAAAAAATATTAATTTAATTTTTTTTTATTATTATATTTTATCACTCTTCCACTAATTTTAGATTATGCCAGTTTGCTTCATTTATACCAGTTTGTTTGTTCGTATCGCCCTCTCTAAGTGTCTGAAAGATTTGCTGGCCTATTTTCGGTCGTTCTGTCTTACAAAATCTACAGAATCAAATTGGTGATACAGAATGTCGATCTCAGTTTTCGCTCATCATAGTGGTATAACTTGATTATATTTATTATACAATATATTTATTATACAATGACCTAGAAAGATCTATTGGTTGAAAATTGTCAAATTGGCATTAAAAAGACAATTGTTTACCTAAAAAAAGGTTCCTTTTTTCAGTCTTACGCCATATTGTTGATTTTTTATATTTTTTTTTTCAAAAATCGTAGGTCATTTTATAAAAAATATCTTCAACTTTCATAATTTTTTTGAATTTTTTAGTTCAGCTACTTATTCAAGGACGGAACTCATACTGACGGAATCATGTCAGCAGTTGGGGAATTTTTTTGTTGCACCTTCGAAGACAGCACATAATTCAGTTATTTTTCAAAATTTTTGTAAAGAAAAGTCTTTAAACATAGCTAAAAATATTCCTTAATAAGTCAAAAAAACTTTGAAACATTCGATCGAGTACCTCCTTTAAAAAAACAAATCACCAAAATCGCCGCTTAAGTCATATCCAGAGCCTAGTCTAAGTGCTTTCGCATAATATGTTAACAGAGGGCTGTAGGAGTTCTAGAAATTTCCTTATCGGAAAACTTCTGAACATTATTTCGTACAGAGACTGTGGAATTATAAGGAAAAAGATGCCAGCTGCAAACTTTATTATAACTAGTAATGTGAAAAAACCTGCCTTATAAAGAAAGAACCCTAAAGATAATTGTGGAATAATATTAGATACTTCAATAATACAAGTAAAAGGCAAGGTAATGGATTTATATATATATATTTAAAAATATTAATTTTGAATAAGAAAAATATATTTTTTAACTCCAAAAAATAAAATATGTAATATAAAAATAATAATGAAATATGAATTATGACGAAAACTTCTCAATTTGTCTTATTTTGTAATAACAAAACCCTTTATTGGGATGAAACATACATAATATTCCTGTGACTGATCGAAGCATTTTTTGTTTTTCAAAACTTCTGGAAAATCTAGAAAAATTTTTCTGAGGCCGCCATATTAAAAAAATCAAAAATCAATCTGGCCCAGGATTATCTATTTATAAAACTAATTTTTCTTATACGATTGATTTAGATGAATCTAAAAGGATTTATGATTGTCATCGCAAGGACCTTTTTTTAACTGGGTCAACACAAACAGCTATAACGAAATTATTATTATTTTTTTAATATTCGTGAATTCAAGTCCAAATATTGTGTACTGATGTCATACTTTTGTAAAATAACACGATTTAATACCAAAAAAATTCCTGCAAATTCTCATTTTTCGTGTCACCGACTACCCCTAACCCTTTAAATGAAATATTAAGCTTTTCAAAATAAATCTTAAAGTAATGAGTTACAGAAACTTCTACTTTCGTTTAAGAATAAAATCGTCTATTTTTTTCATTCTTGGGTTAAAACCTATTTATAATAATTAAAAAAAATATTATTCTAAAAACGAAGGTATAAATATTTTTGACTATTAACTCCTGAAAAATTAAACCCTCATTAATTGTGGCGATTTAATATTTATTATTTTCAACTCCGAATGAAAATATAAAAAATTTCTTTAGTTAGTATATAATAAATTATTCCTCAATATGAATGTTAGAAGTAATTAAATTCAAACAAACTAATGCATATTTATAAGCTTCACCTTGAACTTAACTAGACTTCTTGGAAAAGAGTGCACTCACGCGGAAAAGAAGCATTCTTCGTTTGAAATGGCAAATATTATGGTGTTTTAAGTGTTCCTAGTATATAAATATGATTTTTTCTCTTTACAAGTTTTTTTTTTAATTTATTTACACTGTCGTATATATTTCTAATATGCATTTAAGAATCACAATTTAGTTTTTTTCTAAAAAATTTGTAGAAAATGTATTATTCAAATGGTCTTTTTAGATTTCTGCGTTTCATTATTTAGCTCCTAAAGAATAATTTTGCTTAAGTAAAGACACTTTGCAATATTATTTTAATTAAAAAAATATTTTATTTATTAAACAAATATATATATTTTATGTAAATATACAAAATTTATATTTGTTTGTAATATAATAATAATTATATGCGTCAAAGTAAACTTATCCACCACACAGCTGAGCCACAGACTCGAACACTTCGTGGCACTCATTTAAACTTTCCCACAACGCATTTACTACATTAACTTACTAATCACATTTTGTGCCAAGTACAAAAAAAAAGAATAACAATAACAACAAAAAATCTCACAACCCGCATACGCCACGTTGCACCGCCCTAAACACACAGTGAAAACACACACACACAAGCACAAGTGAAACGGAAATATGCTTATGTAGTTTGTTGACTATCCCAAGCGTGGTCACACTTTAATCTACTTGCAGCAGCAGCGTTCTCTTTTGCCTCATCCTCACCTTCGCCGCATTGCCACTTTAATATGCATGTTTATACTACAAGTCCATCAAGGCAACACTACCTTTTTTTACGACGCGCTCAACACGCCTACGCACTGTTGGCTGGCTACCGACAGTTGGCGGCCCTACTCCCTCGACTGTGTGGCTACTTTTTTCACTGCCTTCCTCATTCCCCTCTTGCTTTTCTACCTTCACCACTTTTAGGGCCCGCCACGAGCGGTTCGCCGTTCGCAGTTGTGCTCACCGTTTTATCATTAAATTTAATGCATATAATATTGGCTAATGATGTTTACAGTGGGGATTAGGCGAGCATTAAAACTGCCATGGAATGCCACAGTGGCCACCTGCGGTGCGGTTGGTGCCCAGCGCCAACATTGGCAGCGCTTTAAACTAAGCATATGCCATTTTGTTTTGTTGTCACAACAGCTGCCTCGACTTTCGTTCTTGTTGTTGCTACTCATATTATTATTGTTGTTGCTTGTTGTGTGAAAGTGTTGTAGCGTGGAAAATTGCGATATAAATGCTTGTAGGGTGTGATGCGTTGCATGTAGAGCGGTTAATGTGGTTGTTGTTGTTGCTTACCTACACATACAGACTTTATTCTCCACATCACCCGCCGCTTTATTGTCACATATTGTTGTTTCGTGTTGTTGTTTGGCTGTCATAAAATTGGTGCCAACAAAGATGGCGTCCACCGTCGTCAGCATCACCGCAGTAACAATAACAACTACAACAACAGTAACAACAACAGCTATTCCAACAATTAACAGCTTCACCATTATAATCGACACCGTTATCGTCATCGCCTTCTGCTTGGCTCTTGGCTTTTGGCTGTGCTCATCACAAAGTCAGTAACGCCCTTTTTAGTCTTTTTTTCTCAGTGTTGGTGTACTGTTAATTGTTTGGCTTTGCATGACTTCCTGCCGCTCGCGCTGTTTGCCTCCGCTCATATCCGATTACATGTCTTTTAATTGTTGTTGCACACTACTTGCTTTGCCGCATTTGCTGTTTGATGGTTAATTCTTTGTCTTTACTTCGCATTTCCTACATTTTTATTTGTTACTGTTGTTTTGTTTTGTTGTTATTTGTTAAATAATCGTCTATAGTTTTTCGTATATTTCTTTTTGTATTATTTTTTGATGTAACAGTTTACTCACATTTACCACATATATAGAGTACATATGTAATAAGTTAAGTTGAAGTCTCACGCTGGTCAATTAAAGTGATAAGCAAAACTCGGCGAATAACTTATGAAATAATTTATTTTTACATGTTTATAATATTAGTCATTCCATTCCAATTCTATTTAACAAAATGTTCAAATATCACTGCCAAATTTGAAAATCTTGAAATTGTATAAAATCTAAATTTCGACATTAACCTTAAAGGCATTACCCGTAAATTATGAGAGTTTCTTTTTTTCTTAAATTCAAGGTGTAGTTCTTTAATAACTCATCCGCTTAACCAAAAGAATTTGTGAAGAGAAAACTCAATATAAGTGTGACTAAAGGGTGAGCATAGGTAAGCAGGAGAGTTTGCTGTAATTGTGATCTCTTTTGAACTCAGTAGCAACTATATAGGTCACAAGTTTAAAAAGTAGGCTGCAGAAGATCCGACCCGGACAACGGAGAGCTGCTGTCCTTTGTAACATCATAATACTTCTAAGGCAAAAAAAGATCCTCACGATTTGACAAAGCAATCTATTACATAATTCTGGATACGTATACTGTCAATTCTAACCTATTCCTTAGGTCCGCCAAGATGTTTTCACCGTGTTTTACACGCAGTCTGGCGAATGCTGGACACCATAGGATAAAACGAGTTGAGTCATATAAGTTCTTTAAAGATCCTTGTACCAGTTATTTCAATGTAAGTGAAGCGAGGTCACTTTCCACTTAATCCTTTCGTCGGAGTGGAGGTCGTCCTATTCCGCGGCTTCCTCCAGCGGGTACTGCATCGAACACTTTCAGAACTGGAGTGTTTTCATCCATCCGTACAACAAGACCTAGCCAGTGTAGCCGCTGTCTTTTTAGGACGGGTATAATGAGCGAGTTATACAGTTTGATTTTGGTTCGTCGAGAGAGGACTTTACTTTTCAATTGCCTACTCAGTCCAAAGTAGCACCTATTGCCAAAAATCATTTTGCGCTGGATTTCGAGGCTGACATTGTTGGTGTTGTAGATGCTAGTTCCCAGGTATACGAAATTATCTACGATTTCAAAGTTATGACTGTCAACAGTGACGTGGGAGCCACGACGCGAGTGCGCTGACGTTTGTTTGATGACAGGAGATATTTCGCCATGTCCTCATTCACCAGCAGACCCATACGCTTCGCTTCCTTATCAAGTCTGGAAAAAGCAGAACAAACGGCTCGGTTGTTGCTTTCGATGATATCAATATCATCGGCGTACGCCAGCAGCTGTACACTCTTATGGAAGATTGTACCTTCTCTGTAAATTGATTGAGTTACTTCAGAGAAATATATTTCCTTTACCGAACTTAATTATATTTTGACTTATATTTTTTGAAAATCAGTACAAGAACTTAAAACTGATTATGAAAGTAAACTTTGTATTATAGTTTTCGAGCTCTGGGGTGTTTGCAGCAGACAGACGTAATATATACTTATAGAGCGTTTCCATAGCTCTTGTACCTTTCCCTGGGACAATAAAAAAAACAGTCGTTCAGCCACTTAAACTTAAATTTACTAACAATTAACAAGTAGAAAACAGAGTTTAAAGATATGAAATTCTTTTTATTTCAATGAAATTCTGTAAAAAGAACATATATCAGAAGAGTGGAATCAATCTAACAAGATTATATGATTTTACTAAAGGCTAAAAGGGGAATATCTGGTTTTAATATGTTCCCATGGTAAAACGAACATATTGGTTAAAGTACAAGTAACAAATGCGATGGGAACGAAATTTTTTCTGAGTAGAGGATCATTGTGACAAGGGCCTTAGAGAACTCATCAGATAAACATTAATACATCGTTTGCCTTTGTTAGAATTATTAATATAGATACTGGTAAGAACCAAGCACTTTTCTTTCTCCCCCATTTTCGTAATTTTCAATTCATATGTACTCAGACTCAGTTCTAGTCTACTCAGTGGTTGCTTTGTGAATCAAATCTTTATTTTAGAATCCATTTAGATATGAGAATATTGCACTATGCAGAGTCCCGGATGAGTTGGCTTTTGCCTAACCTGAATAGATACTAGTTATAGATACTATATTAACTTAGAAACTGAATTAATCAGCCTGCTACCTCAAAATTGTTGATTAAACTATGAATATACTTAGATTAGACCCATTTATGTGTATAATAGTAAGTCCTTCCGCTATTAATTTGGAACCAGTTGATCGATAATTTTGAGTATAACTCCATCCAGCTGATTAGAGGAACACATATTATATGTTAACACTCGCTGGGGTACCTTAACGGACAGGTTTTAAAACTAACTAGGTTACAAAAACAACAAAGTCAGCTCCACTAGTTAATTCACATATGAGTTACAACTCTTTCTTTCTCTCTATATATATTTAAAATTATGACTACCCTGTGGCAAGTCTATTCATTTACCAAGATTTCTAAACATTTGCCAGCGTCAAGCGTAACGCTATAATATTCATATAAGCTTATTAGGTATTTATGACAACGAAATTTATTACCCGCTTTAATTGCAGAAATCCAGCTAAGAGTTGCAGAGAATTAATCACACCTGTCCACAAGGAAATCCCCAGGACACGGTATACATGGATGCCACACATATAATACATATATGTATATTATATATATACGTGTGTGTGTGTGTTTAACTTTACAGAATTTGCAATGGAAGACATGAATCTAAGGTAGCGTACCACAGAGCTAAAGCAAATTGCAGTGCGGCGAGTATTTGTGGCAAGCAAGCAAGCTGAGGCAGTCAAAGGCAGTTATCAAGCCACTTAGTTGAGTATACGCACACACGCACACGGAAGTGCATGAATTCGAAGTTCTGTATGTGTGTTTGTGTGTGGAGGGTGTGTGTTCGGGCAATAAGCAGCGTAGCATAAAAATTTTATACTTCATTAAAGCTTAACTACGTCAGCGAGTAACTGAGGCACACACATACACACAGGGGACAAATATAACTGCATATATGTAAGCATATATGCTGTCATGAGTTTATAGGTTTAAATAATTAAAATGGAACACACACACACAAACACACTCTCACCAACAGCGTTTAAGTATGTCAATCTGTTTTTGCTTGTATTTGGTGCAAGTTTCAACTCTGTGCCTCTATGCATGTGTAGGTTTGTGTGTCGGTGGTGTCATAAAACGCCAAATTTTCACTAATTTATTCATTAACTCGTTACGGCCATAAACAAGACAAAGTTTGTGTCAACCAATACAAGCGCAGCAAAGCCAACAGCCATTTGCTGTTGCATATGTGCATGTGGCACACAGAGATATTTATGCAAATATGCCACATTTATATAGGTTTGTATGTGCTTAGTTATTCAAAAACATATTTAGTTCGGTTAAATGTCGCAAAAAGGCTACTTTGGCACTTTTACAACTGAGTGAGGTAATATTTTAAATGTTTGTATGTATTATAATTTATTCAATCAAATACACTATTTATGCCACAAAACCTTTTATTTGAGCTTAGCTCATATTTTCAGCGCCTCTGGCTATAGTCAAAATATTTTTTAAACATACTTGCATTTATAAATGCATTAAATAGGTATTTATTCATATTACATAACATAAATTTAGACAATTTTTCGCTTGCAGGCAATTTAATTACTGTTCTTTAAGTTTTGGCTAATTTTCGCCTCAAGTAAATTTCCAAAGAAGAGTATATAAAGATTTTTTTTTTATTTTTGACTTCTGTATATGCAGTTAATGAATGATATTTTTAATAAATTTAAAATTTGAAAAAAAAAAATTGAGAAACTAAACTGAATATAATGTCAATATTTATTAGTCTCTTAAGGGACTATACCAGTGAGGCACTTTCAAAAAATCGATTTTTTTATTTGCTTATGCGATTTTCTCGAAACGACATTTTTAACAAGTAAGGAAGAGCTAAGTTCGGGTGTAACCGAACATTTTATGCTCTCGCAATTTATTTATTTAATTTTATTAATATAACAAACCATTTGACCCACATTTTCGTCATATATATATGTATATGGTATAAGTTCCATTGAAAGCTTGAAAAACCTAATATTAGGTATATGAGAGCTAGCGGAAGTTATGACCCGATTTCACTCATATTCATTCACTCCGATATTCGCTCTGAATTTCTTCAATATATCTGAGAGACATACCTATATTTTCGGTCAAAAATTTATTAGAAGCACTAAGGTCCTCATATTCGATATATAGGGCCTTGAAAACTTATTTACAGATTTCGACGATTTTTAGAATGGCGATGACACAGTATAAACGAAATATTTTTGCAAAGTTCTGTTCCGATATCTTCACTAATGTTAACTTTATATATAATATATTAAAGTACACGATACAGTTTGACTTCAAAGTTCTGGTATATGGGAAGTAGGCGTGGTTGTGATCCGTTTTGGACTATTTTCACGACATATCATTGGGATGCAAGGAAAATATTACAAACTAAGTTTCATTGAAATCGGTCAAGTAGTTCCTGAGATATGGTTTTTGACCCATAAGTGGGCGCAATCACACCTATTTAAAATTTTGTATACCAACTTGAGCGCAGCCCTCCTGTACCATCCTTGTAATGAAATGAGGCTTCTGGTGGTTTTCATTACTGAATTAAAGCATTTTTAGTAGTTTTCAACATAACTTTTGTATGGGAGGTGGGCGTGGTTATTAACCGATTTCAGTATTCCGATTTTCCCTATCTTGAGCAGCATTCTTCTTATGGTGCCAAAAAATACGTGTACTAAGTTTCATCAAGATGTCTCAATTTTTACTGAAGTTACAGCTTGCACAGACGGGCGGACAGACCTCGGGATTTACTCGTCACCCTGATCACTTTGGTATATATGACTCTATATCTAACTCTTTTAGTTTTAAGCCGTTAACAACCGTTATGTGGACAAAACTATTGGTCATTGTATAGGAAATATCTTCAACTTTGATAAGCTTTCTGATTTTCGTTTGTTTCAGCAACTCACTTGGCCGAAAGTATGTCAGGTGTTGGGGAACTTTTTTTTTGACACCTCCGAAAACAGCACATAACTCCGTTATTTTTCTATATTTAAAAAAAATCTTAAAATATAGCTGAAAATATACCTAATTATGTCCAAAAAACTTCCACACATTCGATCGAGTACTTTCTTTAAAAACATTTCACTCAAAGGTGTTTCAAGTCCGAAACACCGCTTCTTTTTATTTAGATTTTTTTTATTCTACATCATAAATTTGTTCCCAATTGTTATAAATACCAATATAATCACTTTTCTAGTCGCATCATATATTTGTAATATGAATAATTACAAGTTATGTGGTTCTGAACTACCTAGCTGAGTCACCTACCGAAAAAACAAAAAAAAATTGTTTAAATTATATAAAATAAAGCCTCTTATAGAGTGATATTATTCTTATTCACACAAAGGTTTGCCATACAATTTCAAAAACCCTTTAATAAATAGGGATATTGGGAGATCACTATTAATTTTTTTTTCAACTGGGAAGTTTTTAGGAGATTATTTTTATATGTGGTCAGATAAAATTATGGTCCAAGTAAAATCCATTATTGGCACGGTTGCATTAAGTTTTTAGTAATGGCAGACTCTCAATCAGAATTCATCAAAAAATCCGAAATCATCAAGCTTTGTCTAATCATTTATAATCTTCTCATTCATTTACAAATAAAAATGTGAGCGAGGATATTTATTTGTCTAAATCCGCTTTTGAGACATTCAGAATTCACGTTTGTGAAATACAAGCTTCAAAATAGAATATAAATTACAAAGTCTTTCTTCTTCGAGGAAAGATCTTGAATTATAGCAAAAAAATAATTAAATTGGAAAGTCTTATTGATATTTTAATTTTCTCGGAACAGAATGAGAACTTTAGAATTTTTCCAAGACTTGCTAAAAATATTTAAAACAAAAAAATCAATAAATCAGATTACAAAGAGTCACCTAAACCTAAACCATCTTTTGTAAAGACCATCAAGCATTGAGTTAAAAAAATCTTTCATTTCATTTTCAAGTACCACCCTACTATGAACAGATATTACCATGCTTACACTTGTATCAACCTTCTATATATGCAAAATTACACACATATGCCCAAAAAGTCCGTTATATACCTGCTTGTGTTAAGTGTGAGAGAAATTGCCAAAAAACTATCAAATTGCTATATTTGCTTTCTTATCCTTTACACACTCCAGCCAGCAGAAGAACGGTGCCCATTTAATTACTTACGAAACACTAGCAAAAGCGACCACAGCAAGAAATGTAACCAGTAAACACATAGGTTACACTATGTAGATGTGACACACAAAAAAAGTGTAGGGTTAAATGCGAATGCACGAGAGAAAGAGCACAAACAAAAGCATAGAAATACTACACCACAAAGCCTACAGGGCGTATGAGTGACAATCGAGCTGCTGGCCTTTGTATTGGATGGTTGGCAAAAAACAACAACACACTTGTGAATTGTTATGTGAGCACAGATGTTTGTGGTGTATTTGTATCTCGCACTTATTGCATTTCTCATATCCGTTAAGGTTCTGTATGCTTCAGTTTTTTGCATGCAACCATAATCGATTCGGAAGTGGCAAGGTCTCACATATAGTATATGTACCTCTTAGATATGTTTGTAATGGCATCACTTCACCTATATACACAAATCTACAACTTAACAGTCCAGCTTTGCACTATAATTTTGCATTTTCCCTTTTCACACTCCACTTAAGGCCACCATCATCGCCAACTCCACTCACTAATCCTTTCCCACATCTTGCTGCTTGGCTTCGTGTCTTGCCTTATCCTGACATTGAGTTGCGTGCTAATTACCAAAAATGTTAACGAAAATTCCATTTTAATTGTTCGCAATTTTGTGCTTATTTCCGCTCTACTGCTCTACGCTCGTCCAACTATTCCGCTATGCGTGATTTTATCGATTTCGATTTCGCCGCAAATCCTTTTTAAAAGTTGCTGAGCTTTAGTTGTTGTTGCTGCTGTGTTGTTTTTTTGTTCAGAGTTTATTGCGTTTTGTACAATGATCTGACACGCTGTTGGTCATTAAGGTCACACATGTGTTTTGTGGCACTTTTTAGTGGTATTCCGTGGGATTTCGGTTCTACTTTTCTTTGTCCTTCCTTTACTTGTATGGTATTTTGTTCGTTCGCAGTGTCATTGATTAATTTCTCGGTCATTAGCACATAAATTAGAAACGTGCATTTTGGTCTAAATTTACAGCAAGGGATTATTTGATTTTAGTTCGCTTTGAGTGAGATAAAAATAGTCGAAACAGTCGAGTGTTTGTACTAAGCACTCCTATTGGTGGCATTACACATAGAAAGTTTTTTGAAAACATTGTGTTGAATATTGATTAGAAGTTTTTAGAAATATATTTCTTAAGTTTGGAAGAATCCAATCTCTGTCTATCGAGTACTCTTCCGAATGTTCTATTCGTTTAAATGATCTAAAATCATTTGAAATTTAACTTAAATATGGTGAGACTCATTCTAGAGACCGATCTCTTAACAGAACACAAAGAACAGCACTCCGATTAATGTAATTCGTAAAAATGGTGAGGCTCACTCCAGAGACCGATCTCTTAACAAAACCCAAAGAAGAGTAATCCAATGTATATATTTCGTAAAAATGGTAAGACTCACTCTAGAGATCGATCTCTTAACAGAATCCAAAGAGCAGCACTCCAATTTATTTAATTCGTAAAAATGGTGAGGCTCACTCCAGAGACCGATCTCTTAACAGAACCCAAAGAAGGGTACTCTGATTTATGTATTTCGTAAAAATGGTAAGACTCACTCTAGAGATCGATCTCTTAATAGATCGTTAGGTAAGGTTAAGGTTTATAAGATCATGTTCAAATGAAGGGAATTTATTTCCAAGATCTTCATTACAACCCATTTACCTACAACTTTTAATAATCCTTATTTCATATCCAGAACAGAAGAGAAGAAAAATTTTTTGGATGTATTGAAACATTTCCTTTACATTATATAGATTAATACCAAACAAATTTTCGACTATAGGTCATTCTAAACTCTATTCTAAATTTCGTTTATTCTAATTGAATTAAGAATTTGGCATAATACGAATGCTCCAGTTTTGAGTTCATACTGGAAGGCGATAGATGGATGAAGATGGATCCCTTTCTTGCACTTATAGATTTAATATTAAATGATAGAATCTTGAAACGTGGTGTTACGTTACGACCCCTAGGTCTATGACTGAGGTAAGGTTCTATGACTGATACTAAGTTGAATAGCATACTTGAACTGCTAAAGAAAATGCAGTTGTCAGGAACCTTCTGTAGTTGAATCTCATGTATCGACAAGATTCCAGGAACCCGTTCCTAGTTTGCTTAAACTTTTTGTTTCTTACCATTCGCCTGGATAAATTGGATAAAAGTGTGGATCCACAGTGTTTCCGACGTGATCTCGCAAAGACGGGACAGGATGGACAAAGTATTGAGAAGATCCCACGTCGTTTTCTTGTAAACAAGTTTAACAGCAAGCAACCGACATCCGGGCTTCTAGTTTGCTTTATTACAAGCTCCTATACACTATCTAATATTATAACATTATATTTTATAGTTTTCATATTACTAAAAAGTTTGAGTCTTCATAAACTTAGAGCTCACACAATCCCACCAGACACCTCTATATATTATAACTCTCTACTCTCTACTCAAATTATCGACTTATGTACTGCAATTTTCAGTTCTATTTAAAATTTCATAAACTTTATTTGCTAAACTTCTCGAACATATTAAGAGTTGCTGAGTTGCATGCAAATAGCCAATTTCGGTAAAAGAAGCTTCGTGGTTGACATTCGGTTTACATTTTGCCACTCAAATGCCACACAATCACACACACGCCAACAACTTTCGCCCGAAGCCATAAGTTGACCTCACATATTGGCTTACATACACATTGTTTAAGTGGCTGTGTATTGGTGTGTGTGTGTGACGGTCGGTTATGGTCATATTTTCTATGTAAATATTTTGTTTTACACATTTTGCTAATGGCCAAATTTGAGCAATTTTCTGTGGAAGGTTTTAATGTTGGCAAACAAATAATAATAATAATAATAACATGGATAATAGTGGCAGCTTCCACATACCACAAGCACATATTTACTCAACATATATATAAGTAAATATATTTAGTGGTTGACATTTGGAAGTCATTTCCATTAGCATATGCATATCCATAGTCAATTTGTTTTAAAGTTACGGTTATTTAGAAGATTTACATAAATATTTTCATTTTCACTCTAAGCAGTTCAGCGCAAATTTGGCATTTTAATTAGTATTACATAATTGCATATTAAGAGAATTATGATTAATTTATGCAAATTACATTGTGCAGGTTCCGGGTTGATTTAAGAGTTGATACAATATTTACTATTTTCTAAGGAGTTTTGGAAGTTTGAATGGGATTTAAATGATACTTAGAGGATTATAAATATCTGAATTTTGTATCCTTTCAAGAAGATTTGCGATTTTCATTCTTGATCTTAAGATAACATTTTATATACCCCAGCACGGGTTCCAATAATGGTAATATATAAAGGTTTCCATAGAAAATATAGGAAAGCACATTTTCTTTTTAATTTTTCATCAAAACAGTTTGATTTAACCCTTAAGCTCTACATAATTAACTTGAGTAAAAATTAAGATATATTGACGAAACTTGGTACGTATGTTCCTTGGAATCGTGGGAGGGTTGCTATTGAAAACAAACCGAAAAAATTGCGAAAAATGGGAATTTTGAAATTTGGTACAGAGGATCGCATTAGGGATGGGTATATTTCGATGTATTTTTTTTTTTTGGCCACGTTCCCTACTAAGTGTTTTGAACATATCTCAGAAACCACCAAAGCTATATCAACGAAACTCTCTAGAGTTGTATCACTCAGGCACTTCCTTATACAGTCTAAAACTGGAGGAAATCGGATTAAATCCACGCCCACCTCCCATACAAATATTAAGTTGAGGATTACTAAAACTAACGAAAAACGTCAGAAACACTAAATTGTACAGAAGAAATGCCAGAAAGGCGTGCACTGAGATTAAAAAAAAAAAAATGGAAAATGGGGGTAGCATCGCCCACTTATGGGTCAAAAACCATATCTTAGGAACTACTCGACCGATTTCAATAAAATTCGATATATAATATTTCTTTGAGACTCTCATGACACGGATGAGAAATGGGCGAAATCGGTAGACAACAACGCCTACTCCCCATAGAACTCAATTTTGTTCACATTATATACAGTAGGAACCAATGATGATAGCGGAATAAAACTCTACACATATACTGTATATGATCTGTGGCATCGCTTGTAAAAAAATTGTTGAAATCGGACTATAACTTTTCAAGACACCGGATAGCGAACATAAAGAACTCAGTGACTCAGGGTAATTTCTCTTCAAAAATATCTGTAAATCTCTCAAAGGGAATATTTTTCTTCTAATAATGTGTCACTGTACCGAAAATGGCTAAAATCGGGTCATAATTTATATACTTTATGAAATCCTATAACGAAGTCTTAAATTGAGTCGGTTCGGCCATTTTCAAATTGTAACATAAATAAGTCTGGTGAATGATATGTACTAAATTTGGTTTAAATTGTTCGATTAGTTGCTAAGATATGAGATTTCAACCAAAAACGGGTGGTTACTCGCCCATAATTCAGTTTATAAACCGATTCACATGTTGGGTCGTGGATATTTTGCGCATTCAACCCTTTCTGCATTACAACTTCAAATACTAAAGAATGTAATAAAAATTAGGTATTCCCTATTCAAAATAAATTTCCTATTCAAATACAATATTAATCATCTAAATCCTGCGACCCACAAATACTTGTTTAATTAAATCAAAAAAATATTTTTTTTTACTTTTCACTCTAAAACCACATTTCGCTTAGACGACCTTTTGGCACACCACGGCATATAAAACATGATGTAAAAAAACCGTTATACGTACGTAAAATAAACGAGTTCGCTTGGCAATATCTCAAATTCAATCACGAGCTCCATCATTTATTAGGCACCAAGCGACGCCTTTCACTTGGAACTTTGCCACGTTGCCACACACACACACATGGAACAACGCATATATAAGTGTATGGTTAACTTCACACGTGTATGTAGCTGCCAGCAGGTGTATGTCCTTGCATTAAGTCAGTTCATTTATCCACTTTCGCCCACAAAGTTCCAAAAGATTGTCAACTTTCTGCATGAATGTGCCCAGCACTTGGCAATTGCCTGCTGCTGCTGCTGCAAACTTCTAAATTACTTAACCACAAAAAAGGCAAAGGTGTGCGCAGCAAACCAGAGTTCCTTTGGCGGTGTGTGTGGTTAAACGCACACAAATCCACACACACACATACAAACACTTGGGTGCCAACAGACTTGTGACTACTTTTGCGGGATTTCGAGTTGAGTCAATGTATGAGTGCTGCCACTGCCACAGCAGTTGGTGCTGTTGGTGTTAGTGGTGACTAGTGTAAATTTAAAGCGCAGTTGTTATTGGTGTTATTGTTGCATTA
This sequence comes from Zeugodacus tau, assembly GCA_031772095.1. Classification (NCBI taxonomy): domain Eukaryota; kingdom Metazoa; phylum Arthropoda; class Insecta; order Diptera; family Tephritidae; genus Zeugodacus; species Zeugodacus tau. Next base: position 18,528,613 of record CM062652.1, on the reverse strand, counting down.
CTGCCGAGCTGCGCTCAAGTCTTATCGCCAAATTACGCCAACAAAAGCGCCAACATGAGACGCAGCAGTAGTTGTAGTTGTTGTTTTTGCTGTGTGTATGGCAAGTTGCTTGCTTAGTCACATGTAGTTGCGTATGTTGGCCGGCTGCACCTTCAACTTCAACTTCTTTTATATCATTTTTTCTCACTCATTTAACATGCAACCTGGAAATTGCTGAATGTTCAAGTAAATATAGTGCCACACATGCCACAAAACTCATGTACTATATATGTACGTTGGTTAAACAAATGTGCCACATACGGCACAGCAACTTGCCGCCAGTGCGTTTGTGGCAGAAACACTGCATATGTATACACATAGAGGCAGTTGTAAGAGTGGCCGCTCGCATGTGCTGCGTTCTCCACAGCACTCACACACATACATATGTATATACAGTTATGCGGGTTAGTGACGAGGTTAATACTGTCTGAGCTTTGCTGTTGAACTGTGTGCTTTCTCTAAGCGCCGAGTAGCACCAACTAAAATACTCATACTGCCAACACACACACCTATACATAGTATATATGTATGTACGAGTATATGCCGACTGGCCTTTAGCCACTTGCATGCAAGCGCAATAAATTCACTTTTCATTTAGTAAATGCGTTTAGATTGCGCCGCGCGCCTACTCACTGCATCTCAGTACGGCAGCGTAGATATGAGCACCTTTGGCAGTCACTGTCGCCTGGCAACCGGCACAGGTAGAGGCCGCACACATATGCTGGAAGCACACCCACTCATGCATGTGGGCAAACAAACCGCTATCTCTGGCAACCTCAGCCACTGCTCGTGTGTATGAGCGTGTGAGACAAATGTGCAAAACTGTAGATAAAGTGCCGCAGAATATTTTAGTACAACAATTAAGAAAATTAAATTAATTTATGCATTACAATAGAGCCCCGACACTATTGTAGAAATACAAACACACACACACAAATCTTTGTTGTTGCGCTTGCTTTACGACAAATTGCTGTGGATTTGTTTAAAAAAATTGTATTTACATTTTATATAAAAACTACTTAATCAGCATTAAATGTTCATTCTAATATTTGCTTAATTTACAAATGGCATTTAATTGTGCGAGCGCAGGATTTATTATGCATGCGTAGCATTTACTCAAATTAAAATAAGAAATCTCTGAAAAATTCACTTAAGTACCTCTCGAGTTAATTGTATTTGCAGATTGTATATTTTCTAAAAAATAAATTGTTTAAATATATGTTTTTTTGTACCTTAGCAACATGTTGTAAGTTGTGTAATAGCTTCGATCATTCAAGATCATGAAATATGGAGTCATATATATTCTAAATATATGATATATATGAATATATGAAGCCAATTGACTCGATGGAATCATAGGAACATCCCTGAAATATGGGATTCTTGAGTTAAATAGGATTAGATAATAATACACGTCCATTCCGATTATATATAGGACTATGATTCCATTCTATAAGACGCCAAGTGAAGCCAGATCACTTTCCACTTGATCTTTCCAACGGAGTGGAAGTCGTCCTCTTCCACGGCTTCCTCCAGCGGGTACTGCATCGAACACTTTCAGAGCTGGAGTGTTTTCATCCATCCGTACAACATGACCTAGCCTGCGTAGCCGCTTTCTTTTTATTCGCTGAACTATGTCAATGTCGTCGTATAAATCATGAACAGCTCATCCTTCCATCGTCTGCGGTATTCGTCGTTGCCAATGTTCAGAGGACCATAAATCTTATGCAAAACCTTTCTCGAAAACCCCAAGAGTCGTTTCATCGGATGTTGTCATTGTCCACGCCATACATCAGGACGGGAATAAAGAGCGACTTATAGAATTTGAATTTGATTCGTCGAGAGAGGACTTTACTTTTCAATTGCCTACTCAGTCCAAAGTAGCACCTGTTGGCAAGAGTGATTCTGCGTTGGATTTGGAGGCTGATATTGTTGGTGTTGTTAGTGCTGGTTCCCAGATAAACGAAATTATCTACAACTTCAAAGTTATGACTGTCAACAGTGTGGTGGGAGCCAAGATGCGAGTGCGCTGACTGTTTGTTTGATGATAGGAGATATTTCGTCTTGTCCTCATTCACCACCAGACCCATACGCTTCGCCTTCTTATCAAGCTTCCTTCCGATTAGTTTGACCTTATTTAGCAGATACTAGCTGTAGAAGCTGTCTGAAGAGGATCATCATGTTCTTCCTGAATATCCCGGCTTTGCGGGATCACGACGAAGATTTCTTGGAACTCAATTTCTTAAACAACTAGCGGATATAGAAGTGAAAATCTGTGAGTATTTTTACTAGCTTGAGGGCGCTTCGACGATTCTTTATATTTAATGAAGGGGATGATCCTGATTTAACGAAGTACTATGTCTCATTGTCTAAGGCTGACAGCCTAACCTAAACTAATCTTAACTATGTTGACCTTCTTGTCGTGGGAATAGATCATTGTTGCGCCTATTCTAGACGCCTAAGTTAACTCAGATCACAGCCACTTCTACTTTTAAAGAAAGAAAAATCAATAATCAACTTTCATCTAAAATGGTTCGAAATTCGAAGATATCTTATGAAGCACTCAAACATCGAGTATGAAGAAAACGGTACCCATGGCTTATACCGATATACGAGTATATGTATCCAGACAATAATATGGTGTGTTGTTAAAAAAGATAAAATCGGCCCCAAATTATAGTTATTTCGAATTGATTTTATCACAAATATATGTTTCAAATTTTTGAGTTTCTTTAAAAAAAAATTGTGGAAAAATCTTTTATCTTAAATGACAAAAGTAGAAGGTCTGGAATGATTTATATATTCCAGTCCTTCCTATAGCGCCAATATAGTGATTTTCGACTTTTCGGAATGTCCTTAAATAGGTGACATCGGTATGGACCTTCTTGGAGCACTAATATGATAAATAAAGTGATTTGAGTTAAGTTGATCTTAAGATAAATATCTCGTATTTAAACAAAAAGGTAGTAATAAAAAATTTTCAAGGCCTATACTTAGAAAGAGTGATTAAGAGTTCAAATATATTAGATTGACTATTCTTTTCGGTATCACCCGCCAGCCATCAACAATATGCACTTGTTTACATACCCGAAAATTTAAAGCGTAATACTCAATTGAAAAAGGATTCACATTTTACTCGTAAAAATTGCTTTGCAGGATATTAAAAAATAACAATTTGTTCTATTTTCTAACCTATATTTGTATAACAATGCCAACGCTTAGTTATTTGAGCGCAAATCAAAAGAATAGTTATATGCTTTGTTTTGCATACACTAAAATTATTAGAATTCTTTGCCAAATGCAGAAACCAATTAATCAACATATTTTAGCGAAAATACAATCACATACATACATATGTACATACATATGAAGCATATATGCAAAAAGCAAAAACAAAAACAAGCTGCCAAAAAATATTTTCTTTGTTTTCATTGCTTCGCTTGAAGAGCAGACAATATAACTGACCAGTTAAAGTGATAGCAAACAGTGGCAAAAAGCAGCGAGGCATATCCGAATGCAACAACAGGATATTAAAAGTTCGACAACAAGGAAAAACAAAACAAAAAATATTGTTTGAATGTGTATATGTGAGTGTGTGCCTCTTAGTTTATTTTGGTAAGTGGCTCTTTGGGCAAGGACAATGCGAAGTACAACAAACAACAGCGAAAGAGGAGAACAAAATAAAATGGAAAAAAGAGAAAAAATTAAAAAAAAGCAAAATCAAATAAATAAATAGATAAAAGTGCACGATAGATAAAAGTTACTCTTTTTCATTTTGCTGCTAAAGAAGAAAAATCGTGCATTCATTAAGGACCTACAAATAAATTTAGGAATCTCTAGCAAAAGCAATGTAATTACAACTAAGCGGGAATGCGCTGAATAAATGAAAATTTATAGGAAAAATAATAAAAAATTAAAAAAAAACACGAGTAAGGAAAGGCTAAGTTCGGGTGCAACCGAACATTTTATACTCTCGCAATTTATTTATTAAATTTTATTAAGAAAACACTCAATTTGACTCACATATTCCTCATATTTATGGTATAAAGTTCATTGAAAGTTGAAATCCCTAATATTAGGTTTATGGGAGCTAGGTGAAGTTAAGACCCGATTTCACGCATTTTTGCACGGAGAAATATTACTAAAAGAAAGATATTCCATCTGAATTTCTTCAAAATATCTGAGAGACTAATCTATTATGTATATATTTTCGGTAAACAATTTATTCGAAGCTCTGAGGTCTTCATGTTCTATATATGTTGCCTTGAATACTTATAGTCCGATGTCGGCGATCTTCAGAAGGGCGATGCTACACTATAAATGTAGTATTTGTGCAAAGTTCTGTTCCGATATCTTCACTAGTGCTTTCTTTACATATTGTAAGGTAAACGATTCAAATCGACTTCAAAGTTCTGGTATATGGGTGGACGTGGTTATAATCCGATTTCCTCCATTTGGGACTGTATAAGGTAGTACCTAAAAGAAACGACTCTAGAAAGCTTCCTTTATATAGCTTTACTAGTTTACGAGATATGTACAAACAACTTAATAGGGGGCGGGGCCACGCCCACTTTCCCAAAAAAATTACATGCAAATATGCCCCTTACCAGAACGATCTATTGTACAAAATTTCTTTCATAGCTTAATTTATGGCTTAGTTATAGCTCCTTATAGGTTTTCGGTTATCGCCATTTTGTCAGCGTGGCAGTGGTCCGATTTCGCCCATCTTCGAACTTATCCTTCTTATGGTACCAAGAAATACGTGTACCAAGTTGCAAGAGTATAAATATATGTAAATATAATATATTATAAGAGCTGCAGAGCTAAACAGGGAGGGTACCATCTTCTACAAGAGTGTACAGCTCCTGGCGTACGCCGATGATATTGATATCATCGGAAGCAACAACCGCGCCGTTTTCCCGCATGGATAAGGAGGCGAAGCGAATGGGTCTGGAGGTGAATGAGGACAAGACGAAATATCTCCTGTCATCAAGCAAACAGTCAGCGCATTCGCGTCTCGGCTCCCACGTCACTGTTGGCAGACATAACTTTGAAGTTGTAGATAGTTTCGTCTACTTGGGAACCAGCATTAACAACACGAACAATGTCAGCCTCGAAATCCAGCGCAGAATAACTCTTGCCAACAGGTGCTACTTTGGACTGAGTATGCAATTGAACAGTAAAGTCCTCTCTCGACGAACCAAAATCAAGCTCTACAAGTCGCTTATCATTCCCGTCCTGCTCTACGGTGCAGAAGCTTGGACGATGTCAACATCAGATGAGACGACACTAGGAGTTTTCGAGAGGAAAATTTTGCGCAAGATTTATGGTGGTAAGGAGAGAGAGAGATGGCGCACTATCGTCGATTCGGCTATAACCGGCTAAACTGTTGCAACGCCAATCACATATGTGAAAGGATTACGCTAAAAATTGGCAGAGTTGCCAAAAATATTTTAGAAAAAATAAAAATATCAAAATAAAAATATCAAATAAAAATATAAAATAACGGCATATTTAGTATATAACTGTACTCTCTATACAGCTATACAACTAATTATATACAACTACAAACACTAAGCGGTAACTTTTTTCTAAGAAAAACCTAAAATTCCTCCAAAAATAAAATAATAAATCCGAAACCTCCACCTACAACACCAATAACAACAACAATATCTTTATATGACTCTTGCTAAGTGCCAGTAATGTGCCACATGCCACATAGTATACTAGCAACTCAACCAGCTGCTGTGCCACCAGCAACCATCGCCACCAAATAGTATACAAGCAGTTGGTGGAAAAAAGATTAAGTACGAGCGAAAATTTGGTAAAACAGATGTTGCAAATGTTGAAAAGCAGCCAATTTTTGGCTAGCAAGTAGCAAGAGCACAACGATACACAAACACAAACACACACAGTGTGAGATAGCAACAATTGTAGTTAAACTGGCACAGTGACAAAATGTTTGTGGAAAAAAGAACGAGAAAAAATAAATAAAAGACACCTTTACACACACATCAACTCACATTTCAGTTGCCTTTGTGAGGAGGTGGTGAGCACAAATTACGAAATCTCTGTGGGTCTAAGGGACTCTGTTTCTATGTGTGTTCTAAGTAGTTCAAGTAGTGTTGTGTGTTCGGAAATTTTACTAGCAAATAACGGCTGTATAATCACACATTACATTGGCCGCATGCCAAACGACATTGCCACACTGTGCGCGATAGTAACAGCCATAAAGGACATTAATAATGTTTAGAGGAGAAAAAGTGAAGGAATTTAAGTGTAGCAGAAAAAATTGACTGCTTATGAAGCTATTTGATTTTGAAAGTTTTTAAATAAATATTTTCTAAATTTGGTTTACTCCTTTATGCTGTTGTCAACTTGAGCTAGGATATATGATCTTCTGAAATTGAGAGGAAGTTCGATATAGTTGTCGTCGAAGAGGTTAATTATTTTTCTAACGGGAAGAATATCCAAAATCTCCTCTAAAAGCATGCCGAAACATAAGTGGTTTTAAGACCAAGACGAGTTTCTGTGAAAATCAAGGGAGATATAGTAATTGATATTTAGAATAGAATTCTAAAATTTGACGAGTAAAGGAACCAATGAAGAACAATGAGAGTCCATTTAATTGATGTTCCGTAAATAGATCATGAATCCGTATATAAACTTTAAGTAGAGCCAGTCCGAATGAAGCTACGCTTGTCGGTATAATTCAGAAGAAGTGTGATCTCATAAACTGCGAAAGTTACCATGGAAATAATTATCCTAACAGTGCTTGTACAGTTCAATCGCATGTAGAGGACTCCTGACAAGAAACCCCTGAAACAAGACGTATGTTTCATAAGCGTCAGACTGTCTGAAGCATAGAGGTGACTTAAAATGTCTAGTCACTCCAACGAAGTCATCCGATAGTTTCGTGGTTGTTTTGAGTTGAAAGTAGATTTGGTTAAGTGCATTAAAATTTCGCACTCCGGATTTCGATGTTTCACTTCCTTATAAAAACAAACTTCCTTCAAAAGTGGAACCCAGTAGAGTGAGCTGAAGAGCATATCGAACTCTGTTGATGCCAAAAGGCAAGGTTTGGCAAGGGGAATCGGTGAGATTTTCTTAATAAAAATAATTGTAACAGCCGATCTTAATTGCTAAGTAGCAGCTTTAGTTTCAATTCTAGTCCATGATTCTAGATAAATAGGTGTTCAAATGATTTATCAACTGAGCATTTCAGAATATCGAATGGGTTTGGAGCTGAACTATGCATTCTGAATAGAGTTCACAAGTCACTTGAACATCAACTTTTCGAGGTCCCAGATAATTTCGTTTCTACTGGATACAGATCCACACTGAAACATTTCTCTCATGGCAATAGAAAACAAATTAGGCAGGTGAAGGATATATCAACCAAACTTTCTTTCACAGATAATCACAAAAAAAACACCAGAAGCCTAATTTCATTACAAAGATGGTACAGGAGGGCTGCACTCAAATTGGTATACAGAATTTTAAATGGGTGTGGCTCCTCCCACTTATGGGTCAAAAACATTATCTCCGGAACTACTCGACCAATTTCAATGAAATTCGGTTCATAATATCTTCCTAGCTTCCCAAAGTGTATGTAGTGAAAATAGGCCAAATCGGTTCTCAACCACGCCTACTTCCTATATGTATACCAGAACTTTGAAGTGGATATGAATCAGAGCTTCTAACCGAAGATATAGCTAAGTCTCTCATATATTTTGAAGAAATTTAGAAGGAATATTTTTCTTCTTATACTATGACTGCGTGCCAAAAATTGATGAAATCGGGTCTTAACTTCACCTAGCTCCCATATACCTAATATTAGAGTTTCCAACTTTCAATGGATTTTATACTATAAATATGAGTCAAATTAAATGTTTTCTTAATAAAACTATATCGGTAAATTGCGAGAGTATAAAATGTTCGGTTACACCCTTCCTTACTTGTTTTCTTTTAATTTTACCCGGTAATATTTAGAATATGCATATAAAAAATTGAAGATCCTGAACAAATATTGAATAGAATTCATCAGTACTGAGACCCAGAATTAATTTCTCAATTAAAACCCTTTGTAATACAGAGTAATTATTTACTTATAATAATTTTTTAATTTTTCATAGTCCTTCGAAAGCGTTTTAGCAGCATTGACTCATTGGCCATGCAACCGCAAATACAAATAACTGTAATTAATTAAAAATTTCACACGAACCGGTCGAAAATTAAAGTGAACAATTTAAGAGCGCGTAAGTGAGACCGCGATTAATTGCACAATAAAGCACGTACATAATATATGAATAATGAATAAATTTACACCTACAGGCACGACACACACAGAGACATATATAAAGCAGCCTTAAACCATGCCACATAGAGTGGATGTTGGTGTTGAGGAAAATAAATGCCGTTACTGATAAGCATTTTAAATGTAATGTGCATTAAGTGCTGTGCAACTGTAAAAGGATGAAATTAATTATATTGGTGTTGGTGAAAAGCACATAAAGGGCTTACAAAAAATTTCCACCTTTCCAACTACTTAACGGCATAAGAGCGCTTTTGAGCGCACTTTTTCATTATGTGAGAGCAACTTACATATAAATATATAAGTAGGTGTGTGTGTTCCATTTTAATTTTCATATAATTTTTATTTTACACACTCACACACTGCACACTCGACACCTGTGCATCTCAGCTGCTGCTGCTGCTGCTGCTGCATCTGCGTTGCAACTTCGTTGTCTCCTTTTTGTTTGCGCTCAGCGCACCAGTCTCCAAGTGGACACTTCACTATACTAATTAGTGCTGCTGGCAGAAGTAAATCGCGTTGTCGGTTTTGTGCCGTGCAAACCGAGGAATTTTCAATGCCTCTTCAGCCTCGCCAGTTGCCAACTAATTTTTTTTTCCTTTTTTGTTGTTTTTGGCTTTCTCCACTGCTTGCCGCTCAACCACAAAGTAGTGTATGTATGTACGCATGGCTGGCGTTTTTCCAAAGACTGTTGCTTTTTGCTTGTTTCTACTTGTTGTTGCTTTTTTTTTGTTGTTGTTGCCGGGCACTTGGTTATTTATAGCTTTTGTGCTATTTTTAATTATATTTTCATACTTTTACAGGTGCGTTACGGACAGACGTCAAAGTCATATCGACATGCTTATCCGTTAATAGCCTTTGTGGGTTTATAGTGTGTGTGTGTGTGTGTGACAGTTGGCAGCTGTGTTGTGTCTGTGTTTGTGCTTTCTACCAATCATTCAACGATTAAGCTATTTGACAGTCACCACAACAACAAAAAAATTGCTTAAAAACTGTATGATAAACCAGATTAAAGGCATGTGCCGTTATGCAAAGCGAAAAATATTGCTTGGACTAGGCTTTTCATATGTACAAAAAATTAATGTAAATAATTTAAACATGAAAAATGTATATAGTAATTGCTATTGCAAGGATATTAAAGAAATATAATATAATTTTAACTTTTTTTGATCAAAATGCTTTTTATAAAAGAAGAAAAACGACATGGAGAAATACTCATCGAAAAAACTGGTATAAATGAAAGAAATTTGCAATAACTGGAAAGCAATTAGTATAAATTAATGAAATTGACGAATCGAACAAACTGGTATAATTTTAAGAAACTGGTATAAATTCACTAAACTGATATAAATAAAACAAATTAACACACATTAAACAAATTTTTCATTCAAAAATTGGTATAATTTTAATAGACTGGTATAAAACAACTACATTAATACAAATGAGATAAACTAATACAAATTAAACATGTTGGTCAATAAAAAAACTGGTATAAATCTAAGAAATTGGTAAAATTTGCGATAACTGGTACAAGCCAAAGAAATTAGTATAAATCAATGAAATTGACGAATCGAAGAAACTGGTATAAATGCAAGAGACTTGTATAAATTAAAACTACATTGATATAAATGAAATAAACTAACACAAATTAAACATATTGGTCAATAAGAAACTGGTATAAATCTAAGAGACTGCTATAAATTAACAAGTAAGGAAGGGCTAAGTTCGGGTGTAACCGAACATTTTATACTCTCGCAATTTATTTATTTAACTTTATTTATATTATATAATACACACTTTGACCCACATATACGTCTTATATATTGTATAAAGTCCATTGAAAGTTGGAAACCATAATATTAGGTTAGAAGCACCGAGGTCCTCGTGTTCGATATATGGGGCCTTAAAAACCTATGGTCCGATTTCGGCGATTTTTAGAATGGGGCTGCCACACTATTAACATAGTATTTGTGCAAAGTTCTGCACCGATATCTTCACTAGTACTTACTTTATATATTGTAAAGTAAACGATTCAGATCGTCTTCAAAGTTCTGGTATATAGGAAGTAGGCGTGGTTGTGAAGCGATTTGGCCTATTTTCACAACATATCATTGGGACGTAAGGAAACTATTACAAGCCAAGTTTCATTGAAATCGGTCGAGTAGTTCCTGAGATATGGTTTTTGACCCATAAGTGGGCGACGCCACGCCCATTTTTCATTTTGTAAAAAAATCTGAGTGCAGCTTTCATCTGCCATTTCTTATGTGAAATTTGGTGTTTCTGTCGTTTTTCGTTAGTGAGTTAACCCACTTTTTGTAATTTTCAACCTAACTTTTGTATGGGAGGTGGGCGTGGTTCCGATCCGATTTCTTCATTTTTGGACTGTATTAGGAAGTGGCTAAAAAAAAACGACTCCGGAAAGTTTGGTTTATATAGCTCTATTGGTTTGCGAGATATGTACAAAAACTTAGTAGGGGCGGGGCCACGCCCACCTCCTCAAAAAAATTACATCCAAATGTGCCTCCCTAATGGGATCCTATGTTCCAAATTTCATTTTCATAACTTTATTTATGGCTTAGTTATGGCACTTTATGTGTTTTCGGTTTTCGCCATTTTGTGGGCGTGGCAGTGGTCCGATTTTGCTCATTTTCGAAAGCAACCTTCCTATGGTGCCAAGAAATAAGTGTGCCAAGTTTCATCAAGATATCTTAATTTTTACTCAAGTTACAGCTTGCACAGACGGACAGACGGACAGACGGACAGACGGACAGACGGACGGACGGACAGACATCCGGATTTCAAATCTACTCGTCACCCTGATCACTTTGGTATATATAACCCTATATCTAACTCGTTTAGTTTTGGGTGTTACAAACAACCGTTATGTGAACAAAACTATAATACTCTCTAGCAACTTTGTTGTTGCGAGAGTATAAAAATGCTGGTATAAATAAAATCAGATCCAATGTATTCAAAATCAGCTTGTTAATAGCGCCGTTATTTCGACATGCAAACTATTTTAGTAGAGAGCGGATTCTATCTCTGGCATAAAAATATAAACTTAAAACTACTATTAGGTAGGCGCCTTCGCTGCATTACCAAATTTAGAGCAATGCGCCCAAATGTAGGCATCAATTCATTTAAGTAAAGGAAACAAGTAAGGCTAAGTTCGGATGTAACCGAACATTTTATACACTCGCAATTTATTTATTTAATTTTATTAATAGAACACACAATTTGACCCACATACTCGTCATATATATTGTATAAAGTCCACGGAAAGCTGGAAACCCTAACATGAGGTATATGGGAGCTAGGTGATGTTATGACCCGATTTTAGAAAAAAAAAAATACTTCCTCTGAATTTCTTCAAATTATCTGAGAGACTTTCTTATATTTTCGGTAAAAAAAAATTATTAGAAGCTCTGAGGTTCTCATATTCGATATATAGGGTCTTGAAAAATTATGGACCGATTTCGACGATTTTTAAAAGGGCGATGCCATTCTAATTTAATTGCAGTTTTACAAAGTTATGTTCCGATATCTTCATTAGTGCTTACTTTATATATTGTAAGCTAAACGATTCGGATTGACTTCAAAGTACTGGTATATGGGAAGTAGGGTGGTTGTGAATCGATTTCTACTATTTTCACAACAAGCTAGGAAGATATTATGAACCGAATTTCATTGAAATTGGTCAAGTAGTTTCGGAAATATGGTTTTAGACCCATAAATGGACGGAGCCACGCCCATTTAAAATTGTGTATATGAAATTTAAGATATCTGGTGTTTCTCTTACTGAATTAATGCATTTTTAGTAGTTTTTAATATAAACTTTGTATGGGAGGTGGGTGTTTTTTTTTCTATTTCTTCCATTTTTGAACTGTATAAGAAAATGGCTAAAGGAAACGACCATTGATCTTGGAGTTTGGTAGATATAGCTTTAGTAGTGTACTTAGTAGCGGGCTTAGTAACTTTGTTGCGAGAGTAAAAAAAGGGTGTCAAGATACTACGAGTTGTATAATATAACGAGTATTAAGATTAGTAAGACATGATTACCAATATTGTCGTCACCCTTTATATGTACATATATGAGCCTATGCGACATTTCGAGGCGTGAAAATTTGGACAGTGCAGCGCATAGCAAATATATGAATTTCAATTTCATAAAACACACATTTGCCTACAAATATATATGTCTCTATACATACCTCCACGAGTGCTTATAAATACTCACAGCTGAGTGCTTTTGTGTGACCCAGTGACAGGTAATTCGCCAAAAAGGATTTAAAACGTCATTCATGCGCTCCAACGTTGACATGCGCTTGCATAGCCACAAACAACAAAAACACACCACACACATATAAAAAGTGTGTGATGTTTCTGGCTACATAGCGTATGAGTAAATCCTACCGCAATATGCAAACGATTGGCAACAAAGCGAAAACCAACCAAACCAAAAGTACGTACACACACACACATACCAACACAGCGACAGAAAGTGTAACCCAGGCTGCTGGCAGCCGACTAACCCAGCTGTCAGAGTGGCAGGCAGGTCATGCCAGCCCGGCAATCGGCCAACTCAAATGTCACATGCCGCTTCACTCACCAATGCACACACTTAAGCTCTCAAACACCAGCACACACACCTTACATATACATATATACACGTAATGCTTTGGAGTTTATGTCGCTTGACTTTTCACTCGGTCGGTCTTTTTTCCTGGTCGTTTTCGCGCTCGTATTATGATCGCGTCAAACTATGTGCGGGTGTAGTGCCACTTCCGCCGCCTTCTACTCAATGACGTCCATATCCACGTTGCATGCCACACAGCTTTGTTGCACGCTTTGTTTTCGCTGATACTCGACTCGACTTTGTTGGCTTTTGTGCGTTATTCATCGGCATGTGTGTAGTAGTTGTGACGCGCGTTTTTATTAAATAAATATATGAATAAAAAATTGGTCGGAGGTATTTGTAGGTGTGCGTGTGTGTTCTCATGCGCTTTCAGGCGTTGGTGTTGAGTTGCGCGGCTGTGCATATTTGAACACTTTATAATAAAAGACTTGAAAAGCGCGTTTACTACTTTTCATTTTTTTGTTCAGTGCGTTGTGAGTTTGGTGAGAATGTTAAAAAAATGAAATAAAAACACGTCGAAATTCAACAAAATTATATACTGAAGGAAAAAATGGCTTTCAATAATCAGATACTTAATATTTTGCGTATATTCTTGACAAAAGTAAAAAAATAATCTTAATGTTCTGGATGTCATGCTACTGCGAAATCATCTGTGATACTTTGATCGATACAACAACTTTTGGTGCACCCTGTATAGTTTAGCAATTCCAGTTCGAGCAATAAGTGATAACATAGAAAATTGAAACATCGCCTTAGTCAATCGTTTTTTATCGATTTTTCAAGAAATAATACATTTTTATCGATTGTTCGGAAACAATATATTTTTATCGATTATTCGAAAATGATAAATTTTTGTCGATTGCTCGAAAAATAAAGTATTTCAATAGATTTTTTGAAAAATTATCGATTTTTATCGATGTTTTTAAATATCAAAAATGTATGCAATTCAGGAAGGGAAGGGAAATAATCGAAATGTAGATAATATCGAATTAAATTGCTTACTGCTTTATTGCAATAAGTGATAACGTAGGGAATAGAAATATCCCATTTGTAAATTGCATCCATATTTCTATAATTAATCGATTTCTTTATCGATTGTTCGGAAATAATATATTTTTATCGATTGTTCGAAAATTATAAATTTTTGTCGATTGATCGAAGAATAATGTATTGTAATTGATTTTTTTTTGGAAAAATATCGATTTTTATCGATGCATTTTGAATATCAAAAATATATGCAATTCAATAAGGGAAGGGAAATAATCTAATTGTAGATAATATTTAATTAAATTGCTTACTGCTTTATTATAAACAATGATCAATCGAATAGTCATAAAAATTATTCGATATATTTTTCGATTACTCATTTAATTGAAAAAAAATAATCGATTAATTTGAAATAAAGTGGAAGAAGGTTTGTAATTGAGAAGTTAAAATTTTCTTTGAGTGGGTTAGAAAGACAAGATCGCTGAAATCGATCAAGAATTTAACATGTATTTATGAATTAAATATCGAAAAAGACAAGATTATCCTAAACTAGAACTTAAAATATATACTCAAAAGTTAACCGGAAAAATGCTCCATCAATTTAGATCCAAAAATGATTACAGACCTCAATTTTAAGGTGCAACTACTAGCGATATATTTAAACGAGTAAATTAAGAGCGATTTCCCATGGCTTCGATATATAAACTCAGCGGATAATTATAATGTACCACATCCTTATTGAATTTAATAATTATTTTATTATTGATTAACTTTCCAATTTATTTTCAATTTCTCTACGATTTTCAATTTAATTTGAACACATCGCATGATTAATAGATTAATTTTCATTTACATAATTATTGATATTTTTGATGTCATGATATTATCCGAAGTTTTTTCCTTCCTCCAATACACAAATAAGGGAGAAATCACATCAAAACAGATTGAAAATCACTCTTTGAGACTCGCCAAAGTGTTTTTTGAAACCTCCGATCTTTATTCCAAACTGCTCTTTAGAGTTATTGATACAAAAATGTAAAGACTGTCATAAGATCAATTTTTTACATAATAAACGTCTGACTGACTGAGAAAGCTTTTCTCATAAATATGAGTCGACAGCTCCTTTAATATAATATAAAATATTAATTTTAAATAACTTTTTCTCCGAATTATTTTAGTACCATTTATCTAACCCAATGTGATTCACATATTCTTCTCTGAAACCTTGTTGATAGTGTAGAAATCATCGTAAGATATCGAAAGTACAGAAAATATAATATGGAATTTTAGATTACAGAATGAAGAGATTCGAATAATGAAATTACTTTGTCTAAAGGTAGTAAGCTTCAGGAGCTTGCACCTTTCAACATATAGAGGGTGGCGAAACGAATAAGTAACTGGGCAACTAATTTTGGTTTGATGTATCTGAAAGATTTTGGGAACAAATAGAATATATACAGAACAGTAGTTGGCAGCACTTTTTAAAGAATTATCCAGCTTGTCAGATATGAAATATATATAGTCTTTTAAGAGGTGAAGGGTAGTAGGATTTTCCAAAAAACATTTGTTTTTTTGTTTTTGGCATTTTTGTTAAGTGTAATATCTTAAAAATATTCTCTGAAAATTTGAAATTGATCCGATAATTACTTTTCGAGTTATTCGACAAATAACAAAGAGCGTTCGGACACTACAAAACGCTCTGGTGAAACTATGTTTTTTGAACTGGTGACAACTGTAAATCGGAAACCGCTCAGTGGAATTTAAAGAAATTTATACAGCTTTTAAAATACATAATAATCCTGGACCTGATCGAAACTTTTTTTATTTTCCAATATTTCGATTTTTTAAGACCTAGAAAAAAAATTACTCAGGCCGTCATTTTAATAATTTTTGAAAAAAAAGCTTTGATCAGTCCCAGGATTATCTATTTCTAAAACGAATTTTTCTTATCCGATTGATTTTAGATGAATATCCAAGGGCTTATAATTATGAACGCAAGGACATTTTGCAAATTTTTGTGATTTCAAGTCAAACATTACTTTTGTAAAATAACATGATTTAATAGAAAAAAAAATTACTGAAAATTCTTTTTTCGTATCTCTGACTCCTAAGCCCTTAATATACCCAAAAATATATATATATTTCATATATTCCTCAATTTAATAACTATAAAGCTTATTGCAAAATACACACAAATATTATATTTCGACTCAAACCAGAAAAAAAACTTTTTAAAATTTTGTAATCAATCAAACCCGTGGGATTATCCGACCGAAAGGAAATAAAACAAATTCCGTCCAACAAAATGCAAAACTCGAAAAAATACAAAAAAAATGAAAAGTGAAAATTGTGCGAACTGCAATTTTGATGCATGAATAATTCAATTTTAGTTGCCGCAATTCTGTGGATACGTGCAACAAAAAATGCGCGCTGCCAAAAACAACAAAAAGCAAAGCGCTCAGCGCAAAAGCACAAACAAAACAACAAAAACAGAAAAAGCGGAACTTCGATGGCGATGCAAAGGCAATTTTCCAAAGGGCAAATCCCCAAATATCCATGAACATGCCACAAATTGCACGCAAACTAAACGCTTAAAACCGACTGAAACTAGCAACAACAACAGCAGCAGCAAATGCTTGCTGATACGAATATACTATTTATAATAAAAGCAAATAATAAACAAAAACAAATTTCGGAAATCAAAAGCACTGGGAGTAAAACGAGGCCAACGCATCAATTGCAGTTCAAATTTCGCCAATAAACGAACCGTTAGTTGGCACGAGTGTATGCGAGTTGTTAGTTGTTGTATTTGTGTGCATTAAATATTTACGCTTTGCTTGTTTTGCATAGAGAGCGCAGAGCAAATATTTTAATTTTCTATGCGAATAAATCCATCAAGTGCAGACAAACAGCTGAGCTGTAGCGGGAAAGCGCGGGGGGCGAGATTGAAAGCTGAGGGATCTATCAATATAATGGGGGCAACAAAAAGCGCTAAAAGAGTATATGCAGTGTTACTTTGGCGCCAAAATATGATTGAATGGTGAGATGAGTGAGCCAGCGAAAGCGAAGCGGAACCATTAGTTGGGAGCTCCAAAGCAATCGACTGTACTACTATTATGTAGACGTCTGGCAAAAAACTTTTTTAATAATTCTAATAACAAAAATTTGAGACTAAAAAGTTTAGAGTTGAAAAAAAGCTCTTGAGCTTAAAGTTTATTTTTTCTAAAACTACACTTAAGCATTTTGGCTTTTCGAAGCAAACAAAGCGAAAATTTTAGCAAATGATCTCTGTTGGGTTAAACTTTTCGCGCACACTATAGTCTACCGAACGGTATTCATAAATATTAAAAAAATAACAAAAATAGTAATAAAAGCTCAACAAAATCTGCAAATTTGCAAATGTAGCCATGCGTAGTTTTTCACATCAACAGAATATATTTGTATATGTGGACAATAAGTTGTGAAAATAATCTATTGAATCGCTTCTCACTTATGGTTTTAGGACTAGGTCTACATACTGGCAAGCTTTATTCCATCACTGTAGAGCTATTCCCTGACTATTTATGTAAACATTTACAAAATCTAAAGAAAAATACTAATAAATAGTCAATCAGCCTGGTATAAAGATCGATGAAGAGCGAAAACTTGTTTAATGTGGACCGGTACGAGTCTCGGCTGAAAAGCTTTAAAGCTCTGCCATAAGAATGATATATAATGAAAGCAATTAAAAGCTCGCGAGTATATTTTTGGGAAAAAAAAGATAATTTAAGAATTATGAAAAACTCGAAAGCTTTCAGAAATACGAATGATTCATAATAAAACCAAAAGCTTAAACTACAATTCTAAATATATGATGGACGACTTGATATAAAGATCGTTAGAAGAGTGCAAATTTGGTGTTGGCTGGAACGGGTATTTGCTGTAAAGCTTTAAAACTCTATAATGAGAACTAACTTCATTGAAAACAATCAAAAGCTCGCAAATGTAATTTTGAAAAAAAAAAAATATAATTGTATTAAGCTTTTGTCTATATCCTTTTTTATGAATTTTTAAGAAAAACTTGAAAGCTTTTAGTATTTTCCTGATTTATATTAAACCCAAAAGCTAAAACTACAATTCTAAATAAATGATGGACAACCTGGTATAAAGATCGTTGGAGAAGTGCGTATTTAGTGTTTGCTGGTACGAGCCTTCGATGTAAAGCTTTAAAGCTCAACCATAAAAACGGTCTCCGTTGAAGGCAATCAAAAGCTCTCTAGTGTATTTTTGAAAAATATGATTTTTATGAATTTTTATGAAAAATTCAAAAGCTTTTTATCTTTTCCTGATTTATATAAAAATCAAATGTTCAAACTAAAATTGTATATGTATATAAATGATGGACTGAATAAAATAACGATCAGATTGTGAATATAACTTGTATAAATACTCAACGGAATTGAGCTTTTATATGAAAGCCATATGGAAGCATAAAAAACAATTTGGTAATCTTAGTAATTTAAAATTGATGTACTTCAAACACATGAAAGCTACAAGAAAGCTTTTCAATAGAATTCGACACATGAGAGTATGTAGATGCCTAATAAAAGTGAAATAATTGCTTTCATATTGTTATATTTTCCAATGAATGAAAAGATCAATAATGAAGCGAATGGTTATTTCATGGTTTTTGAGAGTAGTTAATTCTCATTCAAGAATAATGCGAAAAATAAAACTCGAAACTAAGCACCAAGTAAAAATGTCAAAATTGTTCTGCTCACGAAATGTTTCTATAATCAGCAATTTAAAAGTTCCATGGAAAGCTTAAAACCTTGAAAGCTCTGAAGTGTACTTTAAGGCAGAATGGAATAAAAATATATATACTGCTAAGCTACGGTGTATCCGTATTTGTCTTCAAATAAACTGTAACTGTCATAATCGGAAATCGGAAACCTTCTCGAAGAACTTTCAAAAGCTTAATTTTTATTATAAGCAGTAGATAATTGAAATTCTTTTTTTTATGATTTATGATTAAAAGCTTGGCATATGTTTAAGTGACTTTAATCTAAATAAGTGAAATTCAGGAAAACAATGACCACACACTGTTGCTTTCAAGCGGCTACCACTGGGTTGCATAGTGAAATATGTATCTATGTAAGTGACGTATGACCGTTATGACAGCGCTTTCATTCATATATGCATATGAATATTAAAAACTATGCGCCCACATATCAACATTCCGTTACTGCCAACAAATTTTAGCTTCAACAAATAAACAATGAAAAAAGGAAAATAAAGCACCAACAATGCCGTTTGCATGGCAATTTTCAAAACACTTCAACGTCAATGTTGTTTCAACGCGATTGTTTTGTTTCCAGAATCGCATTTTTTCGCCGTTTTCTTTTGTACGCGCTGTAACCGAGCGTTGCGATAAGTTTTTTGCAATGAAGCGAGCACGGCAATTGCTTTTACTCCGCGCTTTATTGCAAAAAAAAAAAAAAAAATCTTTCGCAGACTACAAAGCGCATAGTTCAGTGCACTATGTTGCATGTTGCATGATGGCATTCGTGTTGCCTTTTTATGTTTTCTTTTTGCTTTTCTATTTTCATTTTGTATTTCAGTTTTCATTTGTTTATACATTTGCTTAGCCTGTGTGTTTGTTTTTGTTGGTTTGCTTGCTTTTGCCTTTCTAATGCAGTTTGTGGGTGTGGCAGTTGACTAGCCACAAACCGGATATGCAACATGAAGCTGCAGAGAATTCACTTTGTGACTCCTTTTTTTCATTTTCAAAACTAAAGTTTCACTCTTTGCTGCTGCCAATTATTACATAATTCAATAGGAACTTCGAATGCATTAAAGTGATTTTTGGAAAATTTTATTATAAATTTTAAAATTTTTTGCAGTGTTTTTATAAAATTAAATAATTTATATATTTTTAATTTTTTGTTTTAATTTTCATTCCTTCCTAATTATCTTCAGCGTTTATCAACACCATAAAAATAAGAATCTGTTATAAAAGTAAACCACGAAAAATTATTGCGCGCA
Source organism: Zeugodacus tau (assembly GCA_031772095.1). NCBI lineage: Eukaryota > Metazoa > Arthropoda > Insecta > Diptera > Tephritidae > Zeugodacus > Zeugodacus tau. The sequence continues at coordinate 18,508,613 of CM062652.1, read as the reverse complement.
GCATCTTCAGGGATTATAACCATTTTTCTCATTCTCTCTAAAGAAGATTTTGTAATGAAACGCTTTTGTTTGGCGCGTAAATGAGTTGCCACTTTGTTCTGTTTGAAAAGAAACTCAAATTCTTAAGCAGCTTCTTTATAATAATTAGGGCATTAAATACAGATTGACGTCGTAAATATAGAGGCGCTTGGAGGAAATAACCATCTTATCTCTACTCAACTTAATGATATCCTTCATTGTTGTTGGTTGGATTCTACTTCTTTCCTGGTTTTTATTATATTTCACCCATAATATATATGAGTATATATGTATATCTAAAAGATTATATACATTGTTCTTATAGAACAGTTCTAGGTGTCCTATTTATAAAATTCTTAAAAAAATTTAATTTAGTGGCAACATTCACATGTACTACATGTACGGTACGATAAATTTCTCTCTAACCCATGATATTATCTATATGTGGTACTTATTTCAAAATGTAGTCTCACTGTTTCATAAATTAGATTTCCGTTATTTTGTCCACATTTTGATCTCACCCAAAAGCAGTTCTGAAAAGTACTCACAGCAGATCAACCATCAAATGAACCCTTCCAGATCTGTATATGCGATAAACTGTAGATTTAATATCAAAGTAAATCTAAATAATGTTTGAGGAAGATCCGCTTTAACCTTTTCTATAATCGGTTCTCACCCTTTTACCAATGGTAAAATACAGGAAATTCATTTGAAGATACTGCTGATCACGCCAACTGTTCGAACATTATCTTCGGTAAAACTTTTGGTTCATATGTTGCGAGTGGTATTATAAAGCATTATAAATTTCTCTCAAGAGAGAATTTCTTTCTTTTTTAGTATACCAGATCTGTTCGATATTATTAATGCTTCCCGAAAAGAGAAATCCGCATAAAAATCAAACTCAATAGCATTTTTATGGAAAAAAATCTTCGTTCTGTCCTCATTCCTATGTAATGAATGGTATATGGAACGGAGATATGGTTTTCTTAGGGAACTGTTGATAATAATAAACGCATTTCACTTCATCATTAGTATATGAGCGCCCACGAAAAGAGATGTACATACATAGTTGATTGGCTGTCTTCGAAAAATTATGCGGATATTCTGGCCTAACGTTATTAGTAATGCTAACCTCTGGACCGTAACCAAACAGCTACCGATCCATAGAAATTCGACGTCTTAAGTGGAAGTAGGTCGGCCACACTTTGTGAAAACCTTACAATGACATTAGTAGAACAGCACCACATTGGAATCCTTAAGGAAGCCGAAGACGCGAGAGACACTTGGAGACGGAAAGTCGAGTCAGAAGCGCAAAGAAGTGGTTATTCGTGGAGAGATATTAAATTCCTAGCTTTAAATAAAATTAATCACAATCTGTTTATTGAGGCCCTATGTTTGATTTGAGAAAATGCATTTCATGAAACTCTGTATTTCAGAGTGTTGTGATTCTCCATGGGTTCCTTTAGTTTGACGAAGTTTATCCTCCACATGTAACCAACCATAATTGTATTATTAAACTATGTGTCTTCTTAAATTCAGAATCATTATTAGGAACTTCTTCTACTCGATGTCATTATAGATAATATGTGGCATAAGCCTGAATGCTATCGCTAAGAACTATTGATCCTGCGCTCCCCTTAGAGTTATAACCTTAAGATAAATGGTTTATTCCGGGTACAAAAATATTGCCTAAGTACCCTACTTAAACTGAATATTAACTTCTTTGTACTTAAAGAACTCAAATACAGTAATGTTTTGTGTTGATAATCTGAGAGATGACCTCTTGGCAATAAACTAATAAAACAATAATAGGATGCCCTATCTTAATAGAGAGTTTATTGTACAATACAATAACACGATTGATTACAAAAGCAACTTTGTCATTTCTATATAATATATCGTAATTTATTTCCAGTAAACAGGACCGCGTCGTTTGTTCTGCGTTTTCCAGACTGGATAAAGAAGCGAAGCGTATGGGTCTGGTGGTGAATGAGGACAAGACGAAATATCTCCTGTCATCAAACAAACAGTCAGCGCACTCGAGTCTTGGCTCCCACGTCACTGTTGACAGTCATAACTTTGAAGTTGTAGATAATTTCGTTTATCTGGGAACCAGCATTAACAACACCAACAATGTCAGCCTTGAAATCCAACGCAGAATCACTCTTGCGAACAGGTGCTACTTTGGACTGAGTAGGCAATTGAAAAGTAAAGTCCTCTCTCGACGAACCAAAATCAAACTCTATAAGTCGCTCATTATTCCCGTCCTGATGTATGGCGCTGAAGCGTGGACGATGACAACATCCGATGAGACGACTCTTGGGGTTTTCGAGAGAAAGGTTTTGCGCAAGATTTATGGTCCTCTGAACATTGGCAACGGCGAATACCGCAGACGATGGAACGATGAGCTGTACGATTTATACGACGACATTGACATAGTTCAGCGAATAAAAAGACAGCGGCTACGCTGGCTAGGTCATGTTGTACGGATGGAAGAAAACACTCCAGCTCTGAAAGTATTCGATGCAGTACCCGCTGGAGGAAGCCGCGGAAGAGGACGACCTCCACTCCGGTGGAAAGACCAAGTGCAAAGTGACCTGGCTTCACTTGGTGTTTCCAGTTGGCGCCAAAAAGCAAAAAGGAGGAATGAGTGGCGCGCTCTGGTGGATTCGGCTATAATCGCTTAAAGCGGTTCCTACGCCAAATATATATATATAAACAGGAACTTACATAATATTTTTCATAAAATGATCAAATTGATCGAACATCTAGAAGATTTACTGAACTTTATAGAACCTTATTTTAAGAGATTTTTTAGGCTTCTTTAAAACTCTAACTTTATGAAGACACAGTACAAATAAATCCTGACACAAATTTCACTCACTTAACACTAGTCCTGAAACTCTTATTAACAAATATTTAATTTATTAGCAAAAGTTTCGACGAAACAAAAGTCGCCGTGGCCCCGAAAAATAATGTTACAACGCGTTGCGACAACATCCTGGCGCATATTTAAACACCACTTCCTTGGGAACTCGTCATCGATTGCTTAAAGCACAATCACAACTCGTAATATACATATTTGACGCACGCTTGTGTATGATTGCTGTTGCTCAACTTGCAGCAATGCGCCTGCGGACCTTACAAACAATACAACAACAACGAATCTATATATGTGTGTATGTATTGCAACGGCATTCAGTCAACTGGCATAGTAAATGTCAACATCAGCGTAATGGTTTTGTGACTGCCTGCCTGCCTGCCGGTTGCCACATTATCGCTGTCGCATGTCCTACCGCATATCCGCATATCCGGTGTGTGGCAGTTAACTACAGCGGCATGGAGTTTCAACGCACTCCATTCATATTCATATACTGTATATGTATGTGTGTGTGTGCCATGCAAAGGATATCGCGCGCATTATAATTGCAGCTGACTGGCATGCTACAGGCTTGCTTGCAACTTGCAGACACGCTCACACTGCAGCATCTTTTCATTGAGGCGTCATTTTAAATTTGTCTTCTCATTTAACACAGCTGTGAATTGCTGCTGCTGCTGCTGGCTGGCTCCTCCAAAGGATGCGCTTTTGTAAGAAGCGCTTGGCATGTGTTATAAACACTGAGTGAATGGGAAATGTATACAAAGCGTTGCGGCAGCATGATGTGGCATGCAACATCGCCAAGAGTTAACCGAAAAATTATTATTTTTTATTCATATCAACTTGCTTATCTCATATGCATCTTTTATGGCTCTTCGGTGGCGCAAATTGTGAAGAAAAACCTCTTTCTTTCTTTTGTATGGATGTGTGTGTGATTGCGCAAACTTTTCTTAATATGAAAAGGATATGAAACATTGCTTAAGGATATATTGTTCTCACACTGATTTCCAAGCTTCATGCACACTGCAACTGCATTACACGTAAACTTTCAACCTACATTGACGTTTTCGCTTGGTCTTCTACTTTCTACCCTTCTCTTCATCTCTCTTCTTCCAACATCTCTTCACCAACTCACCATTATGAAACCCTCACCTTGTTAATAGTATGTTTTATAATGTAAATCTACTTACAAAACTAATTATATAAGAAACTCAAGCGCCACACCCCTCTCTCTGTCTTCCGCCCTCCACACTTATTGCAAAGACATCCTGTACGCCAAGTAGTATTTCTGCTTTTCTTTTAAAGCACATTGAAAACTTTGCTCCTTATTTGCTGGCCACAGCTTTGCTGCCTTTGCCAACATTACTTTTCTATTCATTGCCACAAAAAAGGTCCTTAGAAACTCGGTTACCGTTAGCAGAGAGACAGCTGCCATAATGATGACCACGTTGATGATAAAGTTGATAATTAGAAAAATACGCAAACAACTGTATATATACATACAGTAATATATATATATATACCAGAGCGCAATTATTGCATAAAAAAGGCAATGTTGTCGGAAACCGGAAGGAAGGAAGCATGGTTGCGCTACGGTTTGTTGTTGTTTGGGTGTGTGTGCGCGCAACACGCGTAATTGGACATTTTGCATTTGTCTCAATTTACATGTAAGCATGCGCTTGTGTTTATGTGTTTGTGTGTGTTTGTGGCTAGCTGTTTTCATGAAATTTCATTTCCGCCTGCAACTATTTACCTCTAAGTTACCGCATTACTTTACGTAATGTCATTCGTAAGCGAGCGCAAAAAGTTTGTTGTTAGTGGATTTCAGCAAGTCGATGAGTATTATGGTGGATGAGATAATGTTATATAATTTTAAAGAAAATTGTCAAATGAAAATTTGAAAAAAAAACATTACTTTGTTGTAAATAATTTTAAATTAAATATTATCTATGTCACTAATCATGACATAAGTCTTTACAATAAATTCATATTTGAGAGTAAAGGATCGAGTTTAAAGGATCGCGTTAGAAAAGTATTATTGAGACCCTAGTAGTCTATAGAGAAAGAAAATTTTTGTTTCAAAGCATGAACAAGGCTAACGAGTTATATTATACTATTTTTTTTAAGTCTATTGCCAACACACGATATTCTTTATGGACAAGTTCTTCATTCTAACCTTAAAAAAGTGAAACAATATATAAATTTCATTTTCACCGTTCGGTTAGGTTAGGTTAAGGGGAACATCTCCGCAGATGCAGAGAATCTCACTTAGACAGATTCGACTGGCCATTGTGACACCCGTAAAACTCTTAACGGATCACTGGCGATCTTATGCGACAAAGCGCTTAGACTCTATAATAAAATTCTTAAGTCGGCTAATGTCGATTCCACTTCGCTGGGTTCGCCAAATATATGTTTACAGAGGTGCTTTAACCTAAGTCTGGCGAATGGTGAATATTGAAGGAGGAAGTGCTTGGGCGATTCCTCTTCGCTTTCATCCAAACAGCTTTGGCAACTAGCGTCTGACTTGAGCCCTAGGCTCACCGCGTGTGTGAGATGAGCCTTACTGAGCGACAGTAACTGCAAATACCGTTTTTGATCCACTGTGGGCCAGAAAAAACTCTCCAGCGCTTGGCGAGCTCACTAAAAGGCAGTGTGTGTGTGTGTGTCCCGCGCCGTCCACCAGACAGCAACTCCATAGAACAGTATTGGTTTAACAGTGGTTTCATAGATCCATGAAACCACTGTTGGTGAGAGCCCCCACCTTTCTCCAATAGCCCCCCTACAGCAGTAAAGCCTTTCTCACTCTCACTTTCCCCGTTAGACAATTACGAAAATAGCACTGTACGAGCGACATTAGATTTCTTCGGCATTTTACCTCTCTCTTCATAAAATATAATTATCCTAGTTGATTTTATTTATTCAGTCTTTTTTTTTACTTTTATAAGTTCCGCTATACAAAAGATATGGGATTTTGAGTAATTTTTGAATATTTTCTCTAACCTTTCAAACCTATTCACTTGGCTACAACAAACTACAAATATTCGTATTCGTATCGTATCTTATAATTATTATCGAAAAGTCTATATACAAAGCAAATGAAACCAATTTTGCTTGAGGTTCATTTGAAAGATTTCATCCTTTACTCATTATTGATATGTTTGTTGTGTCTAAATATACCTACTATTTCGTTAAGTTTTTGAATTTCAAATAATATATGTTGATGATGTTAGATTCCATGTTCTATCATACAAATCTGGTTGTACATATCTCAAAATATCCTAAAGTGTTACTTAATTTAAGGCACTAAATGCGTACCAAACTGTTAAAGTTTATTTATTCTGAAAAAAGAGCTCATAGTTCCATCTGCTTCCACTATTATATAGTTATCTTACTACACCATATTGAACTTCACTGTAAAATTCTTCTGTCATCATAGCCTTAGGCCTTAAATATGGTAAACAGAAGAAAATCTTATGTCAATATCTTCAATAGTTAGAAATCTCGCGTTTGAATTCAAGTAACTGTTCGATACTTCAGATATTTGCCTAATCATAATTAAATACGAAATAATTATATAATATATATAACCGGAGTAGAACTTCGTAATAATTAGTATATATGTGACCTGGTCTACGAAAAGGGAGCTAACGTGCGAAAACTAGTTTTCTGGAAAACAGCTGTTAAAAATAAACAACTCTCATCTTCCATCCGAATCAACTAAAAAGTGAAAATTGATTTTTTGAGACCTAAGCCCCCTTACCGTAGACCAGGTCACATATTATAGTAATTTTTTCAGATTCAGATTTATATTGATTATATTTTGTTCGCCAAAGATAGAAGTATTAAGGGTTTCAGACTAACTTATTTAATAAGTGTAAGTTAATAAGTGTTGGTCGAACATCTTTAAATTTTATACAACTAAGCAAAATTTACTTACCAATTAATCTTGTCATAAATCTAAAAAAGAGAAAAATAAATACTGTTAGAAAATTGCAGTATTAGAAGTATGTCTAAGATCGTATTACTTATCATATAAGTAATATTATATTATAATGGTATGTATGAATTAATCTGACGCCTGAAACCGCTAAATATTACTATAAAATCTATAAGGAGTTTTATACGCAGAAATTTCGTAGAGGTAAAGTTGTCGAACCAGCTATCGGAAGAAGCACATGAAATCAGTGTACTGATTTTGACAAATTACTAAGCATAAACTTGCGAAGCTCTAAACATTCTATAAGGCAACCTCACGTTCATTATTTTGTCCAACCCTATTAAATATGAGGCACTTAGTGAAATATCCGTATTTTAGACACGAACTATCTCTTCGGTAATTGAATGGTATGAAGAAATTGATAAATTGGGCCATCTAGATCATGTCAATGGTGAATAATTTTATCTTCATATGTAATTTTGATGTTCATAAGTAATACTGAAATCTAAAAAAGCCGAATAGCCATTTTACACAGAAGCTAATTGAACAATTAATCGGCCTCTGTTCGATTAAAACGCTTATTAAGATCGGTTTACCATACAAATAAAAATCTACATTAATTTTTAATTGAATTTTAATCGACTTGAAAATGAAATGCAACTCTGCGACAATGACGTTTTTGTAATTAAATATACGTTGTTTGCGATTGGCTGAATTTTTTGATAAAAGGTAGATGTCGCTGCTAAAAATATGAATCAGCTGATGAAACTTCCAACATCTTATGAAAAGCAAAAACAAAAATTTATAACAGTTGAGTAGGCAGCAGTGTAAAAGGCAAACAAGTGTTTCTCCATCAATATTTTAATTGATCAATTAATTTGGCTGAGAGAAAATGTTATAAGATTACCCGTTTCATTAATTAATAATTACGACTTCAGACATCAAGCGAAAGAGAGAGTAAGAAAAAATTAATAAATATGAGAAAGGGTGTAAAAGATTATTATTTATCTTGGAAATAATTAAATATTAATTTCTATATTCTATACGGCATTGAAGAAGAAAACTATTTGACAATAAGGTAAAATACTTGGAAAGAATACAGTTGAGATTCAATTAAATGCAACAGCAAAGAAATTTTTTTCACTTTCATAAATCACTGCCGTAAAAATTTTTAAAGGACATGTGGATGCAATTCAGTAGAGGAAGAAGAAAATAAGAAATTTTTTGATAAAAATGCATTTCTTTGGCAATGTTATGCCTTTATACGGCTATAAGTGAATAGATGTATATTTTTTCCTTATACTTAAGAAGTCTCCAGTGGCAGCAGGTAGTGTATAGTTAGAAAAAGGCTAAGACACAACAAACAAACTGTTTATAAATATTTTATGCCAACTTGTATTTGCTTTTGATTTGCTTTGTCTGCACGCTTGAATGACTCAATTGAGGCCAATAGAATAGAGCAAGAGCAACAGCAAGAAACAAAACGAAAAAAAAAATAAAATTGCAGATAAAAAGTGACGAGAAAGCAAAATTTTCAAGTAGAATTTAATCAAAAATTTGCTATTTGCATTGTGTTTATGCCATGTTATGTCAGTATGTCAAATGTCTATGCTATGGCTATGCCTATGTAAGAGAGTGTGAATGTAATGGAATGACTCAATATGCTGGTACCACAGCTACATACACAGGTGGCAGAGTAACGAGTAATGGTGAAAGAAAGTGCCCATCGAATGAACAATGAACAACAGACGGAAGGATGTGCCGACAAATGTGTGTCAGTTTGCAGTGATAAATGTGTGTGCGTGTACTGTTTCTACTGTTAGAGGGCGGCTATTCAAAATAGTGTTAGGCAAGGATACACTTAAGAAGCATTCAATGGAAAACTATTTGAAAACGATACAAAACACAAATCAACAGAGAGATATACAGACGGACAAAACTGTCGAAAGCGAGACAAATAGAGCGTTGACGGAACGTTAGACAGACAAATATACTGTTAGACCGACAGATATACTGTTAGACAGATATATATATACCGTTAGGCCGACAAATATACCGTTAGACAGATATATATATACCGTTAGACCGACAAACAAACCAATGGACCGTTAGACATACCAACAGTTACGCAGACGTCGGGTTTGTTGTGAAAGCTCGGACATCTATTTTCAGTTTGAACAGCTTGACAGACGGTCAACCAATATTTTCCACATTTACACAGATTTGTCTATGGAAGTTTTGCATATTTGCATATGTATTAGTGTGCAATTTCCTAAAATGCCTGCTTTAAGTGTCTTACAAAGCGCACGCTTCAGCCAGAGACACGCAAACAAAGCGTTCATGTGCAATTCACAGTTGAATTATTCAACAGTTAACAGTATGTCAGTATGTATGTGTAGACAACTAAATATTTATTTTATATACAAATGCAAAAGGAAAAACATTTATTTATTAACCACTTTACTTGCAACAAATATTTATACTTTAATAATTGCCAAAGCAAATATTTTTAACCGGCAGCTGAATGAGCTGAGTAAGTAATCAATAAAGAGATTGGGAGTAAGTCAAGGTAGTAAAGTGAGTAAGTAAGCACAAAAAATTTAATAAATATCTCAACAATCCCCTACATAAGTATATAAGTATTCACCAAAGTTTATAAGTAATCACACAAGCAAGTACGTAAGTAAATAAGTAACTAAGCAAATGTAATGAAATGGCAGTAAAAGGTGTAAAATACCCAAGCGCTTATGTTAAGAAATTATGCAATTTTACAGCCGTACATTTGGCTAATGAATTCCAGCACAGCGTCAATGCCTGGCGGACACACGAACACAGAGACACACACTCGCAAACACATATACACTATAACTTACGAGCACACAACTTAACCATACACACGCCACGACATTCAAAATGCCTTGCAAAGGCAGTCCGTACAAGCATGCTTTGTTAATGGCCTTCCACATTGGCTGGGCAACAAAAGGCTTACGCTCGAATAAACATTGCATACATGCAGGCGTTGAAAGCGCATCAAAGCCATTTAAAGAAAAGGCGTTGAGAATAGCAGCTAAAGTGATACCGGCTATAAGAACTACAAGCAGGCTACAAGGCGATTCTGGACATAGAGCGAGAGTTATAAATTACTATCTAGATCTAAGTGTAATGTGGGTATGTATACTTATAGGGTTGTAGTGGTAGTACGGATTGAGAGTTGTTAATTTAATACACGTGCATACTACTAAGCTATGGTTCTTTTACTATTTTTCTACATGATATACTACTGTTATGGTCAGCTGAGCAAAAGCAATGAAATTCACCTTCAGTATCGGGTTTAAGGCTTGCACTTTAATGTAGAGATATTTCAATATGCCTCTCGGCCTATCTTTAGGTAAAGTGTCTAATAAATACTTTTTTTCAGGAAAAATACTATATGGTTGCCCTTAAATAATAGTTCCGGCTCGAACATATTTCCTCGACACAGTTTTCTAAATGAATGTAACTAATTCCTATATAATCATTTATACCAAGAGATCTTATACTAATCTTATCAAAAACTTCCTCTAAAGCCAATATTATCAAATTTTTTATTTTTTGATTATATAACTCAATCTTGCGTGGATCTTCCTTGAGTTACTAAGAAAGGTCATGTTGTATTTTCACAGATCCAGCACTTTTGAGAAAGGCTTCATTATAAATACCCAACTATCTATTACTACTACCACTACTCAACTGAAGTTGTATACCGTGGGTACAATATTAGTCTTTCTCTCTTTCGTTTGAAGCTTTTTCTCACCTCTATTTTACACGGTGACTGTTAAATGCCGCAGCTTGCATATTTGCTGTTTGCCTCTACTTATTTCAGTAAACTGCCAACACCACTAATTGCCTGGCAAGGATATTTGTCAAGTCTACAGACGGTTATAATTTATAAAAGCAAAGGTACGTATGGTTGACAATGCCAGTGGGAAAGAAGTTGCGATTGAAGACTAAGATACAAAGTTTAACGTCAAGGAACAAGGTAGGTCAAAATATAAAAATTTCAGTAGTTTTAGGTCATCTTTAAATCTAAATGCGGAACTTCACTCACCTTAACCCTTCCTATCTGTCTTTTCTTTAAACTTTCTCATATAAAACCAACTAAAGAGAATTAATAGATCATCTTTAAAACTGTACCCAAGAAATAATATCATCCTTGAACTGTTGGGGAATATTTGTATATAAAATTGTAACCCAAGAACAGCACCTCCTAAAATTTTTTGGATAATGAAAAGCTTAAATGTCTATATACCTCTTCATTTAATATCTTTTATAAGCTGACATTCAGTGTTCGTTTCTAAATTGACCCGATTTCTGTGCTCAACTCTATCTAATTTCCGTCAGGGTCGTCAAATAACTGCTCTTATTTTTCTGCAGTTACCGTTGTACGTATCGTTTTCGTTCATCGTGTATATGCTGTATTTAAAAACGAATAAATTTTAAATAAGATTTATACATTTACGAGCGTCAAACTTATACAACATACTTATATATAGTTGTATTTGGCGGTTAAGCGAACAGGCAGTAGGTATCAACAGTCATAGTTAGATGTATGTCTATTCGCAAGGTTTGTTGTCATAAAAATGTGAATTAAAAATAAAACAAGAAAAAACGTCAACTTCGGCTGTTCCGAAGCTAATATACCCTTCACAGGTGCATTAAGGTTATATAGTTAACCGATCTGAACAAATTCTTCGGAGATGATATTATTACCTTAAGCAGTAATCCATGTCAAATTTCGTGAAGATACCACGTCAAATGCGCAAATTTTCCATACATGCCATTGATTGATTGTATGGCAGCTATATGCTATAGTGAACCGATATGAACAACAGACAGACAGACAGACAGACAGACGGACATGGCTAAATTGACTCAGTTCAACATACTGATCATTTATATATATATACTTTATAGGGCCTCCAACGCTTCCTTCTGGGTGTTACAAACTTCGTGACAAACTTAATATACCCTCTTCAGGGTATAATAAGTATTAAAATTTAAATTAATAAAAGCTCAAGATATTATGCTGAACAAGGCATATTAATTGACCTAAACCTGAGAAAAATGTCTGAAAAGAGATCATCTCAACGATCTTATTATCCAATTTTTTAAAATGAACTAATCCACCTCTATGACCTTAGGCACTTCATTTATCTCTAATATATCTTTACATTATCCAAAATTTTATCTAAAATCCGAGATAGACCCCTGAAATATAATCAGTCAATACTAACTATAAATCTACGATAAACCTAAATCATTCTAAGATCATTTAAAAATTATAAATTCATGTTGTGACAACCTGCTTTGAGGATATAATCCTCAAAAGTGATATTCTTTCAAGGTTCTCAAAAGTGATCGCCATATCACTGACCGCGTTCAATTTAAGACATCTCCGACCTTTCGTTCTGTGACGATCAAACATCCCAAATTTGCCTCGATCTTTCTTTCTCAGCGAAAAACTTCACCACAACATTAGAAATGCGGCCCGAACTTCGCTTTTATCTATCTATCTTCAAACAAACTGATCGTGCTCAATATAACTTATCTCAATGTTCTAGTCAGAAGATCGATCTTAGGGAAAATATTGATTGTTGTCCGAATTAAAGACCCGAGTTCACATTTTACTTTCCTTAACCATTTATTGAATCTCTTTTTAATCTGTCGATCAGTTTTACAAAATAAAGAGCTAGAACACATCTGGATGTGGATTGAATCGAGATATGTGTAAATAGCAACTTTGGTTTTATGAATTGTGTCAAAATTTATAAAATATGAAACGAGTTTGAACAAACCTCGAGCCGTACTATGTTCTAACTTCGAATAACCGCGAGTCTCTGGCCTCCGTGTCATCTACAAACATAAAAAATAATAAAATATTTATGTTTTAAAGCTAAAGTTTTGTGTGAGAAAGTTTGTTCTCGGCGAGATACAAGGTCAAGAACTCCAACAAGATACCAACGATCGCTACAAAAACTAACGGGATTTTCAAAAATTTAAATTGTTGCTTGGTGTAGTCTTTATTATAAGGTTTTTCTCGCACATTTTTTCACAATAATTTGCCTATCTAGGCTTCACACTTCAAATGCCACTTCACTTTGTTTTATGCCAATGCCTTTTGACTACTTTTGAGATTTTTTCTATTCAAAACAGAAATTTAATACAAAACAATAATTTCAACAATTTTTTCCTCAGTAAATTCTGTAAATAGTTCTACACAAATATATATTTTCATACTAGCTGAATTTTAAGTTGACGTCGACGACGACGTTGAAAACTATCACAAATAAAATACAATAATAATAACTTGAAGCATACAACAATCAAGAATAACAGAAAACATACAAAGAGAGGCATAGAAAAGTTGTCAGCCATTTGACAGGCTGGAACCGATCGAGATTTGTGCTTGACTAAACAGTCATATTAGCAAAGGTCGGCCCAGAAGCCACACGAACAATGAATAATATGGCCGACGAAGATAATAATAATAATAATAGCGATAGCAATAATAATAAAAAAGTCAATAGCAATATAAATTGTAATAATAGTCCTAACTGTAGCAAGAGTCGCGGCAATGCCGGTAGCGATGCGAAAACTAAATTAACGAAGCAACTAGCCAATAAGCCCAGTGGCAGCGGTGCCGCTGGTGAGTGCAGCAAAACCGAACGCTGCGTGCTGTGTCTGGATGAAAAACGCTCGCCGGTGCGCATCACATGCGGTCACTCGTTCTGCAATGAATGTCTGGAGGTCTACTTATCGTACCAGAAGTACGCCTGGGCCAATCGTTGTCCCATCTGCCGTGGTTCGTTGAAGGAGAAACGACGTTCAGTAAGTTGTTTGTGGGCAAATTCGTTTTGTTTAATTGAAAAATGTCTCTTGTTCGCTTCGTTTTCTGTGTGCTTTTCTCTCTCTCTCTCTCTTTGCGGGCAGCTCAAGCGACAGTTTTCCGAAACGGACCCCACAACGGCAATGTCCAGCAATGCAGCTGCCAGCGGGGACGGCAGCAGCAGCAGTCAGTATACGCCCACACGCAGGCGTCTGAATGCCACATCGGCTACAGTCGCTGCAGCAACGGCCGCTGTGGCCACAGCCACGGCTACTGCGCTATCGGAGTCCACCGCTGAGGCTTCAGCCGAACAAATCTACTTGTTGGAAGAATTTATGGCAATCGCTGCCGAAACGGATGTATTCGGTATTGCCGCAAGCATGAGTTTCGGTAACGCGGCTAGCGCAACCACACCCACCAACTCAGCATCGACTGTGAGCGCCAGTGAAGCTGCCGGCGAAGACGATGAAATTGAGCTGCGTGCAGCAGAGTTCGAAGAGGAGGCGGAACAGAGTTTTAGTTATAGCCAAGATGACTTTGCATCGGAGATTGGTGATGAGGAAGGTTTGGAGGATGAGGAGGAGGAGGATGAGAATGAAGAGGTCTTCGACGAGGAAGTTGATGTCGAAGAAGAGTTCGAGGACCAGGAAGAAGATGGCGACGCTGATGTCGATGCCGAATATGATGATGACGAGGCTAACGATCTATACTTTTTCGATGAGTACGATGAAGAAAATTATGATGATCTTGAAAACGATGACTACGACACCATCGATGAAGAAGACGACGCCAATGATGCTTACGAGCAGCTAGCAGACAACAATCTACCAACGACCGACTATTATGACGTGGAACAGGATGGCGAGGATGATGTGCTGCTAGTCGACGAAGTAATTATTGTTGACTGAGCGCTGTACGCAGACTGTAGCGCGAGGAAGAGTGAGACTAAAACGAACTAAGACGAAAAACATCTAACGTACAAGGGAACGGACAATTTAAGGACGCTTGTGGTTCCAGTTTTTTGACTACAAGTTTGCTGACTTGGTCTACATATCTGACACACCGACGACTCGAACTGCAGACCTATTGTTACAACTGTGATTTTTTTGGGTGCTAATATGACTTTGTTTTTTAATTCATCATGTGTCCTGCTGGTGTTTTTTTATGGTTTTTGATGTTTTTTTTATGAAGAAAAAATACAAGAGACATTTTTCAAATGAGGAAGCAAAACAAATTTGTTGCTATTATTTTCTTTTTCTTTAAATATTTTTAGGTGTCAATATTTTTGTTCTATTTCTCTCTCTTTAGTATGAAAGATGCAATGTCTTCCTGACTTATCTGATCGGCGTTGCAGCGACATCTGGCGTTATGATTGCCTTAATGAACTATTTAACGAGCTAAATTCTTGGTGGAAGGACGTTAGCTGATGTGTGAATAAATATGTATATATTTTATTATAAAATATACAATTTCTACTATTTTTTGTAGTGGATGATTGAAGTAAAATATTGAAAAAATTTTGGTTGATAACATATTTTTGGGAAATGCTGTTCCTGCTGAAATCATTTATGTTGTAAATCTGACCATAAAAAACGAGCTGAACCAATTTTTTAATCAATCGGAGTAAAGGTTTCTGATAACACTGGCCTATAAGAGTATATTCGGATTGAACTGAATCTCTCCTTTCATTTGACCGGGATGATTATTAAAGCTATGTATGTAATATCATCGTTTTATTTGGTTTGTTGAGGAGAATATAGTACATATTGCCCAATCGATTATGCCAATCTCATGGAATTATACCAGTTGATTGATCGATTCGTCACTATTCAAGTTTTAAAGAGTTAAAGACAGCTAGTATAGCTAGGCTTCTTCTTTAACGTGGTATGACAGCTTGCTATCTTCTGCTTTTATACCAGTTGATTGTTCGATTCATCAGACCTTGGAAAGTGGCAAGTCGTTATTATGTATCATCGCATTCTTAAGGAGCGGTGTTAGATTTTTATACCACTTTTTTACAGCTGTAAAACCTTCTATAAGTTGGAGAGGAGAGAATTGAAAAAAATATACCCGACTATTTTTGAACCATTTTCTGTTTGAAGAGTTACTGAAATTCCATTAGAACTTCAAAATGAGAACAGCCTCCTCCAATAACTGGGAATTGTAGGAAGCTATATGAAATATTTAATTGCCTCCTTAGAATCTTTTATCGCCATATCTAACGGTTTTCAGTACGTAGAATGGAAAATGAAAAAGTAAAAAGTCTCGGGTAATACTTCGGTGTTTTCTCAACGCGATATAACATTTAGCATGATGAACCTATAAAAATTGAGCTTCTATTTGGGTCTTATCCATTTCACTCTACTCTAACTGCTGTTTTTCAACACCTTACATTCATTAAATTTTAATTGATTTCTAGACTGAAAACCGTGATAAAAAGAAGTGCAACTGACTAAAAAATTTAACATTCTTTTCAAGCAAAACAGTTATGCAACGTCACTCAAAAATCTTTCATCAGTTCTTTAGCAGCGTTGCTTGGGTTTTCCACAACTTTCAGAAAAAAAAAGCGTGCGCATCAAAATCATTGTCAGCCATAGCGAACAGCTATAGCTAAAACAGCAACAACAACATCACCGGCAGTATATAATCATATCATCATAAATCCTCAACAGCTAAGGTGCCAGCGATATTGTATTCTCCCCAACAACAACAACTGCAGCATCACTTCCATCAACTTCATAAGCATTTTGCTCATCACTGTCGCTTTTATGATAATACATAACCGCACAATTTATTGTAGTCTCAACATAACTCAACGCATTAGCGGTGCTGAAGCTTTCTTCAGCTTTCCATTGACTTTTTAACACGTTGTTGTTTGTAACAGGTGCATTGCTTTCTTGCTTTTTTCGTGTTGTTGCTTCAGTTTATTTTTGCTTGAGCTGT